>BSBM01000272.1:725000-2102500 GCA_027924585.1 Larix kaempferi | reverse complement strand
TTCACATTTGAGCTAGATTGATGAATCTATATTCACAATTGAGGAAGTATCTATATTGACAATTGAACAAGCTTGAAGAACCTATATTCACAATTGAGAAATAATTTGGATATTTGAATAGTTGACCACACCTCTAGAATCTATTTTCTTAGTATTTCTCATTATGGTCAGGGGAATTCACGCAAGTGAAAAAGGAAATCGGCAAGGAAAGAGAAGCCTCAAGAAACCATGGAAGAAGTTAGAGAAAAGAAAATATTGGACATGTGGAATCGAAGGCATTCCATGGAAACTCATCCAATTCCAACCATAGATGATGCCATGGTTGTTCCTACCCATCCGCCTCAAGAAAAACGAAGAAATTCACTAGAGGACCCCTCAATTTCAACAACATTTGATGAACAAGCACCCAACATTTCAATTCCCACATCAAGTCAACCTCAGAATATGGTAGTGAATGACTTGTTGTGTAGTGGTTATACAAGCGATGAAGTTAGAGAGGCATTGAGTGGAGGATTTACAATGGAAGAAGCAAATGTTATGGAGACTATCCAAGAGAATAAAAGAAAAGAGGCTCCTATTGAAACGCCGGAGCGTCCTATTGATGTTGTACATGATCCAGTTCCAACACCCTTACCTCCATTAGAAACTGCATGCTGAAGAAATCTGAAACGTATACAGGTTGATGAAAATCTCATTAGATCACTTGAAGGTACGTTGTCTAAACGTGCTAATTCTTATCAAACTTGACAAATACTTGATAACTTTTTTTATTCTAAATGTGATGGGGACAAGTGCAAATTATTTTTATCATTGTTAAAATCTAGGTCTATGGTTGTTGTTAGAAGAACATTAAAGATAAAGATGACCAAAAAGTTAGAACCAAGTTCTCATATTGTTAAAAGTTTAGTAGATGCATTTAGTACAATTGGAAGGAAATATCGCTCAAACGATTGCAATGCGGCTCGTCGTGTGTTGTTACAATCAGTTGTGAACAAAAACACTACCGCACATCATTTTCTTAAACCTGCATCCAAAATTATTAATTTGAATGTGAAGACACTTCATAGGTATTGCGTTAGAAGAGAACAACTTGACACCAGTGAAACAAATGTTTGGGCCTTCATTGGAAGGTTGCCACGCTCTGATATGAAGCTCATTGATGTGGTAAAGGGATTAGGGCAAGCTTTTTGGCATGACAACACTAGACCTTCTTCCAACCAAAAATATGTATTAAAATTGAGAAGGGGTTCAAAGGATCGTGAACCACACATTAAAAATTTTCTTGATATGAAACAAACAAAATTATATGAGAGATTTAAGAATGAACATAATGAACTTGACTTTGGCCAAAGATCCTTTGAAAAATGCAAACCATGGTATGTTAAAATAAACACAATTCGTAACACATGTTGTTGTCGATACCAAATTGAGTATGGTTACTATTATGACACATATACATATATTTTTTGTGTATTGCATAACACTCTTGTGTAGGAATGCTTAGCTACATTACCATAGATTCCATCTAGACACTTTATTCATAGCATTTTGTGTAGCAGGCCAAACAATTGCACATTTTATCAAAACAATTGCATAGATGGGACATGCCCAGGGTGTGGTGGATTCACATTATTGGAAAAATGCATACATGTGACCGATGAGCATGAACTTGGGAGGCAGGAGGTGAACTTGCAGTCATTCAAATATGTCACGTATGATATTGATGGAGGGAATGAAAGAAAAAAATACAATTGGTCACTTCTCAGGTTGGTAATGAGCTATTGGATACTATTTTTTCTTCATATTGCAATTTCATATGTAACAATCTATTGATATAATGTCTTTATTGTTGATCTACTAGGTATGGGTTTGCGACTTCATGGAGGAATTCTTTGAAAATACACAATAGTATGTAAAGCATGTGCATGTGGCTCGTTGGAAAGATGAGCAGTTTAGAACGTGCATGGATACATTTCCTATTGGGACTATCCTGTCAATGGTCGATTTTGCGGAAAACTACACTCTTCAACTGCAAAATGAGATTTAGAGTCAATACTATCACTCAGACCAGGTCATCCTAATGGTTCATATCACCTATAGACATGGGGCATATAGTACTGAAGACAACAGGGTTATATTGAAGGAGTATCACTTCTACATAAGTGATTACAGGTGTCACGACTTGGCTTTTGTACAACACAACTTTCAAATGTTCTACAATCACTTGAAGGATAACAGTATACAGATGGAAAAACATTGGATTTGGTCTGACGGTTGTGCAGGGAAATTCAAAAATGCCCGTGTCTTCCAATGGTTGTGTATGCTCCACAAAAGGCACAAGGTGCCACATATTTGGAACTATTTTGAGACTGGACATGGAAAAGGTGAACATGATGGATCAAGTGCGTGCATAAAGATTGCATTACGCAGGAAAGAAATGAAGTTCATAGATGGACCTGTCATCTGAGATGCAAAAACCATCGTTGAATGGCGTGCTTCAGTCATGGGGGAGGGAGAAAGAAGGCAGGAAGATCACTCAACCAGGAAAGCAAATGTACATAGATAATTTTGGGACGTGGTGGATGTAGATCATTCATAGTTATATGATTGCAAGACCATCCAAGAAACTCATGCATTTCATTCAGTTGGAACGTTGGACAATACTATACTCGAAATTTGGACAAGGAAACTATCATGTTTTTGTTCTCCATGCCGTAGTGGTGAATGGGAGGAATGTGAATCCATGGATTGGATTGATAGCTGCGACCATGTATCACTCCCCATTGGTCGACAGATAGCTATAGAATTATCCCAGTTGGAGGAGGACCAATCAAGTATTTCACCAGACTATGACCACATATTAGATCTCGTACAACCAGGTTCGATTAATATTTTTATATTTTTGACAACTAGTTGTGTCTAATTAGCTGTGTATATTTTTTATATTTTTGACTACTAGTTGTATCTAATTAGTTGACTGAAATGTTGGAACTATATTTTCTCCAGGGCACATATTCGCAGTGGTTTCCCCGAGACGCAATGCATGGCACACTGACTATTGGATGGCACGTTGCTTAGAGGGGAAGAAAACCCTAATTGTCCCATTGCGGGACTCTGAGGCCAATGATTTTCCGATTGGGTCAATGGTTATAAAGGGAGAATATTTGAACCAGGTTTCCCATTGAGCAAATAGAAAAGGGTATACATATGAAGATTATAGACTAGGTGAGATTGTATACCATTATACAAACTTAGTTATTGGCACAAACCTCCAGCTGCAAATAATGCCAAGGAAGAACTCATTAAAGGCATGATACTTATTGCCTTATTCCGAGCATGAGAGGTTAAAGGAAACCATTGGTATTTGAGGTTATCCTGATGGTCTAGACGACTAACCATAGGTAGGTAATCTGGTATGTGGTTTGCATGTTTTATCAAATACTTTGTTATAGGTATGTGGTGTACATGTATGCTATGATTTTCTTTCATGGCCTCATTGAGTATTGACATTAATATTTTGACTGATGTAGCCATACATTGAGAGCTTGATAGATTGATAAATTGCATAGACTTGGCACAACTTGATAAATTGCACAAGTTTCATCGTGGATTTGTTTTCTTTGTTTTTTTCTCCCATCTAAGTAAACCATAATATCTGCATCCTCATGCCCATTTTCATGCTCGCTAGCACCATAACCATCTTCATGCTCATTATCAGTATCCCCGTGGTCATTGTCGCGATCACCATGCCACCATGAACATCACCACCATGCTCTTCCTATCCAATATGTTGTCACCATCACCATCCCATTTTTCACCATAAGATTCTAAACCATCATCCACACAAATATAATTGTTATATACCTAATTTCATCACCCAGAAACCTAGAAACCTAGACACCCAAGACTTGATCATGGTGTCCATATTCAACTTGAATTCCAAATACTCCTATGAGAGGGATTCTATCATGGTGTTTGAGCTCAAGAATGTTAAGTTTGGAATTAAATCCATTGTCATGGTGTTTGCATGAGATTTTATGGACAATGCGCTCATGTCGGTCTATCCCAAACACACTTTCCATTAATTACAACATTCAATTTTATTGCTTGGTTTGGTTATTATTCCCAAGGATGAATTTTGCATCTCTCCTTTTGACACTTGACCTAAATGAAACTAGAGGCACGAAATGAAAATTGTGCATTGAAAGGACATGTCATTAGTTGCAATACATCTATTCCATAACGAAATGAAAATTGTGCATTGAATTAATGCCTAGCTTTGTTGACGTTTAGTAAGATTCTATTGCTTTAGCAAGAGTGTTTGCATAGCTTTAGAAGGGAAACGCTAGCCATAAGTTCCCGGTGGATGATTTTGCAAAGTTAATCCCCATATGCAAAAATTGCACACTCCCTTACTGAGAAAAACCCTAGTTTGCAAAATGGACCTACAAGGTGACACCTAGGAAATGGGACCAACGGAGAAGGAAACCCTCAGCACTATCCTGATGTCGAGAATCCAATGGATTTGACAGTTTGTCGATCTGAGCCACGGTCGTCAATCTATGGATCGTTCCATCTCGCATCCAAAAGGCCTTCAGGGACACCAGATGGATACCTACCGGGGGCATAGAGCTCCGACCGTGCAACCAAACTAGGTTCTGGGGAGTCCTGCAAGTGTTTCTAGGAAGGTTCTCACTGGGAACGCTAGCCATAAGTGCCTGGTGGATGATTTTGCAAAGTTGACCCCCGTGTGCAAAAATTGCACACTCCCTTACTTAGCAAAACCCTAGTTTGCAAAATGGACCTACAAGGTGACACCTGGTCCATGGGACCAAAGGAGAGGGGAACCCCTAGCACTATCCCAATTTCCTGAATCCAATGGAGTTGACGGTTTGTCGATCAGAGCCATGGTCTTCATTCTATGGATCGTTCCGTCTCGCATCCAAAAGGCCTTCAAGTACATCGAATGGATACCTACCGAGGGAATATAATGATGACCATGCAACAAAACCAGGTTTTGGGGATTCTTTCAAGTGTGTCTAGGAAGGTTTCAGATGGGAACGTTAGCCATAAGTGCCTGGTGGATGATTTTGGAAAGTTGACCACTCCCTTACTGAGCAAAACCCTAGTTTGCAAAATGGACCTACAAGATGACACCTGTGCCATGGGACCGGAAGAGAGGGGCACCCCTAACACTATCCAGATGTCCTGAATCCAACAGAGTTGACATTTGGTCGATCCGAGGCACGGTCATCAATCTATGGCTCATTCTGTCTCGCATCCAAAAGGCCTTCAGGGACATCGGATGGATACCTACCAGGGGCATAGAATGACGACCGTGCAACAAAACTGGGTTCCGGGGAGTCCTGCAAGTGTGTCTAGGAAGGTTCCAGCTGGGAACCCTATCCATAAGTTCTCGGTGGATGATTTTGCAAAGTTGACCCCCGTGTGCAAAAATTGCACACCCCCTTATTGACGAAAAACATAGTTTGCAAAATGGACCTACAAGGTGACACCTGGGCCATGGGACTGGAGTAGAGGGGCACCCCTAGCACTATCCCTATGTCTTGAATCCAACGGAGTTGACGGTTTGTTGATCTGAGCCATGGTCATCAATCTATGTCTCGTTTAGTCTTGCATCCAAAAGGTCTTCAGGGACACCTGCTGGATAGCTACCGGGGGCATACTTATCACACTACAAGATAAGTATGGCCCTATCCTTAGGACTTTCACGAATTTGAGGCCAACCGTAACAATAGAGGAGAAACCTGAGCTGTTTCTCTAGGTCATGGGTTTGATTGTTCTAGAAATCCAAGGAATCGTATTGGCATAGGATTGAAGAAAAATAATTCATCATGATTCAAGTGACTCGGGCCATGTGACTCTATTCTTTATTTTCATGTTCGCTTATACTGAACTGGGTTTTTATTTTTATTTTTTTAATGACAGGTTTTATCGACAGGATTCTATTGTGAATTGTGTTTGGTGATAAAGGATTTTACTGTGGATTGTGTTTGGTGACATTTATGGTGACCCCCAAGTAACATATTGAAAAGATCAGGAAAGACAAGTTCTGTGTTAGGGAAAAAGAAAATCCATTTACAGAAGATTTACATCAAGCAGTTAAACAATTATCTGCTAAATTATACACCAGGTATGTGCATTTTTTGATGGAGCTGATTCAAGTAATTACTAAGTTACAATTTTAGTAGTCATTTGATATCATATGTTTTCTCTGTTTTCATGGTAAGATTAGTGTTTTGTTTTGGGTGCAGAATGTGGAGGACAATGACTATGAACCACATGAGGAACCTTCATTGGAATTTGTCATTACAACTAAAGATGTCGCTGGCGTAGGAACTCCTGTGACCTTGATAGATTTTAACAATGAGAAGGGATTTTAAAAACAAAATATTGATTCTATATGCAGCGTGGGATGATCGACCAAAAAGAATAGCAGGGAAGGTGGTTATTTTGGAGAAAAAGTTATAAAATGAGCCATAGAATGAAGACCGTGGCTCAGATCGACAAACCGTTGACTCCATTGGATTTAGGACATTGGGATAGTGCTAGGGGTGCCCCTCTCCTCCGGTCCCATGTCCCAGGTGTCACCTTGTAGGTCCATTTTGCAAACTAGGGTTTTCGTCAGTAAGGGAGTGTGCAATTTTTGCACACGAGGGTCAACTTTGCAAAAAATTCCACTAGTAACTTATGGCTAGCATTCCCTACCAGAACCTTCCTCGACACACTTGCAGGACTCCCTGGAACCCAGTTTTGTTGCACGGTTGGAGTTCTATGCCCCTGGTAGGTATCCATCTGGTGTCCCTGAAGGCCTTTTGGATGCGAGACAGAACAAGCCATAGAATGTCAACCGCCGATCGGATCAACAAACCATCTACTCTGTTGGATTCAGTACATCGGGATAGCGCTAGGGAAGCCCCTCTCTGTCAGTCCCATGGCCCAAGTGTCATCTTGTAGGTCCATTTTGAAAACTGGGGTTTTGCTCAACAAGAAAGTGTGCAATTTTTGCACACAGGGGTCAACTTTGCAAAATCATCCACCAGGCACTTATGGCTAGTGTTCCCAGCTGGAAAATTCCTAGACACACTTGTAAGACTCCCCAGAACTTGGTTTTGTTGCACGGTCGTCATTCTATGCCCCCGGTAGGTATCCATCTGGTGTCCCTAAAGGAATTTTGGATGCGAGACAGAACGAGCCATAGATTGATGATCGTGGCTCAGATCGACAAACCATTGACTCTGTTGGATTCAGGACATCAGGATAGTGCTAGGGGTACCCCTCTCCTCCAGTCCCATGGCCCAGCTGTCATCTTGTAGGTCCATTTTGCAAACTAGGGTTTGTTGAGTAAGGGAGTGTGCAATTTTCGCACACGGGGGTCAACTTTGCAAAATCATCCACCAGGAACTTATGGCTAGCGTTCCCATCCAGAATCTTCCTAGACATAATTACAGGAATCCCCAAAACCTGATTTTGTTGCACTGTCATCATTCTATGCCCCCAGTAGGTATCTAGTCGGTGTCCCTGAAGGCCTTTTGGATGCGAGACAGAACGAGCCATAGAATGAAGACCGTGGCTTGTTTGACAAATTGTTGACTCCATTGGATTTAGGACATCGGGATAGTGCTAGGGGTTCCCCTCTCCTCCAGTTCCATGGCCTAGGTGTCACCTTGTAGGTCCATTTTGAAAACTAGGGTTTTGCTCAATAAGGGAGTGTGTAATTTTTTAACACGGGGGTCAAATTTGCAAAATCATCCACCGAGCACTTATGGCTAGCATTCCCAGCCGAAACCTTCCTAGACACACTTGGAGGAATCCCCAGAACATGGTTTTGTTGCACGGTTGTCATTCTATGCCCTGGGTAGGTATCCAACCGGGTCCCTGAAGGCCTTTTGGATGCGAGATAGAACGACCCATAGAATGAATACTGTGGCTCAGATTGACAAACCGTTGACTCCATTGGATTCAAGACATCGGAATAGTGCTAGGGGTGCCCCTCTCCTCCAGTCCCAAGGTACAGGTGTCACCTTTTAGGTCCATTTTGCAAACTAGGGTTTTGCTCAGTAAGGGAGTGTGCAATTTTTGCGCACGGGGGTCAACTTTGCAAAATCATCCACTAGGCATTTATGGCTAGCATTCCCAGCTGGAACCTTCCTAGAAACACTTGCAGGACTCCCCATAACCCAATTTTTTTGCACGGTCGTCATTCTATGCCCCCGGTAGGTATCCATCCGGTGTCCCTAAACCATCCATTGGGCACTTATTGCTAGTGTTACCAACTGGAACCTTCCTAGACACACTTGCAGGACTCCCCATAACTCGGTTTTGTTGCATGGTTGTCATTCTATGCCCCTAGTAGGTATCCAGTAGGTGTCCCTGAAGGCCTTTTGGATGCGAGATGGAACAAGCCATGGATTGACGACTGTGGCTCAGATCGATAAACCGTCAACTTAGTTGGATTCAGGACATCGGGATAGGGCTAGGGGTGCCCCTCTCTGCCGGTCCCATGGCCTAGGTGTCATCTTATAGGTCCATTTTGAAAACTAGGGTTTTCTTAAGTAAGGGAGTGTCCAATTTTCGCACATGGGGGTCAACGTTGAAATTTTTTTATTTTGATTCTAGAAATAGACATTCAAAGAGTGGCAATCAAACCTACCACACTGCACCCTTGGTATATTTCTATGTCCTTAGTGTGCCACGCCATTTAACAACTCCTTAGTGCTCCACTATATTTGGATTTTGAGTAATTAATGTCATTTTTAAGAATTCAAAGTTTCAAATAAAAAATGGAGGCAATGTTTCATCGATGATATCCCTCTGATCCTTGCTAGCTTTGTTAGATCAAAGTCACGATGAAACTTTTCCATCAAGCTATGAAGGAATACTTTCCAAATCACAATGAACAACCATTACATCATTGTTTGTATCAATCAAGAACATTCAATTTTAAATACATTTTCATATGAGGATAATCCATCATTTTTACAAACATAGGACCATGAACATCTTATTTTCATTCATCAAAACAACATTATCAAGGAATATCATTAAACTAGTTAGCTAGTTCATTTTCCATGGATTCTGTATGATTACTTTTGCATTATGACAAGTGGAAAATGGACATATGGAAGAGGTAAAGCAAAAACCAGGGTCTTACATACTAGGGTTTAGTAACGATAGGGTTTATATCTTCAATGATTTTATGAGAGTGAATTCATGACCAGCTATTGGTTAGCATATTGAAACAAACTAGGGTATATTTGTTACATATATTTGACCATATGTACATGAAGGCCCAATGAATTTTATTACACTTTAGTTAGGAGGTGTCCTCCTTTCATTTGTTAGCAAGATCATGAGATCAAAATATGAATTTTATTCTTAATACTTGTGTACAAGAGAAACTAAGTGGTGTGTACAACTCTCTTCTTGGCTCTTATAGGGTTTCAAAGAATCAAATATTGATGCTTGAGGTTTCTAAGGCTATTCTAAGGTGAAATGATAAGAGAAACTTAGTGTTTTTATGCATGATAGTTTTCCCTTGTTTGGTGAGACATTTAGCTTGAAGGATCTCTCTTATTTGGTCTTCGAATTATATTATCCCTAATTAGGTCAAGTGCTAATTCAACATAGACTTTATTAACCTTTCCCTAAGTCAGATATGAATTGCCAATTCTTGGGAGAAACACTGTTTACTTGCAAAAATATGAAGATGTTTACTGTTTATATAAATTTTTGAGTTGTTTATCTTTCTTGAAAATCCATAAAAGGTAAAAAGCCTCCACAAAAAGAAAGATGAATAATCCAATAACATGAGGATGCACACACACATAGGCTGATGGTTGTAGGTGTTGATTATACCAAGATGAATAATCCAAAGATGAACCCTCGGAGTTGAAAAAAAACACAATTTTAAATTAGATATCAAATTAAAAAGCATGTGCTAAGTTCATTGAACTGTTGAAAGATATTATTAGTTTTTTCAATTAAGATAATGTTTTCATAACACAATGGTGAGATGTTACTTGATAAATGCAATAAATGTAAGAGAATAAATATTGCTTAAAATGTAATTATATAAATTTCAATAGCATAATTTATCAATTTGTGGAAGAGATAAATCATCACAAGCACAAGTGGAAACTCAAGAGAAAATATGGAATATATTGTATCACGCATTGATAGTCAAATGTTTGTAATACAAAATATGGAAAAGTAGTCGGCCCTCAAATGGCTTGTCAATGTACATGTATCCATAAGTACAACAATGTGTACATGTACATGTCAAAATACATATATACAAGACTATGCAACATCAAAAATCAATATTTTGTTTTTTTTCCCTGACTTTCCTCTATCGACCATCTTCCTGGGATCGCTTTGCATCTCACGAGTCGGCAAAACAAAATTCATTATTTTTATCAAATAACTGCACTAATACCCTACCATTAACAAACTTAAAAAATTAACTTATGGACAAATTATTTATGACAAACAATCACCAAATCCTCATGGGGTATAGATGTGAGCGGTGTGCTCATGGGAGGCCTCTCTATAGCTGTGCGTTGCAAAGAAAATATCATATCTCAATTAATTCAACAGTTCAACATTGATCAACATGTTTGGTTAAATTGAATAAAAGAACTTGGTCATTAATGAACATCTCACCACAAGAGGAGACCCGATCAGAACCATGGATTGAGCAGAGAGGCCGGGCACTTCTGTCGCTAATGGCTGCAATCACCAAATAGGGAAATAGTTAGACATGCATGAATAAAAAATATAGTAATATGGTTAAATACTATGCATTATGATTGTTGAAATAGTTACCTCTGTATGACTTGTGCCTATTGTAGATGCGACACTAACTGCAACATCAATGACCTTTGTTAGGTGAGGGGTAGATGGATCTCTTGTGTATCTGCTATAGAGGACATCCACACCCTTTATAGGAGTGGATCCTCTCTTATACACTTGTGCATTTTGCACATTTGGACTACGAGGAGATCCAACTACTGACAGTCTATGAAGTATAGAGGCTGGTGGCTACAATCACTAATACTGACGTAGTTAGAAATGCATTGGTCAATGAAATACCATGTATTAACAAAATGACAATGATGAAATATATACTGATGTATTGTATACATCAATCAATTCTAAGAAACGTTATGCCACTTGTTGATCCCCTATGGGTTGTGTAGTGCTTGTCTCCCTACTAGGGGGGACATCACTAGATGAAATCATTTCCCTCTGATGGGGATTTACAACCTACAATTTAGAAAATTGTAAATATTAGATTGTGTAGCATTAATTAAGTAACATGTGATAACAAACCAACATGTATTAAAATAATGTCATGTTGAAATAGTTACCTCAGCGTGAGATGTTGTCGCTGAAGGGATGGCAACATCTTGTAACTCAGAAGGTTCTGCTGCATGAGCCTCTTGCCCCTCATGCCATTCTGGTAGCAACTACAAGTTTTAAAATCATTAAAAATATTAGCAATCTATATAGGTGTACATAGTAAGGAAAAATAATTTACAAATGGCACTAAATTGTTAATTGGATTTACTCATGTATTAAAATAATGTCATGCTGAAATAGTTACCTCGGTGTGAGATGTTGTCGCTGAAAGTATGACAACATCATCGTCATGGGGCAGTGCTTCTACATGAGCCTCTTTCCCCTCAGGCCCTTCTGGTACTGGTGCATGAGTCTATGGACTATGCTCTGCATCATCGGTGCAAAGGTTTTCAACCCCGTGCCCTTTTTGTAGCAACTACAAGTTTTGAAATCATCAAAAATATTAGCAATCTATATATATGTGTATAGTAAGGAAAAATAATTTACAAATGACACTAAATTGTTAACCACTTACTTACCTGTGTAAAGTATCCAGTAAAGGTATCATCTGTTTGGACAGGACCAAAGCAAGGATGGCCGCATACTGTGCATGGGTGCGACTCTCGGCTGTGCTCATGATGTAAAGGTATAGGGACACTACTAGATGCTCCTCCACCACTGGAAGGTGGTGGCTCTACCCCACCGACAAGTGGCGGCTCTACTCCACCCATAGATGGTGGCTTTGATGGCCCCGCCTGGTATGTACCTTGAATATACGTTCTATGGGGAACACATGCCTGTGCCAACAATAGGAAGGACTCTGGTGTCTTTGGGACCAACTGATGTGCAGGCGGCACATCTGGCCTGGGTAGTTGCCTACGAGGTGGAGCTACTGGGTGATTGGGATCTATGTGCCTCGCATTGGGACGTTCCTGAGGCATCCCCATCCCAATTCCCTGGTACTCCAAGATATCAAAATAGTTAACATGATTCCCCATCACAAATTCTGCCTACATCTTTCTAAAAAAATATAGGGGCATTTCCTTGTTGTTGTGTGGTGGTGCATCAAACACCATGTACCATCGGTCGATCCAGTTATCTATGAATGGTTGATATGTACACACCACTCAATAGAAATGTGCATTTTGTTTAAATTCGAGATTTCACCCAACCGTGAATCTCTAAAGAGGGAAAATATATGTTATTTTGAGATTTTCAACTTCTTGACTTCTTTGTAGCTAAGTCCATCCTGATATTGTTGTCTCTTTCTTTCTCTGAATGTGGCAATATCTTCCAGTGCACCATTAGACCTACTAAAGGTCTCTATATTTGCATCCAAATTGGATGCAAGCATAAGATGTCTATCATCAACAATAGTGATTGAGGCTCAAATTTCTCTGAGCCTCTAAATTTCTCTTTGGATGTTTAAGTGTGCATCCATGGTCGTCACTGCAATCAGAAAATAAAAAAAAAAACAAATCATTAGAAACGTATACATGTGCTATAATGACATCTCTAAAAAATGGAAAATGTACAAACTTTGTGCAAGAACAAATACATTGCAAACATAAATATCATCTCAGGCATACATTACAAACATAAATATCATTTCGTATGACCATTACAGGCATACATTATGGGTCCTTGTGGGCATAAGGGTGGAGACCATGCAGGCATAAAGACCATGATGATGTGGAAAATATATGTATTTTTATTGGTTAAGGATGCGCAAGACAAGACAAAAGACAAGGTGATGGGCATTGGCACACCTAATGAGCCAAATGACCCATATTGTGGTCATCTGGAGTTGGTCCTAATACCCTAGACAAGGATGACTTGGAGATAACAAATGACATGAACAAAGAAGCATGAAGTGAACAAAGAAGCTTGAAGTTGACACTTGGCAAGGAGATTGGGGGCATCCCTTATGGCATCTGCGGGCATCCAAGAATGAAGCCGATGGACATGTGGGCATGTGGACAAGGTGACATGCGGGCATCTTGAAGATGCATATGCAGGCATGTTTGTGGAAGCTGCGGGCATCTTGGAGGCATGCCAAGACCCCCATGCGGGAAATTGAAGAAGGTCTAGCTGAAGGCAAGTTCAAAGGCATAAATATGGCCCTTGCAGGCATGAGTTACAAGCTAGTGTGGGCATGCTAGAAGAAAAAGAAAATGGTGATGATGTGAGTATGAAGACCACATTTAGGTGGGAAAAAAAAAGTCTAAATAAATATATACATATATATATTTATAATTTATGACGTGTTTATGGAAATGAAATTAAAATTTGATTTAGTATTGACAAGTCGGCTTTCTATTTGATGAGGAAATTATGGAGACAAAATTACAAAGATTATATCTTGTGTCTCTTGTGCAATGCGTTGATGTGTTTACTTGATGAATGGCATGTGATTGGTACATAGTTCATGGATGAATATGATATTGAAGTGAGCCATTGTGTCTAACAGGGTGGATGTAAAATTGATCAAGGGATTGATAGTAGGGAGGAATTAAGATATGTTAAATAACAAATTTTATAATTTTTAGTTTTGGTATTTCATTTACAAAGTTTTCTAGTTTATGGAAACATCAAAATTTATATTTTTAATGATGAAATGAGGCAAGGATTTGGATGCTTACCTTTCCAATCCTCCGTGCAAGATGAAATCTCCCTTGTTGAGCTTCCAAATCTCCCACGTTGAGCTTCTCCAATGCATTTTGGCAAGACGAAATCGCTCGAGCGTTCACGTTTTGAGAAAATAGTGGGTAAAACAGTGTCGTGGTGCGCGGACTGTTTATTTTTTTTGTTTATACTAACCAAAATGCCTGCTCATTTTGTATCAGTATAACACACGCGCGTTTTGGAATCCTATCCTACATGTCAATTGACATGGCAGGGTCAGAGTCTGCCCATGCCTAGTTTTAAGTAACGCTCACGCGCTTTTGATTTACATAATTCTCGTGCATTTTGTGAATGCACAATTGCACCAAAAGGGTCCCTCAACTTCGTGCGAGTGCCCTGCTATTGTTAGATATATTATACATGTGTTAAATGGAATTGTCTACAAATAATATATAAGTTTATGTGTTAATAAGTCATGCCACAAGTTGCTCATTGTTTATCAACTAACAGATCCCATTAATACCGAGTGGATGACCTATCGACGTTCCCATCTGCTTGGCATTAATGTGGATGTGCTAGTTATTATCATGAGATTTAGGTTAGTATATAAATCATTAATTAAACTAGTTATAAATATTAATTAACATAATTACATTTTAAAAAGTGGTTGATATAAGTGTATCGACGACATTTTATTCACCTTTTTAAATACAATGGCATCTGCGTATATCAATCCTTTTAAAAATGTTGTTGTTCTAGTTGATGGTCACCATGTGGGGAAGGATTAATAAATAAATAAATTATTATAAAAAACATGGTAATAAAAGTTATAAATTTTTTTTAATAATAAAAACAATTAAATAATTGGTTGAATCAGTTTCACCAAATTTTAGCATGGTTGATTATTGTTTAACCATGGTTGATGTCAGTTAATCATGGTTGAATTTAGTGGACCATGGTTGACTTTGGTTAGATAAGGTTGACCATGTTTTCCCATTGTTGACCATAGTTGACCATGGTTGACAAATGATAGTTGACCATGGTTCACTGTGATTGACTATGGTTAATAATTTTTGGTAATAGTTGATCATGGTAAAATATGGGGCTGATGCACAATCATGGACTCCTTTAAAGACAATTTAAATGCCACATAATACTGAAAAAACATGGAACCTTTGATTTTAGGTGACAATTAGGGGTACTTCCCTAATGGATTTGAAGATGAAGTAAAAAGACAAAAGATAGGTAATTGAATCAAATTTCATAATATATAACATTTATCTATACAAAATTTGTGCAAAATGATTATAAAATGAGTTTCCATTCAATTGGGTTTTCAAATTTTCAGCACGTCATAACATATATGTTTGTGCGAGTGCAGCACTTATTGAGGTAAATGATGTCAATTTTGGATAAAATCTTGCAAACATATAAAGGACATATGCGCCTAGTGCAACACTATTTATTCAAAAAATTTCATGAATTAATTTTTTTATTATTAACTATTGAAGTCATAAAACCTTGAAATGAAAATGTTCTGTGCGGGTGCAACACTTTAGGGGAAAAATTTAATGAAATCCTTGATTTCTATATATAATATTGTAGAGCTCGTTCTCCTCTAGTGCACCATATATTTTTCTTGGGAAATGGTGAACGCAATCAAAAGTTATATAAAAAATAATCAATGTATCTATTTTCGAAAACTGACGTGTGTCATTTAGAAAAATAATAATAAATAAATAAAACATACATTTTTAGGAAAAAATTACATATTCAGAATCGTTAGATCGTACTCTACAATATTCTATATTTTCATAAAAAAATATTGTGTTTGTCATAGCAAAACACGCCATTGAAACTGAGCATATTGATAGAGTTCTAAACTACAGGCAATACCCCTGGTTTATTTGTCCTAGCCAATAGGTTCGGTAGTCCGAAGCTATTTCCGAACATCATACCAAGCCTTGTTCCCACCGAGTTTTTAAATTAAAAAAAGCACATATGCGTTATAACGCATATGCGTTTTAGCCTTGTTCATATCACATATGCGTTATAATGCATATGCGTTTCAGCTTTAGTAGATTGGTAAGAGAGTAAAAAAGAGTTTAACAAGTTAGTGGATAGGATTTGTGAGAAACCCCATCTAAAAGAAAAAGATCATGATAATTGTTGTCCCCTCCAAAGCGGTTTAGTGTAAGTGTGGAAAAAGGACTACGCTTAGCCTAAAATTTGTGAATGGTTGTGGATAATGAGGTCAGATTATTCGAGGTTCAAGGGCTAGTCCAAAAGAGGTATTAGGATAATGAGGTTTCCAAGTTAGGATGCCTTTCTTGTTGCCTCTGCATGATCAACCTCAATGGGTGGAACAGGGTAAACAAAAACTGTAGGCTCTGTATATGAATATGTCAATTTAAAAAAAAAATTACATATACATTGGTCTTGGAACACCATACACTTTCTCCCTCTATAACCAACCTTCCCCCCTTTGTCTATCTAACACATCCACATACCCTCTCTCCATACCTCTTTATCTAACCATCGTTATTTCTCTCCTTCACCACCCCTCTACCTCTATAACCATCCCTCAACCCTCTCTCTCTCTCCCCCTTACCTCTCTCTCCCTTCCCTCTCTCTCTCTTCTCACTTCTCCCCTCCCTCCCTCTCCTTATACGTCCATGTGTTCCATCCTCTCACTCACTCCATACATCACTTTCTCCCCCTACCTCCTCTCTCCACCCCCTTCTCTCTCCCCCCATAGTTCCTTCTCTCTCTTCCTCTCTCCCCCTCTCTGTCTAAATCCCCCCTCTTTCCTTATCTGGACACTCCCCCTCGAACAAACTTACACACCTCTTGGTCTTGAAAAAACACACCCCCTCTCCCTATATAACCAACCTTAGCCCCTTTGTCTCTCTCACACACATCTACACACACTCTCTCCATCCTTCTCTATCTAACCATCGCTATTTCTATCCTTCACTATCTCTCCACATCTATAACTATCCCTCAACTCTCTCTCTCTCCCCTTTTCCTCCCTCTCTCTCTCTCCCCCTCCTTCAAAATCTCACCACTCCCCCCCTCAAAAAAACTTACACACCTCTTGGTCTTGGAACACCACAGCCCCTCTCCCTCTATAACCAATCTTCCCCCATTCTCTCTCTCACACACATCCACACACCCTCTAAAAAAATTCCTTTGTTTCCCCTCCCTCCCACCAAAAACCTCCCTCCCTCCCTTCCCCCCCCTTCTACCTCCATGTGTTCCATCCTATCACTCACTCCATCCCTCACTTTCTTCCCCTACCTCCTCTCTCCACCTTCAAGCCTTCATCTCTCCACATTCCTTAATATCCATCTCTCTCTCTCTCTCTCTCTCTCACACACACACACACACACACACAATCCCTCTTCTCTATCCCTCGGTGTAACCATCCTTGACCATCCTTCATTTCCCTAAATCCCTATACTCTCACTGTTATTATCCCACTCTCTCACCCTCTAACCATCCCTCCATCCATCATTGTCTCTCCCTCCATTTCTCTCTCTCTCTCTCTCTCTCTCTCTCTAACTCTGCCCCTCTCACTCTTAACCACCCCCCCCATTTCTCTCTCTCACTCACTCACTCCATACTTCTCTCTATACCACCACTCCATCGATCCCTCTCTTCCCTCTCACTCTTTAACGCCCCCCCCATTTTTCCCTCCATCCATTATGCTAAATATTTCCTCCATCAATTATCCTATATCTTTCTTGCACCCAATCATCCCTCCCTCTTATATATATCACTCTTCCATCCCCCCTATATCTCTTCACCCCCCATCTCCCCCTCCCTCCCTCCCACTTATATTTATTCCCCTCCCACTAATCCCTTTTGTTTATATTTCTCCTCCCTTCATCCCCCCCTCATATCTATCCCCTACCCATCCCTCCCTTCCCCTTATATTTCTCCTCCATTCATCCCCCCCATATATCTCCCCTACCCATCCGTCCCTCTCATGATTCCCTCTACACCTTTCTCTTCCTCCTTTGACCCCCCCCCCCCCCCCTCTTTTAGCTTAATCAATGTAATGTTGAGCCATGAGCCACCCCATAGACTGTCTGGATGGGATCTTGGGAGTCGAAATGGTATTGTAATGGGATAAGGGTGCCATTATAGGGTTTTGGATGGGAGGGATGGGTCTCTGGACATTGACCGTAGTCATGGAAGAAAAGACAATGAGTCTCTAAATCAACACACATGCCTTATAGATGAAATATTTGGCCTTTAGTGGGATATGGGTGTCATTATGAGGTTTTATGCACGAAGGATGGGTCTTAGGGTCTTAACCATGGTAATGGGAGAAAATTGTAACAGAAAGAAGTCTTGAACCACTACACATAACATTTAAAGGGGATATTTAGCCTTAATTATGGGATATATGTGCCATTAGACTATTTTATGCATTGAAGATTGTTCTCGAGGCATTGACCATGGTCATATAGGAACCATTATGAATATTTCCAGACAAGAGATAGTTCTGAATACACTACCATGGTCCAAGGATGATCCAATCTTATAGGGATTAAATGATGGTTTTATGGTTCATGGAAAAATCACAAGTTCCCAGACTATGACAAGCCCTATAAATGGAGTCTAAATGGGATAAGGGTGTCATTATAAGGTATGGGACTTTGAGCATGATCATGGAAGAAAAGGTAGGGTCTTAGGACCTAAATGAAGCTTTTATGGCTCATGAGCTATAAATGAGTCCTTTAATCACCACACATGCCTTCTAGATGGGATATTTGGCCTCTAGGTTGGATATGGGTTCCATTATGAGGTTATGTGCACTGAGGATAGGTCTCAAGGTCTTAACCATGGGTATGCGTTCCATTAAAAGGTTATGAGGTTTCAATATTTGATATGCATTAAATCGCATGTGCAATATATTGCTATATATCGCATATGCAATTTAGTGATCCGCATCATAGTTGGAAAATCAATGATGTCAATACAAATTCGACAAGTTTTGACTCGACACGACTTCGAAAACTTTGACAAGTTTCGATTTTGACACGACTTCGACATGTTCAGCAACCTCAGAGTTCGCAACATCGACAAGCAGCGTCGACATGCGACCAGCGATTGTCGAACATCGACAGACTATCTCTTTGTCTTCCAGTCGACTGTAATGGCTGAACTATTGGAACCATTCTAACTTCTTCTTTGTAATTGAATGTAATGGGAAGGCACCCAAGCGTCTCAGAACTCTATTTAAGTATGTATAACATTGTAACATATGGAAGCTTTTGATCTATTTGCAAGTAATAGAAGAATAGTTCGCATTCCTGCATATTGTCTATGCGTATTTGTGTTATCTATATTGCGTAAAACTGCTTTGCTCATTCTGTTTATTAATATTCCGCCATAATATATCTGACTCATTCAGTCGAACTGTTGTCCCCCTCGTGCTTCCTGGACATGACCCAGATCATTGGTATCAGAGCACACTTAGATTTGTTCATGCTTAAGTTCTGTGTATAGAATTCTCTCGAAGTTACCTAACTTATGCTGGTTCAAAATCGCTTGCAATCTCAACAATCCAAGCAGACACGATCTTCAAAAATGATAGAAGAAACAGATGATAGACATGCAGCTGACGAGACAGCACAACTTATTGAGCAAGCTCTGGCTTGAAAACGGACTGAAATGTTCACCCAGTTCAATGAGATTCTCTTGCGATTCACTTGGACATCCGAAGGATCCTTGATGAGAACTCACTCCGATAAAATCATCCACTTCAAAGTGCAAATGAATATGGACATACTGAATCTGGAAGGTAAGATTGACGTAGAATCCGTCCACAATTGGGTATTACAATTGGAATCCTATTAAGTTGTAAATCAACTCTTGGAAGCTGAAAAAATCACCATTGCATCCTTAAAGATGTCAACCTCCGTACACTACTGGTGGGAGAATCTCTCGACAAAGATGGAGAAAAGCAGAGAACCCATTGACACATGGGATAAATTCGTCAAACACATCTAAAAGGAATTTTACCCGCCGAAATACCTCGAGCAATAGTATAAGAAGTGATAGCAGCTAAGGAAATGGAAATACCAATCAGTACAAAGTTACACCGACGAGTTCTACTGACTTATGGCAAGTTTTGGCATCCAAGAAGAAGAGAAATTGCTTGTTCTAAAGTACATTAGAGGATTGTCCCAGTACATTCAGCAGGAGATGGAATTTCTGACTGACAATATGCTTGTAGATGCTTTCCACTACACTAGCAAACTGGAAACCAAGCAGAAAGGAAAAGCATGTTTCATGACAAAGCTGACATTAGGACGACCACTCGATAAGAAGGCACCAGCTAACTTCGACAAGTCAAAGTCTTCTCAGCTGACACCGCCAAAGACAGACCATGGAAAGAAGCCTTTTAACAAGAGGGAACATAGAAAACAACCGACAAACGGAAAATGGTGCGATTACCACCACTCATCTTGGCATGATACGTCTGAATGCAAAGCTCGAAAGACATTTCTGACCCAGATGCATTCGACAAGACGGTTGAAGAATCTAATCCAGACGCAACGACCCTTTTGATCTTGACTACTCCAACAGCCTCGACTATCGTCGACGAGGAGGAACGAGAACGCCTATTCCATACATGGATATGGGTCTAGGGATACCCATTACATGTGATTATGGACAACGGGAGCCAAAAAAAATTTGTTTCTGAAGAACTTGTGAAGAAACTAGGTCTTGTTACCACTCCACATCCTCAGCCTTACAATATCGGTTGGATGAAGTATGGACAGGAACTATAGATCACTCAATAATGCAAACTCACCTACGTCATAAAACCTTTTGAAGATGATGTACTCTGTGACGTGGCACCACTCTCCATAGCTGTTTCCCTATTTGGGAAACCTTACCTTTGGGATAGACATGGAAGTTATCAGTCACGGCCTCAAAAGGTGATTGTCATAATTTGAAATCGATGGTTCAGCATACCAGAGCATCAACCTACACCAACGTTCACACTGATATCTTCCAAACAGACAAAGAAGCTCATCAATCATGTTCTGAAGTTCACATTAATCATGATCAAGCCACAACATTCTCAGAAGACTGCAGCAACGAGTCAAGTCACCGACCAATGCAATTCTCGACCGAAGCAGCAAGTCAATCATATTCTCGATGAGTACCAGAACCTCTTTCAAGCTTCGGACGGAGTACCTCAACATTGTCAGGTAAAACACTCCATTGAACTTGTTTCTGGTTCTTCTTTTCCTAACGCATATGTTTACAGAAGATCCATTCTCGAAAATGAAGAGATTCATAGATAAATCCAATAATTAATCAACAAAGGTCATATTCGACCCAGATCCTCTCCTTGTGCAAGTCCAATCGTCCTGGTTCCAAATAAAGACGGGACTTGGCGCATGTGCATTGACTACAGAGCTCTCAACAAAATATCGATGAAGAATCAATACCCTTTGCCACGGATAGATGAGCTCATCAACTATCTGAAAGGTGCTAAATTCTTTACTAAGCTCGACCTCAAGTCGAGATACCATCAAATTCCAATCGAGCCCTCAGATGTGTGGAAAACTACTTTCAAGACCAAGGAAGGTTTGTTTGAATGGTTAGTCATGCCTTTCGGCTTAACCAACTTACTTGCGACCTTCATGTGACATATGGATAACCTTCTTCGACCTTTCATTCGCAAATGGGTTATTGTCTATCTCGATGATATATTGATTTTCAGTCGATCATGGGAAGAACATATCGGGCATCTTCGACAAGTCCTAGACACTCTCCAGCAACATCGACTCTACCTGAACATGGACAAGTGCTCTTTTGCAATGACCAACATCGAATATTTGGGGTATGTAATTGATTCTGTAGGCATTCATGTTGATCTAGACAAAGTACAAATTCTCAAAGATTGGCCCATTCCTAGAAGCATTTAAGAACTAAGAAGTTTTCTTGGTTTGGTGAATTTCTATCGATGATTCATACTTGGCTTTAGTCACATAACCTAGCCCTTGAATCAGTTGACGAAGGGAAACGGGAAAACTATCTTTCAATGGACAGAAACACATCAAGCAACTTTTGAACAGCTCAAACACAGGCTCTGAACTGCACCATTACTTGTGTTACCTGATTTGCATCGGCCCTTTGAGATTGAGACAGACGCATATGACTATGCCTTGGGCTCAATGATCACTCAGTCTGGTCACCCAGTCGCTTTTTATTCAGATACTTTTAATGAAATAGTTAGAAGATACTCGATGTACATAAAAGAACTGTATGCCATTGTGCAAGCTCTCAAGCAATGGAGGCATTACATCCTTGGCAAAGAAATGGTCATTCTCACTGATCATAAGCCTTTACAATTCACTCCGACACAATCAAACTTGCAGACAAACCGACAACTCAAGTGGATTAATTACCTACAACAATTCTAGTTGGTGATTAAGTATCGAAAAGGCAAGCCTAATGCCGCCATAGATTGCCTCATTCGACCACCCATTACTCTCCTTTTGACAGTGATGAGTATGCAGGGATACGACACAACCACTTGGAAACAGTTGTACGAGGATGACAAAGAATTCTCAGCAGTATACCAGTAGTTACAGACTAAGAAGTCGTTGACCTCAAACTCCGACTACTTCCTGAAAGATACCTTGCTATACAAGCTTGGACAGCTTTGTGTACTGATTGGTGAGCAACGACAACAACTCATTTGGGATGCGCACTACAACAAGACTGTAGGACACTTTGGAGTAGCAAAGACCCTTGCTATTCTACAGAAGTATTTCTTCTTGCCTACACTTAAATTTGATGTCAACAAGTACATTAGATCATGCGTGGTTGGCACCATTTCTAAGCCACCTGATTGACGATAGGGATTGTACACACCTCTGCCAGTTCCTAATCGACCATGGGAATCTATTTCTATGGACTACTTGATGGGTTATCCTACTACCAGACATCAGCATGATGTGATATTAGTAGTGGTCGAACGATTTTCCAAGATGACCATTATCATACCATGTAAGAAGACCACGATAGCGCAGCAGACCGCTTAGCTCTTCTTTACACATGTTTGGAAACACTTTGGTTTACTCACAACCATCATTTCTGATCGAGATGCCAGATTTGTCAGCATATTTTGGAAGATCCTCTGGAAATAGCTAGACACACGACTCTCATTGTCAACAGCTTCCCATCCTCAGAGCAATGGATAGACGGAAGTTGTGAATCACTTGGTAGTACAGCTGCTTTGCATGTACAATCACCAACATCGATGCACATGGGATGAAAGTCTTCCATACATTCAGCACATCTATAATCGTGGTCATCACAACTCTACAGGAAAGTGTCCATTTGAAGTCTGTTACGGCCTATTGACTTGATCAACTCCTCGACACAGCCAAACTCTGACACAGACCGCAACCAGCGAGAAGTTGATAAAGCAGTCAAGTTTAGAGAACATATTTGCGACATCCAAAAGCAAGCACAGGATATGTTGCACAGAGAAAATGAGAAAGCTAAAGCCCGACACGACAAGAATCGTATTCCTCATACATTCCAAATTAGGGATAAGGTCTGGTTACATCTTAAGAAGGAGCGCTTCATTGGTTCTTTCAAGAAGCTCAAGCCTTTGCGATATGGTCCATACAGTATTCCTCGACAGGTTGGCAAAAACGATTTCCAGTTCGACATTCTTGCATGCTTGGGTCTGCATCCAGTTTTCAATGTTGATCTACTTTGACCATACCATGCACCCTTGTTGGAACAAAATGACTTCTCAACAACATCACCTGAAGACATCCATCCAGATGTTCAAGAGCCTCTTCCTTGTGACACCATTGTGGGACAACGTGTACACCTTACAAGGATGAACATAGTTCCCTTGTTTCAGGTTCCCAAAGCTGGCCAAATCCCATATCAAGGCAAGTGGTACTCTGCTACTGAAGTGACCGACAAGTTTCCTCAACTTCATGAGCAAACAATGGGGTCCATTGTTTCTTAAGGAAGGAGGTCTGATCCGCATCATAGTTGGCAAGTCATTGATGTCGATACAACTTCGACAAGTTTTGACTCGACACGACTTCGACAGGTTTCGATTTCAACATGACTTCGACAAGTCTATACTTCTACATACAGTGACATGTTCCACACCTTCGACATGTTCAGCAACCTCACAGTTCGTGACATTGACAAGCAGCGTCGACATGTGACCAACGACTGTCAAACTTCGACAGATTGTCTCTCTATCTTACAGTCGATTGCAATAGTTGAACCGTTGGAACCATTCTAACTTCTTCTTTGTAACTAAACGTAACGGGTACTAAGAACCCAAACGTCTCATAACTCTATTTAAGTATGTATAACATTGTAACATATGGAAGATTTTGATTTGTTTGCCAGTAATAGAAGAACAGTTCGCATTCCTGCATATTGTCTATGCGTATTTGTGTTATCTATATTGCGTAAACCTGCTTTGCTCATTCTGTTTATTAACCTTCTACCATAACAGAGCCGACTCATTCAGTGGAACTGTTGTCCCCCTTGTGCTTTGTGGACATGACCCGGATCATTTAGTGATCATGTTATGCAAACTGGCCGTTAGGTAAAAAGCATAGTATGCATATTGCATATGAGATATAAAACATATGCGTTAAAACAAACATGCATTATATCGCATATGCGATATGTGTTTTATAAAAAACGCTGGGTTGTAGGCTGTGGGCCAGTTTTACTATAGCAAAAGACAAAATTCTTATGAACCCGCGCATAGAGAACTGTTCAACCTGCCATTTAATCATTTATTACACAAATCCATAAGTTTTGTACAATTTTGGGTGGATTTCAATGGGTGATGTACGTAATAGAGGTTGTAAGTCAGTGAGGAAGGGGCTTACACCGAAAGAAGCTAAAAATAAAAAATAAAAGAAGAGGGAGGATTCAATAAATTGTCGGCATTCATTAGATGAGCAAATACTTCCCATTCCTGCTCAACAGATACCTGACGCAGATGCTGAAGAATATATTGCAACGTTAATGGAAGCTGGTTATAGGGGAGATGGTAATCTTGGTCCATTATTAAGTGGACAATCTTGTGAAGAGTTCAATCATTATGTTCTTGATGATGCAAATGTGACTCTGTAGCAACCATGTTAGGTGGTTCAATCTCCTAATCGAAGTTGTCATCTTGTAGTGGATGTAAAATTCACTCCAGCATTTCAAATGGCAAGAAATATCGCATCAAAATGAAAGAGAACTCCTAAATGCATACAAGTGGATGAGAGTGAATTGACTTCCATGGAAGGTAAGGTGGCCAAACACACTATCCTTCATGATTGTTCTCAAATAATGAAACAATATTTTGATAAAAAATCTAAAGCCGGTAAATGCCAATTGTTTTTAGCGTTGATTAAATCTAGAAATATGGCAACTGTTAGAATAAAGTTAGGCATAAGAACATTGAATAATATCGAATCAAGTAATCACGTTGTTAAATCTCTTTCTATTGTATTCACATCAATTGGTAAAAAAACTCGTTCATAGGACTGTAATGTGGCTCGTCGTGTATTGGCCGAATCAATTGTATGTAGATCCACAAGACAACGTTGTTTACTTAAATGCACATCACAAATTGTGCCTTTACATCCAAAGACACTTAAAAAATATTCAGTAAGAAGAGACATCCTTGATGTAGAGGGACAAATGGAAACATTATGGGCATTTAGCGGTAGGTTGCCTCACAAAGACATGAAGTTAGTCGAAGCAGCGAAGGGACTAGTGCACACTTTCTAGCACGATAACACTAGGCCTTATTCTAACACAAAGGATGTGTTAAAACACCGTAGGGGTTCTATGAACAATGAACCTCATGTTAAACATTATCTTGACATGACACAAACTCAATTGTTCAAGATGTTTAATGTTTTCCATGTAGAGCTAAGGCTTGGGAAAAGATCTTTTGAAAAATGAAAGCCTTGGTATGTTAGAATCAATACCATATGGAACACTTGTTGTTGTAGATAGAACATAGAGTTTGATCTATATAATCATACATTTGCACATATACGTCTTTTTTTGCATCCTAACCATGTGTAGGAATGCTCAAGTACAGTACCGCCAATGTCATCTAGAGATTTCATCCATAGCATAATGTGTTCGAGGAAAGATGGGCAGACACATTACTTAAAACATTGTGTAGAGGGTTCTTGCAACAATTGTGGTGGGCTATCATTATGGTCTTATTGTATCCATGAGAGTGAAGATCAAGCATTCGCGAATGCAATTGTGGAGAAGCAGAACTATCAGTACGAGACATATCAGCTAAATGATGGGAAAGAAAGCAGGAAGATTAAATTGGTGACTTCACAGGTGACAATCTACATGAATAATATTCATTTAATTGAGTATAGATTGTTTATGTTGTTTTATAACATTGTTAAATATTGACATATTAATATTCATGTAAATATTTTTATGTTGTTTTATAACACTGTTTATTTTTTCCACCAGGTGCAAGTATGTGATTTTATTTCAAAGTTCTGTGGAAAGATCTAACAGTACATTCAACATGTCGATATGGAACGGTTGCAAGATGAGTAATTCAGAATATGTAGGGACACCTCCCCTCTCAGAACAATACTATCAGTGGTTGACTTTGCGGAAAATTACACCCTACAACCACAAAATGAAATACAAAGTCAATACTATCACTCAGAGCAGGTGAGCATAATGGTCCATATCACTTATCGACATGGGCCAGATAGAAATGAAGAGAAATGTGTGATATTGAAAGAAAGTCACTTTTACATAAGTGACAATTGGACCCATGACATACATTAAGTGCAACATTGCATTAAATTGTTCTATGATCATGTGATAGCTATGGATATACCATTTTATCATCATTTGATTTGGTCAGATGGTTGTGCTGGACAGTTCAAGAATGCACGTGTATTTCAATGGTTGCATTTGTTGCACATAAAATACAAGGTGCCACATATATGGACCTACTTTGAAACAGGTCATGGAAAAGGAGAGCACGATGATGCTGTTGCATGCATAAAAATTGCCCTTCGAAGGGAAGAGTTGAAGTTTACAGGTGCTCTCCTTTGAGACACTGCATCTATAATGAAATGGTGTGCATCTGTGATGGGAGAAAAAGCAACAAGGAAACACCTAGTGCGGAGAATATTCTGGGAGGTGACAAATTTAGACCAATCCCAAACACATTGAGTGAACGCAGTGCATGGAACTCGTCAGTTTCATTCAATTACAAGCTCAGACAACTCGCCCTACAAATTTGGACAAGATTGAAGGCTTACTTTTGCAGTTCCTGTAGCATCGATGAATGAGATGATTGTGGGTATACAGATACAGTTGATACATGGGATCGAGTGACACTTGGCAATGTTTTCAAGGGGGTTAATGAAATAGACCCTTTGGAAGATGATAAGACATATATTTCTACAGACTATGATCACATATCGGATCTCATACAAGTAGGTACAAAAAAGTAAATTAGTAGGACGTAAATCACTACAAGCCTTTACATTGAAATAAATGTTATTTATGTTACATGCATGTCACGTACCCTATGCTAAAAAACAATTTATGCTGAAAAACCTTGTGTTAAATTTTATTATAAAGTTTTATATTTTGGACAAGTGTCCAAGGATGACTGTAATTTGCACAATATTTTATTATTTAATAAATAAAATAGGAGACAAACACCTAATGGGATTGTTGAAAGAGTGGTTACTGATCCACTAGGTGGAATGGAATCTGGGGTAGAAGGCAGCATCATGATGCAACTAACTAGCTGTTGGTATGGGACAACTACCTTAAAATGTGGTCTTAGTGCCCTGAAAGATGGGACTGGAGCTTGAGGCTCATTTATTCTAAATTGATTACTAAAAGACCTAGGCAGTCTATATATTATCCATCAGATTATGAACTGAGGTTCATCACTTTTCCTGACAAGGAGACTTACCTTGAGGTTTTGTTGTTTGCACTCAAGAGATCTGATGATGGGATAGGCTAGGGTTGATCATGTTGTGAGTCTGCCAAAACTCTTAGTGAGTTCAAGAGTTTGTTGCTGAGTGGAGAAGGAATTTTATGGGAGGTTGATACCGAGTGGAGAAGGTATTTTGAGTGCCTTGCTTCTACACAGTTTTCCACCCACTTACTGGATCAGTAATCATGCTCGAGGGTTCATTAGAAGCCAGCAGTTGAGCTACTTCTCTTGAAGTAGGTTGGCAGGAACAGGCCTCCTTGGGTGTTTGTCGCCCGATCATTAGTTGCAGGTTCTATTGTCTTATCTTAATTATTCTAAGTTTTGTCATCTGATTCTATATGGTTACACTTCTACTGTGTATTTAAGTTTCTCTGTTTATTTTTATAAGCTTTTTGTTTAATTTCCTGTTCAAATTTTATAATAATGTATGAATTGAAATGATTGAAATAAATAGTTTATGTATTTTTCCTCATGCCAAAATGCACATCATCGTACTCTAGTATAGAAACAGTTTAATAATGAATGATTGGATGATTAAAAAGACACTGTCTAAATGTTAAATTTCTGCATATATATATATATTACATTATCCTCGTTTTTTTTTTTATTTATTTTATTGCTAACTGTTTCCTAATTTTATACATAGTTTTTCCTAAATTTTAAATATCTCTGTTTGTACAAAATTTTATTTCTGTTCTAACAGTAATTATTTTATCTTAGAAATTTAGAGTTTCACAGCAGAGTTTTCAATCACTAAGTCTATAGTCAACATTCCCATTTTACTTTAAAAACTAGTTAAACTTTATTTCTTTTCACATGCAATTCTTCCAACTAAATAGATTAGTTTACATTGAATTCAGAATAGAGATATGAACCGCAACATTTTAATAGCAGACGGAACAAACCCAACCAGGAGTACTCAAAATGCCAAGAACATTTCAAGAGCCAAGTCGAAGCAAGCAAATACTTCCAACAATCATTCAAAACTATAGGGACAACATCATATTAATTAAAACAGTAGTATCATCTTATATTTTTCAAATGCTAGACAAACCATGAGACCATAGTCAAACAATTAGACATAGATTTACATTTTAATTTTTAACCTCATACATTCGACAGAGTTGTAGTTTAGTCATCACAACGATGACTGAGTTAACCCTATGTTTTCTTCAAAACCTATTGCATAGAAATTTAAAGATTGAGCACGAATATTCAGGTCTGGGAGACTTGCGAGTTCAGCCTTACGATTTTACCATTTTTCACATGCAGAAGAAATGAAATCAACAGATAGCCATAATATTTTTTCCACAATTTTTTTTTTACAAAACCCTATATGCAACAGCAAGTTTACAAAATAGACAAGCCATGTTCTGGCTATAGACGTAATTGTTATCCATAGCCATAGACTTTTAGTTCACACAGACATTTACGTTTTTATCTCAGTAGGTCATATTTCAACATTTAACACTTACAGGAGAAAAACGATAACTCAAAGTATTTAAACATCACATTATCATAATATCCAAGTCTCAGGGCAAAGAAAACCCTGTCAACTAAACAGTAAATTCACTTCATCACGGCTACTTCCTCGTAGGTCGAAGAAATTTCTCCCTATCACTTTTAAAAGTTTACAAAAACCTATCAAAACCCTCGAAGTTCAACAGTTAAACATTAATACATCACACCAGTCGAACACCTACTGCACATCTCTAGGGTCTTAGGACAGATGCTGAGGCTTACCAGTTGGGTACTGTTTCCAACACTTAGACGCAAGCTTTGAAGAGCCATTACCTGTGTACCTACAAGAACAATTTAAAGAACGAGGTTAAAATAATAACCAAGATTGTAGATAATGGTATTTCAAAGTAGATGACTGCTTAAACAACATATGCATTCACAGTATAGGGAATTCGATACCTTATGTTTTAAACAGAAGCCAACCGGAGTCATTGCCTGATTCTTTAACTCTCAGCAGTGCCAAAACAAAACTGAAACAACTAGTGAGAAGGGTCGATTTCACACCCTAGCATTTTCTCAAAACCCCATTTGAATTCGAAGACCGAACCTCACCCAATCTCCACTGATATTCTAAACTAGTGAAACTATAAACATGAAGGTCTGAGAGTTTGGCTCCACAATGTTTAAGGAGGTTTCGAGCTCGAAACGCAGTTTCAACATTTGTACAGGCAGAACGAACGAGGCTAAAAACTCTCAGCCTGTCGGCCGAGCATATCCTCCACTACTAACAGTAATGTGCACATTAAACTCTCCATAACGTAGGGTGATAGATTAAAACTCCTTTTGAAAACCCTAGACAGATCGACGGTGTAGATCACCAGATGGAGTCACGAATTTCCAAATTATCTACTCTATTAAATGTGTTATCATTGCAACTGCTACAAGAAGTTACGGTGATCCACTCTGGAACCCAAGGAAAGCCAGCTCATCAGCAAGTGAACTGTGTGACTACACTTCACCACAGAATGGGCTATATCACGGTGTCAACTCAAGACCAAGATCATTACAACTTTTCCATGTAAGAACTCTATTAACCTTGACGGTGGTCTACATTCAATGATCAGGTCACGTTACAGTTGCCCACCTGCAATGTTAATAACATTCACATTACAACGTTTAATACTTTAGAATCGTACCTTTGTAGTTGTAAACCACACCTGGCATAGTGTGTTCGACATGTTTGGTTAGGATACCTCCATAGTTCGGTTAGTGACTTATGATCACAATTCATTTCATTGATATGCCTATGTTACGACCAAGGGTCTTCTACTTCGTCACAAACCCCACATGTAGAGTTATGTATCGTAACTCCATAAAGTTTCGAATAACAATATATTTGCATGCTATCACATAGTTGCACTTAAGTCATAACATTTATATAAAATTATGTTTGTTGCATAGATTTAGGTAGCACATAGCTTGGTAATATTGCATATTAGTGCTAGTTAGTATAATAATTTTCATGTCATTGTATAATGCTACGTTAGGGTATTGCAAATAACTCATAGTAGACTTATATATTTTTTATATATCACTCACACATACTCCACATAGTTGCACACGATCCCTAACATATGCACATGATCCGTATTGTTTACTATAAGTCACAATGTTTACACATCTTTTCGATTACTGCACATAGATACTAGGGTTGACTGGTAACTTTGAATAAAAATGAAATTAGTCATTAAGACTTAAATATGTTGGAATCAAATAGAAAATCGTAATATACTTATAGTTTCGCATAGGCTCTATGTGGGTTTTCAATGCACACAACTCATACTACTTATTGCGACACTTGTTATTTAGCAACAACTCTATGTGCATATGTTAGATAATTTCAGTAAACACTATGTACAAACCATATAATTTTACTTGATGAACATTTAGATCTTCTTCGATAAACTGTAGAGTACTTGTCGTAATTTAAAAACCTCACCTGTAATCTGTCACAAGTAAGAATTTCATATGCTTCAGCACAGATGCTAAGTAAGCCTTGGGCGTCCGTAGGATCCCTTCAACAATCCAATAAAAGTACATTAGTCAAGCAGATATCTTCTTATTCATAAACAACAACAGTAGATCTTGCTGCAGCATAACTATACTTTTGGATAACATCAAAACTTAAGATGATTTTTGTTTAGACACATTCTTCTTATTTTATCAACCAGTAATTTAATTCAGTATAGAAAGATAACATTTCTTGCATTGTTCTATTTCTGCATCTATTAAATAGCATTTATTGTCAAATAGAAAAGTTTTAAATTTTTGTGATTTTTGCGGTGTTACATGTGGTATCAGAGCGCGGTTAAAACACTAGGCCTGAATAGGCTCACACGCGCAATACAGAAAATAGAATGTAAAAAAGCTATTTACTAACTTTTTAAAATTTAATTATGTTGTACAGTTTGACAAATTGTGTTACAGGTATGTCGTTACCCGAAGAATTAGTAGAGGAAAAATCACCTCATCATGAACCTAGTATTAATGAAATCCAGAAGGTTTCTATGTTGAGTTGAATAACAATTCTTTTGAATTTCTGCGTACCATAAAGGATATGAAGTCTGATATAAAAACAGTCAAAGAAGAAAATGAGCGCATTCTGAAAGCGTAGTATACATTAAATCAGATTTTAATGGACAAATACCAGAATGAGGAAGGGGGAGAAAATTAGAGATTCCATCTGATTCTGCCATAATGACTCACAGACACAAGCATAAGAAGACAAGAAAAGATAAAAGTGGTAGCCAATAATCCTCTGATTCACATCAAAGTCATTATCATTCTAATGAGGACAACAGTGATAGTGATTTTTGTTCAACAAGGAGAAAACAAAAGCATCACGAACAGATTTTTGGAGAATTTAAGAAAATTAAGCCACCCACTTTTAATGGCGAAAATGAGAAGGGTGAAATAGCAGAAGCTTGGCTGTCCAGAATGAAGAAATATTTTAATATATATGATTACTCTTCTCAATTGAAAGCCAAGATGGCTATTTATAATCTGATAGGCATGGTATGGTGGTAGGATCTAAAAAGAATCAAAAGTTTAAAAGAAAAAGATGTAACATGGAGTATGTTCAAGAAGTTATTCAAGAAAAACTTTTTGTCAAAACAATATTATGAGGATAAATCGAAGGAATTTTATGATCTGAAGTTGGGCGCCATGAGCATGAAGGAATTGTGCAGCAAATTCCTCAGTCTACTGTGATATGTATCGTACATGGTTGAAGAGAAGCCAAAGGTACAAAGGTTTCTCAGTTGTTTACCATTCCATATAAAAGACAGAATAGAATATGACAATCCTACAACACTGGAGGAAGCTATGAGAAAGGAAAATTTATGCTTTGATCAAAATAGAAGAAGAGAAGGAACAATTGGCTGAAAGGGAAGCAAAACAAACCAGTTTGATTATAAAAAGAAAAGTTTTAATCAAAGTTCTAGGAGTTTCAAGAAAAATTTCCCTAACAGAAAATTTTCTAACAGTAATACATACAGGGGTAATGCATCTCAGAACTCTTCTACTGCAAAGAATGTACCCAACAACTATAATCACAGCAACAATAATAACAGATATGCTGAGCAAAAAGGACCTATCAAATGTTATGAATGTGGCGGACCACACAAGAGGACAGATTTCCCACGCAATGGAAAAACCGTCAACAATATTCACACAATACAAGCAGAACCTACAGTTGGAGATGTAGCGAGGGAGATGCCCAGAATTTATGCAACATTGGAGGATCGTCAAGCAGACCATCAAACATCCATGGTGGAAGTTGAAGGTATGCTACAAACTAAGTCTATTTCCATTCTAATAGATCCGTGTGCAAATCTAAGTTATATCTCACCCGAATTAGTGAAAAATTGCAAGTTAAAGATAGAAAAATTTGATAACCCGTGGTTAGTTAAGCTTGCAACTGGTACAAAAAGAAGAGTTACAGATTTTGTTAAAGATTGTGAAGTTTTCCAAGTCAGCTGAAAACGCAAGTAAATTTGAATGTTTTACCATTAGGATCTTATGACTTGTTAATTGGTATGGATTGGCTTGAACAACATAGAGTTTTATTGAATTGTTATGAAAAATGTTTTGTTTGTTTAAATAATGAAGGTGTAGCTAAAACTGTTAAAGGCATTTCTAGGAAGATTTCTGTAAGGCAGATTTCTGCCTTACAAGTGAAGAGAGCTGCTAGAAAAGGTTGTAAATTATTTATTGTTAATGTTGTTAATGATGAATGTACATCCAAAGAAGACAAAATAAAACTAGAGGATATTCCCATCCTTAGGGACTTTTCAGATGTATTCTCGGAAGAAATCCCAGGATTACCTCCGAAAAGAGAACTCGATTTCAGCATTGAGTTAGTACCCGGTGTGGTACCAAACTCAAAGGCCCCCTATAGGATGAATATTCTAGAATTAAATGAGTTAAAATCTCAGCTGAAAGAATTAATAGATAAAAACTACGTACGGCCAAGTGTGTCCCCTTGGGGAGCACCAGTAATATTTGTTAAAAAAAAGGACGATACTATGCGTTTGTGCATTGACTACCGTCAGCTTAATAAAATGAAAATTAAAAACCGGTATCCCTTACCCCGTATAGATGATCTATTTGATCTTGATCAAGTATGCAGAGCAGAAATATTCACTAAAATTGATCTAAGGTCAGGTTATCATCAAGTCCGAATAAAAGATGAGGGCATATTCAAAACTACATTCAGAACACGTTATGGACACTACGAGTTCGTAGTTATGCCTTTTGGGCTAACTAACGCACCTGCAGTGTTCATGTGTTTAATGAACAACATTCTACATAAATATTTGGATAAGTTCATAGTGGTATTCATTGATGATATTCTGATTTACTCAAAAACTAAAGAAGAGCATGATGAACATCTAAAAATCATTTTACAAGTACTTAGAGATCACCAACTTTACGCTATGTTTAGTAAGTGTGATTTCTATAAAGATAAAATTCAGTATTTGGGTCATATAATTTCAAAATATGGTATTTCTGTTGACCCTGATAAGATAAAAGCAATAAATGAATGGCCTGTTCCAAAAGATGTAACAGATGTACGGTCATTCATAGGAATAACGGGGTATTATAGAAAGTTTATTGAAGGGTTCTCTAGAATTGCTAACCCTATCACTTCTTTACAGAAGAAGGGGAAGAAATTTATATGGGAGCAAAAGTGTCAAGACAACTTTAATAAGTTAAAAGAATTGTTAACTACTGCACCCATCTTAAAAATTGCAAATCCTAATAAGGATTTCGTTGTATGCATGGATGCATGCAACGAAGGACTTGTAGGGGTCTTAAGTCAAGAAGGTCATGCAATTGCTTTTGAGTCAAGGAATTTAAAAATACATGAAAAGAATTACGCTACGTATGATCTTGAGTTGGCAGCCGTGATACATGCTTTAAAGATGTGGCGCCATCACTTGATTGGTAGAAATTTTATTTTAATGACTGATACTAAAGGGTTAAAGTATTTACTGGATCAAACAAATCTGAACACAAGGCAAGCTAGGTGGTTAGCTTTCCTTAGCGAGTACGATTTTGAGATCCATCACATTAATGGAAAGGAAAATAAGGTTGCTGATGCGTTGAGGAGAAACGCTGGATTAAGTTCTTTGGCAGCAATCAGTACTTTTAAAACTAATCTGGAAAATCAGATTGAAGAAGGAATTAAGCAAAACGAAAATTACCAAAAATTACATGATAAAGTGGCTGAAAATTCATCTAAAAATGTTATAACAAATTACAGTATTAATGAAAAAGGCTTCTTAACTTACAAAAACAGAATTTATGTGCCTAATTTTTCGAAAGTTAAGTTGTTGATTTTAGATGAAATTCGCAAGAGTCCTTATTCAGGACATCCTGGTTATTAGAAAATGATAACCATGTTAAGAAAGGAGTACTTTTGGCCTAACATGAAGAGTGAAGTTGCTGAATATATAGCTAAATGTTTTGACTGTCAGACTATAAAAGCTGAACATCAGCATCCAGCTGGGCTATTGCAGCCCTTACCAATTCCAAAATGGGAGTGGGAAATCATAAGCATTGACTTTATTACAGGTTTGCCTAAAAATCAGAAGCAGAATGATTCTATTATGGTTTTCATTGATAAACTTAGCAAAGCTGCTCATTTTATTCCTGTTAAAACTACTTTCAAGGCTTCTAACATTGTAGATATTTTCATGAAGCAAATTTTTCACTTGCATGGAATTCCAAAGGTGATTATTGTTCGGATATCCACATCATCTATTTCGGGATACATCATCTATTTCAGGATCTTGCATGATCTATTTCAGGATATTATCTATTTCAGGATTCCTATTTCAGGATATGATCTATTTCAGGATTCTGCATGCACAGGCATGCATCCCAGTCACCAGTTTGATGCCTCCAGCACCTTATCCACCTTCTTCTAGCACCCGGGAGCCACCTACCACAGAGTTTTAGCCCTCCTAAGCTGAAAGGCACCCACTTCTCACCTACTGCCAGAGAAGGGCGCACTTGTTCACCTACCACTGCAGTTCCACTTCAGTTACATTCAGTTAGCTCCGATTCTCCCTGATTTGAGGCTAGTTTCACTCCCGACTGACTGTATCACTTCCGTTTGACCTCCAGTTCGATTAGGTGACTTGTTCTGACTTCAGTTAGCCTCCCATGCGCCCCCACTGAGCCTCCAGATCCTATATCAGTGCTACACACTTCAGTTACATTTATTATGCTCAGTTAGACTCAGATTGACACCTGGATGACTGGTTGTTGTGATTGATGAGTACCACCGATGATTTATGAGGACTCCTAGACAGAGTCAAGCTACTCCATTCAGTGATTCGAATGGCCTACTTAGTCAATTCGAATTGCTCATTGACAGTATTGGATTGTATTGTATTCTATTGTAATTCATTCACCCTTTCTGGGATAGAGAGCACTGCTGCATGTTTTGCACAGTTTTGCACCATATTTTCTATGTTCATCTGTTGTGATTGATTTACTTGTTCATTAGATCTGCTGTGACTAATTTTACATGGTATCAGAGCCATTGCAGGGACAAGATCTCTTTTCTACAGGTTTCTTACTTCCTCCATGTGCATTCGCTAATGCAAAGATGGAGACTTCTTCTTCACAAAATATTCTTACTCCATTCAACTATGATGAATGGAAACCAAAGATGATTGCATTCTTGAAGAGACAATGTCTTTTTGATATGTGCATTGGTAATACAAGAGATTTTGATTCCGATGAAGAGGAGAATGATTGGCTCAATGATTGTGATAGAGCTTTTGGAGCAATATGTCTTGCTATGTCTCCTTGTATGCGCTACCTCATTAAGCTTGTTGAAAATCCAAGTGATCTATGGGTCCAACTTGACAGAGAATTTGGAAAGCAGGAAGAAGAGGATCATGCTAGCCTTTTGGAGAACAAGCCCAGTGAGATCTCCTTATGTGTTCTTTCCGATCATGTGTTGGCCTCAACAATTGTTCAAGATGAAGAAGAAACTGTAGATTCAACACTCATTCTCTCAAAGTCTTCTATTTCGAATTCTGAGCAAGATAAACAAGCTCATACTCTAGATTCCGAAGAGGTTCTTGAATCCTCTCTTTCACATGAGTTTGTCGGCATGCGGAATAATGATCTACTTGATGTTTTGGAGGTAAAATCTGATTTTGGAGGTGAAGCATTCGCCCTCCTTGATTGCATGCCTTCTATAAACTTATGTTCTATCATTTGCAAAGTTTCTCAGAGTTTTAATGAAGATGAAGAGCACTACCATTCGCTTGAGTTCAATTCTCATGCACTTTTTGCTGATTTTGGTTTTGATCTCACCCTTGTTGGTTCAAAGGAGATCTCAAGAAACCATTCATCTATTTTTGGAGCTGATTTAACTTCTATTGATAAGAAGTTCAAGTTTCAAGATCTATTTGATCCAATTGGAGCTATTCCTACCTCACTTGGTTCAAATCACAGGTTCCAGGATCATCCTCATATTTTCAGATTTGTTCTCACCATTTTCGGTATGAAGAGCAAGTTCATAAAGTCTCCACATTCGCTTGCATCCACTGATGGAGAATTCAAGCACATGTTTTTGGAGCATGATCCATTTACTCCCAAGAGTAAGATACCTCCAGACATATCTACTTGATTTTGGAGCAGTTAAATCTTTTGGTGTACTACAGTCTATTTTGAGGGGGGGGTATTTTTCCCATGAGGTTTTCCCCATTTCCTCGGTTTATTGACTGTTATTAGTTTTTGGATTATTGTATTGGGGTGACCTTTGGTCTTAGTTACCAGGGCCCCACATTATTTAGTTAGCACATCATAGTCTAGCTTGAGGGGGGGTGTTCGGATATCCACATCATCTATTTCGGGATACATCATCTATTTCAGGATCTTGCATGATCTATTTCAGGATATTATCTATTTCAGGATTCCTATTTCAGGATATGATCTATTTCAGGATTCTGCATGCACAGGCATGCATCCCAGTCACCAGTTTGATGCCTCCAGCACCTTATCCACCTTCTTCTAGCACCCGGGAGCCACCTACCACAGAGTTTTATCCCTCCTAAGCTGAAAGGCGCCCACTTCTCACCTACTGCCAGAGAAGGGCGCACTTGTTCACCTACCACTGCAGTTCCACTTCAGTTACATTCAGTTAGCTCCGATTCTCCCTGATTTGAGGCTAGTTTCACTCCCGACTGACTGTATCACTTCCGTTTGACCTCCAGTTCGATTAGGTGACTTGTTCTGACTTCAGTTAGCCTCCCATGCGCCCCCACTGAGCCTCTAGATCCTATATCAGTGCTACACACTTCAGTTACATTTATTATGCTCAGTTAGACTCAGATTGACACCTGGATGACTGGTTGTTGTGATTGATGAGTACCACCGATGATTTATGAGGACTCCTAGACAGATTCAAGCTACTCCATTCAGTGATTCGAATGGCCTACTTAGTCAATTCGAATTGCTCATTGACAGTATTGGATTGTATTGTATTCTATTGTAATTCATTCACCCTTTCTGGGATAGAGAGCACTGCTGTATGTTTTGCACAGTTTTGCACCATATTTTCTATGTTCATCTGTTGTGATTGATTTACTTGTTCATTAGATCTGCTGTGACTAATTTTACAATTATTTTAGATCAAGACTCTAAGTTTACTGGTAATTTTTGGACAACACTGTTTAAAAGATTAAATACTAAGTTAAATTTCAACACTTCTTTCCACCCACAAACTGATGGTCAAACAGAAAGAGTAAATCAGATTTTGGAAAATATGTTAAGATTATATGTTAAAGATCGGCCATATAAATGGGAGGATTACTTACACTTAGCAGAATTTGCCTACAATAATAATTATCAAGCATCTACTAAGTTAAGTCCATTTGAAATTTTGTATGGAAGAAAGTGTTGTACTCCAATTTCATGGGATAATCATGTAGATAGATTGATGTTAGGACCAGATCTATTGAAAGAAATGGAGCTAACTATGAAATAGGTTCAAGGTAACTTAAAAGTTGCCCAAGATCGGTAGAAGAGCTATGCTGATTTGAAATGAACAGAAAGAGAATTTCAGGTAGGAGACCATGTATTCATAAAGGTAAATCCCAAGAAAGGTTCTTTGAAGCTTGGAAGCTGTGCTAAATTAGCACTGAGGTATTGTGGACCATTTGAAATCCTATCAAGGATAGGAGCTGTTGCATATCAATTGGCTTTGCCATACGATTTAAAAATCCACAATGTTTTTCATGTTTTTGTTTTAAAGAAGTATGTGCATGATGCTACTCATGTGTTGAATTGGAATGATATACAAGTGGAGCCTGAAGGAGATTTGCAGGTGGAACCGGACTGTATTCTAGACCGGAGGGAAATTATGCTTCGGAATCACACCATAGGGAAGGTAAAGGTGCAATGGAAGCACCTTAGCCCTGATGAGGCTACTTGGGAACTGGAGGTTAAAATGCGAGAAGCATACCCAGTTCTGTTCCAAGAGGAACTTGATGCTGAATAAGCAACATCGAGGACGATGTTGAGCTTAAGAGGGGGTGTTTGTCACGTACCCTAATTGCTGAAAAATAATTTATGTTGAAAAACCTTGTGTTAAATTTTATTATAAAGTTTTATATTTTGGACAAGTGTCCAAGGATGACTGTAATTTGCACAATATTTTATTATTTAATAAATAAAATAGGATACAAACGCCTAAGGGGACTGTTGAAAGAGTGGTTATTGATCTACTAGGTGGAATGGAATCTGGGGTAGAAGGCAATGGACAAGTGGAAGCATCATGATGCAACTAACTAGCTGTTGGTATGGGACAACTCCCTTAAAATGTGGTCTTAGTGCCCTGAAAGATGGGACTGGAGCTTGAGGCTTATTTATTCTAAACTGACCACTAAAAGACCTAGGAAGTCTATATATTATCCATCAGATTATGAACTGAGGTTCATCACTTTTCCTGACGAGGAGACTTACCTTGAGGTTTTGCTGTTTGCACTCAAGAGATCTGATGATGGGATAGGCTAGGGTTGATCATGTTGTGAGTCTTCCAAAACTCTTAGTGAGTTCAGGAGTTTGTTGCTGAGTGGAGAAGGCATTTTACAGGAGGTTGATACTGAGTGGAGAAGGTATTTTGAGTGCCTTGCTTCTAAATAGTTTTCCACCCACTTACTGGATCAGTAATCAAGCTCAGGGGTTCATTAGAAGCCAGTAGTTGAGCTGCTTCTCTTGAAGCAGGTTGGGAGGAATAGGCCTTCATAGGTCTCAACACACACTTATATACTAAGTCTAGGTGCCAATACTATGGGTCAAAATCATCGGCCACTACAAACTATGGATCAACAATACTACGGGCGACTTACAAAGCATATGCGCCAACAACAATAACACAAACTATTTATCAACAAATACTACGGGATGACTTACAAAGCATATGCGTCCAACAACAATATACTAACAAAGTAAAGACATGGGTTCCTAACATCCCCTCCCCCTTAAAAAAATCTTTGTCCTCAAAGCTTTAGATGTGGAAATTGTTGTTGAACCTGAAGGAGTGGTTCCCATGTAGCATCCTCTGGTTGCATGCCGTGCCACTGAATTAAGACCTCTGTGATAGAGAAAGAGTGAAGCTGATGAGTGCGTTGATTAAGGATGGCCTTCGGCTCCAAAAGGATGGATCCTTCATTATCCCGTTCGGGTAAAATCGTTTGTCCACTGATGTTGGTGCCAAGAACTTTCTTCAGACAAGAGACATGAAATACTGGATGAATGCGGGAAGAAGGAGGAAGTTCCAATTTATAAGCAATGGACCCAATCTTCTGAAGAATCCGATATGGCCCATAGAACTTCAGAGCGAGCTTATGACGCCCTCTGAGTTTTAGGGAGGATTGCTTGTACAGCTAGAGATGAAGAAAAACCATATCGCCTACTTGAAAAGTGCGCTCAGAATGGTGCTGATCAGCTTGTTGCTTCATGTGATTTCTTGCCATGTGAAGATTGTCCCGCAAAATGTGAAGAATCTGATCGCGGTTTCGAAGGACCGTGTCAACTTCCTAAACTGGTGAACTGTTGGGGGTGTATGGAAGAAGAACTGGAGGTGCCTGACCATACACTGCTTCATATAGGGTCATTTTAGAGATAGTGTGGTAAGAGGTATTGTACCACTATTCAGCGAGAGGGAGCCACATTGCCCACTGATGTTGTTCTTCAGAGGTGAAGCAACGAAGATAAGCTTCCAAGCATTTATTGATAATTTCAGTCTGACCATTTGTTTGTGGGTGATACCTTGAACTCATCTTTAGTTTGGTGCCAGTGTGGCGAAATAGTTCTGTCCAAAAATGACTGGTGAAAGTCGCATCACGATCCAAGACAATGGAAGAAGGGATGCCATGAAGACAAAAGATCTAGTCTAGGAAAATTTGAGTGACTGAGGAGGTTGTATAGGGATGGCTGAGAGCACAAAAATGACAATATTTGGAGAGGCAATAAACCACAATAAGAATCATTGTCTTCCCGCCAGATTTAGGGAGCCCTTCAATGAAATCCATAGAAATATCTGTCCAAATCCATGTAGGTATGGGCAAGGGTTCGAGCAATCCTGGAAGGAGTGTTGTTTCACCCTTTTTGCGCTGGCAAGTATCACATTCAGCCACCATCTGTTGAATTGTCCTTTTCATGCCTTGCCAAAAGAAGTTACGCTGTTCCCGTTCATAAGTTTTGAGGAACCCAGAGTGCCCTGCCGATGGAGAAGCATGGAGTTCATAGAAGATAGCCTGTTGAAGATCTGTGCTCTGGGGAAGCACCAGACGACCCTTGTATCTTAGAGAAGTACCATCCCAAGAGTAATGTGGTAAAACAGAAGGGTTGTTGGTCAAGCGTTGGATGATTTGAGATAAGGAAGAGTCATTGACATAACCCTATTGAACAGATTGTAACCAATTTGAAACAGGCATAGAAATAGCTGAAAGAGAACATTGGGCATCAAATGTGTGAGAAAGAGCATCTGCCACAATATTGTCTTTACCCTTCTTGTAAGTGATCTCATAGTCATAACCCATGAGTTTTATAACCCATTTCTATTGTGCTAGGGAGGAGACACGCTATTCTAAGAAATATTTCAGACTCTGGTGATCAGTCTTGATGCAGAAATGATTCTCTAATAGGTATGCTCGCCACTTCTGTACTGCATGCAAAATAGCCATCATTTCCTTCTGATATGTAGACGCAGCTAAATTCTTACCTGAAAGGGATTTGCTGGTGAACGCAATGGGGTGTTCATCTTGAAGGAGAACAACACCAAGTCCATTGTCGCAAGCATCACTCTCAATAGTGAAGGGCTTGGAAAAATCGAGCATAGCTAGAATAGGTGTAGTACTCATAGCTTGTTTTAGTTTGTCAAATGCACACCGAGCAGCATGTGTCCATGTAAAAGCATCCTTTTGTCAATAGAGCAGTTAATGGAGCTGCAATCTTCCCATAATCCTTGACAAACTTGCGATAGTAGCCATTCAACCCCAAAAAACCATGAAGGCTCTTGAGTGTCTAAGGATGCGGCCAATTGTTCATGGCATCGATTTTGGCAGGATCCACGCAAACCCCTTGTGCTGAGATAATGTGCTCGAGATACTCAACTTCTTTCTGTCCAAAAACACATTTAGACTGCTTGGCGTGGAGATGATGGTTAGAGAAAAGTTGCATGACAAGATCCAGATGCTAGAGATGTTCATCCCATGTTTTACTATAGATGAGGATATCATCAAAGAATACCAGAATGAATTTCCACAAGTAGGGTTGAAATATTTTATTCATTAAGGCCTAGAATGTGGAAGGAGCATTAGTGAGGCCAAAGGGCATGACCAAAAACTCATAATGGCCATCATGTGTGCAGAAAGCTATTTTAGGGATATCATCCTCATAAACCCGAATTTGATGATACCCAAAACGAAGATCCAACTTGGGGAAAAATTGAGCCCCATGAAGCTCATCAACAACAGGAATTGTAAACTTATCCTTGATGGTGAGGTGATTAAGTGCTCGGAAGTCAATACAGAGGCGCCATGACCCATCTTTTTTGCGGACAAGAAGAACTGGAGAAGAAAAGGAACTAGTGCTTGGGCGAATAATACCTTGCTTCAATAAGTCCCAAACAAGCATTTCAATCTTCGTTTTTTGGTGAAATGGGTAGCGATAGGGCCTGATATTGGGAGGAAGCCTACCAGGAAGGAGATGAATATGATGGTCTTCTAGCCTTGAAGGTGGCAATCCCATTGGTTCAACAAAGACACCTGTATATCGATCCAGAATTTGTTGTAGATCCAAAGGAGAAGTGGAGACCGCTGATGGTTGCATCTGAATGGAATGGATTTGAGCAATGACACCATGTGAATTCTTCTTGAGGATTTTTTCCATACGATGTGAACTGATGATGCTGAGAGACCCTGGTTGTAATCCTGTCAATGTGTGTTTTTGTCCATTGAGGGAAAACTGCATCCAAAGTTCAGCAAAATCCCATAAGATAGGGCCAAGTGTGCGTAGCCATTGAGTGCCCAAAACCACATCACATCTGCCTAAGGTCAAGGCAAACATGTTAGAGAACAAGGTATAATCTCCCATAGAGATACGCACATTTTGACACTTCCCTTTGCAAGGTAAGGTGCCCCCATTGGCAACCATGACTTCAAAGTTGGAGCAAGGATGGATAAAACAATCAGCTTGTTTGGCGATCTGAGGGTCAATGAAATTATGAGTGCTACCATAATCAATGAGTATTGTAAGAGGAATCTTCTTGAAGTAACCCCTGACCCGCATTGTTTGGGGGGTGGTGATTCCAGCTAAAGCATGGAGAGATATCTCTGGCTAGTCATCCTGAGACGAAGGGTCAATAAGCGGTTCCTGAATGTCAACCTGAGCATCCATTGTTTCTGGATCTTCGTCACCAATTTCAGAGGCAGGCAGAGAATCCACATCCAAGAGATAGAGCTTTTGCTGAACACATCTATGTCTCCGAGTGAATTTCTCATCACAATTATAGCAAAGCCCATTTTCTCTATGGGCTTGCATCTCTGATTCAGACAAACGCTTGATAGGAGTTGGTCGAGGAGCCTGTGGTATAGGTGGTCGTTGATAACCCATATTTCGGAATGGAACAAAAGTGGGCTTGGAGCATTGTTGGGCTGCAATCTTGTCTTCTGCCAACTTAGCCAACCCTAGGGCTTCCATCATTGTGTTGGGACAGAACATTTTGACCTCAGAGCAGATGGCATCCTTTAGACCACTGATAAAACAACTCCGATAAAAGTCATCAGACAATCCTTCAGTGTGGTTGGCTAGTTTCTCCAATTCGGTTTGATACTCTCTCATAGTGCCAATTTGGCGAAGTTTAGTGAGGGCTCTTGTGAAGTCATCAAAAGCACTAGGACCAAATTATTGCAAAAGGAGCTCGCAAAAGTCTGGCCATTTTGGCTCTTCATGAGCCTTGATGTACCAACGGTACCATTGAAGAGCTTCCTGTTCCAAATGAAAGGATGCAAGCAGAACTTTGTTGACATCAAAAGTATTATGCAGACTAAAATATTGTTCTGCACGATAGATCCATCTAGTTGGATCAGTACCATTGAAGCGAGGAAAATCAAGCTTCGGACCACAGAAATTGCTGGAAGAAGAGAACCCATTGTTTGATGAAGACTCGGATTGTTGTTTGTTGTTCATTGCTGAATGTTCAAGATGGAGGCCGAGAAATTTTTCATCCTGATCCTGGAGTTTGGCTTGGATGGTTGCAAGTGCTTCTTCCATGGTTTTTTCTCCTGCACGGGTGACAACCATAACCAGGAGTTTTTTTTTTTTGGTTGTCTGGGTAGGAAAACAAAAACAGAAACTGCTTCAGTAAAGGAAAATCTGGATTTGGGAAAAAATCTGAAGGGTAATTGGGGTTTGACTAGGTTTTGGACACTGTCGAATAGACAGGGAAGCAAAAAATGAGGATTTCAGAAGCGGGGTGAAAGAATGGAAAAATTTTGCAGAGGGGGACAAAGAAGCAGAATTCAGAAAGGAACTCTGTGGTAAAATTTGAAGGTGATTGGATGAAATATGAGGAAGTTATGGAAAACCCTAAAATTAGACAAATGTGGGATTCAGGCTTTGGGAAGTGGAATTGGGGATAGGGTCCTCAGGAATGAAATATGCAGAATGGGATGACAGGGGCTCCCCAAAAATTTCAAGGAAAATAGAGTGAAAACAAGGGAGATATGGAGAAAAAACTGAATTTTATACTCTTTTTTTTTTTTTTTCCCCCAGACTGGAGCGGCGGCTACGGCTCGGAAGGGATCTGAAACAGATAGATCTGCAATGGCCCAGAAGTGAGCAGAAATAGAGGGATCTGAAACAGTGTTGAATAGATTGAAAATGGTTGGATCTGGAATGGCTTTCAGAATGGATCTGAACGGCTGGATCTGAAATGGCGCAGCAGTGATCGACAACAGTTCAGCTGAAAATAGATATGGACCCCAGGTATGTGCAGCTTCATAACAATTCAGGGGTTTCACTCGGCCACTAATGCTGTCTGACGGCTTGCGTATTGGGGAAGTACCCCTCACTCCACGGCTCAGGTAAAACTGATAACCGCTTTGCCACAAACGACAGCTCTTGGTTTACCTCACAGGTGGGAACTAGTCAATCAGGTAGGGATCATTGCCCTTTTCGCTGGCAGGTCCTCTTAATGGGCCAGCTACTTCAGGATTCCTGTGGTACTCTTCACAATGATTTTTAGGGCTTATGCCCAAGTACTTCCCATAGTTAAGCGGATAGGGATTATTCCCAAATCCGAACCTGCAACAGATGCAAAAAAAAAATTGGCAGAAATTTCACCCAGCGAACCCAAAAAAGTGCTCCAATACCAGATGTGAGGAACCTGCAATAATTAATTAATGCAAATACACGAGATATCATAAATAACAGAACTCAAAATCACTTTTATATTGATCACGGGCCACTTCGAGGGGGAAACCTCCTTTGAGCAAGCTCAATACAATTAACTTCACGGTGCCTTCATAGGTCTCAACACACACTTATATACTAAGTCTAGGCGCCAATACTATGGGTCAAAACCATGGGCCACTACAAACTATGGATCAACAATACTATGGGTGACTTACAAAGAAAATGCGCCAACAAAAATAACACAAACTATTGATCAAAAAATACTATGAGACGACTTACAAAGCATATGCGTCCAACAACAATATACTAACAAAGTAAAGACATGGGTTCCTAACAGGTTTCCAGCCACGTTTTTCTGTGTTTTCCTTCATTCTTAGCTGGGGGAAGGGCATATTTGTTTTGTATACTAGTGGGGAAGAAAGAGAAGGAATTGGGGTCCCATAGAGACCATTTTGGCTGTTAAATGCTTAGATAGTTGGGAGAGAAATTGTTTTCCTCCCTGTGAATTTTTTTCCCCATCCCCCAATTCGTTTTTGGCTGGAAACGATTTGGGGAAAACCCATGGCCATCTTGTTAGTAAATCCATTGTTTTGGCTTGAGCTTGAGTGCAAGCATCCAGGTTTCAAATGTACCCTGATAAACCCAACTGTGGACTGGCTTGGCTCAAATGAAATGATTAATTGGCTGTGTATGAACTTGAATGTCCCCTTTTCCTTGTAAGAATCATGCCCAGCTCAGGGGTGGTAGTTGTGTTGAGAGAATTGATGAACACAATTGACTTATGGTTGGGTGGAACATTGCAATGACATAGCTAGTTGCTTGGGACCATTTCACCATAAAGATAAGTGTTTCTCTGTCTATGTGTTTTACTTCTGCAATGTTATAATTTGATGATTGTATTGATATGCTGTATGCGTATGAAATCTGTGTGGATGATTTGTGTGTTTTCGTTCTGCATGTTTGTTGAATTGCATCTACACACATTGGTTTTAATTCGTATTAATCTAATGAATTGGAATGAGTTTATGTAAACTCCCCAGAGATTGGCATCATGTTCCCTTCCTCGAATTGGGTCCACGGGAGGGGACGTTACATCAAGATTGAGAAGCTTCAGTGGGGCCTAGGGAAATCCCCCCCTAAACCATGTTTCTACCTTGATACACATTTCCAATGCACACAACCTACTCATGGTGATTGTAGTTGAATCAAATGCCAAAAAACACCTACAAAAATCCCAAATGTTGGTTCGAGTACTTGTTCAAGCTTTTGAGCTTGGGAAGCTTCAACAAGATTCTATTACACTTGTTTTTGGTTTTTAATGATGGTTAAGGCCCCTCAAACCATCCATGCTTCAATGTGGTGGTCTAAGGATGTGTTCATGGTGCTTGATCCTAATAAACTATGTTTAGGGTCTAATGTTGTTGTTGCTCTCCCCCATTCAGTGTCAAGGTCTTGAGAATGTTGTTTCCATACCATCACTACGGTAATGTCTTCAATACCAAACCACTATGCATGAAACATATTAAGGGCACCCACATCCAACTCCTAGGACAAAGAAACCCTAGTGACGGATCGTGTTATTGTGTTTAGGATTTATTCATGGCACTTGAGTTTGAAAAGGTTCAATTAGGGCTTCATGACCTTGTTTACCCCCTTAACCATGCTTAGTTGTTTAGACCAATTTCCAATGACATAATTGACTCATGACACATACATATCCCACTCAAAGGCCTGTAAATAATCCTTACAAAAAACTAATGTGCGAGTTGGAGGACTCGTTCAAGGTTCATGATCCCAAGAAGGTTTTAGGATGCATTTAAGGCTCTTGACCTTGTCATGGCACCCATAACACCCTTAGAGATAAGTAATAACCAAAATAATTGGACATATTCATTTTATCAACTCTCCTTATTAGCTTTGTAGTTACCTTTGAGTATTGGACTCTAAATTGATTTGGAACTCTCACTAGTGGAACCATAGATGTTATTAAAATGGTCATTTTTTGAACCATTGTAACAAAAACAAACATGTGTATACTTACAATGTGTGCATGTGCCTACATTTATAAAACAAAACAAGAAACAAATCCCAACCTTATTATCTTTGAAAAGCTAGTTTATCTATACAAACATAGACATTTCTAAGGAAATTCTACTATTCCAATACTTTTTGTTGTTTAGTGTGATTGAGAACACAATTTTTGTCAAGTTATTATTTTGTTTGATCCTTATGAATGTGGGAAATAGACTCAATTGAGAAACAAATTTGATAGGAAGGAGCATCCCCATGAAAAATTCAAGGAATTAAGAGAAAAGACATAGTTGGGTAAAGAAAAACATAGGCATGCACTAACATAGGGTATTCATCATATATACTTGTTAGATGCCTAATTTCTAAAATGTTGACACCTACATTGATTCTATGAACCAAACAAGGGTTCAAACATATTCAACAATTGAAAAAACGTCATTGTAGCGAAGTGATATCATTGTGTTAATTGTTGGTTGTTCATAAAAGACCTGGTAGAGCTTCAACTTACTCAAAGATTGATCAAACTAGGACTTGAATAAGATAAAGGACAAGGTTCATTGCTAGTTGTTTCAAAAAAAAGTTGTTATATAGTTTGTTAATCTTATAGACACGTGTCCAAGCCCAAATATTTTAAACATTGATACTTATATTTCCTCTATTAATCAAAACTAGAAAAAAAATCCCTTAACATTTGTTAACTCATCATTTCACAAGGCCATAAACCTAACATAGTTAAGCATATCTACAAGGCATATAATGCACATCATGTTCCCATATCAAGTCAACCATATATACAAATCTCAACATTGCTTTATATTATATGTACATATAATGTTTTCAAAAATGGCATGCCATGGCCATAATACAAAATAGTGGATCATATTGTACATCTGTGTGTATACAAACAAAACGGTACATGTATGTATCCCCCCTATACATGGATTCTATTTACCCCCCCATACATGAATTCTATTTATCCCCTTTTTCATTGTCATTGTCAATGGCTTTTGAGAAGTCTATATTTCTTTTTCGTCTGCTCGATGGCGTTCCCCAACACTGAATAGGAGGATCGATTCTCATTTGTGGAGACTGCACACAAACCAAAATTTGTAATTTAGTTTACCAAGCTATAAAAATAAATACAACTCTATGTACATTTGTTCAAATTCCAAGCAAACATATCATTTTGACTTACTGTGCATGTGTAAGTCATGGTACTCGGCATTGTAACTACATGTACCTGGGGGGGGGCATGGAGGGTCATCAGTGGCCCCAATTGGGTGCTATTCAAGCACCACTTGCTCAGTAGATGCCTCCATAAAGTAACATATGTCAATGTCAGCAAGTTCAAAGAAAATGAGAAATATACTACATGGACGGTGTCACATCCCCATTCTTGACCCTTATGATATTTGGGCTATAATGTAAATATTGTATGCATATTTTGTATGATTCCTAGCGTAGAGTTCAAGGACAAGGCCTCGCTAGTGAATGCTCGATCTTGAAGAGGAAAGTATGTTGGTATTATTTAACCCATGTGCTAGTGAACCATGGGAATTGTAAATATGCATTTTAATATAAATACCCACAACTAGCTATGCAATGCAACAAGAGATGGGGGCATGATATTACAAGGAATTGGGAGGAAAATATTCAAACCCTTGAGCCAATGAAGTCAAGCCAAGTGTCAGTGAGAGAACCCATCAACCATCAACTACCCATGTTGACTTTGGTGCCCAATCATTTCATTTCTCCGAAGAGTTGGGTGAAGTAGATAATGCCTTGGGGATTGGGAAGGTATGGCTATCCAAATTCGAGTATGGGCAAGCCACCCTCATGGAAAATCATATTTTTCCTTCTTGGGCAAGAGAACACTCACGAATTGCCTTCCCAAGCCATTATTCATGATCAGACTTCACTCTCTCACGTTTTGGAAGCTTCTTGGATGTTTCTGTTAGGAAGTACGCTGTAAATTCGCTGGTCTTCAAGCTGAGAATCCCATTTTTGTGATGGCTAGACTGCGGGGAAAGAAGAGAATCCATTGGGAAGCTCAATAGATAAGTTTGATAGCTTGTTGTTTCCATTATTGTTATAAAACGTTTTTTTATTTAATTTCCAGATTTGGTTTCATTGTGGAAAAATAATTTTTGTGAACCCAGCTGTTATCTCCTACCTCAGAAATCATTTTTGAATGTTTCCATCAATTGTGTGACTGTGTATGTGCCAATTTCGGGTGCTGACCTGTCATGGTTTTTCCCAGAAATCATGTTGGTTCCCTGCTACTAGTTAATGATTATGTGAAGGTCGTTTGGCCCTTGAATGCCCAAGCCTTTGCCCTCTCATGTAGTCTGAGCTAGCTGAGGCTTTTCCCATCATGTTTTTCATCTATCTCCTACATTTTCCATGCCCGGGAACGTTTTTTTGTATTGCACAATGGTTGGGAGGAAGAGAGCCACGAATTTAGGGTTTATGGAGGTCGTTTTTGTCCCTTGAGTGCCCACAAATGTTTTCTGGAAACGGTTTTGCTCTCCCTGGGTGATTACCCAATTGCCATTTTGTTTTTGGTTGCCAAACGTTTTTTCTTCATGCCCAGAAATTGTGATTTTGCTGTTATGTGTATCCATGCCCAGTTTATGAGTTTTCTATGTGTATGAGATTGTTGGGGTTGAAATGGGTTTCCATTATTTTGGCTTGAGCTTGAGTGGAAGCATCCACAAATGAAGAGGGTTCAGATTTAGCCTAATAAACCCAGTTGTGGATTGGCTTGGCTTAAATGCAAATGATTATTTGGCTGTGTATGAGCTTGAGAGTCCCCTTTTCCTTGTAGATATCATGCCCAGCTCGGGGGTGGTCTCTGAGTGCTGAAATGATACAGGATGGGAAAAGACCTATGGTTGGGAGGAATGTTGCAGCGACATAGCTAGTTGTATGGGACAATTGCACAACAAAGATAATTGTTTTCTATCTATGTGTTTTGCCTCTGCAGTGTTTAAATTAAATGACTGTTATTGATATATTGAATGCATATGAAATTATGTGTGTGTGGATGAGTTTATCTCTGTTGTGCATGTTTGTTGAATTTACATCTGTACACATGGGTTTTTAATTGTATGAATTTAATGAATGGGCTGAGTTTTTATGAAAAACCCCATAGATTGGCATCATGTTCCCTCCCTTGCCTTGGATGGATGGGTGGGTATGTGACAGATTGGTATCAGAGCTTATGGTTCAACACTACGGCTGTTGGGCCCTTCATAGAGATATAAATCATTGTGTGTATATTTAGTTAGTATTTGGAATTAAAATGCATTAAAGAAACCTGAAGATTTCATGGCTTCTATTTGTTAGAATGGGAAATCATTCCCATGGTTGTTTTGGGGATTTTTGCAAAATTGCTTGCATTGATTTCATCTTATGAAAGTGAGGAAGGAGGGAGAAAATCCCTTCTCAGGTTGAATGCTTACCTTACATTGTTTCTAATGTAGTAGCAATTTGTTTTTGTATTTGTTGTTTGCCTCCATGGAGGACAAAGGAGGCGCAACCCCTTGCTATCTGTATATTATTTTGTTGTTTTATTTTAACATGAAGAGATGCAGTTTATTACATATTTTTATTGTTCTGTTATATGCAAAGTATGATCTCTAATTATGCTTCCTATTGAGCAATGATCATCACAGAAAGAAGAAGGAAAAATTTTAAATTTTTCTAACTGTTTTTGAAAATTTGAAAATTTTCTAAGTGTCTGCTGCTAAGGCTGCTGCGGCGAAATTAACGATAAGTTTTGCGTGCGGCGGTGACAATTTTAACTTTAAAATATGCGATGCGCACGACGAAAGTAATGTTAAAAGCAGCGACTCTAGTGGCGGATTTTATGCTTAAAAGTTGCGATGGAGGCTTGCATGCGACGACGATTTTAGCCTTAAAACCTGCGGCGCAGTCGCAGCGACGAAGGCTTGCGGGCGCAGAAGTTAAGGTTAAATTTGTGACACAGTTGGTGGTCGCAAGGTTAGCAGTCGGAGATTTGAACCTTATCTCTTGCAACACGGTCGGCAAGAAAGTTGTTAATTCTACGTCGAAAGGAAGGGAAAGAAAAATTTTGAATTTTTCTAACTGTTTTCGAAATTTTGCCTAAGGGTTGCAGCAGCAAAAATTAGGCTAATATTTTATGCGCGTGGCGGCAAAAGTTAGGCTAACTCTTACGACTCTATTGGCAAAGATAATCCCAAAAACGTTGCAATGGTCGAAATAGTTGCTAACTCTGTGCTGAAGGGAAGCGGTTGGCAATCGCAAGGTTAGCTGTCACAGCTGAAAGGAAGAGAAAATTCCAAAAAAATTTGTAAGTGTTTCAAAATTTTGCCAAAGGCTGTGTCGACGAAGTTAAGGTTAACTTTTGCACATGGCGGTAGAATTAACATTAACTTTTGCGTGCGCGACGACATAATTAGCGTTAATATCTACGACGTCCGCGATGAAGTTAAGGATAAATTTTGCACGCGCGGAGGCAAAATTAGCATTACATCTGCGATGCACGCGAGGCAAAATTTGCGATAAGAGCCGTGCCACCCACAACAATTTTAACCTTAACATCGATGACAAGGGAGGCCATTTTAGCCTAAATATTTGCGCCAAACAGGGAAAAGCAATGGGCACAGTAAGGCAACGCTGATGAAAGGGAAATCTCTCACCTTAAACCATTTATGTTTATAACATAATAATTGCATGCTTGAAAAATATCATGAATGAATGTTATACACGTGAATACATATATTGAATTTCTACTTTGTGAGAAAATCATAGCTAATAATTGCTTGTGTGCATGGTAGAGAGCCCATGAAATTGGATCAGTTATGATATGGAAGAGGGATTCCATGCTACGATGAGGGATTGGAAAGGGAGAATTCCTTAACCCTTGTTTTGCTATCATATTTATAGTTATGAAATTGTCATGCAAATAAACTATGGTATAGGAATCTTGAAAATGCAAAGAGATTCCATAGATGAAATGAATATGCACTAGACGACATATTGACAAACATTGCACAGTGCATGTGAAAATGTTTGTGCATGAATAGGACATTGCATATTGGTAAAATAGTGAGGTTTCACCTATGCAATGAGCCAATTGAGATAATTATGGTGGTTGCTAATAATTAGTTGTGTCCGTATTGGTTGTAGGACAAATACAATCAAAACATGGCTAAAGAAGTTGATGACGTTGTTGCACATGACCAACGACCTTATGAAGAGAGGATGGTGCAACAAGTCCGTGATCACAATGTTGGCAAAATGAATGAGTAGCCTTGGTAAGAGGCCAACTGACCAGGTAACATCAAGCGATGTTAATAATAGCCATGCAGGTAATGGTTATTTTTACTTAATTGCATGAATGCAGAAAGAGGATTTGGTGAGATCCCTTCAACTCTGATTAAACTATGTTGATTTAGTTTGCATATGGAATTGAGTGCCGAATGGGAATATTAACCTACCAAGTATGGTGAGGTATGGGTAAGTGAAGGCAATGATCCTTACACCTTATAATTGCTTAGAAATCTCAATGCATTCATATGATATTATGTCATGCCATGACGGTTGTGAACCAAAGCAAGTGAGGACTTATGGTCCTGTCATGGTAGTACATGGTTAGGCCATAATATGTTTGAATGCATAGTACTCATAAATTAATGCAGGGTTGCATTGAGGAGATGTGCATTAAAATATTATGTACAATCTTGTGGTTATACATTGAGTGATTGCACACTAAAAGATTATGTGAGTGATGTAAAAGTGCATGCATATGTATAGGTGCACATGTTGAGATGCATTGTGTGAATGCATGGTTGTGATATATATATATATATATATATGATTCAATGTAGTTAGATAATAGATGAAATGGTGAACTATTGTTAATCCTGATACCATTTCATGAGCTGCTATGAATGCAAGAGAAAGACTGCATGAAGAAGGTGAACATGTAATGGGCTACCAGAGCACTCTGTTGGAAGGACAGAATTGCATGGAATATGAAGCAATGACTATTTACAGTTTATTTAAATTGCATGGATAGTGTGAATGTGTCTTGCAATTTTATTGTGATAATGATGCATATATAGAAATGTATATATTTCATTGCATTTCAAATGTTAACAGCTGAAGATGTTTGAATTATTGAGTGTTATAATTCCGAGATCACTTCAGTGACTATTGTAGCAATGAAAGGATTATTTGCATAAAATACTCACAACGTGTTTGGCTGATTGAAGTTTCAAATTCCAGGTAGAAAAGTCTTACGTATGGCAATGAGGATAAGTCGATAGTAGAGACCGGGATCTACCATGTGCAGAAGCCAAAGGTTATGAGAAGATTCTCATGGGTGTAACTTATGCATGAAACAAATTTGAAAATTTTATGGTTTATAAATTTGTGAGAATAATCCCATGGTGGTAAATCTAATTTCTGTAGGAAAATAGATTTACAAATTTCAGATTTGAGAATCACTTATAATTGCTAATCACTATTTGGCTATTTGATAAATGTGCCAAGAAGACACATTGTAGGAAGACCAGGAGTGATGGCTTGCAAAAGCCAAACTAGATGGGAAAGACCCCATGCTTTGGAAATGGGTTTCGGGTGAAATGCCATTAATAAAATCTCAGCCAAACCACATGTCGGTAAACCATGAGAGTGAGATGGTAAAGTTATGCCCAGAAGGAATGTGAGATACATCTGCAAAATTAATGAGTATTTTGTGACCCTAGACAAGAACATGGATGTTTAAATTATTAGGGTTAATATGCAGAGCATGCTCTATCTTATTTATATCATTGCAGACTGCTTGAGTATGATTAGGGCCTACATGGCACACATCGAAAAGGGGGTGCACACCTTTTCTAGTGCTGGGTCATGATAGGGTTTTCAATATTGACTGCACCCTAAGGGAATGGACGCATTCTTGGTGTTTCAATACTTGATAGTGAATGATATGGATTATGGTTACAAAATTGAACAACAATACTAATGAGCTTTCTTATCCTTCTTGTGTTGTCAGCCTACACAGATGCAGATTGATACTACACATTAAGAGACAAAGTGAAGAAGGGTACGCAAAAGGACTGTATAGGAATTGGTAACCTTTCTATGCTCACACAAAATATTACCAGAAGGGATGGATAGGCCCGAAAAGCAGTGTAATAAGAAGAGGTATCATCCTTGTGTGAGTGGGGTCATGCTAACCTGCAGTCAAGAAAGTCACCTATAAAGTTCCTAAAAGGAATCACCGATTTGCACCAGAGAAGGAGTGACGTCCCTGTATGAATGAAGAGTTGTGTGTGTGAAGGGTTGTGGTGCAAGAAGGTGTGCTGACATTGGTGAAGGCATAAAATCTCTATTGGGACAACAGTAGGAGGACGGGTGCCAAGACTGATTGAAAACCCTGAGATGCCTATGGCTCCATAGTAGAGCCTTGGCCTATAATGGTTAGGTGGCGCAATTTCTTTCCATTGGTCGATGACCCAGATGAATGTGTTGGCTCGGCAATGGAGAGGGCCAACCAGGTATGGGACTGGTTGGGCACCACCAAAGGCTTGGTAAATCTAGTCGGCATGAATGTGTACTAGTGAAGCATTAACTACATCCAAGTCCATAGGCGATCCCAAGGCTTGCAAAGCGAAGTAGGATCTTGTGGACTAGAGGGGAAACGCACCATACATATAAGTATTTAGTTTCATTTATGTCTTGTTTGGAATAATGGATATTTCAGATATAAGTCTTCTAACAACTAAGATGATACACTAATGTTTCTTTGTTGGAAACCTTGGTCATTGCAGGAAAGCAAGACCCTGAAAGCACTATAAAATTAGTGATAAATCCAGAGATTAAATGATTGGGCGATATGAAATTATTGATAAATCCAGAGAGTAACTGGTTGGGCATTCACTACTTAATATTGTGAAACAGCGTGTATGCTGGCCCAATACCCCTTGAACAATTGATAAAACCAGCAGTGTACTGGTCTGGCCTTGCATATTCTAATAATTGTGGAGTAGCCTACATGCTGGCCCAACATTCATAATTGTGTCCACGGGAAATCCAAGGCTCGTAAAGCAAAGAAGGATCCCATAGAATAAAGTGAAGACATCCAATACAGATAAGTATTTGGTTATCTTGCAGCTTCTTACTTATGAATATATGTGTGTATATAATTTGGTTATGATTTCTCAGACTCTTGTTTAGAGAAAAACCTTATGAAATAAACTAAACATCTGAATTGATTCAATGTTTGAGTGTAGGTATTGTTGGAAGCAAGGACTAGGAAGGCATCATAGGGATGCATATGGACATATGACCATCCTAAAGAGCTCAATATGAGCAGTAATAAAATATGGTGCTAGTGAACATGAGTGGGTCCTAGCAACCAGAGGTTCTATAAGCAGAATGGGAAGGGGTACCCAAGTTGAAAATCATTAGACAGACCTCAGACACCAAGTGTCATAGCCAATAAAGGGCAATTCAAGCATTCACATTAAAGTGAAAGAGACTAAGGAGCATGAAACCACAGTGATGGCATAGCTCCATAATAAAACAATACTAAGAGGGAGAAACTCTTACTCTTCTCTTTCCTTTTTATTGATGCATTTATAAAACAAATAATTGTTGAATGCATGTCATGACTACAAGAAGAATGTGTTTATTTGCTTGAATTAAACTGTGAATGCTAAAATAGTTATTTCACTGTGAAAGAATGAACATGAAAGAGATCATGTGTATGTTGGGAAAGCAAAGGTGGGTCACCAACAACCTCGATTTGGTTCTCTTCAAGCACCACTGCCTCACTAGATGCCTGCATAAAGTAACATATGTCAATGTCAGCAAATACAAAGAAAATGAGACATATACTATATGGACCGATAATGACCGCTGCATCAATGTCATCAACATCAATGGCCAGATTATGCGAATCTAGGGTGTCATTGGACACCATCTGTATATTTGTTCACGTAAATTGTCAGATAATTAAATAGAAATAAATTACAAAACAATTGAAAACTGTGATATAAAACAAAATATACTATGTAAAAAACATGAGTTTTACTTACATATCGAAGTAATCCATCGCCCTGAAACTCTGAAGAAGGCCCATAGCATATGCTTCCACACATTGTGCAAGGGTGTGGAATAACATGATGCTTTGAACCCTCCGCATCTCCAGTGCGATATATAGCTTTGGTACGGTTTGGAGACCTAGTAAGTGGATCCTCAGTGCACAATGGTCCATCCCTAGATGGGCCAGCCTCAAAAGTGCCAACCCCTTGGCCTACATTTCCTTTGAAAGCAGTTCCATGTAGAAGCAATGTATCTACCAAATGGAATAAGGCCTCCTGTGTATCATCAATAACGGGACCCGTATGAGGATATACCCGAGGGGGGTTTGGTGTGCGTGGAGGGCGTCGCACACTATTAGGATCAGTCCTAGCCCCTTCCCTATCTTAATCCATCCCATGACCTACACCCTGGAACTCTAAAATATCAAAATAGTTCACATGTCTCCCCAAGATAAATTATGCATACATCTTCCTCAGGAAATAGAATGGGATGTCTCTATTCCCATGAGAGTCTTCATCGAATACCATGTACCAGCGATCCATCCAATTGGCTTTCATATTTGGTTCCATGCACCAATGTATGGAAATGTGTGGTCGACTGGTGGGCGGAACCAATCTGGTGCTAGGGTCCTGGAATAATGAAAATAGTTGGTCTTTGGATATCTTTAGTTTTTTCATGTCTTTGTAGCTCAACCCAGTGGAATATTATTTCCTCTTGGAATATCTGTACAAGCCAATGTTGTACAATGCTCCTTGGGCATTGAAAATTGTGTTTTTTATGGTATCTAATGCCTCGGTTAATGATTGTCTTAAATTGTCCCCCTCTAAACAGTGAACTAAGGCACCTCAATGCACCCAAACGAACTAGAATCTTTGAATTCCGGTCATACTCCTCCTCGGTGTTTGGGTTTGTGTCTGGATTTGGGTTTTGGTTTGGGTTTGGGTTTGTGTTTGGGTCTTGGTTATCAGTGGTTTCATTATGCACATTTTTTTCAACATTTGTGTTCTCTGTTAAGATTAAAACAACAATTTCAAAATTTATTTAATATTTCATTATTTGGTTTAATACAACAAATTTTATTAAAGTCGTTTAAAAAAAAAAAAAATCTATTAAATTAACAAACACAAACGAAAATTGAAAGCAAATTTGAAGGAAATGGCCACCTACCTTCCATTGTATCCAACTTATGAATTGACCCTTCCAAATTCGCCTCCAAATTCGCTGAAACTCAAATCGCCTTTGCATTTTATCGCTCTCCTGATACGTTCGGCCTTGACTCGGAAATGCAAAATTGAAGTTGCGGGCCTCTGTTTTATTTTTTGTTTTGGTATTACAAATCGCACTTGCGATTTTTAACTCTTACAAAACGCAAGTGCGATATATCACACATGTGATATAGGTTAGCTAAGCTTAGCCTCGGTTTTGGGCTCGGGTTTTCCAAACCTAGCCACGATAATGTATATGTGTTATAGATTTACATTTCGGACATGCGTTTCCGATTTCTAAAGTGGTACTAAAAAGTGGAAACAACTTCATGCACGCGCCCATAATTTGATTCTAATTTCCCTCTATGAAGAAGTATTGTTCATCATGGAGACTTTTGATGTTTTTTCATGTCGTCATGTGTATAGGGAATGCGATGCATAAGTTGACAGGCTACCTAAAGAAGGTTTACAACTGGATATTGGGAAATGGATGATCACAGAAGTTAACAATTGGGAGCACTATGAGTTTTATCATAAACCTTTTATTGATGAGGTGGGCCCTCCTATGGAATGCACTTAGCTCATCTCCTTCTCTATTTTTGCATCCAAATTTTATATCCACATATGTTTCACTGAATTTTATGTTTTTGTTGGCTTCTGATACACAAATTATTTCTTCTTGATATACAACATATTTTATGGCTTGTTAGTTGTTCTCTCATCATCCTATTTGGAATTTTGATAATGATATTTTGAACGTCTTACATGTGATCATGAGCTACAGGCTTAGCATATAAAAAATACATGGAAACATGTATTCTACAGAACATAATTTTGTTTTTAATAATAAAAATATTCTTTTTCCAAGGAAAAAAAGTGTTATGCAAATGAGGGAAATAAATATTAAATAATTGTGTAAGTAAGGGGGTAAAATTTAGGAAAAGGTGTAAAGTAGTTGTTCTTTAAAGAGTAGATCTTGGGTTTTTAACAAGAAGAAGAAATGTATTCAACTACAAGTTCTATTCATTTGCATATGCATATGCTGGACAATTGGCTCATTAAAGGTGCTAAGTATGTCAAGGAGAAGGATTTGATAGACTATTTTTTCAATCCCAAGCCACATATCACTCAATGGGTGGACTAGATAGGTTCTTCTTGAGTTTTTTCCAAATGCAAAAGTGAAGATCTGTAATACCATAGACACTTAAAGACTTTTATTATTATATTATTTTATTTGATATTTAGAAGGAAAGACAACAATATTAAGTATGTTGACTATTACTTGACCCATGTGTTGAATGTATAGTCTTGATTAATAAAAGGGACAAGATGAATATGATTGTTAAAAAGAGTGATCACTGATCCATGAGAGGGGAACGACAAGTGGAGAGAAGAATAACCAAGTGGGAAAAGTTAATGATTCATCTCAAAGCATGCAAGGAACAAATTTCCTTAATGAAAGGAGTCGAATTGAAGAAAATAAGTAGTGGGTTAGGTGAGTCATTAATGGAAAAATTCCTACAAAAAATATTATAAAATAGTATAAGAGGAAGAGGACGTTGTTTGATGTTTTTGGGAAAGAAATCTTTAGTCTTGTAAACAAAAAGTGATGTTTTTGGGAAAGAAAGCTTTTGTCTTGCAAACAAAGAATGATGTTTTTAGAGGATTATTATTGCAAATGATCCAATGGTTCTTATTGAATGGCCATCGATTTGCTAAATTTGAAAGTTGCTTCAGCCTAACTATTTATGCATATAATGATATTTCGCAAAAGACATAAATTTGAAAACTATACCGACCCTCTTTGTTCATCAAAATAGGACAGGTAGGTGTATTAATTAGCCCAAAAAATACATTATATTCAAAACATATTTTGTCACTCTTTGATTTGACAACATTCTACACATTCATTGAAACATACCATTCGAAGCAACTTTGAAAAAATATGGGGTAGATGCCTTTGTTATTTAATGACCTTGGTACAGGTAGATACCTTTGTTATTTAATGACCTTGATACATCACACACAAATGTGAAATGTATAAATTTCCCCACATCCGGATCCTAAAAATATTGTTTCCATTCCATGAAAGATCCAAAGAGACAATCTTCATATGAATCTAATATTCAATTTAGCCCTAATATTAGTATTAAGCATAGTAGCAAAATATGGTCGCATTGGCAGTTGTTGTATGGAAATTCGAACCAGGTTAAAAATACAATGAACATTCAAGATGATACGGGTTCGGTACAGTCAACTATTTATTTACCGAATTTTGAACAAACTAAATTGGAATCAAATTCATATTGATATAATAAAATATAAAACTCCAAAGCATGGCCAATTAATAAAACCATTTATTTAAGAAAAAAAATTAAAATGCTTTTTCAAATTCTTATAAATTTACCATTTCACAAATAAAAAAAAAATCATGAATCAAAGAAAATAAGAATTTACCATCCCTCCAACAAAAAAAACAATCGTGAATCAAAGAAAATCAAACTTATTTTAGTAGCTCAGCTTAGCGGCTCAGCAGTAATCTGCCAGAAATTAAAGAGAAAATCAAAATCCTATTTTGAATTTCTGGGCTAAGTTCAAGTTTAAATAGTGACGTGCGACCTCTATTTGCGAGTGTAACACCCCCGGAAATAATAAATATTTTATTTCTGCTGGAAAAGAATAATTAAAACAATTTTTATTATTTTTGACTAAAAAGTAAAAAATAGAATAATTTGTATTGAGAATACTTTTATTTAAATAAAATATAATAAAGGAGGGGAACAAGAATGGATATAGCTGTTGAAGAGTGTTTGTTGAACTACAAGAGGAAAAGGACAAATGGTTGAAGTTGTTATAGATGCAAGAGGCATCATCCCTAAAAATTAGGTCACCACTCCTAGTTGAGTGCTAAAGAGAAGGAGGCTCATAAATGACCAAGTCCTAGGAAAAATACTACAAATAGTATGTCCATTAGCAGCAGAAGGCTAACATTGGACAGGGATTAATATTTTCAATGCAAGAGATGGAGCATTGAGGAATTTTGCTTTTGTAGTTCAGCAAACAGGCGCGGGGGTTCTGGAGCTTGACTGCTCTAGGAGTTGGTTGGGTGGGACAAGGAACCCATTCTTGTTTTCCCAGCATTGGTGCCAGGTTCTAGGCCTATACTGTAGAGTAGATTTAAAATAATTATTTCGTACTTTATTTTAAATTTCAATTGTTCTGTTTTTACTGTACTTCATTTATGTTTATGATTTCTTTTATTAAGTTACAGGATCATCTTAGTGAATATTGTTTTGAATTCCGTGAGAATCTAGGTTAGTATAGTAAATTAATTATTCTATTATAGCAATCAATTTAACCTAAAGCATCATAGTAACCAAATACTGGTTGAATTGCAAATGTTTTATTACCATGATTATCAGTCATTTTATATTTGTAAGCAATCTAAATCATCTTAGGATAGCCTCAACAAGAGAAATGATAGAAAAATACCCTTAAATAAAATATAGGTAGAGTTTTGTATTAAGTTTCATGACTATCAGTATCATATGAGAATACTTATATAACTATCAAATAATAGTTTTGAATTAAAATCAATTAACAAGATTTCTAGCTTCTAAGCCAATCAACTGAAGGATATTTTATGAACAAATCTATTATCATCATTCCGAGAATTCTTTTCCTACTGTGCAACAAAATTAAAATTGCTAGTGAAAGCATCAGTCCAGGACTGAAACCTTTTTCCAAAAATTACTGTTTCCCAACCCTAAACTTTCCAAAACAGGAATACAAACCCAACGAAAATCAAATAATAGATTACGAAGCTATTGCAGGTCGACCCGAGAAGGCTATTTACTTGAATACAAATATTATGATAAAATCCTAAAACTGATTAGGATAAATCCTTTACAAATTTAACCTTTATAATTTCATAATTTAACCATCCACCAAGTTTCGAAACTCGCAAGGGTTTCCAAAATAAATACTTAAGGGACAAACTGTGTTAAACAAGTCATGGAATGCATCCACAATGCTCACTGTATGTGCCCGACTTTAGGGATAAATACATAATGCATTCATATTAAAACAAAATTGATAGTCACTCTACAAACAAAGTACACACCTCCGTTAATCGAAATGTTAGCATCTAGGGAACATTACAACATCAAAATGTATAGATAAGAAAGACAGTCATCGGCTTATTAGAGCTTGTAAGGACATCGCTTACAACATCAAAGACTTATCTAAACAAACAATCATCATATTAACCAGTGGAGACCACATCTCATTAAACCCAGGAAAGAAGAACAACATAGAAACTTCCAAGTTGTTACCTAAAAATATTTAAGCAAACTTATGGAAACATAATCATAATGCAAACATATTCGATGTAAGCTAGATGTATATATATATATATCGACACGAATTCAAAGTTTATATAACTAAATTTATTCAAAACAAAATATCTGAAACATGATATTTACACATTGGGAGAAACCCCAAAATTTGGCGTTAAAGCAATAAACAGTTACAATAACTCTGAAGCGCAAACTCTGCTTCACACCATAAAACTACTCTATTGGAGGTTACAATTTGAAACTGTAGGGATTCACAAGCTAAACAACTCTTCAAAAATACCCAAGACATTAATATAACCAGCAAGCTCAAGCGCCGCCAAAAAATGTGTAAACAGGAGCTGACAAGGGGAACTGGTGAACAAGACCCAAGGCTTACCTTGGAAATCAAACCTAGGTTGCTCTGCATCCACCTTTTCATGCCAGTAACGAACCAAGAACACACGAGAACCCCCTTGTTATCATTTGCACACTAGTTATAAATTAAACTTATAGAGTTGTGAATGAAAGGAAATAGACAAAATCACTTTGAAGACCAACCTTACCTCTGTGAATGTGTTTACAGTCGAGACAGAAAGACGCTTGGAGCTTCACAACGTAGAAAGCATGGTCGAGAGCATCTTCCAGAACTTAGGATTCTTTCATGGTCGAGTTTCAACACAGAGATGGTGCAGGGTTTCCATGGTAGCCATGGATTTTCTCTAATGGGAAATCTCAGCGTTGCAGAGTTATTTTTTGAAATGTCAAAATTGTGAAACACTATGACCCATATTTCCTCATTTTATCCTAAAGTGTGACTCAAGCATGTAGTTGTGGTTATGAAATCGTGATGGAGCCACCTCTTTCCTTTATGAAATCATGATGGAGCCACCTCTTTCCTCTGTGAGCCTAGAAGAAGCATTACTTCGAAGTTTGACGACTTTATCATGAAGCTGGTTTTTTTATATATGACTCACAAGTTGGTGCTTGTGTTGTTTTTGAGGGATCAACTGCCATAAGTAAGGTCCAGTCCCCACTCGTCACTGGTGAAGCGTTCATCCCTGAGGTATTTTAATACCACTCAATAAGACTTTGAGTAATCGTCCACTTTTCATGGGGCCATCATATGATATGTGGAGGTTCCTTTTACTTAATTGACCATGACCTTATATCATGCATAATTTGGTTGGTAGTTAAAGGTTATCATTATTTAATTATTTCACTTAGAAGATGAGGAATATTTGTGCCAAATGGGACTTTATGCATCTTTGATGAGCATGTGACATGGCATGTGATCCTATTTTTATGGATCTCTTTTGATGGATACATGGTAATTGTGGTTATCATAGTGTATGAATTTTCTTAGAGATTTGTTAGGAATTTTATTAGAGTCAACATATTGCACTCATTATCACAAAAAAATAAAAAAGATCTTGGGTTAGTAATATAATAATTAAAAGAAGCATACAAGGTTTTCAAAGAAACTTGTAGAGTTATCCAGTTTCTTCTAATTTTGACTCCCATTCCTTGGGTGTGGGAGATGCCTTGCTCTTCTCCAGTCTCAAGATTATTACCAATGCCTTACATTTACCTATATTATTTGTGCCTTACCCAAAAAGTGCTCTAAATGAGGTTTTATGTGCACATGAAAGGTAGATTTCTCCACATGATTTGCATATTCCAGGCCTGCATTGACAAGTCCCATTAAAAATGCCCATTAGTTGATGTTGTCTTTAATGCACATTAGTAGTTTGTTTAATATCTGAATTTCCAACCATCGCAATTTTGAAAACTTCATTGCAATAGGGTAACTTCTATACTAAAACTTTATTATTGAATAGTATGATGGTGAAGATTGAAGTGAAATTCCAACACTGGTGCGACTAAACGTTAACAACTATATGCATGTATAAAATTTAACAATAAAAAAATTATATTTATTCAAATTTAAAAGAAATGTCGCTGGATCAAAGATTGAGAGTCAAGGCTCTGGTTGTTGTTTTCAAAAAATCCAAAAATATTTTGCAGGCAAAGTTTCACGTGCATTCTATTAATTTGGCATGTGAATAACATTAAACACGAACATTAACGATTTAGGTCAATTCATTGGTTTATAATTTTTTGTCACTATAACATTAACGATAATTTCTTTAGTGAACATAGGCATGGACTTAACCTAAATATAGTTGACTCTGTTGGAAGATTGAATGACTTCTAAAATGAAGAGATTTGGGATGAATAAAATGTGAACTTTGCAGACCTCGAGAATGGTTTGTAAGGAGACGTCATTGAGTGCACATTAATGCCTAAGTGCATAGAATCAAGTAAAAGACATTGTGATTATTGTCTTATCATTAGGGGAGGGATGCCAATACTTGGACACCCCACGTGTCTTGACCCCCCATGCCACCTGGAGACCTCAGCAAGTGTCATTTGATGGCTGAGATGGCAGCGCCACCTATAATGGTGTGTGGGCACTTTAATGCGACATTTTCCATGCTCTTTTCCACGGTCATATCATACCTCTCCTATGATGTGTTCATTGTCCCATTTTATTTTGCTTGGGCTCGATGTGTGGTTGTTCAACTTCCCCAAAACTTGTTCTCTAGTCCGTTTGCTCTGGTCCTTGGTTGTTGTGGTTGTGCCTCCGTTGCGATTGGGAGGTGGTTTCACTTGGTTCTTGAGTGGTTTAGGGTTTCGCTTGCGGTGGTTTACTGGTTATCGTTTCATGGAGTGTTTTTCCATAACCGCGGCGCACCAATGGTTGGTGATTCGATCTGTAGTGCACCCTATGGGAGATTTAAGTCGGTTTGGTGTTGGAGATGGGAGTTTCGTGATCCAGTGGGTTCAGTGGTGGATATGGTGGCTTCGTGCTCCAGTAAGTTATTTGGATTTGTGTTCCAGTCGGTTCGGTGGCTTCATGCAGCTGGTTTATGGTAAGGTGCTCGGGTTGCATTGGCGTTTGTGCATGGCGGTGTCTTCGTGGGTTGCAGTGGAGTTCGTGCTCTAGTGGTTTCAGTGGTGGAGATGAAATTTTCATGCTCCAGTGGGTTCGGTGACTTCGTGATCCAGTGGGTTCGATGGCTTCCTGCTCCTGTGGGTTTGGTTTCTTCATACTCCAATGGGTTCGGTGGCATGGTAGTGGCTTCATGGTTGGCTCATTGGTAGGAATCTTTCCTGCCAGCTATATCTGTGACTGTGCTTTTCAACACTTTCAATCTGTTGGGAATTGTGTGGACCTATTTTGGTATTCTTATGTGGTCTATGTTGCATTTATGTTGTTGTTTGTTGTACTGGTCACTACGTTTCTTAGCACATTCTCTTCGCCCTTAATTGTAGTCCATTTCTTGTAACTCTTATGTGGGTTTTGGTGCATTTCTTAGAATTGTGCTATAATGGTTTTGGTGAGTTTCACATAACGGTTGAATGATGATTTTGGTGCATTTATCTCAATGGTTGCAGTAGGGTTTTGCTACATTTCTCATACCATAATTGTTGAACTGTTGAATGATGGTTTTGGTGCATTTCTTAGAACATAATTGTTCTTCAAGGGTTTCGATGCATTTATCAGAACTGTTCTTTGAGGTTTTTGGTGCATTTCTCATAACATAACTATTCTTTGAGGGTTTTGGTGCATTTCTCATAACATAACTATTCTTCGAGGGTTTTGGTGCATTTCTCAGAACTTGTTTTGATGGTTTTGGTGCATTTCTCATAATTGTTTCATAATGTAAATTTGAATTGTGGAAAAGAAATTCAGAAGTTTCAGGATTGTATCCAAATGCTAAGTTTTGTTCTTATTCAATGTTATTTTCTCAACCACTCTATATAATCATAATAGATAGGTTATTTATAGAGGCTAAGGAGTACCATCCATCCCTTTGATAAAAACCATGCTAACTAGTGTTATTTAAATAGTTAAGAATACAGATAGTACCCTTCTCTACTAGTATTAATTCCATTTATATGTATCTCCTATATAAACATAATCCAACATGTTACACCCTTATGGATATGGTTCCGCTCCTACCCTCCTTGCTTCTGTTTCCGAGACGGGTTCATTAACTTGGTCACCCAGTTCAAATGTCACTGCTACTCAGGCAACTTAATAAACTTTTTACTTCGTTGCTGGTGAATCTGCAACTAGGTCAAATGCCTTTAAGTCAACTTCAAGTGCTATTGAATTTTAATATATTGCTAAGGGTTGCCCCATTGTCTTTTCCTTCCTTATTAACTATGTTTTCGCAGGTCATGCTTGCTTTGGAATTGGATATTCAATGAGCTATGGCTATAAAACCTAATGCTAGTATAATGTTATGCATTCATGGAAACATTGTTCTTGAAATGTCTATTTATGGCACATTACAGAGTTTTGTGTTATGCATTCATGGAAAAATTGTTGCTAAAATGTCTATTTATGGCACATTACAGAGTTATGTGTTACGCATTCATGTCAAAATTGTTCTTGAAATGTCTATTTATGGCACATTACAGTGTTCTGTTGAAATTTAATTTTGCATGAAACTTTTATGGGTTGAATAATTGATAATAGTATTCATAGTCTATCCTTATAATTGAATGTTTTACATGTTTTACATGAGACAATAAAATGCCAGTAATAACTAATAACCTAACTAGTATATTAAACCGTATGATAAACCCCTGATTACAATGTCGCAAAATGTAGGGAACACTATGACCTAGGATTGCATCCAAAATGGCCATGTTACAAACAACATAGTCAATCATTACAAAATCAACATCGCAATGTGGTCACAAAAAAATTGTGACACCCATATGCTTGATTTTCTCCAAGATCTTCGTTGCCCAATCTTGTTGAGTTTCCTGCTTGAGCCAAGTTGGTTTCCCTACCTAACAATGACTAATTAGGTTGTGGCTAGTTTCTTCCATATGATATCCAATTTGCTTCTTGCGTTCATGGAGGAATTAAGTAGCCACAGTTCACACTTGTGCTACTAACTCTTGCATTAAGTAGGTCCGCCCGATAATCATACATACGATTGACACCTGCACTGGTAGGAATATGTAAAGTGGGCATGCACACTTGTTGATAATGGGGGACTTGGATGTTTAGGAGGTATTGGAAAAATGGTGTATTATCTGCAATATGTTCCAATGTGTTCATGCTACTTTCCTCAACTATGTTTGCATCAATGTCAACCTTTTGTGCCATCCCTTGTTCTTTTTGAAGCAATTGTTGAGCCTTTCTCAATTCCTTTTCCTGCCTTGCCAACTGTTTTTGATGGTCCTTTTCTTGTCTTAATTTCTCTCTTTCAAGCCTTTCCTGTACTCAAATTTCTTCTGCAGCAATCCTTGCATCCTTCTTTTCTTTGGCTAAATCCTTCTTTTTCTCTTTTAAATCCTAGATTTCAAGTTTCTTTTGTTCAGACTCAACTAATAGTTTTATATAGTCTTCTGAGGTGAGTAGATGTGAACTTCGGCATAGACGAATATTGTCTATTGTTCATTTCCTTCCTTTCGTTGACACTCTCTCTATTGGTATCTTTATGAATCAACCAAGCAACTACCCCTTGCTTGACACTTGTTGCTCCTTGCTTGAAACTTGCCTTTCAATATTTGGGTCAATATTATACACCTAATTGAACCATATTTTCCTCTTCAGCTAGAACCTGATTATGTACAATATCTTCTTCCATATTTCCATTGTCCACAAAATAATGGACAATTTCATCATCCAATTTTGTTGGTTGTGAAGGCATGTTCATGCTTTCTTCATTGTTTCTTGAGACATTATGTTTGTCCATATTCATCATGGTTTCTTCCAGCCATAATGGTGGGGTTACCTAGCTTGGAAAATTCAATTGTCCATTGTTGCTTCTTGGAGCATGATCACCTACAACTACATTGATATCAATGTTGTCATTTCCAACTACATTCTCATTGACATTTGCATATTGATCAATAGAGTCATCAAGAATATCACATGCATAAGTGGCAGGTGTTTTAGTTGGTATAAAAAAATCCATGTTACTGTGAATTGGTTCATTGTTATACTGTGTTTCACTTACATGTTCATAATCATCACCACATAAGGGTCCTCCTGTGAGAAAGGGATGTCATATTATCAGCAACAACAACGTCTTCCTCTACTTCCACATCTTCTTGGCCATCAACATGTGCTTGGACATTCCCTTCTTCTTGACCATCCACATAAAATGCCTAGATACAACTAGTATCATGAATAAGAGCATCAGAATTCAGTGGCCATATTCTAGTCCTCCTAAACCTAGCCTTGATATTTGAAGGTGTGAGATCCCTTTTAAATGCTTTACTTGCAAGCTCAGCTAGCTCAAAACTTTTTACCTCCACCCATGGATATTTTTCCATCCATGAAGCTCGCTCAACCCTGAAATAGTTCTTGAAAGTACCAAACACATTGACATCTAGGGGTTGCAATCTGCGAGTGGTATGATCAGGCAGTTTCAACATGTCAATGCCCACATTGTTAGCCTCCTGAATTGTTTGCAGAACAATGTGGATTCCATGTCCATCTAAGACCAACAAGTTTCTATTTATAGTTTAGACACCACCTGGTATAGATGCAACAAAGTGAGTAAGACAATTCAAAAAGAGTTCTTTAGTCATCTAAGCATGGGGATGTGCAGCCATGCATACAGCTGGTTCACAATTTTGTATATAGTTTTTGAGTTGATTTTTACCTTTAAATAGATAAAATCCAGGTATTGAAGCACCAATTGCATTGACACAACATAGAATAGTGATCCACTCCTTGCTCCTAGGAAAAATATCTAGCACATTACGGCTCCCTCTCTTGGAAATTACCTGCATGTCACAATTCCTTCCTTCCTGTAAACCTATTTCATCACAATTCCATATATGGTATGAAGGATAAGAATTTTTCTCATATGCACTAGAAAGAGTGGCATAGAACTTAGAAAGAAATGCAGGTCATAGATTGAAATCCTTATCTCTATCTAGGCCCTTGGTTGTATGTAACACAAGGTCTGGATGCCTTTTTTTAAACCCAAACCACCATGACTTACCAGGAAACCCATCTTTGAAGGGGTTTGGCCTCCCCTGACAGATTTGAGCTATTGTGGATTTTAGTTTTATCAACTCTATCCCATGTCCCATTTGGGCCATATCCTTACACCATTGAACCACCTCAGCCTCCTCCTCTTCACTCATAACTATAAGAGGCACTTTGTGCTTTGTATGTGTGAGCCCATTTATCCAATAATGTACTAATGAGGTAGAAACCCCATGTTTTTTTGCATATGTGCGAATGGAATATCAATTAAACTCTATATCATCAATCACAGCTAACATGTCTTGTTTTGTCTAGCCTCTTATTGCACTGATCTTCTTGGTTGAACTTGCAGTTTGAATTGTGGTTGACAGTGGGACAACATCATAATCAACTATTGCATTTCCATTATCAACAACATTGAAGGGAGCATTGTTTGCATTCAAATGATCCACCCTCTCCTCATCTGACGAGGTGCATTGTAGCTGGGCACCCCCGCTCAGTCACCCCCTTGTTCTCCTTGTACGGGAGATAATGTTGACTCTTGGCATGGCTGCAACTACCTGCATATTTATGAGGCAAGTTTAGGAGGGAATTTGATTATATAAGGGAAGTTGATTATACTAGAAAACTGGATGTTGAAAAATTGAAGTTGATTATAATAAAAATAGAAATAACAATAACATTATGCACTTACCTGATTATAATGTGCAAACACTCTTTGATGGTATGTCTACAGAGTAGTTTGAATGTCTAAAATGCAACTTCAGTAAGGGTTTGAGGATCTTTTGTATTTATTTGATGTTGAATTCGATTGGTAACAAGGGTGATCATGGATTTCAATCTCTCAAATTTGAATGTGTGTTTTGGATTGATTTGGATGTGATCCAATGGCTAGGAATTTGTTATGGTCGATCATTGTGCTTTCATTTGTTTAATGGGTGAATTTAATGGGTAGGTGTCATTTATTGAACTCAGTAGGTTGAATTGTTGAACTACCATGCAGTTATGGCTGACATTCAATACCCTTTTATTGCACAGGTATGAATGTTCCATGGGATATTTACCATCAATAGATTCTGTGTTGGCTTGAATAGAGATCCATGGGGGTTGATTTGATGGGTACCTTGCACTGGTGGCAAAGACTATAAATGATATTTTGTAGTTCATATGCTTTTGAATGTTCAAGCAGATATGTAGGTAGTTGGGAAAGATGTTTTGTACTCTTTTTAACATAAAGACTATTTTTGGATTGTTGTTGGCCCAATCAATAAATGGGAAGCTTTTGGACATAATTTAAAGTATTTATACACTTAATATGAAGTATTTATGTTAAATATTTGAGTGTATTTATGTCATGTTTTAGTGGTTGTGTGGGACCAATACTATGACAGCTACTAGTCCCTGTTCAACAATAGACACCTCTCGCCTATATCTAAAGCATCATTTGAAATTTCAAAACTGTTATTAGCTAAAATACAAGCCTATTATAAACCTTGTAGACTTAACCAACTGTCTAAAAATAAAATAAAATTGGTATTATTAAGCTTGTATACTTAACCAACTATCTAAAAGTAATAATAAAAATTGGGATTCCATTGTCAACTTCAATAAAACAAGAGGTTCATGAAATAAATTATCACTTTTGGCTCATAGCTTATCATTGCATGGATTTGCATTTTCAACATTAAATTAGTGGATTTCAAGACGTGGCATGAGTTTTGAAGAAAACTAGGCCATTACTTTATATCCATTATACAAATCGGAACCACATATTCCCTAGGGTAAATGACATAGGGGTGGATACCTCTACTTTGTAAAAACGACTATATGTTGTTAACATATAGAAGACATAATCAAATAGAATATATAACACAAATGGGCATATTGATTGCCTTCTGATTATTAACCATGAGCTTATATAGGATTACATCACAAAAATACTATTTTCCAATACTATGGGACAGGAAATACTATGGGACATCAAAGTGTCCTAATCAAACTATCAAACTAACCACTCAACTAATTGATGTACCAATAATGGGTAGTGGACCAGTGAGATTAAAATTCTTAACACACCCCCTTAATCTGAACAGGGACATTATTCAACACTATCAACGCCTAAGTGTTGTTCCTGTTGGTCTATGTCTTAGCTAGGCATACATTTCATTCAAAAAACTTAAGCCTTACTTTCTTCCTTGGTGTGTACTTGGATTGCTTCTTCTTTGTCTTCTTGAACTTGATGCTAATTATTTGTTCCTTAACGTCTTCTTTGGCTTCTACACAATAAACAGTTTTATTGATTTTCATTGATACTAGAACATAGTTGAAGTCTTCTTCTTCTGTTGTTTCATAATATTTTATGTTGGTGTCCAATTTACCTGCACACTCAAAACTTTTGTCAGAAAAAAGATGAATATATTTCATCTCTTCATGGAGAGCATTCACATCTTCCTCTTCTCGTGTTTCAATGATTTTTAGCTCTTCTTAGAGAGCATTCACATCTTCCTCTTCTCTTGTTTCAATGATTTTTAGCTCTTCTTGGAGAGCATTCACTTCTTCGTGTTCCTCCTCTTCGTGTTATACATATTCCTCATCTTCCCCTTATGTTGTTTCAATGGAAGCTACATCATCATTCTCATTAACTATTGCAGCTTGTAACCACTGTGCATCCTTTACTTCTTTCTCAAAAAATGTGGGATGAAGGGGAAATAGAGCATACTCATACTGCTCATCAATAATGGGAGTCTTCTCATATAGCTCCCTACAAATTCTAGTTTTTTGGTTATGTGATGAATTGTTTGTTGGTGCAACTTCTATGCTTATATCAATTGTCTCTTTCTCTAAGATACTATCACTCACGCTACTGGGGACTAATACATTGACAGGTTCTTTTTCACTGTCATAAGCAAACAAAGCTAGATCAACAAGCTTTGTTGGGCTTACTTGATCATTGACTTCCCCATAAACACAGTATTCGTGGTTGTTTTCCACTTCACTATGGGATTCTTGGTGCTTTACATGGCTTGCAAAGTCAATCAATTCCTCTTCACTAAACTCTGCTTCATCTTTTTCTACATCAATTTCCTCTTCACTAAACTCTTCTTTCAATATATCCCATGCTTCTTTTGGAGTATAAACTTTTGCAATGTTATGAAAGATGGAATAATCTATACTATTTTGTATGAGATTTAAGGAAACAACTTGTCTTCTTTCTTTTTGATACTCTGTCAAATTCTCAAATGCTTCTAGATCACTAGGATCCTCTTCAACTACAAAATGCCACAAATCTTATGACCTTAAATTTTTTTTTATTTTTGAAGACCATAGTTCATAATTGGTTCCTTCAAATGTCTACCATAATCCTACTGGTGTTAACAAATTTATTACATATTTGATTTCTTCTAGCAGCTCTTCTAGCACCATCTTCAAGATTTCATATGGTCCTTTAAAATAGTGTTGCAACTTGTCTTGCAAGTACAATGCATCACAAGGTGCTTCGGGAAAAATCTGTACAAGTGAATAGTGTTCGACGCGCTTCTCCTTAACAACAAGTATGTCGGTGACACGATTCATTTGTGCAAAGAGTGCGTCAGCGACGCATTTCTTCTATGCAATAGTTGCGTCGTGCCGCAGTTCCCAAAAGGGATAGGTGCGTTGGCACTTCCAATGGAAAAAAAATTTGATGCAGCCCTAGTGCTATGAAGTTGTTCCTCCATGATGTCATGTTCCTGTCTCGTGTGTGTGTTCTTTCCACTATGTGAAAAATGCTTACAGAAGAAAATAAAATATAGAACACAAATGGGCATTTTGATTGCCTTTTGATTATTAACCATGATCTTATATAGGATTACATCACAACAATACTACTTGATAGGAAATACTATGGGACATCAAAGTGTCCTATTCAAACTATCTAACTAACCACTCAACTAATTAATTGTAATGTCCCTTGTTAGAAATTTTATTAAAATGACAAATTTTCACTTTTTTTTCCTAGTTAGACCTTTGACTAGTTTTGAGCTCTAGGTCCCTAAATTGCTCCAATTGCTCCCAAATATTCTGAGAAGGTATATGGATGATGTTAGAACATAAATATGTGTTCCAGGGATGATTTTGGACCTTTAAAATACTTCTGCAAATCCTCTTTCAATTCTGGCCAATGTAGGGAACTTTACTAGTAATTTCCCTTTAACTAGTATTGATCTCTAGGTCTCAAATTGACTCCAAATGCCTTCAAATATTCAAGGAAGGTGTAGGAATGATATTAGAAATTGAATATGATGTTCAGGGATAAGATGTGGCCACCAAAATACCTCTGAAAACTCTCTTAAGATTCTGGACCAAGTATGCAATTTTACTAGTAATTTGGGGTTCAAATCCCCTTGGGGTAAGTATTGAAAATGGCTTCCCAACTACCTCCGACCCCACTCAAATTTATGAACAAAGGTAGGGGATGTATCAAGAATTTTATTAAGGTATCATGTGCATCATTAATTGATTATTATCTCTATTACAACCCTCTCCCATTCAACTGCAAAAATCACTAATTCAACCCTTGGGGAAATGGAACTATTTCTTCTCCCAATGCAATTAAGCTGAGTAAAAATACTTCAAATGCTCAAGTACAGTACATAAAACTTGTAAAATGCATCCATGGAAGTATATTAATGATAAATGTATCATAGAACCATCCATTCATTCGAAATCATCAGCATTATCATGCTATACATCAATGTAGTGGGGAAATGACACTGTTCTTTCATTAAAAATGAGATTTATACATTTATACTTGGAATTTCCACCTGATAATTTATGTAGATGAAGAGAAGAGTATTTACTTAATATTACAAAATAAATTGAGCATGAGAAGCTCCACCAAAAAGTACAATAGCTCACCAAAAACTCTCTCCCTCAAGGATCAATAATATGCCATCAAAACTGGAAATGGTTGAGAGCATGTGCTACAATAGAAGAAACCATGAGATTCCCTGTAGCTTACACCTGAAAATAAAGACTCCATTAAAGATCCAAATGAAAGGTCTAAATGGCCTTTCCAATTACCAACTTGGATGGGAATCTTTCACCCTCCAAATTGGCTAAGGTAAGAAACTAGTCATCCACTAGCTCTCCCTCTACACAAATGCAATTGCAAATTCTACAAATGATCAAAAGCTGCTTTAATTATTTGTTATTGACATTTATAAAGTTCTAATGTCCTCCATGGGTCTAATTCCTTCCAAGAGACTCATGCCAACTCAAGTTGGGAAGAGATTCCAAAGAACGCCACTTGTACAACAATTCCTAGTCTCTCACTTCCACCAAATCACATGTGGAAGCATCTTAGCTGCCCTAACACCCTTGAGATCCCTCTTGGAATCTATTTTTATCCCTGACATGTCATATATGTCATATGTTAGCATTTAGGTTTGATTTGTGTCATAGGTGTCATAGCATCTTCATCATTGTTGTCATAGAGCTAGGGAATCTAGCCCAAGTGTCTCACTAGCTCCAAATTGCCTCTTCCTCTTCCATGGGAGTTACTCTTCCTCTATATTTCGACCTCATTGACTCATGCCAAGTATTATTGAACTTATAACTCATCCCAAGAGCATTAGGCTTCCCATGGATTCAAAATTGCAAGAAGAGGATGCCATGTGGCACATAAATTCTAGCTTGTGTGGGTCCCACTTCCTTCATGTGTCTTCACGATCAAATGGCACTTTGATTTTCACTTGTATATATTTATTTATCTCCTTTATTAAATATTTATTCCATCCTAATGTTCCAACATCATTTATTATCCCCATTATTCCAAATCCCAAAGCTTCCACCTCAAACCTAGGAAACTAGTAATTTTCCTCCTTGGCAATTATTTGACCTTTAGCATCCATTTGACAAACTCTAATATATAGGGACAATTTTCTTAGGCCATTGTGACCCAATGCCAAATTTGGGACATGAAAAATCCTCCCTTCCCAATATTGATTGTCCTCAAGCAATTTCAAACATGGGTGTTGAAGAACCTGCTTTCTGTATAATTCTTTGAAGTTGCCATTGAATTGCCCAACCTTGAGTCTTTGAGTTTCCATGAAGATTTTAGAGAGGAACCACCATGCTTGTTGCTGCACTACTCTGATAAAAATCACTTTATTAAGTGGGAAATCCATCTCCCATACTTCTTGTTTCCCCAAAAAATTGAAACCAATGAGACAAAAATTATTACAAGGTCCCATCACTTGTATTGCACCCCAACAATTAAGAGTGCTCTCCAACCCATACCATCAGATAAGAGGATTCCTGGATCCCATTTTCTTGTTGCATTCTTCCAAACATCATGAGTACGAAATATATATCATCAAAGTACATAACAACATAAGGAAAATGTACATCAAGAAGATGCTTCCTCAAAGAATCATGAAAGTGCTTGTACCTCCAAGTAAGTAGACCACCATTTTCCAAGTGCATACAATCTTCAAGTGACCCATCAAATCTGATCCAATGACATAGGTGAGGATCCCATGTCCTATAATTCTGCTCCAAAAGGATGTGATATGCATCAAAATATTCAACCATGTATTCCTTCATCCAATAAGTGTATGAAGAATCTCCACTCAAATTTGAACCAAATAATGAACATAAAAAACAAGGAGACTTCAAAGAACTCAAATAAGTCTCGTCCATACATCCATGAATGTGAGAATCATAAAGATGTAACAAAGTATGTGGTTTCCAACAAAAATGTTCTCCCATCATAAATCTATTCGCCCAAGTGTTGGATGAAGTTTCTCTAACATCAAATGAAGCAAGTGTTCAACAAGAAAAACCATGAGTCTTCAAGTGACTCAAATGCATATCATATGTGCATCCATGTCGATGTGCATCATCATAAAGTAACAAAGGATGCTACTGAAAATTTGAATAAGAATGTGCTCCAACCATATCATCATAAAAAGTAAATCTAGGAGTTCCATACTCCTCATGTGGCACCATCAAAAAAGAACCCTTTCACCCATTCTTCATTGAGACTAATGCTGCAAAATATGGAATTGTAGGATGTAGGAGAATGAACTAACTCACCCAAATGATCAGAAAGTGCAGAAGTTTCGTCATGGGAAGGATCCATATTGGTAGTATCATGTAGATCCTTCAAAAGTGTGAAACTTTTGTCATAGATTGGTTCCAATGTGGAGGAATCATGTTCTTCTTTAAAAATTGCATAACCTTCATCAAGAGACAATTCAAGTTCCTCTTCCACCACATCAAGTGTCTGGATCTCTTCAAGTTCATCTTCAAACACATCAAGAAAATTCAAATTTCCACATTTCTCATGATCCACCATGTCATGAGAATCCTCCAAACAATCTACCATTTGATAATCTGAAACATAGGAGGAAAAACAAGTATCTTGCAACTTTTCAAGAAGCTGCTCATTTTGAATTGTGAGCTTATGATTATCCTCATTATTCTTCAAGTATGCATCATGTAACAATTCATTAAGCTCAAACAAATGGTTTCTATCAAAAGGAAAGACATGGAATTACCTTTGATGTGGCACATTGCTCTTTGAATCTTCTCCATGTCTTCAAGGAAAGATGTTTCCTCCAATGAAATAGCTCTCCAACAAGAATTTGACACCAATGCTTGAGTGTCATGGAGAATGCTGAGGGACTCTTGGATCTTCTTTTCATTCATATTTAAGGATCCTTTAAGAAAAAGAGGCTATTGCAAATGAACCTCCTCATCTTCTTCATTTTTGCTTGGACCAACTTCATGAAGCTCAAGTGGTGATGGGGAAGTTGAAATTAGTTCTTCTTCAAATGCTACAAGGTCTTCATTATCATTCTTAATGGAACTTGGGATTGCAGCAACACTTTCAAAAGTGATCTCTATGTCACCAACATAGAGGTGTGAGCACCCATCAATAGGTATTCCTTCATAGTTTAAGCATCCATCAGTAGATACTCTTTGGTTCATGTCTAAGCTAGAAGGTGTCTCGAAATGATATTCCATATTCTCAATAGAATATTCTTCATGCTCTTGTGATGTCTCTTCCTTTTGATCTTTCAAGCAAGCTGATGCATTTTGCCCCTTGTTTTCCTTAGGATCAATATCTTTGGAATCTCTTTTTGAAGAATTCCCAAAATCTCTCCTCAAGTAGGACATCATTTCGTGCACACATATATGATATTTTCTCCAAGGTTCTTTAGTAAAAGAAGGGCATAAACCTTGCTTTACTAACTCCATATCTTCATTTCTGGGCCTATTTTCAAAAATATATTCATCAAAGTACGCAAAAGACATGACATTTTGTGTATTTTTACTCAAGGCAAGATATTCTTGATATTTTTGATATTGTTGGGGCAAGGTGTTATATGTTGCTTTCCATCTTTGGAACTCATTCATAGATATATCCTTGGTTGGTGTGACACACTCATATTCATCAGATTTAAATTCATAATAATAAACTTCATTTCTCCTGAAATTGTAAGAAGTTTTGCATGATGGCACCTCTTCCTCGTACCATTCACATTCTGCTTCATATTGCTCATAAGCATCTGCATATTCCTCATAAGAATTGTACTCATAGGATTCGTCATAATAGTAAGACATGGTTGCCAATTATTCTTGAATGTATGTACCTAATCCACATGTGCAAGGACCATGCTCTGATACCACTATAATGTCCCTTGTTAGGAATTTTATTAAAATGACAATTTTTCACTTTTTTTTCCTAGTTAGACCTTTGACTAGTTTTGAGCTCTAGGTCCCCAAATTGCTCCAATTGCTCCCAAATATTCTGAGAAGGTATATGGATTATGTTAGAACATAAATATGTGTTTCAGGGATGATTTTAGACCTTTAAAATACTTCTGCAATCCCTCTTTCAATTCTGGCCAATGTAGGGAACTTTACTAGTAATTTCCCTTTGACTAGTATTGGTCTCTAGGTCTCAAATTGACTCCAAATGCCTTCAAATATTCAAGGAATGTGTATGAATGATATTAGGACTTGAAAATGATGTTCAGGGATGAGATATGTCCACCAAAATACCTCTTCAAACTCTATTAATATTCTGGACCAAATATGCAATTTTACTAATAATTTGGGGTTCAAATCCCCATGGGGTAAGTATTGAAAATGGCTTCCCAAATACCTCCAAACCCACTCAAATTTCAGAACAGAGGTAGGGGATATCTTAAATATGTTATTAAGGTATCATGTGAATCATTAATTGATTATTATCTCTATTCCAACCCTCTCCCATTCAGCTGCAAAAATCACCAATTCGACCCTTGGGAAAATGGAACTATTTCTTCTCCCAATGCAATTAAACTGAGTAAAAATACTTCAAATAATCAAGTACAATACATGAAACTTGTAAAATACATCCATGGCATCCTATTAATAATAGATGTATCAGATAACCATCTATTCATTCGAAATCATCAGCATTATCACGCTATACATCAATGTAGTGGGGAAATGGCACTGTTCTTTCATTAAAATGACATTTATACATTTCTACTTGGAATTTCGACCTGAAACTTTCTGAAGATGAAGAAAAGAGTATTTAATTCATATTACAAAAGAAATGGGGCATGATAATCTCCTCCAAAGAGTACAATAGCTCACCAAAAATGCCCTCCCTCAAGGATCAAGAATATGCCATCAAAACTGGAAAGGGTTGAGAGAATGTGCTGAAATAGAAGAAACCATGAGCTGACCTATAGCTTACACCTGCAAATAAAGACTCCATTAAAGCTCCAAATAAAAGTTCTGAATAGCCTTTCCAATTACCAATTTGGATGGGAATCTTTCACCCTTGAAATTGGCCAAGGCAAGAAACTAGTCATCCACTAGCTCTCCCTCTACACAAATGCAATTGCAAATTCTACAAATGATCAAAATATGGTTTCATTATTTTTTATCGACATTTATAAATTTATAATGTCCTCCATGGGTATAATTCCTTCCAAGAGACTCATGCCAACTCAAGTTGGGAAGAGATTCCAAAGAACGCCACTTGTACAACAATTCCTAGTCTCCCACTTCCACCAAATCACATGTGGAAGCATCTTAGCTGCCCTAACACCCTTGAGAACCCTCTTGGAGTGTATTTTTAGCCCTAAAATGTCATATATGTCATAGTTTAGACTTTAGGTCTGATTTGTGTCATAGGTGTCATAGCATCTTCATCATTGTTGTCATAGAACTAAGGAATCTAGCCCAAGTGTCTCACTAGCTCCAAATTGCCTCTTCCTCTTCCATGGGAGTTACTCTTCCTCTATATTTAGACCTCATTGACTCATGCCAAGTATTATTGAACTTATAACTCATCCCAAGAACATTAGGCTTCCCATGGATTCAAAATTGTAAGAAGAGGATGCCATGTGGCACACAAATTCTAGCTTATGTGGGTCCCACTTCCTCCATGTGTCTTCCTGATCAAATGCCACTTTGATTTTCAATTGTATATATTTATTTATCTCCTTTATTAAATATTTATGCCATATTAATGTTCCAACATAATTTATTATCCCCATTATTCCAAATCCCAAAGCTTCCACCCCAAACCTAGGAAACTAGTAATTTTCCTCCTTGGCAATTATTTGACCTTTAGCATCAATTTGAAAAACTCTAATGAATAGGGCCAATTTTCTTAGGCCATTGTGACCCAAAGCCAAATTTGGTACATGACATTAATGTACCAATAACGGGTAGTGGACCGGTGATATTACAATTCTTAACACACCCCCTTAATCTCAACCGGGACAATATTCAACACTATCAATTCCTAAGTGTTGTGCATGTTGGTCTATGTCTCAACTAGGCATACATTTCATTCAAAGAACTTAAGATTTACTTTCTTCCTTGGTGTGTACTTGGATTGCTTCTTCTTTTTCTTCTTTAACTTGATTCTAAGTAGGTGTTCCTCGACATCTTCTTTGGCTTCTGCACAATAAACAGTTTTATTGATTTTCATTGGTATTGGAACATAGTTGAAGTCTTCTTCTTCTTCTGTTGTTTCAACATATTTTATGTTGTTGTCCAAGTTACCTGCACACTCGAAACTTTTGTCAGAAAAAATATGAATATATTTCATCTCTTGATCTTGGAGAGAATTCACATCTTCCTCTTCTCTTGTTTTAATGAGTTTTAGCTCTTCTTAGAGAGCATTCACTTCTTCGTGCTCCTCATCTTCATGTTCTACATCTTCCTCTTCTATTATTTCAATGGCAGCTACATCATCATTCTCATTAACTCTTGCAACTTGTACCCACTGTGCATCCTTTAGTGCTTCCTCAAAAAATGTGGGCTGACAAGGAAAGATAGCATACTCATACTACTCATCAATAATGGGAGTTTGCTCATATAGCTCCCTCAAACTTCTAGTTTTCTAGTTCTGTGATGAACTGTCTACTGGTTTAACTTCTATGCTGCTATCAACTATCTCTTTCTTTGAGAGACTATTACTCACGTTACTTGGGACTATTACATTGACAGGGTTTTTTTCATAGTCATCAACAAATAAATCTAGATCAACAAGATTTGTTGGGCTTACTTGATCATTGGATGCCTCATAAACATAGTCTTCTTGGTTGTCTTCCACTTCACTGTGGGATTCCTGGTACTTTGCTTGGCTTGCAAAGTCAATTGGTTCCTCTTCACTAAACTCTCCTTCATCTTCTTCTACATCAGGTTCCTCTTCACTAAACTCTTCTTTCAATATATCCCATGCTTCTTTTCAAGTATAAAATTCTCCAATGATATGAAAGATGGAATATCTATATTATTTTTTATGAGACTTAAGGAAACAACTTGTCTTCTTTCTTTCTAATACTCTGTCAAATCTCAAATGCTTCTGGATCACTAGGATCCTCTTCAACTATAAAATGCCACAAATCTTGTGAACTTAACAAATTTCTTATTTTTGAAGACCATAGTTCATAATTTTCTACTTCAAATGTCTGCCATAATCCTATTGGTGTTAAAAAATTTCTTACCTCTTCGATTTCTTCTAGTAGCTCTTCTAGCACCATCTTCAAGATTCGATTGTTAAGATTTAATATGCTAAGACATAAAATATCAGCATTGCATTTCATTTCACAACAATATCATATACAGGATCACTAAAAGAACAACAAGCACAACATAAACACAAGAGACACAGATTTATCGTGGGAAACCCTCATGGGGTAGAAAACCCAGCAAAGCTTCCTCAATATAGATGATCAACAATACATAGATGTATATCCCAAACATTAGCTCATTCTCCTCCATAGCAGATCTCTCTCTCTCACCTATGCGCCACTCATAAGTGAGTGAATAATGAGTGAGTGTGTTAAATGAGGAACACACCTCCTCTATTTATGCACTACTCCGACTTATCTTTTATATTAACTAGGTCGGCCCCATCTTTAACCATTGGGTTAAAAACCCCATTATAACTGACTCTGGGCCAACCCCACTAGGAAAGTCTAATAACCCAAGTTACCACATTCCAACAGAGGAATAAACATCTCCGAATATACAATAAGGTCTTCACGGAGGAATGAAACATCTCCGGAATAATAAAGTACAAATATAATATTCTTAGAAGTTACAATATTTCAACACTCCCCCTTAACGAGAAGGATATTATAACAACATCTGCAGGAGCAAGGAGTCATTGACTACATGATACATGATACATCTATAAATCATTAGAAGCTTTCTTTATACATCATCATCAGTAACTCATTCAGTTACTGGAACATCAGCATTGTCAGTATTGAGTCTTCATCTTCTGCAGCACTCGATCAACTACAACATCATCATCTGGATCTATCGATCAACATCATCATCATTTGGATCCTCTAGATCAACAACATCAACATCCGGATCCTCTTGATCAACAACATCAACATCTAGATCCTCTCGATCAACAGCATCAACATATGGATTCTCTGTCATCTTGATACAGCTCTGGTTGTCACACACGATCACAGTGGGGTCCATCTCTAAGTCAAACAATCTTGATAACAACTTTTGAAGCCATATCGCTTCATAACTAACAAAGCAAGCAGCCATATATTCCGCTTCAGTTGTGCTGAGAGCCACACTAGACTGCTTCCTGCTAAACCACAAGATCATGGAAGGTCCCAGACAATAACATCCACCCGATGTACTCTTCCTTGTCTGATACACTTCCAGCCCAATCAACATCTGTGTAGCCATACAATCTGAGGTCATGATCTCCAAGATAACATAGACCAAAGTCCATCGTACCCTTTAGGTACCTCATCACATGCTTTGCAGCTATCAGGTGAACATGCCTAGGTTCCACTAGATATTGACTCAAGGTGTTCACAGCAAAGCATATATCTAGCCTGGTATTCGTCAGATACATCAATGACCCAATAATCTGTCTGTACAGAGTCGCATCCACTAACTCTGATAAGTCATCAGCTAACAGCTTCAAGTTGGAATCCATGGGAGTGGCCACGGCTTTTGCATTCCTACATATCAAATACTTTTCCCTAGTTGAGAAAGATTCCTTCTGGGCCTTGCTATACTTTCAGACCTAGGAAGTAATGCATCAATCCGAGATCTTACATCTCAAATTATGTAGCTAGCTTCTTCTTGCTTTCCATGATCTCTTTCTCATTCCCTGTCAGAAAGATATCATCCACATACAGTAATAGTATGACAGGTTCATCATCCATAACCTTAGGATCAGCTTTACTTTTGGTAAATCCCAAGCTTGTCAAGAAGCTATCAATTCGTCCTTTGTGACTGAACATCATTCACACTCTACATTGAGTGATCTTCTGCTTATCTATCCGTGCCATCTCCCGTCAGATGGGTTTACTGATATGAGCCTCAAGATAATTCAAATTCTATGGTGAGTTCCTTCTTGCATCCATCTAAGATAAGAATGTCATCTGTATATAAATACCATCTTCAACCTTGTAGCAAAGGTTGAAATCCGCATCACCCATGGTGATCATTAAGCTCATCAAATGACTATCGATCATGGGTACCCGTACAGATCTTTCCTCAATTGAATCCTGGGATTTTTCTCGATTCACACTTCTTTTTCAATTACACCATTAAGAGAATGGTCTTATCTAGCCATGAGCCTTCTATAGTATGTTTGATTTGTAAATCTTCTTGTTGAACATCCATCACTTGTTCAGGGTTCATCATTGTTCATGATTTTTCCTACAAATCAAAGTTAATTACATGATTCTACCTTGTCTTCAGCCGTCTTAGAATTCCCACATTTTTGTTTCTTTAATTTATTTGTGGCAATTAGGAATTGTCTTGCAGATCGCACAGAATCAATGAATGGAGTTTTGAAGAACACTGTGTTTGCAGAATTTAACTGGCAGCAAATACGAATCACCACATTGGGAGCAACTAATGGATCTAAGAATCGAGCATTACGTTCTTTGTACTTCTGTTTTGCCTCCCCAGATAGACTGAATTTAGGATTTGATAATATTTCTTTTGCTGCTTGAATGGTGTGTTGCCCATCAACTATCCAAAAATTGATGTTCTTGGCATTTATATCCATTTCATTCATGATTTTCACAGGGTTTCCAATTGGATCAGACTCTTTTGTGTCAAATGGAATCAGAAGAGCATCAATCAATGATGCTTGAAATTTCTGTAGGAATGATTTTACTAATACTCGAACATTTAAATCATCCCGTGATCTCAATTTATATAACTTGGGTGCTTCTACACATCTTCGAACATCCACCTTCATGGTAAAAGAGCTTGAAAATAAATAATTGTCCTTAAAATTTTCATGGATTTCATGGCATTGGTCAGCAAGCTTCTCTATCTGAGAGTCTTCTTTTTGGGATTTTACAAACTCTGTAGTAGGCATGAACTCACTTTCTTTAATGCTCTGTTCTAGCTCAACTAAATATACCCTTCTCAAAGCAAGCATTTGAGCCTCGAGTTTATCATCTGGTATTTTATCAAGTAGTTTACCTCTTTGTTGCAAATAAAGAAACACAGATGATGTTTTCTTACATCTCACATAGTGATATTTCATAACGTTGGTAATATGTTGTACAAGATCATCACAACTCTTTAGACCAGATTCATTGAAGCTCTCAAAACTGTCCAACTTAAACTGTGACTTTTTTATTGACTCTCGGAATTCTGTATTAGTATCAATCAAATCTGGTCTAAATTTTGTGTAATCAACTTGGCAAGAAAATAATTTCACTTCATTTTCTTCAATTACCTCCATCTGAAAATCGATCTGACTATGATTGAGAACATAGCAACTAACAATTATCCCTAGCCTTTGTATATCATTTCCATCCATGGATCCAAATAGATACATATCTGGAAACATATTCATGGGACTTTCAATCTCAACATACCAATCTTCGACATACTCATATGCAGCAGATGTTTTGAACTTTTTAATCATTTCAAAATTAGAACCCATTGTTGAATTTATAATCTGAGTTGAATGACGCTTTTGTTTTTTGAATGCTGATTGTGGAATTTTACTTGCTTTGGAGACGACAGCTTCTAAAAACAATAATAAGCAATTATTACTATAAATAAAATGAAATCAAAATCACAAATATTACCATATAGTCTTCTAGTCTAACCATTCAGAAATGAGAGAATAATATTTAAAACCACCATACCACATGGGGGAGACGTTGTTTGTGTGTCACTTGCAATTCGTTTTTTCTTCAAATTATTCCTTGGAATTGTCATTGCACCAGAGTCCATAGCTTCTAAAAACAATAATAAATAGTCGACTATAAGTTTAAATTGTTTTAAAAATACATGAAATAATGAGCATTATCAAACAATATTCTATTACATGTCTTTTATTCACATGCACAAGAATAATAAGGGTCATGTGTTATGGAAACATATTAAATACTTAGAGATAAATAAAAATCCATTGCATCTAGCACAAGTAGAGACTCATTAAAAAGAAAAGTTTTCCTTCTCAAAAATGCTAGAAGGAAATGCTTATGCTAGAAAGAAAGCTAGCAGTCGCTAGCTTTCCTTGATCTTTTGCCATGCGCTTATTTCAAAATAGAGCACATGGCACAAGCTCAAGGTATAAGCTAGCAACCACCAATCACAATGGACAAGATTTTTCTATTGGAAAGCTAGCGACTGCTAGCTTTCTTTTTAGCATAGGTATCTGTTATTATCCTATAAGTAAATGCTTATGCTAGAAGGAAAGCTAGCAGTCGCTAGCTTTCCTTGATCTTATGCCATGTGCTTATTTGAAAATAGAGTACATGGCACAAGTTCAAGGCTTTCCTTGATCTTGTGCCATGTGCTTATTTGAAAATAGAGTACATGGCACAAGTTCAAGGTATAAGCTAGCAACCACCAATCACCATGCCTAGGGTTTTTCTATTGGAAAGCTAGCGACTGCTAGCTTTCCTTCTACCATAAGCATGTGTGACATGCTAGAAAAAAATGTTTATGCTAGAATGAAATGTAGCATTCGTTCAAAATAGAATACATGGCACAAGCTCAAGGTATAAGATAGCAATCACCAATCACCATGGATAGGGTTTTTCTATTGGAAAGCTAGCGACTGTTAGCTTTCCTTCTAGCATAAGCATATGTGTTTATGCTAGAAGGAAATGCTTATGCTAGAAGGAAAGCTAGCAGTCGCTAGCTTTCCTTGATATTTTTCCATGTGCTTATTTCAAAATAGAGCACATGGCACAAACTCAAGGTATAAGCTAGCAACCACCAATCACAATGGACATGATTTTTCTATTGGAAAGATAGCGACGACTAGCTTTCCTTCTAGTATACGTATGTGTTATTATCCTAGAAGGAAATGCTTATGTTAGAAGGAAAGCTAGCAGTCACTAGCTTTCCTTGATCTTGTACCATGTGCTTATTTGAAAATAGAATACATGGCACAAGCTCAAGGTATAAACTAGCAACCACCAATCACCATGTCCAGGGTTTTCTATTGGAAAGCTAGCGACTGCTAGCTTTCATTCTAACATAAGCATGTGGGTTATGCTAAAAGGAAATGCTTATGCTAGAAAGGAAGCTAGCATTCGTTCAAAATAGAGCACATGGCACAAATTCAAAGTATAAGCGAGCAACCACCAATCACCATGTAAAGCTAGCGACTGCTAGCTTTCCTTCTAACATAAACATGTGTGTTATGCTATAAGGAAATATTTATGCTAGAAGAAAAGCTAGCATTCGTTCAAAATAGAGCACATGGCACAAGCTCAAGGTATAAGCTAACAACCACCAATCACTATGGACAGGGTTTTTCTATTGGAAAGCTAGCGACTGTTAGCTTTCCTTCTAGCATAAGCATGTGTGTTTATGCTAGAAGGAAATGATTATGCTATAAGGAAAGCTAGCAGTTGCTAGCTTTCCTTGATATTTTTCCATGTGCCTATTTGAAAATAGATCACATGACACAAGATCAAGGTATAAGGTAGCAACCACCAATCACCATGGACATGATTTTTCTATTGGAAAGCTAGCGACTACCAGCTTTCATTCTAACATAAGTATGTGTTATTATCCTAGAAGGAAAGCTAGCAGTCGCTAGCTTTCCTTGATCTTGTGCCATGTGCTTATTTGAAAATAGAGTACATGGCACAAGCTCAAGGTATAAGCTAGCAACCAACCACCAATCACCATGCTCAGGGTTTTTATATTGGAAAGCTAGCGACTGATAGCTTTTCTTCTAACATAAGCATGTGTGTTATGCTAGAAGGAAATGCTTATGCTAGAAGGAGAGCTAGCATTCGTTCAAAATAGAGCACATGGCAAAATAGAGCCCATTGTATTTCATGTAGGCTCGAAATGGAAAGTCATGACTTAAATGAAAAGACATGTGAGTTTTCACTATACTTATGGAGAAATATATGATTAATATCATGTGAATCATTTAGAGAGGACTTGTTCCGAGTTCATTAATAGGTTTGGGGTGTTCACGAACCCTCTTTCTTAAACAAAGGAGATAAATAATCAAGAGGAGGATGAGAATGAGACGAAGAGAAAAAAAGATTGACGAGCAGTGAATCTCCAATGGGATGTACTTCCATGGATTTTTCAATATAAGTACTTGATATTGAATCACTCATAATATTTGAAATTGTAAAAAATAAAATGTAAAATTTAAAAACCTTTGTTGTTAGAAATTCTTATCAACTTCTACAAGAAGACCTTCCAAATGATTATAAGGATGTGGGGACTTGATAAACATGCAATTATGTTTGTCCAAAGTTTCACGATTTAAAAGCAAAACAAAAAAACAACTTCAAGTGCATGTTTACCCAGCTCTTCAAAACTGCACATATTGTGTGGGTAAAGAATTCTACTATGAATTTTTATTGTTCCCACTCTAATCTATCGTGGTTAATGGACTATGAACAAGACAAATCACAAGCTACAAATTAGTGTAAAAGGTGCAACAAGTGAGTGATATGTTCAAAGTCGGTTTAGTGAAAGAGTCACAAAATGTAGATTATGTTTAATTATGAGTTTGGTAGGATGAATATATAAATATAAAAAAAGTGTATGGTTTTCTGTGGATATGTAACTGGGCCTTCCAAAAGCACAATTGATGGTGACAATGGAGTCCACACACCAACTGATTAGTGAAGGTAAGAAAGAGGCAGTTCTACTGGCGATGGGGCAAATGTTCCAATCTAGAAGACTTGGCAACACCTCCCAACGGCAATCGCTGACTTTAGGAGTCAATTGCACCCACAAGTGCTCCTTGGTGATTTCCTAACTTTGGCCACTAAGATACCTTGCATCAAGTGTGGATCAGTGGTTCAGCCTATACGGTATAGTGTCGTCTCCCTACAACGAGTTGGGTGACTCGTAGGGGAGAGTAGGGCAACTATACCTCGGCTTTAACCTCCTTGGGCACGACGCACTTCTGATCCGGGTTTTCTTTTAACACTTGCTTATAGCAGGATTTATAAAGCACCCTATAAGTCAACAATGCTATGTTTCAAAATATACCTAATGAAAGTAGATTGGAGGGAATTAATGGATGCCTCGCCCAATCAATCCTACCTAACTAATTTATGTTTTGTGACCTCATGTGAAGCTTGGAGGCTACACCAAGAATATAATTTTTGAGATAATTTCTATTGCTAATAACAAGTAAATTATACAAAGACACTACCTCTAGTTTTCTATTGCTAATAACAATTAAATGTTACATATAGATTACCTCTAATGCGAAAATAGACATAAACATAGTAAAATATACATAAAGAAGACCTCCTTCATTATAGATTTTATACCAAATTAAGTTTATTGGTTTACTTAAAGACCTGTGAACAAAAAAATAAATAAATTGAACCCATATAAATGATCCAGGTTTTCTTTTAACACTTGCTTATAACAGGATTTATAAAGCACCCTAAGGACAACAACTATGTTTTTGGATGCCTAGCCCCAAAATCCTACCTAAACTACAAGATTCTTTTGTGCCCTCCTATGGAGGTATTAAGTGAGTAGATTTAAGCTATTTTTGAACTTAGTGAGTGACGAGAGAGTTTCTTGTGTGTGTGTGTGTGCATCAAAGAAAGTGACGGTTTTGAGCGCACATGAGATATCGCATATTTTTTTTTTCAACCGAAAAAAAGACGTACTATTGCTATTCCTTTGAATCAAATAGTACAAAAAGTTTCCGTTTTCTGCAAAAGGAATTTCCAGCATATAATGTGGTCATTGACCCATATACCATCACCACTAATCCACTACATAAGTCTGCCCATACAAAATCTGTGTACATCAAAAAAAGACATAGTTCTATCAACATACAAAATGTGGATCACTTCAAATGTCTTCCCTAATATAGTCTAAAAGAAAATAACATCTCCAGATTCCAATAAGCTGGAATCCATCCATTCCTCCCAAACCAGTAAACCTACAGGGCCCAATAAAGCTTTCTTTGAGAGATCATCCGCCAGACCGTTGTGTTCTCGAAAGATATGCACAAAGGAAATGTGCTTCTGCCTTTCAATTTCCATCCTAGTTCGAGCACACCAATGTGATAGCTCAATAACATTAATATCAAATTCTTTTGCAACCCATTTTATAGTAACACGGGAATCTCCATAGACCTTTAAATTAACAAGACCAAAAATGTTGGCACATCTCAGAATGCACCAAAGTGCAAGTAGTTCTGCTTTCATATTGTTTCCTAGACCACAGTTGAGACAGAACGTGTAATAGTAATCCTCATTCAAGTATATTATACCACCCGCTGCACAAAATCCATTCTGGGCAGCCCCATCAAAACGCTCTGGTCTGGAGACTGATTCCCAGCCTGTCATAACCAATGAAGCCCTATCCAAGCCACCTGACCACAGAAAGTTAAAAATCAATTTTCTGATAACATTGAGGATGTATACAGGTATCTCAAGAAGAGATAACCAATAAACAGGTATTCCCATCAAAACTGCCTTAATCAATGTAAGTCTGCCACCCACAGATAGCCATCTATAGGACCAGTGAGTAATCCTGGCTTCAAACTTCCGAACAAGCCACCACCAATCCTTTATCTGATAATTATTTGGTCTCAAGAAAAAGCCTAAATATTTTAACCCATCCTCTAATGGATACCAACTGAAAGGTAGAAAGGAAGCAATATCCCTTCTATCAACATTGCTCAAATTATGAAAATAGAAACTAGATTTTGTGTGGCTGATCTTCATCCCCGAAACTCGACAAAAGAAATTTAAAATGTTCTTGAAGACCCTCCACTCATCAGCTGTTGCCAAACCAACCAGTAAAACATCATCCACAAAGATAAGATGTGATATAACACAATTTATCCCCACCTCTATACCTTTGAGAAGACCTTCCTGCTTTGCAAAGTTTATCATTCTGCTAAGTGCATCAACGATCAAAAGGAAAAACAAAGGGGATAAAGGATAGCCCTGCCTTATCCCCCTCGAGCACTGGAAAAATGTAGAAGGGGAACCATTTATCAAAATAGCAATACTAGCTGATGAGACACAAGACATGATCCAGTTAATGACCAGTGGCGGGACCCCAATTTGGATTAGAATGAGCCTTAAAAATGACCAATTTACCCGATTATATGCCTTCTCCAAGTCTAATTTAAGCAATAAAGCTCTGAGTCTACGGCTCTTGATGGAATTTAGGAGTTCCTGTGATGCCCCGATGGCATCATGAATCTGATGAAAAGGCTTTTCTTTTAAAATGAAAATAATGCAACTCAACCTAATAGAAAAACAACTAAATAAACCATGTAAACCATGTAAAAAAAACTAAATAAAATAAATTGTAAAAAAAAAAAAAAAATCTATAAACAAAATTGTAAAAGTAAAAAAAAATCTATAAACTTACCAAGATTTTCAACCTCTTTTTAATCCAGTCTTCTTCTTTACTTTTTGTTTGGCTAAGACTAAAGCTAATGCCAATGCCAATGCCATTTTTTCCCATAACTTCATCTTCATCTTAGTTGGTCTTGCTTCTTTAATAGACAATAATCTAGAATTAGTGAAGCCAAGACTACTTGAATGGAAACTGTACAATATATTGAAACTATCTGTAAGTTACAAACTTATATCAAATAATTAAATATAAAAAACACTAGCTATTTAGCTATTTTTAGATACAAGTAATGCTATATATTACATCTTATATACATTCATAGAGTTGATAACTATTTTTATGTACAAGTAATGCCATATACTTATATACATTCATAGAGTTGATAACTATTTTTATGTACAAGTAATGCCATATATTACATCCTACATACATTCATAGAGTTGATTATACCATGGAGGTTTACAAAATGAAATTTAGAAATACAACATTCAAATAAATGATTGGCAATTATTTAAAATAGTTATTTAGGTCACCAATATTACCGGTTCAGTACTTGGGGAAAACCGAAAAACTTAGAATGGGTCACCAATGTGTTAAAAGATGCCCTCCTCTATCCCATAGGAAATATATATATATATATATATATATATATCACAAAAAAGAGGTAGTTATATATTTATAAAAAGGTTGACAAACCAAATAACATAAAGAGTACAAAAATTTCAAAAAACATTATAGTATTTTTGTATAAATATTTTCAACAAATATGTTAATTGGTCATGATGCTTTTTCTTTCTTACAATACCTACCTTATGAATTTCAAATTTAGTGCTATACTGCTTTACATAATTACTAATAAACAAGACAAGTAAAATGCATATATGAGAAGTTTAAGAGCCAAGATAATTTCCATTGAGGCCTTCTTCCATTTGTTGTCCTGCTTTAATTTTCCCTTGATCTTTTTGATTCATGTTGTTCTCATGCAATTGTGACGTGAAATAAAATGATGTTGATGATATGGATCAATTGGTGATCGAATGGAAATGCTTGTTATAAAAGGTGTATCTTGCGGAATACTAACATACAGGACACAAGGGCTATGGGATAGCCGGGTGCTTGATCTGATATACGGAGAAGAACATATCCAAGCAGTAAACCTTAGCAACCGAAATTGATGAAACGATGACATGGACCGATAATCTCGAGAGCAACAGAGTATGATTTGATAAGGGCGTAGGCCTAGTATGTTGAGAGGGATGGATGTGTTGCCCACCCTATGTTCCTATGATACCCGAAGTCGTGGGAGGGCCGTGCTGAGACACGCTCCCCATGTAGTTGTGATGATGACGGTCGGAAGCCTACTAGGGGAGGATAGGTCCGCTATACAGCCGACACTATCGCTCTCAAGTTCTATGTGGTCAGGTCGATGAGTCCGACATCCACTTTTGTACTAGCAGAGGAAGGATAGGGAGGATGTGGCAGTAGGTTAGGATGGGAGGATATGATAGTTAGTACTGTTGAGGGTTGGGTATTCGTTGACTTGGAATTAGTGGTAGTAGGTAGCTTTCCTTGCACCTGATTGATTAAACAAATGTAATCATAAGAATAATGAAATGAAATCTTAAAGGTTAACTGATAAAATAACCGATGATGTTTTAGTAATATTATGAGGAATGTATACTTGTTCAGTTGCATAGAGTATTATTAGTATTAGTTAGCTGTTATGCATAGGAAATATGACGTATGTCTATAGTACATGTCCGTCCTGTGCATACGCTGGCCACGCATGCACATTATGCACATGCGCAATAATATTGGTTTACAACCTACTTATCAAGATTTAACAATGATATAAGTTATCATGGATAAGTCAATTAAGTGTTTAGTGGATGACTTAATTAGTAAAATATTATCAAGTTCTCATGTGTAAAAAAATGTCAGTAATTGTAAGTATCCTCAAGTAAAGGTGTCTTCAAGGTGAAGTATAAAAGTTAAACATTATTAATAGAGGAGTGTGCTATATAATCGTTGATCATGATTAATTAAATCATTAATTATATTTCATTGTTTATACACAGAGGTACTATGTTGACACTTATCCATTAACCAAATAAATATTTTAAATTACTATTCACAATTTAAATTAATTACTATTATTATTAATTGTTATTGTTATTATTATTATATTATTAATATTATTTAATTAATAATAATAATGATAATAATCCCTTTTATAAATTATGGTGGGTTGAATAATAATTAATTTATTAAATAAATTATTAATTTAATTAACGGACAGAATCATCCCAAGTAAATTAAAAGGATATGTTTGAATAAACTATTGAATAATTCCATTACTAGAGAGAAATTGGGATGATATAAAATAATATATAATCCACCTTATTACCTCAAAAGGGGATGCATTAATGATATGTACTTCCAAGACCACGACAGCTGATAAGGAAGTTGACTTTTGAAGGAGGTGGATTCCTATAAAGAGGAGAATTAACAAAGTAGTAAGGGGGTTATTGTGGGAGAACTGTGAGGATTTTTGTGAAAAAGGAGGAATGTCGAGGAGGGGGTTAACTCAAAGCTTTGAGGACATGGGAAACTCAAAAGAAAAGACTGAGGAGGGGGATAACTCAAAAGAAAAGAATGAGGAGGGGGATAACTCAAAAGAAAAGACTGAGGAGGGGGGTAACTCAGCGGATGATTACCATGGAAAGTGGCTGTTGGGATTATCGGTCTGTGGGCTCGGGGGCTAGGAAATCCGTTGATTTCCTAGGGTCAGCACGATAATAGTTGATCGACAGGGTGGACACATCATTTTGGGGTTGTTAAGGTAACTTACAGAATCCATTCCAGAAATCTTCTTATCTTATGCAATCGACGGTTTCAGGTATTTTGCTAAACCAGCTTAATTAGAATGTATTTTCTTTTATTTCCAAGCTATGCATGTCAAACGAACATAATTAAATGGAAAGTTTTAGGATTATGTTTATTTAACTGCAGATACATGTAAACATATAGAAAACAGACAGTTAAACATTTACAGAAACAGAAATATAGATGGTTGAATCTCTTGTTTTCTTCTAACAATAATTAAGGGAAAAACTAGGTATAACCTGATAACCTGGAATAGACCCAGTGCCTAGATAGGGCACTACAGTTGGTATCAGAGCGCAAGGCTCAGACACTAAGACCTTAGGGCCTAACTACACGTGGAACTTTAGTGAAATTTACTAGAAAATAACAAACCAGTATGATGGCTGCAAAAAGATAATTTGAAGAGCCTTTTCCCATTTATTCGTAAGGCGTAACAGAAACAGAATTTGAATGATATATATATATATAACTGCTAATTTAGGGCTCAGTCTAGACCCCATTAAACAAACCTTTCCAGAAAAACAACAACATTTCTATATACACTCTTTTAATATTCAAACCCTAATATTAATCCAATGCTAAAGCATTTGGGATAAACAATGTTTTTAAACAAATAAATAAATACATATAAACCAAGTTACAACACTATATATATTACCGTTATAATATTTGGATCTAAAATTTAATACTAACAAAAAAAAAACACTTCATTGCATTTATATAAAGAAATTGTATTCATAATAAATACGAAACAATCAGTCTCGCACAGGATTTACAGAGGGTTCTCCAAATTTCAGACCTGCAGCCAAAGTGATCAGTTTTCATTTCCTATTATTTTAATGCAGATCTGCCTTCTTGCCTGTAACATTTTGTTTTAAACATTCATTTCAATAAATGTGGCATAAAACAAATATTCAAATAATATTGTTGCCTGCAATATTGTTTATAATACAAGCATCGCAGCAAATCCAACGAACGTAGTTGGAGAGATTATTTCGATGATGGAGTTGGATTTATAAATACTATACATAAAATTAAAGCTTAGTTTCCTGGAAGAGGATTAGCTTTTTAGTTAACAAATATTATCCCCATGAAAACCTATTTTGGGATTATGTAATATAACCTTACATTTATAATTTCAGACAGTTTCAAATCTGTGTGATATTTTTCTTCACTTTGTTTTATTGGGCCAAGCCCTATCGCTCAACACCAAGAGCATTTCAGATGACCGAAGGCCAATCCTGAAGGGGGCCCTCACGCACCAGTACACCCACAGGGGCTGCCACGCATCTTAACCACCCTGCAAGCGCCAGAGCAATCCTTTCCAAGGCTAGCCTATGCGCTCAGCTCCAAGACAACCAGCTACCAAGATGAGTCGGAACCACGCACTCCATCGAATTTCAAGTGCAGAGCTCTCACAAGAGCATTACCTTCTTGGGTCTACGTACTCAACACATCACGCACACCCTTAAACCCTAGCGCTCAGCACCGTGATCTCTCCACGTGAGAAGAAACCCTACAATGCCAAATAAAACCTTATTTCCTCCTTAAATAGGCATACTTTTGACGGCACGTGAGACGGTTTCTGCGTTTCCCATGAGCGGTTTACTATACCGCTTTATTGGTATGCGGACGAGTAAGGAATGAACACGTGGGATGGTGGTTTCCTTTCCAAGACCACCAACCACCCTTACCATGCGTGCATGTTGCCGACATGGATTAAGGAGAGCCGTCGATCCTGTAGGCATACTTTTGACGGCACGTGAGACAGTTTCCGCGTTGCCCATGAGCAGTTTACTATACCGCTTTATTGGTATGCGGACGAGTAAGGAATGAACACATGGGATGGTGGTTTCCTTTCCGCGACCACCAACCACCCTTACCATGCGTGGATGTTGGCAATGCGGATTAAGGAGAGCCGTCGATCCTGCCTTGGCATCAATCCCCATGCGAAAAAGAAAAGGTTTTTTTTTGCGTTTTATATTGTTTTAATTTTTTTTTTAATTATTTTAAATTAATGTTTTTTAAATATTAATTTAATTTTATTAATTTAATGTAGTGTCGCTTAGCATTCATTTAATTTAATTCGTTTAATTTAATTTAATGACTTTTAATTTAATTTGATTTAATTAATTTAATTTAATGTCATTTAATTAATTAATTCAATTTAATTAATTCAATTAATTTTTTTTTTTAATTAATTCAACTTTATTTTATTTTTTTAATTTAATTTAATTAATTATTATTTAATTTAATTTAATTTAGTTGTTGATAAGAATTAAAAAAAGAAAAAAAAGAAATACCATGTCAAAAAAAAGGGGTTTCAGCAAAATTTCTTATATAATTATATAATGCTAGTGTTATTTTATTTATATTTAATTAAATTTCGTATATATTTTTATTTAAATTTCGTGTATAATTATATAGCGCTAGTATTATTTTATTTAAATTTAATTAGATTCCATATAATGTTATAACCTAGGTTTGTTAAAAAATTAGAAGTTAATATTTAAAAATATAAAGCTACTCACAAACTTTCAATTTAAAAGTTCTTCATAGATTTAAAGTTTTAAGGTCAATTATAGTATTAGGTTGGAGTGGTTGGTGAAGTTATATTTAAATTATCATAGATAAAATTTAAATTATAATTTATATTTAAGGGAGAAATTTAAAATATTTAAATTTAATATATATAAATTTTTAAAATTTTGGAAAAGAAATAAATAAATATAAATAAATAATAAAGAGTGGTTTAAGTGGTTTGGTGAAGATCTAGGGTTTAATAAATCCATGTATTTAATCAAATTGTCTTAGTATTTATTATATTTAACATCCTACATAAAATTAAATTCAAAAAATATGTAGGTGTAATTATATAATGATAAAAAAAAAGAGGAGAGAGTTAGTGTTCCATATACAATGTAAACTATTTCCTAGAAATTTATCTATATTTTAAAGAAAATTAAGGATTCCAAAACCTCAAGAATAAGAGAGGGTTCCAAGACCAAAGACTGGTGGATTGTTATTAAATCCTTTTACAAATTTTTTATTAAATCACTCAACGATTCCATTTGCTTATGGATGACAAGGGGAACACTTCCTATTTCTATCATAAATTTAGACGTAATAATATTTATACACTCATAATAACATGTTCTATGTTAGCCCTTCATTTTTAAGTAAGTGTTATGGAAAGTAGAAAGTAAAAAAAATCCTTGGGATGAGTAGAAAATATGTGGCAAAAAGATGAAGGAGATGTGGTACAAGTCATATGCCAATAATTGAGATGATATAATGCAATCAATGCATTGATCAAGGGTGGTGGAAAAACAAAATCATTAAATGATGTAATGTAATTCAAGTCAACAAAATCATTAAATGTTTTTTCAAAAACATAATCATAAAATATTTTGATAATTCTAATGACAAATATTTATTTTTTAAACAATCTCATAAAATAAACAATCCAAACCAAAATCATAAAATGTTTTGATAATTTAGATAATTTTTTTTTAATTAAGATAAACAGCAATGATAATGTGATAATGTGAACGGTTTAAAAGTAATTAACATAAATATTAAATTCCATTAAAATATCATTAATAATTTAAAAAATACTAAAAAAATCCAAACAATAGACACTTTCATATGGAGTTACAAACTTTTACAATTTAGCCTACTCATATGGAGTTACAAACTTGTACAATTCAACCCAGTCATATGCCGTTAGTTTGGAACACAAGAATAAGTATATATTTCTTTTACAAATCATCCTACTCATATGAAGTTACAAACTTTTACAATTCAATCGACTCATATAAAGTTAGTTTGGAGCACAACAATAAGTATATATTTCAATTGAGAAGAGGTTATGCTTAATATAGATCCATTATATTAAGAAAACCTAATAACGGCCTATATTAAATGCAATTGTGAAATTACTATCATGTTATCATGTCAGTACCATTTGTCAAAAACTCAGATTAATGGTATTATAAAATTGAAGTTTTCACAATTTATAACATCTACATTTTTTAAATTTGATAAATAAAAAATAAATTATCTAAAAATAAAATACATTTTTATTTTTGACATTAAAAGTTTCCAACCATGTTAATGTCAAAAGAGTTGTAACCAAAACTTGCATTGAGTTGGCAGAATAATCAAATAAGTCTATAGTTCTACACTTGAGTGAACCCTTTCTTAATATATTTTTACACAAGAACACTACACTAGTACCATTTTACTCCCATTTACAAAACCTGTAAAGGTTGGCGGTAAAGATTCATCATGCTGGAAAATTGAGTCGGATGGTAACTACCTAAATTTGCATAGTCACGACAGCAGAGTGAAAGAGGTGTAAATGCAAATCGTAATGACAGTGGTGTAAAATGAAAATAGTAATATCAGTGTCATTATTTAGACATGAAGTAGGGAGAAATCCCCCGTAAAAGTCTCCACAAAGAGAATTATATAACCTCTTACTCTCAATTTGGGCTTCTCATCATCATTTGAGGAGGCAGATTTTTATAAGATAGTAAGCAGCTCATCCATACAAATAGGCTTTTATAGGCTTTAGGTCAGCCATGGTTGTGAATTAAACTCCATTCCAGTGACAAAAAAATATCGTGTGCTCCTATCTATGAATATGTTCGAACTCAAACGAGGGTGGGAAGCGGCAATGTCACTTGTATCTGGTAGTAAGGCGGAACAAAAAATTTCAAAATTCAAAATTCAAATGGGCATGGCTGCGCGAGCATGTCAGATGGTTGCATTAATATTGAGTGTTTCTCCACCAAATCGTAATGAATTGCCCAAGTTGGAAAAGATTACTCAAACGAATAACATTTATGACAAAATTATCTGAAGCGACGATCGCGCAGTCGGGCAGGGTGTTAAAGGTTGTTTACCATTCATCACATTGCCTACATACTTGGAATCCACCATCTGATGCTTGGATTCAGGGTGATACTGATGGATGCCAGGGTTATATTTATGGACATCCATCGGAGCAAATGTTTCAGTGCGATACAGGAAAACGGTTTCATGGAAAACGACGTTAATATAGACATCTGTAGATAGATTTAGGCCCATCTCCCTCTACAACGTTTAATACAAGATCCTCAAAAAGATAATTGCAATCAAGTTATGGAAAATCATCCCTTCCATCGTCTCGATTAACCAAGGATGATTTGTCTTTTATTTTTTTGGAACCTTGAATTACCTTTAATTCTGTAGGTTTCGATATCAGAGATTGCTACTGCAAAAAAGGTTTTTATATTTGAGATGGTGAATTTATTTAACAAAGAACCAGGTGCACTGGACTTGTGCCTTAAAGCTGTATTTCATTCAACTAGCATTTTGAAGTTAGGGTATGCTTTGCACTCTGACCTGAAGCGTCTTTCTGATTCCTATGGAGAGCTGGAGTGTTTTCGCTACTATGAAGTGCCTAAATTAGACCTTCAAAAGGTTTTTCCATCTATTCCAGGGAAGCTTTCCGACCTTGCAAAGACTGTGCTGGGAAGTGCTTTAAACAAAAGTACTAGGATGAGTGACTGGAGGGAGCGTCCCTTGAGCAATAGTCAAGTACACTAAATATAAATCCATGCTACGATATAACAACCACTACAAAGTATAAGAACCAGTACAAACCTCTAAAAACTGATAAAGTTTGAAATAAGAACATACAAACTACAAAACGTTGCTACGAAATTTATATGGGAATGTTCAGATCAAGATTTTCAAGCATACAACAGACTCGCAGATATCTCTAGTAACTGAAATATGCAACCTCTTATAACTTGAAGAAGGCACAAAAATACCCATACTCCATGGGCCTTGTACAAAATCCAGATACTAAACTAAATGGACGAGAATGATAGGAATTTGTAGGATGAGGAGTACTTGAAGTTCTAATTTACAGGAGGACGATTCAGCCGCTCCAGCTGCTCACAATAGGATTCAGGTTCTAATTTGCAGAGGACAAGAACAATGTTTCAGCAGTTCCAACTATAGGAATTTGCAGGACGAGAATGAAGACCAGGTCTCTTGGCATTTTTCAATGGACTGCACTACCTTGAATGCAGGTAGATGGGCGTTGAATGCAGGTAGATGGGCATTGAACCTTGAGGATATGGCGGGAGCGAGACTGTGTACGATGAGATCTCCAGAATATGGCTGCAGCTGGCTCATGATCAACCTGCAGGTTTTCGATGGGACTGTGTGGGGCTTCGTGTGGTACTACGTCAATAATTATAATACATTATTATAATTATAAAAACTAGTTGAATGATATTGCAATATTTCTCATTTATGCAATGACATGAAATGGATGATAATGTATGGTATGTTCTTATTTCATATTCCTTTATGGCATGTTCTTATTTCATATTTCTTTATGGCATGGATGAAAAGTTAATGTATTATTATATTTTATAATACCTTATTATAATTATAAGATTTAGTTGAAAGATATTGTAATATTTTTATTTATGCATGATAGTATAAAGTAGTGTGATATTACATATTTTTTTGGGGATAACTGGAAGTAGAAGAAAGATTAATATTTTGTCTATATTTTGTACTTTCTTATGTAATTTGAAAAGTTAAATGTATTATTATATTATATTTTATATTACGTTTATGTGATGAAATGAATTAGGTAAATTTAGGATAATGCATCACCATATTTCATATTTCGTTAATGGGATAGCAAGATGTAAAGGAAAGGTTAATGCCTTGTTTATAGTTCATAATTATTTTATGGGATACTATGAAAGGCTAATGTATTATTATATTTATACTACGTTTATATGATAATATAAACTGGTTGAAAGATAAGATACTATTATGATATTTCTTGATGTTATAAAATGAACTAGATGAAAAGTTAACACATGCCTATATTTCACAGTTCACTTAGGGGATTGTAGGTTGTAAGATTAAAGACATAGCCTTCCTTTTTGTCAAATTGTACCCTTAGGGTTTCCGTTTGCAAGTGTTACTTATTTATATGATGCTCCTATATCTGAAGTACACGTAAAAACCACCTGATTATCCCCTCTTGCATGTCTAGTAAGTTAAGCATGTATAGGAGCTTTGATATAATTGAAAATTCCTCAAGGTGACACCAATTCTCTTAGAGTCTTAGGCCTGATACATACATCCCATGTTCCCTAGCTATATCCAAACACCTAACCCGCAATTGTTCCCCTCAACCATTGATATGTGAAATGGTAATCTTAATGGTTTTTTTCTAATTTCACACAAATGATTATAAGAGGGGCATGCTTGCGATACCTAAGGTAGACTTATAAAGACCATTTCAACTCACTTGGAGGGTACTTGTCTTCATGAGAGTATTTTCATATTGTGTGAGAGTTGTGTGAGAGTTACCGTAAATGCATCATTCTCACCTTCACATTGTTAAAATTTAATATGCTAAGACAGAAAATAGTAGCATTACATTCCATTTCACAATAATAGCATATATAGGATCACTGAAGAAACAACAAGCATAGCATAAACACAAGAGACACAGATTTATCCTGTGAAACCCTCATGGGGTAGAAAACCCAGTAAAGCTTCCTCAATATAGATGACCAGCAATATACAAAGATGCAAACCAAAGACATGATCTCCTCCTCCACCATAGCAGACCTCTCCTCCACAAGTGCGCCTCTCTCAAGTGTGTGAGTGTATCAAATGAGGAACACACCTCCTCTATTTATACACTACTTTGACATATATTTTACACAAGTACATGTAGGCTCGTATTTAACCATTAGGTTAAATACCCTATTATAACTAACTGGGCCAACCCCCACATGGTGGGTCTAATAACCCTAGTTGCCACAACTCCTCGGAGGAATAAACATATCCGGATACATAATAGAATCACCTCGGAGGGATGGAACATCTCCGGAATAAATAATGTACAAATATAATATTCTTAGAAGTTACAATATTCAACACTCCCCCTTAATGAGAAGGATATTATAACAACATCTGCATGAGCAAGGAGTCATTGACTACGTCATCTATATATCATCGGAAACTTTCTTCAATTCATCATCATCAGTAACTCAACTAGTTACTGGAACATCAACATCATTAGAGTTGATATTACTCGATCATCAGCATCGTCATCATCATCGTCATCACACGATCATCATCATCATCATCACACGATCATCAGCATCGTCATCACACGATCATCAGCATCGTCATCACACGATCAGCAGCATCGTCATCATATGATCAACATCGTCATCATATGATCAGCATCGTCATCACACGATCAGTAGCATCGTCATCATACGATCAGCATCGTCATCACACGATTGGCAGCATCATCATCACACGATCAACATCATCATCATACGATCAGCATCGTCATCACACGATCCGCAGCATCGTCATCACATGATCATATTACAGGATGATCAATCCTGCTCTCTTTAGGACATAGGTCCATGGATGATGCAATCTAGATCAAGTTCCAGGATGATCAATCCTTATCTCTTTAAGACAAGTCTCATGTCTAGGGACGATCCAATCCCAACCACAGTGCCAGTCCTTTTTCATACTGGATGTGACCTAGATCAGATCTAGGATTTACCGCCACAGAGCCACTCCTCTTTCATACTGGATGTGTCACATCTACAGAGCCAGCCCTGTTTCATATTGGATGTATCACATCTATAGAGCCAGCCCTGTTTCATGATGGATGTATCACATCTACAGAGCCAACCCTGTTTCATGCTGGATGTATCATATCTACAGAGCCAGCCCTGTTTCATGCTGGATGTACCATATCTACAGAGCCAGCCCTGTTTCATGCTCGATGTATCACATCTACAGAGCCAACCCTGTTTCATGCTGGATGTATCATATCTACAGAGCCAGCCCTGTTTCATGCTGGATGTATCATATTTACAGAGCCAGCCATGTTTCATGCTGGATGTAACCTAGAACAATTCTAGGATTTATCATGTACATTTTGAACCGAGGTCCAGGGACGATCCAGTCCTATCATGTACCTTTTGAACCGAATCTCAGGGACGATCCAGTCCTATCATGTACCTTTTGAACCGAAGCTCAGGGACGATCCAGTCCTATTCAATTCTCGGAGACCTCATGTCTATTGAACATCCATCGCTTGTTCAGAGCTCATCATTCATCATGATCTTTCCTACAAATCAAAATTAAGTACATGATTAGTAATACTTCATAATCATCAAATCATATTGACATGATAACCTATTATGCATACATATATCATTTACATAGTTATGCAACTATTTTGACCAATACTTTGGCACAACACTTTCCCATATCCTGTATGCATACAGTGGCTATCTAGATGCCTTCCATCTCTACCAGAACATACTATCGAGAGTGTGCACAGCTCTCAGCATGTTAGCAAAGAGGTTTCATTCTAGACAAGCAACAATGGAATGTTAGTCCAACTTACCAATCATATGCATATTGGTAGTATACTGTTCAATGCTTTATGAATGTTTACACTCAGCATGATATATTCTAGGAATACAAATATGCATACAAGCAATATCATTTACTATTTCTAATAACAACTCAAATACTTATCTTTTATGTTTGTGTGGTTGCCTCCCGCTTGATCTTCTGTATGTCTTCTGAACTTCTATTCATTCTGTACCACTGTGCATGTTCAAGTGTACACTAGTGTCATCCTCATGATCTCATACACAAACATACATTCATTAGTATATTCTCAATATTATCAAAACATTCTAATTCTAAATAACCTTGAATATGTACAGTCATGATCATTAGTATTCAGGGTTTCAAGGAAGTCTTCTTTTACTCATGCATATTCTTGTTTGATCTAGTTAGTTAAATCATCAACCAAGATAAGAGACATAATATGCATAAACCCTTGATTACTAACCAATCATACCAAGTATACTTACACAAGGTAAGATTCTAACATGACATAGGAAAACATACCTGGATTAGTATACCTGCTTAGTTATGTACAACATACCTAAACAATCTCTTCAATGATTTAGAGATCCCGAGTTAGAACCTGCATGTCTCGTAGGTTAAACATAATATAGCGAAGTCATACATACCTCGTTAGTCTTCGTCTTCATGTTTTCATGGTCATGAAACTTTATTTGTCTTTTGTAATGTACCTTTGTCTTGTTAGTAGACAACATCAACCTCACACAACACCATAATGCATAAGTACAATCATATAGCCCTAATCAATGAATGTCTTCGATCATTCACATGCATTCATATTGTTACTAGGGTGATAAGACAAGTAATAACATTAATCAAGATTGTACTAAATAACATGAAGACAAACACATTATGAACTTAATCAAGAATCAGATTTCAAGGCATACCTGAACCTCCTTAAGTCATACCTGTCGAGACTTTTTGTAGTCTTCTTATGTAAGGCCTTAGCCTCAACTCCCCCTGAAACTTGATCTGGAGCTTGATTAGGGTTTGCTAGAGAAACCCTAAAAATTCAATCTTTGAATTTCATACTTCTGAATGGATGGGAGAATGTGTCTTGCTGAGCTGATCAACCTAGCATTCTTCAATTTTGAAATCTCCAAAATTTGACCCCTCAAAATTGCCTTCGAAACTTCTGGATCTTCTCGATAGGAACCCGAACTAGGGTTTGATGAAGCCCACCCTTCTGTCCAATCAAAAGGTTCAATCCAAGGATCTAAACTCTTATTTTTCTGAGGAGCTTACAGCCGTGGTTACAGACTTCAAAAATTCCAACTTTCTCCGAAACCCTAAATTCCGGAAGCCATGAATAAAGGTGCTAAAAATAATTCTGTTTTGACAGAAATATGCACCTGATTGCTTCTGCTATAACTCTGAAATTTTTGCTCCACATGGTCTAAAAACTTTTTTGGCAGTATCCTGACCTATCATATTTCCATCATAATAGGTCTGACCTCAATTGGATTTTCTAAGAGAGAGTTATGCCAAGTGTCGCAACGTGACTTGTTTATGGGATAAAATAGGAGAGCGAACTTGTACGGAGTTCCACGTGTCACTGGTTCACCTTCGGCCTCTAAAAACGTTTCCTGCGATAGTACAGTCTGTGTACTACCTATCACTTTTTACGAAATTTCATTTGGAGCTTCCTAGCCCAAGTTATGACCTTTTTTCCAAGGTCACCTGATTTTGACTGAGATATGGAAGAGGCAGAAACCCTAACTTGTACTGATCATAACTCATAAAGTACAACGAATATGAGGGTACCCTTTGGACAAAAGGTACCTAGGGATGTTATCTTCGACCTGTAAACTTTTTAGACCCTGAACCTTCTCAGAAATGGATTTATAGAGAAAGTTCCACGATGACTGGTTTTTGCTATGTAAAACCCTAACCTTCAAATTGTCGTAAGTAAAGCAAGTGTCGTAAGTGCCATACCTTGTCTTCCTTCAGGTTAGCTCTGATACCATGTTAAAATTTAATATGCTAAGAAAGAAAATAGTAGCATTACATTCCATTTCACAATAATAGCATATACAGGATCACTGAAGAAACAACAAGCATAGCATAAACACAAGAGACACAGATTTATCCTGGGAAACCCTCATGGGGTAGAAAACCCAGTAAAGCTTCCTCAATATAGATGACCAGCAATATACAAAGATGCAAACCAAAGACATGATCTCCTCCTCCACCATAGCAGACCTATCCTCCACAAGTGCGCCTCTCTCAAGTGTGTGAGTGTATCAAATGAGGAACACACCTCCTCTATTTATACACTACTCTGACATATATTTTACACAAGTACATGTAGGCTCATATTTAACCATTAGGTTAAATACCCTATTATAACTGATTGGGCCGACCCCCACATGGTGGGTCTAATAACCCTAGTTGCCACAACTCCTCGGAGGAATAAACATCTCCGGATACATAATAGAATCACCTCAGAGAGATGGAACATCTCCAGAATAAATAATGTACAAATATAATATTCTTAGAAGTTACAATATTCAACACACATTTTGGTCCTAATACTTCATACTTCCAATCTAATTGTTGGAGGGTTCCCTACTCTATTTTCTTATTGATGTTGGTAGAATTATTGCACATGTTATTTATTCTTGTTGATTTGTGTCATAAAATTCCTTAGTTTTGTTTGTTCTTACATAAAAGACAAATTTGGTTAAACTTAAAACAAGCAAATGTGGTTTACTATCTAACTTGTAAGTCTTGGGGTTAAGAAGGTCTCCGACCAAAAGTGTCAAACCACCTCTGACCTGCAAATGGTTAAATAACTATAACATAGGCTAAGATGAGAAACAATCACACATTGATAATTTGAGAGAGACTTGAAAGAGAAGTACCTATTTATACATACACTGAACATAACTTAACCGAATATTTAGGGACACCTAAAATTGAAGTTATTGACATTTAGACACTGACCCATTATAATCCTCCCTTGACCCAACCTGACGATCATGTCTTGATACAACTAGATGTACCTTTTCCCATAGATCCCTTTAAATTTGTTCAAAATGTACAACATAATATGTCTAGAACCAAATTATGGTTAATCTAACAAGCATGGGATGTACTTCCACTACACCTAGTGTCTTTTGAGGAAACATTAATGCTTCTTATGTATATTTAGTTATCAAAATCATTTCTTCTACCCATATGCCACATGTTCCCAATGTCTCTTCATTCATAATGCCATCTATTAGCAAACACATTCCAACCCTACATTTTCCTAGTCTTGGAATACCTTCCACAAGTAATTTTATGCCTAGTTTGAGCTTCTCCTTTGGTGTATGTAATAATCTATTGATCCCTCAACAACTCCCCAAGCTATGTGATGTGGGGCCCCACCTGAAATTTTGAGCTAAAGGCCATTGATCCAAGTGTTGTTACTCTTTAATGATGTCTGTACAACTACAATTTGGACGGAGTCCTTATAAGGTATGTTTTATCATACCATGTCTAATATTTCTCCTTTACAGGTTTTTTTATTATCATGCCATACACTTGGATATAGTAAACCCCCCCTGCCCTTACTGCCTATTCTTTCTGTACAAGCAATTCATCCTTGAAAAGTTTGACAAAATATGAGTGAGAAAACTATCCCTGATTCCATAAGCTTAAATTCCACTTGATGAAAACCCTCAGTTTGTTTCACCCCTAAACCATCCAAAGAGTGAACCTAAAAGAAAAATAAGAAAAGACTTAGTTTTTTCGAAGAAGTGTCATTGGAAAAATAATTTTGGAAAAATAGCTTTATACACCCATGTAACATATCGGAAATGGCATATGAAATGGTGAGCTCGCACAAATCGCCTTTGCACTGGCCAATGTGTATATGATGAGCCCGCAATACCATGGTGCAACCATCAAATGTGTATCGTCGCATTTAGAGTCGAGCTTGCACATGGGACAACGAGTTTAGTTTTGTGCACAAATCATGGTCTTGACTCTTGGCATTACGGAGGGGCTGCACAGCGTACCATTTTGTGCACCCTCCAAGGACTAGTCTCCAATCATAACCGTGAGCCCACACAAAACGATACAATGTGACTCTGTGCACTATCAAACAAATTTTGGTTGAATGGTCGATGGAGCCCACACATTGTTATGTAACATTGGTTGAATGGTCGCTGGAGCCCACACATCGTTATGTAACATTGGTTGAATGGTCGATGGAGCTCGCACGGTTGATGAGTCAATAGCTCGATGCTTGAAGTCGTTTTCTCACGCTCCTTTGGCTTCTGTCTCCATGAATACTGGTTGCTGGAACAGTGGAAACCTATTGGAACACAACTAGTATTCCAATGAATCAGATCCCTTTTTTGTTTCCACGAACACCAATGTCAAAGAATGCTTGCCTGCATGAATTTCAAACATAGTTGTAACAATAAGGGGACTAGGACAACTTAAGCGACTTGGTACAGGCTTCAAGGAAGTACAGTACTTAGCATGTACTAGTACTTGGTACATGCTAGTGTTACACAAGCAAGTTTGATACAAAAGAAAACATAGAATATATAATGTGGTACGGCAAGAGAAAATAACATAATGTCGATCATGCATGGATTAACAAAAAAAAACATGTGATACTTTGAGGGGTGTGCTCAAGTGGAATGTGCATCCAAGGAGGATGCAAGTTAGTTATTCCAACTATGAGTCAAGTGCATGTGAGCAAAAATGTGCATGACAATGAGTGCACATGATGAGCATGGGGTAACTGTGCATGACATATGAAGTGCACTAAGGGAAGATGAAATATCAATGTGGAAGTTGAAGCGACAAAGATGTGCTCAAGTAGTCATATGGAAGTTAAAGAGTAGTTGAAGATGGATGAAGCGTAGGGGAAGCTGCACCATGAGTAAACATGAATAATAAAAAAATGGTTGTCATTTGAGAGGGGTTAGCTAGATGGTCTTGAGACATGGCAATTGAGAGAGTCTACCATGGACCTCAAACATAGTGGTAAGGCAAATGTTGTAAATGTGAATTGAGAGAGTCTACCATGGACCTCAAACATAGTGGTAAGGAAAATGTTGTAAATGTGTATATATATTGTTATGTTTGAGTAATGAAAATGACTAGAGAAATTCCCTTATTATAATTTGGTTTTGTATGCCCTCTAAAATTGTTTCAACTTTTATGTTTGTAGTGCTTTTCTATTTTCAACTTATATCTTTCGAAGCATTGTACTTAGTCTGCATAAATATGATTTCATAGAATTATGCCCATCCACTCTTTAGTTTGATGTAATAATAACCAACTTCACAGATTTAGTTCATTTAATATATTGTCAGCACTCTAAAGTCTGAGCTAGTTCAATTAAAAAATTTGTAACTCAATCTTATTTTGATCCTATATTTGAAGAAGAAATAAATATATAAAAAATAAAATAATCTTATATCAAAATAACCTATTCTGACCACAAATTTATTAAGAATCTAATGTATGTCATATACCAAGTCCATGCATATAATGCATAATATATATATCCTATCCCTTCAATGTTCAGACACGGTGTTCAAAAAAGCGAATTTGAATTTCAAATCTCAAATGCCCGCGCTCCATGAAAGTTACCAAAGGATGGTTCCTCACCAATTTCCTCCATTCTTTGCCATGGAAGAAGATCCATCAAGGATACCTCAGAAAACTCACCGTCGGGACTCGGTAGTTCAAATCTTGTGCATTGGAGGAGCACCTTCAGGGCTTGCAAGTTTCTTAGAAGGAAATGGGTGAAAGGATGTTGTTCTCTCCATACTAAGGCTATGATGAAGGCGGTGAGCATTTTGCAACAGTTCATAAGATTTTTGGGGCGAGCATTGTCTGGAAATATTTGCTATATATTCTCATAATCTAGCGCTGCCAAACAATTGTCATACATCCTACAAGGCACATGATCAACTATGAGATCCAGTCTATGCCTGCTTAGGGAACATTTCCTCCTTGCACCAACTGGTCTATAAACTAAATAGACTCAGCGTATGCATTATTTGTTGTTATTTCCATAAATTGCTTCTGTTGGTATCTCCAGCTCTCAAGATATGTGTAATGAATTTTTTACAGGAGTTGGCAGGACGAAATAACCTTCACGAGCGTGGGTGGCCAACAGCATTTCATCCGGTGTTTCATCCATCTCCATGCATCATCCTGACAGCACCACATTAGTTCCAGGTACATCTCTCTGCCATGTCATCCTATCTCCTAGTGCTACAAGGCATTCTTGTCTCATCAAATTCTCTGGCATTTTCTTAACAAAATTTCAGTCCCTAAACCAAATACTATCCAATTTCTGGTCTAGTCGGGTTTAGTGCATGGAATGTTCATAGAAACAACTGCAACATCTCATGGGAAATACCTGCGCACTTTGCCATCCTACTTTCCCTTATATATTAACTCTAGCTAGCACATGAATTCATTCAAATTTTATTATTCAGTGTAATTCTTTGTGTATGATCATGTTAATGCTCTCGGATATGGTTACAATCAAGAATTGTTATATGTGTTCAATCCTTTCGTTCGCCTCCCTATCTGTATATTCAAGAAACTAAGTATGTGAAATGCAGGAAGCGAGCCCTAGACCGATCTATCAAAAGATTGTGAAATGTGTCAGGGACCTCGATTTAAAGGTTGGAGGGTTAAGTCGATTATTTTATATATTTGAAGTGATTGTGTGTTAAGTACCAAGTGAATTGTGGTATTAAGGCCTGTGTAATATGTTTGTGGAGTGCATGCGATGCGCAGATGGTCATGGTCTGCAAATAACTGTTAAATTTCGTGAACTTACTGTTAAGTGAAAGACAAGAACCCTCAATAACTTTTTGGAATGTTTCCCTACTTGTCAACTCGGCGTTTTCATGATCTTCCTTGTGAGATCCGCCCATTATTTTTGGGTTGTGATGCAGCAGTTGAGTATGTGTTTTGGGCAGAAAACAATCAGTCTATTATGGTGATATAGTTGGGAATTAATACCCCCTCGGTTCTCGATCGTAGATCTTGTGGTAGAACCTTCATAATATTTGAAGGTTGACCCTAGCGGAGAAAAACAGTTTGGTTAACTCCCTTGAGCGATCGCTCATTTATGTGACAACTCTTTTCTGCTCGACGCCTGCCTCTCACATTTTCTTGTTGAATCTTAGAGTCCATATGTACTTTAAGGGTTTAGTTGTCACCCTTGTCTCCTATGCCAAACTCCTGTTGAATATCCAAGCTGAACTGCTAATGAAATTCAATAATCCATATGGCTTGGAATGAAAATTTATGTTAATTACATACAAATTGTATTTATTAAAATGTTATGATGACACTATATTTTGTCTTGCTCTTAATAAAAGAATATGAGTTTTGATTCTCACGAGGTTTGCATGGTTTATTATGGATACATATGGAAGTAGAGAATTTTGTATATGTTTAAAATGGAAGGTTGTGGATTTTATATATATATATGATTACCGATAATCTATTTATAGTTTATGTTTATTTACTTTTGATCAATGAAAATTACATATGGTTTTGGGTATATTTTTCTCATAAATCTAGATATGCAGATATATAGTGTGAGCATTGGTTTTTCATAGATATGTATACTTTGGGATTGTTGAAAAAGAAACAAATGTTAGAACTTATCGTAATTACTATTTGTAGAGGTGTTTATGACATTGTTTATAGTTACAACAAATTGTTATGATAATTTCACAATGAATTATTGTGGCCACATTACATAAAATATGCTTAGAAATTTAATCTTCCATGTACCTTTGGGTATATAAGAAGTCCCTTATTTTCTCCTATACCCATGCTTCCATAAACTCTTCGATTATCTTACATTGCTATAGTACGTGCTAAGAATATCACTTTGCGGGGAGATCACTCTTAGGAATCATATAATATGACTAAGGATATGGTCTATGTCATTAGTTAGTATTTTGAAAGATTATAGATGAATAAACTACCTAAACACTTGAATATTATGTTGGCAAGAAGGTTGAAGAAACCCTAAATTTTGAATATATGTCAAATTAAAAGTTCAATTTATAATCGAAGAAGGATAGAATGATGGATAACATCAACCATTTAGTACAAAAGGAGAAGGATGAGAAGGTATAAGAAGGTCACCATAAAATAATTGTTGAATTTGAATATGTTATAACTCCATGGGATGTATATATGGGGTTGAATATATAGGTAATGTGGTTACATGAATATTTAATAGGGATAACCCTAATAGGGGACCCACAAGTACAATTGGGGATATTATATGGAGAGATAGGGAATATTATATAGAGAGATGTAGTTACAATCATTATAATTAAGGATTCTCTTAATGAATATAATGATTTTTCTCTCTCAGCATATCACAGTGTGCTAGTTTATTCTCCATGATTTTTGGATTCATTGTGTTAAGGAGGGGTTTATCGACGTTTCAGACCTATGATATGTAGTCCATCTTCATGATAGGTAAGAATATGGATTGCGTATCGTAGGTAGAAAAATCAGATTCTGATTGTTTAAAACTTTGTTTCTTCCATCTCGATGGAGACCTTTTTACTCTTCTCTCAGTTTACAAGAAGTGGGAGGATAAACGAAAATTCAGAAGGAAGAAATGATGCTGGGAAAATAACATTAATGCCAAATCCATGGTAAGATGTAAAGATGATATCATAAAAACTTCAAGTTGTCTCTTGAAGAGGTTCTGTGGAAAGAATAATTACAATTTGCATTCCCTTGTTGCTACAATTCAATAAACTTGCAACATCTATCGGCTTGGTATAGAGGTAGACCATCATAGAAGAGAAATCCAATTTTTTTAGATATAGAGAAAATACACCAGGAATTTGAGAGGATGGAAGATGTATTGAACTATAAAATGCAGATGGGTGCTAAAATAATCACTGACACAAAGCGCATTGAACTATACATTGTGTTTGGACATAATTCTCATGTAACAAGAGAAAAGATTGGCATTCTATGTGTTGACACTAAGGTTTGAGAATGACTAAATCCAAAAAGTTTGCTAAAATGTCCAAAAAAGGAAGAAATTATCACAAAGGAGGTTGAAGAAAAGGTTTACAATTAAAAAACAATAGGAAAAAACCCACTTATGCAAAGTCCAAAAGCAAATTTGTGAAAAGATTAAACCCTGATCAAGTTTCGGTGGCGGAGATGTCAAAAATCCCGATCAACGACCGATATTGCTTCCCGCATCGCCAAAGTGATCGCCGACAAATAGATGTGGGTGGTAGCGGACTCAATACCGCCGGGACACGTGTCCAAACCTCATCCTTCCGCATATGTAATATAGCGGTAAAGGAAACCACCATAGCGCCGGGCGGAACCACCAAATATGGAAGCGCGGTGGGGTCAGTACATGTGGCAGGGTGGGACCTGATACGTGGCAGATAGAGCAAGCGTGGCGGGGTCATAGCACATGGCGTTATACTTTGTAGAAATCGGAGGGCCAATATAAACCTTAATCAAATCAACGACCATTGTTTCATCCGCATCTAGGAAGGTGCACACTGGATATGAGGAAGAGCGGTCGTGGAGAATAAACCACTCGAATAGGTGTCAGCAGGTGGCTGATCTGCGCAGAGAATAAGCCAAAAAAGAAAACAGCTTTTTGATCGCGGATACCACCAGATGGAATAAAGGGAGGCGAGATCTGACGGTCCAAAACAAAGTCTCGAGATCAATGGTCAGATATGAACCGCATTCATAAAGGTGTAGGGAAGTTAATTCAAAAGTCTTATATAAAACAAAAGGGGCTCCACATAACGGCATTCTGCATGTGTCACTATCCTGAAGAGCTCTGAAGACTGGTGGAGGTCTGCGATTGCGACAAAAAGCGAAAGGAGGGTACATACAGGTAGGGTCCTGTGACCTGTCCTACGTTTTTAAACATAATTTTGTTTAAAGAAACGTTTAAATGGAGAATGTGCATGATATAGGCGTTTTTAAATCAAAAGAAGCCCTAGAGGATAGATACGAAGACGTCTACGATACCCTAATTAGGTTTCCAATATCTGATATAAAAATTAGGTTGTCTGAATTGTTAAAGGAAGGGACAGACCCCCACAGAGTTCACCAGTCGTCTTTGATAGCCTTTTGCCCCGACCAAATCCCTTCTTTCCCAGAATTTGTATCATGATGTGTCAAAAATTACTCCCGGGAAGAGAAAGTCGTTCTAAACAGCCAAAAAACCCGAGTCATTTGCAAAATAAAGCTAGCAGAGTTAATTAAAGCCCTAGAAGTAGATTGTTCCCAAACCCTTGACCCTGAGGTTTTCTCTGAAGTCTCCATTATTGAAAATTATCATCATGTTTCTCAAAATGATAGGGAAATGTTTTTTTCATCGTGTCTCAAGCCAGAGACCAGCATTTCGGAGGTCCCATACCCTATAGATATCAATCTTTTTAATGAAAATACCCAGTTAGTTTTGACATTATTGGCCGTAGTTCTAGGTTTGGATACGGATTTGTATGTAACCGAGTTTCAATTGAGTTTATTGTACAAAATGAGTACAGTCCAGTCAGGGATTGGTGAAAATCAAATCCCTCGACTTAATTTTGAAGCATTTTTAACAGAAAAGATTCATGACCAGATGGTCAATTTTCCCACTCTCAGACATTTCAGGTTTCAGGCCTTTTTGATGAAAATGATTATGATAGCCAGTCAAGACGAGTTGCAGTTCCCAGAAATCATTTTCACGACTTTACTAGAAAATAACATGTTCAATTACATCAATTACGTGCTTTCAGATATTTATAGAATGATTTTTGGAAAAAATCTGCCTAGAGTACTACCGGAAATGTAGGCATCCATGCAATTGAGTACAGACTACGCAACAGGAGATTGGTTTTTGTCGAAAGACAGTACAGTCATCAGATTATATGGGTTCAGACATAAACCCTATGTGTTACCAGCTTTTCTTACTTTAAGGGTTTTTGCCTTGGAATTCTTAAGACAAAAGTTGATTGTGGAAGATAACAATTTTTTGGTTCACAGACAAGCTATAGACATTAAATACCCATTCACATTTGGTCTGTTCACAATAAAGAATAAGAATGCTGTAGTGTATATAGAGAAGTTGTTGAAGGATATGAATTTTGAGTCAGATACGGCTATGGAGTATGACCCGTTAAACATCATATCAAAACGAAGAACGGAGCACCGTATCAAGGCCCTGAACCATCAGATTGTTGAAGGAATGTCGGACAGAGCCAATTGGCTAGAATATAAAGAAGAAATCATTCCGGATGCATCCGACAAAGAAATGGCATTGATTGACACAACAACAGGGACAGAAAGCGAAATAGATAGTGCATTGGTTGGATCTAAAAGACCCATATAGGACATAATGATCATTGAAGATGAAGAAACAGAAAGAGGAAAAAGATTGAAAATGAATGAACCACAAGAGTTAACAACAATTTCAGAAGAGGTTAAAACAATTGAAAAAGAAATACTAGAGGTTACAGTTAAAGAGTACAACATTGAAGAAACCCCTATAGAGGGTGATGTAAATAGACCCCAGAATATCATGCATGTGTTTGATGAGCATAGTCGAAATAAACAGGAGTCCGCGAAACAAACCAGTCAATTGTTTCCGAAGGTTAGAAGTATATATAATACTGAGGTAAGCTTATTTACTAGCAGAAATATCAAGGAAAATTCCTTGAAATTTTCAGTTGTCACAAAAAATAAGATTTCAGCAATGAATATAGATTTGTCTAAAATAAATGCCCCGGATAAAATTTTATTGCATAGACAAACTGGAGAAGTCATATATTCAGACTATTTGGGAGCCATATTAAGAGCAGACAAGTTGAAAAGTTCAGTGGATAAATTGAATAATCAATTGAGACAGGAGAAGGCAGAGAATAAGTCTCGACAGCAACAGATTAAAAAATTGCAAGTAGATTTGATAAATAAAGAAGGAGATGTAGCAACCAAACTACTCAAAGAGAAAGACGATACGATCCAGATGTTGAGACGAAAATTAAAAATTCCAGACACTGTACTCATCCAAGGAGCAGAATTGACAATATTGGAAAAAGAAAAAGAAGAATTATCTAATGAAGTCAATGATGTTACTGCTAAAATGTTAAATCTTTCTGATGAAAAAGATCGGTGGGAAAAAGAGAAAATCATTTTAGAAGAACAGTTGGCAGAAGTGAGGAAAAGATTAGCAGGAAGTGGTCAGCAACAAGTACAAACATACACACAGGAAGATAAAACGGGAGTAGATGATATTTTACAGGCTATGTCCCAGGTAAGCTTAAGGGAAAATGAAATCAAAGAATTGAAGGTTGAAATACAGAAGCTGACAGAAGAGAATGAAATCAAAAATAAAGAAATAAAAACCTTGCAAACAAAGAATCAGGAATTAAGTAATAATAATAAAGGATTAGCAGCTCATGTGACAGGGCAAGCTGCTATGCAAGGTTGTAAACACCTGGTGTGGGACCAAATTATAAAAGAAGTTGAGAAACTAAGACCATATCTGGATTACATAAGAGTCAAAGAAAAGGTGGTCAAAGATGCCTTCGAAAGTTGCAGAGCCGTCAGGGAAAGCTTAAATAAAAAGCCAAAAGACGTAGCCCAGAAAGCAATAGCATTTTTAAACAGTCTAACTGAAGTAGACCTGATAGCCATGAATATAACGAATAGAATTTCAGTCATCACATGGGCTAGAAGGATCTTGGGGAAATACTCGCATGTTGAGAATGTTGAAGCTAAAACTGGAGAAATACGGGAAGAAGTAGTAAAGTTCAAAAAGCAATTTGAAAAATTAGTAAACAAAGGGTTCCTTGCTTTTTGGAATGAAAAAAATGAATTAATTCCTCAGAATGATTATAAGAGATTGCTGTTTGATATAAGGATGGATCACAGAAAGTTCCAGCAGCTAGATCATATGCTTACAGGGAAAATTTTAATGGAGAAAATATCATAGGAGTTTGAAATTTTCAATATGCTAATCTCAACCTGCGGAAACCTTCTTCCTGTTTCTTATGCAGGTCATGTTGAAATGCGAGTCTTGGTGAAGGAAATGACCAACTACGACTTACCCGCGGCCGACCAGTGGACTTATGTGGAAAAATATGGAAGGACAAGATATTCTGTCCATTCATAGAAGCTTTCAAAACTCTCGCCAAGTGGCGAAAAGATGATATTCAAAAATTTTGCCAAGTGGCAAAAAGGATACTTTTATTTTAAATTTGTAATATTATTTGGAGACAGTTATCTATTGCTCAAAGACAGTTATCTTTTAAGTTAAAATATTTTCAGTTATTAGTTAAAAGAAGCAGTTATGTCAAGCTTCTTCCAAATTTTGTATAAGAACAATGAGAGTCATTGTTGAAGGGGTTGAAATTTTTTTGAGAGACAGTGTATGTTTGGAGATCTATTTTTTGATAAATAAAAGCAGTACAGTGAAAATACCCATGTTTTGAGACCATAGATTCATGTGTTGATCAGCTTTACAGTCCGTTTTTTCTTTATCTTTATATGTGCATGTTCACTTCCTTTGTTATATCTTCCATTATGTTTTTCTTCTATATTTAAATGAATGTTTGAAATAATTCGAGATTCATACTGGTTATGCCTCGTTTTATATCATTTAAATATTCACTATTTTCTCCAAAGTTGATAATGGATTCATCCTAAGTTAGATGCCTGTTGTTGATGGAATGTCAATATTTCTTTCTGTACCACCTGAAAAAATCAAATTGACTGTAATATGATTGCTATCTTGCCTCTGTGGAAATCTGTTTGGTATAAATCTCTTACTGGTATATTGTATATTTGAAACTTTGACTCCATGCCCAACGTTTCTTGTTTTCCTTTTCAATCAGAAAATCCTTTTGAGAAAATTTGAGAGAACTTTTATATTTTTTTAGTCCTTGTATATGTATTGTGAGAGAGCCCTCTCTGGTGGAAAAATGGCTGAGTTTTCCGCCTAAAGCTTGGTTTGAAATAGGTTACCTTAGGTGTTATTCTTTTACAACCGGAATAAAATCTAAGTGCTAACACTATGTAATGGGAAGTTTTATTATGAGGTGAATGTGGAAGAAGATGCTGAGTTTTTAAAGCTTGTCATTTATAAACACTTATTCTCTCATGTTGACATGTCCAAAAGTTATTCATCTAACAAGTTAAATAATGGTCTCTATGGGATAGGATGTTATGAATCTTTAGGAAATGTGAACTTAAAGAGATTCTTATTATTTTTCTATTGGAAAGCTAGCGACTGCTAGCTTTCCTTGTAGCATAAGCATGTGTGCAGTCGCTAGAAGAAAAATTCTTATGCTACAAGTAAAGCTAGCAGTCGCTGGCTTTCCTTGATCTTTTGTCATGTGTTTATTTCAAAATAGAGCACATGGCACAAGCTCAAGGTATAAGCTAGCAACCACCAATCACCATGGACAAGATTTTTCTATTGGAAAGCTAGCGACTGCTAGCTTTCTTTCTAGCATAAGTATGTGTTATTATCCTAGAAGGAAATGCTTATGCTAGAAGGAAAGATAGCAGTCGCTAGCTTTCCTTGATCTTGTGCCATGTGCTTATTTGAAAATAGAGTACATGATACAAGTTCAAAGTATAAGCTAGCAACCACCAATCACCAAGCCCAGGGTTTTTCTATTGGAAAGCTAGCAACTGCTAGCTTTCCTTCTAGCATAAGCATGTGTGTCATGCTAAAAGGAAATGCATTTGCTAGAAGGAAAGGTAGCATTTGTTAAAAATAGAGTACATGGCACAAGCTCAAGGTATAAGCTAACAACCACCAATCACCATGGACAGGGTTTTTGTATTGGAAAGCTAGCGACTGTTATCTTTCCTTCTTGCATAAGCATGTGTGTTTATGATAGAAGGAAATTCTTATGCTACAAGGAAAGCTAGCAGTCGCTAGCTTTCTTTGATCTGTTGCCATGTTCTTATTTCAAAATAGAGCACACGGCACAAGCTCAAAGTATAATCTAGCAACCACCAATCACCATGGACAGGATTTTTATATTGGAAAGCTAGCAACTGCTAGCTTTCCTTCTAGCATAAGTATGTGTTATTATCCTAGAAGGAAATGCTTATGCTAGGAGGAAAGCTAGCAGTCGCTAGCTTTCCTTTATCTTGTGCCATGTGTTTATTTCAAAATAGAGCACATGGCGCAAGCTGAAGGTATAAGCTAGCAACCACCAATCACCACGGACAATGTTATCAATTGGAAAGCTAACGACTGCTAGCTTTCCTTCATGGCTAGAGTTTTTCTGTTAGAAAGCTAGCAATTGTTATCTTTCCTTCTAGCATAAGCACATGTGTGCTTATGCTAGAAGGAAATGCTTATGCTAGAAAGAAAGCTAGCAGTTGCTAGCTTTCCTTTATCTTGTGCCATGTGCTTCTTTCAAAATAGAGCACATGGCATAAGCTCAATGTATAAGCTAGCAACTACCAATCACCATGGCTAGGGTTTTTCTATTGGAAAGCTAGCGATTGATAATTTTCTTTCTAGCATAAGAATGTGTGGTTATGCCAGAAGGAAATGCTTATGCTATCTTTTTTTGATCTTGTTCCGTGTTCTTCTTTCAAAATAGAGTACATGGCACAAGATCAACGTATAACATATCAACCACCAATCACAATGCCCAGGGTTTTTTTATTGGAAAGCTAGCGATTGCTAGATTTCCAATAACATAAGCATGTGTGCTTATTCTATGTAATGGGAAGTTTTATTATGAGGTGAATGTGGAAGAAGACGCTGAGTTTTTAAAGCTTGTCATTTATAAACACTTATTCTCTCATGTTGACATGTCCAAAAGTTATTCATCTAACAAGTTAAATGATGGTCTCTATGGGATAGGCTATTATGAATCTTTAGGAAATGTGAACTTAAAGATATTCTTATTATTTTTCTATTGGAAAGCTAGCGACTGCTAGCTTTTCTTGTAGCATAAGCATGTGTGCAGTCGCTAGAAGAAAACTTCTTATGCTACAAGTAAAGCTAGCAGTCGCTGGCTTTCCTTGATCTTTTGCCATGTGTTTATTTCAAAATAGAGCACATGGGACAAGCTCAAGGTATAAGCTAGCAACCACCAATCACCATGGACAAGATTTTTCTATTGGAAAGCTAGCGACTGCTAGCTTTCTTTCTAGCATAAGTATGTGTTATTATCCTAGAAGGAAATGCTTATGCTAGAAGGAAAGCTAGCAGTCGCTAGCTTTCCTTGATCTTATGCCATGTGCTTATTTGAAAATAGAGTACATGATACAAGTTCAAAGTATAAGCTAGCAACCACCAATCACCATGCCCAGGTTTTTTCTATTGGAAATCTAGCGACTGCTAGCTTTCCTTCTAACATAAGCATGTGTGTCATGCTAAAAGGAAATGCATTTGCTAGAAGGAAAGGTAGCATTAGTTAAAAATAGAGTACATGGCACAAGCTCAAGGTATAAGCTAACAAATACCAAATCATATACCAAAGCATGTGTTAAGAATTATCCATACTTTATTGAATGTTTTTTTGAGAAAATACTAAGTTTGTTATGTTTGGTGTACAGGTGCAAATGTTTGTTCAACATTTTCTATTCGAGGCAAAGTAGATGTTTTACAACATGGAGTGAAGGTGGGTGAGGGCTCCATATTCAATACAGAGCTTGGTAATAAGGTTCATGGAAATATTGTAAAGAAAGGATGCATAGTGGTTAGAATTGAGAAGGTGTTAAAAAATGATGCTCCTTTACCACATCCAACTGGATTTGAGGAAACACTAGGGGGTGCAATAGAATCTTACGAGATTTGGCCAGAAATAGATTTGAAACCTCATTGTGAAGATCAACCCATAAATATTCCACAAGATAGGGCTGCAAGTATAATTTTCACAAAAGGGGACTATGTTGACCTCCTGGTTAATGGTCAAGTTATTGGGCTAGGAAAGGTTGAATCTACAGAAGTTGGAACTTATTATGGTGGAGGAAGGGTTGTTGCAAGCTATGTTATGGTTTTGATAATTGATGTCACTCAACCACATTTGATTGTGGAATATGTTGATGAAGGGGACACACATCCATGGAGGACTACAGATTTGAGGCACACCATAGGTAAATCAAATACCAAAGCATATGTTAAGAATTATTCATAGTTTATTGAATGTTTTTTTTAGAAAATACTAAGTTTGTTATGTTTGGTGTACAGGTGCAAATGTTTGTTCAACATTTTCTATTGGAGACAAAGTAGATCTTTTACAACATGGAGTGAAGGTGGGTGAGGGCTCCATATTCAATACAGAGCTTGGGAATAAGGTTCATGGAAAGATTGTAAAGAAAGGATGCATAGTGGTTAGAATTGAGAAGGTGTTAAAAAATGATGCTCCTTTACCACATCCAACTGGATTTGAGGAAACACTAGGGGGTGCAATAGAATCTTATGAGATTTGACCATAAATAGATTTGAAACCTCATTGTGAAGATCAACCCATAAATATTCCACAAGATAGGGCTGCAAGTATAATTTTCACAAAAGGGGACTATGTTGACCTCCTGGTTAATGGTCAAGTTATTGGTCTAGGAAAGGTTGAATCTACAGAAGTTGGAAATTATTATGGTGGACGAAGGGTTGTTGCAGTTTATGTTATGGTTTTGATAATTGATGTCACTCAACCACATTTGATTGTGGAATATGTTGATGAAGGGGACACACATCCATGGAGGACTACAGATTTGAGGCACACCATAGGGAAATCAAATACCAAAGCATGTGTTAAGAATTATTCATAGTTTATTGAATGTTTTTTTGAGAAAATACTAAGTTTGTTATGTTTAGTGTACAGGTGCAAATGTTTGTTCAACATTTTCTATTGGAGACAAAGTAGATCTTTTACAACATGGAGTGAAGGTAGGTGAGGGCTCCATATTCAATACAAAGCTTGGGAATAAGGTTCATGGAAAGATTGTAAAGAAAGGATGCATAGTGGTTAGAATTGAGAAGGTGTTAAAAAATGATGCTCCTTTACCACATCCAACTGGATTTGAGGAAACACTAGGGGGTGCAATAGAATCTTATGAGATTTGGCCAGAAATAGATTTGAAACCTCATTGTGAAGATCAACCCATAAATATTCCACAAGATAGGGCTGCATTCACATGTACAAGGGTTTCTCTTACACATGGATGCATAGGAACAATTATGTGCATTCCCAAAGGAATGATAGTTAATGTCTATGAGGATGACATGGTTGTGGGTGAAACACTAGGTGAAGATAACTTTGGTGTTTTTGTGGAAGAGATACATGGGTATTGTGAAAGATGCAAGATTGGGGATAAGTCTATACATGGATTGGTTAGATGGCCAATACATAAATTGGTGGACAACATAGGTGAGATGTTAAGGGTCAAGACAAAGTACAAAGAGCCACCCATGGAAATGCTGATATGGGATGTTATAGAGGATACAAGTCCTTTATACCAATGGGATGGGGATCTTTATAATCAAAAAGATCAAGATGTCAATGTTCTTAATGCATCGAGGCCATATAAAAAGATTAAACGAGCTATGACAAGAGAAAAAGTTGCAAAACGTCAAAGCAAGATAGATAAAGAGAAAGAAGTCTAACTTTTGGCTGCAGATGAATGTTGTAAACAAGATTGTCTTCAACATGTGGATAGGAATGCCATTGCAAATGCTAGAAGGGATATGGACTGCAAAGACAAAAATGGTATCAGGGAATTTGTATTGAATTCACTTGTTTCAAACACTATCATGTCAATGAGCCATTGCCATGGCCTACCTCCTATTATTAGAAAAGTAAAGGACATGAGATTTGATGGTAATGTTATTTGTAAGAAAGCATGGTACAAGATACATAAGATTCCTCAAAGCACCTTCTATAGCTACCAACATAATTTTGAACAAGGACATATGGAATCCATTCATGGTAACACCAATACATGTAAAGCATGTGCACAAACTGTGGCGGCCATAGAAATACTGCATAAAATTGTAATGGACAATTTAGATTTTTCGCCAAACCAAACACGTCAAGTCGAAGCAGATGGAACTTCTTCTCCTCTAAGATTGTTTCCTTCGACTTACACACAAAGCTCTTTATTAAAAGATATCAATGTGGGTTTGGAAAAGCTCAATTGTCCATTAATATCACAACCAACAATGAGCAAGATTTGGAACACTCATTTTCGAGACATGGCATTCTCAAAGAACACCAACTTCAGTAAATGTGGTGAATGTATTGTGTTGAAGTCACAAATGAAGTCAGCAACTACAAAAGAGTTGGAAGAAACGGCACGCGTTAGATTGAACAAACATAACAAGATCATTATGTGCGGAAGACATTGCTACTATGCCCGCAGAATCATGTCAGAGAGGTTTCCAAAGGAGTATTTGAGTATTATCCATGATAAAATGGATAAAACAAAGACTTCAATTCCAAGGCTACGCGTCAAATCAAAATCTATTGTAGGAATAAACTTGGGTTTGTCATTGACAGGTATGCTAACACATGGGCATAAGACAAGAGGTTTTGGTCATTTCTCCCTACCATTTGTACATATGGGATCACAATTTACCATTACATCACTTGCTAAGTGCTTTAGGGACCTTGAAGACCCACATCTTGATATGTATGGTGATCTTCTTTATGAGAGTGGAAGTTCAAGAAACCCACTTTCAAATGCATTACTTGACACCTCTATTTACTCAAAATGTAGAGTGTACAAGGATGAATTTTTATCTCATGGAAGATTAGAAAATCAAGATATCGATTTTAAACCTCTTCCTCCACATTTATTGTTACAATTGGATAATGCATCAAGTGATAATAAAAATCGTTATCTTTTCATGTTTCTATTACTTCTCACTGCACTTCGTGTCTTCATCACTATTGAGGTTGGGTTCTTGCTCGTGGGACACACCCATGAAGACATAGACGGGACCTATGGGAGAATGTCTTCCAGCTTGAAAAGTAAAGATATATATTCTCTACCTGAGATGATGGATACATATCGCAAAATTGAAGAAAAAAGAGTGTTTCCACCTAAACTGATTGATAAGGTGTATGAATTCAAAAGCTTCCTTAATGGATACATCAAGGAAGGAAAAAATGCACTAGTTGGACATCTTAATGTTCAGTACTTCCAATTTCTTGTACTCAATGATGTTCCGATATTAAGGTATAAAGAATCCATAAGAGATGTTGAGTGGTCAGAACCAGTTGAGTTATGGAATACAGACGATGAAGGTCAATCTAAACTGCCCATAGGGAAGCCATCTTTCTTACATCCCAAAGAGAATGAAATCTATTTAAAAGAACTAAAAGAAGGAATAACATCATACATAAAAATGTGGAAAGACACAATGGGTTGTGAGGATTTGCCAATTGTTACACCAGAATGGAAAAATAAGGTAGAGTATTGGGAAAGAGTTATTAATACTATATATGAAGATTACAATGATCATGATTCATCTTCTGAGGATTTCTGGCCCAAGACAAGGCAAACTCCAGATGTTGGTCGTAATGCGCTTCATGCAATCTCAAATATTATGGATGGGGATTTTGATACTATGACAGGTGAACCCGTGTATGTTGGACCCAAGTGCAATAAGCCAAAGACAACATTCAACCCTATTAATGATGTTGAGAAAGGAAAGATGTTGCTAGTTAGATCAGGAAACGAGGAAGAAGGGGAGATGATTTGGATGGCAAAAGCCACCTCAAATATATTTCAAGATGATGAAAGTGATACTCTTCATGTTAAAGTTGATTGGTGGAATCCCGGTTCAGGGAAATACAATGGAAAAGTATTAGAAGAATATTGGGTACCAAATCCTGATGACATAGAGCTTGGATCTATTCCAATTGATACCATAGTTTGGGCATGGAAGGATAAGAAAGAACATTGCAAGAAGGCCAAGATAAATAAACATGGTGTACAAGCTGTCCTTGACCTACTTGAACGAATAACATGAGATTAGGTGGAGATGATTCATGGATGTAATTTTGTTCTTTGGAGGACCAATTAATACATGAAGAAACATTTTTCAATTTTTCTTGTATATTGAATATTCTCTTCAAATTTATTTGAGGAGTTTTATATTATTTGGTACAAATATGAAAATTTTGTTTAAATTGCAATGTATTCATGTGACGATACTTCATGCAAATTACATGACACCATGGAATATTAAACTTTCAATGATTTGTTTATATTAACATAACTTCTCCCATAACTTGGATAATCAAGTCCAATAATGCACTTAAAATCAATATCTTCTAGTTTTGGCCTATTAAAACTATATTGGAGTTAATTTGGCATATTAAAACTATATTGGAGTTAATTAGCATTGTTTTCAATGTAATACGTTCAAACACCAAACAATATCTAACATGGAAATTACAAATTCCAATGCTTTGTCTAGATCAACATAACTTCTCACTCCATCAAACTTGGATAATCAAGTTCAATAATACATTTAAAAGCATCATCTTCTAGATACGATCTATTAAAACGATAATGTTTGGAGTTAATTAGCATTGTTTTCAATGTAATACGTTCAAACACCAAACAATATCTAACATGGAAATTACAAATTCCAATGCTTTGTCTAGATCGACATAACTTCTCACTCCATCAAACTTGGATAATCAAGTTCAATAATACATTTAAAAGCATAATCTTCTAGATACGATCTATTAAAACGATAATGTTGGGCTAGCTAATTCGTATTCTTTTCAATATAATACATTCAAACACTTCATGAATATATATTATAATAAAATAAATTAAACTGTACTACTTTGTTTCTATTCCAATTCATAACAAAATTATTTATTTTGATCATTAAAAAACACGTCTAGACTTATAAAATATTTTCTTTTGACATCTGTAAAATGTTTCCAATAAAAATTACCAATAAAAGTTCATAATAATTTGATTTTGATTGTTAAATGACACACAAATACTTATAAAATATTTTGATTGTTAAATGCACTACCAATAAAAATTCATAATAACTTGATTTTGATTGTTAAATGACACACAGATACTTATAAAAAAAATTGATTGTTAAATGCACTTTTAATAAGTTTAGTGGGTTTTCACTTTTGTATTTGTAAGAAACAAAAATGTACTTCAATGTTTCTATTCTAATTCATTGATTTCAAATGTACCACACTTCTCGATCCATCAAACTTGGTTAATGGAGTCCAGTAAAGCACTTACAAGCAACATATTATAGACTGTCTATAAAAACTTTATTATGGGAATAGCTAATTAATGTTTTTTAATGAAATATGTTCAAACATTTCAAAAATAAATACTGGACATACAACATATTATAGACTTTGTCTATAAAAACTTTACTATGGGAGTAGCTAGTTAATGTTTTTTCAATGTAATATGTTCAAACATTTCAAAAATAAATACTGGACACTTGCAATAACTAGAATGGGTTTTCCCTCTTTCTTCATGTATTTGAAAAAAAACCAATTGTACTATAAAATTTATATTCTAATTAATAATTTTTTTTTACCTTAATTGGTATACTTAGACTTTATCCAATACAATATTTTCTCTTGTTGGTTCTAAAATAGTGCCAACCACATATCATAATATATAGTATTGAATAATGAATATTTCTTTAAATGTTAGATGATTATATTTATATTATAAAAAGGAATCTAGGCTTAACCAATCAACATAATCCAAAGTAATAATTGATAGTTAACAATGTCCAAAACATGTAGAAACTTGTGGGCTCATAATAATCCCATAAAATGAAGGGAAAAAGTGAAGTGCCTAAGTACCTATTGTGCTATATACTTGACAAAAATGTCCTAAGGCATACAATACACAATACATATAAAGGGAAGAAAATAAAATAGAGTATGACCTAATTATCCATGTTGTTGCTCGTAGATATGTTATTGATTATTTTTCTAGTCAATATTCTAAAGATTATTAGGGGTAGTGTCATCATCCACAAGTACAATATTACAATGACTATAGGAGCTAATACGTTTTCATGGTATTAGAGGTTTCACCTAATTCCTAGACATTTCCAGTTCTTGTTGTCTCTTGAAGTTGAGCAAAACCCCCCATGTTCTAGCCACCCATTATCAAGATTGAGAATTACTAAGTTATTATGCCAATACATAAATTTGTTATAGTAACAAACACATTGACTGTTATGTCATTAAATAGCTTTCTAGGTCACTTTAAAATGGCGACAATCTCTTACTAATATGGTAATTCAACACATGCACAATATATGCTTTATCAAATTATAAATAAAATGGTTAATACTTTCAACATACCAATAATGCCATTAGATAAATTAATAGGTAAGAAATATTAATACAAATTACAAATTATAATAATAAAACAATGTAAAGAATCTAAGTTTAAGCATAGGAAGATATGCTTCAAATTAATATAAATTTGATTTTATATAGCTTATAATGATAATATTGTAAAAAAAATGGTGAATATATAGATTGAAATGAGTGAATTAAGTAATTTTTAGGTTTTTCATTTTTTGAAAACTCAATCTTGTTGAAGTTCGAAATTCTAGATCCATACTCGACAATACATATAAAGGGAAGAAAATAAAATAGAGTATGACCTAGTTTTCCATGTTGTTGCTTGTGTATATGTTACTAATTGTTTTTCTAGTCAATATTCTAAATATGATTAGGGGTAGTGTCCTCATCCACAGCTTCAATATTACAGTGACTATATGAGCTAATAATTTTTCATGGTATTAGAGGTTTCAGCCAATTCCTAGGCATTTTTAGTTCTTGTTGTTTCTTGAAGTTGAGAAAAAATCCCCATGTTATAGCCACCCATTATCAAGATTGGGAATTAATAAGTTACTATGCCAATACATAAATTTGTTACAGTAACAAACACATTGACTGCTATATCATTAAATAACTTTGTAGGTCACTCTAAAATGGAGACAATCTCTTACTAATATGGTAATTCAACACATGCACAATATATGCTTTATCAAATTATAAATAAAATGGTTAATAATTTCAACATACAAATAATGCCATTAGATAACTTAATAGGTAAGAAATTTCTTGCAACATCTATTGTTCATGAGATGAGGTAAACCTTGATCAACTCAAATATTATTACAAATTAAAAAATTATAATAATAAAATAATGTAAGGAATCTAAGTTTAATATTAGGAAGATATGCTTCAACTTTATATAAATTTGATTTTATATAGCTTATATTGATAATATTATAAAAACATGGTGAATTAAGTAATTTTTTGGTTTTTCATTTTTTGAAAACTCAATCTTGTTGAAGTTCTAAATTCTAGATCCCTTCTATAATTCCAAATTTAATGAAATATGTGTTTCATGTTCGCCGAGGAGTGAGGACACTATAGGGTCGGCTTCCACTGGTGGCAACAACAGGAGAGCTAGTGTGTCAGTTGATCTCAACGATATATATGGAGATCTCCATGTGGGGGATGCGCAACAAAACTCGAGCGCATCAGTTGCATATTTTTTGTTAGATACATTTTTTAGTAAATTTTTAGTATATAATGCATTGAATTTCAGTTGCAAGTTATACTATATATTTTTAGTAACATTTGTGTTTTGGTTTGGATCGCAAGTGACCCATCAGGGGGATCATATGATGATGAGTTCGCATGCATCACTCTTGCTGATATCACTACCCAGCGAGAGTGGGTGCACTCATGTGTGTGCACATTGAAGGAGGATTCTCCCACACGGCGATCTTTATTCATGATGTTATCAACAATGGATCAGATGTTGTCCCTCTACAAGAGGGTGGGACCTCTTAGTGACATTTGGCGTCATTCATGCCAGAAGAGGAGACGGGATGTCATTAGGATCCACAAATGGGAGGATGTCAAAGTAGCCATAAAAGGGCATGACATCAAGGGTACTTTGTTTGACATCCCTCCTGACCGCCCTTTCGTTCAACCGCTTAGACTCAAGGATTTTAAGTTGGAGGCCGAAGCACCATATCTATATGATAGATTCGTCGGAGCGTGGGGTAGATTCCCCCACCATGACTAGGTCCCATTGTACTTTGCAAAACATATTTATGCAGAGTTTGTTTTGGATATGCACCCAGATTACACGAGCACAGGGTCCGAGTTCTTTGGGGCTGGTAGGGGACGCTCCTACCAACGTCCTAGGGCTTGGAGAGACCCTTCCTTCGTGCTAACCCCTTCAAGGTTGGTACCGTTTCCAGACAGGACAGTTATCAGGTCAGTGAATGTGGCACAATCATCCCATCTTGCTGTAGAGGATAGACATGTCCTTGCAGATTCGTTGTTCACTGCCATGGGCAATGCTGTTGTTGCTGCGCATGGAGAGGCATCTAGACCACCCCCTGAACTTACAGAGCCAGAGATAGAGTATGTCAATAGTGACATGCTCAGGAGTTTGGATGGCGAGGCCATACTGGGGTATGCCAAGTCAGTCTGTGATGCATACTTTTGGTTGTATCGTCGATGCGTCTCTCAAGGATAGGTATACTTTTGTACAATTATGTATATATGTTCTTCATGTTACATCATATTATATGTCGTAAATTGAATGGCTAATAATACTTAAGGGAGTTGTATTCTATTACTCCATGCAGGGTACCACATTCATGGACCAACTCTTTGCTAGTGATCCATCGGTTGGTCCATCCGCTCGTCCCAAACTGTGGACAACAGTAGTCAAGGTAAGTTATAATTTATGTTCTAATTTAATTTGAGTTTATTATTTCCCAGTTTAAATAATTTATGTTTTAGATCTTAACTTAAAATGAATTCCAAATTGTCCAGGACAAAGGAAAGGGCATTGCTCCCGATGATAGACATGAGGACCGCGAAGGTCCTGACCAGCTAGGTCTAGACATAGAGGTGAGTTTTAATTTATGTTCCAATTCATGTTATTTAATCACATTTAGTAATTTATTTTTGTACTTTATGTTTCAATTTTTGAATTATAACTTAAATTATGTTTTAGTTTTAATTTTTAATAAATCTAACTTATTACATCTAATGGCATATTACACAGGCATCGCTATGGGTGGGTGTCGATGCTGCAATGGATTTCACATATGATTGGGATGCAGCTCGAGCACATGGTCCTGATGAAGGGCCATCTACCTAGATTCCTACCCAGATGCTAGATATCACCATTGACTCGACGGAGATCGAGGCATTCGTTCATAGTTTACCAGAGGCTTAGAGCCAACATCGGTCTACTACACACGAAGGCAGTCAAGGGCCTCGTGGGGGTAGTGGCTAATGAGTTGATGATCTATACATTTCCATGTTTTGGATATTTTCATATTTTCATGTTTTGGATAATCTATGTATATGTTTTCATGTATTAGATATGGATTTCTATCATTTATACATGGACTTTTATCATATTTGTACTTTGGATATCGACTTTTGGATATTTTGTTACATATTTTGTATATTTTATCATATTGATGTCTTCATGTGTATTTTGTATATGATTTGAAATTGGTCAAGTTTTTTTATATTACATATGGATATAGTTATTACAGTTACAAATTTATGTTTTGTCGTTTCAAATGCAAATTTAATGCACAGTGATTACAATATAAAAGTTCAATCTCGATGTGTAGTTACAATTTATTTCAATTTAAAATGCAAATTTCGACTACATTACAGAACATCTTCCAAAATTTAGAATTGAATACATACCTTACAATTTAAAATGAAATTCCAATTCCAATTCCAATTCAATTAATATAAAATTTCAAATTTAATGTGTAATTTCAATTCCAATTCAATTACAATTTAAAAGCTCATTTTCAACTACAGTACAATTGCATAAATAAAAGCAAAATTTAAAATTAGAATACATTTGAAATAAAAAATTGAAATTACAATTACATTATGTTCTCTACACATTACAATTCAATTACAATTTACACATTCCAATTCAATGTGTTGTTCCAATTTAAAAGTTCAATTTCAATTACATTACAATTGCATTTGAAATAAAAATTTTAATTAGAATACACTGTACAATCTAAAATTTAAATTTTACAATTTTACATTGTATAGATGTATTTTAAATTCTCAATTACATTATAATTGTAAATTTGAAATCAAAATTTAAAATTAGAATACGTTTGAAATTGAAAATTGAAATTATAATTGCATTATGTTGTCTACACATTACAATTCAATTACAATTTCCACATTCCAATTCAATTACATGCAAAATTTAATGTGTACTTTTAATTGAAAATTCAATGTGTTGTTGTATACAAGAATGTTTTTGTCCATTGAGAGTGAAATATCCCTTGAGACAAAATTCTCTAGTTACAACCAACCAATGATTGATTCATGCCATTTTGGTGATGTTTGTGATAGATTTATACCAAATTCAAAAATATTTGGTGTAATAACAAGTTCTATAGTATGTAGGTGATATTTATGTTCTTTTCTTTTAAGTGTGCGCTCTAATCTAAAGTCATAAAAGTATGGTTTGTTTTCTTGGCAATGAGCATAACCACCTAGTTAATATAAGAAATGAAAATATATTGATAGCAGATGCTTGTACAACTATGGTAGAAAGATTCAAAGAGAGGCAATATGTTGAAGGGTGGTGTTAAATTTTGAGCATTAATTCACAATACTCTAGGATATTCACTGAGAGAATAACATATACTGTATATCAATGCATAACAATCACAATAAGCATGACAAGCATCACAAGAATCAAAAGCATGAGAGACAAGAGACACAGAGTTTCCGTGGGGAAAACCCTAAGGTGAAAAACCCCACAACTTCCTCAGAGATAGAGAGAGCAATGGCTCAACCAAAGTACAACCAACATACACTTGAGATAGTCTCCTAGAAGCAGATGATCCTCCTCCTCACTAGTGTGCCACTTTCTGAGTGAGAGAGATATGACTTTCTGAATGATCTAAATAGAGATCTCCTGATCTCTATTTATACTAACCTATTTGCCCAGTGACCTTATGGGGCCGACTTGTCTAGCTAGGTACATCCACAATATAATATATATTTCAGGGCCGACCCCACACATGGTGGTCTAATAACCCATCGGCAAGTACACACACTTGCGACACTTGTCAATCCACATGACAACACTTCCTTATAGAGGAATAACACATCTCTAATAAGGGTACAATAAATATATATGAAATACATTCCGAATTTACATATACATCAACACTCCCTCTTAACTAGGAAGGTATTTCTCGACATAGATCTGCTAGACAAGTCTTCTTTTTGGGATCATCATCATCATCATCGTCACTGTTGTTGCTATCTCAAGCAATCTCTGACTCTAGTCATCATAGGAAGTTCTACAGAGCTAGTCCTTTTTCATACTGGATGTAGGCCCACCACCTGCAGGTCTTCATCATCACTGGCCATACTATGGAAATCTCAGGACTTATTACGTGCGTCACAAAACTTTAAAAGAGTCTCTTGACTAGCAAGAACCCTAAAGAGCATTTGAGGCCTTTTTCATCTTGTCCAGATCTCCAGGACTTATTACATGTGACCCCACCACAAAACCTCGAAAGAGAATCCCAGGACTGATTACGAGCACAAGGCTCAACCTATCGGATCTCCCAGGGCACAAATTACATGTGGTCACCACAAAACCTCGAAAGAGCTTCCCAGGACTGATTACAAGCACAAGGATCAACCTATCGGATCTCCCAGGGCACAAATTACATGTGGTCATGGAAAAACCTCGAAAGAGCATCTTAGGACTGATTACGAGCACACGGCTCAACCTATCGGATCTCCCAGGGCACAAATTACATGCCATAGGACAAAACCTCGAAAGAGCATATGCCAGATATCCCAGGGTACAAATTACATGCCGTAGGCAAAACCTCGAAAGACTGTCTGCAGATCTCCCAGGGCACAAATTATATGTCCTCCCAAGCAAAACCTCGAAATAGCATTTGCTAGATATCCCAGGGTACAAATTACATGACATAAGAAAAACCTCGAAAGACTATCTGCAAATCTCCCAGGGCACAAATTACATGCTTATCTGCACAACCTGTTCCACGGCCACAGAGTATCAACCTGATATTCACCATACATCATCCTGATATACACATGATCATTCTGATCATCATCACTGCAACATCATGCTGCATGTCATCTAGAGCAACATCCTGAAGCTCGTCATCCATGATCATCTTGATCATACAATGCATCTACCTGATGCATACCAAGTAGCTACCTGATACATATAATCATACATGATCCACCTGATCACAAACTGTATCCACTTGATACAAATATAAATACATGATACATATCAACATACATGATATACCTGATCATACAATGTATCCACCTGATACATATACAGATACATGGTCCAAGCATCCAACATGATGCTTATACAAAATACATACACATGATCTAACCGATCATATCCAACATCCAACATGATGCATACATACATATAAATGATCCAACTGATCATATTCAACATCCAACATGATGCGTACATACATATACATATAAATGATCCAATTGATCATACAAAGCAAAAACCAGAACATCATCCTGATGCTCATCATCCAGCGCTTACATCCATAGCCATGTGAAGGATCCTCCTTCCAACATGCTTGGAATGGCTTCAGTAAATGTGTCCATCAATTCTTCCTCGAAGTGTCATCAATCCGAAGAACACCAAGCCTCTCTCTGAAGTACTCGAACTTCACCCTGGCTAGTGGCTTCGTCAGCACATCTGCAATCTGCTTGTCCATGGCAACGTACAGGAGCTTCACAGCTCCTCTCTGTACCATATCCATGATATAATGATATTTGATCTCTATGTGTTTCGACCTGTCATGAAACACTGGGTTCTCGGACAGCTTCACACAACTCTTGTTATCACAAAAGATACCAGTAGCATCCAATGGGAGATCAAATAACTCAGACAGTAGCTTCCGTAGCCATACTACCTCACAACTAGCTGAACAGGCTACAACATACTCTACCTCAGTTGTACTCAGTGCTACGTAGGACTGCTTCCTGCTAAACCAAGAGATCACACCTGATCCCACACTGAAGCAGCACCCAGATGCGCTCTTCCTATCTGCAGCATTGCCAGTCCAATCTGAATCAACATAACCTTGTAGGTTAAACTTTTGATTCGCCTCATACTTGAGCCCATAATCAACTGTACCCTTCAGGTACCTCAGAACATGCTTTACAGCAACCAGATGAACACTCCTCGGATCTGTCAGGAACTAACTCAATGTGTTCACCGCAAAGCAAATATCTGGTCTAGTGTTCGTCAGGTACATCAAGGACCTAATCATCTGACGATACATAGAGACATCAACCGGCTCAGATGAATCATCACATAGAAGCTTCAGATTCGATGCCATAGGTGTGGCCATGGCCTTGCAATCCATCATCCCGAATCTCTTCAGGATATCTACTGTGTACTTCCCTTGACCAAGGAAGATCCCACCTGTACTCTGCCACACCTCCATACCTAAGAAATAATGCATCATTCCCAAATATTTCATATCGAACTCGACAACAAGCTTCCTCTTCGTATCTGCAATCAATTTGTCATCTCCTGTTACAAATAAGTCATCCACATACGGGAGTAGAATCACAGGATTCCCTTCCTCAACCTTGTAGTAAAGGTTGGAATCCGCTTTACTCTTGGTAAATCCCAAACTAGATAGGAAACTGTCCATCTTGCCATACCAAGTTCTGGGAGCTTGCTTCAAGCCATACAAGGCTTTCTTCAATATGCACACATAAGATTCTCTGTCATGTATTTCGAAACCGAGTGGCTACTCCACATATACTTCCTCTTCAACTACACCATTCAAGAAGACAGTCTTGACATCCATCTGGTGTATTTTCCATTTCATCGTTGCAGCCAGGGAAAGTACTGTTCTGATGGAAGTATACCTGGCTACAGGTGCAAAAGTTTCTTCATAATCTATTCCCTCTTTCTGATAGAATCCATGAGCTACAAATCTTGCTTTGTATTTCTCTACACTTCCATCTACAGCATGCTTGATTTTGTAGATCCATTTAGAAGTCATAGCAGACTTCTCTTTTGGTCTTGGTACAACATCCCAAACATCATTCTTCATTATTGATTTGTATTCGTCAACCATGGCATCCTTCCATTCTTTCTTTTCTGCTGCTTCTTCATAACTAGAAGGCTCTTTGTTCATAATGTCACAGAGTAAAGCAACATAGCTAGTATGTGATCTAGTTTTCTTCTTTGCTCTGTGTTCTTCTTCTGGAATGCCAAATCTTTTTGCATCTTGAAAGAGATCTCTAGCCCATGCAGGTTTCCTCTTGTGAGAGTTATCCTCATGGGGTGGATCTACAGGTTCTTGCGGATCTTCAAACTCATGAACAACTTCTGGAACTGCTTCAGTCATGGTAGTGTCTTGAAATCTAGTTTCCTTAGGTTCTTCATAAACTTCGATAGGTGCCTTCCTTGATTTGATGAAGGCTGAGTTTTCATCAAATGTTACATCCCTGCTGACATCAATCTTCTTGAACCCTGGAAAGTATATTCTGTAAGCCTTCGAGCTTTCACTGTAACCCATAAAGATACCCTTCTTCCTTGAAGGATCTAGTTTAGTCCTCTTTTCCTTTGGGACATGAGTGCATACTAGACAACCAAATATTCTGAGATGGCTGACTTCAGGTTTCTTACCAAAAAATACCTCTTCTGGTGTCTTGTTATCCAATATCTTGTGGGGTGTTCTGTTATGCACATATACAACTGTTCTAGCTACTTCTGCCCATAGATGCATAGGAAGATCCTAGTCATGCAGCATTGCCCTTGCTGCTTCCATGATTGTTCTGTTCTTATTTTCTGCAACTCCATTATGTTGAGGATTATAAGGAGCAGTCAACTCCCTCTTAATCCCTGAATCACTACAAAGCTTATTGAAGTCACCTGAGGTGAATTCTCCACCATTGTCGGATCTGAATGTTTTGATCTTCTTGTCAGTTTGATTCTCCATCAAGGTTTTGAATTCCTTGGATTTATCAAACACCTCATCTTTGCTCTTCAATAAGTATACCCAAGTCTTCCTGGAGAAGTCATCAATAAATGAGACATAGTAAACATACCCACTCAAAGAGCTGGATGACATAGGACCACATACATCTAAGTGGATGATTTCTAGGATGTCTTTTGCCTTGCTTTCACTGCTTGGGAAAGCCTTCTTAATGTTCTTACCTTTTGCACATCCTTTTCAAACACTTTCATGTTTGGTCTTGATATCAGGAAGACCCTCTACAATTGCTTGCAATTGGAAGTGCTCTATAGTGCATATGAGCAATTCTTCTATGCTAAAGTTCACTTGGCTCCATGGATTCATGTACCATGGCATGTTCAGGTTGTCCCTTCAATTTATACAAACCTCCCTCTTGCTCTCCAATCACTACTGCATCATCTATGTTCTTTCCCTTTGGCCACATTAGGACTTGGCCATCTACAAATGCCACCCTCATACCTTTTGCATCCAATGCAGAGATGGAGAGTAAGTTCTTCTTGAGCCCAGGTACATAAAGGACTTCTTTCATCTTCAAAGATTTTCCAGAATCTAGGTTGTAGGAGGCTTCACCACTTCCTTTGATTGGGTATTGATAATCATCCCCAAGTTTCACCTTATGGGGTGATTCATGTTCAAATAGATTCACAAAAGATTCCTTAAACCCAGTCATGTGTTTGGAAGCCCCATTGTCAATCAACCAATCATTTCAACCATGGGAGATAGTACCTGTGAGAGCAGAAATTAGAACATACTCTTCTTCACTTGATGAGTCATCATCACTATCACTTTCTGCCCTAGCCTTCTTCATTGGGGGTTCATCATCTTCGGTAGCATGAGCATGATATCTTCTTTTGTTATTCTTCTTCTTCTTATTGAAGTTTTTGTTGTTGTCTTTCTTCTTCTTGGGAAAATCTGAAGCAAAGTGTCCCTTCTCATTGCAATTGAAGCATCTGAGATCTTTCTTATCTTTATGATAATGGTGGTGTGAGAATCTTCTGTTATGAGATGATTCCTTCTTAGACTTGCCTTTCCTGGCATGTGCTATGAGAGCTTGATCTTCATTTGCCATCTTTTCTTCTCGGGCCACAAGCCTAGCTTCTTCTTGAGAGCATTTTTCCCGCAATTTGTTGAAGGAGATCAACTTCTTCCTTGCACTGATTCCTTGAATAAAGGAATCCCATGACCTGGGTAGGCCATTTAGAGTGGTCATCGCCACTTCACCATTCTCCACCAATTCATCCACTGCTTCTAGTTGTTCCTTGATCTGGGAGACCCTTGAAAAATAAGATTGAATGGTTTCTCCATTCTGAAACTTTACTCCTTTCAATTGGTTTCGCAGGGTCATCTTCCGATTTATGTTCTTCCCTTGAAATAGCTTGGTCAAAGAGTCAAACATCTACTTGGGTGTCTTTAGAGAAGACACATGGGGTATGAGATGGTCTTTGATAGAATCAACAATGATTCTCTTTGTCTTGACCAAGTTTTTCTTATGCAATAACTTAGCCTCTTCATCCTCTAGGATAGGGATGTCTTCTTTTACATATGAGTCCAACTCATTCTCTTCCAGGATTAACCCAATCCTATACTTCCAAGCTCAGAAGTTATCAGCTCCTTCAAGCTTATCCTCAAGCTTGGTGTGGTGAGATATCTTAAAGAGTACTTCAAATGGAAATAGAAAAGATTTAGGTCTTACCACTTGAAATGCTGAAAACTAGATCTGGTCCTGGATTAAGGTTTGTCAGAAAAACCCTAAAAATTCAAAATGTGAATTTCAATTTTCTAAAAGGATAGAAAGATGCGCCTTGATGAGCTGATCAGCCTGGTGTATTTAGAATTTGAGTTCAGCAAAGCTTTACCCTTCAGATTTTCCTTTTTGTCCTCCCGGGTTCACTAGGGAGAGCTCTGAATTAGGGTTTGAGTTTCCTAGAGATCTACCTAGCCAAAAATATCGATCCAAAGCTATAAACTTCGATTTTTGCCAGGAGCTTCCAACTATGTCTTCAGATTTCAGAAATTCTTATTTTTGTGGAAACCCTAATTTTTAGGGCCAAATCTGAAAATGCTTAGAATTGAATTCTGATTGGACAGATAGATTCGCCTTGATGAGTAGAGTCAATATACTATACTGATTTTCCAAAATCCGTGGAGAGAAAACCAATAAATAAGAAACTCAAGTTTCTGTCATTGCAAAATGTCTTCTTCTCAGGTTAGCTCTGATACCATGTTAAATTTTGAGCATTAATTCACAATACTCTAGGATCTTCACTGAGAGAATAAAATATACAGTATATCAATGCATAACAATCACAATAAGCATGATAAGCATCACAAGAATCAAAAGCATGAGAGACAAGAGACACAGAGTTTCCGTGGGGAAAACCCTAAGGTGAAAAACCCCACAACTTCCTCAGAGATAGAGAGAGCAATGGCTCAACCAAAGTACAACCAAAATACACTTGAGATAGTCTCCTAGAAGCAGATGATCCTCCTCCTCACTAGTGTGCCACTTTCTGAGTGAGAGAGATATGACTTTCCGAATGATCTAAATAGAGATCTCCTGATCTCTATTTATACTAACCTGTTTGCCCAGTGACCTTATGGGGCCGACTTGTCTAGCTAGGTACATCCACAATATAATATATATTTCAGGGCCAACCCCACACATGGTGGTCTAATAACCCATCGGCAAGTACACACACTTGCGACACTTGTCAATCCACATGACGACACTTCCTTATAGAGGAATAACACATCTCTAATAAGGGTACAATAAATATATATGAAATACATAGATGAAATACATTCCGAAGTTACATATACATCAACAGGTGGTGTTTGTGCTAATAACAATGGAGTATTATGCATCACTCAATTTTTAATCCACACAGTCATTTAAGGTTTTAAGAAAGAAACAAATTGTGATGTCAAAGTCTTGCCAACTTTCATTATTACTTTTCCATGTCGATAAAAAACAAAGGCATGTACAAGTTGTGTTTTGGTTTGATAATTGAGGTTTTTTTACGCAAGCAAGGCCATATAATACTAACTAATTTCCCTCAAAGAGATTCCATCCCTATGCATTCAAAACTACATGATAAAGATGGTTTTTGATGCATGCAATCCAAAAATTGAGAAGGTTTGATGGTTAGAAATTATAGTGAATGTTTTTGAGTTGTGCCATATATTATATTCCATGTAGCACCAAGTGCCAATATTTTTATTAAATGGAATGAAGAGACGCAAAAAAATTTGGTACTAACTTTGATATGTTCAACAACAAAACTAATTGATTATTGTCAAGAATGAAACCTCTTTTCAATACATTGGTATTTGATAATATTTTTATATAATTGATAATGAAATACAATGAATGGATTGTAATGTATATAATTTTTCATTTGAAATCAAAATTTAAAATTAGAATACATTGTAGAATTTATAATTTAAACATAGAATGTACATTACAATTTAAAATTGAAATTTTACAAATACATTATATTGTCTAACATTACAATTCAATTACATTACAATTCAACTATCTAGTAGACCTTTAATATTGTGTTTAACGCATCTAAACAAATATCTATAAAACTATTATTGAGGAAGTTCATGGAGCACTGACCATACATTCAAGTGTATTCACATTGGAGCACCATGACCCAATTTTCACAAAAGCCTCCCATCTAGTATTTTTATTCTTGGCATTAAAGCATCTACAAAAATACATTTATAAAACAACCTCCACAAAAATCTCCAAAAAAATATTACACAAGACAACATGAAAACTATGTCAATGATGCAAGTGGCATTCATGTAACTCATTCATCTGGCCAATGGGTTATAGGAATGCAAGTCTCCATAATACGAACATGGTCAGCTTATGTCATCTTCCATCTCTTTGGCTCACCTCTCTTCACCTTGATTTTTTTTAGATGTATCTGAGATGCCACCACCAAATGATTGTATTGACATGATATATATTCAGGCATAAAATCTTTGTAAATAATATGTGCGCCTTGTTTTTTCACTCTTTCAAAATAGTGTCACATTAGAACCATGTTTCCAGTTTGGTATGTGAATTCTCCATCTTGGTAGGGTCACACCAACCTACTTTTTATTTGTGTGCATGGCATCAAATAATATGCCACATTTTATTGGTTGTGGGGGGGTGCAATGACAACGAATACATCACCTGCAAGATACATTACAAATATTATTCAAATGTCCTACGTGCATTTCTACAACATTTGTATATGTGTAATATATAATGAACTAATTAACTTAATGAAGTCTCTTGTACCTTCCCTAACCATATCAGAAACACGATCATGATATAATGAGACCATTGCCTCTTCAGTGTGCATCTCTTGCCATGTTGGAATTGGATGTGGGCCCTTTGGATTAAGAGAGACATATTTCCATGGTTTCACATATACATCATTTTCACAGTGATCAAGCCTGCCTCTATTTCCATCAATGCAAAAATCACAAAAACAAGCATACTTCCTCGTTTCAATGGAAAATATGTCACCCATGTCTTTACTTCGAATAGAATGTAATTACCTCGTACCAGGTATGGTCTCACAATACCACGGCATGGATCTATTCACATCTCCAAGGGAAACATCCCAAAAGAACCTACATGGAATTCAATTTGTCAAATATAAATTCCTATTGAGTATGTGTTCTTTTGGAAATGATGATATTGAATGTTATTAGCTTATTAATTGAGTTTGGAGTTTATTACCGGCACACCAGCCTTGCTTGTTCGTGACCTTGATGTCCCAAATGACATGTGCACCAATCAACTACTTCAGTGGAGCATTTGAGTCGGGTTGCATCATGACTCATCTGGTACCTCTGAAGTGCTCGTTTCACACATGCACCTGCGCCATCATATTCACCCTTTCCATGCCCGGTTTAAAAAAATCTCTAGGTGTGTCGGATTCCTGTCTCTTTGTGAAGGTGACTCAACCAATAAAAATGAGCGTGCCGATTTGAATTGCCCTGCACAGCCATCTGACCAAATCCAGTGTTCAACAAATGATACGTCTCTCTGCCTGAATGAATCATAAATAAACCCAAAGCAGTGTTGAATGAACAATGTGTCATGCTCACGATCATCACTAACATAAAAATGGTACTCCTTGATTACTTGACGTGACTAAGGATTGCTATCCCTACCATCAATGCTTTCCTAAGCATGTCTGTACAATACATGTACGAAGATAGACACCTGGTCAGAGTGATAGTACTCACTCTGTATGTCTCTCTGAGGAGCCTTTGAGGAGCAAAAGTGTAATTATCAGTAAATTCTACCACTGATAAGATTGTGCCTCGCTCAAATACCTCATGAGAATGTTTTAATTCTGAATCTTTCCACCTGGACCTATGGGATTGCTTTATGTATTTATAAATCTGACTTTGAAACTTCTCCATGAAATATGAAATAGGAATCTCATCCTTGAGCAAGTCGGTCCTCTTAGATGGCACAGATGAAGAAGATGATGGATTCATGGAGACATACTCATACCTCTTCTACTTAACTGTGATATCTGATAATCCATGGTGCATTGGATTGATAGGAAAGTTCCTATGGAACAATGTCAAATCACCGCATTCATGGCATTTTCTCCCACCTACACACCTCTTATTGAAAAACACGTGTTCATAATTCTTGTTGCATAGTATCATACAAATAAAATTTCATACTGTGTGAGGAGCTAGTAGACCGTTCCAGTGCCTTATGCGAAAATCCAGAAATGTGTCATAGTATAGTTGAAATTCAACGTGGTACCGGCAGCAACGAGTGTCGCGAATCGTATTCGGCCTAATATACCACGGTTTCAATTTGTTGAACATGCTAAATGATATTTGAACACCAGGATTGGTTTCTTGGAATTCCTTGTAAAGTGCAACTCCCGTCATCTCCATCACATGCTTACAGTGCTCCTGATAAATTCCTTTGGATAAACATTGTCGCAGGACATGCTTTTGATCTTGAATAACACAAGAATGGATATCCCAAAACTCTATCACCTTCTCTCTAATGCCTGCTGCCATCCTGCCTCGATAGGATTCCCTACAAATAATATCCCAACAAGCAACTTCATCATTTTCATCTATCTGGACCCTGAATTTAGTATATTTCAACAATGTTCCTTTGAAACATTGAGCAATGATGCCATTGTTGATACCATTTGATTTCTTGAGGTGTTTTGTGCCACAATAGCCGTTGTAATTTCCTTACGAGTAGCTCGGATATCACTATTTCTTGATTTTCCAAATGAAGATAATGCAGTTCTTACATTTTCTATTGCATTCTCGCATGTATTTTTTGTTTTATCGTCTTGAAAACCCAACTTTGTGGCACGTTTCAATTTTTTGTGTTTTATCAACCCATGTAGGATTTGAGCTTGTGCCATCGTTGAATGTTATTCAAAATATGACTCGATTATGTTACTGACATGCTCTCTAACTCTCCAACTAGGGATCAAGTTCCCAATCTCTTTTTGTGTAGAAACAACTGCACAGTCCTCTAGACAATTTCCACCCCTTCCAACCCCACTGCAACTCCCGATTATACTTTCAATGTTAGAGGGAAAGGTTTCATGTGATGGATGATTAGGATCATGAGGGGGCATAGGGTCATGTGATTCTTGATCACCATGATGTGATGTCTGAACATAATCTCTCCCTACATAATCAAAATTCATGTGAAGTAAATTTCAATCAGAAATGCATTATATACAAGGAGGTTCATTTTAAAGTACCAAATTGAAGTGTTTTGAAATGCACTCGTACACGAATTGAAAATACTTTTAAAACAAGAAAATTATTTGTAACTTGAATTCAAAATAACTAAATATGTACACATTTAACTTGAAGTTGTACATTTAGCTTGATAATTGTTCTAAGTAAAGTTTGAAATTCCTAGTAACTTGAAATTTGAAATTGCTAGTAAAGTTTGAAATTGCTTGTAACTTCAAATTCTTTGTAACTTGAAATTGCTAGTAATTACTTGAGAATTGTTCTAAGTAAAGTTTGAAATTGCTAGTAACTTGTACATTGAACTTTAAAATTGCTAGTAACTTGAAATTGATTACATGTAAATTAACTAATTGAAAATTGGTTACTTGATAGTTGTGCATTGAACTTTAAAATTGCTAGTAACTTGAAATTTGATGTGGAAATTGAAAAATTGAAAATTGCATGTGAATTGAATTTTCCAACTAATACATTTAGCTTGAGAATTGTTCTAAGTGAAATTTGAAATTGCTAGTAACTTGAAAATTGAAACTGCTTGTAACTTGAAATTGCTAGTAATTACTTGAGAATTGTTCTAGAAGTAAAGTTTGAAATTGCTTGTAACTTGAAATTGGTAGTAACTTGTACATTTAACTTTAAAATTGCTAATAACTTGAAATTTTTTACATGTAAATTAAAAATATTGAAAATTGCTAGTGACTTGAGAAAAATTCGGTACAAGTATTGAAAATACATTAAAACAAGAAAAATATTTGTAACTTAATTTCAAAATAACTAAATATGTACATGTAACTTGAAATTGTACATTTCGTTTGAGAATTGCTAGTAAATTTTGAAAATTGAGTATATATATTTAACCTAAGATAATTATTAATAACTTGATAGTTGTGCATTGAACTTTAAAATTGCTAGTAACTTGAAATTTGATGTAGAAATTGACAAATTGAAAATTGAGTGTGAATTGAATTTTCCAACTAATTATACATAACTATTAATTTAACTTGAAAATTATCCCTTTAACTTGAAAATTGTTAAAATTTTTGAAATATAAATTATATACCTACTATAGGAAAAAAAGTTAACTTATCCCTACATTAATGCATAGAAAAAATTGGTACATGAATTGAAAATACATTAACTATGAAAATATTTCATTCATTTGTTTTCAAATATTCATAAATATGAAAATATTTCCAACCTCCATAACTATGAAAATATTGCCAACCACCATAACTATGAAAATATTCATTCATTTGTTTTCAAATTGAATTTTCTAACTAATACATAACTATCATAATGTTCATTTCAAATAAAATGAGGATATGTTAAAATTAGACATTAATAGTTATTTTAATCAACAAATGTTGAGACTTGGAGCTCACATTGAGGCTATACATTTATATTTTTTTAACAAATAACAAAACAAGAATTGAAATTACATTTAACTTGAAATTGTTTTTTTTTTTTACAGAAATGGCTGATGAGAATTATATATTAAAATAGAGGTTCTTACAAAAAGATTTGGGAGACTGAACCCAACAAAAGCAGGGCTGAAGGCACCTCATAACCAGTCTTTTAAGCTCATACATAGCTGAAATTACATAAGAAATTTCTTCATAACATGGAAAATAAACAAACAGTTCTAATGCCAATAATTTAAGATAAACATCATAATTGAGGTCACTTATTGTTCATATGACGAGCCTTGAGATTGCTTCCTTCTCCCGCATCCTTAGTGTCCATGCCCAGAATTGCCGCAGGGTTGTTGCTTTTACTGGTCCTGATGCAGTCAAACTTCTCTTCTACTATCCTTAAGCAGCTGTGCACAGCTTCTACCTTGCCAACCAGACCTTCATAATAATCCTTCATCTTGGAGCAGTTATTCCTAATATCAGAGTTTGAAATTTGAACGAAGGTGGACAAGTGGGAGATTGAATTCTTCATATTTCCAAATTCCCCTCTCAGCCAATTCACCTGAGATTCAATGTCCTGTAGATGGGAGAACACACTAGGTGAAGGACTATCAGGTTTTTGAGGAGAGTCCAGATTCACTACTCCCCCGACTTCACAATTCTGATTCCAGAACTTCCCGATGTTTAAGTTGCCAGAGCTGCCACAAACTTGTTGCGGGGTGCCATTTTGAACAAGACAAGCACCTGCATCCACAGGTCTCCCATTCCTACTATGGTCCTACTCTGTGCCAAAATGAACGTTGTTTGGGGCCGGTTTAAAGTTCTGACCCCATCCTCCATCCATCGACGTCCAATTCTTTCCTGTATCCACATTTCTAGGGCGTCCGTGCCTAACTTGCTTGGTCGGATTGCTGCTCGTCCCATGAGCCTGCTTGCCAGTGTTGTCATGGCCCTGCATCACCTCCAGAGCCGAGAGGTATCTTTTCATCCCCTTCTCCCTAGAGTTTAGTTGAATGCAGGCTTTGCAGAGCCGGAAGGAAAAAATTCCCATCACCACAGGCCATATTGAAACAACCAGACGCAGAGCAACAGAGGTGGTGAAGATGAAAGTGAAGAATGAGGGCCGATTCGCCACCCTGGTTGAAGAAGTAGGGGCTGAATCCCTATGCACCTGCCAGCATTGAAGTCTTGCATGCAAGATAGGTGGGGTCTGACGGAGGACGCCACCGAGAATGTCTTGGGGAGTCGGGTTGGGATCCAATGCAGATCAGGTGGCAGAGATGAGGTCTGACATCCATGGTGGTGGCCCAATCCGGGTGAGGGAGGGAGTTAAGAGCTCTGAGGGGGTAAAGATCACCCCTATGCGACCCAGACATTATAAAAAAAAAATTCATTTTTAACCAATATACCACAATTTAAACCCACCCCAATGTTTACCATGGCGTCTACTTGATGGTTGTTTATTCTGAGAATGTGAAGGAGAGAAATGGATCTTATTCCTTTGAGCTTCTAAGAGAAATGTAAGTGGTACTTTGAAATGGGCTTACGAGAGTTATCAAGTAAAGCCCTTGCCTCTTTGATCACCAAGAGAGAGTCGCCAATAGCAATCAACTCCTGCAGATTATTTTCTTTAGCTATTTTGATTCCTTTGATAAGGGCAATCCACTCTGCATCATTGTTGGTTCGCCTCCCAATTACCCAAGCATAACCTTTTAACTTGAAATTGGTAGTAATTTAGAAAATTGCAATTAGTTAAATATGTATATTTTAACTTGAAAATAGTGTCCAAGTATACATTTAATTTGAAAATTATTCTAATAACATTGGAAATTGTTAGTAACTTAGAAATTTGAAAATAGTTAATATGTACATACATTTTAACTTGAAAATATTAACCAAATGTACAATTCATTGAAAACTGTTGGACAATAACATTGAAAATTGTTAGCAACTTTGAAATAATTTGAAAATGGTTAAAAATATGTACATATTAACATGAAAATAGAATCCAAATGTACATGTTTCATTTGAAAATTGTTCCAATAACATTTTTTCTAGCCACTTGAAAATTGTTTATTTAACATAAAAATTGTTGCAAACTTTAAAATTTAAATAACAAATGGATGAAATAAATAAGAATATCAGTACAAATAAATATTAAACAAATTAAACTATGAAATTTAGTTAAATTTATCACTAAATTGTTACTAATTTTGTAAATTATGTAGCATACAATTGAAGAACTTGATAAAATATGATATTTAAATTATGTAGCATGTAATTCAATAATTTACCTTGGTCGTCCTCCATTGGATTTTGTTGCACCAAATGTGCATCTTCTTCTTCTCTCAAACTTGCTCTTTGTTGTCTCATTCGTTCTCTATTCCTCTCATGCTCTTCATTGTCATTTTGTTGTCTAGCATGTTTTATTTGTCTTTTTCTTTGACTCCCCATCAATCTACAATGAAAATAAACAAAAAAATCTTCAAATTGTTATAACAAACAACAATATATGTTAGTATGAAATTTTGAAATATGTCTACAAAGAAATATTACATGTCTAATGAGCTCTAATTCAACAATATCAAAATGACAAAGCTCTAATTCAACAACATCAAAATGACAAAGGTCTAATTGAAAATAAACTAGCAATGAGTTAAATTAGTGTTTTTGATGAATTGTTTGCTGAATATATAGAGGTTGGTTGATATTTTTACGAGGGAATGGTAGTTGGAAACATCAATTGTCCAACTCCTTTCTCAGGTTCATTTTTATAATTTTTTACATAGACAAACTCTCGATCGAGCTTATTTTACATACCCTCGATCGAGGGCTTGAACATACCTCGATCGAGATCTTGTTAAAATCCCCGATCGAGGTCTTGTTAAACCCTTGATTGAGGCATTTTAAATACCTCCATCGAGCAAATAGCTCGATCGAGGGATTAAAAAATAGGCCTAAAGCCCTTTTCACTGTAGAATGAAAGTTTTGTATGCCTTCCAGAGAGTTAAACCATGTCATTAAATGCACACTAATGGGTAGAATTGATACCATTGGATTCGTCAATGAATCCTCTATCCAGATACATAAAATTTACAAATTTTTATCTTCGTATGTCTTTTGTTTTTAAATTTCTACTAAAACTTGCCCTAAAAAACCATGCCGACAACTTCAATTAAGATCGAAGATAAATTTAGAACATTCAAAATACACATCCATTTTTTTTAAAAAAATACACAAGCACTAGATAAACCCGTCCTATTCAAAAGGGTATTTTTAGTTTTGCAAATTATGTAAACAATCAAAAGATTTCGTGCACACACACACGTGTGCAAAATGCGACTGAAATATTCATTGGTCAGTTTCGAAAAATAATAATAAATATAATTTTTCGAGAAAAATTAAAAGAAAAATATGTAAGCACTAGTGCATTCTGTCTAGATCATGTTCACATATTTCATTTTTTAAAATTATTACTTTAACATTAAATTATCGTGCACACACACAAACTACTTGTTAATTGCTTTTCAAATTTATTCGACATGATAAATTACATTGGTATATTTTGAAACAGATATCATTGGAAATCCAACATAATTCTCTACATTTCGTTTTCCAACCGCATGTCAAAATTCATTTGGAAAATATGAGTTTCGAGGGCTTCAATTTAATACATGGGTAAAATTTTCGTTTTTCACCGCCATATTTGGCCAAAAAGAGTTACCCATCTTCATGGAATCACCCTTATATGCTCTTGCTAATTAATTTATTGAGTAAAGTCAATTTTTGAATCTATGTGATATCATAATTTTTTGGCTTGTCATAAGTTATTTAATTGGGATATAGTTTATTTTTCATGTATTGCAGAGATTGTATATAGTTCATGTGATATTTGTCTCTAACATTCCTATACAGAAGCATTGACATGTGTTGTTTGTCTCTAATATTCCTATATGGAAGCATTGGCATTTCCAGGGAATTTCATCTCTTTCATATTTACATAGTGTTAACAAGAAATGAACCCATGATTAAGACCATTAGTGACTTGTCATTTCATAATTTTGTATATGTGATATCATGAGTTGATTATAATTTGCTATATGTTGATCATATTAAACATTTTGATTTATTTTCATGTCATGTTTATTTCAATCATCTTTTACTCAATATTTATATGGCTTTGAGCAATCTTATAATCTTGAACTATTTATCATGAGCACCTTGTTCTTGTTGCAATGGGATTTCTATTCTTATGATTGCAGAGCTTATCTTGTTCTTACTTGTCTCTAACATTCCTATATTGAAGCATTGACATTTGTTTTTTGTCTCTAACATTCCTATATGGAAGAATTGACATTTTCAGGGCATTCATCTCTTGCATATTAACATCATACCAATAAGAAATGAACCTATGCTTAATATTAGTTGCTTGATGACTAAATTTTCATATATTTAAGTGAAATATTGGGCTCACTATTTTTATGTTGTGGCTGACACTTAATGTGTAAAAGTAACTTTCATTTTCCTTAATGAGCAAGTTAATCTTTTATTTGATCATATTATGTTGCCATCTTTTTATATGATGTTTGCTAACCTTTGGTGTATAAGATTATTCATTTATGTATGAGCACCTTCATTTTATGATCTGTATATGCTTTAATCTTGAAAGTTCTTGTGCATATAAGTTCTTTGTTTAGGTTTTCATCTCATTCCAGAAATATTGAAGCACCATCTTCTACTGTTAAAGTCATGATGCTCATCTGTATGATATCATTTTCGATGTGTAAACCATTGGGGTCTTGTTCCTTCGATGTTTGAGGTCTTCTACAGATATTTCTGTTGGCACCTTGATTGGAAGAATGTCTACTATCCGCATGTGTATTGGCCATTTGTGTCACCTAACCAAAAGTATGAATAATTTATGTTGTGAGAAAAACATTATGTTATAAGTTATTGTAAAGTTTTTATGATTATTGACCAAGTGAGGTCAAGGATGACTATAATTAAATACTCTAATATTTGTATTATTAATAAATAAAAGAGGAGACAAATATCCAAAGGAGACTATTAAAGAGTGTTCACTAACCCACTAGGAGGAATGAACTGGGGTGGAGAGCAAATTGACAATTGGCAGCAACTCCATTCACTTATAGCTATTGTATGTGGAAAATTTCCTATATTTATGGTCATGTTCCCCAAGAAATTGGAACAGAGCAGGTGGCTCAATAATTATGAAACTGACCAAAAGACCTAGGCATTCTTTTAACACCCATCGAATTGAGCAGGTGGCTCACAATGTTTTGCTTCTGACAATTCTGATAACAGAAGGTGGGAATGCACAAGAGATTCGATATGGGGAAGTCTAGGGATTGAATGGTAGAGTAAGTTTGTAATAGAAAAGAATACTGCTGAGTGCAGAGATTATACTACTGAATGCATAAGTCATACTACTAAGCATAGAAACCATTATTGATGAGTTGCAGAAGGATAAACACTTGTCTCGACATAGTATCTTCATCCTGTTGGTTCAGTGAATAGGATTAGGGGTCCTAAGGCAAGTAACATTAGATGTTTTCAGGAAAAGTTTGGGTGGAATGGGCTCCTTTGGGTGTTTTCCCCCTCTAAAGTTATCAGGTTCTTCATTGCTTCAGTTATTTAATTCTAGATTGCTAACCTACTTCTGAATGTTGCATTTTACTTAACTACTAGATTAGAATTACTGAAATTGATAGTTTAATTTGGATTACGTTTGATCTTATTACCTTCTACGCTTTAAAATTCTGTATATTCTGAAGTATTCTATCTGAAATTAATATTTTATCATACTGGGTAAACTAGAAGAACAAAACTGATAGTTTATATTTATTTATATGTTTGAATGATGGAATCTAGAAAATTCATGAATGAATAAATATCCCTCTGTATTTTTCCACTCTCCGAAGAGACGTACTCTAGTACAGAAGGATTTGTTTAAGTATGATGAGATCAAATAAAATGCTAGTTTCTTTCTGTCTTATGAGTATACAAATAGTTACTAAAAGTCTAGAAATTTACATAAACTGTGCATGTCAAATAAAATAGAGTCAAAATACATTCACAGTATTTCCAGTATACAAAGTCATTATATTCATGGGTTGAAAACACACAGCACTTAAACTGAACATCATACAATAGAAAGACTTTTAGCATTGATTTCTTAGAGGAACAATAATCATATAAATAAAAATATCATACTATCGAGCTTTACAGAATTCAATATAAATATTTATAACCAAACAACCGTATTATAATTTGTACAGAACTCAAATCAACCTTATAAAAGAATGACTTAGTAGAAGGATAGAATAAACATCCTTTGAAAACCATAGGTCAATCCCTACAATTATATTATCTCATAAATAAAGTATGATATACAATAGTATATTGATAATTAAATAATCAAAACAGAGTTCTTAAAACCTTGTTTAATGCATTCACATAAACATTTATACATCTGATAAAATATATTACAAAAACATTCTGAAACTGCTCGATATCCCCTTAAAAGATCAACATACATTATACATTAATAATCAAATAACATTTCAAGTTCAAAGAGTAGTTCAGTGTTGAACCCTAGTTTTTAACTTATAAACTGTATCAAGAGTCAAACCTTGTATACATCAATATTTATCATAATTATTAAACAACTCAGTTATTACAATCTCGGAATAAGGGTTTGCGACCCACAAGGGCTCACCCTGAGTTTGTTGAAATATTATGAATCGGGTTTACACAACCCCAAATTTTTTCCAACCAAAATATATACAGTTGGCATTGCTATGAATAAAACTATAAACAATAGAAACTTATCCTACTTCCTAATATAGTCGAAACATTGAAGTGATGTAGAACATATCAAGCATTGAGCTCGATGACATCCATGGGATGCATCGTTCCCATCATTTACAAACTAGTGTCAAAAGATTAAAATCATTTAAAGGTCTAGGGTTTGAGTCTCAAGAAAGAGCTCTCCCAGAGTGAAATATTTATACCATATAAAATTATAAATACCAAATCTAAATACGTAACAGGGTTTAGGGTTTAACCCTGTAGAAGTCAACCCATTTTATAATCGAGGAAAATTGCAAGCATTGCATAATATTAACAAAGCTACGAAGTAGGGCTTGGCCCAAAAAAGCCAAATACGTTGACCAAAACACAGTTTATAAACAGTAAAGGAAGCCGAGAGTAGCATCGTTAACTTTAAAAACAATTATCGAAATCGATAACTTTTTCTTCCACAAAATGAATACAATGAAGTGAGCATTGCTCAGGGTTTACTAGCATGGTACCCCCCCCCCCAGAAAAAACTCATTTACAAATAATTTGGTAGAAACCCTAATGCTAGCCTTTAGCCAGAAGACAGTATAGTATCAATGCTACCACAAGGAAGTTCCAAACAACCCTCTTCTTTAATCAACAACATCTGGAGCTGCCTTCTCTTTGTCCAAGCTATCGCCGAAGACCCAAGTCGAGACCATAGGTTGATATCAACCCTGTCAAGCAAGAGAAATGAGTGGTTAAAAGATGCACAACAATGAATAAATATCTGTACATGAATACATTACAAATAGCCATTTCAAATGTAAAGGTTGCAGGACATTACCTTCACCAAACTCGAACTTGGCCAAAAGCTTCTCAAAAGTATATAGACTAAAAGCCAAGCGACGATAACCATAACCTTAACAACTGAAGACCACAAAAATAGTAATGGTAATCACCTCTGCAATCGAGATTAAAACTGAGACTGCGTTCCAAATGGCTCATAGCCATGGCGGCCGAGAGAGCATGGCTCTCCATCCCTCTGAAAAAAAAAATAGAATGCAAATTCCAAGACCAAACCCTTAGCGCATGGATAGGGTTTTCCAATACGTGGATATCACTCTCAAGGAAATCACGTGGGTTCATTTAATTCATGAACTGTCAACCACCAATGTTCAAATATAAAACCTATTCCCTATAGTTTACGCCAACGTTGCATGGTATTTTAATACTTTGGCTTTTGAACTATTGTTATATAGTTTGGGTCATGAACTTATAATATCACTAATTATTTCCTAGGAACCTCGAATCCCTTTGGTGGAGGGTTAACCAAGCAACATAAACATAATTTAAATCAACTATGAAAATAATGTTTATCACCATTGAGTTTGGTTAGAAGTCTCCAACCCCGTAGTCGAGTTTGGACCAAGTCTCATAATGATAATCTAACCAATAAAAAGTAAGAAGTTGTTGATCACCATAATAACCTTAATATCAATACTTTCTCTATAGTTGCGTATCTTAAATATAACATGGTCAAAGTGGAATAATGCATTAGCGTAAAGCTAAGTAAGCTTCAGGGTGTCACATGGAACCCATTCAACAAAAGAAAAACATGTTCAATGTTAACATTATAAATATAACTACAATATCATATTACGACCCAAAGAATAGCAAATTAAATATCCACATCATCTCAAGCATTAAATCATCATCTTAATGATAGTCAAATAGAAGTCTTATTTCAGTGGCTAAGACATAATAATTAAACGATGAATTGGGAAATTAATTATCGTCATTATAATTTGTAGTTAAACAATTAAGAAAAAGGTGAAAATTCCAATATTATACTTTCTGCATAATAAATTGTAGTATTTACTGACTACACAGAAAATTTTAAATTTTTATGAATTTTGGAGGTGTTACAATATGGGTATTTTTGTACACTATTGTGGTGTTCTTAGCCACATGTTTTGTTGTATCAGCCGTCAGAAGGTATCTATACACTGGTGTGGATGTTATATCAGAGCTCTTCAGCTATCAGTTATGGTTGTCATGATTCTTTTGGTGATCTAGGCATCTTGTGGATCTAGTAGCCATGTTGGCTTCTCTTTAGATCTGGGCACCTTGCTGTTGGATTGCATCACATGTTCTCGAAATCTTGTGGATCTAGTAGCCTTGTTGTATTCTCTTTAGATTTGGGCATCTTTTTGTTATTTCATTGTACAACCAGGTTCATGTGCAATTTCATGATTCAGTGAGAACCAGTTGTTCTTCATCAAATTCCATCAACCGAAGTATCCTTCTTATTTGCAGCTTTGGTTCTGTAGGGACTCCCCGCCTTGGAGGTCCTACTTAGAAAATTATTAGAAACTAAAAAACACAATATAGCCATTTACATGCATAATCATTTATAAAACTTATCAAATTTGAGAACAAACAAAAACCAAAACCTGTTATTGCAGGTCGAATCCGTTGCTGGAGGGGTAGTCTTCGTCATCACTCCAATCCTGCTTGCCCTTGCCGTCCGCTTCACGCACTGTGTCCCTCCAAAAGAAGCTCATTTAACCATTGGCGAAGCAACTGTTAGCTTCACCACCCAACCATAGGCTCATGCTTTCAGTCGCATGGCCTCCCCCGAGCTTTGGGCCGTAGAGCTCACACACACTAATCAAGAAACCCAGCTTGGGATTCCCCCCCACCCAGATTTCCAGCCAAACCCTCAATAACAGTAAGTCATGAGGTAACTCAAAATTACGATAGTCATCCAGGGTATGGGTCCTTTACCCATTCCCAAAGCCTTCCTTTTAAAGGATAATTCCATACGACACATGTCGCTTCATGCATAATACATATTTTATTAAATTTCCAATTTAATAATACTCACCCATCCATGTGTCATTTTTTCTAGGAGTTGCACCATCATTCCTAAGTTTGCTTATGTTTGTCCCCTAAATCTTTTAGTTAACTCCTATATTTGTGGTGTACGTCGAGTTTGACTAGGTGTCCATGCTTAAGATTCCATTTTGCTCCTAAATAAATATTTATAATATTTTTAAATACTCAAAAATATTCTTTCATGTGCAAATGCATAAATAACCATTTTTAATATTTTAAATGCCAAAATATTGTTTTATGTGCAAATGCATAAATAACAATTTCTAATGTTAAAAGTACTAAAAATGCATTTTCCTAAGTAAATGCTCTAGGTGCAATTTATATGCTTTTAGGCCATTAAGTTAACAATCATTTTTACTAGGATCCTGGTGCCAAGCCATTGGGCCTCCTCGTTCCTTAATTCATTTACCCGACATCGCACCACTTCGTTGGGTCCAGTCATCAATCGTTTCCATTTCTCAACAAGGTACCACACAATCGGGTCCTTGCATCCACTCTTTCAGTTCTCGGTAGGGTATTGCATGGTCAGGCCCTTCTGCGGCCATCCTTTTGTTTTGACTTGCGGGAACTTCATGTAGGGATTTTAGGAGCTGTTACCTTCTGTTCTCTGTCTACACGCTATTAGGGACTAATGGTGCTGAGGAGTGAGTCCATTCTCACTGCACTCTCCCCAACTCGTACGTGACCAGCTCCATCGTGGCCCACCTCATATGCCCTCACGCATTCCTCTTGAGCAAGCGGATCGGTGCTTATCTTCTCATGCGTGGTCTTTCATCGGAAGTCTACATCATCGTCGCTCTCCCCATGTGTGATTTATATGTACTCTACGACCCTTCACATTCCTTTGTGTGTTCGACGGTGATCCGTTTCACCTGTCACTACACATATTTCTCACAAACATATATTAGTAGTATTGTCCTCAATAATCATAATTTGATTCATCAATCTGCTACTTCTTTAAGCATTTATATTTTACTCATAACATTACTCATTCATCTACTCAGAATTGCATCTTGTCAATATCTACTTTCTCCATTCTCATTTCATAGTCATTCATACAGCTAGTCGTTAAGCATCATTCACATGTATAGTTTTCACATCAAAGTTAATCGTTAAACACCATGAAATCGTTCATTCACAATAACTACCCAAATACACATATATCATTATTTCATTGATTTACAATCAATCGTAATCATAAATATACTCAAAATAAAATCAAAATATTATTTTATTAATGTTTCAAATAGTCGGGTCACTCAGCAGGTGCCGTCAATGTCTGCAGTAGTCTAGGGGCACTACATACACCCCTGCTTACTTAGAACTTTGTCCCGAAGTTCATAATAAATGAGGAAATCTATGACGCATCTTTGTTGCGTCCTCCCAAGTCACAGATCTAGGACTGTAACTATCCCTCTACACTTGACTTGATCAATCCGGGCTAATCATTAAGCAAGATGTAATCGATCAATTATCCCACCCCACACAATATAATTTAATTCCTTAATTCATTTATCAAATATTTTCGTCATTCACATCTTTAGGTTTTACTCAATCATTTAAGACACAACAAGGCTCAAGAGACCACTATATCGAAGTTGTTCAGTTGGGTCACTTGATAGGTGCACTTAAGTTCCATAGCCATTCTAGGGGCATTACATACACCCCCTCTTAAATAGAAATTCGTCCCAAAGTTTATTTTTGTTCTTGTACTTTCGACGCTAGGCATTATCTTGTTTTTATATTCTCATCCCCATGTCATTGTATTCTATTTTTCTCCAATAATCATGGCTATAAGCGCAAGTGGTTAAAGTCATTAGCTCTTATATCATCTAGTATGGTTATAATACACGCTCAGGAACTTAATCGTAACTTCGTCTCATATCCATCCGATAATACATTCCATAATTGTCAGTCCCAGATGGATTTCTATATCTCTTATTCATTCACGAAGGTCCATGATGTCCAAATTTTCAACAAGCTGCAATGCGTCAACAACCACCAAAAAATTATCAAAACATAACAAATCTGAGCAAGGATTTAAATCTATCTGGTTATCCTCCCTCTAAGACGAGAAGGAAAGCATCATGAAGTATTCAATCAAATAAAGATAGGTAAGGTATAATCACGGATTTAACAAATCAGGAGAGACCCTCAAATACTCAGAAACCAATTCTCAATTTGATAGGATTCGAGGCATCGAGACTTAGTGACTTAGTCGAAGGTATCAAAATTGATCTATTATTCCTTTCATCAATATCATTACTCGAGGTTAACGAGATTATCTCATCCTTACCTCATTTCATCATTCATGTTTCCATAAGACCACTTCATTAGTTTCATCAATTCGTACAATGTGTGTTTTCTTAACCCCATTGAGTTCCATCTCGAGGGTTAGTTGTCATTTCATCAAGTTTGATTATGACCCAAGGTTAGCTTCATTGTGTTCCGTTTATTATGCTAATCATCTCCATACTTCTTTTTACGAAGCATTGTCTTCATTTGACCATTTCGATACCATGGTTAAATTTCAAGTTCGTAGTCCTGATTTTTTCGTAAATGGTTTTGTCATAATGCAAAATGCATGTTGTTGAGTTCAGCTCATCATACCGATCACACTGATATCTCATTTTCAGATTTTAAGTCTATTTATCTCCCTCAACAATCTCTTAAAATCTCGTCAATCTAAGTATCTTGGTGTCTTGTTAGTTAAAATTTATCAATTTCCCATCATTTCGTAAATCCACACAATATATTCGTCAACTTGTCTTCTTATCATGGTTATGTAGAAATTTTTTTAAATGTCCTAACTTAGATTCATGCTTTCCTTTACTTTTCACAAGGTCCTTGAATCCCAATGTAATAGACACATAAAATTGCTTTTAATGTACCTAATAAATCTTCATTTAGTTTAAAACACCACTATTTAATTTATAAGTAGAAATTCTCTACCCTTTCATCATATATGCTTACGTATGTTCCCTTGGTAGGTCTTCTGAGTTATAATTCATCATTACCAAGTCATTTATGCATGTCCTACTTTGAATAGAAGGTTCATATTCATAAGTCTATTCAAACATAACCTACAATTTCATGAACAATAGTAGCTATCTACAATAACCATGGTTGATTACCGTATAAATCTCTATTTTTAGTATTAACCATTAAACACACACATAAAAAACACACCTCAATCATGATTCTACCGATTGGTCATAATTAAATCAAGTTTTCTTTTATAATTATCTCAATATAATAGCACTTAATATATACTTAGAAATATATACTCTATATATATCTATAAAATTCCATACATAGATTGACACATAAAATTCCCTTCCTAAAAGTAATCATATATATAGCGTATATAAAATTATCTTCATAAAATCAACCCATATATATATATATATATATATATATATATAAGCCTACTAATTTCTTTCATAGTCATAATCACCAAAATTTCTAAACATTTTCTCAACTAACTTTTTAAGTTTAACTATTAGGGTCTTCCCTTATAATTTATTTCTATGATATCAATATAAAATAATTCTCCTTTCTACCTCCCTTTGGAAATAAAACTTATTGATTTGCCTCTAATCATCATATCTAAAAGCAGTTATTAACCCTTGATATCTAAGGGCTATATTTATCCATACAATTGACTTACCTTTATGAACATTAAATCTAAAGGACAACTATCCCATTGTCATCTCAAAATTAGCAATTTTACATATATGATATCTAAAACAAAATTTGCATTCAAGCAATTATCAAATTCACGATCCTAAGCTGCCTTGGATAAAATTACTTACAACTTTCAATGCTTAACCCCCTCCTTTTAAAATATAAGAATTAATTATATATAATGCCATTAATCATAAAGTACAAAACAATTATCATGGATGATTAATACTATTGACTTATCCTTCATAGAAATGTTAAAGTATAAAATATGAATAATTTATACAATACAACACCATTTATCCTTGAGACTAACACACTCTACCTATTCTTTTGATTTGCTCCTTAAGGTAACAACATGCACACTTGCATTTGTTTTTGGAAGTAATCTTGGTGTGTATCAATATATTCCTCACTAACTTCTATGTAGACATACACTTCCATATTTGCGTATAAAATACAACTGTTTTTTTTTCATTACTGATGCAATGAGACACATCTTAACCTTCACTTCTTAGCTAAAATTTATACACGGCTACATACATTATCTAAGATGACATATGATATATTTCACTTCTTGTCTAAGTATCAGTCCAATGATAAATAATAATAACTTGTTACACACATAACTATCCACTAGACAACCACTAGGACTTAATTCTAAATTTCTAAGAGTCGACAATTACTAAGTATTCGACAGCTGAGTCTAAAACTAAACTCAAACTCAAGATGATGCACATCATGCCTATCAGAAGTCCAGACCATTCCTCCATCTACCGCCACCAGAAATTTAAAAAAAAAAAAACAAAAAAAAAAAAAACGATTATTGTTGCTGCTCGGCTGATCTATGTTTAAGCAAGAGGTTGACTAAGGCTTAATTTTCCTAACTGAACAAGCTCATCAATGACATTGTGATAGATGTCACCTCACTGAGCTCCAAGAGCAGATGCGATATGCACTAAACCTAACACACTCTAAATCAGGGATATGTATCAAGTGTAGTGCGTAAATTCAATGGTGAGATCGGCATTCTCTCTAAGTCAAGAATAAAGCATTAAAATTTGCAAGTAAACAACTACCACACTTTCAAACAAAACCATACATATATCACAATTTTTACAACTAACTTTAAAGGAAATGTAAATGATGTATTCATAATTTATTTTCTACTCACATAATTATAGTAACTCTATTAATTCATTACTGCTATTATATTTCAAAACCAGGGTATATATCAATACCAATGTGTGTATATATATATCACCATGTGTACAACTAACTTTAAATGAGAGGTGAATGGTGTATTCATAATTTCTTTTCAACTAACATATTTATACTAAATCCACTAATTTGTTACAACTAATTCAAACAAAAGTATATACAAATACTTATATACATATATCGCGGTTCTCACAACTAATTTAAAATGTGAATGATGCACTTGTAATTTTTTTTCAACCAAACAAGGTTATGCTAAATCTTTGAATTCGTTACAACTAGCATAATTTAACAAAGGTATATATATATATATATAAATATGAACACAGACATATATGTGTATCGCCGATCTCATGTTTATCCTATTAAATGAAAGGTAGAAGAATACTTATTTAAATACTTCATCATAACGACATGTTCGGATGGAACTACAACTGCGATGGCAAGAATCTTTAAGTTAACTGGCAAAGGCGTGAAATCAGGAATGAGCGGATATCATGCCTTTGACTTTGTCGAGGAATCAAGGCTATTAACTTGAATTTGAACTGATACTGAAATTGGCGGAGGAATACCATAACATTAAAGAGAGACAGTAGTTAAGCTGACATGGTGAGGGAAAAATAAAGAAGCTTGGAAGCATCAGAACTCGGATCGGATGAGTTGGCTCAGCAGAGATTGATCTATAGCACCGAGTCTGAGTAAAATACCTTTAGTCAATAAATAACATAATCAGAGTTAAGTTAGGAGAGGTTCAATCGAATTCGAACGCCTTAGCCCATAGCACAATTCACAATTAATTACTCAGGATTAGAGGAGATTGTGCAAGGTTTGAGATCTAGGATCTACACCGTTTGGCGTTGAGAGTGTTGATATATCAAAGGAAATACCAAAATCACAGGGATTGATGACTATTGATCTGCAAGATCTGAACCTGGACAGAGTGACCAAACGTATGAGATCGATAACCCTGAGCGTCCACATCTGAGTACAAGGATCCTTATGATTTAATCCAACAATAGGGAATATATAATATATACGCAAAACCCAGGGATTGATCTGTTGGATCAGGTGTCACAAAAAATAAAAAAATAAAAAATAACAATGATGAGAATATAAATGCAGAGTTAGGGACCGCTAACCCGTGAATGTACTGCCAACATATTATTCATGGATATTAAGCACCGAGAGGTTGTTCAACTTAGAATTGGGTAAGATAGCTCTTAGAACAGCATAACAGGGATCTATAGATCTGAGTTGGATGTATACCAAGAAGATCAAAATGAAAAAAAATGTAAAAGTCTATAAGGTCAGGGTTGAGGATAATAAAACAGAGGAGTTCAATAGCTATGCACAGAGCTCTTGGAATGAGTCCATGCAGTCAGCCTAACTGTAAAAGAAAATTAGAGTGTCATAAGGGAGCCTGGTAAGGTTGAAATATGAAAATAAATGGAAATTTAGACATTTAAAACTACACACACAGTCCAGGATTATGAGTTTCGACAGAACGCAAAAGTCCGATATCTTTCCTTTCTTATCAAATAATCTTAATATAGTTTAAACAACAAACTAACATACACAGTCTAGTAATATACGTTCCATTAGAATGAAAATGTCCGATTTCTTTCATTTCCTTTTTTTTTTAAATGAAACCAGAATAACAATCTCAATACTGAAAACAATATAAAAGAAAACAATTGAACCTGATTCGCTTGTTGAGTCCGAGATGAAGTAGATTGTTGTAGCAGCGACTGATTCAACCATCCGGATCCAACCTTTGATGAAGATACTGACAAACACCTTGATATTATGAGGCCAGTGCCCTCAAGGCTCGACCGGCTCTGATACCAAATGTAGGGACCCCTCCCTCCGAGGTCCTACTTAGAAAATTATTAGAAACTTAAAAACACAATATAGCCATTTAAATGCATAATCATTTATAAAACTTATCAAATTTGAGAACTAACAAAAACCAAAACCTGTTACTGCAGGTCGAATCCATTGTTGGAGGGGTAGTCTTCATCATCAATCTGATCCTTCTTGCCCTTGCCATCCGCTTCACGTGCTTTGTCCCTCTAGAAGAAGATCGTTTAACCATTGGTGAAGCAATCGTTAGGTTCACCACCTAACCATAGGCTCATGCTTTTAGTCACATGTCCTCCCCCAAGCTTTGGGCCATAGAGCTCACACACACTAATAAAAAAACCGAGCTTGGGATTCCCCCCAACCAAGATTTCTAGCCAAATCCTCAATAGCAGCAAGTCATGAGGTAACTCAAAATTACAATAGTCATCCAAGGTCTGGGTCCTTTACCCATTCCCAAAGCCTTCCTTTTAAAGGAGAATCCCATGCGACACATGTCTCTTCATGCATAAATACATATTTTATTAAATTTCCAATTTAATAATACTCACCCATCCATGTGTCAGTTTTTCTAGGAGTTGCACCATCATTCCTAAGATTGCTCATGTTTGTCCCCTAAATATTTTACTTAACTCCTAGATTTGTGGTGTAGGTCGAGTTTGACTAGGTGTCCATGACTAGGATTCCATTTTGCTCCTAAATACATATTTTTAATATTTTTAAATACTCAAAAATATTCTTTCATGTGCAAATGCATAAATAACTATTTCTAATATTTTAAATGCCAAAATATTCTTTTATGTGCAAATGCATAAATAAGAATTTCTAATGTTAAAAGTACTAAAAATGCATTTTCCTAAGTAAATGCTCTAGGTGCAATTTATATGTTTTTAGGCCATTAAGTTAACAATCGTTTTTACTAGGGTCCCGGTGCCACGCCGTTGGGCCTCCCCGTTCCTTAATTCATTTCCCCTACATGGCACCACTCCGTTGGGTCCAGTCATCAATCGTTTCCATTTCTCGACAAGGTACCATATCGTTGGGTCCTTGCGTCCACGCTTTCAGTTCTCGGCAGGGTACCGCATCGCCGCCATCCTTTTGTTTTGACTTGTGGGAACTTCATGTAGGGATTTCACGAGCTGTTACCTTCTATCCTCCATCTACATGCTATTAGGGACTGATGGTGCTGAGGAGTGAGTCCATTCTCACTGCATGCTCCCCAACTCGTACGTGACCAGCTCCGTCGTGTCCCACCTCGTACGCCCTCACGCATTCCTCTTGAGCAAGCGGATCAATGCTTATCTGCTCATGCGTGGTATTTCGTCAAAATTCGACATCATCTTCACTCTCCCCGTGTGTGATTTATCCGTACTCTACGACCCTTCACATTCCTTTGTGTGTCCGTCGGTGATCCATTTCACCTGTCGCTACACACATTTCTCACAAACATATATTAGTAGTATTGTCCTCAATAATCATAATTTGATTCATCAATCTGCTACTTTGTTAAGCATTTATATTTTACTCATGACATTACTCATTCATCTACTCAGAATTGCATCTTGTCAATATCTTCTTTCTTCATTCTCATTTCATAGTTAATCATACAGCTAGTCGTTAAGCATCATTCACATGTATAGTTTTCACATCAAAGTTAATCGTTAAACACCATGAAATCGTTCATTCACAATAACTAACCAAACACACATATATCATTATTTCATTGATTTACAATCAATTGTAATCATAAATATACTCAAAATAAAATCAAAAGGATTATTTTATTAATGTTTCAAACAATTGGGTCACTCAACAGGTACCCTCAATGTCTGCAGTAGTCTAGGGGCACTACAGGTTCTTCTGGAAGTTGTCATCAAGGGGGAGCAACAATGACTCTTTCCTTCCTTGTTAGTAGGCTTTTCTCCCAACCATTATTGAGGGGGAGTGTTGGAATATTTTATATTCCTTGGAAGGTAATAATGTCTTTGTGTTATGTCAGAAGATATCCACAATCTTATGTAAAAGAGTAATACATTTATCCCATATTCATTATGGTAAAATATACTCTTGATATTCATTATTATATAAAGAGATGTTATTATGGAGCATTATATATCCCACATGTAATATGTGAGATTAATTCATCCTCATCTCTTAGTATATAATAGATTTGAGGGATAGTCACATCACTCATCATGATCTATACTTTCACAAGTATTGCTATATTCTATTGGGGTTATTGGCATTGCTCTGTGTAAGCTTGGAGGAGATATTCTGGAGATAATCGAAGACTACCTTCCCGTGGACATAGCCCAGTTGGGTGAACCACGTATATCTGGTGTATTATTTTATCTTGTTCTCTTTCTGTTCTTATTTACTGTGATATGTTATTGTTTGCATAGATAGATAAGCTAGTTTAGTTAGATCCATATCTCTGATAGGAAGAGGGGCATTTACACTTAGAAAAGATTAATACAGCCGAAAATCCTGCAGATATGCTCACTAAAATTCTACCAAGAGATAAGCAAGAACTTTGTAGAATATTCGTAGGCTTGGAGGTGACTTGATGCAAGATGGTGAGGGAATGGATCAGTAGCTCATATTTGGTCTCAAGTGGGAGATTGTTACATGTGTGAAACCAAATATTATTAAAATAAAATAAATAGTTTCCACTTTTCATTTTCCGATTGTATTATTGGAATGAGCTAAATTAGCTATATAATTTTTCCAACCATAGTTTTGGGAAAGTGGTTTTTTTTGGCCCATGGTATGTGGCTGTGGTATTTTTTCATTGAAACAATATAACTATGTATTGTTGGTATAGAATTTGTGTGCTCGGTAGATACAAGTTTTAAATGAGTTGGGTAGAAGTATTATGATGGATGTATATGGTTTGTAAGTAATAAAAGTTACTGATCCTCTTCCCTCCTCGTGGTTTTTCCCATATGGGGTTTTCCACATAAAAATTCGGTGTTCAATTTTTATCTGTATGAATTATTTCTTTATGTCTAGATCTACAATTTTATGTGATGTGAAAATTAATTATTAGATCTGGATCTAAATTGGTTGTATTATTTAGAAAGGGCGTTAGATCTATGATCTAGAATGGTTGCATTATTTGGTATTTATTTAAAATTTGTTAAGTAGATCTATTATATTTGGAAATTGTTGTTGGTTCTTTTTTTTTGAATAGTGGGTATGAGAGACACATATTTTTGTTGGAGATTCAGTGTGTGTAGGGATCATATACAGGAGGTTTTGATGGAATCAACCTTAAGCATTGAAAACATTACCGAGGTAAATTTTACCATATGGAGATCTAAAATGGAAGATATTCTCACCTTGAAAGATTTGCAGTTACCACTTTGACGAAAGTCATAGAAACCTTCATCCATGAGTGATGAAAATTGGGAGAATTTAGATTGGAAGACAATTGCCATTGTTCAACAATATTTGGCAGACATGATATATTTTCATGTTTCACAAGAAAATTCAGCCGAATCTTTATGGAAAAAGATTCATGATTTATATGAAGTGATCAACACTCAATAAATTATTTTTAATGAAAAGGTTGTTAAATTTAAAAACGAAGGTAGGAATTTTAGTAGCTGAACATTTAAATGAGCTATACACAGTGTTGAACTAGCTCACTTCCTTAAAACTTATATTTGACGATTAGATTCAAGCCCTTCTACTCTTGAGCTCCATTCCTGATAGTTGGAAAAACTTGGTGGTCACCATAGGTAATGTGGAACCAAAAGGTAAATTATGTTTTGAAGATGTTTCTAATAGTTTATTAAATGAAGAAATGCATAGGAAATCTATGGGAGAGGTAATGCCGAATATGGAGGAATTAACCCTTGGTGATCATGGAAGGACACCATAGATAGACAAACAAAAGGAGATGAATTTCAAGAGGCAGGTCACAGTGCATGCATGGAAGAATAACTTCCTATCATTGTGAAAAACAAGGCCATTTAAAAAATATTGCAAAATATTAAAAGGGGAACAAAATGAGCAAAGGGTTGCCAACAACAACAAAAATGAAGAAATTACTTCGATTGCATCAGAAGGTAAAGTATTAATTACCGTTTCTTATGAAGATGCATGTTTATATACTTCTAATCATGATAGTGATTGGATTTTATATTTTGGAGCCTCCTACCATGCTACCTCAAGCAAAGAGAATTTTATTTCTTATAAATATAGTAATATGGGTAAAGTTTGCTTGGGTAATAAATCTTTTTGTAATATTGAAGGAGTAGGAGATGTTCTAATAAAGACAAAAGATGGTTGTAGTTTATTTCTTAAACATGCCAGGCATGTACTAGATCTTGGAGTGAATTTAGTTTGTACTCAGAAACTAGATGATGAAGGATACCATACATTGTTTGGAAATGGAAGCTGGACAATTGTAAAGGGTTCGCTCGTTTTGGAAAAGGGGCTGAAAATTGGCACTCTCTACACATTAAATCAAATGTGGAGAAATTAGATGTTGTTGGTGCTGCAAATGAAGAGTCTACATTAGAATTATGGCACAAAATACTTGGGCACACGATTGAAAGAGGTTTGAAATTACTTGTTGAAGAAAAAAAAATTCCTACGATAAAATGTACAAAACTTCAATTTTGTGAACAATGTATTATGGGAAAACAAAAAAGGGTATCATTTATAAGGGATAGTCCTAAAAGGGATAGATAAATATTAGATATGATACACTCTGATGTTTGTGGCCCAATTAATGTAAAATGACTGGGATGGGATGCTTATTTTGTCACTTCTATTGATGATGCTTCAAAAAAGGTGTGGTCTTTCCCTATTAAGAGTAAAGATCAAGTTTTTGAAACTTTTCAGAAATTTCATATGGTTGTTGAAAGGGAAACTAACAGATTATTGAGATATATTAGAACAGATAATGGTTGGTAATTTTTCTCCAATGCCTTTCAAGAATATTGTAGCAAACATGGTATAAAACATGTAAAAATTGTTCCCCGTAACCCACAGCAAAATGGAACAACTGAGAGAATGAATCAAACAATAATGGAGAAGGTGAGAAGTATGATTTAAGATTCTATTTTTCCTAAATCTTTTTGGGCAAAGGTTGTTAGTATTGCTTGCTACTTAATAAATCGCTCCCCCACAACTGCATTGGATGGTGGAATTCCTGAAAAGGTATGGACATGTAAGGATTTATGTTACAATCACTTGAGAATTTTTGGTTGTGAAGCATATGTGCATATTCCGAAGGAACATAGGTCTAAGTTGGATGAAAAGTCATTTAAATTCATTTTCTTAGCTTACATTGAGAATGAGTTAGGTTACCGATTATGGGATCCTGTAAAAGGGAAACTAATTAGAAGTAGGGATATGATCTTTAATGAAGGAAAATTGTTTAAATCTACTAACAAAGATGTGGAGGTGTAGAAGTTTGTTGAAATTTAGGAACAACAAGAAAATCAACCACCATTACAAGAAGATGTTGTTGGAAATAATGAGCATCCATTGTAGCAAAATGGTGAACAACTGGAAGAGCATGAAGACCAACAAAATCGACAGCCACTGGGAGAAATCTTGCCTCAAAATTTATCAATTCGCAGCTCTACTAGGCATCATAGACCTTCACAAAGGTATTCCCCATTAGAATATATTTCATTAACTGATGAAGGTGAACCTAATTGTTTTCAGGAAGCATGTGAAGGATATAATAGTATCAAATGGAAAAAGTCTATGCAAGAAGAAATTAAATCCCTACATGATAATAAGACATGGGATTTGGTTGAATTCTCAAAAGGAAGAAATATTTTAAAGAACAAGTGGGTGTACTGAATAAACCATGGAGGCCAAGAAAATAAGCAAAGGTTCAAAGCAAGGCTAGTGGTGGAAGGATTTGGGCAAGAGCAAGGTATTGATTTTACAGAATATTTATTGCTAGTTGTTAAAATGTCATCAATACGAGTTATTATTGGTCTTGTTGCTGCTTTAAATATTGAATGTGAGTAGTTACAGGTAAAAATTTATTTCCTTCATGGTGAATTGGAGGAGGAAATATATATGGAGTAGCCATAAGGTTTCAAGGTTTCAAGGTAAAGATAATCAGTCTACAGGTTGAAAAAGAGTCTATACGGGTTGAAAAAAGCCCCTCATCAATGGTATAAGAAATTTGACTATTCACTAGTACAAAATGAGGAATTAATGACTAAAAAATGACTAAAATTTGACTATAAACGACTATTTCTGAGTCGGTGACTAATAGTAGCCGATTTCCACTATCTTATAGCTAGTCGTATTTCACTAGTCATTAATTGGTTAACTTATTAGTCATTGATTTAGTCATTGATAGTCACTGATTTAGTCATTGATTTAGTCATTGATAGTCATTGATTTAGTCATTGATTACCACAATTAATGACCAAATATACGACTAAATAAACTACTAGATGATAACATATTAATGACTAAGCTAAATACGACTGAACGTTAGTCGCGCTATAAGATACTAGAAATTAGTTACTAATAGTCGTATATGTGCGAATTTAGTCGTTTTCTTAGTCACTAATTTATGATCGGGTATGGAGGAATCAAACCACCAATCTTTCGCCTATAATTAGGCAGGTGCTCTACCATTGAGCTAGCACCCTTTAAGAATTTGTTATTGCTTGACAATGATGATATTCAAACAAATTTTGCATTATTCAAGCATAAAAAATAATGATTACCAAGTTACTATAGATCCATAATGGCTTACCTTGTACTAGTCCTTCAAGTCTTTCAACTATGAAACAATGAAGTTTTATCATCACCGTATAAGGAAGGTCCAAAATATGAAACACTTTGAGTGACTGCAATACAACATATGTAACATAATTTTCATTTCTTTCAACTTAACACTCCCAAAGGTCCCTATGTTAAAGTTCAAGCATCCAAGGACAATAAATAACAACAGTAGTAATAATTTAATGAACAAGTTAAACTAGCATACATAAAAGAGAAAACAATGTAGTAACATATATAACATAATTTTAATTTCTTTCAACTTAAAACTCGCAAAGGTCCCTGTGTTAAAATTGAAGCATCTAGGGACAATAAATAACAGCAGTAGTAATAAATTGATGAAGAAGTTAAACTAGCATACGTAAAAGAGAAAACAATGTGGTAACATATATAACATAATTTTCATTTCTTTCAACTTAACACTCCCAAAGGTCCCTGTGTTAAAGTTGAAGCATCCAAGGACAATAAATAACAGCAGTAGCAATAAATTAATGAACAAGTTAAACTAGCATACGCAAAGGATAAAAAAATGTGGTGTAGACCTTCCTTTATATACTCATCTATATATTATGATCAGAATTTGTCTCTTAGGAGACAAGTCACTAACGAAACAATGGACATACCTGAGAGAGAAAGAGATAGGTAGTTGTACGATGGAGTTGGAAAAATACAGACCGCAAGGTATTAACCAAAACAATCTAGAAATGAGGATGAACTTTCAATCCCATTGCTGCAATAAATGACAGTATTTTAGGAAAGTCATACATTAAGCAAATAGAAGCTCCTTTCAAATGTGCAGAGGCATCCTTAACCCACACTCTAGCATGCCCATCATAGTGTGGAGCACTTCCATACATAGTAGCAACCTCAAGGAGGATTAAAAGGAGAACATAAAAATAAAGGTAAGTCATCATGACAAAAGGGTCAAGGTACCACACTAGGAGAGGGAGGCACTAGCACAAGGACCAACAAGGTTCAACATAAGGTCAAAGGTCAACAAGAGTGGTCATAACAAAGTGGGAAGACAACCCTTTCACCCACAACACCAAGGTGTACAATCAAGGTGGGGGAACAACCCTTTTACCCACAAGACCAAGGGTCAAACTTTTATCTTCTCTCTCAAGGTATATAGTCCATAGGTGTTCCATACAATAACAATAAGTTTTATCATCACCTCATAAGGAAGGTCCAAAATGGATAAATTTTATTCTTGTACATGCAATAAAATTATAAATGGACAAAAAGAAAAAAGCAATTGTTGTCACATACAAGTTGATTCAACACTTTGGTAAGAATTTTAGTTGTAAAAAATATCTATGCTATGGTGGATGATGCCATGGAAATGAGAATTTCAGTTTATATAGAAGCAAAGGATGAGAAAATGGTGTCCCAAACACATCTTCCTCCAATGTGGGCCAAGCCACGAAGAATTACATATGAACACTGAAGAAAATATGAACAATGAAGAAGACCAGAGAGAAAGATTGTGGAAGACAAAGGATGAAGAAAAGAGGCAAAAGACAAAACATGAAGACAAAGAGCACAGCTAAAGAAGATTGAAGATTGTAGAAGAAGATGATGAAAATTGGACCAGTTCAAAAAACAAAGAATGATGATTGAATATTTAAATCACAAATATTCGTTAAGGGACGTATGAACTTGAGGGATTAACTCCTACTGGTGATATTTGGTAATACATTGTAATATGTGAATGGCGAATAGAATGCAAAAGACAGAACATGAAGACAAAGAGCATTGCTGAAGAACATTGAAGATTGTAGAAGAAGATGATGAAAAATGGACCAGTTCAATGACCAGTTTAAGAAACAAAGAATGACGATTGAATATTGAAATCACAAATTTTAATTAAGAGAAGTATGAAGGATTAAATCCTACTTGTGATATTTGTTAATGCATTGTAGCATGCGAATGGAGAAGAGAATGCACAAAACTCTGCATATGATTCAAAGATGAGGACAACGACTGAAACTAGGGACGAGGATCTCATAAGCTCAATATGAGTGATTCATGGAGATATTGTTTGTGATAGTTATGGAGATGGTTGAACTAAACATGGCCTAGTTATTATGGCCACCTAAGTTATATAAAGGGACCTAATTGTAGTATACAAATACATATGGGAATGACATGATTGAATAAGATTTCCCTTTTGGGGGTTTCTTGAGTGAAAACTCATGGTGTCCCTTGCTTGATATGTGCTTGTGTGTATTTGGTGCTGATTTTTCTTCCCAACATTTGTTGATTGATTTGAAAAGTAACGTATTTGGTTGGACAAAAGTGAAATAGATGCTGCTATAATTTAAATTTTAGATTCATCCATAAGTTGAAAAGTTCATGGGAAATAAATGTTAAATTTTCAGAATTTACTTCAATCTGATCTAGGATCTTAACTGAGAGAATGACATGTACACCATATCTACAGCATATCAATCATGGAGACAATAATGCAAGCACACAAGAGACACAAAGATTTACTTGGGGAAAACCATAAAGGTGAAAAACCCCAATAACTTCCTCAAAGATAGATAGAGCAATGATACAACCAACCATAAGAGATAGACACAACCTAGCAGCAGATCCTCCTCCTCCATAAGTGCGCCACTCCTCCTTGAGTGCATGTGTGAGAAGTGAGTGAGCAAATAGAGTGCCTCCCGCACTCTATTTATACTTGACTTGACTTGCCTTTTTACCTAACTCATGTAGGATCAAACTTAACCACATAACATAATGCTGACTGGGCCGACCCCCAATAGGGTGGTCTAATAACCCTTCGACCCACATGGCCGACCCCCAATAGGGTGGTCTAATAACCCTTTGACCCACATGACTTATATAGGGCCGACCCCAAACAAGGTGGTCTAATAACCCATCAAGTATAAGTTACGACACTTACAATATAAATAACGACACTTCCGTATAGAGGAATAATAACATCTCTATAGGAATACAATATACATATATGTGAAATACATTCCGAAGTTACATATACATCAACAATAAAACCAAGAAACCATGAGGTGAAATTTCTGAATTTGGGTTATGCACAGATTCTCAAAATTTCCATTGGAATAGGGTCATAAAGCACAACATTTTAAACAACAGCTACAGCCAAACGCAACAACAAATAAAATAAATAAATGAAGATATTTTTCTTTTAAAATTTTGTAAAAAATTTTCAAGGATTGTGAACTCATACCAACTTGGTATGGCCCTATAAAGAAAAGGTGTCTCTGATCTCTAGCAAAATGGATATGAGTTCATAATGCTGCCCGAACTAACTAATCTTCCCTTAGCCTGCCCAAAATTTCCATTAGAGAAAATTAACTCCATAAATTCTGAACAATGGCAATAAAATAAATCTATTGAGTTTCCATGACCTATCAAGAGTTGAATGTTTTTAATCTATAGCTTGGACAATTGACAAGTTAAACTGCAAACAATAGCTAACAAAGTCTCATACTGAAACACAAACAACAACACACAAGATTTTAGACATAATGAGGTCAAGTAAACAGGCATACCTTCACAGCAGAGATAATATCTTTATCGACATCTTTTACATATCAACCTTTAAAGTCAGCGACCTTTTGAGTAAAGCATCCACTTGCATCAAATAGGATTTGGAGATCCTCACCCCATAGGAGTATAAATTTCACAAAATAAATGTCAGTCTACATATTTCTGTCTAGTTAACCTTGAGTTTTTAACACAACTATATTACCTCTAAAACATCAACTGGTTGAGCATAGCAGAGTAGATATACACAATTTGTAAATGTTACGTAGCAGAGAAGATATACACAATTTGTACACATGTTCTCAATTGAACAAGTTACAAGTGAAAAATTGTGAAGTCTGTAAGATTGTCGATCCAAACTCTACATTGGGAGGATATTATACATCATTCAATATTTCAGAAATTATGTGGATTACTTATTACTTTGTCAGTCAACTGTGTAGCTACTTGCAATGAGATATACCTAGTAACAATCCCCAATCAAGTTATACTACTGAAGTATGACTTCTAGCTTCTCTTATAAGGTTCCTGGATAGGCTCAATTAAAATATTCCATTTAAAATATTATAAAGTCTTCTTGTAAAGCTGAATCTATCTGCTTCTGCAGGAGACACATTTTTAAGCTGACTTCTAGTGAATCCTCCATGATAAGCATAGTTGGTTGGGTCCCCTTTTGTACCCACCTTCTTAGCTCCACTAATCCCTTCCTCCATGGGTAGGGTGGTATGGAACAACACAACAGCAAGCTGGTGGGTGCAATGGTTCCCTTGAAGGAGTAAGGCATACATAAAATAGAGCTCGCTCAACAAAATTAAAGAATAAGCAAAGCATGTAACAACTTTCACTGGCATGGTTTTGAAGCATCAACTATAACAGAGAAAACAAGACTTGCCATGGATTCACACAAGTCAGTGTACAAGCATTATAAACATGTGTACTTTGTAGATTCACAAACATATTCCACTGTCAAGTGGATGAGAACTACCAGGATTGATCCAAGAGCAATTATCACTTCATTCCCACTTTTCGCGTTCTAGAACCTTCCCCTTCCTTCAACTACCAGTTCTGGCTTAGGAGTGTTGCTCTAGATGACAAATCCTGTAGAGTTGATGTAACATCCCAAAATTTCATAAAATTTTAAAAAACTTCTAAGTATTAGATTCAACATGAGATGATATGCGGAAGTAATGTCTATGTAATACCTATACTTAATATTAAATAATTACAACATTTAATTATCTTTAAAGGCTATTAAATGTCTTATTGACATTTAAATGCATGAATATTCCTATGTCTATTTTAATTATCGTAATTATTAATTTGAGTCGTCATTTCCTGCCCACGCATACTATTTCAAGGAACGTATGTATTACAATACTATAACTATAATTATGAAATTATCGTCTTTTAATATAGTGCGTGCTAGTAGTGTTATAAACCTACATACAGTTGCGATCATGTTATGACTTTGTTGAACTTCGTGTTACAGTCTGATACATGGTACTTATGATATTATTTATTTATTGGTAAACTCCTATTTATAATTAACTTCTTGTTGGCAGTTGGATCATGGTGTACAACTTGAGGCTTACTTAGCTTAAAGCTAATGCATCATCTCTTTAACTGTCCAAGTTACAGGTTGCATACTTTTAGTGTTTGATGAGATAGTCTGATGATTTCTATTAAGCCTTATGTTGGAATATTAAAGACCCTAGCCTTATTGAATTGGTGACTTGTAAGTCGAAACACCAAGGTTATAATTACATAGCGTGTTCAAAATTAATGTGTGATGTTAAAAAGCATGAGAATTCTATGGTGACCAATGTTACCCTTCATCATTCTAATTTATTAAACCTATCCTAGTGTGGGAGTCCATACTTTGCAAAAGATGGTACATATGAGTACTTGAGTTGATAATCGACACAATATCTTTATGGAAAGGGTGAACTTTAGTGTTCCAAGTATAAATTCTGGGTATTAATATTTGTTATGGTCTAACTATATAATAGTGGGTTGTTAGTTCTTAACCGGCACCATATTAAAATATGTGATGGGGAAAAATATGTTGAAAACTATATTAATGTGGGTTTTTGTATAGCCAATGATGTTGGTGGTAGCTGGCACAATAGATGTGATCACGTGAAGATTGTAAATCCCTCTCGAAAGTAACAAAACCCTACTGCGATGTTTGGGGTTTTGGTCCTTAGTTTATTGTTACGCTTCGTTGTGGAGGAGGAGGATGAGTCTTCTCAACCGCCATAGTTGTTGGAATTCATGCTCCACTTGTTGAGTTGGTTGAAAGATGATGAGTGCTGGTTCGTGAGGAGTTAAGGGTTTGGATCATGTAAAGGGTTTCCAATGTATGGTTCTTCTCTCGGCTTCAAGTTGGTTACTGTCAAGGTAAGCTATAATACAGTATACAGACCCTGATTTGATTTTCAGTGTTGTGTAGAGATTTGTATTAGTGTTTAACCTGGTTTTTATGTTCATGGCACGGTAAATTCTTTTGTTCTAAGGTGAAGTCGTTAATACGAAGGGACAAGCCCACAACGATGTGCATTCATCGGTAAGCCTCGGTCCTCACTAGGTTTCCTCTCTCAACAAGGATGTATTATTTTGTTACTCCTCGTCAATACAATCTCTATTGTTAAATGGGTTGAGAGACTACGTTACTGCAATAGTTGGGTTTATGGGCATTGACCCGAGTTGGGGTTCGCCTATAGTGTTGGTAGGATGTTGTTTTTAAAGGAAGATCGTCGGTCCTGTTGGGTAGTTCAACTGCAAATGTAATACTGCTTTTTATGAATAAGAATTTTTTTCTCGTTTTCTTGGAAATGTTTTTAACTCTGCGTAAAAATGGTTTGGAATTTCTTTTTGGTTAAACATGGAAGGGATAAACCCTAACTTCGATTTAAAATCTTTATGAAAGGAAGCTACAGGGTTCTTAAATCCCTAAACTCATCTATGAAGTTCATTTTATATCTTATAAGTTTTAAATGTTTATTAATTTAAAGGATGAATACATGGGTGAGTCGAGACTCGAGCCCGTAACCATCGTTAATCCTAGAATAGTTATTCTGAAAGAATTTGATGTCTGTCTTATGAATGTGTTTACAATATATTTGCTCTGTTTGTTGGTTATGTAAAATTTTGGATTAAAACGTTATAATCCATGTGACTTACAGCTTGGGCGATCTCATATTGAGACTTGAACCCTTAGTTTCTTTATAAACTGGTTAACTTGTGTACTAAGCTCAGTTTCGTCAATAATCATTACTCTGGTAAATGTATTAAGTTGGGGTTTTGATTTATTGTGTAACCCAATTTTCTCTACAGGGTATCAATGTCATAGGCTGGAGCCTAGCACTGTATGAATTTATGCTTTGATAATTTATTGAACCTTACGCTCAACGTAAGGGTGAGTTCTCCAAATGGAGACTCGAACCCTTGTCTCTTATTTGGACTCTGTATACTGTTAAACGTAGGTAACTAGAAGCTATTTAAAGTTTTGTTATTGTTTTTAATATGTGGGTTAAACCCTTGGATGAGCCTATACAGGTTTCGATCCTGAAACGTTACATATGTTAAGTTATTCCTGTAATGATTATAGGTATTATCTTTCTATTGTATTTTTATATGTTTTTATAGTGATTCGATACTTGTATAATCATTTTAATATAATTTATGTTTAGTTGGCGATGAGGTTTTTTATATTAGGTTTGCTCAGATTTGAATAGAGTTTCTATACTCAACCAATATGTTATTTGTATCAAGGTCAATTCATTACTTCTATGTGAAATCTATAATATTAATTAAATTACTGGGTTATATTTATTTAAAAGGTTTATTTGCAAGAAGACTATAACTTCTGTAAAAACTATGAAATGTTAAATAGTATTTGTTTTTGCAAATTGAATGATTTAAAATGATAATGCTATAGTTTAAGGGTTTCATCAATGTTTAGTATAGATATATGATATATAAGTGCATAACTCTGTTCTTATTCTAAGCTATATATATATATATATATATATATATATATATATATATATATAGATATGAATACTCTATTTTGTTGTTGATAACTCTAAGATATGAATCTTTTGATTATTTGTTTTTAAACATGTATTTAACTTCTAAAATAATCTCTTATTCAATAGAGAACAAAAGATGATAAAGAATTCAAATTTGTAAACAACATTCAATTTGCAATCATATCTATTCTAAGTTAATTAAATACTTCCTGTACTAGAGTACATCACCTTAGGGTGAAAAGAAAAATACAGGAAGACATTTGTTTTCAATCATTTATCCATCTCAATCTGATCATTCATTCTGGTACTAAGAAATAGTTTAACAATACATAAATCTATCCTTTTCTAACCTTCCTGATATATATGAGTTACTCATAGAAAACTTATAAAACATTCAAACAGTTTTAGAAATAGATAAACAATTTCACAGAAATGAAATGAAATAAAACAAGTAGAACTTGATAACATATTAGGGTGGACAAACACCCAAAGAGACCTGTTCCTCCCAACCTTCTCCAGAAGAAGCAACCAAATCACTTGCTCCCTTGGACGCCCGAGCCTGTTTATTGAACCACTAGGGAGAAGACTCTGTGTAGAGGCAAGGCACTCAGGTTCTAATTCAACAATCAATGGAGACTTGCATACATATCAAATACCTCTGCACTTGGCATAAATAAGACAGTCTTACACTACAACTCAAAGCATAGATTCTCCCCATCGAATCTCTTGTGTGCATACAACAGAACCACAAGGTAAATTTTCTTGTCATAAAAAGGGTGAGCCTCTGCTCAAATTTGATGGCTTATAAAAGATGCCTAGGTCTTTTAGTGGTCATTTTTCAGAAAATGAGCCTCAATCTCCATTTCCACATTCCAGGGAACTTGACCATAATTTAAGGGAGTTTTCCAATAACAACAGTGTAATGCCCGCCTCGATACTTTAACTGATTAGACTAATGAGGGTACTAGTTTTGAAATGAACCGGTTAAGTGAAACATGAACCATTTGAATTTACTTTGAGAATGCTTTAAAATGAAAATAAAGAATAGTTGTAGTGCCCCTAGACTACTGTAGACATTGAGGGCACCTGCTGGGTCACCCTACTATTTGAAACATTAGTAAAATAACCCTATAATTTTATTTTGAGTATATTTATGATTACGATTAACTTTGATATGAAAACTGTACATACGAATGATGCTTAATGACTAGCTGTGCAATTTATTATGTGATTAGACGAATGAGTAATGATTAAGTAAATTATAGATGCTTAATGAAGCAACATATTTATAAACCAAATTGTGATTATTGAGGACAATGCTACTAATTTACGTTTGTGAGAAATGTGTGTAGCGAGAAGTGAAACGGTTCACCGACGGACACACAAAGGAATATGAAGGGTCGTAGAGTATGAGTAAATCACACACAGGGACAGCGACGATGATGTCGACTTCCGACGAAATACCACGCTTGAGCAGATACCCCTCATTTAGGGTCCCTTTGAAATGAACCTGAAACTTTAACAACTTCATACAAACAAATTAGCCATCATAGTTATTGGAAAAATAAAATAAAAGCGTGAATAACTTAACAAAAATAAGCAAAACCTTAACCTGTCAACCCGATCCAGTTGGTCCATTGTCGCCTTCTTCTTCCATAGGATCCCTCTAGCAAAGCTCGTTTAACCATTGGCGAAGCAACCGTTAGCTTCGCCACCCAACCATAGGCTCATGCTTTCAGTCGCATGGCCTCCCCCGAGCTTTGGGTCGTAAAGTTCACACACAATTCTCAAGAAACCCAGCTTGGGTTTCCCCCCCACCAAGATTTCCAGCCAAACCCTCAATACCAGCAAGTCATGAGGTAACTCAATATTACGATAGTCATCCAGGGTCTCGGTGACTTACCCATCCCCAAAGTCTCCCTTTTAAAGGAAAATCCCCTGCGACACATGTCACTTCATGCATAAATAATTATTTAATTAATTCTTTAATGAAAAACAACTCACCCATCCAAGTGTTAGTTCCTCTAGGAGATGCACCAACATCCCTAAGTTTGCTCAATTTTGTCCCCTAGATATTTCACTTAACTCCTAGATTTGTGGTGTAGGTGGAGTTGACTAGGTGTCCATGCCTAGGATTCCATTTTGCTCCTAAATAAATATTTATAATATTTTTAAGTAATCAGGAATATCCTTTCATGTGCAATGCCTAAATAACACTTAATATTATTTAAATGCCAAAGTAATCATTTATGTGCAAATTCCTAAAGTACTCAAATGCATTTCTAAGTAAAGTTCTAGGTGCAAAATTATATGTTTCAACGTAGTTAAGTTTAGCAATCAACTTTTACTAGGGACCCGGTGCCACGCCGTTGGGCCTCCTTGTTCCTTAATTTAATTTCCCTGACATGGCACCACTCCGTTGAGTCCATTCATCCGTAGTTTCCAATCCTCGGCAAGGCACCACATCGTTGGGTCCTTGCATTCACTCTTTCCGTTCTCGGCAGGGTACCACACCGTCGGGCCCTTCTGTCGTCATCCTTCCGTTTTGACTTGCGGGAACTTCATGTAGGGATTTCAGGAGCCGTTACCTTCCATCCTCCATCTACACGCTATTAGGGACTAATGGCGTTGAGGAGTGAGTCCGTTCTCACTGCGCGCCCCCCAACTCGTACGTGACCAGCTCCGTCGTGGCCCAGCTCATACGCCCTCACGCTTTCCTCTTGAGCAAGCGGATCAGTGCTTATCTGCTCAAGAGTGGTATTTCGTCGGAAGTCGACATCGTCGTCGCTCTCCCTGTGTGTGATTTACTCGTACTCTACGACCCTTCATATTCCTTTGTGTGTCCGTCGGTGAACCGTTTCACTTGTCGCTACACACATTTCTCACAAACGTAAATTAGTAGCATTGTCCTCAATAATCACAATTTGGTTTATAAATCTGTTGCTTCATTAAGCATCTATAATTTACTTAATCATTGCTCATTCGTCTAATCACATAATCAATTGCATAGCTAGTCATTAAGCATCATTCGTATGTACAGTTTTCATATCGAAGTTAATCGTAATCATAAATATACTCAAAATAAAATTATAGGGTTACTTTACTAATGTTTCAAATAGTAGGGTGACCCAGCAGGTGCCCTCAATGTCTACAGTAGTCTAGAAGCACTACAACTATTCTTTATTTTCATTTTAAAGCATTCTCAAAGTAAATTCAAATGGTTCATGTTTCACTTAACCGGTTCATTTCAAAACTAGTACCCTCATTAGTCTAATCAGTTAAAGTACCGAGGCGGGCATTACAAACAGCTAGTTACTGAGTTCATGATGCTGCAACTTGTCCATTTCCTTCTACCCCAGATTCCATTCCTCCTAGTCGGTCGGTAAACACTCTTTCAACGGTCTCTTTGGGTGAGTGTCTCCTATTTTATTTTATTAAATAATAATATTATGCATTTATAGTCATCCTTGACCACTTGGTCAAATGTAAAACTTTACAATAAAAGTTAAGACAATGTTTTTCCACAAACATAAAATGTCTCAAGTATTGGGTATGTTACAAACACCCCCACTTAACCTCAACATCATCCTCGATGTTGCTTATTCTTCATCAGAGCCTCCCTGGAACAGAATTGGATATGTTGCCCGCATATTACTTTCCAATTCCCAGGTAGCTTCATCTAGGATAAGGTGCTTCCATTGCACCTTTCCCTGCCCTATGGTACGATTTTGCAGCATAATCTCCCTCATGTCGAGGATACAGTCCGGTTCCACTTGAAAATATCCTTCGGGCTCCACCTGTATATCATTCCAATTTAGCACATGAGTAGTATCGTGCACATACTTTTTCAAAACAGAAATATGGAAAACGTTATCTATTCTCAAATTAGATGGTAAAGCCAACTGATATGCAATTGGTCCAAATCTTGATAGAATTTCGAATGGACCACAATACATGGGTGCTAGTTTATCACAACTTTCAAGTTTAAAAGAACTTTTCTTTGGTTTTACCTTAACAAAAACATGATATCCTACCTGAAATTCATTTTCAGTTCATTTCAGATCTTCATAACTTTTTTGTCTATCTTGTGCAATTTTTAAATTGCCTTGTACCCGTTTCATGGTTAGCTCCATTTCTTTTAACAAATCTGGCCCTAATATCAATCTATCAACAAGATTACTCCAAGAAATAGGAGTATTGCATTTCCTTCCATACAGAATCTCAAATGGACTAAATCTAGCAGAAGCTTGATATTGATTATTGTTAGCAAATTCAACTAAATGTAAAAAGTCTTCTCATTTAGTTAGTTGATCTTTCACATACATTCTTAACATGTCTTCTAAAATCTGATTCACCCTTTCAGTTTGTATGTCAGTTTGAGGGTGAAAAGATGTACTGAAATTTAACTTCATGTCTAAACCTTTAAACAATGCTGTCCAAAAATTTTCAGTAAATTAGAATCACGGTCAGAAAATTATTACCTTAGGAATTCCGGGTAACCGAAAGATTTGTTTCATAAACACATAAGCAATGTTAGCAGCTTTAAAAGTGGTTTTAACAGGAATAAAATGAGCTTCTTTACTGAGCTTATTCACAACTACCATTATTGATTCATTATGTTTTTTATTCTTAGACAAACCGGTTATGAAATCAATACTTATAATTTCCCACTTCCATTCTGGAATTGGCCATGGTTGTAATAGGCCAAATGGGTGTTGATGCTCAACTTCAATTTTCTTACATTCAAAGCACCTAGCTATGTATTTAGCCACTTCATTTTTCATGTTTGGCCAAAAGTAACCCTTTCTTAGCATAGTTATCATTTTCTGATAACTAGGGTGTCTCGAATAAGGACTTTTATGAATTTCATCCAAAATCAACAACTTAACTTTTGACACATTAGGCACATAAAGTCTGTTTTTATAGGTCATTAAGACTTTTTCATTAATGCTGTAATATGTTATTAATTTTTCAGATAAATTTTCAGCAACTTTTTCTCATAATTTATGATCATTTTCATCTTCCTTAATTCCTTCTTCAATCTGATTTTGCAGATCTGTTTTATAATTATTGATTGGTACCACCAAATTTAATTTAGCGTTTCTGCTTAAGGCATCAAAAACTTTGCTTTCTTTACCCTTAATGTGCTGAATCTTGAAATTGTATTCGCTAAGGAAAGCTAGCCACCTAGCTTTCCTTGCGTTCAGATTTGTTTGATCCAACAAATATTTTAAACCTTTATTATCTGCCATTAGTGAAAACTTTCTTACAATCAAGTGATGGCACCACATTTTTAATGCATGTATCATGACTGCTAGCTCTAGATCATAGGTTGCATAGATCTTTTCATGAATTTTTAACTTCCTTGACTCGTAGGCTATTACATGACCTTCTTGAGTTAAGACCCCACCAAGTCCATTGTTGCATGCATCAGTGCATACAACGAAGTCCTTATTTGGATCTGCAATTTTTAATATAGGTGTTGTTGTTAATAATTCTTTTAATTTCTTAAAACTCTCCTTGCACTTTTGATCCCATACAAATTTCTTTCCCTTCTTCTGCAAAGAGGTTATGGGATTCGCAATTCTGGAGAATCCCTCAAAATTTTTTATGTAGTAGCCTGTGATTCCCATAAAAGAACGTACATCTGTTACGTCTTTCAGGACAGGCCACTCATTAATTGCTCTTATTTTATCTGGATCAATTGCGATCCCATCTTTAGATATTATGTGGTCTAAGTACTATATTTTATCTTTGTAAAAGTCACATTTACTAAACTTAGCATAAAGCTGATGTTCTCTTAACACTTGCAAAATTATTTTTAAGTGTTCGTCGTGTTCTTCTTTAGTCTTAGAATAATCAATGAACACAATTACAAACTTATCTAGATACTTATATAGAACATTGTTCATTAGACACGTAAAGACTACTGGAGCATTAGTTATCCCAAAAGGGATAACTATGAACTCGTAATGACCATAACGGGTCTTGAAAGCAGTTTTTAAAATGTCTTTGTCCTTTATCCTGATTTGATGGTATCTTGACCTCAAGTCTATTTTAGAAAATATCGATGTTCCGCGTACTTTATCAAATAGATCATTGATGCGGGGCAATGGATATCGATTTTTAATAGTCATTTTATTAAGTTGACGGTAGTCCATGCATAATCGCAAGGTACCGTCCTTCTTTTTAGCAAAGATAACCGGTGCTCCCCAAGGAGACACACTTGGACTTATGTAGTTTTTATCGATTAGTTCCTTCAACTGTGATTTTAGTTCATTAAGTTCCAAAATGTTCATTCTATGAGGAGCCTTTGAGTTCAGTACCGCACCTAGTACTAACTCAATGGTGAAATCTAGTTCCCTTTTCAGAGGTAGTCTTAGTATTTCTTTTGAGAATACATCAGAAAAGTCCTTAAAAATAGGTATGTTTTCCAATTTTAACTTATCTTCCTTAGATGAATGTTTATCATTAATTACATTTACAACAAACATTTTACACCCTTTCCTTACAGCCTTTTTAACTTGTAAAGTAGAAATTTGTCTAACAGAAGTTTTTCTAGGAATTCCCTTTACTGTTTCCATTTCTCCATCATTATTTAAACAAGTAAAAGAATTTTCAAAATAGTTCAACACTACTCTATTCTTTTCAAGCGAGTCCATGCCTATTAATACGTCATACGACCCCAAAGGTAAAATATTCAATTTAAATTGTGTCTTTAATTGATTCATAAGAAAATAACAACTTTTAACAAATTCTACAACTTTTCTTTTGGTTCTTGTTGCTAATTGAACCAACCATGATTTATCAAATTTTTCTACTTTTAACTTGCAAATCTTCACTAACTTAGGTGATATGTAACTCAAACTTGCACCTAGATCAATTAGAATAGAGATAGGTTTGTTTTGTATCATAACTTCGATCTCAACCATGGAAGTTTGATGGCCTGCGTGTCGCTTTTCCAGTGCTGCATTGATTATGGGCATCTCCCTTACTAAATCACCAACTATTGGTTATGTCTACATTGTATGAATGTTGCTGACTGTCTTTCTTTTGAGTGGGTAGTTTTCTCTAGTGTGCGGTCCATTACAGTCATAACATTTTAAAGGTGGTATTTGTTAATTAATCATGGCATTATTATTATGATTATTATTGTTATTAGACATATTTCTTCAAGCTGTGTAATTTTGTAGTGCATTACCTCTGTAATTATTACTTTGAAAATTTATGTTATTAAAATTTTTCTTAACATTTCCAGAATTCCGATTAAAACTTTTCTTAATATTCGAAATTACTAGATTTGTTATTCCTCCAGCCATATATTCCTTTTCTTTTTATGTTTTGTTCAAAAAAAAAGTTAGCCTTTCTCATGGCTTCTTCAAGAGTTGAAGGGTTGTAATACTCAATTCTATCCTTTATGTTGAAAGGTAGACAACTCATAAACCTTTGTACCTTAGGTTTCTCTTCAACTAAGTAATGTACATACCTTAACAGACTAAGAAATTTGCTGCTTAACTCCTTCATACTCATAGAACCCAATTTTAAGTCATCAAACTCTTTTGGCTTATCTTCGTAATATTGTTCAGAAATATTTTTTTTCTTAAAATGTTTCTTAAATATACTGCAAGTTATAGTATTTTCTTTAATGCCTTTAACCCGTTCAATATGCTGCCACCAAATATATGCCTTTCCGATCAGATTGTAAATGGCCATTTTAGCTTTTAACTGAGATGAATAATCATAAATCTGAAAATACTTCTTCATACCGGACAACCATGCTTCAACTATCTCACCCTTTTCATTTTCGCCATTAAATGTTGGGGGTTTTATCTTCTTAAATTCCCTTGAAATTTGTTCATAATGCTTATGCTTTCTTTTCTTAGGACCATAGTCACTATCACTATTATCTTGATCAGAATTATGTTTTCTTCTATAAGTTTTATTATCAGATTCGGAAGAAGAGTCACTATCACTTTTAGAGTATTTTACTTTCTTATCTCTGTGTTTATAGGACATAGTTCCAGACTTAGATTTAACTTCTGTTCTCTTATCTTTTTCATCATTATGATATTTTTCCAGTAAAATCTTGTTCAACTCTTCATGTGTGTTGGGGTGTATTTACTATCTTGAAGAATCACCAAAATATTTAATTATCGACCAGGGTTGCAAATCTTAGAGTTGTGGCACAGTATATGCTGTGGTACAATGGGACCTAAGTTTTGGCTTCGCAGACCTTAGAAAATGTTTAATAAAGAAAATATCAAAAAATCTTTCAAAATGAAAAACCGAGTCAAACTTCAGAAATACAACAAACAAACTAATGAAACCTAACTAAGCCAACAGATCAGAATAGTATCAAGCTATACTACTCTATTCTATGGACAATAACTTAAAAGAAGATAAAAACAACAACATTATTTTAGGAAGAAAAACTAAATAACAAACAGAACTACTTTGATGAATTTGAAAACTACTGAAAAAATCTGAACTAAGAATTAGAAACAATTGTAAATGAGTTCAAAAACCTATCTATGAGATAATTCAACTAACAACTAATTATTAAACAAAGAACTTAAAGAAAAACTACAAATGACTAAGTGAATTCAACAACTACTTATGCATTCAATTAATATTTCAAGACTACACTAACCTACCTAATTCCATTCTCCTCGGGGATTCTGAGGAAGTGTATCAAATGTAATGGGAATAGGAGAAAATGTATCGAAGTGGCTTTCAAATGTGACAAGGAAACAAAATGGAACTAAATCTAGTTTAACTTCTACAAATAAATGCAAACTAAAGATTGTCCAACTACAATTAACTTTAAACATTATGACATATCTTCTATCCATAAGCAATTGACTTTGAACTAATGAAGTCTATAAGCAAGTAGAAAACTTAATAAAGATATTTACTTGAAACTTAATTTGATTGAGAAGCAAGTAGAAAACTTGATAAAAGATATTTATTCAGAAACAAGTAGAAAACTTGATAAATATATTGTATTCAGAAGCAAGTAGAAAACTTGATAAAGATGTTTTACTTTTGAACGAAATCCTATTCTATCAACATCTTCATTATTGGTGTGAATGGGAAAACTAATCCTATGCTTAACGAAGAACTATCAAAATCAAGATAACTTGGAGAATGAAATTATTAAACCTAATATGATCTTAATCTTAACCACATATGATAAACTACACTAAGAATGAAACTGATAAATTCTGTAACAGGAAAGCATTAATGAACCAGACATAAGAGAACATAACTTGTAAAGCAACTAAAGCAAGGTTAAGGAAATATAGAATGAAAACTAAGGATGATGAAAAAATTAATTAAAACTCTAAGTGGTGTAAAACAAGATCTTAATTACATCTAAGGAGGCTAATTTAAAAGCAAGAAATATCACAGTTCAAAGACCTAAGAAATTGGATTCTAAATAAGCATAAAAACAATGCATAAAGTATTAAGGTCCGAATGATGATCTGGATGGATGTCCGAATGACAGTCCGGATGGAGGAAAAATGATTTAAAGTAAGGAAGGAAGCATTTTGAATGATCTTAACGTCAGCTGACTGGTGCATATGAACCTACAGTGCAAGGAATAAAGTGTTTAGGAGCTAAGATAACAAGAAGTGGCCTATTCTAATCATTGTCTAAGGAATGAACTATTTCTATGGCATAAGAAAACAAAACTAAGATAAACAAAACTAACCTACAGCTATAGGAAAGAAACTAACAGAACTAATTCTAATTACGAATAAACTTGGAATATAAAGCTAACTAAACTCTAAGTGTTTGTAAATACAGAACTAAAAACAAACTAAGCAACTAATCAATTTAAGCAAAATAAGCAAACTAAACATGACCGGTCACTAATTACATTTTGGAAATATCATTAATATGAACAACAAATAAGATATACATTTCATAAAACAAAGGTATCATTTACATAAGTGGCAAAACAACATATAAATTACAAGACAAAGATTTCATATACAAAATGAATACATAAACTAAACAAATAACACAACTTATTTGCAGAAGACAAAGACAAACTATATACATAGACCGAAGACCATTGGTTGTTGAGGGGCCCTTCTTAGCAATTAGAGGCTGTGCCTTAATCAATCACCATGTACACTCCTAAGCTCTCATAAAACTAGAACAGAGGTGTATTAATTAAAAACAGAGTTACAGCGTTTTTGTGTCTACTTGCAGCTGAAAGACTAAGAAAACTAAGAGAATAAAAAGACTAACTTGTCTCAGTCATGAAGACGTCTATATATACAGAGTTACAATTGGGAGAGCAAGTCGACCCTTTAGTGGTCGAATGCTCTGATAATAGGCAGTCTTAATGCCAAAAAATGGCTATGCTTAACAACTCATGACAACACATGGCCAAGGAACGACCACATAATTGTTTACGACAGTGCACATAGCATCTACTAGGTTCCACGGTGTTGGTTTCCTTCACGCGGTCATCGAGACATTGATCCTATTTTGACGTGGGCAGAGAGAGATGTGCTGTAGAGCTGAGCGTGTAGGAGAGGGAATATTCTAGAACACCAGCTCACTCACCATAAGGGCCACGTTCTAATCAGAACCCATGTGATGGTTTGCTTTCTAACGGTCAGAGAATATCTCAACTCACAATCTCATAGGTTGAATGTGGGGCTGAATGGCGGGCTGAATGTGGTTGATCATTTGCAATGTGAATATGCATCTGAATGGAGGTTCGTTTGAGAGCCGTAACCTATGGAATGAAATATATTTGCCAAGCAAGCCAAGAAATATCAAATAAACATCAATAAATCGCAATATGATGATGTTTACCCAAAATTCATGTGATGTGTGAATATATGCATACCTGATCTATTTGGTGGTTTGAATGTTGAAAATAATAACTTATCATATCAAAAATGGTGAAAATGACGCCAATCATAGTGTGTTTGATGATAAAAAGTGATGACAAAATGGACACCAACATTCCCCCAAACCGGAGACATGTCAGGTCCCACTGAGCAAAAAGAAGAGAAATTCAGGAAGAAGGTTGAGCCGCGGTAGCAGCTGCCTTCGACTTGGAAGAGGAATTGGATTTAGCTCTAAGCTTATGAAATTGCTCCTTCAAAGTATCATGCTTCCACCAAAGAGAAAGGTTGAAGGATGTCTTGGCTTCATTTAAATCTCCCACACACTTCACCTGGAAACGTAAGTCCTTGTTCTCTTGATGAAGCCTAGAGATGATCTTAACATACTTCTCATTCTGGCTTCTCAACTTTTCTATGTCTTTAGTTAATATGTCCACAGTCTGATGGAGTGGAGCAGATGCTTCTACAAGAGACGTAGGTTCCTTTTGAGGGCTTGATCCCCTTAGAGGTGATTCGGGATCAGCAGGTGTAATGTGTGTCTTAGGGGTCTTATCTCCAATATGTTTAGAGGCAGGCACCAAGACAGGGTCTTTAAGTAAACTGGCGGATAAATTGGCTAATGCGAGGAGAGGGGACTCAAAGATAGGGTCATTTGCTTGGTCGTCAGGGTTGTCCGAGTGCATTAGCTTAATGATTGACTGATTGATGGACTGAATAATAGTCTGGTCAACGGACTGGATGATGGTCTGGTTGACCGACTGGTCACGATTAACCCTTCTTGAATTTGTGGGTAAGGGTGAAAAGAATGGGAGTTCTGTGGTTGTGTCCTCATGGACATGATCAGAAGATGATGAATGATCATGGTGTATTTCTCCCAAGGGACCCTCACTAAATCTTACGGACTTGGTAATATTTTCTTCTTGGATAGAGGTTTGGGACAGCTCATTGGCATGGGATAGGAAATGATGACATTTACGAGAGGCAGGGGATTTGACCATAGGCTTCTTAACCAGGTGAGGGTTCAGGACTTCAAAGACAAAGTGTTCCTAGGTTTTCCCCTTTTCTTCCAACTGGTGAGTGATCAAGATTTTAATCAAGCAGTGGTGGTATAAGATTCCAGAGGGGTTAGTGGTATTCTTCCTAACCTGGCTAGACATTTTCTCTAAACTCTTTAGGAAATAGAAGGGAAACTTGAGAGCCTGATCTTTAACAAAATGTGCTAGTAACCTAAGGTGGCAAGCTTTGAAGACGGTGTACTTACCTTCACAGGTAATCAAATGGATAAAGACAGTTAGTGCTTCAAGGTACTCATGCTTAACCCATTCTCCGTGGAACCCTTTTCTGCCAACAACATGTTGATATTCATCCTTAAGAGAAAACTTGAGCTTCGTCCGTGGACGAAAGAGATGTTTGTGCCAACGGGCTCCTTCCCTGGGCATTTTTGTGGCCGATGCAATGGATTCTTCCATCACTGGAAAAGTGAGATGGATGAGCTTGGCTATCTTACCATTGAAGCCCTTAGCAAACAACAGTGAAATCTTGGCATCATGGCCGTCAAGAAGATGAATAAATGGACCCCATCCAGCTCGCAAAAAGATTTAACGACATGCTTTAAACTCGGGAATGCAGAGGAGGTCCCAGTAACTCCCAGGCTTGTAACGGATTGGTGTATTGAACAGAGGTCGAAGGATGCAGATGGATAGAGAGGATGCATGAAATTGCAGGGGATAGGGATTGATAGGTTCAGGGTAGATGAAAAATGAGCAAGATGAAGCAGAGTTTACGTAGGGGTAAGTTTAAATTGAGATCCGTTTGAGCAGTTGAATGATCATGGAGATAGATTTGGCATGTTCGAATGATATGCTATCATCTAGTTACCTTGAGTCATGTTCCATCATAGAACTGCGTGAGTTAATGAATCCATATGGCTATGATATGTTCAACCATGTCCAAAGTGAAACTTTGGACAAGTTGAACGTAATCCTCATTATGAAATTATAGCCATAAATTACACATAAAAAATCATGATGACTTAATAAATGAAATGATAGATCGCACGATAAAATTTGATAGAGGATTAAAATCGCATGATAGCCATATGATGGTTAATCAATCCATTTGATGAGATTAAATGAGTTTGCAAAGATGGCATTTAATTTGATCCTTGACATGATTAGTTAATTAGATAGAAAATCAAAATTTTAAATATCTTAGCACACTTATTAATATCATTACAGGCTATGGTTTCATTCGGTACTTCATTCAGATCATTATTCCCATTTGCCTCGTTCATCATCTCATTCGGATCGTCATTCGACCCTTCATTCAACCCTTCATACAGAAATTTGTACAAAAATGTGCTTTGATGGATCTACCTACTGCTGATTATGTAGAGAATTTTTTTCTGGGACTTGTCAGCACACAAGAGATGTTTGTAAACCTGATTTTCTGGAACTTTAGTTGCGTTCTTCTTTATTGATCAGAATAATTTTTCCTTCTGATTTTTGCATTCTCCTGAAAACACCTATCATTTTATTAGAGATAAATAAACTTTTTTCATAAATATTCAAAAAATAAAAGCGATTATGATCCTCCCCCAAACAAAAAATATGGCGTGTCCTCAAGCCATCAAGAAAAATTGATTAATATTCAAATATTTCAATTAATTATGTAGGTAGTAACATCTAAAATGCTGTGATAATTTTCATAAGAAAATGAAATATTAACCATTAAATGGAGATGATTTAGATATGTACATTCATCAAAAGAATACAACAGTACTTGAGAGACCATATGAAGAATGATAGTATAATTGATGTGAAAAATGCCATAGGAAAACTAGTCATCCATGACTCATTTTAAAGATCTCTTGTCATCCAAAGAATATAGATAAGGTTCATCGTAGAGTTTGTGATATTTCTATAGTTATGGGTCCCATTTATAGGATAGTCATATCCTAGGTATTGTGTGAATTAGATGACAGGGTCCAAGTCCAACTTACAACCATTCTCTAATACCAGTATATATAATTGGCCTAAACATGTATTTGTATACTCAGTTTTTTATGAGCCATGTACATAGCAATACATTAACCAAACCTCTTATACCTGATATTTCCATCCTGCCATCAGGCCTGTTCAGTACCCCAGCGGGTTTATCTTGGTACCGTGCAAGCATAGCCCCGTTGCTAGCGACCCTGTTCAGTACCCCGACGGGTTTACTTGCATCTACCAAGCTTCCTTGTTTAAGATTTTACTTAGAATGGACCCACTGCCAATGAGACTGTTCAGTACCCCAGTGGGTTTGCCTCGTATAATGATATATATAATATATATATATATATATATATAATTTTTTTTTTTTAAGGAAGCCGGTTGGCACTACAGTGTGCTAAACCTCCTAAACATATAACTCAAAATTTTAGAACGAACCTTGTAAGTAACTTTATTTATAATATCCTGAATTATAGATCATGTCAAAAGATAATAACCTAAAGCTGTTCTTTGACCTCTCAGTACATCCTCTTCATAAAAGATCAGTAATGTTCCCCACAAAATAGAAATATCACTCACTTTTGGGCTACCTTTTAAAAGTGCTTAAGAGACAAGTTTTGATAATGAGTCTAGGATGAGCTAGTAGTCCATAGGTGTAAGATATAACTTTTTGAAAATCATGATGATTAAAGTAGGCCTTAAGCAACTGTTCTAATGATAAATCATAAATGTACAAGTCTGAATCAAATACCATATGTAGAATCATAAATGAAAGTGGTTAAAAATGATGTAAAGAACGCTTTAACCTTTTACTATAAATTTTCAATTTTCAACAGTAATCAAAAGAGGAGAATTATAAGTATTTATTTTAGAGCACTTACCTTTTCAGATAATATTGCATGAGATGATTATAAAGATAATATTCGTGTAATCAAACTGCAAAACCACTTGTTAGATTATTCAAATTTATTTAAAACAAAAACTTATGTACAAAGAAAAAACCATATGAAGTTAAGGAAAAGGGAAAAATAGTCTTCCTGTTTTAATTGACAAAATTTTATAGATGACCATGAAAGTGAATTTCCTGTATAGATGCAATCAACTGTTATAAACTACCCTTATTATTTGAAAAAAAATGATATATTTACATATATACAAAGGAAGATAACCCAAAATTATTCAAGAACCAGGAGAAGGAGGAATGACTTCCTCTTCTACCAGCTCCATTTCCTCCTGTTGTAAGGCATTATGCACAAAATCTTGTTTAGATATTGGTTGATGATGAATTCTAAGTCTATGTCCATTTACAAAAAAGGAAATTTGTGAATCATCAATTGTCTTAATCTTAATAGATCCGTTATCAAAAGCTGTAACAATTTCATATGGACCCATCCAACGAGTAGTTACTTTTCCTTTAAAGTGTTTGTATCTTGAATCAAAAAGTAACTCCCATTCTCCAGTTTTGAGTTGTTTCTGTTTAATGTATCTATCATGCCACTTTTTGCGTTGGTTTTGTAATAAGATTGTGCATTGAATAGCATCTTGCCTAATTTCGTCTAATTCATTTATTTGTAGGATTCGTTGTTTCTGTGCTTCTTCTAGATCCATCCCTAACTGTGCAACCATATGAAAAGTTTTGACTTTAAATTCCATAGGTAGAAGAACTTGTTTACCATAAACAAGTTCATAAGGTGTGTGACCAGTGGTGTTCCTCCAAGTTATTCTATAAGCCCACAAGGCTTCTGGAAGCATATCTTCCCTGTCTTTGTGGTGTAACTGGATAGTCTTAGTCAGGATGACTTCTAATACTTTGTTGGTGGACTCTACCTGCCCATTGGCTTGTCGGTGGTATGGTGAAGATTTACAATGTCTAATACCATATTTGTCAGTAATCTCTTTCATTAATTTGGAGGTAAACTGAGATCCTTGATCGGTTACAATCTCCCTAGGTACACCAAATCGAGTAAATATTTCTTCATATATGAACTCCACCATAGATTTCTCTGTGGCTTGGAATAAGGATTTGGATTCTACCCACTTGGGGACATAATCTATACAAACTAGGATGTATTTCTTCTTACGAGACATAGGTGAAATTGGCCCAACGAAATCTAGAGCCCATTTTTCAAAAGGCTCAATCATAACTTGGGGTTGTAAAGGCATCTCATTGAATGGCGTAGGTATACCCATTCTTTGGAAACTGTCACACCCCTTGACATACTTGGAAACATCTTTGAAAATGCTTGGCCAATAATACCCATAGTGCAACACTTTGTATGCTATTCTCTTGTCAAAAAAATGCCCGCCACAAGGTCCACCATGACATGCATGTAGGATCTCTGCCATCTCATCCTCCCGTACACATCATCTAATAATAAGATCAGGACCAGTACGAAAGAGATCATCGTCCACCCAATATTAATTAGAACTCTGAACTATGATCCTACATTTTTCAAGTGGGGAGAGATGGTTTGGTAGCTTTCCAGTTGCTAAATAATTGGCTATGTCTACAAACCATGGGGTTCGAACAGACATAGTGAACAAATGTTCATCTGGGAAGCTATCATCGACAGGACTAGCATTATCATCAATTTGAATTCGAGAGAGAAAATTTGGTACCACATTCTCTCGACCAGGATGATCAATAATGGTGATGTTAAATTCTTGTAACAAAAGAAGCCACTGAGTCACTCTACCATTGGTGATAGGTTTATTCATTAAAAATCTGATGGTGGAGTGGTCAGTGTGTATAAAAATTTCATATCCTGTGATATAATGACGAAACTTGTTGATGGCATACACTACTGCTAGAAACTCTTTTTCAGTAATAGTGTATTTCGATTCTATAGGAGTCAAATTTTTACTATCAAAGTAAATGGCATGTGATGTTTGTCCCTCTTTTTGACCTAGGACTACCCCTATAGCTATGTCAGAAGAATCAGTGGATATATGGAAGGGAAGGGACCAATTGGGGCCCCTAAGTATTGGTGCCACTGATAGTTTTTCCTTCAAAGTTTCGAAGGCATGTTGGCAAGGTTCATTCCATTGGAATTCTATGTCTTTCATGAGCAGCTTGAACATAGGTGTGACTATCTTAGTGAAATTTTCAATAAAACGTCTATAATAGCCTGCATGGCCAAGAAAAATTCTTACTTCCTTCGGAGTTTTTGGAGGAGCAATATTAACAATTATTTCTATTTTTGCAGGATCCACCTTGATACCTTGAATAGAGACATGATGTCCCAGAACTATGCCCTTAGTTAGTAACATCTTACATTTTTCATGATTGAGAGCTAAGTTCATTTCTTGGCACCGAATAAGAACTGTTTCGAAGTTATCAAGGGCTTCTTGGAAGGTATTTCCATAAAATGTAAAATCATCCATATAAACTTCTACACAATCATGTATAAGGTCAGGAAAGATTCCTAGAACTGCACGCTGAAAGGTAACAGGTGCATTACATAGGCCAAATGGTAACACTCAATAGGCATATGTCCCCCAAAAACAAGTAAAGATTGTCTTGTATTGATCTTCAAGTGCTATTAGTATTTGATTGTATCCACTATACCCATAAAGGAATGAAAAATATTGTTTCCCTGATAAGGTATCTAACACCTGATCAATGAAAGGCAAAGGGAAGTAGTCCTTTAGATTGGTCTTGTTCAATTCTCGAAAGTCAACACAGATACGCCATTTCCCTGTGACTTTCTTTGGAACTACCATGAGAGGAGACACCCATTTACTATTAGAAATTGGGTAAATGAAACCAACATTAAGGAGTTTTTGTAGTTCATCTTTTACTATATCCTTTAGGGTTGGTCTCATTCTTCTCTAGGGCTGCCTAACAGGAGGTATGTTTGAGTCTGTGTAAATGTGGTGGATACAAGTATCTGGGTGTATACCTTTCATATCGGTATATTCCCATGCAAATGCTCCAGTTTGACTATTCAGAACTTTTAATAATTGTTTTTGCTGACTCTCATCTAAACCTGCATTTATATGTAGAAATTTGTCGGAACTAACCTCACAAGGTATGGTATAGGATCCTAGATGTTCTTAGATTGCAAAGACATAGGGTGTACTCTAAGAGGCTCATGTTTTCTTGAAATTCGTCTCCAAAGATCTGGTCAAATTGGGAAAAAGACTGAAGAAGGTCTATACATGTTGTGGAAGAGATAAATTGATTCGACACATTCTCGGTATTTTGTTCTTGAAGTGCCCAGGAGAAATCACTAACAAGGGAAAGTTCTTCCAAGTTCTCATCCCCGAAAGGACAATCTAACCAAAATAGGTTTTCAATTACTAGCTGAGCTGGTGGGTATAAAGCTAGTTTTCTTGTAGATAATCATCTCTCCATCCCTACATCCTATAAATGCATTGGCAGTAGCCAACCAAGGTCTTCCCAGAATAATGGGGTGACCTTTGGAAGGGTCTTTTGATTCTATGACCATGAATTCCATGGGATATTCCCATGAAGCTACTGATATAGTGATGTCATCTAAGATCCCAGTAGGTTGAAGCATAGTGCGATCTGCTAATTCTAGCATTGTTGGGGTAGGGCGGAGGAACTTTTCTAAATGGAGAGTCTCTAAAACTTTCGTAGTCATCAGGTTAATAGTAGCTCCTAGATCAATAAGTGTGTTTCCTATGGCTGTGTTATTGATGATAACAGTCACCACAGGGTTTCCTGGGTTTGAATACTTTGGGATTCTAGGTTGGTTTGCTATGCAATCTGACATTTCACCTATTACATGAATCGTCGGAGGGTCTTTCTGTTTTCTACCTGGTCTTTTAATACAAAGTTCCTTTATTACTTTAATATAGATTGGGATATCCTTAATGGCTTGTAACAAAGGGTTCTTCATACAAATATTTTTCAATTCGTTAATGATATCATACTTTGGATAAGTTACAGGTTTTTCTATTACTAGACACTCTGGATATGGGGGTGATCTTTCTCCTGTAATTACTTCTTTATGTGGATGGTTGTGTGTTTAAGATTTAGGAATAACCACATCTTCAACAATGGCATCATTCAAAACTTCGTTAGGTATTTTTTCTTCTTAATTTTCTTCTCGGATAACAACTGATTACTTGGGTTGATCTTGCAAAACTCTTCCAGACCGTAGTTGAATCTCATGTATTGGTGTGGTGGAAATGGCATATGATGGAAAAGGTAGTAACCCAATGTTATTAAGATCTTGGGTTGGTTTGTTGTTAGGGTTCGGTATCGGTTGTGCAGGTAATATTGTGGGTCTTGGAGGGTTCGTGTTCTGGAAATGGTGAGGTTGATTTGGAATAGGGGGTAATGAAGGAGGTACAAATCCATGCAAAAGTTGTTGAATATTAGGTGGGTAAGGATAGGTAGGCATATGAGGAGGTGGTTGAGCATAAGCTTGTCCTCTCCATCCATGTGGCCATTGTTGTTGTTGGGCATTCTGAGGAGGGTATTGAGGTGGCCAATTTTTCCAACCTGGAGTGTTCCATTGTTGAGAAGGTTGATAAGGGTAGTAATAGGGTGGAATTTGTGATGATGGATATTGATATGATGATTGATCTCTAGGTTTCCAAGGCCTCCTAGATGATTCACCAAAGTTTCCACTCTTATACATAGCTTACAACCCAGGCAACGATGGACAATTATCAGTCGGATGTTCTTCTGTACAAAGGTGACAAACTGAAACATTGTTCAATGGAAATTCTCGTTGGGGATGTTTAGTTCTACACCTAGGACAGAAAACACTCATTGCTGTATGCTCCTCATCTTGCCTCTTTTTAGCTTGTAATGCATCCAATTGAGAACCCATGGCTCCTAAGTTATCTGTCTTGAATTTTTCCAATAGGTTTCCCAACTCTACCCTTGTAACTACACTGGGACCGGATGTGTTTCCTTTTAGGTTCCTAGCATAAGATTCTCAAAAATGTCTTCCACTTTTCCCTCTGCTCCTAGAGTAATTCCTACATAGCTCACAAATCTGTGAAAAAGGCTTATGAGAGATGTCTCCTGCTGCCATGAGATTAAGGTTTTCTAAGAATTCTTCTGAGATTACCTTTAGGAAGAGTGTTCTTACTGCATTGTAAGGACCTCACCTGGTCCTTAGTTTTAATTAATGTAAATCTAGCAGTTTTAAATTTGATCTACTTATTCTGTTCAAGTCTACATGTTTCCTTCAATGTTTCTGTAAAAATAATCTTTCTATTTATGATATAAATTTCATTTATGAATGTAGAAATAAACATATAAGCAACATCAATATATTTTCAATTCCAAGTATATTTATTTTCAACAATTTATACAATTTACATTTTCAAAATGTAAAACTTGAATTTCCTACCAGTAAAATACCTGTAGGATAGCAGTGTGTCCTAGTAGTCTATCTAGCTAGTTCCATGTAGGTATTTTAGGAAACTCAACTGCAAAATAGATTTACCACCCAGCCAGCTAGGAACAGTCTTGCCGACTCCCTAGCTCCAAGGAACCCATATTCCTTGGCCCTCTGTGCCCGAAGTCCCCAAGAACAACAATAGCCACATAAGCAACCTTCTAGCAGGGCTTGAGATCCAACTACCCCTCTAGTTCAGATCTCTTTTTGGTTTCCCCCATGGGTTCCTAGCTTCAACTCCCTTTCACAACTTCTTTGCCTCTTTCCTTTTCATGGTTCCTTCCCCAAAATAAACCCTCAAAATCATATCCCAAAATCATCTCTCCCTCTTCATCTTCCCTTCTCCCTTTTAAGTACTTCCCACTGCCTCTTTATTCGGGAGGAGTACCACACTACCCCCAAAAGAAATAGTTTTTAAATCATGCTCATATCCATTCACCTACTTTTGTGGTTAATATGTCTAGTCAATTTAAATATTTTCAAGTGCACCATTTTCTAAAAATATTTAAGACAATTAAATAATCAATTTAATGCACAATCATATCTATTCGTTTAATTCCATTGACTTGATATCAATTCGGATAACTTCAACTACACTTTTTTTTTGAACAAAAATATTAAAATATTCATTTTGAATTGCAACCATATCTACTCATTTAGTTTTGATTGACATTTACCTAACAATCCAATCAATTTAATTTGCATGCTTTCAACCTTGCTCAAATATTGTAAATAATATTTTACGATCTCAATCCTAATAAGTATTAAATTTTAAATGTATCTAAATAAGCAAAAATGAATATTAAATAAAATACACATTTAGTCATAAATTAATGTATAGTTAACCCAATAATCCTCAATACAAATAATTATAATACAATTAATCATGTTATTAAATAATAAATCTATATTTGAATAATAGTAGCGTATGCACACAAGGTATGTAAGTGTAGCTAGTACTTATGTAGCTTGTGTGTGTACTAATAATAGCATGTTGAACCTCTAATGCATATATCTTATTTATCACAAGCAACCATACGAGGAACAATTCAGTAATAACATTATTTAACAATAATTACTAACTAGTCATAATAACACAACATCAACTGCATGGTATACTAAGTTTATCATACTTGAGGAAATGAAGAGTTTTAGCACACATACAAACATCTAAGCTGTTTTACTAACTCAAATCATAATAATATATGAAACAACATAACATATTGAATTACGACACATGAATCAAGCAGAGGTTTTCAGTACACACACAGAATAAATTATGTTTCCCTTTAAACTTCCACAACATTCCTATCTACCTACCTCTTTCTTCCTAATTCATAACTAACTTCCACATCATATCCTTCCTCTGCTGGACTACCCTGAAGTGTCATGCCATGACCGGCTCCAGTTAGAACCCGTAAGCAGAAGTGTCGAATACATCGACCAAGCTTCCCCAGCAGGCACCCACTAGTCATCATCACACACCTTGGGGAGTGCGCTATAGTGCGACCCTCCCATGACTCAAGGTTTCAGAGGATAAATGGTGGGTAATGCCTCCACCCCTCCTATGGAACAAGGGTCAACACCCTTCATAGTCATACTGCATTGCTATTGTTGTTCTTAGGGATTTCGTCGTCGAATAACCAGTTTGGACAGTTGAGTTTCCTGAAACCCAACACCTACCCACACATCATGATAATAAACCAATACTCATATAGAACAATAATGCATCACTTGCATACCATTTGTCTTTTGGAATTCATGTCCCCGGTGTATTTCCAACTCTTAGGACATAGCTATCACTTAGCTTTTTTTTCAACCTGTAGGTTAGTCTCCAAACGCGAGATCATAGAATATCATGCAATCATTAACATGTATGCATGTTTCATCACTAATGATCAATAATAAAAGTCATTTTTCTAGGTACCATGCATCTGGTTTCACATTCATCAATTCGACTATCATAACTCTAACTTGGTATCCACATACCCATTAACTTTTAAATTTGCATGCTATGGACAAAATAAAATACGACAATCATTCATACTATTTAACATCATGCATGCATATATATGTCTTCTGCGGAATAGTAATTTGATAGGTTGACAGTGTCCAAATATTGACAAATATCCAAAATCATAAGATAATAGAAACAAGAAATGGTAGTTCGGGTGGTAAATTCAAAATGGGGCATTACATACACCCGCCCTTCAAGAAACTTCGTCCCGAAGTTATGAGATCATTCCCAATCATCAGGAAAAGAATGATGCAATACCTTGTGTCCTCTAAACTTTACTCGTTTTATCACATAGAAAATGTCTCTATAATATTTAAAGTGTGGTATAGGACGTTGGACTTATCACCTCCATGCTCCTTAATGCATTTATCTACACAATGTTATACCCTTGTTGAAATTGTTCATACTATTACACATTGTAAATCTAGGAACACATAAGTCTTTAATATAAGTTAGTTTTTTTTTTTCTTCTTCTTCTTCTAGAGTATTATTATGACTCTTGCATTATTTCACATATTTAGCTAACCACTTTTGAACACGTTCTTGTTAATGATTTACATACTAGTTCGCAACACTTCTATGAGCTCTAACATATGAGTTTTGTAATACACCATTTCATTTTACAGTTTTAACTTATACATGGTGACCTTCTTCTAGAATACTAACACCCCATGCTCATTATGAGTTTTAAGCTATCAGCCTATCATGATTTGAAACATTCTTTGTGCAATTTTCATATTTATTTGTCCTCACAAGGTAATTAACATGCTTTCTTGGACATACAAAAATCATTCGTATATACTCCATATAACACATATGGCTAGGAATTAGGCACACACGCTCATCCTATCCTTTACACAATACTTAGCAAGGATTTACATGCTCCTAAGACTCATGTGCGTATGCTTGTAATTTGATCAAAGTTTAAACTTGGGAAGTGCGTTATTGCACCAAGACACCCAATATGATTATAACTTCCTTAGGCGATTCTTTAACATGCTTGCTAGATAGATAATCAAAATATGAACATAATTCATAATATTAACATCACACAGATATATATGATTTCCGCCAAATAATCAATCCATATGTTCACAGTGTCATCAAACTAATGAAGTTCCACAATAATAAGCAAATACAACTGGTGATGATAGTTCTAAGAATTCTTCTGAGATTACCTTTAGGAAGAGTGTTCTTACTGCATCTTCCCAAAGATCACTATCTTTAGATTTATGTAACACATAGTTAAATCTTTCGAGATAGTCTTCTAGGATCTCATCTTCAAGTTGTTGTATTTTAAAAATATCATTGCAAGAGTCTTTAGGTTTACAGTAATCCTAATATTTCCGTAGAAACGCAGTCTTCATGTCTTCCTAACTTCTAATACTAGATTCTCCTAACCCCATGAACCATCGAAGAGAAGAGTCTTTTAATGTGGTAGGAAAGAGTTTTATCTTTTGGCCATCTTGTAGGTAATTACAACTCCTACCGAAAATGTCAAATTCGAATAAGAATGTATCTAGATCCTCACTACTCTTCCCATAGAAGGATGGTAGTGAGGAGGGAGGGATGTTTTTCATAGTTACATCTTGTGCAGTGTCTAAGATAGGGAACCTGAAGGTACCTTCAATTCTAACTTCTCCTTCTCTTTCATCTTCTCGGACATGATCTTCATTTTCATCCTCCATGAAGATATGATTTCCAAAGAGGGTGTACTTAGGTGGTTCCTTTCTTGGTGAATATGGGATGTCCCAACGTTCTGTTCCAGGAAGAGTATTTTTCTTTTTAGGAGGAGAATTACTAGCTATGTGGGAGTCCAGTTTTTTAGGTCCTACAGTAGTTGTCTCAATCTGTGAGATAACTATGTTCATAAAATTTTCGAAAAGAGTGTCTACTTATGTAGGATCAACAAAATCTACTAAGTTTGGACCACCTACTATTGAAAAAGTAGCGTCTTTGGGTTTTTGAACTAATGGGGGGTTGAGAGGTTCTGAAGTTTTATCCTTTGGAGTTTCTTCTTGTGTAAGTTCAGTCTCAATATGAACTTGATGTTCTTCTAGTGGAATTTATTTATGAACAAACTTTTCTGATGTCCATATGGTTTCCCCTAATTGATTTCCAGAAAGGATTTCCTTTTCTTTCCAAGTAGGACTATCCCATTTAGGTATCTTCCGATACCTTTATGCTGAGTTAGTAGTTGGGGTGGCACGTGCCCCGTATAGGTTAGTAGGAATTTTAGTAGGAGGGTTAGTTTTAATAAATCTACCTTGTGAGTCTCTAGACCTATTCATGAAAACAAACTATAACTAAAATAAATTCTAACTGCATCACTACTACTGCTGGGTTTTGGGGATGCATGTTATAACAGATGCGCAGGTTCTTACCTCTTGTCTTACCGCTCACCTGCCACTAGCCTATTTCTATCTTTCAAAGCGGAAAATTTGAATCTATAACTAAGTTTTAAAGGAGAGTTCTACCTATCTACAACTCCCCGGAAACAGCGCCAAAATGTTGAGGTGTATTTACTATCTTAAAGAATCACCAAAATATTTAATTATCGACCAGGGTTGGTAATCTTAGAGCTGTGGAACAGTATATGCTGAGGTAGAATGGGACCTAAGTTTCGGCTCAGCAGACCTTAGAAAATGTTTAATAAAGAAACGATTTAAAGATATTTCAAAATGAAAAACAGAGTCAAACGTCATAAATACAACAAACTAACTAATTAAACCTAACTAAGCCAACAGATCAGAATAGTATCAAGCTATACTACTCTATTATATGGACAATAACTGATAAGAAGTTAAAAACAACAATATTATTTTAGGAAGCAAAACTAAATAAAAAACAGAACTACTTTGATGAAATTGAAAATTACTAAAAAACTCTAAACTAAGAATTAAAAACAATTGTAAATAAGTTCAGAAACCTATCTATGAGATAATTCAACTTACAACTAATTATGAAACAAAGAACTTAAAGCAAAACTACAAACGACTAAGTGAATTCAACAACGACTTATGCATTCAATTAATATTTCAAGACTACACTAACCTACCTAATTCCATTCTCCTTGTGGATTCCAAAGAAGTGTATCAAATGTAAGTATCAAATGTAATGGGAATAGGAGTGAATGTATCGAACTGGATTTCAAATGTGGCAAGGAAACAAAATGGAACTAAATCTAGTTTAACTTCTACAAATAAATGCAAACTAAAGATTGTCCAACTACAATTAACTTTAAACATTATGACCTATCTTCTATCCATAAGCAATTGACTTGGAACTAATGAAGTCTAGAAGCAAGTAGAAAACTTAATAAAGATATTTACTTGAAACTGAATTTGATTGAGAAGCAAGTAGAAAACTTGATAAAATATATTTATTCAGAAACAAGTATAAAACTTGATAAAGATATTGTATTCAAAAGCAAGTAGAAAACTTGATAAAGATGTTTTACTTTTGAACCAAATCCTATTCTATGTACATCTTCATTATTGGTGTGAATGGGAAAACTAATCCTATGCTTAACGAATAACTATCAAAATAAAGATAACTTGGAGAATGAAATTATTAAACCTAATCTGAGATTAATCTTAATGACATATGATAAACTACACTAAGAATGAAACTGATAAATTATGTAATAGGAAAGCATTAATGAACCATACATAAGAGAACATAACTTGTAAAGCAACTAAAGCAAGGCTAAGGAAAGATAGAATGAAAACTAAGGATGATGAAAAAATTAATTAAAACTCAAAGTGGTGTAAAACAAAATCTTAATTACATCTAAGGAGGCTAATTTAAAGGCAAGAAATATCACAGTTCAAAAACCTAAGAAACTAGATTATAAATAAGCATAAAAATAATGCAGAAAGTATTAGGGTCCGAATGACGATCCGGATGGATGTTCGAATGACAGCCCGGATGGAGGAAAAATGATTTAAACTAAGGAAGGAAGCATTTTGAATTATTTTAACGTCAGCTGACTGGTGCATATGAACCGACAGTGCAAGGAAGCAATGAATAGAGTGTTTAGGACCTAAGATAACAAGAAGTGACCTATTCTAATCATTGTCTAAGGAATGAACTATTTCTATGGCATAAGAAAACAAAACTAAGATAAACAAAACTAACCTACAACTACAAGAAATAAACTAACAGAACTAATTCTAATTGCGAATGAACTTTGAATATAAATCTAACTAAACTCTAAGTGTTTGTAAATACAGAACTAAAAACAAACTAATCAACTAATCAATTTAAGCAAACTAAGCAAACTAAATATGACCAGTCACTAATTACATTCTGGAAATATCATTAATATGAACAACAAATAAGATATACATTTCATAAAACAGAGGTATCATTTACATAAGTGGCAAAACAACATATAAATTACAAGACAAAGATGTCATATACAAAATGAATACATAAATTAAACAAATAACACAAATTATCTATAGAAGACAAAGACAAATTATATACATAGACAAAAGACAACTGGTTGTTGGGGGGGGCCTTCTCAACAATCAGAGGCTGTGCATTAATCAATCACCACGCATGCTACTAAGCTCTCATAAAACTAGAACAAAGGTGCATTAATTAAAAGCAGAGTTACAACGTTTCTGTGTCTACTTGTAGCTGAAAGACTAAGAAAACTAAGAGACTAAAAAGACTAACTCGTCTCAGTCATGAAGACATCTTTATATACAAAGTTACAATTGGGAGAGCAAGTTGACCCTTTAGTGGTCGACTGCTCTAATAATAGGTAGTCTTAATGCTAGAAAACGGTTCTGCTTAACAGCTCATGATAGGACATGGCCAAGGAATGGCCCCATAATTGTTTATGACAACGCACATAACATCTACCAGGTTCGACGATGTTGGTTTCCTTCATGCGGTCGTCAAGACATTGATCCTCTTTTGACGTGGGCAGAGAGAGATGTACTGTAGAGTTCAGCATGCAGGAGAGGGAATCTTCCAAACCACCAACTCACGCACCATAAGGGCCACGTTCTAAATAGAACCCATGTGGTGGTTTGCTTTCTAACGGCCTGAGAATATCTCAACAGGCAATCTCGCAGGTTGAATCTGGGGCTAAATGGCGGGCTGAATGTGGATGATCATTTCCAACGTGAATACGCATCTGAATGGAGGTTCGTTTGAGAGCCATAACCTGTGGAATGAAATATATTTTCCAAGCAAGCCAAGAAATATCAAATAAACATCAATAAATCGCAATATGCTGATTTTTACCCAAAATTCATGTGATGTGTGAATATATGCATACTTGATCTGTTTGACGGTCTGAATAGCGAAAAGAATAACTTATCATATCAAAAATGGTGAAAATTATGCCAATCAGAGTGCGTTTGATGATCAAAAGTGGTGACAAAATGGACACCACCACTATGCTCTTAGAATCCTTCCATTTTCTTCTTTAACATTTCTTATCTTAGTTTTTAAATCTTTAACCTTACGTAAAAGTTCAAATGATTCATCATTCAATTCTACATAGATTTCTTCGTTAATATTCTCATCTTCGTTATTATTACGTTCACTATGATGAGACCCATCTTCAGCAGATTCTTTTGGTCATTCCATACCTGCAATTTAATATCAAAAATTGTTCTGTACAGAAACAAAAGTAAAAAAAAATTTAGTAGCTATGTTTTCCTTTTTTATTTTTGGTTGCGCACGTTGAGCCAATTTTAGGCCTAGAGTTTGAACTTGCACTCTGATACCACATGTAACATCCCAAAATTTCTTAAAATTTAAAAAAAAAAATTAAGTATTAGATTCAACAATAGATTATATGTGGAAGTAATAAATGTCTATGTAATACCTATACTTAATATTAAATCATTACAATATTTAATTATCTTGGGGTTCGGCTGTAGTGTTGGTAGGAAGTTGTTTTTAAAGGACGATCATTGGTCCTCTTGGGCAGTTCAACTGCAAATGTAATACTACTTTTTATGAATAATAATGGTTTTGCTCTTTTTCTTGGAAATGTATTTTAACTCTGCGTAAAAATGGTTTGGAGTTTCTTTTTGGTTAAAGATGGAAGGGATAAACCCTAACTTCGATTTACAATCTTTATGAAAGGAAGCTATAGGGTTTTTAAATCCCTAAGCTCATCTATGAAGTTCATTTTATATCTTATAAGTTTTAAATGTTTATTAATTTAAAGGATGAATACCTGGGCGAGTCGAGACTCGAGCCCGTAACCATCGTTAATCCTAGAATAGTTATTCTGAAAGAATTTGATGTTTGTCTTATGAATTTGTTTACAAGATATTTGCTCTATTTGTTGGTTCTATAAAATTTTGGATTAAAACGTTATAAGCCATGTGACTTACAGCTTGGGAGAGCTTGTATTGAGACCTGAACCCTTAGCTTCTTTATAAACTGGTTAATTGGTTAACTTATGTACTGAGCTCAATTTGGTCAATAATCATTACTTTGGTAAATGTATTCAGTTGGGGTTTTGATTTATTGCGTAACCTGATTTTCTCTACAGGGTATCAATGTCACAAGCTGGAGCCTAGCCCTGTATGAATTTATGCTTTGATAATTTTTTGAACCTTATGCTCAATGGAAGGGTGAGTTCTCCAAATGGAGACTCGAACCCTTGTCTCTTATTTGGACTCTGTATAATGTGAAACGTAGGTAACTAGAAGCTATTTAAAGTTTTTTAATTGTTTCTAACATGTGGGTTAAACCCTCGAATGAGCCTATATAGGTCTCGATCCTGAAACGTTACTTATGTTAAGTTATTCTGGTAATGATTATAGGTATTATTTTTCTACTATATGTTTATATGTTTGTATAGTGATTCGATACTTGTGTAATCGTTTTAATATAATTTATGTTTGTTGGCAATGAGGGTTTTTATATCAGGTTTGCTCAGATTTGAATAGAGTTTCTATACTCAACCAAGTATGTTATTTGTATCAAGGTTTTTTCATTACTGCTATGTGAAATTACTGTGTTATATTTATTTAAAAGGTTTATTTGCAAGAAGACTATAACCTCTGTAAAAACTATGAAATGTTAAATAGTATTTTTTTTTTAAAATTGAATGATTTAAAATAATGCTATAGTTTAAGGGTTGCATCAATGTTTAGTATAGATATATGTAATGTAAGTGGATAACTTTGTTCTTATTCTAAGCTATATATATATATATATACTCTATATTGTTGTTGATAAATTTAAGATATGAAACTTTCGATTTCTATTTTTAAACATGTATTTAACTTCTAACATAATCTCTCATTCAACAGAGAACAAAAGATGATAAAGAATTCAAATCTAAAAACAACATTCAATCTACAATCATATCTATTCCAAGTTAATTAAATACTTCCTGTACTAGAGTACATTTCCTTAGGGTGAAAGGAAAAATACAGGAAGACATTTGTTTTCAATCATTTATCCATCTCAATCTGATCATTCATTCTGGTACTCAGAAATAGTTTAACAATATAGAAATATATCCTTTTCTAACATGCCTGATATATATTAGTTACTCATAGAAAACTTATAAAACATTCAAACAGTTTCAAAAGTAGATAATTTTTTTTACATAAATGAAACTAAATAAAACAAGTAGAACCTTATAACTTCATAGGGTGGGAAAACACCCAAAGAGGCCTGTTCCTCCCAACCTTCTCCAGAAGAAGCAGCCAAATCACTTGCTCCCTTGGATGCCCGAGCCTGTTTACTGAACCACTATGGAGAAGACTCTATGTAGAAGCAAAACACTCAGGTTGTACTTCAACAATCAATGGAGACTTGCATACATATCAAATACCTCTGCACTTAGCAGAAATAAGACAGTCTTACACTACCACTCAAAAAATAGATTTATGTCATTGAATCTCTTGTGTGCATACATCAAAACGACAAGGTAAATTTTCTCGTCAGAAAAAGTGTGAGCCTCTACTCAAATTCGATGGCTTATAAAAGATGCCTAGGTCTTTTAGTGGTCAGTTTTCAATAAATAAGCCTCAAGATCCAGTTCCACATTCCAAAGAACTTGACTACAATTTAGGGGATTTGTCCCAGAACAACAACTAGTTACTGAGTTCATGATGCTGCCACTTTTCCATTGCCTTCTACCCTAGATTCCATTCCTCCTAGTGGGTCAGTAAACCCTCTTTCAACATTCTCTTTGGGTGAGTGTCTCCTATTTTATTTTATTAAATAATAATATTATGCATTTATAGTCATCCTTTACCACTTGGTCGAATATAAAACTTTACAATAAAAGTTAAGACAATGTTTTTCCAATAAAATGTCTCAAGTATTGGGTATGTTACAGTTGACCTGTAGGACACTGGAAGCTGATAATCTCACCCCTTCTGGCCACAGCTGATTTCGGTTCTAATAACCTTGCATGTTGCCAATCACAAAACCCTAGCTTCGTCTAGATTCATCCTACTTCAATGGAATCTAAATTAGGTAAATTATGCCATGATTTAGGCAATATATCCCTATACTTGGTGAAAGAACCCAATATTTGTGACAAGATAATCAACACAAATCTATATTACTATTCAAGGTTCTCTTCCTATTATGATCCTGGTCTCTGACAATCTAAGTTAAATGTCATATCATTTGTTTTTAAGCTGAAATTTTATATAGTTTCCTTTAAAGATGAATTTTTATCCACTGATTGTCATTGCTAGGTTCAGCTACAACAATGTTAGTACATTACGAACTTACGACAGGTAGAGTACAAACATGTAGCTACTAGAATCTAGTCCAGAACCATATTCTAACTGGAGGCATCCTAGTTTCAACTGCTACCCTCCATTAAGTTTGGACTGTACAATGATGGAACTTGCAACATTGTTTAACATTTTAAGGTTTCAACCATGTTGCAGTGTAAAAAGGTGTTGGTGTCACAATGTAACATAGTTTCTAGAAACCCATATTCTATTGAGATTGAATATTTAGTAACTGACAATTGCTCCTAACCTCTATCCAACTGAGGTTTAATTTTGCAGCACTTGGCTGCATGATCAATAATCTCTCCACTATTATGTAATTTTATCAGAGAACAAACAGTAAAAGTTAAGGCACTATTCACATTTATCTTTAAACTCGTTTTCAAATCTAAGAATAAATTTATGAGTGCAGAGTAGAAGAAGCAAGTTCGAGGTAAGACTTTCAAATCTTTTAAATCAACCCTCAATTGAAGATCATGAATTCCATTATGAAAAACAACATACTAGATGAATCTACGGAAGATGTTAGTATGTAGCTTTATAGTATGTTTTAATACAATCCAAACTGCTCCATGTAGAGGGAAAGGAAATACCTTGAAGGTCCCACATCAAGGAAGGCAGAGGTGAACCCAAAACTATAAAACTTAACAACATTATGGGAGATAAAGATAAAAAAATGGAAATAAACTAGGTTGATAAGGTTCATGTGCGCCACATTTAAATTAGGTTGTTGAGGTTGATGGTTGCAACATTTAAACTAGGTTATCGAGGTTCATGGGTGCAAAAATCCAAGTTTTTCAAGGTGCCATACACACAAAAAAAACCAAGTTTGTCATGGTGCAATACATACACCCACACACAGAGAATTTACCCTGGGTATGGTTGTCTTTTCATACATGTCGCTAACTGGGAGTACAAGAACAGTATGACTAGCCATCATGGTAGTCAATAAGTCTAATTATTTTCAAATGGAAAGAGCTAGAGAATAAAGAAAAATCTATAAGCATGATGCATATAAAAGAAAACAATATTCCAAGCACCATAAAATGCATGTGCTTGTCATGAAACCCTCATATAGATTTCAATTCGAGATGGAGAATAAACAAAGACATACAAACCTTTTCATCATTGGAATGAACATTTTTCATATTATGAGCATGCAAGTTTGTGCATACAGATTCCAAATCCAAGTAACTTCTCAATACTGTTAGGAAGCCTTCAACTTCTTGAACCTGTATAAATCAAAGAGAATGTGTTGACATGATTGGTTACTTAGCCTTTCAGAACATGCTCTTTAAGAGAATATATCCTCTCAAATATCACACGAATTCCACCACACAAGAATCACATGTGCATCAGTATATTCATAAATAGGTCACATATTTACTAGATAACCTTTTGGAACAAACTTTGCATGATATGGACCCAATGCTGACAACTCTTGGCGTTGGGGAAACTGTGGAATTGATCCTGTTACTACCTGCTTAGTCATTAGGATATCAATAAAAAATTGATCCTGTTATTACCTGCTTAGTCATTATGATATCAATAAAAACCTGATCCTGTTATTACATGATCTTGTTATTACCTTCTTAGTCATTATTACCTTGGAAAATTGCCAAACGTAGCATTTGATGCTCTCAAATAATCTTCACTGACCATACCCTTGGCCTAGAAGTCCTTTTCAATGGAAACTACACATCCAACAAACATAGTAATTATTTATTAGCATACAACTGTCATAACACCACAAGAACCAATCATCAGACAATTATTCATTGATATTCCACATTCAAGGCCATGCATGCTTGTAGTCATATCACTTCTTCAAATTTGGAGATAAACTGAACTAGGATACAAACTCCTCAAGAAATGTACAATTATAATCATAATTAATTAAGCATAACATTGAGTATGTATCATGTGTATCTAAGAAGATTTCTTGATTCTGACTTCGGTAAATGAGCCATTGCAAACAATGATTTAAATTGCACCTAGTGGAACATAGGAAAGATTTTCTGTCAAAGAGAAAATTATTATGTATAGTCTTGAACAAGGGATATTTTGACACCGTAATGGACTATAAAAAAAAATACTTATGTCAATGGTTGTTCAGGATATGCCAGTTGAATTCCTTATGGCACAAGACAAGTGATTTCTTCTATCCACGATTCAAAATGTTATCAAACTGTTTTATTTTGTCCTTTTGTGTTCTTAGTTGGATATTGTCCACAAAATATAGTTGTTCAAGCTAGACATTAAGAGGACTCTATGGGTCATGACCAACATCCTGAAAGTTTACAGGACTCTGCATCTTGAAATTTTACAGTAAAACCCATATGTTGCATACGTTACAAAAAGTACCACATAATAACTCTCATTTTCACCATAGTTCTCCCTAAATGATGAAAACTATCAACTCCATTTTTTATAGACTTGGTTATGCACTATATTAGTATTTATCATATCCTAAAAGTTCAGAGTAAAAACCCATTTGCTACAAAAAGTACCACATAATGACCCTCATTTTCACCATAGTTCTCCCTAAATGATGCCATATTATCAATTCAGTCTTTTTGATAGACTTGATTATGCACTATTAGTATTTATCACATTAGAAGGTGAAGCAAATGAGAATCTCCAATTTATTTTCAAAATAAATGCCAATTACATTTAAGGATATCATTTCAGGTCCAACGAAAGGAAAATGTACAAAACAAAAAAGGGAATTTCCTAACACAATTTGCTCAAACATATTTACACATTCAATGCAAGAACTAACAAATAACAACCGAGTGCAATGGGTAGCCAAGAGAACTCAATAGAAGTCAGTCTGTTGTTCCAGGCTTTCCTTTTGGGTGATGGTATTTGTAGGTAGTCCCAAATTTGCAAGTTCTCGTCCTTAACAAATGCCCAATTGAAATTCAACAAAATAATATTATGTGACTGATCTAGTGGAAGCTTGACTAACAAAAAGAGATTTGACAGATAGAAATTCTTAAATAAAATTGACAAAAAATTTCATATTATTCACTTCTCATGCTCTAAGTGCCTCTCTTTCCAGTCTTCATTTATTAGGCATAGAAAAATGTACTACAAAGCTTGTTAGACAACTACATAAAAGAGTAGTTGCTTTAGAGTGGGTATGAGATTCAGCTGAAAAAACCATGTCCCATTCCCCCTATAAACAAGATCTAGGTATAAAATCCAAGCAACAGAATTAGTTGATATGCTATTTATGAGAACAATAAAAAAAATTTGAATATGACCTTAGGATTTTTATTAGTTGGTTGGTAGATCTAGTAGTCATTTTTCTTCACGGTATATTCCTTCCAACAATTCACCTAGCACTGACAGCTATAAAGAGGAAAAATGAATTGCTTATTTAATTAGTTATGTTAGTCCTCACCCTCAACATATAACCCAAGAACATTTTTTTTTTAGTTCCTGCATTACTATTTAAACAAGATAATCAAGGCCAATAGAACTACCAACATACATACATTCAGGAAGGGAAAAAAAGGACTTGAGGCCAGACTTCCAAAGAAGATATAGAGGTAAGAATAAATTCCATGGCTCCAAGATGTCATTGTTTTTAATAAAAAAGGCATTAGAATCATATTGATTGAATGTAGAAAACATGTCAAACTAGTAGGTGCTCCAAAATATTTGCATATTGTAAACTTCAATAAAGAATTAGAAGAGTAAATGAGGACCTCATTCATAGTTTTATGATTTTATTAAAAGATATGGAAAGGTTAACTAATCACTTATTTTTCCTCAATGTCATCAAATGTATACCTAGCATTTAGGATCACCAGGACACCTAGGGTACTCGCCTCTATTTCTTGCATCTACTGTAGACTAAAATTAGACATCTTGGTCATTATATAGTTAGGAAGAGGTCAAAATTTCTTCTTTGAACTATAGTGAGAAATAATTTTACAAAGAAAACCATAGTCAATGATATCTTTCCAAATCATAACAATTTGCAACTTCAGGTTCATTGACCCACAATGGAATACACCAGCAAGATAGGTGTATTATTTCCCCCATTTAAAATGAGAAAGCCTCTCATGTATGTCCTACATAGCTTGGTTTAGATCCAAATTATTCTTACATAATTATTGCGTATATATATCCTTAATTCCAGAGATAGTAGGATTTTCCATTGGCTATAGACTTACTTCATCCAAGTTAAAAAAATCATAGTGCAATTCAGTAAAGATTTTAACAAATACATAAGAATATACACAATAATAGTATTTTTTCCATGCACAATTCTCTTAAGGTCCATCTTGTTGGAAATGCTCTTATTATTTATTTGGTTGGTTGTGTTTAAGGAACCATATATGCATTGCAGATGATGGTGATGCATCATTCTTCCTATGCATCATTCTTCATTAGGTAACTATCTATGTAGGTGCCTATGGTTAATCTTAGTTGATTCTGCTCTTTAATATTTAATTGATTGGGTGTCAAAGGGGGTGCTTATGAGTCATGTATGACATTGAAAATATTGGTGTTTCTTTACTTTGTTAACCATAGGAAACAATTATTGTCCTAAACCCAAATATGAAAATAGGGTATATGGCTGGGAATATTTAGTTTTCATGTTTTTCTCTCTCCTCATTTCTTGTAAGCAAAACCTCTAAACTTTGTTTCTCATACCGTTCTTGTTTCTCATTTCATTTCCCATTTCTCGTTTTTGGTAACATAGATCTAAGATACAATAACAACCTTGAATTTAAAGAGAGGGCAATTCAAACAAACACCAATTTTTCTACTGAGCATTCGCCTTTGATGGTGGAGGAAACAACTGCAAAATCCACAATAGTAATTTTCAGCATCAAGAGCTAAAGATTCAACACTCTCAGAAAGAACATCATCATAATTTCAAACAGATCAATTTTACTTCAGTAGAACCCCATACCTGATAGCAAGAGATGGTAGAGGGTATAAAACCAAACGCTCTAGTTACACGTGGGGTGACTTTCTTTGGTGTCATCTGAAGTATCCCTATGGAAACTACAATATCCATTGATGACTTAACCAAGCTTAACAGTCTATTATTTGACTTCTTGAGTTTGGAAATGTATTTCTCATTCTGCATTTACCACAACAAGAAGATAGTCATCACAACATTGAAACAAAGTTATTGATACAAACAGGTACATTAAGGCTTACAAGAATTCCATCCCTAAAATGCAGATTACTCCTTATGTTACTAAAATAGCATATGCAAGGGTAGACCCTTTGAATAAAACTGCTCTAGCTTTGTAAAGACTTGCATACTTTTACTTCTCCATTAACCAAAAATATTTAAATCCACTTACTAAATTTCCTTCATTGTATGTGGCTTGGTTTAGCGCTTTCTCTAGCTTCCTTATAGATACAGTTAATCGCCCAAGCTCTGAGATCTGTGAAGTATCCCCACAAGCCTTGGAAATTTAGAAATTTTAAAATATATATAGAATCAAAGAATCCAATGCCAAGAGTGGGCTAATAATAATGTGAAATAGATGCAAGTATGCTAACCTCTATCAAAGTTGTGCACATGGAGGAACTCAACAATATAAACAATAACTTATTTCTACTATATAAAGCTGTGAAATTTAACTTCACTAAAAAGAATGGATTAACAAACTATGGTGTTATAATGCTAATATTTACCTTGTAGATACCAGTTCTTCCTGCCCATACAATTTGATCCAATGCCAAGAAAGTTGACAGCAGATCATTTTTAGACTGTAGGAAAAGGATGGTCAGATAGATATATGGCTATCAAAAATGAATCTTTAAATGACAAAACCAAGAGAGTAAAAAACATGAACATGACTGTACTGATAATACATACCTTCCCAAGCAAAACAAGATGAAGTGGATTTGACTTTTGTTGTGGTGTAAGAAGTGCATGTAGATCATTCATGAACTGCATATACACTATCCCACCTTAGTTATCTCCTAGAAATTAGTTTAAAATATGTGAATGATTCAATTAAAATTTAAAACAAGAAATCATCAATATGTACAATTTACAAAACAAACCTTGAAAAGCCAAAAAACTTTTTGGGCCAAACTTGTGGACTTTTCAACATTTTCTGTTGTGTTGGGATCACCATTGCTGATGAAATTTGAGCCATATTGAATAGATCTACAGATTTTATCTTTGGCTTATGCTTTGTTCAAATACAAGACAAGGAGATCAAGTTCATCTTTGGCTACATCCATTGAACCCATTACTTTGGTACTTATGCGCCTAGTCACAAATGTGAACTAATATCCAAACTATGTTACAAGGAAAAACTAACAATTGATCAAGCAGACATAAAAAAAGTAAGAAATTGGAAGGTCAAAACTTCATGAACATAAAAATAATGATCAGTAATTTGAATTCCTTGACCTCACTCTAAAGAAATCTAAATGCAGCTAAAGGACTATAAATACCAAATTACAAAAACTTATAAGCACTAAAAAATGAACATAGCATTTTATTCTCTTATTAAAATGGCATGTAAGCTAAAACAATGGGTATGTCAATAACTCTGGTTGATGAATGAATTAACCACAAATCATTTTGTTATTATTTCAATTCCAAAAGCAGAAGTAAAATTGTCAAGCAACTCTAATTGTTACTTAACCTAATACCACCTTTAAATGATTTCTTAGTTCTTGTTGGTATAATCAACAAAAGGGATAGAAATAATTCCCCTTGAGATTACTGTCGAAATAATAGATACTAAATCATCAGTTTCCCTCAAGAACAAACACTAGTTGCATCCACCAAAATGATGCACTATGTAATTGTAAATAATCCCCAAATAGCAATACTGCAAAGAGAAAAAGTGACAAAACAAACGAAGAAATCCATTTTGTTCTACAAATATCCAAATCTTGTGGCTAAGAGAAACATAGAATATTTGATGATCTAAAATTTTATGGATTGTGATTGAGATTTGACAACCTATTGAGTCTGACAAAACTGAAACTATTGTAATATTTGAAAACTTTGAACTATTGTCTTCTTGGCAACACATGGGCTCTTTTTGCTTAGCAATTACTAGCTACCGGATTGTTTCGAAATTTTTGTGAGAAAGAAAGAGAAAATAAAGAAAATAATTTCTTTTATCATCTTCAATATTGTAAATATAGTGGATATTAACATGTGGAAAACTACAATTAGAATAATTTCAAGTAGAATAGATCTCAACTCTTAATTTTAAAACTACTGATCTGATGTAGAGCCTGTATATTCTAGAAGTATGAAATGGGATTGAGAAGTATTTTAATGCAATAAGAATAAATTAGGGCTTTGAGGATATATTTTAACGTAGGAGAGAACTAGTCTAGAAAGGTTCAAAAAATCCCATGAGATCCTATGTTATGCACCATGGTATTTATGCATCAATTTGCATCTCGCTAAGCTGTGACCTTAAATTAGATTATTATTATTATTATTATTCCTAGGTTGAGCTTGTACGGAATGGTGGTTTTACTAGCAACATAAAGTAAGGATTTGCATCTCCTTCTTTGCAAAAATCCACAGGAAAAGATTGGTAAAAGCGAGCCCCATCTTTTAAGCTATGCAAGCAAAATATACTAAATGTGAGAGAGCAAATATCACCCAAGGAAATATGGATATTTCCTCTAAGTCCAAGAACTAGATAAGAATATTCTAAATAAGCAACAATTTAATATGAGTGTTTCCACTCAGTTCTCAAGTAAAATTACTTATAGACCAATCAATATGTGCCAAACGATCCCAAATTCTTATTACACTAGAAGCCAAGGTTTACCCATACTAAGCATGCTAATCCTAGGAAGACTCTAACTACGATTTCGGTATTTTTCATTTTTATTAAACTATAAATTGATACCAGCATAGATCCGATATCAGAATAATTAAAAAATAAAATATAAAAATTTATATAAAAAAGGACTGCAACTAGTGGGGTAATCAAGGTTTTTAGAGCCAAAAACCCCTAAACTTGGCCTCCCATAAAGAGAACATGGGAGAACAAAGAATTGTAGAAAACCACAAAATCGGTATAATTATAGGGAGAAATGGAAACAAGCAATACCCATTGTGATAGAAAAACAATCAAACCGAACTTACCTTTCAAACGAACAACTTTCGAAGGAAAATTGAAAATGTTAGTGGACTACCCAAAGAATCCTGGATGGCCTCTCAATAAGAGAGAGGAATATAACACTATGTTTCCTCTGGAGATCTTCACTTGCGCTCATTCACTGCAATGGAATCACCAGAGCATCTGTAGTTGATATATTTAGGTTTTCATTTGTTGAATGGTATCTCCTAGAGTTTTAATCATTGTAACATTGTCCCTTCTTGCCTCCATCATATTCCATTTTCCTACTACTACTTCCCTACATTGCATTAATTTTTATTCTTAGAAGGTGTTAAAAAGTTTGTTGCATCTTGATCCGATGTATATATGCATGTCATTCCCTTTATGAAATTCCTGGCATACTCTTCAACATTCATCCCTCCTGTCAATCAGTGGATTCCCTCTTCATTTTAGCTATGCACCATTCCTTTCCCTGGAAGATGCCTGCAATTCTCCCTACATGTATGTGTGCTGCATGCAGCCTGCCAGCCATTGCATACAACGTGGTCTGTGGCTATGTCGAGAGTATTTTTCTTTTTATATATTTATATATTACAATAGCCAAAATCAAGATCATAATAATAGGGGTAATTTCAAATCCTTTGGTGAGAGTGCTTGACAAATCATAATTATGGATTCTCTTGCGCTTTAAGGAAAAGGATAAAGGCGCAATTGTTAATTGGGACTAAGAAAGGGTTTTATAATTTCATGATTTGGAAAAAAAGGATGGGGCCTTCATATTTTTTAAAGTGGAATATTTAAATCATCTTATTTTATGAATTCAATAGAAAAGATAATATATATTTTTTTTCTTTAGACATATTCTAAAAAAAGGGTTAGAAGGGGAATTTTAAATTTTGCAAGAAAGAGGGGAAAGGGAAAAAGAATGATAAAAGAAAAAGGGATTTTATTTTTTTATTTAGTTTTTATTAATGGAGAGAAGGAAATGGGGTGAAAGGGAACTTTAATGAGAAGGGGGGTTTTATTTTTCTCTTCTTAATGGTAGTCATTGGATTTTTTTTTCTTTTCTACAATGGCAGTTCCTAGGGGAGAATTGACACTTTCTAAACATAGGTGAGATGAGTTGGCATCCATATACACGACCGAAAAATTAATCGAGAGATGAAAATTAATTAGATTCAATTGACGGGACGCAAAAGAATCTAAGATACCGAAACTTCACTTGGGAACTGAAAGGATCAAACTATGACGGTTTTGACCAAATGAAATATGGAAACGATTAGTGCTTCAATGCAGACACAATAACACCAATTTCATGAAAGGACAAAGTATAATGTGAAAAACGACTAATCTCCAAAACCCAACTCGACCATGACATGATGATGTATAAGACACAGCTTGGCAAGTCTTCCAAAGGGGTCATATATATGACAATAAAAGTGGTGAAATGAGGTATGGACACAATAAGCACATCAGTCTAGAATTAATGATGCATACAGAGTTATTTTGTGAAAAATTTCACTAGGTTCTCCTTTGGCGTCATGTTTCAACACTTCATAATCATATCAATGTTGAGAATCAACATCTTAAAGGGGTCTTTGAATCCATCAATAGCATTAAAATTTACAAAATTGAAAAAAAAATTACAATTTCGTAAATTTTAACGTTGTAGATGGATTCAGAGACCCCCCTCAAACGGTAGGAAAGGCTTGTCATGTGGATTCCTCTTTAAGCATATCATTATCATGCATTAAATGACGGTGATCATGATGATGATAACCATCGTCATTGCATCATAATTGTCAAGATGATCACTAATATAGGCATCAATGATGTTGTCATGATATAATTATAATAAATTTGAAAGAGTGAACATGATGTATATATATATATGTAGCATGGTCGGGATTGAGTTCATGTGAACTGAGTGTATAATTTTTAGTGTACATGATGATGAAAATATTGCACTTATAGAAGAGGCTTGAGGCCAGTGAACACATCCACCAACATCTAGAGTTGTAGGGACCTCATTAGATATATTGAAAGAAGAAACTATTGCCAAAGGACACAGGGGTTCTCTCATGAATCTATCTACAGTGTTAGAATGTATTAAAAGTTAACATTGCAAATGGGTTCAGAGACCCCCTAGAAAGAGGTCTTTGAATCCATCTCTAGTGTTAAAATTTAGTAAGTCGTAACAATTCATTGTCAAAATTGCAATTTTCCATTATCGAGTGAAACAATTAACATCACCCAGGTCTCTAAATGCATATTATACAATGTTGAAATTTAGTAAATTGTACAAATTCATTGTCAAAATTGTAATTTTCCATTACCAAAGTGAAACAAATAAAAATGACTGACATAAATGAATAATTCATAGTCTTAGTTGTTGTTGTCTAGTCATATTTGTATTCTTGTGACTAAATTAGTCGTTTACGTTAATCATTTTTATTTTAGTCACTTGCTATGTAGTCGTATATTTTATCCTGTGACTAAATTAGTCATTTATCTTAGTCGATTATAGTTGGCTCACTTAAAATTGCTCAATTTTGGTCGTTTATCCTTTAAAAAAACCATGGTGACTAACATTTTTAGTCACCTAGTCACTTATGTCTCATTTTGTACTAGTGATTTCATGCTTGATTATGGTTTTAAAAGGTTAAATGCAGATCATTGTGTATACATTAAAAGAGATGAAAATGGAAATTTTAGTATCTTATTATTTTTATGTTGATGACATGTTGATTGTTGGACAAGATAAGAACATGATTAATAGGTTGAAGAAGTATTTGGGAAGCCAATTTGAAATGAAGGATTTGGGTCCAACACAACAAGTATTGGGCATAAATATTTTGTGTGACAAAAAGATCAAAAGGTTGTGGTTGTCACAAGAAAAATATATTGAGAAAGTTCTTGAGAGGTTTAATATGAAGGATGCCAAACCAGTTGGTACACCCCTTTCCGCTCACTTCAATCTAAGCACTTATTTACGCCCTCATGATGACAAGGAGAAGGAATAAATGAGAAATATTCCTTATTCTTCAGCGGTTGGCAGCGTGATGTGTGCCATGATATGTACATGTCCATATATTGCACATTTAGTGGGAGTTGTGAGCATATTCATTTCCAATCCAGGAAAACAACATTGGGAAGTAATAAAGTGGTTTTTAAGATATCTTAAGGGAACTGTTCATCATTTTTTATGTTTTGGTGATAATATTGTGCTTGAAGGTTTTACAGATGTAGATATGGCTGGAGATGTGGATAGTAGAAAGTCCACCATTGGTTAGATATACACTTTTGTAGGTGCAACAGTGTCTTAGGTGTCTAAGCTACAAAAATTAGTGGCTCTCTCCACAAAAGACACATAATATATGGCTACTACAGAGGATTTCAAAGAAATGTTATGGATGGAGCGATTCCTAGGAGAGTTGGGAATAAAAGAGGAAAAGTATGTGTTGTATTGTGATAGTCAAAGAGGTATTCACTTGGCAAAAATCCAAACATTTCACTCAAAGATAAAGAACATTGATCTAAGGTATAATTGGATTCAACATGTGTTGGAAGAGGGGCATTTATATAGAAAATATTAATACAACCGAAAAGCCCGCAGATATGCTCACTAAAATTCTACCAAGAGATAAGCAAGAACTTTGTAGAAGATTGGTAGGATTGGAGGTGAATTGATGCAAGCTGGCGAGGGAATGGATCAATAGCTCATATTTGGTCTCAAGTGGGAGACTGTTATGTGTGAAACCAAATATTATAAAATAAAATAAATAGTTCTCACTTTTTATTTTCCGATTGTATTATTGGAATTATCTAAATTAGTTGTATAAGTTTCCCGACCATAGTTTTGGGAAAGTGTTTTTTTTGGCCCATGGTCTGTGGTTGTGGTATTTGTTCAATGAAACAATATAAATATGTGTTGTTGGTATAGCATTTGTGTGCTCGATAGATACAAGTTTTGAAGTAGTTGGGCCAAAGTATTATGATGTGTTGAATATTGTAACTTCTAAGAATATTATATTTGTACTTTATTATTCCGGAGATGGTTCATCCCTCCGAGGTGATTCTATTATGTATCCGTAGATGTTTATTCCTCCGATGGATTGTGGTAACCAGGTTTATTAGACCCACAATGTGGGGGTCAGCCCTGAGTTTATTATTTAGGGGTTATTAGACTTCAATAGGAGAGGTGGGCCCCATTAGGGTTTTTGGTCAGTGAGGAACTAGTATAAGTAGAGGAGATTGCTCCTCACTTATATCACACTTGCTCAGCTCAAGAAGTAGCGCACTTGCGTTTGAGAGGTCTACATAGGAGGTAGAGAAGGAGGTCAAGCTTTGGAGCACATCTGGTATTTTGGTTGATTATCTTATTGAAGAAAGCTTTGCTGGGTTTTCTACCCCATGAGGGTTTGCCAGGGTAATATCTTTGTTTATCTTGTGATTATGTTTCTTTCAGTGATCTTGCTAGTAAAACTAGTTTAAACTTAACATGGTATCAAAGCTAGCCTGAATAGAACATCTTTCACAAGGTAAAATTATCTTTCTCTCTCTCTCTCCCAAAATTAGGGTTTCTGCAAAAGTTAGTATTTTTGGATTCTAGTTGCATGGCTGAATAGCCCTCCTAAAGATCTATCTTTTGAGTCTTGGATCGAGGTTTTTGGTTGAATAGAACTATGGGAAAGTCAAACCCTAATTTTACCAAAAGTGCAATAAACCAAAAATTCTGTTGCAGATCCAGAAAACCCTCCATAGATCCACACTTCTCTCTTGTTGGTTAACCTTCCCATATGCTATAAGAGAGAATCCTTCCATGAGCCAAAGGGAGGAATTTTGGGGCATCAAACCTATGATTTTCAGATTTTGAAGAGATAGCTAGAGGAAGCACTTGGAGCTGGAGGATTGGATTGGATATCAAGCAACCTTTGTAAGCACTCCTCAAGTTTGTAATAAAAGATAACGTGTCTTGTTTTTCCCATTTCATGTGTATTGTATAAATCTTTGATATGAAATGTATCTATTTTAGATTTGAACTTAATCTTTGCTTCAAGGTATTTGGAAGCTTGCATGCTTGTCCTTTGCTTGATTTCAACAGGTTCTACATTGGAGCTTCAGGATCAAGAGCTAGAAGCTGGACAAACGTCGAATTGGAAGGTGAGTTACGTCTTTCATCTCTTCTGAATGCATTTAATCTTGTTGTGAAGATTAGTTCAGGAACTCAAGGTAGAATTTGTTTCCTTTTTGTCTTAGCATAGAGTCAATGCATCCTACTTTATCCTAAGACAATTTCTACCTATCCATAGGGAGAAATTTCTACAACAAAAACTGGCGACTCCACTGGGGAATTGAATCCATTTTCTTTGCTTGTGAAGTTTGCTTTCAATTTCACTCATTGATTGTAAGAATTGGGTTCTTTTACCCTCATTCACTTCCCTGTTCTTTGCATTATACTGAAAAATTAGTCACAGCAGATCTAATGAACAAGTAAATCAATCACAACAGATGAACATAGAAAATATGGTGTAAAACTGTGCAAAACATGCATCAGTGCTCAATATCCCAGTAAGGGTGAATGATTACAATAGTATACAGTAACAATGACTGAGAAATTCGAATTGCCTAAGGAGGTCATTCGAATCATTGAATGGAGTAGCTTGACTCCAACTAGGAGTCCTCGTCATCAATCAGTGGTGGTCATCAATGCACAAGAACCAGTCATCCAGGTGTCAATCTGAGTCTAACTGAGTGTAACATGTGTAATTGAAGTGTGTAGCACTGATATAGGGAAGTGGGCTCAGTCGAGGGCACATGGGAGGCTAACTGAAGTCAAAACAAGTCATCTAGTCAATCTGGAGGTCCAACGAAAGTGAAACAGTCAATCGGGAGTGAAACTAGCCTCAAATCAGGGAGAATCAGAGCTAACTGAGTGTAACTGAAGTCGAACTGCAGTGGTAGGTGAAAAAGTGCGCCCTTCTCTGGCAGTAGGTGAGAAGTGGGCACCTTCCTGACTAGGAGGGCTAAAACTCTGAATTAAGTGGCTCCCAGGTGCTAGAATAAGGTGGCTAAGGCGCTGGAGGCATCAACTTGGTGACTAGGATGCATGCAAACCCTAGAATTTGCATGCAAACCCTAATTGCATGCAAGATCCTGAAAAAGATGATGTGGATATCCGAACACCCCCCCTCAAGCTAAACTATGATGTGCAAAAAATAATGTGGGGCCCTGGTAACTAAGACCAAAGGTCACCCCAATACAATAATCCAAAAAATACTGAAAATAAACTAAGTGAGGAAAGAGGGAAAACCCAGTGGGAAGAAAGCCCCCCCTCAAGCTAAAGAATAATAATGGATCAATCTGTCTCCACCATGATGGAACTCACCCCCAATAGTGAACGGAGCTAAGAGAACTTCTTCTCAGTGAAGCTCTTGGTGAAGATGTCTGCAATTTGCTCATCAGTAGGGCAATATTGCAGAATGATGGTGCGATCATGCACCAACTGTCGAATGTAATGCATATGAATCTAAATGTGTTTGGTCCTCTACCGCTGAAATGGATCTGTGGAGATCTTGATAGCACTTGATTGTCACAAAATAGGATAGTCGAAGTAGTGCCACCAAAACCAAACTCGGAAAGAATACCCTGCAACCAAACTGCCTGAATGCAGGCATTGACTGCCCCTCGATACTCTGCCTCTGCTGAAGAAAGTGAAATGGCTGCCTACTTTTTGCTAGACCAGCAAATAGCACCATGACCAATCATGAAAACATAACCGAAAGTGGACTTCCGATCAATGCTATCACCTGCCCAATTTGAATCAGTAAAACCAATGAAATCAAGCTCAGAATCTGCAGCATAATGTATGCCAAACTGTCTCGTACCTTGCACATACTGCAAGATCCGCTTGGCTGCTCTCCAATGAATCTCATGTGGCTGCTACATATACCTTGACACAGCACTCACGGCATATAAAATATTAGGCCTTGAGTGTGTCAAATAAAGTAGTGAACCAATCAACTGTCGATACATACTGCAATCTGCAAGCGGTGTAGAATCTCCCTCCTCAAGACTGATTCCTGAGAGGAATGGGAATGGGGCTGCCTTACATTCATCCATATTAAACTTCAATAACAGGTCAGAAGCATTTTTTTTCTGATATATAGTGATCCCATTAATATTTTGAGCTATCTCCAAGCCCAAAAAGTGACTCAGCAAGCCCAAATCGCTCATGTCAAAAGCTATATTTAAGGCAATTTTTAGCTTGTTCATTGAAGTAAGAGTGCTACCAGTAATGAGAAGATCATCAACATAAAGTACAATAACCAACAAATTACCTTTAACTCATTGAAGATACACATTTGGATCAGATTTTCATCTTTGGAAATTCTGAGAAAGAAGGAAGGAGTCCATCTTTGCGTATCAAGCTCTTGGGGCCTGTTTTAACCCATACAAATTTTTTTTCAATCTGCAAACTAATGATGGATCTGATGTGTAGCCCTCTGGCTGCTGCATATATACCTCTTCAGCAAGGTCTCCATGTAGAAATGCACTCTTCACATCCATGTGGTGCACTTCCTAGTGCTTGGATGCGGAAATAGCCAAAACAAGGCGGATGGAATCCATCTTTGCAACCGGTACAAAGGTCTCAGTGTAGTCCACTCCTTGGACTTGGGAGAAACCTTTTTCCACCAACCTTGATTTGTATTTGCTCATAGAACCATCAGCAGCAACTTTCGTGTGGTAGACCCATTTACACTTCACTAATTTTCTTCCAGGTGGAAGAGAAACTAGCTCCCATGTGTTGTTCTTTTGAAGAGAACTGTACTCTTCATCCATGGCACTTTGCCATCTTGGATCTCGGTGGGAAGAATAGTACGATGTGGGATCTGAACCAGCCATCAAATAAAAAATCTCAGGAAGTAATGGATCAGCAATAGAAAGAGCCATACCTTCTCTTTGAAAGTTTTCTCTTGTTCGTCTCGGATCAGCAGTATTTCCAAGGTTCGAACCAACAGATTGAAGAGTGTTTTGGGCCCACTTTGGTAACTGAGGAGGATCATAATGGTCGGATTCTGAACCTGATATGTCATGATCATAATGTGCTACTAAAATATCAAAAATATCAGAACTCATACCTTCATTATCGCTGCATGGATCTTCTTCTGGTGAAGGCGGTGAATCGGCAATCTCTTCCTCGACTAGTTGCAATTCTTGAAGCGGTTCTTCAAATTGCACACTGCGGTCTATGAATATATTTTTAGATCTGATGTCCATGAGTTTATATGCTTTTGATTCTTCCCCATATCCTATAAATATGCACTCAATACTTTGTGGATCCAAAGCTCGTCTCTTCTTGGAAGGAATTCTAGCCCATGCAGTAGAGCCAAAAACTCTCAAATTTGACACATCCGGTTTGTGACCAAAGAATGCTTCGAAAGGAGTCATACCTTTCACGGATAAATGTGGAACACGGTTCTGTATGTATGCAGCAACATTGATTGCTTCAGCCCAAATATTTGCAGCCAAACCTTTTGATTCAATCATGCATGTAGCCATCTCTTTCAATGACCGATTTTTCCTTTCCGCTACACCGTTCTGCTGGGGTGTGTAGGGAACTGTATGTTGGATCTGAATTCTGCTTTGGGCACAAATTTGTAGCAACTCGGCCTTGATATATTCTACACCATTATCATATCTAATATCTTTGGTCTTGCTCTTAGTGGCGGTCTCAACAGAAGCCTTAAAATCCTTGAATTTTCCAAGCACTTCTGACTTGTTTTTGAGAAAGAATACCCATGTAAAGCGGGAAAAATCATCAATAAATGTCAAAACATACCTTGAACCATTTAATGAAGTATGGGGTAGTGGACCACTAATATCAGAATGTATCAACCCCAAAACTGTAGAAGCTCTGCTAGCTTTGCCGCGGTCGAATCTATCCTCGGGGTGCTTCCCAATAATGCAACCAGTGCATATTCCCTTCGAGGAACGAAGTTGTGGAAGACCATCTACCATGGATTTGTTTGATAGCAGCAGCAAATACTTATAATTAAGATGTCCAAATATTTCATGCCAAAGCTTACTAACCTCATTACCATGTGTGCGAAGAGCAGTGGGCTTTGCAAGCGGAATAAAGTGTGAAAACTCATAGTATTTTGCAGTGTGGTTTGCCTTTCCGACTGCAACAAGTCTTCCATTTTTTATATAAGAAATTTCAACTGTATTAGGGCTGAATGTAACTTGCTTTGGTTCACCATTGTGTGTCATTTGATACACAGAAAGAAGATTTGAAGCCAAGGAAGGCACATAGAGAACATTCTGAAAGCTTCCATGATCTACATGAATTGTACCTTTGCCCTTTGAAGAAATTTTTGAGTCATCTCCCAAATGGATGGGGATGGATCTGTTTGGATCGAATTAAGAAAAAGAATCAATATTTTCAGCCATATGATTCGATGCACTCGAATCTATCAAGAGAGTAGTGGGATTCGAAACAATTGCCATGAGTGCTTGTCCTCTTTCATGATCATCATTCCTATCCTTCTTCCTTGCACCGTCAGGAAGAGTTATGTTGTTCTTTTCCAAAAAGAGGGCCATTTGATCTATAGTCTTCTTCATACATGAAATTTCAGGATGAAAGCCACGGTTTCAATAAGTACATTTAGATTTTTGGTTACCTTCTTTCCCTTTTTCTTGAACTTCGAACTGGATGGTGCATCTATTTGTTTGCCTTTCTCTCTTTGCTTGTGAGGTTCGAATTTGGGCTTCTCCTTCTTTTGCTTTCCTTTACCATTCGAGATCTTGGGTCCTTGAACATATAGGGTTGAATCTTTGGAGCTTATGGACCCCATTTGAATCAACTTGTCATGCTCTTTTGTGACGGACTCAATGAAGGCATTCAAGGTAGGCATCTTCCAATTCAGGGTAGTTAACTGACCGGAATTGAAAGTAGAGACAAATATCGAATAATATTTACCAAGCTTGCTGAAAATGGAGAGGATCAATTGTTTATCCTCTTTGATAAATCCACTGTTCTTCAACTACAAGTTCAAGTTCTTGAATTTTGTGAAGAATTCATTAATGGTCTCAAGATTCTCAGGACTAAGGGCAATCAATTCATTCTCTAATTGAAAGGCCCTAAGCTCGTCCTGCTTGCCAAATAGTGTTTCAAGTTGCTCCCATATAGCTTTTGGAGTCTTCAATCCACTGAGATGGAAGTGAAGATCTTTGGAGATGGAGAGACAAAGAAGACCATAAGCTTCATCAAGCTTGTTGTAATGTTTGGTTCTATCTGACAAGTTGTTTGTCTCCAATTCAAGACCAAGAGTGACTCGGTAGTAACCTTTTGAACGTAATATGATCTCCATATCATCTTTCCAATCAAAATAATTGAATGGGGTGAGGATAGGCTTTGAAGAAGAGTATTCCATTGCTAGGAGCGAGTGCACACTGATGTAGAGAAGCTTGCAAGGGCAGAGTAGCGAATGCAAATGATGGAGACAATAACCTGCAAATCACAATAAACCAAGAACAGTGAGGTCGAACAATCCACCCTTTTAGAGTTGCATCACAACTAGGATTGGAGATCAAACAATGTTGAATGGGTCCAATGTATCAGATCCAAGAATTATGTGGAAACTCAAGCTTCTGGAGTGGTATTGGAAGTATTTTCAAGCTTTGCATGCACAGGAGCGAATGCCCTTGAGATCTTTCATGCCAAAACTTTTGTAATTTTTGAGCAATTCACTCAAATATTCTTGTAGAAACACCTGTAGAAAAGAGATCTTGTCCCTACAATGGCTCTAATACCATGTAAAATTAGTCACAGCAAATCTAATGAACAAGTAAATCAATCACAATAGATGAACATAGAAAATATGCTGTAAAACTATGCAAAACATGCATCAGTGCTCAATATCCCAATAAGGGTGAATGATTACAATAGAATACAGTAACAATGACTGAGAAATTCAAATTTCCTAAGGAGTTCATTTGAATCACTGAATGGAGTAGCTTGACTCCAACTAGGAGTCCTCATCATCAATCAGTGGTGGTCATCAATGCACAAGAACCAATCATTCAGGTGTCAATCTGAGTCTAACTGAGTGTAACATGTGTAACTGAAGTGTGTAACACTGATATAGGGAAGTGGGCTCAGTGGAGGGCACATGGGAGGCTAACTGAAGTCAGAACAAGTCATCTAGTCAATCTAGAGGTCCAATGGAAGTGAAACAGTCAGTCAGGAGTGAAACTAGCCTCAAATTAGGGAGAATCATAGCTAATTGAGTGTAACTGAAGTGGAACTACAGTGGTAGGTGAAAAAGTGCGCCCTTCTCTGGTAGTAGGTGAGAAGTGGGTGCCTTCCTGACTAGGAGGGCTAAAAATATGAAGTAAGTGGCTCTCGGGTGCTAGAATAAGCTGGCTAAGGTGCTGGAGGCATCAACTTGGTGACTGGGATGCATGCAAAGTGCATGCAAAACCTATTTGCATGAAAGATCCTAAAAAAGATGATGTGGATATCCCAACATAGACTTCTGTTACAGATCAGTAAATCCTCTGGGTTGGCAAACCCTTGAAAAGTCAAAATCTTTTCTCAAAATTCCACCTCTTTCCCCCTATTCACACACTACCGCGCCCCCGTAACTGCCTATAGAGTGGTAGTACCGTTCCTTAACCACTGTCTAGAGCACGGTAGTCTAGCAGTACTGCACCTTAACCACTGTCTAGAACGCGGTAGTCTATCACTACCGCTCCTAGGTGGCCTGCAGTAGTTCCTGGAAAGTGTTTTTATTTGGTTTGTTTGGTTATTTTTGGGTCTTTTCGATATTTGGATCCATGTTGGCCCTTTGAGTAAACACTAGTGTTTTGCTTGCATTTTTAAGCGAAATGGATTGCTTGGTTTTGACCTATATTAAGGTTTTGAGATCATTTTTTGGTTTGGTGTGTTTGGTGTGTTTGGATTGCTTGGCATCTTATTATCTTTACATCCTATCTAATGATTGTTGGGAAAGATTGATTCCTTGTCTCCGCTTTAGTCCAAAGAGAAGCTTGGTTTTGTCACTCTTTTGCTATATTCACGAAAATGGAAAAAATATATGTTCTTCTTGCTTTAATTTGATCATTTGCAATTCTTGGTCTAAAATTCATAAGGAGAAGAAAGGCTTGTTTCAGATTCGTGTACATTCGAGTTAAGATAGAATTGTTGAGTGCTTTTCTTTGTCTTCCATCTAATTGGAAACGTTTGTAGAATCTTTCTTTCTGTAGCTTGGATGTGTCTTTTTCAAGTGTGAAAAGATAAGAAATGGATTAGAATCATTACATTTGGTGTTCATATGAAGAACTTTTTCATTGCTTTGGGTTAGTTTTGGGTACATATTTTACTTCTTTCTATCATTTTGAAAAGGAATAAAATTGCATGTGCATTGGGTTGTGCATATTGGGAACGGAAAGAATTCTTCCTTACTTTAGCTAGTGTTCATCGAATAGAAAGGCTCATTTCGATTCATTCTCATTTGCATGGTTTGGGTCTTCACAACACCACCAAGTTTCATGTCCATTTACCCGAATGAGTAAGACAGCCTCTAAAATTAACCCTCCTAACTAAACCAACATTAACCTCACTTGAGGAAATCAAAAGAATTTGGTAGTTAGGTAGGACACTGAGGATAGGCATCAAAATAATTCCCCCTTGTCATTTTTCATCGGAGACATGGTCGTTGTCTTTAGGGAACTAAAATCCTCTAATATTTGTTGACACGGTCATCCACCAGTTTGTGGAGGGGCCTCCTGACTGTTTCACACTTTCAGGGGTTAAACCAACATGAGATTGAGAACTGGACGGACACTGTGGAATGCCACACTCCACTTATCCCTAAGGAAACATCAATCATTGTCTTCCTTGTATTCATAGTAATGCAAGGGTGATAAGGAAGAAGTGCCCAAAACCTTTTCCAATGTGTCATGAACGAGGTAGCTTAGTGACTTTTCTTCTAGGGCTCTTTACCCAGGATCCCTTTCGGTAGAGGGATATCCTTCCATTATTGGTCTCTCATTTTGTATTGTTTGACTTGGATTTCATCACCTTGCGAAGGATACAATTTGTTGAGTTCTCCAGCTCTTAGTTAGGAGGTTTCGCTTGCTATCTTATAGAGGGTCTTTTTCTTTATAGGGCTTCTTTTTGGCATTTTGGCCATTTTGTTGTACAGCTCGCTTACTATGGCAACGGCCTCAATATAGTTTTTTGAGCTTGCTCTTTTGGCCTGTGAGCCTTATCTTTTCCTAGCTCCCCTTTCGCATGCTTGGTTTCCTAAGGGTTTTTGAGTTCTTTTTAACAAGACTTTGTCCACATCACTTAGTTTTGTTCCATGGAGAATCCACCTCCAAGCACCCATACTCCTTCTGGGACTACCAATCTGGGGACCCCTTTTCAAGGGGTACCTTTCACTTTTCCTCCAGTTGGAGATATTGGTCCTCCCTTTATTGCCACATTAAATCTTCTTGGATTAACCATAGGATTACCGGTATGGTTATTCAATCCAGTAATTTTGATTGCACCCAATGTTTCAAATGTTAATTCTCCACCACAAGAGAGTCAACCCCAAACTAATCCTTCCCCTTCTTCATCGGATGAATCTTCTTCCGTTCCTTCTTCCTCGCCTGATCAAAACAATAGTGTTAGTAATCGGGAGGATAAGAAGAAGAAGAAAAGGAAAGTTAAGAAGAAGAAGGATAAGAAAGAGACCAAGTGTAAACCAGTTGCCTCTAATGGCACTCATTCTATGAAAACACCTCGTAAGCCCAAGTTCCCTTGCAAACTCTGCAAGGGTGATCACCTTCTCAAGGATTGCCCCGGTCTTTCCTGTGTGTCAGAAGTGTGGTCTAAAAACCCCAAACCACTTGTATCGTCGACCTCTGATCATCATGTTGATGACACTCCCTCAACCAGTGATCCCTTGGTGAAGGGTCGGAAGGGTAAAGTCCTATATCCCTGTTTGATATGCAAGGGTATGCACCGTACTTTCCTTTGTCCGAGCATGGATGAAGCTTCGCCATGGTTGGAAGATATTACTAGTTCTCAACTGGTGCTTCCAACAAGCGATAGTAAGTTGTCCCTCGACCCCCCACTGGTTGACCAAGTGATCAATTCAGTTTCATCTGCAATTGATCCCACTCTCCCTCCCGAGAGTGAAGTGATCGAGTCGCTGTCATCTCCACTCGATCCTGCTCTTTCATTGGAGAAAGTCCAGACTAAAGCAGTCATCTTGACACAATCTTTGTCTCATTCTTATCTTCCAAGCGAGAGTGAATTGGAAACCACTAATGTTTTCCTTATCGGTTCAGAATGTCGTCGGCAAGGGGAAACCCTGTCTGTTTTCGCGAGACCCCCTCCAAGTACTGAGGTCATTTCCTTTGATTGGAATGGTCTAATAGAATCTCGTCTTCCTTCGAGTGTTACTTTTCAAATATCTATAGGAGTTTTCGATCAAGAATTTTTTCATGCGATAGTTGATGAAGGAGCTTATGTTAGTATTCTATCCTCAACTGCTTGGCAAGCCTTAGGTTCTCCTCATCTTGTGCCCATCACTGACCAGATACTGGCTTTCAATAGAAGGCCTACTAGACCTTTAGGGTCCCTTCCTTAGTTACCTATCACTTTGGGAGGGAAAACTGTCTATATTGATGTCATGGTCGTCCAAGGTCCCTTAGATTTTAATTTACTCCTTGGATGTGATTACGTCTATGCAATGAAGGCTGTAGTGTCCTCACTCTTTCGAGTGATGTATTTTCTCTATCATGGGAATGTTGTGACCATCGATAAGCTTTCCTTTGTTCCCACTCATCGCATGACTCCTAGTCACCAGACTTCCCTAAATGTTCCACATGTTTTAGTGGCTTCTTCCCCCTAAAGGGGGGACGTTGGAGTAAAGTTCTATTCCGGTGTCAAGCTCGTTAAAAAATTAAACCATTTTCTCAAGCATAGTTTACTTTTGGTTTTAAGCTTGTGTAAAAATGAAACCTACCATCATTTCAAGCATAATTTACTTTTGGTTTTAAGCTTGTGTAAAAATGAAACCAACCATCATCCCAAGCATAGTTTACTTTTGGTTTTAAGCTTCTGTAAAAATGAAACCAACCATCATTTCGAGCAGAGTTCCCTTTATGTGTCAAGCTCGCTAAAAAATGAAATAGGTTCCCACGAGCATAGTTTATTCTCTGTTTCAAGCTTGGGGGCATTTTTAGCTGTTAGCAATCATGCTAGGGGCATTTACCAATGTCTGGTCATCATGTTGGGAGGAAACCCATCAATGGGCCTTAACCGTGAGCAGAGTTTACCTTTGGCTTCAAGCTCATTAAAAAATGAAACCAGTAGTCTGAGCAAAGTTCTACTCATGTGTCAAGCTCGTTAAAAAATGAAACATATCCGTTCCCTTTGAGTCGAGTCTCCTCGTAGACTTAGTACCTGAACCTTCTTTTCACTCGGCTATACCTTAGGCGAATGAAATGAAGCTTGGGGGGCATGTCTTCAACCTCTGGAAGTTACGTTGAAGTCAACTCGATCGCCTCTCCACACCACGTTGGAGCTAAGTCACTCAATTCTAGCAATCATGCTGGGGGCATGTACCAACCTTTGGATTTCATGATGGGAAGAAGTTCACCATTGGGAATATTTTCGAGCATACTTTCCCTTTTAGGTTTCAAGCTCATTAAACCATGAAAATTATCCTATGCATAGTTCATTTTCTGTTACAAGCTCATTAAAAAATGAAGTAGACATCATGAGCATTCTTCCAACCTATCTTCGAGCTCGTTAAAAACAGTAAGATGGTGTTTGAGCTTACTTTTCACTTTTTTCGTGCTCTGGTTAAAATATGAAAAGTGGTTTGAGCTTACTTTTTCCTTTTTCGTGCTCTGGATCCAAAAATGTAAAATATTCTGAGTGCTTTTGATACCATTATTGTGCTTGTTAAACAATTGGAGTAAAAGGGTGTGTCTAACGAGTATAGGTTTATCACTTTATCCAACCTCACTAGACTATTTACGGAAAAGGAACTGTGCCGAGTTTACTTTTCCTTTGTCGTACTTGGTCATCAACCATGACAAAGTTGTACATGGAGTCCTCTTTAAGCTCTTTTCAGACTCCTAAAATAGGAAAAGATGGCCAAGCGAAATTGATTCGTTCATGCTTGTAAAAGGATTTGAATGATCGTCTCCCTATTGATAGTTTACCCCTTTTTTGGACCTTTAAGGGGCACTACTTACGAAAAAGGAATACTCCATCCAATCATGACTGGAAGAGTCCTCTCACGTATTGTTTTATCCTTTTTTGGGCGATGACGCTAACCTTACGAAAAAGGACCATTGGAGTCTTCTTTAGTTCTTTTCAGACTCTCTAAACATGAAATGACAACTGAGTTTTCCTTCCTTGGACTCGTTAAAATTTAACATCGAAGGGCCCACTTTGGGATGAACCCCTCCTTTCTCAGGTTCAAAAAACATGTGATATTGGACTCATCTATGATATGAGCTATACCGAACATCTGTTATCCTCCTCAAGCTCGTAAAACAATGCAGAGGTACTCGTCCATCATGTCAGGGGAAAATGGGAAAATGTGGGAAAATGAGTCAGTTTACCTTGTTGGCAGCTTGTGAGTCGTCACCTTTGAACATGGCATGCATCCTTACCTTGTATGTTTTGGGTAGTCAGTCTTGATGATAGTGTCATCATTATGATCATGAATCCTCATCATTGCTATGATTTCACACTTCCTGTGGTTCTGTCTGTTCAAGTAGTCCCTGCTGCCAAGCTATGTTTCATGCTATTATATGTTCAAAGGGTTATTACCTTGAGTCCACCTCCACTTCATGTCAAACCTTTCCTTTGTGTCAGTACATATTCTATTTTTTCATCAATCCATACTATCTCTCGTTTTGATTTCGTGTCGGTGATGTGGGAATCATTATGGCCCACCTTCGACGAGTCTATTCCTGTCGACACCAAATCACTATCCAGGAATTAAACTTAGGAGTCAACCACTAGTAACTTGGTACCTGCATGCCTTAATGGCAGGTTTCCTCATGCTCAACAGTAGTTTTTCATCATTGAACTCTGATTGAATGATCTCTCGGATGCTCGACATCAACTCCTTTATTCGCATTTCGTTGAGATGTATTATAGATACCTTGGGGATCATTATCATTATTGGTGATTTCCCTCGCATTTGTTAACGGTTCACATCATTGACCGGTAATCAAATGGTTTCTACCATGTTCGACTTCAACACCTTGTAATCACATGGCCAGGTTCATATCATTTGCGATCGGGTAGAAGACCCTGGACACCCGTTTGTATTTTGATTACGTCCAGGTTGCAATGGAGATTTTTCTGTATTGTCACACAGATCCACTTATGTATTGGTCATGGCTGTGCCATTATTGTCTCATGGATATACCCTTGTTCATAGTAGCCATGATTTGTCTACATTCTATATCATGTCAGTACTCATGGATCTGCAATGTATTGGTCGGCACCCATGCTTTTAGTCATATGTTTTCGAGCATGGGAATGCCCGCCTCGGTGGTATATCTGACATTTTGTTTCTATTTCAGCTCCTTGTTGCTCCCCTTGATGCTATCTCCGGACCATATTTGTAAAGTCTTTCAGCCATCAGTCTCTTCTGACCTCACACTTTAGGGGGCATCTGTTATACCTCAATATTACACATTATGTATTAGTGTCACATCCTTGCATTAGCGACCTAAACGACATTCTCCCTTAAAGATCATCTGAACATTCAGACTGAAAAAACATTGACTGAACGTTGAAAGCAAAACCTTTTTCTACCATCTGCCAACCCAACTTAGCCCTGTTTGTGAGCACTATCGCTCCCTGCACATCTACAAGGGCGCGGTAGTCAGCACTACTGCGCATTGCTCCTTCTTTGTGGCGTGGTACTACCGCGTTATGCTCAGTTATAGGGGCGCGGTAGTCCAAAATTAGCCTTTTTTCCTTAGACTTTGGGATTCGACCTTCGAGGATATTTTGTTGGGATTACCACTTTTGGTTTGATCCTAACTCCTTCTTTGTTTAGCTAGCCTGATCCACTAAACTCTCCATAGATCCACACTTCTCTCTTGTTGGTTAACCTTCCCATATGCTATAGGAGAGAAGCCTTCCATGAGCCAAAGGGAGGACTTTTGAAGATCAAACCTATGATCTTCAGACTTCTGCAGAGATAGCTAGAGGAAGCACTTGGAGCTGGAGGATTGGATTGGATATCAAGCAACCTTTGTAAACACTCTTCAAGTTTGTAATAAAAGAAAACTTGTCTTGTTTTTCCCATTTCATGTGTATTGTATAAATCTTTGATATGAAATGTATCTATTTTAGATTTGAACTTAATCTTTGCTTCAAGGTATTTGGAAGCTTGCACGCTTGTCCTTTGTTTGATTTCAACAGGTTCTACATTGGAGCTTCGGGATCAAGAGCTAGAAGCGGGACAACCGTCGAATTGGAAGGTGAGTTACCTCTTTCATCTCTTCTGAATGCATTTAATCTTGTTGTGAGAATTAGTTCAGGAAATCAAGGAACAACTAGATGCTATTGGAGATACTCTTGATGAAGATGAACTTGTAATGACTACTCTAAATGGTCTCACTAGACCTTGGGAATCATTTATTCAAACTATGTGTGCCAGAAAAGAAAGCATGAAGTTTGATGTAGTATGGGAGGATTGTGTTCAAGAAGAAGCTAGGGTAGCAAATAGGGAATCCCTTCTCAAAGAGGATGACCAAGCTTGGGCTACTCACACCAAAAGAAGAAGAAAGGGTCACTTCAAGAAAGTTTACCACAAAGGATGTCAACCCTTCCCTAGATTTAAAAGGGGAAGAGGACCCAACTCAGAAAAAGATCTCTCCACAGTCCAGTGTTTCAATTGTCTTAAACTAGGACACATTGCCAGATTTTGTACTTCACAAAAGAAGAAGAAGTTTGTCCACAAAAGACACCATGCACATATGGCAGAAGATGATAGTGGAGAAGAAGAAGAAGAAGAAGAGGAAGAAGAGGAAAGGCCTCAAAAGAAAAGATCTAGAGTAAAGAAAGAAGATCCAGAAGAATATGTCCTATTCTTTGCACTCTCTGGATCTGTGTCTCCTGGATAAGATACATGGCTCATTGATAGTGGTGCTTCAAAGCACATAACAGGTCAAAATAAAACTCTCTCAAGACTTGAAGAAAAATCTTCTCCACAAAAGGTATCTCGAGGAGATGATTATCAATATCCCATCAAGGGAATTGTTGAAGCAAGCTACAAGCTTGATTCTAGAACATCTTTAAAGATGAAAGAAATTTTATATGTACCAGGTTTGAAGAAGAACCTATTCTCTATCTCAGCACTAGATAAGAAAGGTTTTAGAATTGCATTTATTGATGGACAAGTACTTATGTGTCCCAAAGGAAAATCAATTGAGGATGCAATTGTTATTGGTGAAGAAGAAGGAGGTCTTTACAAACTCAAGGGTCACCCAGAAGTTTCCCTTGTCCATGAAACCACTAGTCCCAGTGAACTATGGCATAGAAGGATTGCTCACATTAAGTACAAGGCCCTACCCTATGTGAGCAAGGTGGTCATAGGATTACTAGACTTGAAGGTTGATCATAATGGCACATGCAAAGGATGTAAAAAAGGGAAGAATGTCAAGAATCCTTTTCCAAAGAGTGAAACAAAGACTAAGAACATTCTGGAGTTAATACATTTAGATGTATGTGGACCAATGCCCACCACATCCCTAAGTGGGTTTGAAAACTATCTCACATTCATTGATGACTATTCAAGGAAGACTTGGATATACTTTCTAAAAATGAAGTCTTTGGAAAATTCAAAGAGTTCAAGGCCTTAATAAAAAACCTCTCAGAAAAGAAAATCAAGATTCTCAGAACAGATAATGGCGGAGAATATACTTCAAAGGACTTTGAAGACTTTTGTAAGGAAACTGGAATCAAGAGGGAACTAACCACTCCCTACAATCCCCAACAAAATGGGGTTGCTGAGAGAAAGAATAGAACTATCATGGAAGCTGTAAAGACTATGATACATGACCAATATCTACCTATGTATCTATGGGTTGAAGCAGCTAGGATAGCAGTCTATGTACAAAATAGACTTTCCCATAGTGCTCTTGAATTCAAGACTCCAGAAGAAGTGTTCACAGGAAAGAAGCTTGAGGTAAGTCATCTCAAAATATTTGGATGTCCTGTGTACATTCACATTCCAAAAGAAAAGAGAACCAAGTTGGTTCCTTCTAGTAAGAAGGGAATATTTGTTGGATATTGTGAATCATCCAAAGCTTTCAGAATTTACATACCTGGCTTTAATCATATGGAAATAAGTAGAGATGTAACATTTGATGAAGAAGCAACTCTCAAGAAATCTAGGAAGTGCCAACTTGAAGAAATCTATGGAGAAGATACACCTCCTAGAATCACAGAAGCTGTGCCCATCCCTGAAGATGATACACCAAAGGATCATGACATGTTGGAACCATAAGAACCCCCTATTACAAACTTATCTAAGAAAAGAAGGCTGGCATGGGCTAGAGATATTATTCAAGGAGCTGAAAAATATGGAGCTCCTGAAGGCTCCACTAGAGAAAGAAAGAAACCAAAGCTAGTATCCAACTATGTGGCCTTGATGTGTGATCTTGTGGATCAACAACCTACTAGCTATGAAGAGGCAGCTCAGAAGAAAGAGTGGGTAGAAGCAATGACATAAGAATATAAGTCAATAATGAAAAATGATGTTTTGGGATATAGTTCCCAAACCAAAAGATAAAAGTGTGGTTTCTTCCAAATGAATTTTCAAGATAAAACATGCTGCAGATGGTAGCATTGAAAAATACAAGGCAAGATTTGTAGCCAGAGGATTCTCTCAGAAAGAGGGAATTGACTATGAAGAAACATTTGCACCAGTTGCTAGGTACACTTCAATTAGAACTATCATGGCACTTGCATCTATGATGAAGTGGAAATTACACCAAATGGATGTTAAGATAGCTTTTCTGAATGGTGTAATTGAAGAAGAAGTGTACATAGAGCAACCACAAGGGTTTGAGGTTAAAGATGGGAGAATACATGTATGTAAACTGAAAAAGACATTATATGGATTGAAGCAAGCTCCCAGAGCTTGGTACGGAAGGATTGGAAATTTCTTAACAAGCATGGGCTTTACCAAGAGTAAAGCTGACCCTAATCTCTATCTCAAAGTGATGGATGATGAACCTGTTATACTATTATTATATGTAGATGATCTGTTTCTAACTGGAAATGAGAAACAAATTATAGAATGCAAGAAGAAGCTCTCTTCAGAATTTGAGATGAAAGATCTCGGATTAATGCACTACTTCTTAGGTCTAGAAGTATGGCAAGAACCAAAAGGAATCTTTCTAAATCAAGCTAAGTATGCTGTGGGAATTTTGAAAAGATTCGATATGTTGGAGTGTAAAGCCATGGCCACTCCCATGGACTCCAACTTGAAGTTATCAGTTGATGACTCTTCAAAATTAGTAGCTGTGACTCTATATAGACAAATCATTGGGTCACTGATGTAGTTAACAAATACCAGACCAGACATACGGTTTGCTGTAAATACCCTAAGTCAGTACCTAGTAGAACCTAGAAAGGTTCACTTAATAGTTGCAAAGCATGTAATGAGATATCTAAAGGGCACATTAGATTTTGGTCTATATTATATTGGAAGTCATGAACTCAGATTCTGATTGGGCAAGAAGTGTTTCAGACAGAAAGAGTACATCAGGTGGATGCTATGGTCTTGGATCTGTCATGATCTCATGGTTCAGCAAGAAACAATCTAGTGTGGCTCTCAATACTACTGAAGCAGGATATATAGCTTCATGCTCTGCTAGTTGTGAAGCAGTGTGGCTTCGGAAACTATTATCTGGAGTGTTTGACTTAGAAATGGATCCCACTGTGATCATGTGTGACAATCAAAGTTGTATTAAGATGACAGAAAATCCAATATTCCATGATAAGTCAAAACACATAGAGATACGATATTTCTACATACGAGATATGGTGTAGAGAGGAGCTATTAAACTCGAATATGTGAGCACTAAGGAACAAATTGTTGATATATTGACCAAACCTCTGTCTCGAGTGAAATTTGAATATTTCTGAGACAAGCTTGGTGTAGTTCACAAAGACCCTCCTCGAAAGGGGGAGTGATATAGTCACTGATGATGAGATTGGCCTCATTGACAGTAAGGTCGATGACGAGGATACCTGTTTATTACACCTAGATATTTATATATGCTTAGATCACTTAGATTTAGGATACTTATACTTAGAATACTTATATTACTTATTGATGAGAGTTATTACATGTATTGATGTATTGATGAGAATACATGTTTTTGATGATATGATGTATTGATGTATTAATGAGGATACTTGTACTATTACATATTGATGTATTGATGAGAGTACTTGTATTATTACATGTATTGATGTATTGATGAGGATACTTGTATTGTTACATATTGATGTATTGATGAGGATACTTGTACTGTTACATATTGATGTATTGATGAGGATACTTGTACTATTACATATTGATGTATTGATGAGAGTACTTGTATTATTACATTTATTGATGTATTGATGAGAATACTTGTATTGATGATATATGTACATGTATTGATTGATGTACTTGTATGGATGAGGATACTTGTACCTATATTAATGAGGGCACATGTGAGGATTGGATCATCCTTGGACTTCAGTCCTAAAGTGAACCGTAGACATATGTCTTCGAAAATGAAGTCCTTTGTGGACATGTGAGGATTGGATCATCCTTGGAATTTAGTCCTAAAGTCAACCGTAGACATATGTCTTCGAGAATGAAGTCCTTCGTGGACATGTGGGGATTGGATCGTCCCCGGACTTCTATCCCTTGAATTGAACCATAGACATATGTCTCCGAAAATGAAGTCCTTGGTGGACATGTGGGGATTGGATCATCCCCGGACTTCGGTCCCTTGAATTGATCCATAGACATATGTCTCTGAAAATGAAGTCCTTGGTGGACATGTGGGGATTGGATCGTCCCCGGACTTCGGTCCCTTGAATTGAACTATAGACATGATGTCTCCGAAAATGAAGTCCTTGGTGGACATGTGGGGATTGGATTGTCCCCGGACTTCGGTCCCTTCAATTGAACCGTAGACATGATGTCTCCAAGAATTGGGATTGGATCGTCCCCAAACTTCAGTCTCTTGAATTGAGTTGTAGACATGATGTCTCCGAGAATAGGGATTGGATCATCCCCAGACTTCGGTCCCTTGAATTGAGCTGTAGAAATGATGTCTCCAAGAATGGGGATTGGATCGTCCCTGGACTTCGGTCCCTTGAATTGAGCCGTAGATAAGAGGTCTTCGAGAATTGAATGATAGAACTGGATCGTCCCTGGACTTTGGTTCAAAAGGTACATGATAGGACTGGATCGTCCCTGGATCTCAGTTCAAAAGGTACATGATAGGACTAGATCGTCCCTGAACCTTGGTTCAAAAGGTACATGGTAGGACTGGATTGTCCTTGGACCTTGGTTCAAAAGGTACATGACAGGATTGCATCATCCATGGACCTATGTCCTAAAGAGAGCAGGATTGATCATCCTGTAATATGATCGTGTGTATTGCAGGGTATATGATGCTGATGATGATGACGATGCTAATGATCGTGTGATGACGATGCTGATGATCGTGTGATGATGATGTTGATGGTTGTATGATGACGATTCTGATGATCGTGTGATGATGATGCTGATGATCATGTGATGACGATGCTGATGATTGTGTGATGACGATGCTGATGATTGTGTGATGACGATGCTGATGATCGTGTGATGACCATGTCGATGATCGTGTGATGACGATGCTGGTGATCGTGTGATGACGATGCTGATGATCATGCGATGACGATGCTGATGATCGTGCGATGACGATGCTGATCATATGATGACGATACTGATGATCATGTGATGATGATGATTGATGTTCCAGTAACTAGTTGAGTTACTGATGATGATGTATTGAAGAAAGCTTCCGATGATTTATAGATGTATCATGTATGATGTAGTCGATGACTCCTTGCTCCTGCAGATGTTGTTATAATATCCTTCTCGTTAAGGGGGAGTGTTGAATATTGTAACTTCTAAGAATATTATATTTGTACTTTATTATTCCAGAGATGGTTCATCCCTCCAAGGTGATTCTATTATGTATCCGGAGATGTTTATTCCTACGATGGATTGTGGTAACCAGGGTTATTAGACCCACCATGTTGGGGTCGGCCCTGAGTTTATTATTTAGGGGTTATTAGACTTCACTAGGAGAGGTCGGCCCCATTAGGGTTTTTGGTCAGTCAGGAACTAGTATAAGTAGAGGAGATTGCTCCTCACTTATCTCACACTTGCTTAGCTCAGAAAGTAGCGCACTTGTGTTTGAGAGGTCTGCATAGGATGTAGAGAAGGAGGTCAAGTCTTGGAGCACATCTTGTATTTTGGTTGATCATCTTATTGAGGAAAGCTTTGCTGGGTTTTCTACCCCATGAGGGTTTCCCAGGGTAATATCTTTGTCTATCTTGCGATTATGTTTCTTTCAGTGATCTTGCTAGTCAAATTAGTTTAAACTTAACATGATGGATGTATATGGTTTGCAAGTAATAAAAGTTCCTGATCCTATTCCCTCCCCATGGTTTTTCCAATATTGGGTTTTCCACGTAAAAATTCGGTGTTCAATTTTTATCTAAGGAAGTATTTCTTTATGTCCATTTCTTCAATTTTATGTGATGTGGAAATTAATTATTAGATCTTAGAGTAAATTATATGTATTATTCAAAAAGGGCATTATATCTATGATCTAGAATGGTTGTATTATTTGGCATATATTTTATATCTGTTATGTAGATCTATTATATTTGGAAATTCAAAAATTGTTATTGGATGTTGTTATCTAACCCTCTTTTCATCCAAACCATTAGTCACATATCTTAAATAATTTCTTTTTACAAATCCCCTCGAAAGTAGGTAGTCTCTCCTCCTCCCTTGCAAGTTTATAACCAACGGTCAACTAATGATGTAAAGTATTTAGTGATGAAGGTACTGGGGGAGTGGTGGTGAAAAATGATACCTAGGTTGTAGGTCAATTTTCCTAGAGGGATGGAACATCTGCAACTATGAGTGGTGTTTCCAGATAAAGACTTGGAAGGTTTCCTCGATAACACTATGAGCTATACGAATAAGAGCATTGTTGTAAGATGTAAGTTTCAGTGGTAAACTAAGCACAAGAGATGTGCATTAAGAATTTCAAAAGCTAGATGGATTCTGTAATAATGTTTTTCATTCTATTTTTCTTCTTTGATAATTGAAATTTGGTTTGGTTATGCCTAAACTTGTAGTTGAAATAACCAATTACATGTTTGATCCAAATAACCAATTACATAGTTAACCCTTAATACTCCATTATTATTGAGATTTGGTATAGTTCTTAGTGGGTGTTCATTTGTACCTGAAATAACGAGTTTGCTGGGAATCAAAATCATTCATTATTCTATTTTTCCACTCAAATCATAATACATAAAATGATTTAAATCCAGAATATATTTTACCATAATATACACAATTTAGTGTTATTTAAGTTACAATTTACTACAATATACACGGTTTATTGGTATTTAAGTCACAATTAATGGTATTCCTTGGAAATATATCTAACACCATTCTTGGGCTCCTAGATTTTACTTTAATTTAGTTAACATTGAATAGAATTCTGAGTAAGAAAAAGTGAATTCAATCCACCAAAATACTATCAAACTTTCCAATTTTCTATGAACTCTTGGGCATATTATCGATCGCTTCAATGAGTAAGAAAAAGTGAATTCAATCCACCAAAATATTATCAAACTTGCCAGTTTTCTATGAACTCTTGGGCATATTATCGATCACTTCAATGAGGGCATACTATTGATCGCTTCAATCATGAGCAACATTGTAGCCTAGGTACCTATTGCAAGATACATTGTCGATCTTATGCACAATTCTAAGCTAGAAACCAATGTGTTTTTAGGAAGCTCCTCTCATTTGGTGTTTTCCATCATTGTTGAAGAAGAGTTCCCAAGTTCTGATTAGGCTACTGGGTGGATTGGTCAGAACCCAAGTCATTTTCCATTTTCATTGTGTCTCTCTTACAGGCTCTTGAGATCTTGGATTTCTAAAATAGATTGATGAGATTTCCATTTATGAATTCATTATAAACTATACATTATATGTATTTAACCATATACATCCTAACAAATACAAAAACATCAATAATAATTACAAGTACATCATAAATAATTCATAAATTATACATTATATGTATTCAATATTTTCCTTGTTTAATTCTCCATAGTCATGTACATGTGTCGGTCGTACAATAAAGTTACTTTAAACAAAAAGAATCACCTTTCTTGAATTTCTAGCACGAAGTTTATGTCTCTCTATGGATCTAGCATAAATTTATCTTTACAAGGTTGCAAATGAATTAAAAAATGTTATAAACTTGTATGACAGTAGGAAAGTAGGAAATGTGAAAAAACATTGTGACGTGAAACACATACCAACCACATATTTTAACTACTGCCATTCAATAACCAACTTATTAGTCCAATGCTTTATAGATTGAGCCCTCATTGACTTAGAATATGTTTACCCATTTATGGAACCAATAAGGAAGCAAGAAATAAGTTAACCAAGTGCATGTATGCATGGAACCTAATGCATCGAGAGGTAACTCATTCATAATATAGCACCTAACAATGCTTCATGCCAACACCCTCAATCACAATTGAGTAGACCACTAGAAAAATCATTAATGTGAAGACTTCAAATTCAACATCATAGATATGATGTTTTGAATGATATAACACACGTGTATATATATTTTTTAATTTAATTCTTTTTTATGAGTATGTATAATTTCAGCTATCTTGTAATTGAAAATGTGGTTGAATGTTAGTTATAAAAAATGTTTCATTTCTATTTTGAATGATATAACAAACTTCTATATATATTTTTTAATTTAATTCTTTTTTATAAATATGTATAAAATGTGGTTAAATGTTAGTTATAGAAAATGTATTTTTGTTGTTGTTGGAGTTGTAAATTTTATTCATGAAAACAATATTGGATAATTTATTTTAGTATTAACACATCAAGTTAAACTTTATATAAGAAATTGGGGTTGAATGTTAGTTATAAAAATGTTTCAGTTTTAGTTTTATTTTTATTTAATTTGTTTGTTGTTAAAGCTGTAAATTTTACTCATAAAAACAATATTGGATAATTTATTTTATTATTAACACATCACGTTAAAGTTTGTATAAGAACATTTTTATTGATATAAGGATGTACATGTCCAAAGTTTTTTCAAAATCTACTTTGCAAATTGCTGACGTTGAGTATCAAGGTAATCTAATAAAAGCTTCTTTGTATAAGGCATCTTTCAGTTAAAACTTCATTATTGAATGGTCAAAGTTTGTACAATAAAAAATAATTATTTGAAGGGTGAATATGAATTCAAATTCCAATCCTGCTGTTAAGTTTGAAAGTACTTGCCAAACGATAAAGAAGAAAGAAGACGCCTTTGAGTTAGGTGACGGTGGTTTGCCTGATTCGAAAAAAAACAAGAGAAGCCGGGAAAGGGCCAAATCGTTCGCCTTTAGCCTATAAGGCGGTCTCTGTTGGCGGCATGGATTAATAACTCTGCAAATTTATCGTGTTCTGATAAGTAACTTCCTTCGAGCATGAGATTAAGTTAAACGTATCCCCTAAACCAAATGGTAACTTTGAGCATGGGATTAAGTTAAACTTATTTCCTAAATGAAATGGAGTAAGTTAAAAGTATTTATCTATATTCATCATGGAGGTGACATGTGTCTTTATTAAAAATTATAAAATATTATAAAAAATAACATATTTGTTATTTAAAACATTTACAACTTTATATATAAAAAAACTACATAAACTAAATAAATTAAAATGTTCCTCAACATTTACATTCTAAAAAAAAAAGTTTGCACTTTAAAAGATTTAATTACTTTAAAAGATTTAATTCTTTAAAGAACTTGATAAATCCCCTTAAAATATATCTATACTGATTTATTTGTTTCAAATTTTTTATAAAACAAAATATAAAACTATTACCTTGCGACAAATCATTACTCTAATAAACGCCATTAAACTGGCTATAAACATGGCGAGATTAAATTTCAATATAATGAAGCTTATTACTGGTCAAATTAGAATTAAAGGCTAAATTCCTTCAAACTGTAGTAGGAAAGGGAAGAAGTAAACTCAGAAAATATGGGCAGTCTTAATCCGAACTCATGACTGCAGAGATGATATTGACAAGTCACCCATGAGCATTCAAGTACGTCTAGAAAGCACTCTATCATTGAAGCTACTATATCTTTGTTGTTGGGTCACAAACCTGGAACAACTTTTAGCTGTTTTCAGGGGTTTAAGTTTTTTTATTTATATATACAGAAGAAACAAAACATAATCTATTGATTCCCAAATATACAAATTATATCATCCCGCCATAAAGCATATATAATCTTTATATCTGAAGGCGGACGGCTTGTTTTCATACTAGTTTACAAACTTAATTATCCTTTACACTGGCTGAAACTAAAGCTTGCGCAGAGGCGGCTGCCATTCGAGTCTGATTTCCAAGAGGCCAGATTGAACGCCAGCGAGCTTCAAGGACACGTCCTGAACTATTCGACCATCATTATGCTGGATGATCCAACTATCTTTAGCTAGGTCGTTATTACTGTTTGAAACCACCACTTTCTTTCCCGTAGCCATGGGATATGATTCTTGAATAAGAGGCTCTATATCAATTACAGCCTCTCCCAGGAAGTCCTGCCGTTTGAATTTGGGGAATCTATCGTCATCGAACACTTGCTGCAAAATCCAAACCAGGACTCGTTCATATGATCACAATGATACTGCTCAAATGTAAAATTCTATTAAAAAAGAGTGATAAGAGTTATACCACAACAAGTAAGCAGTGATGACGATAGGAAACATTAGTGAACTTAAGCTCTTGATCATTGGACCAGTCTGGATTAAGGGTCCTTTTCTTCACAGCCGTCTTTTTTGTCTGATCATAACAGAAAGAGGAAGACAAACTTGCTGTTAGAGCTTTTAATTCCTTATACCAGGGCTAGTTATAACAGAACATTGTGTGTGAAAGCTGAATCTAAATCAACGATATATACTCGTGATCGTGATGCTAAGATGAAAAAAGGATAGGTTAAGAGATTACGGACTTGTTTGCCCAACCGGACGACAACGTAAGGATCACTACTCATTACGAACTGATCTCCAATCACTAAACTCGTCCCCTTCAACACCCGCACATACAGTTCCCCCATCTCCGTTCTGCAGAACACAAAACACAAAAGATAAGAAGTGAAAGCGCTCTGACTGCACAGCCTCTAATAAGTCTCTGACAAGTCACTGTTATATAATGGGTTTCGCAGTTTCCATCTGGGAAAGGGTGCTCAAAAAGAAAGAGAGGAATGGAATAAAACTTCCAAAAAAACAGAAAGAATATATGGAGCATAATCTTAAAACAGAGTAGGGTAGTCAAATACAGAGATCAGGAATGGAATAAAACCTTTACTGGAGCTTTGGTACAACGTTTTTAAGTTCGTAAAAAACTTTAAAACATTCATATAACAGAGACCAGATAAATTATGGTCAGGCTAGAATCTTATTATTTTGACGTGTAAGGCATTCATATAACAAAGACCAGATAAATTATGTTTTTGCACCATAGAATCTTTGGACTTTTAGTACAAAGCATATTCTCTTAATTATTGTGGCACGGATAAAGATGAAGTGCATTTTATTGTTAGAGTCAGAGAAAACTATTGTGTTTTGAGTTTAATGACATTGTAAGTTTTAATTATACATTAAATTATTAAATAAATATTTAGTATAATTTAAAAAATCTTAATAATATAATTTTTATATTTTTTATATTTTTTAAAAACAATTATTTATATATATATGTATGTGAGGTCAAAGTTAAGTTTGATACTAATTAGGTGTATAAGTTTTTCTTGTTTGTGCAACAAGATATATTCTTTAAATTATTATTAGTGCATTGATAAAGATTAAATCCATTTTATTGTTTAGAGCAATTTTCTCTAAATAAATAGTAATTAAAAGAATATTTAGTATAAGAAAAAATTATGATAATTAATATATATATATATATAATAGAATTAAGTTACACATCAATTTAATTGATGTATAAGATTTTCTTATTTTTATGATAAGTTATATTCTTTTGATTATTATTGCTTACTTAAAGAATGCATTTTATTATTGAGAGTGAGAAGAAATTATAGTGTTTTGAGTTTAAAATGTTTGTGCAATATAATATCAATAAATATAAATTTTAAGAGTAACATTGTAAGTATAAATTATAAATTAAATTATTAAAAAAACAAATTAACTCTATCACTTATTATTAATTGCTCTATCTTAATGAGCTTTTTTTTTTATATATATATATATATATAAAAGTTTAGAGTCAAATTAAACACTAATTTGATTTGAGTTTCTTTTATTTGTGAAACAAAGCATATTCTATTGCATTTGTAAAAATTAAGTATATTTTATTATTTAGATTGAGAAGAAATTATAATATATTGAGTTTAAAATGTTTGTGCACTATAGTATTAATAAATAAAAAATAAAATAATGATATTGTATTTTTTAATTATAAATTAAATTATTACAAGAATAATTAAAATAATTTAAAAAATTCATAACAATATAATTTCTAAAAAATAATTATATATATAACCATATTTTTAAAAGTAGTTGATATATTCTAATATCATTTATATTTATATCTATATATCAATATAATATAATAATTACTAAATTTTAAATATATATATATATATATATATTCTCTCCATACATATAAAATCCATGATTTATACAAATAAATAAAAATAAATATTCTAAAAACAAATACATATATGATGTGAATTTAGAAATATATGAATGTATCTTTAGTTCAAAGGTTATTGGATGATGCAAAATTTCCATTTTGTTTATTTTGTGTCAATTTAGATAACCTTGGTGGTCTCTATTGTATGATCTTCCCTCATTGCTCTCTATTCTTCAAGAAATATTAGGGTTTGGAGTAGGGTTTATGAGAGGCTGACCAGGAAGGCCGAAGGTAACATTGGATTTTGGACAAGGCATTCTTTGGTTTAAGGTGGGTGTGGCTATTTCCTTAAAATAATGGTGTATTTTCACCAATTTTGATTTGGGAGTAAAGATTATATAAGGTCATGAAGAAAAATGTTAAATAGGACTTTTCACATGACAAATTTAATTGCGGTAAGATTGAATAGTCGAAACGATATGCACCCACAACCTAAAAACATAGGATGTAGGGTAATCAAAGTTTTAACCTATAACATGTTTTTACAATATATTATATCGTTTCACTCCTTTTCAAGTCGGCCTACACCCTTATAGAAAAAGTAACCCTTCTTATCATTTCTGAAATTAAATTGTTTCAATCTCTAAAACATTTATTGAAATTAAATTATTTCAATCTCTAAAAATGCAAAATTCTCATGAAAAAGAAACAATCGAATCATTAACGTGAACACTTACTATCACACAAATATTGTTAGCTAACATAGAGGCACAGAGTTGACATGGATTATCTTTTTGAGATTTTATCAAAATTATAACTTGATAAATACAATTTACATGACAACATTGTATTATCTTCTTGAGATTTTATCAAAATTAAAACTTCATAAATACAATTTACATGATAACAAAGCTTACATTTGAATACGTTATTTTAAACAAATCCTCCGTCAAGATAGCAAATATTTTTGGTTACCATGACCATTTAATATTATATATTGTCGAGATGAGCATATATTACATACACTACTCTACTATTCATAATACCCTACTTATAACAACCTTGAAAGATACATAGTGCAAATGGCTAAAATTCGTTGAACGATAGATTACAATACAATACAAATGGACGAAGATGCATTTAGAAAAAATGTATACATATCCAACATAAAGCGATACAATACAATGGAGGTTGAGTTCTCACCCCCTACGCGCCTCCACCGCAGAGCATTTAGAACATGAGGAAGATCCTTAAACTCATGATTTGGTAATCTCTTGTCGATCTCTTTAGGATTTGGTGAAAAAAGCAGTAGCAAATGAAGGTCTAAGTGAATTAGTGCATGCATGAAATGCCTAGATAACCTACACAATGTAATGACGAATATTGTTATTTGACCAAATCTAAATGAATCCATGAGGTCAGGAAAAAGGAAGAAGTCATTGTGTGGTTATGGAGTACTATGGTTTGATGTTTAGGGATTGACATATTGAAAAAGTTTGTCTATGGTATGGAACATTTTCTTAGTCACAAAGTCGAAGAGAAGGGAGGATGAGGTTTTTTGTGATTTATATGGGTGGAAAAGGGGTTTGTCTTGCTGATCTATATGCTCTTCCTTGAGAAATCCTATAGATTGCTCGTGACTCTAAGGCATTGGCTCATAGCAATAAAACATTGGGTGAAATCAATAAAATGCGCATACCTAGCCTATTTATTTACAGAAATAGTGTGGAAAAACTAGAAATTCAAAAGTTATTCTATCTATGCCTTTGCTACAAAATAATAATACATTTCCAATACAAAAATAGTATGGAAAACCTACAAATTCAAAATTTCTTCTATATATGCCATTGCTCGAAAATAATAATACATTTGCAATGAAAAATCAAGCTTTGCAAATATACTAGCCAATAAATAATTTAGGGTTGGTGCAAGCTAATGCTGGCCACTCATGACGCATTAGTCGCAATGGACTCCTGGAAAAATAGAAATCTGAACGTCAAAAAGCAATATTAGAGCTACCTACACAACTTTTTGGAATATGGAGCAATAAGATGAAACGTAGACAACCAGATTACCTTCTGAAATATATAAATATTAATTTATGAAAATTAAGTATAACTCCCAAAAAATGGGGTTCTCTTAAGGTTGGTATGTTATTTTTTTAGGAAAACATAATGAATATGTTTGCGTTAATTCCCTGGTTTGGTATACAAATGGTGGAATTTTGCGAAAAAAATTATATGCAGTCGTAGATAATAGGCCGTTCTAGTGCAATGCTATTTTTCCATATTTATTTATGTTAATTTTAATTTTTTTTTAATTAAGGAAGTCATCCAAGCCCTAGAATGACTAGGTCGAGCATTAGTCCTCAACATCATGGTCTTAACATAATCAATGAACTTTTTTTTTTTAGGATGTAGGCCTTTGTGTGTACTTGTGTGGGTTCTTTTTCGTTTTCAAAATAGGTGAGCCAATCAAAAGTTATAGACGAAAGAAATAACCTACTTTTTGTGTAAGATTGACGTTAGTGCAATTAAAATTAATTAAAAAATAGAAACAAATAATAGATTTAATAAAAAAATTACATATTCGGAATCTGCACACATAGTTCTACAAGTGTGTGCAATTTCATTAGCAGTGGACTAGTGTACCATATGCAGAATCATGCTCAAAACATAAGAAGTAGAATAAGATGTATTTTGTTATAACATAGTCCAAGCCACTTAGTTTGGCAACCCGAACCTAAAACCATAGCGCCAAGTCATCCACCACGTTGGTGGGAAAGGAATTACCCGCCAAAGCTTAAAAATTTAAATGGCGCGTGCACGTTATTTTAAATGCACGTACGCATAAATAACACGTACACACTAATAGAGCGTACACGCTATTTAGTGCGTATGCGCTATTTAGTAAAATCAGACCAAACCATAGCTCAAGCACATATGCATCCATACAAAAATCCTATTGAATGAATGAAAACATAGGCATAAGAGTGATTGTAGTGTATGCATTTATTACTATATTCACATACACCTACATACTTAGAGGTACTAGGGTGTTTCCTACTTCCATTTCCTTGATATACATGACCTACCCATTATTAAAATTGATATTTTTCTCTCTTCATACAAAGATTGTTATGTGCTAGATAAATATCTATTGAGTCACTTTACCTTACCCTATATGCATGAATTCCTTGTGATGTCTAATGCTTAAGTAGGGTTTGATATTGCCTCCTCTTCAATATTATAACTTTAATCATTAGTTTGACTCTACTAGACCCTTTGTGGAACCCTCCTACTTACTAGGTTTTGTCTTGGGATCCAACCTTGTGATTTGGACCATAGTTAGTTGGAGTGGTTAATTTTGGTATCAACAACATAACTCTAGGAATGATTAAAAGGGGTCACTCTAGCTCAAACCTTAATTCCCGCTTCTTGATGATGATGACGATGACAATGATCATGATGTTGATGAAGATGATGATGAAGAAGATGACCAAGATGATGATGATGATGATGATGATGACGATAAGGATGATGATGAGGAAGTGGGTGATAATGATGATGATGATGATGACGAGGATGATGACGATGATGAGGATGATGGTGATGAGGATGATGATGATGATGCTGCTGATGATGAAGATGATTATGATGATGATGATGATGATGAGGATGATGAGGATGATCATATTTGTCATCATCATCATCTTCATCTTCATACTCATCTTCATCGTCATCCATCATCTTCATCATCATCATCATCATCATCATCTTCGTCATCATCATCATTATCAATGATGATGATGATGAAGAAGATGATTATGATGATGAAGATGATGAAGATGATGACAAAGATGTTGATGATGATGACGATGATGAAGAAGATGATGAGGATGAGGATGAGGATGATGATATTGATGATGATGATGACAAATATGATGATGATGATGATGATGATGAAGATGATGATGATGATGAAGATGATGATGATGATGATGATGATGGTGATGGTGATGAGGATGATGAGGATGATGATGATGTTGTTGGTGATGAGGATGAGGATGATGTTGGTGAGGAGGAGGAGGAGGAAGAGGGTGATGACGATGAAGACAATGATGATGAGGATGATGAGGACGAGGAGGATGATGATGATGACGATGATGATGATGATGATGATGATGAGGAAGAGGGTGATGACGATGATGAGGACGATGAGGACAATGATGATGATGATGAGGATGATGATGATGATGATGACGATGATGATGAATCATGTTGATGATGATGAATATAATGATGATGATGAAGATGATGATGATGATGTTGATGATGAAGATGATGACCAAGATGAGGAGGAGGAGGAGGAGGAAGAGGGTGATGAGGATGATGAGGATGATGATGAGGATGATGAGGATGAGGATGATGAGGATGATGATGATGATAATGATGATGAGGAGGAGGATGATGATGATGATCATATTCTTCATCGTCGTCATCATCATATTCATCTTCGTACTCATATTCATCATAATCCACCACCTTCAGCATCATCATCTTCGTCGTCATCATCATCATCATCATCATCAATGATGATGATGAATGATGATGATGAAGATGATGACGATGATGATGAAGATGATGATGATGATGATGATGATGATGATGTTGATGATGAATATGATGACGAAGATGTTGATGATGATGATGATGAAGAAGAAGAGGATGATGATGAGGATGATGATGATGATGATGATGATGATGAATATGATGTTGATGATGAAGATGATGATGATGATGATGATGATAGTGATGATGGTGATGACAATTATGATGATGATGATGATGAGGATGATGAGGATGATGATGATGATATTAGTCATGATCATGATCATCATGATCATCATCTTGTTTAAGGCATGCAATGCAACCTAATCATGGTATATGTATCTCTCTACATTTGCAAGAGATACCCCATAAGGGTTATGTGTGGTGGTTTGAAGATGCATTCAACATCGTATCCCAGGAAGCTTCTTGAGTTGTAGGTGTTGTTCATGGTGCTTGAGCCTGAGAAGCTTCATTTAAGGCACAAGAAGCTTTTTGTTGTCCATATACCTTGGTCAGACCTCGAGACCCGTTTTTGGTTCACAACTAACCTAGTCATGGCACACATAACACACTTGAAGTTGACTAATACCCTCTAAATTTCATATGTGGTGGTGTAGGAACTCATTCATGGTGTTTGTGCCTAAGAAGCAAGAGTTAGTGTTGGAGGCTCTTGTTTCCCTCCACTAGCCATGGTTAAGGTGCCAAGATAAATCCTTGATGCCCAAGACATTATAATGGTAGCAATATTCAATTCATATGCAAAAGATTCCTTGTAGAGGGATAGTGTCATGGATTCTGTGTGCTATTGATGACGCTTGAGGTCTAGAATTTTCAATTAAGGCTCAAGTGGAATTCAATTGAGCTCAATATGCTTCAATAATATCTCGAGGAACCTGTTTTCATTTTTTAATGATGTTCAATTCTTTGCAACATATCCATGGTCCTGCATGGTAGTTTGAGGATGCATTCATGGCATTTGATCTTTACAGAATATGTTTTTTGTCAAAATGAAATTCAAATTGCCTCTTTGATGAGTCCTCCTCTACAAGACTTCATTTATTGCATGAAGGTTGCAAACTCATGAAAACACTAAACAACACTCAATGGCATGCAACTACAAATAATGGCATGCAATTCTAACCACAAACCAAACAGAGGTTGATTTATGCATTGATATAGAGAGGTGGAAGTAGGCACACAATATGGAGAAACAATGAGTTAGAAAAAACATTTGGACCAATGTACCACAATGGTTATTAATAAAATTTAAAAAAACAATTTTTGGCTCAGGAATTGTCTTCAATTTGATGGGTGGCATGATCATGATCATGTAACCTCCCTCCGTCCTTCCAAGCATATGTGGTTTATCACCACGTTTCTCTTCGACACTCGCCACCAAAATACGTATAAAAATAACATGTGTTTACATCCTCTTCCATTATGCATGCACATCCTCACCTTACAATATCAATTAGGTCAAGGCACATAAACAACCATAAATTATCAAATGTGTCAAGACGCAAAGAGTAAGCTCCCGAGACAACTATAAGTAAGTCTTATATTAAATTTACCATATAAGTCTTTAATTGACACTATCATCTGAGATTTGACATGTTGAATTGTTGTGATCTTCTTATCACTCCTTACTAATGTGATTGTAAGGCATCTTTGATGGTGAAGTCCATAATTTTAAGTCTTATTCCTCATTCTCATGCCTTTTGGTAAGACAACAAGGAGGGCAGTGGCCCGCATCAGCATGGAAAACAATTTCGACATAGAGGTAGATACATTAATTCTTTCATTAAATAACTTAAATTTCATGCCAATGACTATGAATTCACCGAATCATGGATTGGTAAAAAACACATCAAATTTTAGAGCCTCGAGCTCTTAATTACTCATCTATCTAGAATTTTTGCAAATCGAGCAATTAACAAACTTCTTTTGTTATTTTGGTTCAATTTGAAAGGTAGATTGTCGAGACTCAAACATGTAGTGAGTCGCAAGGCTCCAATTGAATTAGGCTTGATTCCATTTCCCCTCCATCCCATACCTGTATGTTTTCATGATAAGTCTTGAACAACAAAATTTGATGCCGATGCCCCTATGATGATAGCATTGCTAACTTGCTTGGTATGGAGGTTTTTTTTTTAATTGTTTTTTGAGATATGTATTATTTTTTCTTAGGTGCTTAATGTCCATCATTCTTACATCTCTCAGGATTGGATCATTTCCCTCTCTCCGGTTTGAATTAAGGTTTTGGTTGGTTTTATATGTATATTTTGGTTGTAGGTTTATTATAGCCTCGTTTTTCTTAGTGGCTTGTTTTTGTACATAGTTAACAATAAGTAATTTTCTCATGGTTGTAATTTTATTTTAAGACTATGTCAAAACCCAAAAATTTTGAAAATTTTAAAATTTTTAAGATAGAAATAAATGATATTAAATGCAGCCACATTACTGTTTGTTTAGCTTACGTGGTCGTAAATGTGTCTAAATGATCTTTTGTTATACTTAAATGTTGTTATTGGTTTCTCCTTTCTGCTACTGGTTGTTTTAATGTTTTGTAACCACAAGGGGGAGTTTGTATGTCAAACTGGGCTTACTTAGCTTACGAGCTAATGCAATCAATTTTCTGTCTCTTACAGATATACAGGTAATAGCGGTCACTACCTTTAAATCTTTCAAGTATTAAATATCAAATAGCAGTACCAACTCATTCAGTAGAAAGTGTAACATGCTAACCAGTTTTTATCAAGTCAACTTAGAGGTAGAAGATCTTCCTGCCTCTTGCTAAGTTCAACTTATGGATATGTTTGAATTTATACTTTAATTTGCAAAGGATTTGGAGTTAAAAATTATCACTATAATTGTATTTCTCTTACCTTCAGCAATTGCAGGGTTTACCTGTCAGTACATGTTTTTCTATTATTAAGTTTAAGGATTTACCTAGTTTGGTGTCGTCTCCTTGTTTCCATATATGATACTTTGAACAAATTCCATAAACATGTTTGGATTTAGTCTTTCGTTCCCAATATTTGATTGAACTCGTTGTGTAATAAGGATGGCAAAGGACCTTTCTCCTTGAGACATTTTTTAAGATTTGCATAACTTAGTTTTCATTGGTTAAGTTCCATAAGGAAGAATTGACGAGTGATGACTCAGCTGTGAAACGCTATCTCCATACAAAATTGTCATTTATTTATGACCTACATCTCTACAATAACTTAGAAAGTTAATAGAGAAATAGTATCTCTTATTCTTTCTCATTAGGTTAGGTTATAAAATTTAGTGATCGGTTTGCAAATAGCATTTGATTTATTTAAAAACTACCTCCTTGGCCATTTTTATAATCATTGATCACATGCTCTATGTTTGGTACAGACTCCAAGTCTAAATCTCGAATGCTAATGACCAAGCAAGTTTCTGTTGAATATAATACAAGGTATTAAAGACATCATTCTAGGGTTTTGATTATTATGAGAATGATATGTGAATTATCCATTATGAGGATCTTACAATAATGTTTTATCTATATATATTATGAGTTTTTATTTGTCAACAATGATAAGAATATCATTGCAATCTTTGAACTTTATTGTCATTATCACTATTATAATGATTGTAGATCAAAGTATTATAGCTCTCCGATACCAAATCGAAGCATGTGTTAACATGGAAATTTTGGCAAGTTTGGAACTATGGTTTATCACCATAATTGGGTATCATTGCTATGATTTTAAATTGATTAAAAATAATTTGGGAATGAGACTATGGAGTCTCGACCCACCGCATGGAAATATTTAATCTGCTACGTGGTTAAATAAGAGCCAAGTGCTTGGCGATATAAAACACTGGACCCAACCCTACCTCGTCATTATCCTTCGCCTTCAGGCTCGGGTCTTCCTGCAACATCTCCAGGTCTGAGTCCTTGTTGTGGTGCTGTTGATTTAGCTTCCAGATTATTACAGTTCCCTTGCTTAATGTTATCGTTTGGAAGTCTCTAGAATTGGCTGTTGACAGATATGAGAGTGTTATGATGCCTAGGGTTTATCCCTTGACTTCTTTTACTGGTCTGGTCTCCATTGTTACAGTATGCTAGCAGCTTGCATGCTGTCAGCCTTCGCATTGTCCATAGCTTCGTCTGAGAGTCATTTGTATTCGCTGGTTGGCAACTGTAGCTGGTCACGAATCTAGGGTTTGTATTTTTGTTAACCGTAGAATCCCTGTCACAGCGTGTTCATAACTCTCGGTGTGATTTTCTTAAGACTTTCATTCAGGGAACAACAACCATTGCTTTTGATAGCTTAGTTACTCGGTGGCAAGGATGGGGTTTTTATACATCATGTGTTCGTGGTTAGCAGGATAGTTACCTGAATGGAAGCCTCCTTCAAAACCGGTAAGTTACTGTATTCTCCTTTGTATTTGCAGTTACAAAGAATTGTTTTTAAACAATATAAAGTTTCTAACAGATACTTCTCTGTCTTGCAGGTCCTGGCTCTACTTACGACATGGGTGGCACGAGCTTCAGCAAATAGCGTTTCCGGGTAAGCCTGGTTCTTACCATGGCAAAATCCTCCTTGTGGGTTGTTTGGGCTGTAGGGTTTTGGTTTGACTTAAAAGTCACGGCAGCCTTGCAAAAATCTTGTAACTGTATAATTTAAATGAATAGATAAGGGTTTAACCCTGCGTTGGTTTGGATGTATGGCATCAGTCGGTGTTGTAGCTATTGTACTCCTTCCAACACTTAGTTTGTTTTTATATAGAAGAATTGTAATGTAATATTAGAAGAGGACAAGGCTTGTAAGCCTGTTCTGTAGGTGGGGTTTCGACCTCGGTTTTTATGTTTCAATGTAATACTTTTAAAAAGGGGTTTTTGGAAATGAACTTCATATAATTTGTGGTCTGTATATTGGCTTTGTTCTACGTCTGTGTTTTCCTTTAAATCGATTCTATGTATCAATATAAGTAAATCTTTAAAAAAACCACTTGTATTGTGGGTTTGTGAACTCGGCTGTCGGTTGAATAATGTCTTAGCCAAGGTTTTGCTCCTGCGTTGTTTTCCTGTGTAATTTAAACTTTATAAAATGACTTGTTACAGTCATTCTGACGAATGGAGCCGGTGTATGATGTGTGTTTCAAATTTCTATGTTTATGTAGAAAGTTTCTATTACTAAATGGCTACGGCCGTAGGTGAAATTGTGGCTTGAGATCTTAGTATATATATTACTGTATAAAATGAGAGGATAGGATTTCCATTCTAAAAATTACGGTGGTGATCTTATTAAATGTTTATTATGTTATTAGGAAAATAAGACTCTAACGATACTGTGAAAATCATGTAAAGGTTATAACTCAAAGATTAAGCTCGATGATGAGCTAAAAATAATGTTCTGTTATATCATTTTTATGACTATAGGATAAAATAGAAGTTTAAGAAAACAAATATAAACTATTTGTTTTAAGCTCGACCTCGAGCTAGATACAGTTCTGTTTTTGTTTCTTCTGTTTAAAAGTTAGTAGCTAGGTCAAACTCTGTCAGTGGTTTCTTGTTGTAGAAACTGGAGAGATAGGGTTTGATCGAACTCCACCGTCACAAATTTTGTTTAGTTGAAAACTCAGTTTGTTATGACTACGGCTCTGTCGAAGTAATTAAATAAACGAAAGGTATACTATACTGTTGTTTGGTTCGATGCTAAGTCAATTAGGGTTCTGTTAGTCCTTTCGTATGTTCAGATAATAACTAAATAATTCTTCTGTTGTGGTTTGGCTTATCCATTTATGTGACAGATAATGATTTGTACATTTGTTAGCTAGGGTTTGTATATTCATAAGCTATTCTAATTATATCTATAACTTCTTCTGAAATATTATCTATGATAATATTATTACTGTAGTTATATGATTATATTTATTTCTATTCCTATGATCGTTTTAACAAGTTTATTTTTCCAGAAAAATATTTACTGTATAATGAGCCTCTACTTATCTATTTAACTATTGTATTAAACCAAGTTTTAAAATCACAAAAACATCTTATTAATTACAATAATAACAAAGCATAGCACGCATAAAAACAAATACTTTAGCCGTAAGATAATAATGATACTAGGAAATTTTCTGAGACATAATAACTCTGTAGAATCTATCTACTGATAAATTGGGGATTGCTAACTTCTACTGAATTAATTACTACCCAGACATAATGAAAATAAACATAACATACATTCATTTATACTAATAAACAAACATGAATAGGTGGCAGAACCTGTTTCAAACTGAGGACAACAACAGCAATGGGAGGCTGTTCCTCCCTACCAACTCCTGGAGAGTGCCCAGACAGCACTTCTCAGGACCCCCGAGCTTGCTCTAGTCTCCCTAGCTGGAACTAGGTGTAGCAAAATAATTCACTCAGCCCAAACAGCTATAATGGAACCAAGTTCCTACAGCATTCCTCTCAAACAACTTCCTTACTGTATATTTTCCCTCTTCCTCAATGGGACTCCTGAATAACATTCACCAGAATGTATTCTCCCTCCAGAACCATTGAACCCCCAGCTTAGTTCATTGAGTACTATTTAAAAGATTGCCTAGGTCTTTGTTGGGTTAACTGTCATTAATGAGCCACTTGCTCAGATTCCCCTTTCTTGGGGAATCATGACCCCAAATATAGGGAAGTTGCCACCTGCAACTTAGGAAGTGTTTGAGGATGCTGCCACTTGTCTTTTTCCTTTCCACCTAGTTCCATCCACCAGTTAGACCAGTAACCTCTTTTAACAGCTCTCCCATGTTGTTGTCTCCATAATTTATTTATTAATAATAAAATATTCTGATTTACATTCCATTTCTAGTGACTCTGCTGAGTCATCAATTCCTACTTAGCATTAAATTTAACATAATGTCTCAGGAATATAATAAAAATAATTACATTATTTTTATAAAATTGGGGTATGTGACAGACTATATCTAGTTACAACATCTTGGACTATGCATAGGATCATACAAATGACGCAATATGGTTATTCCGTAGTCTAAGTAGTTTTCTGTACAATGAAGTGTGGTCTAACCCAAAAAAATACAACAAAACAATTGTTAATATAATGAACTGTAAAATTAATGTTACATATATGTCAAATCAATGTGTTCGAATTTGGTTTTATTGAAAAGATACCATTTTATCATGTAGATATTAAGGAGTGCTCAGTTATTTAAGATGATACGAACTGTTACACCAAAACCTCGAGATGTTAGTGAAGGCTGCCCACTAGGATCTTAACATCCCACCACGCTCCGCAGTCCAGACTCTGGGCTGGATGTGCACCCATACGGTGGTGTCCCCTTTGAGCCGTACAAGCCTCGGGTGAACACTGCAATGCTGACGTTGCCACCCGCTCTGTGACTTGAACCTGGGTGGAGGCTCTGATACCAAATGATACGAACCATTACACCAAAACCTCGAGATGTTAGTGAAGGCCGCCCACTAGGATCTTAACACTTAAGTAGTGTAATGAGACATGCAATACTAAGTTTGTAAAACAGTTTTATGAAAGTCAAGGTACTCAATCACTTAAATTAGATTACAAAAATAAAATCATATAATTATAAAATTATAATAATTAATCTTTTTTTTTTAAATAGGAAGTATAAACTATAAGCCAATTTCTAATAAAACATATAACATATGCAATTAGTTTATATGGACAAAAATAGGGAGACGAGTGGAAGACTAGAATATAAACAAATGAAAACATTGTGAATGTCCAATAGAGTCCCTAATGAGTGTCTGCAATATATGCACTGATGACAGGGGTGATCCAAACAGTTCCAAACCAATTAGACACATTCATTGACGAAGTGACGGTGCCCTCATGCAGCTTAGTTGTTAGGTAAATCACCAAATTCGAAGCAATTCCATAGTAAGCCATTGGCTTGAATATCTCATAAGTTGTAATATTTAAACACCAGCAACTGTCAATCCCCAAGAAATCAATTACAAATCACAACAAGAAGTCAATCAGAAACTACTAATAGTTCAGAACAAGAAAGCACTCATTACAAATTCCCAACAAGAAATCAATCACAAAAAACTCATTAAATATTCGAAAGAAAAATAAATAGCTCCTAGATATCGTTTGTAGTCCTTACTGTTGATACATGGCCTCACAATTTCCTTGAACTCAAGAGACAGTTCAGGTTTTCTCTAGAAAGTTGGAAACCACCACCCATGCAGAAAGGGAGGCTTACATAACTGATTATTGACTTTTAACATTTAGGAATCGGTTCGTTCAACAGGACTGATTCCCAACTCTTAGGAATCGGTATTGATTCCTCATTAAAAATCATTTCCTAATAATGATAATAATAATCTATTTTTAAAGTCATAGCCTAGCCATAGACCAATTTGGTAGACCCCCTTGTTTGTGGGAGAAAGGTTCCCCTCCGCGCAGCGATTTGACTGGTAAAGTCTACAGAGGTGTACATACCCTAACACCCTCTGGAATTGGATGAAGAATGATCTGTTTTCAAAAATCAGAATTGGTTTCGAAAAAAAATTGATTTTTTTTTTCGAATACAGTATGGATCCCCAAATCCATGGTTTCACTGTGATTCCAGTATGGAAATGAGTAGGGGAGGGTCGAATTCGATATCTATGCATATAACCAAAATAGCACAAATTTACTAGGTTTAGGTTTCATTTTTATTTATTTTTCTATTTTTAAGTTGTTTTTGTGGGCTAAATCACCTTTGTACACCCATGTACAGTACTGGTTCAAACTAACAGGACTGTTTCTATACAAAACTGGCCATTTTCAATTAGAACCATCGGTTTTTTCCAAAAACCCTTCGGAACCTGTCTGATTGGCTGGTTTGGTCGGTTACTGGCTAGTTTTGATAACATTGATTCTAACTAGGCACCTGTTGGCATGGAATTAACCAAGTTCCTAGCAAGATTGGAAACCACTAGTTGGGATGACCCCTGGGGCTTCTACTCTCTTCTATATAATGTATACTAGAAGATTCATTTTACTTTTCTCGTTAGTATGTGGATTGCAATTTCAATGGGAAACTAACAATGGTATTATCCACTAGCAGTTTTATATTTGAACAGAAGTAAAAGCTAGTCACTGTGTGCACAAATCCAAGACAATATTTAACTTGTTTAGATTGACATTCATCCATAGAAAATGAGTTCTAGTTTCTAAAGAAAAAAATAAACCTACGTTTTTCCCGTCTAGTTATAGAACTTCCCTTTCAATGGACAATATTTCCTCAATATTCTCACATCTCATGGTTTACTTTTTGCAAGTCGAAGTTTGTTATGATTATTTTAGGTCATTGTGCCTGCAAAGTCCTCTTACCCAGTAGGTAATAGGTTTACACTTTAAGTTCTTAGTCAACTGTGCACTTTAGATTGTTGATTGTTTTTGAAGTTGCATTGATCAGTTATCCATTTCATTTTGCTTTATGTGATAGTTTGTCATGTGAGGGTTCTTGTGAAATGTGTGCCAACAATTCTGAGATCTGAGCAGGTTTACTAATAGTTATATATAGCAACAGGACATACATTATGTGCAACGTGGACACGTTTATGCTATACTTTATATGACTTTATTTGTCATGCACTTGAGTTTATTGCCATATGGAGCTTTAGTTATATGATGGTAAAAAAATTGTAAAAAGTGCTTGTAATTCTGCAGTTATCACCTGAATTTCATTATTCCACTCATAACACTAGCTTCTAGATTTTTTTATTATCAGAGAGCAAACTTTCCAGTCCACTTCCTTCTTAGAAATTTCCTTTTTGAGGTTTTCTTCATCTTCCTGCAATTGTTTTGAAGCTTTAGAAATGGATGCCCTATATTCCTCATCTTTGTTTGCAAGTTCTTTGAATTCCTCAACTATTTATTTCAAGTTGTCTTTCACTACTGTGGGTTACCCATCATGATGTAGATTATCCATATTGGACTAGATATGGAAATTTATTTTATCCACAACTTCAAGAATGTTAATTTGTAGTTGCATCTGAGTAGGTTTCTCTGCTAAACAGTCGTCTTCTTCTTGTAAGCTCTTGATATATTTTTATTTTCTTTATCAGTGAATTTTTTTTTAAATATATTGAAAAGGATGTTGATGTAATTGTAACATATGAAAATGCTTGATATTGAAGTCTTTAATTTTCCTGCTTCCTGCCATCAGAGTTTGAATGAGCAAACCTTTAACACCACATGGAATGAACTTATTCCTACATATAGGATTTTTAGACCAGATAAGTTCATCATAATAAGTTTTAATATGGGCATAACACACTTCTAATCTGTTTATAAATGCATCCTACTGAATCTTGTCCTGGTCTTCTAGCCATCTGTTCATCCCTCTTCCAATGCAAGAGTTTCCTTGTGCATTTTCCTGGGCCATATCAGTGATACCTTCTCCGTGAAGGGAGTTTATCATTACTTATGGCAGCTTGTACTCATTTCCATTGTATACCCATGGATCTATCCCAATCGTCTCCTTTTCTCCATTACCAACTTTCCATGGAAGCTAATTCCCTATGAAAGGGAATGCTAATGCCACTACTTTCCATAAAATGATTGCATTATTGATGGACTTATTTGGGATTCTAATCCATCTTCTACTAAATTGAGCTTAATATATTTTTGAATGAGAATATGATTTGAGGCCCTCTTTTTATATTAGTCTCTACACAGACCTGGATGCTAGGAATTTCTTGAAAAAAATGGTATTGTATGATATGGGTTTTATTTTTATTTTTTTTACCTACCTTTATTTCTAAGTTTTCTTGGCAAAAAAATAGTTTTAAAATACAGAAAATCATTTTAAACTCGTTAGGTATCCTATAGTGCATTGCTTTATCTTTTCACCCATATAGAAGATCTAACGTATCAGAGTGGTCATCATATTTGGAATGTCTAATGTTATTTTAAGGACACAATCTATAGCAGCGACAGTAATCAATGTGGGTTTTATTTTATTGTATGCTCTTATAGCCTCTGTGGCTAGAATGGGTTGTAAGTCCAATCAAATCTGTATGAGTTTTTTTCTTCTATCCACAGTTCTTCCTTATAATACACACTGACTTAATGGGCAGTCTGTGTTAGTGTACTTTCAATATGGTACTTATTTGGGAACTTTTTTCTCTTTTAGAGGTGCAGTGGTTGGGTGGGATGACTGGAGCTTTGCAACGTTGAATACTGCCCCCTTTCTTCCAATATAAAAAAGGGATTTAACTTGGCACACCAAACTGAAAAAAAATAGAATTACTGTGTTTTGTCAGTGTCTAGTGTGTTTCATATGCCTCAATATTGGATTTTTGCAACAAGTTGTATTGAGTTAAAACTTAAATATGACCCAGTATTGTCTGTGGAATATGATTTATCATGTTTTGATTATTAATGTTTCAATTCTTATTATGAGTATATTTTTCTAGCTTTTGGTTTAGTAAAATGACAAAAAATACAAATTTTCAAAGTGTTTGAACTCTGTTATTGAGTTTAACCTAATTGCATTTTTTTCTTCCTAGAATGTGCTTCCAAAACCTAGTTTTTTTATATCTAGTATCTATGGATGGGGGATAATGTAAATTTTTGTAACATATGCTTTTTGTGTACCAGGCTATGGTTGTTAGCTCTTGTAATTCATCTATTAAGATTCGTTATGGTCTCCCTCTGTGAATCTACAGATGGGGGGGAAGAAAGTAGTAGTTGATTTTGTATTCTTTTTGTCAGCACTAGATTATAGTGTTTAGATCCTGCAATCCTTTGTTTAATATCTAGTTTTTTCCAATACTTAGGCTCTGGTCTTTAGATCCTCTATCCTTAGTTTTGATGTTTAGTGTGTTTTTACTGTACTTGTTTTTTAGTATTTAGATCCTTTAATGATCCTTCTACCAAGTTTGGTTGTTTTAAAATTCTCTCCTAAATTTTTTATTCAATGACAATTACAATTTTTTGTATTGACTAATATAGGATTTTTGTTGATTAGAAGTTAAAACATTTTATAGAACAAAGTGGTGCTCCTAGGAAATTTTTTAGATAAACCTTGATGCAATCAGTTTTAACCATATCAAAAAATCCACCAATAAATTTGCCTATTTTATGGAAAACAAGGCAGTATCAAGTAAACTAGATAAACTAGAGTTAAGTGTTGGGGTCAACACAAAAGAAAAAGGATCGACATGGAAGGAACTTCTCAATCATTCCTTCATAAATGCAGCTCCATACAATAGATTAAATGTAACTCCATTCCTTCATAAATCCATCTCCATAAAGTAGATTAAATGAGGTAATATTGGAACAAATTGGAAATAATATTCAACTTGTGCGAATTGCTTTTCAAGGTGTGGTGAGTACAGGATTTCCATAGGATGTAGGGTAGAAGGAAGTTCAAAGGAAAATAGGGCTAGCCAAAGGAAATCCACACTAAACATTGCAACCACTAATCTGTCCCGAAATATTGCATCCCCCATTCTGTTATGTTGTGGGATTGTTGAATTTAACAAGCATATGTGCCAATCTGATTTGAACCTCTAGTGTTGTGTAAAGTGTCGAAATTTAAGCATAAGACTGGAACACTCTAGCCCTGTGCAAAGCATCTAATTTTAAGAATAAAACCTCTAGGGATTTGAAAACTCTAGTGGAGAGCATCAAAAGAAGACCTCCAACCTTCATTGAAGAAGAGGAAAAGGATGAAGAATCTCAACCACCTCCAAGGAAATATGACAGTAAGTCCCTGCACCACACAAAACCACACATGCTACATAGAGATTCAAAAGAGAAGGTCTCGAAGATCAAAGGAGGATGGAGGATAAATGAGGAGACTGAAAGTGCAATCATGCTTTTTAAGCATTTTTACTTCAAAGAAAATATTATATATATATATATAATTTAACTCTTTGATCTAGCAAACTTACCTTTCATTCAGCTTTGTTTTCTCCTCTTCCCTCAAAGACAACCGAATTAGAGGTAGATTTGTCCTCTGCAAAATCAATACAGAAATATACCAGTCTGTTTTGTTTGCAGTTTCTCATTTATTACTAGCCATAAAGCATGTGATTCTTCTTCATGTTCAAATATGTTGTCTTGTTTTTCAAATTGAAAAACCAAATATATCACAAGCTGATAGTTGATTATTAAAAATGGATTTCTTAATGGAAGTTCACTCATGGCAGGTCTTTAGAAGCTCATGGACAAGGAAGAGAAGCGTGAATTTCTGAAAATACTAGAGGTGTGCAACTCAGTGGATGACTCAATCAACAGAGACTTTCAAGGGGAAAGTAAAGATGAAAGTGATTCCCTTCTGCCAAAGCTTCTCCAACAACCAAAGAAGAAGAATACATGACATCATCTTGTTCTACTCCAAATGCTACAGATGATCATCATGGCTCTCAACCCATGACTGCTCAAACACCTGTCTCCTCTTCTTGAATGATCATCGAAGATATAAGGTTGAAGATGGTTATTGGATGTGTAGACAAGTTTGGTGCTAGTGCACTGGTTAACAATGTGTTTAGAACTGCTAAAAAAGTCTTTGCTTAGATTTGGTTTGATATTGTAGTTTGAGAGAAACCTCATCCTATTGCTGGATGGCATATTTTATTTCCATTTTGTATATTTTTCACAGGTTAGTGGTAGAGTGGAATACATGTCATTTAATAGCAAATGACTAAATCTATATGCAATAAATATTTTATTTTGCATGAAGTAGAGTTGCCTACTCTTGCATTTGGTATTGAGCCTATCTAAGTGTCTTACAGGACATTGCAATCAAAATTTCCATTTATTGGAATTCAAGCTCTTTAACCGTACTGATCGTAGTTGGATTGGAAACATTTTATCTAGTGTTTCTTTACTAGGAAATATCTGTGTTCTATGCATGTCCATTAGTTAAGTGGGGAAAAAGAGTCTTAGAATAAGAAAGCAAAAAACTGAATGCTATGACATTGCAAGCAATAGCAAATTCCATTTAAACATTTGAGCAAAATTTGCAAAACAAGAAACAAAAGACATTAGCAACATTCATTTGCAACTTAGATATATATTTATGTCTTATGCTCTATTCATATATACATATACAAACTTGATTCATGAAATAGATGCTTGCAAAATAGATAATGCATACTGCAACGACTATTAGACTATAATGTTTCATTGAACTCAATAAATGCACAAAAATGAACATGAGCAATGGTGACATCTATTATCTCGGTATAGAGCAAAATGATATTGATACTTTTTAGCACTGTGTGTTGAAATTTTCAGTATGCAAACTAGTGTTGGAGGAATATATCCGTAAGGAATTCTATTTAAGGGTGCTAGCTCAATGGTGGAGCACCTACCTTATAGGCAGGAGGTTGGTGGTTCAATTCCTCTGTGCCCTATATATATTCTGAAACCACTAAAAAGAGATAAATGAATTAAAAAATGACCAAAATTTGCATATAAACTACCACCATTCCAACATGAGAGATAATTGACCAAAAAAATGACAAAAATATGCATATAAATGACCATGTTTGAGTTGGCGATCGCTAGTAGCAAATTAGCGGTCATTTATCACGTGACAAAAAATGTGGTCATAAATTTGGTCATTAATTGTGACAATTAATGACCAAATTAATGATCAAATATACGACCAAATATATTACCACAAGATAAGCTATAAATGACCAAGCTAAATATAACCACATTTTTTGTCATGTGATAAATGACTGCTAATTTGCTACCAATGGTCACCAGCTCAAAAGTGGTCATTTATATGCGGATTTTGATCGTTTTTTTGGTCATTTATCTCTCATTTTGTACTAGTGATATGAGCATATGAAAATATGAATAGGAGGCTATGAACACCAAGTGTTGGTGTTGAGGGCCTAGATATGGTTGTGAATATTTAACTTATTGATGAGGATATGGACACTATTTGGAGGTTTTGAACACCAAAATTGGTTCTTAGGATATGGAAGTGGCCAAAGGATGAAACATAACCCATAAGTCCTAAGAGAAGCTTCTAGGGCTTGATAACCATGGGAAAGGTATTGGAGCATAACATTTGGCATCTACTAGGTGCATTTTTTCTCTATGTGGGAATACAAGAGGAATAGGATAACCACTGGGAATTTTTTAGCCTCGTATACAAGTCATGAATCGATACATGGTAAATGCAGGAAACCTAGGAGTTAGTCCATGAATCCACAAACTTAGCGATCAAGAGAAATAAAGGAGCTTTCAAACCACCATATAGGACATGTCTTAGGGTTCTTTGGCTTCCAAGTGTTGATACATACTTCATTAGGATATTTTGAGAACCATTTATGGATATTAGGGCCTTGTACATGGTTGGGAGGAGGACTGCAAACCTTAATAAAAATAAAGCTTCTAAGGAAAGGGAAACTTTACGCTTCAACTTTACAGGTGTATTAATTACATAGCTTCACAACCATGACTGAGGCCTAAAATGACAAGGATATGTTTAGCCTCCAATAAATGATATGGGTGCAACTAGGAGTATTTTAGCACTCATTATGAGTTTTATGGCACTAAAAATGATCGGACGATGAAACCTTGACCTTAGGCTCTAAAGGAAGTTTCCAAGGATAGGGAAAATGTGAAGCCTTAACCAACCACATAAGGTTGGTCTAGTATAACTTAAATATTCGAATGCCAATATGGACATCATTAGTAGGTTTTGAGATTTATGGGCGAACCTCAAATCCATAAACATGATTCGAGGATGGAGACCAACATCTCAATGCTAGAAATATATCTTTATGGCTTAGGACCAATGGTCAATTTGATGGGTCATTTGTAGTGATTCAGGGCATCATTCATGAACCTTGGTCCCTAGAAGGTTCCTTTAGAGCCTAATGCATAATTAAAAATTAAAAATATTTGAAAGTGATATTTAGGTGTGTAATTGTGTTTGAAAATTTGACGTTGTTTGTTAGTTTATACTAATATTTGTATGGTTTTCTATGTACAAGTGTGTGTGTAAATATTTGTCTATGTGCGTTTTTTCTAACATGTATATTTTTGTATATGTGCATAGGTATTTGGCTATGTGCATGTATTTTTTGTATGTTTATGTACAAATATTTTTATGTGTGTAGGTGTTTGTAGTGTAAGTATATATGTATATGTACATCTTTAATATGTGTGTAAATATAATTATTTCATCTAACTTGTGTGTGTTTGTGTGTAAATGACTAGGGGTGGTAGGTACACAAGGGGGGTGTCTAAGGGTGGTAGGAACACAAGGGGGATGACTAGGGGTGCTAGGTACACAAGGGGGATCCTCCATTGATCTAGAGAGAACTCAATAAATCAAGATATCATGTGCTCTAGGGAATACTTCAAACAATAAAGTATCGACTTAAATGCTCTCTGTCAAGATATTGAGATCAGCTTTTCATCAAACATAAGGAACCTTATGGTATTTGGGAAGATCGTCACTATCATTCATCACTTACACAACAATTTCGTATACAATGAAAACTCTTTAGCAAATATTGTCAAAATAATAAGGTATAGGAAAAGGTCAAGTGTCTCCCTAGTCATCATATCAACGTCGCCATAAAATTTCTCCAATAACTACTCAAGGTGTTGAATTTTACCATTGAACTTCCATCCTTGCATTGTAATGTATACAAACTAGTTGGATCTTATTAGAATGGCATTTTATGATCAAAGTACATTTCATAATACAAAACAATTGAAATAATATTCATTATGTCAATTCTAAATCTAAAGTCACACTTAAACCTAACAAAGCATCCATGCTAAGAAAAACACAGTGGCAGAGGGATGATGGTCCCTTCACAAGGAAACATTCCAAGTGAAGGGGATGGGGTGATATTTTTCATATCTTTGACCACAATGATGATAGCATAGGTTTTGCACACCTAAGTACGATTGACAAGTCCTTATTGATTGGTATATCATCAAATATTAAACATTGGTGGAAATAATTATTTTTATAGTTATGACATTGGTTCCAAATGCTACGAACATGGTGAAGTGAGTATTGTTTGTTAGAGTTCAAAAAAAATATTTTTTTCAATCGACCATCCAACAATGACTATATGAGGCCACTAGAGATCAAAATTTATCTATTTCATCATAACCGAAGGAAATCATATCAAAATCCATGCAAACTCAACCATTTGTTTTAAAAGCATGATGCTGTTTATTAGGAAACTACACACAACAAAAGACAACAAGATACAAATATAGAAAACATGGATATAAATCACATAACTGAAAAATCCAACATCAAAGCTACAAAACTCATCGAAACATATACATTTTCTGACAAACAGTGGAACATGGTTCCCAATGTACACATGATGACAACTCGTGCCCTATACAAATTCCAGCAACTCGTGCACTAGATCCAAAATACATGGTAACCCGTGCCCTATACAAATTCTAGCAACTCATGCCCTAGATCCAAAATACATGGCAACTCGTGCCCTAGATAACAAGTACATGGAAACTGGTGCCCAAAAATGCCACATTGTGGATAATGTGCATAACATGCTATGTCAAGCATCGTTCCCACCCCCGACACTCCTAGACACATCTCTAAAATCGATCTTCCTCTTCTTGGAGCTAGTGGAATCTTGGGCCATCTTCCATTTAGGGGTAGACCGTCTCTCTAGGCTCTGAAACAAATGATATAAGATACCATCATTTTCAAGCATTCGTAACATTTAACACATTTATAAAATGAATGTAGAATTAAAATATTAAATAACTCACCACTGATGGGAGTGGGAGACATGAGGTAAGTGTTCTCGATCTACTAAGCCTCTTAGAAATGCCACCCTACAACATTTACGACAATCATTTCATTGAAAAAAATAATTGCTTAAATTAATTTTCGTTAATGCATCACAATATTTTATTAAATTAACTTGATTCTCACTATGAACACCTCTGACAATTGAGGTGACTAGGCTTTAGGGCTAGCAGGTGGAGCAGTTAGTTGGAAAACCTACTCCGATGCAATCATTGGGGGGGGAGATGCAGTTGCATCAACTATAGGTGCAACCGATGTAGATGTATCGACAGATGTTGCAATAGTAATTGCCACAATAATGTCATGAATTGAAGAAGATAGGGTGGAAGAAAGCATGGTGGTATGGGGTGGAGGAGGATGTCGTGGGTGATGAACCCTATTGGATATACGATAGTGGGTATCGACCTAAAATGGCTAGGGGAGATGTTGAGGGATGGTGAATGGGAGGGCAGTCCTGGATAGAGGGAGGAGGATGGATACAAGGGGGGTTGTGGATGAAGGGGGGCATGGACGAATGGGGGAGGATGGATAAATGGGGGGGCGTGGATGAATGGGAGAGGTTGGACAGAGGGGGGAGTATGGAAGGAGAGGGGAGGCTAGATGGAAGGGCAGGGGTGGATGGAGGGAGAGGTATCGATGGAAGCGGGGGGGCGACTCATGGGAGAGAGTGGAAAATTGGGACTGAAGCATGGGAGAGAGTGGAAAAATGAGACTGAAGTGGGTAGGTGGAACAATGGCACCTACAGCTGATGGTGGCACCTGCATATACATTTGTAATATCATAGTTTAGTAGACAAAAATCAAATTAAACCATAGTAAGTCATAAGAATTCAAATTAAAAGCATGCTTTTAACTACACATTATACATGTGTGTATGTTTACCTGTTGATCCCTGGCGGAGATGGTTGGTTATCATAGTCTGTGCATACCTATGGACACTAAAATGCATGCACGTTATGAACATATTAAACAAGTAATTATTTATGCAATCAAATATTCAAAAATGTTGTAGGAACTGTCATTGTGTATGTCATAAATATAAATAAATAAGTAATAGAAATGACATAAGTAATAACAATATTTTGTGAGGTACTAAAAATACCTCTCTGTGAGGTGCTATAATTTCAGTTGCAGCTGCCATTGCTGCATCCAGGTTGGGAGATTCTACGCTCTCCCATGTCGGCGTCTCCACACTAAATAATTATACATTGAAAGAATAGTTTAATTCATACATAAATGCTTTAAAATTACTTTACAATTTCTCAAGTGATGATTGAAAACTCGTTAAAAAAAGCGCTAACCTTCTCCATATAGCAGCCATTGATCGAGCCATGGAAAGTGTGTGCGCAATGGGGACAAATATATGGCATTGTCCCCGTCGAACTAGAAGGCCTAGCATGGCTACCACCAGTCATAGGCCTATCCTGACTCTGTCATGAAGGCCTTGCACCTGAGTCTCTATCAGGGTCAACTTGTCTCTCCACTGTAATCATCACTACAAATGCAGTGTGTCTTAGGAGTCCATGTGCAACACTCCTCATCAACCCCTCAATCTGATAAAGTTTGTGGGGTAACTGAGGTGGCTGTGGAGGGGGGGGTTGGGCTCACGCCAAGAAGCTGGTGTCCCTCTCAGTGGGTTCCTCCTGGAAGCAGGTCAATCTTGGGAAGAGCCAATCCTAACACCCTGTAACTTAGTTATGTCAAAATAGTTGACATGTAAACCGAGCACAAAATCATCCCATAGTTGTCGAATAAAGTACTCTGGCACCTCCCTATTATTGCGTGGAGGTTTATCATAAACCATGGACCACCTCTGCATCCAGTTGTCCCTCCATGGTTGGAAATGACACCAATCCATATAGACACATGGCTTTCTAATTTACGGTGGTTGTTGTGTTCTTGAATCGGTGAACATACTATATATTTGGGCATTTGTAATATTCAATGCTTTTATTTCCTCCTTGGAAATGCATGTTGAATAATACTCCCACATCCTAGCTCTATACTCGGTCATGTGAGTCAATTAGCGATGTGCATGGATGATAGAGTCAATTGAGCTCTCAATTGAGGTGGAAAGGGAAACTCGATATGGTTCCCTTGTGTTTCTTAATTCTCAAGTGTGCACTCTCATTTCATTTAGGTAATGGTTCAAGTCGTCTTGGTCAAAATTTTGTTGGGAGCTTTGATTTTGTTGAGGGTTTTCATTGGTTCCAAGAGTTTTGTTTTCTTGTGTTCCACCGTAGTCCATGTTAACATTTTGTTCATTTAAACTCTGCAATTGAAAAAATTTCTATTATTTTACTAATTTGGGAATTATTAAAAATTTAATAAACAATAAAAAATCAATAAAATGACAAAAAAATGAGCTTACTTATCCAATGCAATGGATGATCACTTGGTAGATGTATTAATGGAGTTCTTGAGTGCAATGGCTGAGTGGGGTGGTCTCGTACTCCGTGCACACACCAGGTGGATGAAGCTTGGCCTATTGGAAATGAAATAGACCGCGTTCTACCCAAATTTTTTAATTTGTTTAACAAGAGCACATGCGTTCCCTTGGATGTGTATGGGCTAAAAATGTGCACACGCAGTGGTTCGCATGCGCCTCAGTTCGATACCAAACCTAAAGGCACATGTGCGCTTCCTTAGGTACGTGTGCATCTTTTTTTTTCTCCGCTAGCATGGCCCCATTACAATGGTTTTGGGGAGCAACTTTGTGTGCCCACCCTCGAATCTTGGGTTGTTTCTATGCAGATCTGGAAATGTACTTTTTGATTCACAATAATTGAACAAGTACGGGTTTTTACTTCTTGAAATTTAGATATACAAACACAAGAGTTATATTTATTCGAGTAGACTAAAAATTCTATGATTTGAACCGGAATAGATGATTTCAGAATTTTGGATGCCCTAGGGGTTTTTGAGTATGATGAATCCATTTCTACCATAAAAAATTCCAATAAAACACAACTAAGTTTGGATTTTGCAAAATAAAAAAAACTTAGGATTCCTGCTAAAAATGGCCATCCATCCAAATCTTCGAATTTTTAAACAACTTCAAATTTATTTAGCTCACTTGGTTGGAGCTTTCAAATCCAAGACCAAAGTAATCGAGGTGTACTCATGATTGACTAAGTTTGATCATACATAAACATAAATTACTATTGTTTAAGCATGAGTTACTATTAATATTTAACTTTTATTTTTATAATAATTTTATTCCTCAAAATACAATAAGTATTATTATTTCCTTCTCACCCATTACTATTATTTCCTTTCCTCCTTAAATGACATTTAACAATCCAAACAAACGGAACTCGCACTGAAAGAGGAAAATAAAATATTTCCGTCCTCTATCATGTGACTGGATCTGGTCCAGCAAATCCTTGTACAATGCAGTGCAACATCGAATCTAAAAATGGGCAGCAAATTTTTGTCATCTCTGGGACGAACCCTTGTCAAAAGAGCCAAATGGACGCAATCTCTAAAGGGTATAAATACCATGTGCTGATTCTAAATGCCTTCAATTAAATCACCAATGCATATGGAAGCTTCAATTAAATCACCGATGCATATGGAAGTTATAATTGGACGAAGGCCACAAAATCACCTTGCAAGATTGGAAGCTCATAGTTGAGCCTCTACACCACTTTCTTAGCCTCCCAACATGGATCAAAGTCCGGTTTTGATGGCGTAACGTAACAAATGAGTATAATTGGTATCTCAAGCTACTCCAACGATAAAAGTCCGGTTTTGGTGATGTAACAGATGAGTATAATTGGTACCTCAAACTACTCCAACGATGTACTGCTTACAAAATACCAAATTTAAATTCTCGGATGAACTAATGTACATTTAAACCTATGTTACCAGAAATGACAAACGGGAAATGGAACAAGAAACGAAAACAGTACGAGAAACAGAGTTTACATGTTTTGCATAGAAGAAATGAGGAGAGCAAAAAACAACAAAACTGAAGGTCCTAGAATTGTAATGAATAAAATCAATCAATCATAATGAGCAAATCTATTTTTCCATATACCTTGTTTTCAGATTTGGATTTTAGGGCAATGATTGTTGCTTGTGGTTTATCTTAAGAAGTGGTCATATTTCTATATTGTTCACATAAATATTAGACACTTTAAGAAGCTGCCATATTTATATATTGTTTACATAAATATTCGACACTTTAAAAAGCTGCCATATTTCTATATTGTTTACATATGTTTGTAAAGATGAGAAATACTATATAATAAATTTGGAGGTGTCTTTTCTTCACTCTTATATAATATTTTTATCTATTATTAATTTGTCAAAGACAAATCTGAATTATTTTATAATTAATATTTATACTTTATATTTGTTTATTATAAACCTGTCAAATCTAAATTCATTGGTGACTATTATTCACATTTTTTTTATATTATCAAGATTTATTCTATATTTATTAACTTCAAAAAATTAAATTAAAAATTAAAATGAAATTTGTAACTAACACACTAATTTTTCTTTACAGATCAGCTATGAATTTAGAAGTGTTAATATCAACTTCGCAAAAAAAACCCCATATCAACCAGGCTTGATGACATGTCAACGCTGGAAAACAAGTCTAATTATTGGCTGCTCCAAGCATGATGACCTTCACTCATCCGATCTTCTTGCATACCAAAGTTCATTGTTTCTTATATTTATTATAAAGCTCTGGGAAAGTTTCACCAATATCCTAGATTATCATTATCACCTAAAGTCCCCACCCAGGGAAGAAACCGAGGTGTTATTTCCCTGATAGTAACTGAAAAATAGATAACATCAAAATTCTAACTGTTAAATTTTAATGGTTTAGCAAAACGACGTTTTCGTCCCGGCCGTTCCGTTTCTGGTAACAGAAGCTTAAACTAGCTTACACTAAATTTAGAATCCTCATGATTACACTTAACTCGCTGGAGGCACGCTTTTCACCGTCATGTGCCGAGGCTATCTCCTTCTTCTATCTAAGAACCTAGAGCCAGCAAAGTAAGAAACCCAGCTGCTATTTAAAAGGCCCTGCGATGTAAGCCATAGCTGCAAGGATTAAAACAATCTGCACCCTACAGAACCACTTTCTCTTTTCTCTTAGAGCCAGCAAAGAAAGAAACCACGGAGCCATTTTTAAAGCCCTACGATATAAGCCATAGCAGCAGCAAGGAGCAGAACAATGCGCACCGTGCAAAGAAAAGAGCAATACCTGCATAACCATATATACACTGAATTTATGTTCACCGGTTACGTGAGATGACTGGCATGACGAAAAATGACAAACCTGAAACAGAAGTCGAGAACCCCTTCGGTTTCCAATTGCGGCCTTTACACAAAAACGTAGTTTGGAACCTTCGACAGTTTTTAAAAATAACAGGGACACGTTCCACAGATTCATATTTGAAATAAATTCCACCATCTACAAGTACGTCAATCCATCAAACCCTAAGAAACGCTGGGTTCATGTATACGTACCAAGCAACAATATGCTTGAAACGAGATTGTTGTCACCCTTTACGGAAACCAAGCTGCAGTTAATGCCGGCTGCATGTACACTTCAATCTTCAATACCGTTCAAACGATAACGGCGGGGGGGTGGTGCTGTAGCCTGACTTGCAAAGTTCAGGTTTTAAACTATAACGGAGAAAGAGGACGCCGTTGAGCTACGGGAGGAGGGCTCGCCAGATTCGAATAAGAGTAGGAGCCAGGAAAGGGCCAAATCGTTGGCCTTTAAAGTTTAGCCTACGCCGTCTCATGCCGTTAGCGGCATGACGAATAACCCTACAAATTTATTGTGTTCTAATTCCTTAATTAATTTTGACATCATTGAATAGGTACAAGACACATCAATGAGCATGGAATTACGTTTGAATGGAATCCCCCTGACTGGCTACAAACATGGCCATGGTAATGTTTATGAAATGTGAAGTTCAATATAATGGTGCTTATTACTAGTGAAATTAGAATTAATGGCTAAATATATCCTTCAAACTCCAGTAGGAAATGGAGCGAGTACAAACCCGGAAAATTTGGGCAGTAATAATTCGAACGCATGATTGCAGAGAGATTATTCGACTGCATAGAGTACGTCTAGAAAGCACTCATCACCGAAACTACTATATCTTTGTTGTTGGGTCACAAACCTGGATCAAGTTCTTGCTGTTTTTAGGGGCTTAAGGTTTTTTATATATATACAAGAAACAAAACGTAATCTCTTGATTCCCAAATATACAAATTACACATGGCTGGCACATAACATCCCGCCGTAAAGCATATATAATCTATATATAAGGGCGGACGGCTTATAAGCGTTCACACCTCCCAAAATGATATCAACTGTGAAATTTACACTGGCTGAAACTAAAGCTTGCGCAGAGGCGGCTGCCATTCGAGTCTCATTCCCAGGAGGCCAGATTGAACGCCAGCGAGCTTCAAGGACACGTGCTGAAATATTCGACCATCATTATGCTGGGTGATCCAACTATCTTTAGCCAGGTAGCTATTACTGGTTGAAACCACCACTTTCTTTCCCGTTGTCATGGGATATGATTCTTGAATAAGAGGCTCTATATCAATTACAGCTTCTCCCAGGAAGTCCTTCCGTTTGAATTTGGGGAATCTATCGTCATCAAACACTTGCTGCAAAATCGAAACCAGGACTCGTTCATATGATCACAATGATATTGCTCAAATGTAAAATTCTATTAAAAAAGAGTTATAAGAGTTATACCACAACAAGTAAGCAGTGATGACGATAGGAAACATTAGTGAACTTAAGCTCTTGATCATTGGACCAATCTGGATTAAGGGTCCTTTTCTTCACAGCCGTCTTCTTTGTCTGATCATAACAGAAAGAAGAAGACAAACTTGCTGTTAGAACTATTAATTCCTACCAAGGCCAGTTATAACAGAACATTGTGTGTGAAAGCTGAATCTAAATCAAACTTGCTCAAGCTGAATCTGAAGCAAAATTGAGATTACGGACTTGTTTACCCAACTGGACGACAACGTAAGGATCGCTACTCATTACGTAGTGATCTCCAATACCTAAATCCGTCCCCTTCAACACCCGCACAGACAGTTCCCCCATCTCTGTTCTGCAGAGCACAGAATTCACGAAAGATAAGAAGTGAAAGCGTTCAGAGTGCACAGCTTCTAATAAGTGATCTCTAACAAGTGACTGTTATATAATGGGTTTTGAAGATTCCAGCTGCGAATCGAAAAAAAAACAGAAAGAATATCTGGAGTGTTGAAGTATAGGTGAATCCATTTACGGAGTAGGGTGGTCATAAACAGAGAGGAATGGAATAAAACTTTTCATGCAGCTTTGGTACAACGTTTTAAAGTTCATAAAATAGCTTTAACACATTCATATAACAGACGCCAGATAAATCATGGTGAGGCTAGAATCTTATCATTTTTACGTGTAAGGCATATTTCCGTCCTAGAGATAACGTAGAATCTTTGGACTTTTTAGGTACAAACCATCTGTCTTTGAGGCAAAGGCTCAGCTTTTAGTCAGGACTAAGCCAAAGCCGGTTCTACTGCTCTCGTCTCTTGAAATTCGAAATGTATTATTGTTTTTTAATCTAAACAAGTCAATCATATTTGTCTTAATATAAATTAATTTTTTAAAGTTTAAATATTTTTTATCTTTAAGTTTGATAAGTTAAAAATCAAAATAAAAATAAATTTATCAATATGATGTATTTTTTTAAAGTAAAATAATCATAATTTGTATTCCATTATAGAATGAAACTCATATTTTTCAACTACTCAAAACATAATCATATAAAAGCAAGTACAAGTGGTGCAACCTGCACTTATAAAAACATAATCATAGAAAAGCAAGTACAAGTAGTGCAACCTGCACTTATAAGAATAACAATTCATGTCTTATTGTTCTTTATCTCAAAACATAACCATAGAAAAGCAAGTACAAGTGGTGTAACCTGCACTTATAAGAATAACAATTCATGTAACCTGCACTTATAAGAATAACAATTCATGTCTTATTGTTCTTTATCTCAAAACATAACCATAAAAAAGCAAGTACAAGTGGTGCAACCTGCACTTATAAGAATAACAATTCATGTCTTATTGTTCTTTATCTGAATCATAAGTATACATTTTCATGAGGTAGTTTTGTTCTATACATTTTCATGAGGTAGTTTTGTTCCACCTACTACTAGAGCATTGGCATTAACATTAACAGCTGCGGATCTTGATTTATCTCATTTTGATAAATAGTAGCTCATTTTGATTAAGTAGTAGCCAGTTTTGTTTTAGTAGCTTTGTTTTTGAAAGAATGAGCTCAAGTATGAGGACAAGTCACTTGTAAATGTCATGGATGATGACATAACTTATTAAAAGAATAAAAATAAATATTGAATTTTTTAATTATATTTGTTAATTAAACATATATTTTAAAAAATTTAAGATATAAATGTTTTTATAACATATTAAGTTTAATGTTTAATAATTTAAAATACCATTAAATTAATAATTTTTTAATTTCATAATTACATGGACATTTGGTTTCAAGGTCAAAATTATTTTCCATATTCTAGCATTTATTATTTATTTATTTATTTTTTAACTTTTGCCAACTAAAAAGGTTAGATAGCATGTATCCATTTCTTCTACTCTATCCCATGAGAAATGAGTGGATTATGGTATCCCTTTATCCCATTAATATCATTGCTAATGTTCGATTATTTATTTACCTTTTCGAAATTGAACTCTATTCTTTCATAAAATTCCATCACTTTTGTTTTGATTCAGTCCCTCTTTTCATTGAAGGCCCATTCCAAGCAAGGGAACAACTAACTTGTAAATGTTTTGGAAGATGAATCTTAGGGAAATTTTTAGAGGTGAAATTATGCCAATTGGTTATTTTTGGGGATTTGTTTGCAAAAAATAAATGCACTATTTGGCCATTTTTAGTCTCTAATATCACCTATATTTACATTAAATATGATTTTTAATCATAATATTCACCAAACTTTACAAGTTTCATTACTAAATTGTATCTTTCATATTTAATATTTTCCTACCAATCTATATATTTTTTTTTCAATCCAAAATAATCGCCTTGAATATTATACTTAAGTAAGCTATTATAATCCTTAAAAAAACCTGCGATGACATCTTTTGCACCCAAATCTTGTTTTCTCACAATCCAAGTCTTGTGTGTATTTGATCCTTTTTCATTGAGAATGGCTTTTCTTACAAGACCATTGCTAAGATCTATCTTGACACATATATGCTCATATGTGCATAAACCTCCTAGAACTCTCTCAAGACATGGTTTTATGTAGGTTCCTAAAATATTTCCAATATCCTTAAAAAATTATATGTACCCAAAATGTAATGGAAAATTTGGAGGCCGAAACCAATGTGACGTTCTAGTAATGGGTGTGTGCAAGAAGATGAGGGTCACTTTAGATGCAATCCTACTTTTTCAAAACTTGTTCCTGATACATAAAAACATAACGCATTTCTGATACTTAGCACTTGCCATGGTAAGACCCGAGCCTAACATGTCACTGGACATGTAGGATAGGTAACCATAATGCCTACGCGTTATAGAACTACAAAACATGTACGTGTTATGTAGTTACAAAATGCGTACGTGTTATTGAAATCTAAAATCAATTTAAAAACACAGTTCCGACCACCCCTGACCACCCGCGGCGCTCTTCACGCATCAGAAACGCAAAATAGAGGTTAGACGAGGACAGTTTGTGTGCCCTAGAGTATCGGTGGAGCTCGATTTAGCTGGAGGGGAGGCAAATTCATTGGTGGACTGTCATCTAATCAGGTAATTCATTCACCCATACCATTCTTTTGTCATTTCTTAACCTAAATTACTATGTTTTTATTGTTTAAAACAACCTAGTTTTGTAATATTGATAAAATTGGGAATAACCCAATCTCTAATTAAATTCACATCTCCCTCAACCAAGATGAGTGAATAATTAAAATGAATCCCTTTTCAAAAACTCAAAAATTCATAATCCAACCAAAAATTGAAAAAAATAGAACTCCCCCCTTTCTACAATGTATCCATCTAAGTCATTTGACACGAGGACACGGGACATGAGTGTCCCCAAAATACGAGTGTTCCCATGGAACACGGTGACCCCCAGAATTAGGACACATATGACACGTTTTATATATATATATATATATATATATTTTTAAAAATATATTAAAATTTAAAAATATAGACATATAGATCCAATAAAATTTAACATTTACAATTACAAATATGAAATATTCAATATAAATTAGATCATTCACAAATCAAAACACATTTGTCATTCACAATCACAAATCACAATGAGACATTAAGACACATAGATGCATGTCAGAGACTCGGAACCATATTTCTCATTAAGTCATCAAAATCAAAATGTATTACATAGATGTCGGAATGCCACTGGGCACTGGCAAATGCCAAATAGACTAATAGTCTAATAGTCTAATAGTAAATACAAAAAAGGGGTGGATCAAGATGGAAGAATCCCATCTTCATGCTGGTGTGGAGGATGACCCCTCCATACGATCACCCTCATCAAAAGTGATCGGCTCTAGCACTGGATCATTAAGATCCATGTTGGCTAATGCCAACTCAATACTGTTGTCCAAACCCATCTCATCGGGAAAGACATCCCACATCCGTGTCTTTCCCTTCGCCCACTCCTCCCTCTTCCTGTAAATAAGACGAAGGTTGGAGTGCACATACACCATCATCTCTTCCCTAGACTTCTCAAGCCTACTCTTCTTCACACTGTACAAGTTCCCATATGTGCTCCAATTCCTCTCACAACAAGAGAATGAAGTAACTCGAGAGAGGACCCTCAATGCTATCTTTTGTAGAAGAGGGAATGTTGCCCCATAAGTTGTCCACCAAACAAGGGGTTTCTTAACCCCCATGTCTCTAACCACCTCATATCATCCAAATCTCCCAGTGCCACTAGAAAACTCATAAAATTCCTCCTCCACCACCTCAAGGTGGTCTCTATCCTGAAGTAGCCGTCTAAATGCTATCTTCCTCCCCTCTAAGATCTCTCCATCCATGTGAGGAGGGACTCTGGATGAGGGCCCCGACCCACCACTGAGCCAATCCTAAGCGTAGAACCTGGAGTTTAATGAGTGGGCCAAGTAATGCAAAGGATTGCAATTCTTATCCCACCTAGAGATAAGAATGCCCTGCATGATGGACCATAAGTTCTCTGCCAATGTCTCATACTCAGCACACTCATTCTCTATAACAATGGTCCTCATGGACTCAATCATGGAATCCCACCCCTCATAAATCCTAGGATGGGCTTGTCCGTGTCTGCAAACCGCAACAAAGAAATGATTGGCTCCATGATCTTGATGCTAAGGATTACCCTATCCCACCAACCATCATCAAAAACTGTGTCCCACGCGACATATGGACCATGTTCGACGTGTCTAGTTACTTAGGTATCCATCCACATGAAACCCAAATTTCCATCCCTCAAAGGCCATTTCCCATGATACTAATTAAATAATTTTCCTTGGTAATGGCCATAACAAAATGAAATGCATGCACAAGCGTGAATAGAAAAAATGCAAAAAAAATTAGTAACTTGGTTTCTCAAAATTTCATCACAATCATTTGTCCATGAACATAATCAAAATTTCATCAGAAGTGTATGTAGCTATACATTGCCTCTTAGTTAAGCACCCTTGACTAAATGCCAAAACACATTAACAAAGTGTCTCTCGGGCCTGCCCTATCCACACCCTCGATCAATCTACTCAATGCTCAGGGACCATCGATTCAACTGAAAGAATTCATATAGAAAATCACTATGTTTTTTATTTAATTTTATGAACTTGCCATACAATGTAGAGATCGATTTTGTAGAGAGAAATTGTCTCTGTTTTGAGAAGTTGACATGGTTGTTATTGTCATTCTAGTCACAATCTCTACTTGATTATTCAACAGCTTAATCATTGATAGTCATCTCAAGTACATATGTAATCATATTGGCAAGACAAACTCATACATATCCATTTCATTCCATGCCACTTTGTCCTCCCCTCCAACCACAAGGCATAATATGTTGAAATCAATAAATTTAATGTTAGCTTATGAAGTTGATGGAAATATTGTTTTCTGCAATGGATGTAAAGGCCAAAACATGTCAAAATAACACTCCTAAATTCTAAGAAGTTTAAACCCAAGTTTGCATGGAAAAGTCACCAATGAGGGTTAAGAAGTACCTTAACTTCTAGAAAGAAGTTGAATGAAACCTACTTTGTAATTGTTAAATGTTTAATTTTAAGTTTTAAATGTATGTAAGTGAATGCCATTAAATTGCTTACTTGAGTTTGATTTAATACATTTTCAATTTTGAAGAGATGTCATTATATACCATGTATATGCTTCCAATGATTTTCGTATTGATGTCTTTATTGCAGTTGCGGCTATGGACACCAATGCCGAGATACTGATTGAGCTTACCCACTTGAGGGGCATTAGTGCAGCTTTTAGTGGTGGTGACAGGATTTGCCGCTCGCTTGCATCAACCTTGGATGCAATTGTTGACACCATTTCACAGTCTAGCAATGTACTATATCATATTACATCATATAGAGAAAGAAAAAGATAACAATATGCTGATGGGCTAGACTACAATGCAATAAAAAAGTTGAAAATATCCAAAGAGCTCATATTTGCATTGTTTAGGGACCCTCGTACGGAGAAAATCTCAAATGCAAACAGGCTGCATATCTCCATTGAGTGGTTCACGTTTCAACCTTTTGTTGATAATTGGATGGACAAATGGTACATGGTTTTTGATATTCCACCACACAACAACAGAAAAATTCTCTCAAGTATTTCCTTCGAAAGATGTACGCAGAGTTGGTGTTACATAAACACGTAAAATATTTTGACATCTTGCCGTTTCAGGGGATCGGTGGGGGGATTCCCAAAAAATGACCCAATGCGAGGCTTCGAGACTAGGATCTCCCTATCCCTGCACCTCGCAGGCAGTTTCCTGGGCCAGATGTCCCACCTGCACATCGTATTATTCCATAGACATGTGATGCATTTTTTAGTTTGGCACGGACGATTGTTCGCCATGGCACTATGGTTCAGTATATGGGTGAGGAAGGGACATCTGTCCTTGGTGTGGTACATACACCAGCTCATCACCATGCAGGACCATCCACTAGTGCAGGACCATCAGGACCATCCACTAGTGCAGGACCATCGACACATCCCCATCCTAGTACTGATCCTCACGAGTGCACATCATGTGGTCGTCCCTGCTATGGTCTTGCCTCGAATGTTTCCTTCAATGGATTTTTGAGAGAAGTATGTTGATGGTTAATTGTAATAAATTCTTCATTTATTTTCGTCTTTGTACACATATATATAGTTTGAACTAATATATTAATTTTGTGAACTTGTAGTTGATGCTTTATGCCAGTAGCAACGCCCCAGATTCGGATGTTCCAGACTCTATAGGGGGCATGATGCTACCCATTTGGTAGGCCCATCTTATATAGCACCTATTGCCGTATCTCACACCGAGGTAAACATTTTAAAATTTCAGTTTTTTAATACTTGTTAATTTGTTAATTTCCACATACTTTACATTTTAGTTCACTAATGCTATATATGGTCTAATATTTACAATTATTAAACTTGCAGATGGCAGATCCTTCACCGGGGAAAGGTAATGTGGAGGTAGTACCCATGGTCGTACCATCCGATGAAACATCTGGGCTCCAGGTAAACAATTAAAAATGACATTTTTTAAATACATGTTTGTTTGTTGAATCATGCATGCCTAACTACATGAACAATTGCTGACTGTAGGCACCATCCGAGACATCTAGACCATTTCCTAGATTTGTATCTCCCGCTAGGCCATTCGTGAACAAGGTTCGTGTGTATGTGAGGCGTTCTACTCCTAGAAAGACTCCAGATGCCCACGACCATGGGCTTACTCACATCATGGTAATGTATATCCTTCGATGATATTTGTTCTTTAACTTGAAATCTAGTGCATAAATCATTTTTGTTAATGTTTGAATTGCATGTTTATTGCATGAGGAACCCGAGTTGTCTACTGACAACTTCACATCGATGGTTGATGCAGCAGTCAGTGCTGCATCTGCAATGGAAACTGATCACACACAGGTATGTAACTATTTCAACATTATCTTTACATAGTTTATTATTCTTGTCTATTGTTTATTCATGCATTTCTAACTATTTCAACATTTTTTCATTGTAGCCACCACCAGTAGGAGCAGTTCCTGGCCCCCCTGGTTCGACCATCCTGGATGTTCAACCAATGACTACATCTACTACACAAGCAACACAATCTCCTTTGTCAGTTGAGGTGAGATGTCCTTCAGTGACCAAGTGTTTCATGCACTTTCCATGCACCAGTTGATAATTGTTGAGTTAATTGTTGAGCTAATGTATTAGTGTACATAGTTAGGTGAATTTAACAATTGATATTTAATTTGCAGGATCCAGAGATGCACACTAATCCTAGAGATGTGCCTAGAGGATCAACGTCGGGAAATAATAAGAGGAAGCTTGAGTTTTGATGTGTCTTATGGGATATATGTACATTTGGATACATGTGGCTTTGATAGTTTTGGACACATGTGCTTTTGGATACTTTTGTATATATATGTACTTTTCAATACATTCACTTTTGGAGACATGTACATTGACTTCATTGTGCATGTACTTTTGGAGACATGTACATTGACTTCATTGGATACATGTATTTTTGGATATATATGTACTTTTGGATACATGTACTTTTGGAGACATGCACAATGACATTTCACTTATAAATGAATGATATATTTCACTTTGTATTTGTTCTTTGGTTTTCACGTCTTCTTGTGTCAATCTAATGTGTTGATTTGTGTGGATTATCTATTACTCATGAATGCGCTATGTCAAAAGAAAAAACTATTATATTTAAAGGTTTCAACGAACTCACTACATGCGTGCACTAATTGGTATCTAATTAAAATTTGTGATTTTGGATGATCATTACAAGTTATGTCAAAGTTCTTGCTCGTGTAATTTAATCAAACTAAATGCATTACAAGGTTTTTCAAGGTTTCAACAAACTCACTCATGCACACTAATTGGATAGGTCTAATTAAAATTTGTGAGTTTGGATGATTAAATTACAAGTTAAGTCAATGTTCAAGTGTAAATTAATAAAACTAAGTGCAATACATGCTACACATTTCATCAATGCCCAATATTTGATTGTACAATTAGATTCAACACTACATATGAGTAACTACATACAAGTGCTCAAAGCAACATTGGTGAAAGGAACAAACGTTACCTCGAGATTCGAGAAATAAGGTGCCTTTTAATGTTGGTTGGGAAGGATATGCTTGGTTATCCTTATGGCTTGGAGGTCATCTTCATGTAGATAAGTACTCTTGTTGTCATGTGTCATTAAAGTTTTTTCATGTGGTAAAACACTTCAGGGTTAGGGTTTGTTCATGGTTTCATTGTACTTGATTTCTAAACATATAATTATTCTACGAAAGGTTGCTAGGTTTTCTTCCCCATGAGGGTTTCCCGGGATAAAATGCTGTGCCTCTTGTCCCTGAACAACATTTTCATGTGACTTGAAACTCGACATAGCCTAGAAACTAGACGTCGGACCGATGAACCGTCGACTCCATTGGTCTCCTGGCGTGTGATTACCTCTAAGGAGCCCTCTCCCTAGTCTCCCCATGGCCTCGTGGCTTCATTGTGCATAAATTTCACAAACTAGGGTTTTGCTCAATTTCATTGCATGCAATCTCGCATTGGTGGGTCAACTTTGCAAAACCCTCCCTCGATCCAGTGTTGGCAGCGTTCCCACGTCGGCATTTTCCACACACACTTGCAGGAGCCAATGGCACGCAATCTTCCTGCTCCATTTGCTTTTTGGCTCCTGAGCGGAAATTCACCAAGTGTCCCTGAACGACATTTTCATGCGACTTGCAACTCAACATAAATTGGAAACCGGACATCAGAATGACAAACCGTCGACTCTGTTAGTTTCCTAGCATGCGATTACCTCTAGGGGGCCCTCTCCCTCGTCTCCCCATGGCCCAGTGGCTTCATTGTGCATTCATTTCGTAAACTAGGGTTTTTCTTAGTTTAGTTGCATGCAATCTCGCATTGGTGGGTCAACTTTGCAAAAACCTCCCCCGAGCCAGTGTTGGAAGTGTTCCCATGTCTACATTGCCCACACACACTTGCAAGAGCGAACGACACACAATCTTCTTGCTCCGTTTGTTTTTTGGCTCCCGGACGAAAATTCACCAAGTGTCCCTAAATGGCATTTTCATGCGACTTGCAACTAGACATAACTCGGAAAACGGACGTCGGATCGATGAACCGTTGACTCCGTTGGTCTCCTGGCATGTGATTACCTCTAGGCAACCCTCTCCCTCATCTCCCCATGGCCCAGTGGCTTCATTGTGCATTCATTTCATAAACTAGGGTTTCGCTCAGTTTTATTGCATGCAATCTCGCATTGGTGGGTCAACTCTTCAAAACCCTCCCCCGAGCCAGTGTTGGCAGTGTTCCCATGTCGGCATTGCCCACACACACTTGCAGGAGCCAATGGCACACAATCTTGCTGCTCCGTTTGCTTTTTGGCTCCCGGACGGAAATTCACCATGTGTCCCTGAACGACATTTTCATGCGACTTGCAACTTGACATAACTCAGAAACCGGAGGTCGAATCGATGAACCATTGACTCCGTTGGTCTCCTAGCACGGGATTACCTCTTGGGGGCCCTCTCCCTCATCTCCCCATGGCCCCGTGGCTTCATTGTGCATTGATTTAGTAAACTAGGGTTTTGCTCAATTTCATTGCATGCAATCTCGCATTGGTGGGTCAACTCTGCAAAACCCTCCCCCGAGCCAGTGTTGGTAGTGTTCCCACATCGGCATTGCCCACACACACTTGCAGGAGCCAATGGCATGCAATCTTGCTGCTCCGTTTTCTTTTTGGCTCCCTGGCAGAAATTCACCAAGTGTCCCTGAACGGCATTTTCATGCGACTTGCAACTCGACATAACTCAGAAAACGGACGTCGAATCGATGAACCGTCGACTCCATTGGTCTCTTGGCGTGCGATTACCTCTAGGGGGGCCTCTCCCTCATCTCCCCATGGCCCAGTGGCTTCATTGTGCATTCATTTCATAAACTAGGGTTTTGCTGAGTTTAATTGCATGCAATCTCACATTGGTGGGTCAACTCTGCAAAAACCTCCCCGGAGCCAGTGTTGGCAGTGTTCCCACATCGGCATTGCCCACATACACTTGCAGGAACCAACAGCATGCAATCTTCCTGCTCCGTTTGCTTTTTGGCTCCCAGACGGAAATTCACCAAGTGTCCCTGAATGACATTTTCATGCGACTTGCAACTCGACATAACTCGGAAACCGGACATCCGACCGATGAACCGTCGACTACATTGGTCTCCTCGCGTGTGATTACCTTTAGGGGGGCCTCTCCCTCGTCTCCCCATGGCCCAGTGGCTTCATTGTGCATTCATTTCCTAAACTAGGGTTTTCCTCAGTGTGGGAGTGTACAATTTTTATACACGGGGGTCAACTTTGGAAAATCATCCACTGGGAGAGTATGGCTAGTGTTCCCAGCCCGAACCTACCTAGACACACTTGCAGGACTCCCCGAAACCCGGTTTTGTTGCACGGTTGAAGTTCTATGCCCCCGGCACGTATCCAGTAGGTTTCCCAGAAGGCCTTCTGGCAGCGAGACGGGACGAGCCATAGAATGAAGACCGTGGCTCGGATCAATGAACCGTCGCCTCCATTGGATTCAACACACAGGGATAGTACCAGGGGTGCCCCTCCGCTCTTTCCCAATGGCCCATGTGTCACCTCGCAGGTCCATCTTGGAAACTAGGGTTTTGCTTAGTGTGGGAGTGTGCAATTTTTGCACACGGGGGTCAACTTTGGAAACTCATCCACCGGGTGGGTATGGCTAGTGTTCCCAGCCCGAACCTACCTAGACACACCTGTAAGACTCCCTGGAACCTGATTTTGTTGCATGGTTGGAGTTCTATGCCCGCGGCAGGTATTCGGCAAGTGTCCCTGAAGGCCTTTTGGATGCGAGACGGAACGAGCCATAGAATGACGACCGTGGCTCGGATTGACGAACCTTCAACTCCGTTGGATTCAGGACGTCTAGACAGTGCTAAGGGTGCCCCTCGCCTCTGGTCTAGTGGTGCAGGTGCCACCTTGCAGGTCCATCTTGGAAACTAGGGTTTTGCAGGTCCATGATGAAGATTTTCATGATGATGATGATGGTGATGATGATGAAGATGTTGATGATGATGTCTTGATCTAAGGTGGTGCTCTCAAATAGCTAATTCATTATGAAATATTTAACAAGACATGGATTAAATTTAATATAAATGTATTGTTTAATATAGTGAGCATGAATTGAATTAATTTTGTTGGTTGAAGCCAATAACCAACATGATGAACATAATATAATTTTAGGGTTTACTGATCATATGTAAAAAATGGCATATTCATAAACTTGACATACAAGAGAACTTTTGGCATATTTATAAACAACGTAAATGTAAATTTGGCATTTCAAGAACACAAAATTGACATATTCATATGAAACATACATGTGAAAATTGAGCATATATCAATATTCAATTACAAATAGTATAAATAGTATAGTATTAAAAGTATGTAACGTACCTGATCATGCTAGATCCCACCTATTATCATACAACCAAGCCCTCCAGATCATCTCTTATACTGATGGTCTCCATTAGTCTCTCGTGCTATGTATCTAGTAAGAAGTAGCATACCTTCGATGTATTTCAACTAGGCATTGTTCGTACATGGAGGTTTGTGCCAATGATTAAGTTGGTAAAGTGATACACACTTGCACCTGGTTTATAATCCCTATAAACATATCCACCCTTCTTTATTGCATTGATGTCCCGTGTCAAGTATTCACCTTTAACAACCATAGACCTAGTTGGGAAGTGGTTGTTTTCATCGTCATTCATGGACATAATGAGGGTTTGCTTTCCATCTATACAGCATGCCAACCAGTAATCACCACCCCATTCAGTATCTTTTGAGGCAACCATTGCGTATATGTTCCTTGCATTATATGATTGTAGGTATATGATCAAAATATTTTTCGTGCGATACAATGCCATTAATGTGCATTTGAAGACTACGTAAACAAACAAAAAATGTTAAGGAAATGCATCATACCGGGTTGTACAAGGTCTGAGATATGATCAAAATCTACAGAAATAGATGATTGGTCTTCTTCCAATGGATTTAACTCAACAATTGCATGCTGATCAAGTGGAAGTGATATGCGATCCCATCCATCAACCCAATCCAATGATTCACACCCATCCCAGTCACCATCACAACAAGGCGGGAAAAAACAAGCGAGTTTTGTGGTCCAAATTTCAAATACTGGGTTATCAGAGCTTCGAACCGAATGAAAGCCACGAGTCCCAGGCATAGTCTTGCATCCCCATGCATGTGAACGATCTATGTCTACCACCTCCCAAAAAAATCTCTCCACATGTCTCTTTCTTGTGGATTCTACTCGCATAGTTGATTCCTCTCCCATTACTGACGTGCACCACCTGACTGTAGATTGAGCATTTAGAATAGTAGATTCTGTAGATACTTTCAATTCCTCTCTTTGTAGGGATGTTTTGACACATGCTCCAGCTCCATCATGCTCTCCTTTACCATGCCCAGTCTCAAAATAGTTCCACATATGTGCACTTTGTAGTTTTTATGCAATGAACACAACCATTGGAATATGCGTGCATTTTTTAACCGACCAGCACACCCATTAGACCAAATCTAGTGTCGATCCATATGTATGTTCCTTCCCTTCAAGTGATCATAGAACATGATGAAGCAATGATGTACATAGTGGAAGTCGTGGCACCTATCATCACTTATGTAGAAGTGATATTCCTTCAAAATTTCTCTTTGCTCTTCAGTGCTATTTGGGCCATGCCTATATGTGATATGGACCATCAAGGAAACCTGCTCAGAGTGATAATACTGACTTTGGATGTCATTTTGAGGTTGCAGAGTGTAGTTCTCGGCAAAATCAACAACTAAAAGTATAGTACCAAGGGGAAATGTATCTCTGCATATTCTAAACTTCTCATCCTTCCATCGTGCCACATGGACATGCTGAACATATTTATGTGTCTTTTCAATAAATTCCTTGATGAAGTCACTAACTTGTACCTGGTGACACAAAATGATTTCAATGTCAGTTTTTTTTTGTAAGGATTGAAATGTAACCGTTACAACATAATTTTATAGATAGAAATGCATACCTGAGATGTCACCAATTGTATGTTTTTGCTTTCTTTCCCTGGGACTATTTCATAGTTGATATATTTGAAACTTTTCATGTCTGTAACCATTTTCACAAACTCATTGTCTCCATTCTCATGCATACATTGGCTCAATAATGCCATTCTAGCACAGTTGGAGCATGTTCCATCCAAACAATAGTTTGCATAGTATGTTTTCCCCTCAGGCCTATTGCACATGATGTTATGAATGAATTCTCTTGATGAATTCGGTGCTATTTTCATGGAGCAATCCTGCACATTGTTAGTATGCAACACATGACGAATGTACAAAACTGTTTCATAGTAATATTCATATTCTACATGGTATCTACAACAGCAAGTGTTACGAAGAGTATTTATTCTAACATACCATGGCTTACATTTCTCAAAAGATCTTTGCCCCAATTTCAATTGTCTATGCTCAATCCTAAATTTCTCGTAAAGTTTTGTCTGTGTTATATCAAGAAGATGCTTAGTATGTGGTTCACGATCCTTTGAACCCCTTCTCAGTTTTAGTACATCCTTTTGGTTTGAATAAGGCCTTGTGTGATCATGCCAAAAACTATGCACTAGTCGCGTTACTGTATCAACTAGCTTCATGTCACGACGTGGCAACCAACCAACAAAGGCCCAAAAATCTGTCTGATCAGTTGTGTCAAGATGTTCTCTTCTAATAGAATACCTACGGAGGTTTTTTACATTCAAATTAACTAGTTCGGATGTAGGCCTAAGAATATGAAGGGCCCTGGTGTTCTTATTTGCAATTGCTTGTGACAGCACACGACGAGCAGCATTGCGATCCTTTGAACGTGTGTTCTTACCAATTTTACCAAATGCATCTAGTAGGATTTTAACTATATGAGAACTTGGTTCATAATTCTTTATCATCTTTATCCCTAACTTTTTCCTAACAACATTTATGCTCCTAGATTTTAACAATGATAAAAATAATCTACATTTATCTCCATCACATTTAGAAACAAAATATTTATCAAGTATCTATTGAGTTTGATAAGCAATACTACGTTTAGATAGTGTACCTTCAATGGAATTGATGAGACTTTCTGTTAATATTTAATATGCTAAGACAGAAAATAGCAGCATTACATTCCATTTCACAATAATAGCATATACAGGATCATTGAAGAAACAACAAGCATAGCATAAACACAAGAGACACAGATTTATCCTAGGAAACCCTCATGGGGTAGAAAACCCAGTAAAGCTTCCTCAATATAGATGACCAACAATATACAAAGATGCAAACCAAAGACATGATCTCCTCCTCCACCATAGCAGACCTCTCCTCCACAAGTGCGCCTCTCTCTCAAGTGAGTGTGTGTATGAAATGAGGAACACACCTCCTCTATTTATACACTACTCTGACATATCTTTTACACAAGTACATGTAGGCTCGTATTTAACCATTAGGTTAAATACCCTATTATAACTGACTGGGCCGACCCCACTAGGGTGGTCTAACAACCCTTTGACCCACATAACACATACAGGGCTGACCCCCACTAGGGAAGTCTAATAACCCATGTTACCACATTCCGACGGAGGAATAAACATCTCCGGATATACAATAAGATCTTTACAGAGGAATGAAACATCTCCGGAATAATAAAGTACAAATATAATATTCTTTAAAGTTACAATATTTCAACACTCCCCCTTAACGAGAAGGATATTATAACAGTATCTGCACGAGCAAGGAGTCATCAACATCATACATGATACATCTATAAATCATTGGAAGCTTTCTCAACATCATCAGTAACTCAAGCAGTTACTGGAACATCTTCAATACTGGAACATCAACATCTTCAGTACTGAGTCTTTATCTTCTGCAGCACTCGAATAGCTACAACAACATTAACATCTGGATCCTCACGATCGTCAGTATCGTCATGTCATGATCATCAGCATCATCATCACATGATCATCAGCATCATCATCACACAAGTATCCATACCGATACAAGTAACCACATCATTAATACAAGTATCCGTACCGATACAAGTAACCACATCATCAATACAAGTATCCTACCGATACAAGTAACCACATCATCAATACAAGTATCCTACCGATACAAGTAGCCATACAAGTATCCTACCGATACAAGTAACCACATCATCAATACAAGTATCCTATCGATACAAGTAACCACATCATCAATACGAGTATCCATACCGATACAAGTAACCACATCATCAATACAAGTATCCTACCGATACAAGTAACCACATCATCAATACAAGTATCCTACTGATACAAGTAACCACATCATCAATACGAGTATCCATACCGATACAAGTAACCACATCAACACACACAATCATATTACAGGATGATCAATCTTGCCCTCTTTAGGACATAGGTCCATGGATGATGCAATCCAGTCATGTAACTTTTGAACCAAAGTCCAGGGATGATCCAATCCTATCATGTACCTTTTGAACCGAAGCTTAGGGACGATCCAGTCCTATCATGTACCTTTCGAACCGAAGCTCAAGGACGATCCAGTCCTATCATGTACCTTTTGAACGAAAGCTCAGGGACGATCCAGTCCTATCATGTACCTTTTGAACCGAAGCTCAGGGACGATCCAGCGCTATCATTCAATTCTCGGAGACCTCATGTCTACAGCTCAATTCAAAGGACTAAAGTCCGAAGATGATCCAATCCCCTTACCTGTTCATTCAGGATTTTGTTCTCGGAGACATCATGTCTACGACTTAATTCAAAGGACTAAAGTCTGAGGGCGATCCAATCCCCTTACCTGCTCATTCAGGATTTTGTTCTCGGAGACATCATGTCTATGGCTCAATTCAAAAGACTAAAGTCCGAGGATGATCCAATCCCCTTACCTGTTCATTCAGGATTTTGTTCTTGGAGACATCATGTCTACAACTCAATTGAAAGGACTAAAGTCTGAGGACGATCCAATCCCCTTACCTGTTTATTCAGGATTTTGTTCTCGGAGACATCATGTCTACGGCTCAATTCAAAGGACTAAAGTCCGAGGACGATCCAATCCCCTTACTTGTTCATTCAGGATTTTGTTCTCGGAAACATCATGTCTACGACTCAATTCAAAGGACTAAATTCCGAGGACAATCCAATCCCCTTACCTGTTCATTCAGGATTTTGTTCTCGGAGACATCATGTCTACGGCTCAATTCAAAGGACTAAAGTCCGAGGATGATCCAATCCCCTTACCTGTTCATTCAGGATTTTGTTCTCGGAGACATCATGTCTACGGCTCTCTTTAGGACTGAAGTCCAGGGATGATCCAATCCCCTCAAGTCCACCAAGGACTTCATTCTTGAAGACATCCGTCTACGGCTCTCTTTAGGACTGAAGTCCAGGGATGATCCAATCCCCTCAAGTCCACCAAGGACTTCATTCTCGAAGACATCCGTCTACGGCTCTCTTTAGGACTGAAGTCCAGGGATGATCCAATCTCCTCAAGTCCACCAAGGACTTCATTCTCGAAGACATACATCTATGGCTCTCTTTAGGACTGAAGTCCAGGGATGATCCAATCCCCTTATATGTCCACCAAGGACTTCATTTTCGAAGACATACGTCTACGGCTCTTTTTAGAACATATGTTCAAGGATGATGCAATCCCCTTGTCACCTTAGACCCTATCTAAGGACCATCCACCAACCTCTCTGTCGGCATCACCAATATAGGTATTCACATCATCGACCTCACTGTCGATGCAGGCAATCTCATCATAAGTGATCACATCACTCCCCCTTTCGAGGAGGGTCCTTTTGGACTATATTAGGTTTGTCTCGGAAAACTTTACTTGAGGTAGAGGTTTGGTTAGTACATCAGATCGGTAGAGGTTTGGTTAGTACATTGGTAACTTGTTACAAATTCGAACTTTAATTCCTATCTGCACCATATCTTGTATATAGAAATGCCAGATCTCTATGTGCTTTTGACTTATCATGGAACACTGGATTCTTTTCCATTTTAGTTTAACTCTGTTTGTCACATAGGATCACAGTTGGGTCCATCTCTAAGTCAAACAATTTTGAATCCATGCCGTTTCACAATTAGCAGAGCAAGCAGCCATATATTCTGCTTGTGCTAGACTGCTTCCTGCTAAACCACAAGATCATGGCTGATCCCAGACAATAACATCTTCTCGATGTGCTCTTCCTGTCTGATACACTTTCTGCTCAATCAATATCTGTGTAGCCATCTGAATTCATGATCTCCATAGATCAAAGTCTATTGTATCCTTTAGGTACCTCATCTCATGCTTTGCAACTAACAGGTGAACACTTCTAGTTTCCACTAGATACTGACTCAAGGTGTTTACAGCAAGGCATATATCTGACCTAGTATTCGTTAGACACATCAATGACTCAACAATTTGTCTATACAGAGTTATATCCACTAATTCTAATGAGTCATCTGCTAAGAACTTCAAGTTGGAATTAATGAGAGTGACCATTCCAACACATCAAGTCCTTTTAATATTTCTCAGCATACTTTCCCTGTTTGAGAAAGATTCCTTCTGAGCCTTGCCATACTTCCAGACCTAGGAAGTAATGCAGCAATCTGAGATCTTTCATTTTTTTTTATTTCTGCAACCATCTTCTTCTTTCTTTTCATGATCTGATTCTCATTCCCTATCAAAAAGATATCATATACATACAATAATAGTATGATCCATAACCTTACGGTAAAGGTTAGGAACAACTTTACTTTTGGTAAATCCCAAGCTTATCAAGAAACTGTCAATTCTCCCTTTGTGACTGAACATCATTCACACTCTGCATTGAATGATCTTCTACATATCTATTTGAGCCATCTCTCATTAGATGGGTCTACTGATATGGGCCTCAATATCATTCGAACTCTGTGGTGAGTTCCTTCTTGCATCCATGCCATCTGTGTCTAGAAACCATATTCAACCTTGTAGCAAAGGTTGAGATCCACATTACCCATGGTGATCATTAAGCTCATCAATTGATTATCGATCCTGGGTACCCATACAGAACCTGATTCACACTTCTTCTTTACTTACACCATTAAGAGAATGGTCTTATCTAGTCACTTGGAGCAAACATCTTGTCATGATTCTCTTCCTCTTTCTAAGAGAATCTTCTAGCCGCGAGCCTTCTATAGTGTGTTTGATTTGTAAATCCTTTTGTTGAACATCCATCGCTTGTTCAGTGTTCATCATTCATCATGATGTTTCCTACAAATCAAAATTAAGTACATGATTAGTAATACTTCATAATCATTAAATCTGTTATGCATACAGATATCATTTACATAGTTATGCAACTTATGTTTACCAATACTTTGGCACAACACTTTCCCATATCTTGTATGCATACAGTGGCTATCTAGATGCCTTCCATCTCTACCAGAACATACTATTGAGAGTGTGCACAGCTCTCAGCATGTCAGCAAAGAGGTTTCATTCTAGACAAGCAACAATGGAATGTTTGTCCAAATTACCAATCATATGCATATTACTAGTATACTGTTCAATGCTCTATGAATGTTTACACTCAGCATCATATATTCTATGCATACAACCTATTACAGGCAATATCATTTACTATTTCAAATAACAACTCAAATACTTATCTTTTATGTTTGTGTGGTTACCTCCCGCTTGATCTTCTGTATGTCTTTTGAACCTCTATTCATTCTGTACCACTGTGCATGCTCAAGTGTGCACTAGTGTCATCCTCATGATCTCATACACAAACATACATTCATTAGTATATTCTCAAAACATTCTGATTCTAAATAATCTTGAATATGTATAGTCATGATCATTAGTATTCAGGGTTTCAAGGAAGTCTTCTTTTACTCATGCATATTCTTGTTTGATCATAGTACTCTTCTGGTTAGTTAAATCATCAATCAAGATAAGAGACATAATGTGCATAAACCCTTGATTAACTTTATTAATAAGCATAACCAATCATACCAAGTATACTTATATAGGGGATCCTAACACAAGGTAAGATTCTAACTTGACATAGGAAAACATACCTGGATTAGTATACCTGCTTAGTTATGTACAACATACCTAAACAATCTCTTCAATGATTTAGAGATCATGAGCTAGAACCTACATGTCTCATAGGTTAAGCATAATATATCAAAGTCATACATACCTCGTAAGTAGAACAAAGATTATGGATGAGTCTTTGTCTTCATGTGGAACTTGATTTGTCTTTTGTGATGTACCTGAATCTTGTTAGCAGACAACATCAACCTCACACAACACCATAATGCATTAATACAATCATATAGCCCTAATCAATGAATGTCTTCGATCATTCACATGCATTCATACTGTTACTAGGGTGATAAGATAAGTCTAACATTAATCAAGATTGTACTAACAAATAATATGAAGACAAACACATTATGAATTTAATCAGGAATCAGATTTCAAGACATACCTGAACCTCCTTGAGTCATACCTGTCGAGACTTCTTGTAGTCTTCTTATGTAAGGCCTTAGCCTCAAATCCCCCTGAAACTTGATCTGGAGCTTGATTAGGGTTTGCTAGAGAAACCCTAAAAATTCAATCTTTGACTTTCACACTTCTGAATGGATGGAAGGATGTGTCTTGCTAAGCTGATCAAACTAGCATACTTCAATTTTGAAATCTCCAAAATTTGACCCCTCAAAATTGCCTTCGAAACTTCTAGATCTTCTGGACAGGAACCCGAACTAGGGTTTGATGAAGCCCACCTTTCTATCCGATCAAAAGGTTCGATCCAAGGCTCTAAAATCTTATTTTTCTGAGGAGCTTCCAGCCGTGGTTACAGACTTAAAAAATTCTAACTTTTGCTGAAGCCCTAATTTTCCATCTTTCTGATCAAAATCCCGAGCTAGGGTTTAATCAATCCCAGTCTTCTACCCAACCAAAAAATTCTATCTTGGTCTCTAAATTTTGATTTTCCTGAGTAGCATTCAGCCGTGGATTTCGATTCCAAAAATTCTAACTTTCTCCGAAACCCTAAATTCCGGAAGCCATGAATAAAGGTGCTCCAAAAATAATTTTGTTTTGATAGAAATATGTACCTGATTGTTTCTGCTATAACTCTGAAATTTTTGCTCCACAGGGTCTGAAAACGTTTTCTGCAGTAGCCTGACCTGTCGTCTTTCCATCCTGATAGGTCTGAGCTCAATTGGATATTCTGAGAGAGAGTTATGCCAAATGTCGCAACGTGACCTGTTTTGGGATAATACAAGAGAGCGAACTTGTACGGCATGCCACGTGTCACTTTTTGAACTTCGGCCTCTGAAAAATTTTCCTGAGATAGCTCGCCCTATTATCTTTCCATCTTTACAGGTCTGACCTCAATTGGACTCTCTGAGAGAGAGTTATTCCAAGTGTCGCAATGTAACCTGTTTATGGGATAAAACAGGAGAGTTAACTTGTACGGCGTGCCACATGTCACTGGTTCAGCTTCGGCCTCTAAAAAAGTTTCCTGAGATAGTACAGTTTGTGTACTACCTGTCATGTTTTACGAAATTTCATTTGGAGCTTCCTCGCCCAAGTTATGACCTTTTTTCCTAGGTCACCTGATTTTGACTGAGATCTGGAAGAGGCAGAAACCCTAACTTGTACTGATCATAACTTACAAAGTACAACGAATATGAGGGTGCCCTTTGGACACAAGATACCTGGAGATATTTTCTACGACCGGTAAAGGTTTCAGATCTTGAACCTTCGCCAAAATGGATTTATAGCGAAAGTACCACGATGATTGATTTTTGCTATCTAAAACCGTAACCTTCAAATTGTCGTAAGTAAAGCAAGTGTCATAAGTGCCATACCTTGCCTTCCTTCAGTTTAGCTATGGTACCATGTTAATATTTAATATGCTAAGACAGAAAATAGCAGCATTACATTCCATTTTACAATAATAGCATATACAAGATCATTGAAGAAACAACAAGCATAGCATAAACACAAGAGACACAGATTTATCCTGGGAAACCCTCATGGGGTAGAAAAACCAGTAAAGCTTCCTCAATATAGATGACCAGCAATATACAAAGATGCAAACCAAAGACATGATCTCCTCCTCCACCATAGCAGACCTCTCTTCCACAAGTGCACCTCTCTCTCAAGTGAGTGTGTGTATGAAATGAGGAACACACCTCCTCTATTTATACACTACTCTGACATATCTTTTACACAAGTACATGTAGGCTCGTATTTAACCATTAGGTTAAATACCCTATTATAACTGACTGGGCCGACCCCACTAGGGTGGTCTAACAACCCTTTGACCCACATAACACATATAGGGCCGACCCCCACTAGGGAAGTCTAATAACCCATGTCACCACATTCCGACGGAGGAATAAACATCTCCGGATATACAATAAGATCTTTACGGAGGAATGAAACATCTCCAGAATAATAAAGTACAAATATAATATTCTTTGAAGTTACAATATTTCAACACTTTCATCAACTTGTATACGCTTCGGAGTTCTTTGATGTGTGATTGCTAATGGAGGTAAGGGGGTTGGAATTGTACCATGTAGCGCATCACCAAGACGCTCTAGCGTTTCAGTAGTAGCTTGGTGTCCTTCATTCTCTTCCTGGTAGTTGGATGGTGGAAGTCCAACATCCTCATCAATGGTCTGTGGAAGTCCAACATCTCCTTGTGGAAGTCCAACATCCTCATTGATGGTATGGATAACATTCTCTTCTTCAACAGTAGGCAAAATTTCCAATGCCTCTCTGACTTCATCGCTTGTATAACCACATCCGGATAGAAAATTTTGTGTTTCTTCATGAGCTTCATCTTGAGATGGTAACTTATCACTTTGACTTGAAGTGGGAATTGAAACATCCCCTAATGATCACTTGTGTTTTGCTTCTTGATTACTTCCATGGGGTGCTTGTTCAACAACTATTGTGGAAATTGAAGGTCCCTCTTGTCGTGGATTAATAGGATGAACCGTGGTATCCTCTACAATTGGACTTGGATTAGTTTCCAAAGAAAGCCTCCCATTCATCATGTATATTGTATATTATTTTGTTTTCTTTCTCTTCTTCAATGACTTCTTGAGGTCTCTTCTTTCTTGTTGATTTGTTTACTCGGCTATGTGCATTCCCCATCACCACAATGATCAATTCAATATAGTTTGTTTTTGTTGCTCCTCAATTACAAGCTCTTCAATAATAAGCAAATGGAAGTTAAATCATAAATTGTTTGGGTTCTTTGATTCTCTTGTACACTTGTGTATATCCACCATCACCATGAAATGGTCTTGAATCTTGATATCTTATCTTGTGTGCTCCTCAAATATAGGCTAAATGAATCTTTCAAAGACCTTATCTTTGGTGTTATTCAATTGGAGATTCTTCAAGCTTGCTGATTATCTTCTTCAAATATGGCCGTATAACCCAACACCACACTGAGCAACCATGAAAGATGTCCTCAATGCTGCACCTACATAAAAAAATAATGATGGAGATGGTGTAGAATGTGAGAATTTCCAATGGTGGGCTCGTGCTGTTCAAAAAATCGCGGGAGTGTTGTTTTGGCTCGGACAGAGTGAAGTTGCTCTCGGACAGGGACAGTCCATTATTTATAGAGTTACAAAACGCACACACGTTATATAAAGCTAAAACGCATGAGTGATATTAAGTGTAAAAACACATACGTGATATTGTCAAGCACAATAAATAGGTTAGGTGCACGGCTAGGGAAACGAACAAAATCAAAAGAAAACAAATATTTTATATGGTTACATACATTGTCAAGCATACCCCACTCTCCATCTCTCCACCTTCTCTTTATCTTCGTCATTATCCCTCTCTATAGCACTCTCTCCCTTCTTCTCCCTTAATCACTAACCCTCTACGCCTTTATCCCTCCCCCCTGCCCTGTCTATCTTACCTTGTTCCTAGAGCCCCTCCCCCATAAAGGCCTTTAGACCCTCTTCTAAACATTAATCCCTAAGTGCATAAGTGCACAAGATGATGAGGAGGAGGAGGGTGATGACAATGAAGATGATCATCATGCAGATGAAGATGATAAAGATGATGATGAGGAGGAGGGTGATGACAATGAAGATGATCATGATGCAGATGAAGATGATAAAGATGATGATGTTGATGAAGATGATGGTGATGATGATGAAGATGTTTATGATGGTGGTGATGGTGATATTCGGATGATGATGATGATGATGATGATGATGAAGATGATGGTGACATGATGGAGATGTTGATCTGATGAGGAAGATGATGATGATGATGATGGTGATGATGATGAAGATGTTGATGATGATGATGATGGTGATGAAGATGATGATGATGAAGAAGATGATGATGATGGAGATGTTGTGTTGATGGGGAACCTAGAGATGACAATGATGATGAAGATGGTGATGCTGACGGTGATGATGATGAAGATTTTGATGATGATGCTGATGGTGATGATGATGAAGATGTTGACGATGATGGTGATGGTGATGTTTAGATGATGACCATGATGATGTTCAGAAGATCATGATGGTGATGATGATGGAGAAGATGACGATGGTGGATATGTTGATGAGGAACCTACAGATGCCAATGATGATGATGGTGGTGGTGATGAAGATGATGGTGATGGAGATGTTGATGAGGAACCTATAGATGCCAATGATGATGGTGATGACGATGAGGATGTCAATGATGATGGTGCTGGTAATGATGATGAAGATCTTGATGATGATGGTGATGTTGATGTTCGGATAATGATGATGATGATGATGATGAAGATGATGGTGACATGATGGAGATGTTGATCTGATGAGGAAGATGATGATGATGATGGTGATGATGATGAAGATGTTGATGATGATGATGGTGGTGGTGAAGATGATGATGATGAAGATGGAGATGTTATGTTGATGGGGAACCTAGAGATTATAATGATGATGAAGATGGTGATGGTGATGGTGATGGTGATGACGATGAAGATTTTGACGATGATGCTGATGGTGATGATGATGAAGATGTTGACGATGATGGTGATGGTGATGTTTAGATGATGATCATGATGATGTTCAAAAGATCATGATGGTTATGATGGTGGTGATGATGGAGAATATGACGATGATGGATATGTTGATGAGGAACCTACAGATGCCGATGATGATGATGATGGTGATGAAGATGATTATGGTGGAGATGTTGATGAGGAACCTACAGATTCCAATGATGATGGTTATGACGATGAAGATGTTGATGATGATGGTGTTGGTAATGATGATGAAGATGTTGATGATGATGGTGATGGTGATGGTGATGTTCGGATGATGGTGGTGATGATGATGGTGATGGTGATGGTGATGTTCGGATGATGGTGGTGATGATGATGATGATGATGATGGTGACATGATGGAGATGTTGGTTTGATGAGGAAGATGATGATGATGATGGTGATGATGATGATGATGGTGATGATGATGATGATGGTGATGAAGATGATGATGATGAAGAAGATGATGATGATGGAGATGTTGTGTTGATGGGGAACCTAGAGATGACAATGATGATGGTGATGGTGATGGTGATGGTGATGGTGATGACGATGAAGATTTTGATGATGATGCTGATGGCGATGGTGATGACGATGAAGATTTTGATGATGATGCCGATGGTGATGATGATGAAGATGTTGACAATGATGGTGATGATGTTCAGAAGATCATGATGGTGATGATGGTGATGGTGATGGAGAAGATGACGATGATGGATATGTTGATGAGGAACCTACAGATGCCAATGATGATGATGATGATGGTGATGAAGATGATGATGGTGGAGATGTTGATGAGGAACCTACAGATGCCAATGATGATGGTGATGTCGATGAAGATGTTGATGATGATGGTGCTGGTAATGATGATGAAGATGTTGATGATGATGGTGATGGTGATTTTCGGATGATGATGATGATGATGATGATGATGATGATGAAGATGATGGTGACATGATGGAGATGTTGATCTGATGAGGAAGATGATGATGATGATGGTGATGATGATGAAGATGTTGATGATGATGATGATGGTGATGAAGATGATGATGCTGAAGAAGATGATGATGATGGAGATGTTGTGTTGATGGCGAACCTAGAGATGACAATGATGATGAAGATGGTGATGGTGATGGTGATGGTGATGGTGATGACGATGAAGATTTTGATGATGATGTTGATGGTGATGATGATGAAGATGTTGAGGATGATGGTGATGGTGATGTTTAGATGATGATCATGATGATGTTCAAAAGATCATGATGGTGATGATGGTTATGATGATGGAGAAGATGACGATGATGGATATGTTGATGAGGAACCTACATATGCCAATGATGATGATGGAGATGTTGATGAGGAACCTACAGATGCCAATGATGATGGTGATGACGATGAGGATGTCGATGATGATGGTGATGGTAATGATGATGAAGATGTTGATGATGATGGTGATGGTGATGTTTGGATGATGATGAAGATGATGGTGACATGATGGAGATGTTGATCTGATGAGGAAGATGATGGTGATGATAGTGATGATGATGAAGATGTTGATGATGATGATGATGGTGATGAAGATGATGATGATGAAGAAGATGATGATGATGGATATGTTGTGTTGATGGGGAACCTAGAGATGACAATGATGATGAAGATGGTGATGGTGATGGTGATGGTGATGATGATGAAGATGGTGATGGTGATGTTTAGATGATGATAATGATGATGTTCAGAAGATGATGATGATGATGATGGAGATGTTGATTTGATGAGGAATATGATGATGATGATGGTGATGATGATGAAGATGTTGATGATGACGATGATGGTCATGAAGATGGTGATGATGAAGAATATGATGATGATGGAGATGTTGATGGAGAACCTAGAGATGAAAATGATGATGAAGATGTTGATGATGATGATGATGATGGTGATGATGGTGAATATGTTGATGATGATGGTGCTGGTGATGAAGATGATGATGATGATGATGATGATGAAGATGATGATGATGGAGATGTTGATGAGGAAGGGGGAGATGACAATGATGATGAAGATGTTTATGGTGATGAAGATGTTCATGATGATGGTGATGGTGATGAAGATGATGATGAAAATGATAAGGATGAAGAAGATGATGATGATGGAGATGTTGATCAGGAACCTAGAGATGACAATGATGATGAATATGTTGATGATGATGATGATGGTGATGATGATGAAGACGGTGATGGTGATGAAGATGATGAGGAGGAGGGTATCCACCTTATGTATATATTCGCAAATATACAAGTCCCTATAGAACTCTCTCCCTTCGTAGGCCCTTAATCACAAACCCTATGTGCCTTTATCCCTCCCCATTTCCCTCTCTATCTCACCTTGTATCCCTCTCTCCCTATCTCTTTCTCTAGATCTGTCCCTGGTTATGTACCTCACTCCCTTTACCTCCGTCCCTCTATGTCGCTTTCTCTCCCTTACACCATCTTACTCCCTGCCACCCCACTGGTTCCTCCTTCCTTATCACACACACACACACACACACACAACCTCCCACTTTCGTTGTTGCTCACAACTCCCTCTAGTCTCTGTCTCCCCAACCATCAATCTCTCTCTCTCTCTCTCTCTCTCTCTCTCTCAAATACACACACACACACACACACACACATTATGTCCCTTTTCATTCTCAAACCCATCCCCCCTCCATCCATATCTATCTCCACCTTTCTCCCTCCATCCCTCACCCTACCTTCTCTCCCTCCTTCTCTCATCGCCTGTCTCTCTCTCACCTTCTATCCCTCCCTCATGTTATCTTTCCCTCAACCTATCCCAATATCTCCATTACTCCCTCTCTCTCACACACTTTATGTCCCTTCCCCTTCCTCTCTCTCTCTCTCTCTCTCTCCATCGCCACCTGTCTCCCACCAACACTTTCTATCCCTCCCTTCCTATCTCTTTATTTCATTCTATCCCCATCTATCTCTCACTCCCTCTAAATCGATTCCTCCCCATTGTCCCTCTCCCTCCCTCGCTCTATGTCTCCCCCACCCCTTGTATTCTTTATTTCTCTCTCACATCCCCCTTTCCTCCATCCATTCCCCCTTGTCACTCAAGTCTCACTTTCAACTTCTAACCTTATACCTCTTCAGAACCTATTCTACTCCTAATAGTGCGCTCAAGCTACACTTCCCTTCAACCCCTGTAGCCCATCATGTTCTCATTCCCTTCATCTCTCCCCACTCAAGCTTCCAACATCCTTCTTGTTAAAATTTGAGCATTAATTCACAATACTCTTGGATATTTATTGAGAGAATAACATATATAGTATATTAGTGCATAAAAATCACAATAAGCATGACAAGCATCACAAGAATCAAAAGCATGAGAGACAAGAGACACAGAGTTTCGGTGGGGAAAACCCTAAGGTGAAAAACCCCACAACTTCCTCAGAGATAGAGAGAGCAATGGCTCAACCAAGGTACAACCAAAATACACTTGAGATAGTCTCCTAGAGCAGATGATCCTCCTCCTCACTAGTCCGCCACTTTCTGAGTGAGAGAAGTGTGTCTTTCCGAATGCTCCAAATAGAGATCTCCCAATCTCTATTTATACTTAACCTGTTTTCTCAGTTACACTATGGGGCCGACTTGTCTATCTAGATACATCCACAATATAATATATATTTCAGGGCCGACCCCACACATGGTGGTCTAATAACCCATCGGCAAGTACACACACTTGCGACACTTGTTAATCCACATGATGACACTTCCTTATAGAGGAATAACACATCTCTTATAAGGGTACAATAAATATATATGAAATACATTCCGAAGTTACATATACATCAACACTCCCTCTTAACTAGGAAGGTATTTCTTGACACAGTTCTGCTAGATAAGTCTTCTTCTCAGGATCACCATCATCATCTTTGTCATTGCTACTGCTATCTCAACCAATCTCTGACTCTACTCGTCATAGGAAGTTATATAGAGCCAGTCATTTTCCATACTGGATGTAGGCCCACCACCTGCAAGTATTCATCGTCTGTGTGAATGGTCTGATAGAGGTGGCCTCTCAGGACTAATTTTATGTGCGGATGCAATACCGGAAAGAGTATCCCAGGAACATTTATGTTCCTAAGAATGACCGAAAAGATCTCTTAGGATTGATTACATGCATCTCCTCCACAATACCTTTAAAGAGCATCCTAGGAACATTTATGTGCCGCAGCACGACCAGCAAGATCTCTAAAGAGCATCCCAGGACTTATTATGAGCATACAGCTCAACCTCTCGGATCTCCAGGACTGATTACATGTGGATAGACAAAACCTTTAAAGACCATCCCAGGAACATTTATGTGCCATAGCACGACCGACAAGATCTCTAAAGAGAATCCCAGGACTAATTACAAGCACATAGCTCAACCTCTCGGATCTCCAGGATTGATTACATGTCTCCATAGTAATACCTCATCCCAGGACTAATTACAAGCACACAACTCAACCTATCAGATATCTGAGGACTAATTACATACTACATAGCAATACCGGAAAGAGTACCCTAGGAACATTTAAGTGCCACATCACGACCGACAAGATCTCCCAGGACTGATTACATGCTATTTTCACAACCTGCCACATGTCATCTTTGACCTCCAAGTATCAACCTGATACTCATGATCCAATGGATCATCATCGCACGAGGCATCATCCTGATGCCCATGATCATACTGATCATCATCACTGTACCATCCTGGTACATATCATTTGGAACAATATCCTAAAGCTCATCATCATGATCAACCTGATCATACAATGCATCCACCTGATGCATAGCAATTATCTACCTGATACATATCACCATACACAGTGTATCCACCTGATACATAGATACATGATCCACACGATGTATCCATACATGATCTACCTGATCATACCTGATACATATCAACATACATGATCTACCTGATCATACAATGTATCCACCTGATACATATACAGATACATGGTCTAAGCATCCAACATGATGCATATACAAAATACATAGAAATGATCCAACTGATCATATCCGGCATCCAACATGATGCGTACATACATATACATATAAATGCTCCAACTGATCATATCCAACATCCAACATGATGCGTACATACATATATAAATGATCCAACTGATCATACAAAGCAGAAACCAGAACATCATCCTGATGCTCATCATCCAGTGCTTACATCCACAACCATGTGAAGGATCCTCCTTCCAACATGCTTGGAATGGCTTCAGCAAATGTGTCCATCACTTCTTCCTCAAAGTGTCCTCGATCTGAAGAACACCCAGCCTCTCCCTAAAGTACTCGAACTTCACCTTGGCTAGTGGCTTTGTCAGCACATCTGCAATCTGCTCGTCCATTGCAACATATAGGATCTTCACAGCTCCTCTCTGCACCATATCCATGATATAGTGATATTTGATCTCTATGTGTTTCAACTTGTCATGAAACACTGGGTTCTCAGACAACTTCACACAACTCTGGTTATCACAAAAGATACTAGTAACATCCAGCGGGAGATCAAATAACTCAGACAGTAGCTTCCGTAGCCATACTTCCTCACAACTAGCTGAACAGGCTGCAAATACTCTACCTCAGCTGTACTCAGTGCTACGCAGGACTGCTTCCTGCTAAACCAAGAGATCACACCTGATCCCATACTGAAGCAACACCCAGATGTGCTCTTCCTATCTGCAGCACTGCCAGCCCAATCTGAATCAACATAACCCTACAGGTTAAACTTTTGATTCGCTTCATACTTGAGCCCATAATCCACTGTACCCTTCAGGTACCTCAGGACATGCTTTACAGCAACCAGGTGAACACTTCTCGGATCTGTCAGGAACTAGCTCAATGTGTTCACTGCAAAGCAAATATCTGGTCTCATGTTCGTCAAGTACATCAAGGACCCAATCATCTGATGATACATAGAGACAACAACTGGCTTAGATGAAGCATCACATAGAAGCTTCAGATTCGATGCCATAGGTGTGGCCATGGCCTTGCAATCCATCATCTCGAATCTCTTCAGGATATCTATTGTGTACTTTCCTTGACTAAGGAAGATCCCACCTACACTCTGCCACACCTCCATACCTAGGAAATAATGCATCATTCCCAAATATTTCATATCGAACTCAGCAGCAATCTTTCTCTTAGTATCTGCAATCAGTCTGTCATCTCCTATTACAAATAAGTTATCCACATACAAGAGTAGAATCATAGGATTCCCTTCCTGAACCTTGTAGTAGAGGTTGGAATCCACTTTACTCTTGGTAATTCCCAAACTAGATAGGAAACTGTCCATCCTACCATACTAGGTTCTGGGAGCTTGCTTCAAGCCATACAAGGCTTTCTTCAATCTACACACATATGACTCCCTGTCATGTATTTCAAAATCGAGTGGCTACTCCACATATACTTCCTCTTCAACTACACCATTCAAGAAATTAGTCTTGACATCCATCTGGTGTATTTTCCATTTCATTGCTGCAGCCAGGGCAAGCACTGTTATGATGGAAGTATACCTGGCTATAGGTGCAAAAGTTTCTTCATAATCTATTCCCTCTTTCTGAGAGAAGCCACGAGCTACGAATCTTGCCTTATATTTCTCTATAATGCCATCTGCAGCATGCTTGATTTTGTAGATCCATTTGGAAGTTACAATAGACTTCTCTTTAGGTCTTGGGACAACATCCCAAACATCATTTTTCATTATTGATTGGTATTCCTCAACCATGGCATCCTTCCATTCTTTCTTTTCCATTGCTTCTTCATAACTGGAAGGTTCTTTGTTCATAATGCCATAGAGTAAAGCAACATAGCTGGTATGTGATCTGGTTCTCTTCTTTTCTCTATGTTCTTCTTCTGGAATGCCAAATATTTCTGCATCTTGAATGAGCTCTCTAGCCCATGCAGGTTTCCTCTTGTGAGAGTTATCCTCATGGGGTGGATCTACAGGTTCTTTTGGATCTTCAAACTCACGAACAACTTCTGAAATTGCTTCAGTCATGGTAGTGTCTTGAAATCTAGTTTCCTTAGGTTCTTCATAAACTTCGATAGGTGCCTTCCTTGATTTGATGAATGCTAAGTTTTCATCAAATGTTACAACCCTGCTGACATCAATCTTCTTGAACCCTAGAAATTATATTCTGTAAGCCTTCGAGCTTTCACTGTAACCCACAAAGATACCCTTCTTTCCTGAAGGATCTAGTTTGGTCCTCTTTTCCTTTCGGACATGAGTGTATATTGGACAACCAAATTGTAATGTCCCCATTTTGACACCCTTTGCATTTAAATCGTAAATGATGTAAATATTGTTATTTAATCATGGTGAGGAGCCCAAGGACAAGGCCCCACCATTGATTTAGTGTTTTATGTATTGGCAATTAAAGAAATAGATGCCTATGGTTCTTGTGCTAGATAGGCACAATGTAAATAAGACATCATGTAAATACAAATTCTAATGAAAAACCCACAACTGGCTATGCTATGCAACAAAGAGATGAGGGCATGATTTTTATAAGGAATAGGGAGGGAAATTATTCAAACCCTTGAGCCAATGGTGTAGTCCATGTGTCAATGAGAAAACCCATAAACCACCAACTACCCATTTTGGGTTGGGGACCCAATCATTTAGTTCTTCCAGAAATTGGTTGAGGCAGTTAATGCCTTGGGAATGAAGAGGTATGGCAACCAATTTTATGCATGAGCAAGCCATCAACCTGGGAATTCGTATTTTTGCTTCTTGGGAAAGAAAACACCCACGAAATGGTGCCCAAAGCCATTCTGAACCCATAGTTTTTCCTCTCTTACGCATTCAGAACTACTGGGTCTTTCCTCATCACGTTTTTACCAGTTTTTCTGCATTTTTCCATGGCTGGGAGCTAATTTTTGTGTTATACAGTGGCTGGGGAAGGAGGACCATGATTTGGGACTATCATGGAGGCCATTTTTGCCCCATAATGTCTATGGACATTTTTCTGAAAATGGATTTGGCTTCCCAGGATTATTCCCCATTTTTCAGTTTCGTTTTTGGGTTTCCCACGTTTTTCTGAAGCTAATGAAAACCCCATCTTTGGGCATCTCATTGTAAAAACGTTTCTTTATTCCCAACACTTATACTTTTGTTGTTATGTGCATCCCTTTTTTCGTTTGAATCTATGAGCAAGAGATTGGAGTGGTAGTGGATAGAGAGGGCTTGATAAACCTAGTGGGGAGACAACCTCTCAAGAAGATCGAGAGGGCTTTGGCTACTCTTCTATCCACACTGTAAGAGCACTAGATGGGGAAGGTATGGCTTGAGGGACTGTACAATAGTGAAAAGAATACTTCCTTGTGCTGGGTGTGTAGGTATTGTGGGTGCCAAGCTAGATAGATCTTGTATGGTTACCCCTGGCTCTGTGCTTGAGCTCAATAGCTTAGCCACTCTTCCTTTCCATTTCCTAGCAGCCTGATAAACCCAATTGTAGATTGGCTTGGCTCATCTTGGTGTATGCTTAGCTATGTGTGAGTCTGTTGTTCCCTGGTTCCTTGTAGAGATCATGCCCAGCTCGGGGGTGGCAGTTGTATCAAGAGGTTGATAAGCACAACTGGCCTATGGTTGGGTGGAACGTTGCAGTTGCATAGCCAGTTGCTTGGGACTACTTTGTTAAGATAAGTATTCTCTTGTGTTAACTTTGCAATTATTTATTTGATGAATATCTTGAATGTCTGATGGATGTGTTATTGATATTATTTCCACTGTGTTTTTCTTATAATCATACATTCCATATGTCTTTTATATTATGTGAATGCTTAGTTAAAATTTTATGGGGCTAGATGCCCGGCTTTAGCATCACAATCCTCTCTATCATGTTGGTATGATAGGAGGGGACATTACACAAATATTCTGAGATGGATGACTTCAGGTTTCTTACCAGAAAAGACCTCTTCTGGTGTCTTATTGTCCAATATCTTGTGGGGTGTTCTGTTCTGCACATATACAGCTGTTCTAGCTACTTCTGCCCATAGATGCATAGGTAGATCCTAGTCATGCAGCATTGCCCTTGCTGCTTCCATGATTGTTTTGTTCTTCCTTTCTGCAACTTCATTCTGTTGAGGATTATAAGGAGCAGTCAACTCCCTCTTAATCCCTGAATTACTGCAAAGCTTCTTGAAGTCACCTGAGGTGAATTCTCCACCATTGTTGGATCTGAATGTTTTGATCTTTTTTTCAGTTTGATTCTCCATCAAGGTTTTGAATTCCTTGAACTTATCAAACACCTCATATTTGTTTTTCAAGAAGTATACCCAAGTCTTCCTGGAGAAGTCATCAATAAATGAGACATAGTAAACATACCCACTTAGAGAACTGGATGACATAGGACCACATACATCTGAGTGGATGATTTCTAGGATATCTTTTCCCTTGCTTTCACTGCTTGGGAAAGCCTTCTTAATATTCTTACCTTTTGCACATCCTTTGCAAACACCTTCATGTTTGGTCTTGATTTCAGGAAGGCCCTCTACAACCTTGCTTGCAATTGGAAGTGCCCTATAGTGCATATGAGCAATTCTTCTATGCCAAAGCTCTCTTGGCTCCATGGATTCATGCACCATGGCATGTTCGGGTTGTCTTTTTAATTTATACAAACCTCCCTCTTGCTCTCCAATCACAACTGCATCATCTATGGTCTTTCCCTTTGGCCACATTAGGACTTGGCCATCCACAAATGAAACCCTCATACCTTTTGCATCCAATGCAGAGATGGAGAGTAAGTTCTTCTTGATCCCAGGAACATAAAGGATTTCTTTCATCTTCAAATATTTTCTAGAATCTAGGTTGTAGGAGGCTTCACCACTTTCTTTGATGGGATATTGATAATCATCCCCAAGTTTTACTTTATGGGGTGATTCATGTTCAGACAGATTTACAAAGGATTCTTTAAACCCAATCATGTGTTTGGAAGCCCCACTGTCAATTAACCAATCATTACAACTATGGGAGATAGTACCTGTGAAAGCATAGATTAGAACATACTCTTCTTCACTTAATGAGTCATCATTACTATCATCACTTTTTGCCCTATCATTCTTCTTTAGAGGCTCATCGTCTTCGACAGCATGAGAATGGTACCTTCTTTTGTTACCCTTCTTCTTCTTGCTGGAGTTGTTGTTGTTGTGGTTGTCCCTTTTTTTCTTGGGACATTCTGAAGCAAAGTGACCCTTCTCATTACAAGTGAAACACCTTAGATCTTTCTTGTCTTTGTGAAAATGATGAGAAGATTTCTTCTTGTGATGGGATGGCTCTCTCTTGAACTTGCCCTTCTTAGTGTGAGTTGTGAGAGCTTCATCTTCATTTCCCATCTTCTCTTCTGTTGCCACAAGCATTGCTTCTTCTTGAGAACATTCCTCCCATAATTTGCTCAAGGAGATTAACTTCTTTCTGGCATAGATCCCTTGGATAAAAGAGTCCCATGACCTAGGTAGGCCATTCAAAGTAGTCATAACAATTTCACTATTCTCCACCATTTCATCTACAGCTTCAAGTTGTTCCTTGATATGAGAGACCTTGGACAAATAGGATTGAATGGTTTCTCCATTGGACATCTTGACCCCTTTCAATTGATTCCGTAGGGTCATCTTCTGATTTATGTTCTTTCCTTCAAATAGCTTGGTCAAAGAGTCAAACATATCCTTAGGTGTCTTTAGAGAAGACACATGGGGTATGAGATGGTCTTTAATAGAATCAACAATGATTCTCTTTTCCTTGACCAAGTTCTTCTTATGCAATACCTTGGCCTCTTCATCCTCTGGGATAGGGATGTCTTCTTTTATATATGAGTCCAACTCATTCTCTTCCAAGATTAACCCAATCCTATACTTCCAAGCTCAAAAGTTATCAGCCCCTTCAAGCTTGGTGTGGAGAGACATCTTAAAGACTAATTCAAATGGAAATAGAAAAGATTTAGGTCTTACCATTTGAAATGCTGAAAACTGGATCTGGTGCCAGATTAGGATTTGTCAAAAAAACCCTAAAAATTCAAAATGTGAATTTCAACTTTATGAAAGGATAGAAAGATGCGCCTTGATGAGCTGATCAGCCTGGTATATTCAGAATTTGAGATCAACAGAGCTTTACCCTTCAGATTTGCCTTTTTGTCCTCCCGGGTTCACTGAGGAGAGCCCTGAATTAGGGTTTGAGTTTCCCAGAGATCGACCCAGCCAAAAACCTCGATCCAAAGCTCTAAACTTCAATTTTTGCAAGGTGCTTCCAGTTATGTCTTTAGATTTCAAAAATTTCTATTTTTGTGGAAACCCTAATTTTTAGGGCCAAATCTGAAAATGCTCAGAATTGAATTCTGATTGGACAGATAGATTCTCCTTGATGAGTAGAGTCAATCTACTATACTGTTTTTCCAAAATCTATGGACAGAAACCCAATAAATAAGAAACTCAAGTTTTCGTCACTACAAAATGTCTTCTTCTCAGGTTAGCTCTGATACCATGTTCAAATTTGAGCATTAATTCACAATACTCTTGGATCTTTACTGAGAGAATAACATATACAGTATATCAATGCATAACAATCACAATAAGCATGACAAGCATCACAAGAATCAAAAGCATGAGAGACAAGAGACACAGAGTTTCCATGGGCAAAACCCTAAGGTGAAAAGCCTCACAACTTCCTCAGAGATAGAGAAAGAAATGGCTCAACCAAAGTACAACCAAAATACACTTGAGATAGTCTCCTAGAGTAGATGATCCTCCTCCTCACTTGTGCGCCACTTTTTGAGTGAGAGAAGTGTGTCTTTCCGAATGATCCAAATAGAGATCTCCCCATCTCTATTTATACTTAACCTGTTTGCCCAGTTACACTATGGGGACAACTTGTCTATCTAGATACATCTATAATATAATATATATTTCAAGGCCGACCCCACACATGGTGGTCTAATAACCCATCGACAAGTACACACACTTGCGACACTTGTCAATCCACATGACGACACTTCCTTATAGTGGAATTACACATCTCTTATAAGGGTACAATAAATATATATGAAATACATAGATGAAATACATTCCGAAGTTACATATACATCAACACTTCTAAGCCCTTGACCCTTTCCCACCCCTGTTAAATATTAACCATAGATTCCCTTGACCCTTCCCCACCCCTTCTCAAATATTAAACAAAAATTCCCTTGAGTCTTCCACACCCCTTCTTTCTCAAGTATTAAACATGTATTTTATGATTTAAATACCGCGAGCGCGTTTTGTAACTATATAACATGTACGCGTTATGTATTTATATAACACGTGCGCGTTATGTACATCTAAAAGCACGGCAATATTTTTGAATTTGGAGTTTGCTCACATGTCAACAGTAATCATATGTGTATGCTTTGGAATTTGCTTCGGTAATTCCAAACCTATGCAATGTTAATGAAAAACCAAAACTAATTGAGTATTTCTTCCAGTTTCTGGAGAAGCCTGTGCTTAGCCACTCGTTACAATATGCTACACACAGTCATTTTTGACGAAATCTTAGACACAAATAGCATTTTTTTTGCAGATTCCAAATATGTAACTTTTATTTTGAAATATTAATTTTTCCTATTTTCTTTCAATTTCTTTTCTGTCCTAATTTCTTAACTCGTGAAACACATTGTTATTGTTTCTTCCATAACTTTTTCAATTCTTGATCATTTCAAAAAAAAATAGTATGGTGCACAAGAGGACACTAACCTCCACGTTCTATGAAAAACCCATGTCAAGATTTTTGCATTAAGACCTTCAAAGGCTCTACCCACAAAAGAGGTACTATTTTCGAGGTTTGATCACTTAGACAATTATAAAAAAATTATAAAATTACTAATTTATTTTTCGAAAAATAATGGTGCACAAGCGCTATGTGTTCTCTACATGCATGCCGATTTTTGTAGCTTGATTCCATCATTTAGGCCCTCAAAGGCTCAACCCACAAAAACATATACCTTATCATTTGCTTGAAAAATAAAAAGTGTTTGTTAGGAAAAATGAAACTTGACATAGCTGTGCAAATTTTCAATACATAAAAGTTATATATTCGAAAACGTGATTCAATTTCCTACATTTCATCTTTTTTACTCAATACAAGATATTTTGCATAAGTAGCTCAAAAAATCCAAGTAAGGTGAGGGATGCCTGCTTTTTCAGTTTTCTATTGCATCTAACGTGCCAAAAGTGACTCTCATTAGCTTGCACTGACCCTAATGGATATTGTGTTAGGATCAAAACATTGGAATAAAGGTGTTACGACAAGTCTTACACTTCCCCAAAACCAAAACACCTCCTTAAAAACTCATTGATAATATGCATGATATATAGAGCTAAACATTAAAAAAGAACTCAAAACATAAATAGATCTCATAATATTTTGTCCAAGCCATGTGGATCCATTGGAACAATGCTGATGTAAGAGGATAGTAGCCATATTCATAAATGCATTTTGTTCATATAGTGAATGTAGAGTTACCTCTTGTGTTCTAATTGCCACCATCAACACTTCAGTAGCTTGCTCCACTATATAAACATTAGCTTGTGACTTTAAATCATTTGGAATGGAAGAATAATTTTTTATTGCATTTTGAAAAGACACACACTTCAGCAACTTGTTCCACTATATAAGCACTAGCTTGTGACTTTAAATCATTTGGAATGGAAAAATTATTTTTTATTACCTTTTGAAAAGACACAAGTTGAAGCGAGTGTAAAACCAACCATTCCTCCATACAACTGCAATCCCCCAAAAAAGATTGAATCTTTACGAATGCACTAGATAGATAACGTAATTTAGTCCTCAAGGTGCTTTCCTTCATAATGTAAGCATGGATGAGCCACATGAATCCCTTGTAATATCTTGAATTTTTACATTAAAACCAATGCCAATTCTTTAAAATTCATCCTTAAACCTATCTTGAATTTGTACATTGAAACCAATGCCAATTCTTTAAAATTCACCCTTAAACATAGAGTGTTCATTGAAGGAAACCTAACCATCATGTGAAATGTTGTGGAATCAAAATCAAAATCCAAAGAATGGCTAATTGACCTTTCCTCAAACAACACTGGGCATTCATATATTTTGTCAAACACCTTGTCGTCAAGCAAATCCTTTAAGCATTGTCAACTATAGGTTAATTGTGACCATGGATATCCATGCAGACTGTAAAACAACCCCCTGTTAAGCAAATACCATTGCTATGTGGTTGACAAGCAGATCCGCAATATCAGACACCATTGCAAAGTACAGAGACACGAACTTGTAGATAAAGAGAGACTAAAATATGTGATCTGCAAATAAGTTTTAGCCCAACATTTCATCAAAAAGTTGGAAGACAACAACTTATAACTTTAAATGTTGGACATCAAATATAGAAAACAACTGGCATTAATCCTTGAATGACAAATCTCTAAACCATCGCCATGCTTGACAGTTTCTCCAAATGCCCAAGACATTCTATAAAGAAAAACTTTGGTATTTATGATTTCTCTTTATGCCTCTATGCCTCTGTTAGAGTATGGTAATTATTCTAGCAGTTAGTTGTAGTTAGTTCTTTGTTAGTCTCCAGATTGATATAATCAAAGTCTCTAAATTAATCTAATAAACAGTTTGTTGGTAGCTAGATCTTTCTATAGAAGACTCTTATTTATTTAAATCAGTTTATGAAATAATGCAAGATATAAAGAATGCTGTGGTGTGCAATTTATCTTTGCCTGTCCTTTAATTTTAGGATGGCATCAGAGAATACTTAAAACTCTTCAAAGAAAGAAGAGTAAACTACAGAGCAAGTTCATCCCTAAAGTAGAGACCTGCCACTAAACTAGAGACCTGCCACTCCAGAGAGAAGAGGAGGTCCAGCGTTGAGATATGGGGACTGAAGAGAGGATTCTATTGCCACAAAATCAGCCTATGTGAGGAAGAACAAGAGTCCGTGAAGCAAGTCGAAAGAAAACCATCCATGTGAGGAGATACGTTCGCAATCTTTTGAGAGTGGAAGCTGAAAGAAGAGTGTCGAAGGCTAAAGGCGCAACCATCATTGTATGGTTCCGAGTACCAGGTCATTTGTGGCACGACCAAGAAGGGGGATCTTACGATATTCACCTGGAAATGTTGCGTTTGACGGTGCTGTGAAGAGAAGGACATGACCAAAGGTAAAAGTCATGAAAAGAAGAGCTCCTGGTACCATACAACTGTATCATTGTATGGTTCCGAGTACCAGGTGGTTTGTGGCACGACCAACAAGGGGGGTCTTACGATATTCACTTGGAAATGTTGCGGTTGCCGGTGCTGTGAAGAGAAGGACATGACCAAAGGTAAAAGTCATGGAAAGAGGAGCTCCCGGTACCATACAAGAGCTAACACTAGTTGGGAATTGATGTCGTTGTTCCGAAGAAAGAATTGAAGGTAGTTCCAAGCAAAGATAAAAAGAGAGAACCCAAGTTGCAACCGACATTTTGCTGGGGATATTATGGTGCAGAGAAGGCGTCCTCATTTTCATGTTGCATAGTTGGCAGACACCATACCATTCCATGTGAACATAGAACCATTCAATAGTTGAAGGGAGCTATCGTCCACATGAAGGAGGATGAGAGACTCACAATAGCTCTCAGTAGCCAGTAACAAAGATCAAGTGTGTGCCGTAAGGCTGGGTAAATGTCAAGCACTTTTATGCAACATTGGCTGCATTGATTCCACTACAATCAAGGCCACGATGGGTATTAAGGAAGAGAACGAAGACAATGCATGCTCCTAGAAGTGGAAACATAAGATTATTAAGTCAGAAAGTGGAAGAAAGATGCTCCAACAAGGTATATGTATCCTAGAAGAACAGATTCCCGAGGCTTTGACAAGAAAGTGAATCTCTTAAAACAAAACATGGAAATGATATGGAGATTCATCACGTGCCCATGGTACCTGCTCAACAAAAAGTTGACTCTTTAAAGGAAGCATTGTCTCAAGAGGAAATAAAAGAAAAGACATAAGAACTATAAGAACGTGCCCTTGTGAACGAAGAAGAGGTGGAGGCAGCCATGAATGTCGTTGAAAATGGAATAGTGGAAGATGTCATGAAGACATATTGTAATAAGATCTTTATGAGGTGTAGTATTAAAGAGAAGTAATTTTATCATTGTTTGTTGATTGTTGATTTGTGTTGGAAAATAGGAGGAGGATGATATGTCAGTGATGAGGAATTTGAAATAATGAAAATTGAGATTGCATCCCTTGTTATGAAGGGCATACAATGTTTGAAGGGATGGTGCAAGGTAATGCTACACAATTATGACATGTTAGTTGCAATGGAAACATGTAAAAAAATAAATATAATAACTAAAAATAAATATTATACGTATTTGACTTTTTAGAGCATAGTCTAAGAAGATGAAACATAGACAATTGATTTATCTTCAAGAATATATAACTTTTATTTATGGAAAATTAATATAAATCCATAAAAATGGTGTTCTTGTAACTTCTTTTTAGTGTGTAGGTCTTCGTATGTACTTGTGCGTGTTCTTTTTTGTTTTCAAAATAGGTCACAAAAATTACAAAGAAAATAAGAAAGCTATGTTCATTACAAATTTAGCATAGGACCAAATAAAAATAAATAAATATAAAACAATATTGTTTTCTCCACACACACACACACACACACACATATATATAGTGAATCTGCACATAAATCTCTATAAGTTTGTGCAATTTCGTTAGCAACAAACCATTGTGGCATACATAGGTTCGAGGTTGAAAAACACATAAATGAAAAAATGGATGTGTTTTGTTAGTTGCGAGCCCAAACCACAGGTTTGGAAATCTCAACCTAAAACCAAAGAGGAGAACTCATCCACCACTTAGGTGGAAAAATTCATTTGTGCCAATCTTTTTTAGAAATTAAAAAAGTGCTCATATTAATAATGCATGCACGTTGTTATAAAAAATAATATGTCTACATTATTAACGTGCGTGCTTTAATAGCATGGGTGATAATTTAACTGCCTAATTTCTTCTCTCTCTCTCTCTCTCCCATTTTCCCTAACCCCCTCCTCTCTAACCCACTTTCTCTCTCTCCTTCTCTTTATTTACCCCTTATCATCCTCCTCTAGACCACTAACCATACCATCTATCCCTCTCTCTCCCCTCCTCCCTCCAACCCCAACCCTGTGCCCTCTCTCTATATCTCTCCTCATTACTCCCCTAACACCACTACTCTCTCTCTCTCTCTCCAATCCTCCCCCTACCCCTACCCCTATCCCCTCTCTCTCTATCTCTCTTTGACCAATACTAACCCCACCTATCCCTCTCTCACCCCCCCTCCTATCCCTACCCCCCTCTCTCTCAACCCCAATCCTCCCCAAACCCTTATCCCCCTTGATCTATCTATCTCTTCTACAACCCCCCCTTCTACAACCCCCCTTCTACAACCCCCCTCCAACCACCTACCCCTAATCACCCCCCACTCCCCACACCTCTCTCTCTCTCTACCTCCAATCACCCAACTCCTCACCCTCCAACATTTACATCCCCCCTCTCCATCTCTCATAATCCCCCTCCCCCCTACAACTAACATCCCCCTTCTCTCTTGCTCTCTCTCTCTCTCTCTCTCTCTCTCTAAACCCCTATCTCTTTATCTCTCCCAATATTCCTTCCACCTTCCCACTATCAACCCCTGCTCATCTCTATTTCTCTCTCTCTATCCCCCCTACTCTCCCCACTACCAATAACCCCCCTTCTCCCCATAACCCTTACTAACCCCCTCTCTCACTCTCTTTCTTGACTACTCCTCCACGCACCTTTAAACCCCACCCCTCTCTCTCTTAGTCAAGCTGCCAACACCCCCCCTCTTTCTCTCCTAATCCTCCTCCCCTCTAACTCTAACAACTTGCACGTTTCTATCTCTCTCATTCCCTCTCCCCCTCCTCCTTCCCCTACCTGTAATATCCCCAATCCGATGTTAGAGATATTAGCTCCTAGTTTATCCATGGAAGCACCAAATTTTCAACCAAGGATATATTGATTGCCAAGATTTCTCCAAACAGTGGTATGTATAAATTAACTGGAATACATGAGATTTGGTGTATTCCAAAGAGAATTATTTTAGACCTATGTGATATGATCATTTAGATCTTATATGAATACTTATTAGCAAGTTATGAACATCTGGTTCAATCCTTCTTACAAAAATTTGAAAATATGCTTTTTAACAACACATTTGACTAGCTCAAGACTAGCAATCTTGGGCTAGTTTCCTTCCAAATTTTTCCAAATGCTACAAACCCTTTCAAATTCCTCTGGGAAGTAATCTAGGGTCATTAGAACACTATAAAAAATATGGTACCCACCATTGACATACATCAAAGACTCTTATAGAAGTAAAATAGGCTGAAACATGGACAGAAACAATGCAAGGAAATTGCATTGAACGTGATGAGCTAGTTTGTCTCCCAAACACTCTCTAACACTCTTATATATCTAAAAATTATTCAAGGAGGTATCTTAGGATCTTATACAGGTTACGTAAATCCTACGGGATCCTTAGATAGACACCCAAATTCGATAGCTGCACATTATCTGCGTGCATCATTTCTACATAGTCCTTTGGCTAAATGAGAGGCTTCAAGGCAATGGCCCTAGGAATTATGTAGAACCCAATGGATTCCGGTGTAGAAATAGAAGTGGTTGGTCTGTATCTACCCCAATCAGATATTAAAACATGAATAATGACAATTGGACTCAACTTAGCAGAGTTTGGAAGCTAGGAAGTAGATTGCAATTCAGGATAACTCGACTAGAGAATTTCCAAGCATTTCCAAATGACTTAAGAAGGTCATGGATTTATGAAACATGAATTGTGATGGGTTCAAATAAGCCTTACCAACCTACAAAAACTTACATAATATGATTTGGATATGTGGATAACAGTTTAATATAATAATTTATATGAAGACTAGTTAGATTTGGCATCAAAATGAGCATAGGCAAATTCATTGAAGAGAAGGGTAGATTTACGAAACAAGAAACAAATTAGTATAATTAAATTGTATAGGAAGACATTTACATTATAGGTTTGTAGGTATAGCAAAAAATATCCATAATAAAATCATCCTTCATCAATAACATGGACCATTACAAAATATCGTAGAACGAACAATAACATTGATGGAGTCTTCAACACCACTAGAACAATAGCTCACTTATATGGAAGATAATTGGCCCTGAAAAATACTTGATAATCCTGCAATATTCTCGGTGAGAAAGGATGAATTCCTTCCTCCTCAAAGTCTAGTTGAATCCTCAACTAGATTGGTGAACATAAGGGGCACATCTCCCAACTAGTGACAAGGGGCACATCTCCCAAGTTTTGAAAAGCTTAGAGCTCTTCAACTCAATAATAAATACTAGAAGAATATGTGAATGGATGGGATCTACATCCTTTATAAGTTAAGTTAGCTTCTAAGATGCACTGCATGTAGACCATTAGCCTCATCCAATATTCCCTCACTAGCTAAATTTGGACTTGCATCTCTATCTCACTTTTCCCTTGATTTCTTGATTTTCCTTCTTTAGTCTGCTTTTACTACTTTTGGAAACTCCTTCTTTTCCTTGATCTTCTACTACTTTCTTTCCTTTTCCAGTGCTTTCTTTCTTTTCTGCTACTTTCCACTATTATGTGCTTTCCTTCTTTTCTGTTTCCTTCTAGCTTTTTAGTTGATTTCTTTGTTTTCACTTCTTTTCTTCCACTTTCCTTTGTGGAATACAACTCATAGGGTCCACTTAATATCCTATTCACCCTCCTGGGTCACCCAAGCATTTTCAACTCATGAAACAATTAATGAATAATTAAATATTTGTTACTTATGTACTACATCACTTCTCCAAGTTTTAATTTAATTAAACTGAATAGCTATAGACCAAAATTAATTCTAACTAATTTTTTTATTTTTCCACTAGGACCCATGGGGATCTAAAGGGCTAGTGGTTTATCCATGGTGCTATAATAAACGGGGACATTACAATCCTCCCCACCCAAAATTTGCTTGTCCTCAATGTAATATCCTGATTTTGACCCCATTGCACTACACATGTAAATGATGTAAAATTGTTATAAAATCATGGTGAGGAGCTCAAGGAGAATGCCCCACCATCGATTTAGTGTTAAAAATCTATGCATATGAATCTCGTGCTAGCTAGGCACAATAGAAATTACAACAGCATGTAAATATGCATTTTAATGAAATACCCACAACTAGCTATGCAATGCAACAAGAGATGGGGGCATGATTTTTAAAAGGAATTGGGAGGGAAATATTCAAACCCTTGAACCAATCAAGTCAAGCCAAGTGTCAATGAGATAACCCATGAACTTTCAACCACCCATGCTGACTTTTGTACCCAATCATTTATTTCTCTCAAGAGTTGGTTGAAATAGTTATTATTTGGGAAATGGTGAGGTATGGTTGTCCAAATTCGGGTATGGGAAAGCCACCATTTTTTCAAAACGTGTTTTGACTTCTTGTGAAATAAAAGAGCCACGAATTTTCTCCGTAAACCATTATTCATCAACTAGTTTGGCTCTCTCACGCAGTTCTAGTTGCTGGGGCATTTTTCTTCATGAAATTTTTGTGTTTTCCTTCATTCTTAGCTTTGAGAAGGGCGTTTTAGTGATATAGCACAGTGGGGAAGAAGAGGAATCTATTTTAGGTGTCCTGGGAGGTCGTTTTTCCCCTTTGAATTCCCACATACCTATTGGGGAACTCGTTTTTTCTCCCTGGGGTCGATTTCCCTTCCCACAATCCGTTTTTTATTGGCCACGATTTAGGGAAAACCCATGGACATTTTGTTTGTGAATCCCATAGTAAAAAATTTTATTCATGCCAACAATTGTGCTTGTTGTGTGTGGAAAGAGTATGTTTGGGTATGGGTTATGGGTATCCATTGCTTTGGCTATGCATGAGCTTGAGTGTTCCCTTTCCTTGTAGAAATCATGCCCAGCTTGGGGGTGGCAGTTGTGTTGAGAGATTAATGAACACAACTGGCCTATGGCTGGGTGGAACGTTGCAGCTGCATCGCTAGTTGCTTTGGACAACTTCACCATCGAGATAAGTATTCTCTATGTGTATTTCACTCTGCAATGTTTTAATTATGGTTTTTTTTTATTATGATGTATGCATGTAAAATGTGTGTGGATAATTCTGATTATCGTGTATACATGTAAAATGTGTGTGGATAATTTAATTCCGTTGTGCATGTTTATTTTGATTTGCATCTGAACACATGTGTTTTATATTTTTTCATGAATTTATGCATGATGAATGGGGCTGAGTTTTTGAAAATCCTAGAATGTTAGTCATGTTCCCTTGCGTTGGAATGATGGTAGGGGACGTGACAGTGTGGTATGAGAGCATAGGTTCCAACATTGGGCCTACATGGGATACATCTAACAGCTTGCAGAGGTAAGCTTGCTTCCCTCTTAGCACTGGTCATCAGAAAAAATAAAGAAAAATTTCTAACTTTTCTATGTTTTTTTGAGTTTTCTGCCTAAGTATATGTCGGCGCAGAAGTGGAATGAGTGCTGAAACTATCGGCGATAAATTGGGAGAGTCGCTGATATGTTTCGGTGAGGAATTAAAAAGGTTGCTGAAAAGGCATTTCGACGCAAAAGTCAAAATTCTATCAAAACTGTCGGACAAAATCAGAAAAGTTGTCGAAAAGAGGCGTTTCGGCAAAAAATGAAAGTTGTGTTGATTGGCGTCAAATTGAAAGGTTCACTAAAACGGTCGGCGGAAAATAGAAATGTTTGTCGATTAGCAACAAAGCAGAAAGTGTGTTGAAACAGGTCGACCCAAAACTGGAAAGTGTGCCGAAGCGGATGAGCTAAAATTAGGAATTCTGTCGATTGGGGGAAATTTGAAAGCACACCGATCAACGACAAAATGAAAATCGCGTCGAAAAGGATTTCGGAGAAAAATGGAAAAATGCATCGATCGGAGGAAAAATGAAATTGTGCCGAAATAGGTCGGTGAAAAAATGGAAAATGGTCCGATTGATAGAAAAATGAAAATTGCTCCAAAATTGATCAGCGAAAAATTGAAAAGTTCGCCGAAATATGTCGGGGAAAAATGGAAAAGTCCATCGAAACAGAGAATTTTAGCAATTTTCCAAAGAGATTTTCAGGGGCCAAAAATTGCAAAATGTCATGGAACTTATGCGCTAGATTGCATGAAATTGAATGATTTACAAAAAAAAAATGAGGGTGCTTCTCTCGACCCGCCCCGCCACAAGGGGGAAATCCCCCTTGACCCCCATCGTCCCCGTGAGATGTCATTTATGGTGAGAAAGTTCTATGGTGATGATAGGACTCATGGAAATATAAATGTTGCATCATGATAATAGTCCATGGGACAATTTGGCAAGTTGTGGATTATAAAAAGAGTGATTCACATGCTTATGTAATTTGACAAAACTTGGCAATTTTTAAGGGCAACGGTTTTAATTAGAAATGGGCATGATACTACTCATTTGAAAGCTTATCTATAGGAGAATAAGATAGAATGATCTTATTATTAAAACATGTTTCTAGCTGTTTCACAAAGCATTCATGGTAAAAATGCTTGTTAGCTAGAAATGTGAAAGGATTGAACCAAGTCTGGTTGGATGCTTGGTAACAAGACAATATCATCAATGAGCATGGATACTCAATTGAGAGTATCATCGTAATTCGTGTTAACATGTGGGAAAACATGTTGAATGGATAAGAATACACTCTTGCAAATTGTATTTTATAAGCACGGGATGGAATGAGGGAACTAAATGGAGGTGATGGTTCCTTAGCCAGAATGTATGAAATGCATTCTCTATGCTTAGAATGTGCAATATGAATTGCATAAGAGGGGTTGTGGACGCCTTAGTAGGAGTAATTGGGTGTAATATTCCTTATGGAGGAGTGATAGCCATGTCTAATCATTGGAGGATGAAATGGACCAATAATGGACATTGGTGCCTTGGATAAGAACACATCCAATGTACTATTGTTAGTAATATATGCAATTTGAATTGCAAGGAAGAGCCACAGGGGATCTTGATTATCAATGACGAATATTGTATTCCATGAAAGAATGCTCAACAAGTAATGGAATATGCTATCGATTCAGGGACATGTAACTTGTAAAGATGATGGGTAAATCATTCGTTTGGGAAAGTGCATGCATGATGAGAGAAGTTGCAAGATATGAATTAGTAACATATGAGTAAGTAATGGGAATGAGTAAGGAAATTCCATCATCCCAAAAGTTGTCACTCACAGGGATAAGGAATCCCAATATGTGGAATTAGCATGTGGCTCATGATGGTGACATGGTGTCCATGTAAATGTTGCTAATTGGGGAATGAGGTAGAATCCATGTGTGAATCAAGTATGTGGTTCATAATTGTGGAAAATATTTCCATGAGAAAGGAGAGAAAGTATCATAATTGAATGAGGTATAAGGACATATAATGGACCTTGAAAAGACTCCTTATGGAGTTGCAATTTAATCAATTGCAACTTGCTTATTGGTGCTAGGAAGTTCATAAATGTTAAGTTGACTTTGACCATAATTTCCGAAAGCAATTTGAGTAGTAAGACAATGTTAATAAAGAGAAAAATTTCTCACCTTAAACTATTTATATTTATAACATAAGAATTGCGTGCTTGGAAAGTAGAAATATGAATGTTATACATGTGTATATATATTGAATTTCTACTTGGTGAGAAGATCATAGCTAATAATTGCTTGTGTGCTTGGTAGAGAGGCCATGGAATTGGATAAGTTATGATGTGTAAGAGGAAATTCCATGCTATGATGAGAGATTGGAAAGAGAGAATTCGTTAACTCCTCTCTTTCTATTGTAGTTATATTTTATGAGTGTTATATATAGAAAAATATGGCATAAGATTGCGGAAAATGCAAGAGATCATATGGATGAAATGAATATGCACTAGTGGGAACATTAATGGATACTGCATAGTGCATGTGAAGGTGTTTGTGCATATATATGATGTTGCATGTTGGTAAAATAGCAAGGTTTTACATATGCAATGAGCCATGTAGGACAATTATTGTGGTTGTTAACGATTAGTGGTGTTGGCATTGGTTGTAGGACCAAAGACAACCGAATAATGGCTAAATATGTTGATGATGTTGTCGCATGTGACCAACAACCTTATGAAGAAAATTGGTGCAACAAGTCTATGATCACGAGGTAGGTGGAAGGATGGTGTAATCCTTTGCAAGAGACCAACTGATCGGGTAACATCAAAGATGTGAATGGAAGCCATGCAGGTAAAGGTTTATTTATGATTGTGTACAAAAAGGGGATTGAGTAAGAATCCCTTCAACCATATTTTACTTATCATAACATGTTTTTCATGTGATGTTGAATGGATTTATGCGAACATTATCCCACCGAGTATGGTGAGGGATGTGGTAGTAAGCGAAGGAACCTTATACCATCTAGCTGTTTTCAATTGAAAATGCATTCATATGAAAATATATCATGCCATTTGTCTATGTTGGTTATGACTTTAATAGCCAAAGTAGTGGGGACTTATGATCCTGTTGTGATATTGCATGCCATATGAGATATTCATGGTTAAGGCCATAATGTGGTTGGAATGGTCATGCTCTAGTGCTATACAAGTATCCCATGAAACTCCCTACTAGTGTTAATTTGGGATGAAACCTCTTTGCCAACAACCAAGGAGTAAGTAAACTCCTGACGTGTTGTTCGGGCAGAGAAGGAAGGAATCCAGATAAGTTAACCCGGTGGTTGGGGAGATGGTTGGGTAATGTGTCAAGGCATTAGCCAGACATTCTAACACATCATGGTGGAATGCATGACATAGCTTTATGGTATCCATGAATCAATGCAAGCCGACATTGAGTGGATATACATTAAAAGATTATGTAAACTGTGTGATTGTTTATACATATGTGTGGGTACATATGCTCAGAGGCCTTGTGTGAATGCATGGATGTGATATATATTTCATTGCAATTCATTAATAACTAAAATGATAGAATTATTGGCAATTATGAGATCATTTCCAGAGCTGCCATGGACGCATGAAAATGGTTGTCATCTTTGGTGGGATACCAAGAATACTCTACTGGGAGGATAGAGTTGCATGAATGGATATGAATCATGATGTAATCATGTACATTGAAAGTTTTACTTGATTGCATAGTTAATGTGGTTGTTCCTTATTGTGATAATGATGCATATACAAGTAATTTAATGTATTTCATTATCTTTAAGATAATAATAGCTGATATGTTTTGAATTATTGAGTATTATAATTATGAGATCACTTCAGTGATTGTTGTAACATTTACAATGAAAAATCTATATGCATGGGTACTCACAAAGTGTTTGGCTTATTGAAATTTTCAGATTTCAAGTAGTAATGTCTTGGGTATGGCAGTGTGGGTAAGTCCATAATAAAGACTGGAATCTACCATGTGCAAATGCAAAAAATTATGAGAAGGGTCTCATGGTTGTGAAATTTAATTTATGTACAAAACAGATTGTGAATTTTAGGTTTGAAATTTTGCTAATAATTACCAATGTTTGTTTGGCTTATCTAGAATTGTGTCAATAGAACGTGTCGTAGGTGAATATCTAGGTTATGGAAGAAAGTGTAAATCCATAAGGGACAGAGTTCTACCACTTACAAGAGCCAAAGAGTATGATGATGGCCTCATGGTTAAATAAATCTAATTATTGTAGGAGACAAAATTGTAAATTCATATTGAATCTGATTATTAATGTCATTTATTGGTTGATTGTTTGTGAATTGTGTCAGGAGAACACAATGCAAGAAGACCATGTGTTATGGATGCCAAGAGCTAAATATCATGAGAAGGACCTCATGTTTTGGAAATCCAGTTTCTGTATGAAACATATTTGAGAAATTCTAATTGAAATTATTATGATGACATCTCATGTGAACTGCATGATTATATGTAATGCAGGTGAGATTGGGGAAATATTCCATTGGGGCAGATGTCGGCTACTAAATATGAAAATGAAAAAAGAATGTCAATAGTGGCTTGGGTTTGAGAAACCCTGTAAAAATTATTTACATGTGCTTGTCTCTCTGCAGTGTTGTTAAACCCAGTAAAAGCATGGGTACTCAAGAAGATTGCATGGGCATTGGTAGCCTTTCCACGCTCACATTGAAGAGCACTGGAGTGATGGGTACACCCAAGGGACTGTGTAGCAGAGAAGGGGTACCATCCTTGTGTTGTGTGAGTGGGTATTGTGGGGCCATGTTATCCTGTAGGCAAGTGAGTTACCTATGTATTTTCTAGAGGGGAACACTGGTTTGCATAGGAGAAGGAGCCATGTAATCGTATTCTATTGTTTTATTACCTGATAAACCCAATAGAGACACTGGATTGGAAATGGTTGTTGTATGCTTGATAAAACCAGTTAGAGAACTGACTTAGCATACTGGTTAATGGTTGTTGTATGCTTGATAAACCTAGTCGGAGAACTGACTTAGCATACTGGTTAATGGTTGTTGTATGCTTGATAAACCCAATCGGAGAACTGTATTATCATACTGGTCAATGGTTGTTGTATGCTTGATAAACCCAGTAGGAGAACTGGCTTAGCATGTTGGTCAATGGTTTTTGTATGCTTTATAAACCCAGTTGGAAAACTGGCTTAGCATACTAGTTAATGGAAAGCCTGATAAACTTAATCGATGTACTGGATTGGCATTGGGTATTTGAATGATGTGGTGTAGCCGGTGTGCTAGAATAATTTTTTTATACATATGCACAGGTGATCTAAGGCTTGCAGAAACTTGGTTACCTTTCAATGCACACACTGAAGAGCATTGGAAGGGGTGGGTACGCTCGAGGAACTGTGTAGCAGAGAAGAGGTACCATCCTTGTGTTGGGTGGGGAAGTTCTTGTGGGTTCCATAGTTGTCTGAAGTCAATGCAGGATACCTGTGGAGCTAAAGAAAGATGCTCATGCAGATAAGTATTTGGTTTATCTTACATCTTATTGCCGATTTAATGTGAATATACATGTGTCTATAATTCGGCTATGGTTTTTAAACTCTTGTTAAGAGATGAATCCTATGAGAATGGATTTGACGTATGAGTTGAATCATTGTTTGGGGATAGGTATTTTTAGATGCAACGGCCTTGAAGACATTTTAAGGATGCAATGGACATGTGATTGTCCTAAAAAGCTTAGTATGAGCAGCTAAAGATTAGAATGAGATCCAATGGACGTTGATGAAGAGAGAGAAAGGAATTTCAGTTGTAGCTGAAAAGAAAGACATGGAACCTTGCTAAAAATAAAGATAACACCAAGGACAATGTTATTCCAAGGGAGAGTGTAACACCCAAACCGTGTGTTATGGAGAATCCGTATCCAGATAAAGAAGATATCCATCTTCATAAATAATACATATTGAATAATAATTGAATGTGATGAATAATATTACATTGAGGGCCTCTTTTATATATTGTTAGGCACCTTTTGAGAGGAGTCGTGTCCTCTTAGAATATTTATAATTATAATTATTATTAATTAATTGTTAGTTTATATTTATTTATTATTTTATTTATGTTTGTGACATTGCCTTCCCCTTAATGGAAGCTTTGCCCTCAAAGCTTAGTTTGCTGATGTCGTTTTTTTTTTAATTCTAGCTCTATGTCGAACTGATGATTTGAGACATGCAAGTTTGATTATGATCATTACTTCATTTTGTTTCTTTTTTTTCAGAATATGCATTAAATATATATTTGGTGAAGTTTTGTTTATGCTTTTACCGCTTGCTTGGTTATAGATCTTAACTCTTCTTGTCATCAACTGGAGAGACTTGACAAACTTGATGCCAATCTTATCTTGTGTCTTATTAATCTTATAGTTGTTCTCACTGATGTTCTTTTGAGGTGAGAGGATAGTCAAGGTATAGTTTAAATCTGAAACATTTGATTTCTTCTGCACAGTGTGGGATCGATCCCTTATCGTTGCATTGATCGTCGTTATTGTCAGCAACACTGGCTTGGCACTTCTCACAAACTTGGTCAATATCATCTCCATATTGATCATATATATCATTGTTATTTTCATCATCACTAGGATATTCTATATCCTTGTCTTGTTTATTATCTTGATTAATATTATTATTCTCATCTTGTTTGCCATAATGATTTTCTATATGTTCTTCCTTTTCTTCACTTTTATGTTCTTTATCTCGTTTTTCTCCAGAGATTTGAACGTTAGATATAGATTTAGGTTCTGAGTCCTTGTCTTGAGAAGCCTTTGATCTCCCTTGTTGGATCACTTGATTGAAGGCGTTGTTAATAGCTTTTTGAGTAGCTTTTACCATTGATTGTTCCATACGATCAAACATCTATTCCATCTTTTCCTTTGCTCATCAAAAAGCATATCCAATTCTTCCCATTTTGACCTCATGGCCAATGTTAAAAGTTTTCCGAGTGATTTATGTGGAACTTGATTAATTAATAATAATAATAATTTATTATTAATGAAATCAAGATAGTAATAAGCAATAAAAGCAATATAATTATTATTAATATTATTTGTAAATAATTACATTGTTATATGTAATTTTATTATAAAGGTTTTTTTAAATAATATCCAACTAAGGGTGTGAGTTGGTTTCTTGATAAAACTAAGAGTTTGTTTTATAAAACCAAGGGCTCACAAAAGCATGTGCACTTTAATAAAACCATGTGTGGTTTCATGAATGTTATTCTTACTTCTTGTTATTACTTATTTTTTCTTCTTCTTTTTTTAATCGTCTTTTACTTCTTTTCTCACTATCTTCTTTTCTTTTTATTTTTATTTTCTTTAGGTCAAAGACCTAATTTGAGAGAAACTATCAAATTATTTGGCCAAAAGCCAAATCAACGAAATTCCCAAGAATGGGCTCTAATACCAATGTAACACCCAAACCATGTGTTATAGAGAATCTGTATCCAGATAAAGAAGATATCCATCTTCAGAAATAATATATATTGAATAATAATTGAATGTGATGAGTAATATTACATTAAGGGTCTCTTTTATATATTGCTAGGAACCTTTTGAGAGGAGTCATGTCCTCTTAGAATAATAATAATAGTTATTATTATTAATTAATTGTTATTTTATATTTATTTATTATTTTATTTATGTTTGTGATAGGGAGGGGATTGTAATATCCCAATTTTGACCCCATTGCATTACACATGTAAATGATGTAAAATTGTTATAAAATCATGGTGAGGAGCTCAAGGCCAAGGCCCCACCATCGATTTAGCATTAAAAATAAATGTGTATGACTCTGATGTTAGCCAGGCACAATAGTAATTACAACATCATGTAAATATGCATTTTAATGAAATACCCACAACTAGCTATGCAATGCAACAAGAGATGTGGGCATGATTTTTAAAAGGTATTGGGAGGGAAATATTCAAACCCTTGAAGCAATCAAGTCAATCCAAGTGTTAATGAGAGAACCCATGAAATTTCAACTACCCATGTTGACTTTTGTACCCAATCATTTATTTCTCCCAAGAGTTGGTTGAAATAGTTATTATTTGGGAAATGGTGTGGTATGGTTGTCCAAATTCCGGTATGGGCAAGCCACCATTTTTGGAAAACGTGTTTTGGATTCTTTGGAAATAAAAGATCCACGAATTTTCTCCCCAAGCCATTATTCATCAACCAGTTTGGCTCCGTCATGCAGTTCAAGCTGTTGGGGCATTTTTCTCCATGAATTTTTTGGTTTTCCTTCATTCTTAGCTGGGAGAAGGGCATTTTCGTGATATAGAATAGTGGGGAAGAAGAGGAATCCATTTTGGGGGTCCTGGAAGGTCGTTTTTTCCCTATGAATTCCCACATACGTATTCGGGAACTCGTTTTTTCTCCTTGGGGTCAATTTCCCTTCCCACAATCTGTTTTTGACTCGCCACGATTTGGGGAAAACCCATGGACATCTTGTTTGTGAATCCCACAGTAAAAATGTTTATCCATGCCAACAATTGTGCTTGCTGTGTGTGGAAAGAGTATGTTGGGGTATGGGTTATGGGTATCGATTGCTTTGGATTTGCATGATCTTGAGTGTTCCATTTCCTTGTAGAAATCATGCCTAGCTCGGGGGTGGTAGTTGTGTTGAGAGATTAATGAACACAACTGGCCTATGGCTGGGTGAAACGTTGCAGCTGCACAGCTAGTTGCTTGGGACAACTTCACCATTGAGAAAGTATTCTCTATGTGTATTAAACTCTGCAATGTTTTTATTATGGGATGTTCTGATTATGATGTATGCATGTAAAATGTGTGTGGATAATTCTGATTATGATGTATGCATGTAAAATGTGCGTGGATAATTTAATTTTCCTGTCCATGTTTATTTTGATTTGCATCTACACACATGTGTTTTATCTGTTTTCACGAATTTTTCCATGATGAATAGGATGAGTTTTTGAAAATACCAGAATCTTCGTTATGTTCCCTTCCTTGTGCCAGAACAATGGGAGGGGATGCGACACTCAAGCAAGTGAAAAATATGGTCGATGAAGAACCTATACACTTTCTTCCAATTACTTTGCAAGGATGCTTCAAAAACCATTTGAATCTCATCTCAAACATAGTTGACCCCCTGGATAATCTTGCATTGGTCATATTTTTCCATAATGATCCTGCTTTTGTAACTCTCCATGGCTAATTGAGTTGCAATATGTGGATTGAATTTGACTAAGGCATGCAAAGTGGTCAATCTTTCCTTGTAGCAAGTGGAATAGGAATGATTATGCATCATTAAACTTCTATTCCCATGAGCAATAAGGTTTTCTGCAATAATATTTCCTAAAACATAACTTTGATATGTCCTACACCCTTTCACATACTTCAATCCTTCACTCTTGAGATGATTCCATGAAAGCCTATACTCACCCTTCTTGAATCTTCAAGCAAATAGGGTGGCCATATTGTAACAAAACTACTCCTATGCCTTCTTTGGGAGCATCTCCTCTAAACACAAATGACGGGGCAAAACTAGGTGCGACAAATGTTAAACAAGATCCCATCACTTTCTTCATTCCTTTGAAAACTCTTCCATATTTCTCATCCCCATAGGAAACTTATTTCCTTCCTTGGAATCTACATGTGTTATAAATTGGAAGGATTCTCTATATGGTTCACCATTTCACAACTTGCTCATATCTTTGGAATTGATCCAAATAGAGATGGAACGAATCCTCTTCATGTAGGAACCAATTTTACCATGTTCAACCATAGATTCATCACACAAGATATCAACCCTTCCAATTTCTCATTCAAACAAATTGATATTCAACGATGGCTCTACCCAAATCCTTGACATAGCTTCCAAATTATGTGAATGCTTCTCCAATATCCTACCATGAACAAGAATGTACTGAGAAGGAGCCAACATAGGCTTACCAAAGTGCTTGACGTATGCTCTTCTCATGTAAGGTGGTGAAGCCATAGGTGCATTAGTCAAGCCAATGATCATGCATGAGAATCCCAAATAGGCACATTAGACACATGGAGATGTCTTCTAAAGAAATTCCACTTCCAAGCAAACCCGATGATGATGGTCAAGGTGGAGGTCAATATTGGGAAGGTAGTTGATCTTATGTATCTCACCCCTCTTAAGAGATGTCTATGTTTCACATACTACTACATGAATCTTCCAGTTAAAATAATTGATACTAAGAATGATTCATGGATCCCAAATGAACTTGATGAATGCAACGTGTCTATAACAATCACCCTTGCACTACATAGTCTCCACATAAGGAACCTCCTTAATGTTCCAAAACCAACAAACAAGTGAATAGCATGTTCATTCATCATAATATTTCCTAGTGGGAAACTGAACCAATGCTCCAGATTAATGGACTCCAGGAAATCATGGTTGGATCGCTCTCCAACGCCAACAACTGAATTTCTATACCAAGTACTGCCAGGATCCCATTTCCTATGCTCAAATCCTCCAAAGATCTCTGTCATTGGTGGGAATCTATCACTCCAAGCTTAGAGCCATGCATGTGCTTCTTTTTTTAATTCCCACACGCTCTTATTGCAACAATTTTGGGGATCATCTTCGTGTGAGTGCCCATTTACTCTCCAAAATATCTTTCTCTTGGATTTGGGTTCTCTTCACTCTCCACACATGAATTCCCATGAGTATCACATGCATGGAAAGTGGCCAGTAGACATGTGGATGCCACCATGCAAATGTTTTAAGGTGGGAAATGATCAGCATGTCTTATGGGAGCATTCACTGCCAATGGGACGGATTTTGAGGATGAGGACATTGATCTTAACTTCTATAATGCTGGTTTGATTCATCCTCCATGTGATTTTTCAATGGGTTAGGACAGTCGGACAATTTATAGTGTGTAGAATGCAATGGTAGTAGAATATTGGGGGCATGTAAAATTTTACTCATCTCATTGGCACCAGAATTTTGATGAGCTTGACATGTATATATATTAGGTATGCTAGTGTTAGAAACCCATGTCTTCACTTTGTTAGTATATTGTTGTTGGACGCATATGCTTTGTAAGTCGTCCCGTAGTATTTGTTGATCCATAGTTTGTGTTATTGTTGTTGGCGCATATGATTTGTAAGTCTCCCGTAGTATTGTAGATCCATAGTTTGTAGTGGCCCATAGTTTTGACCCATAGTATTGGCACCTAGACTTAGTATATAAGTGTGTGTTGAGGCCTATGAAGGCACCATGAAGTCAATTGTATTGAGCTTGTTGAAAGGAGGTTTCCCCCTCGAAGTGGCCTGTGATCAATATAAAAGTGATTATGAGTTCTATTATTTATGATATCTCGTGTATTTGCGTTAATTAATTATTGCAGGTTCATCACATCTGGTATCAGACCACTTTCTTGGGCTCGCTGGGTGAAATTTATGCCAATTTTTTTTTCACATCTGTTGCAGGTTTGGATTTGGGAATAATCCCTATTCGCTTAACTGTGAGAAGTACTTGGGAATAAGCCCTAAAACTCATTGTGAGGAGTACCATAGGAACCCCGAAGTAGTTGGCCCATTGAGAGGACCTGCCAGTGAAAAGGGCAACGACCCCTACCTGATTGACTAGTTCCCACCCGTGAGGTAAACCAAGAGCTGTCGTTTGTGGAAAAGCGGTTATCAGTTTTACCTGAGCCATGGAGTGAGGGGTACTGCCCCAATATGCAAGTTGTCATACAGTATTGGTGGCCGAGTGAAACCCCTAAACTGTTATGAAACCCCTGAACTATTAGGAAGTCACACATACCTGGTGTCCATTTCTATTTTCAGCTGAACTATTGTCGATCACTGCTGCGCCGTTTTAGATCCAACCGTTTAGATCCATTCTGAAAGCCATTCTAGATCCAGCCGTTTCAGATCCCTCTGTTTCCGCTCACTTCTGGGCCATTGCAGATCTATATGTTTCAGATCCCTTCCGAGTCGAAGCAGCTCCATTCTAAAAAAATATATATATATATATAATAGAAAATAAAAAATAAGAAATAAGAAATTTAAGAGTATAAAATTCAGTTTTTTCTCCATATCTCCCTTGTTTTCACTCTATTTCCCTTGAAACTTCTTGGGAACCCCTGTAATCCCATTCTGCATATTTCATTCCTAAGAACCCTATCCCCACTTCCACTTCCCAAAGCTCGAAATCCCACATTGGTCTATTTTTAGGGTTTGCTATAACTTCCTCGGATTTCACCCAATCACCTTCAAATTTTACCACGGAGTTCCTTTCCTAATTCTGCTTCTTTGTCCCTCTTTGCCAAATTTTCCCATTCTTTCACCCCGCTTTTGAAATCCTCCTTTTCTGCTTCCCTGTCCATTCGACAGTGTCCAAATCCTAGTCAAACCCCAATTACCCTTCAAATTTTTTTCCAAATCCAGATTTTCCTTTACTAAAACAGTTTCTGTTTTTTTTTTTCTACCAAGTTCAGATAAAAAAAATAAAAAATCCTGGTTATGGTTGTCACCCGCGCAGGAGCAGAAACCATGGAAGAAGCACTTGCAGCCATCCAAGCCAAACTCCAGGATCTAGATGAAAAATTTCTCGGCCTCCATCTTGAACATTCAGCCATGAACAACAAACGGAAGTTCGAGTCTTCATCAGACAATGGGTTCTCTTCTTCTAGCAATTTTTGTGGTCTGAAGCTTGATTTTCCTCGCTTCAATGGTACTAATCCAACTAGATGGATCTATCATGTAGAATAGTATTTCAGTCTGCATAATACTTTTGATGTCAACAAAGTTCTGCTTGCATCCTTTCATTTGGAACAGGAAGCTCTTCAATGGTACCATTGGTACATCAAGACTCATGAAGAGCCAAAATGGCCAGACTTTTTCCAGCTCCTTTTGCAATGATTTGGTCCCAGTGCTTTTGATGAATTCACGGGAGTCCTCACTAAACTTTGCCAAATTGGCACTGTGAGAGACTATCAAACCGAATTTGAGAAACTAGCCAACCGCACTGAAGGATTGTCTGATGACTTTTACCGGAGTTGTTTTATCAGTGGTATAAAGGATGCCATCCACTCTGAGGTCAAAATGTTCTATCCCAACACAATGATGGAAGCCCTGGGGTTGGCTAAGTTGGTAGAAGACAAGATTGCAGCCCAATAGTGCTCCAAGCCCACTTTTGTTCCCTTCCGAAATATGGGTTCTCAACGACCACCCATACCGCCGGCTCCTCGACCACCTCCTATCAAACATTTGTATGAAACAGAGATGCAAGCACGCAGAGAAAACGGGCTTTGCTATAATTGTGATGAGAAATTCACTCAAGGACATAGATGTGTTCAGCAAAAGCTCTATCTCTTGGATGTGGATTCTCCGCTTGCCTCTGAAATTGGTGACGAAGATCCAAATACAATGGATGCTCAGGTTGACATTTAGGAACCGCCTATTGACCCTCCACCTCAGGATGACCAGCCAGAGATATCTCTCCATGCTTTAGCTGGAATCACCACCCCCCAAACAATGCGGGTCAGGAGTTACTTCAAGAAGCTTCCTCTTACAATACTCATTGATTCTAGTAGCACTCATAATTTCATTGACCCTCAAATCGCCAAACAAGCTGATTGTTTTATCCATCCTTGCTCCAACTTTGAAGTCATGGTTGCCAATGGGGGCACCTTATCTTGCAAAGGGAAGTGTCGAAATGTGCATATCTCTATGGGATATTATACCTTGCGCTCTGACATGTTTTCCTTGACCTTAGGCAGATGTGATGTGGTTTTGGGTGCTCAATGGCTACGCACACTTGGCCTTATCTTATGGGATTTTGCTAAACTTTGGTTGCAGTTTTCCCTCAATGGACAAAAACACACATTGACAGGATTACAACCAGGGTCTCTCAGCATCATCAGTTCACATCACATGGAAAAAATCCTTAAGAAGAATTCACATGGTGTCATCGCTCAGATCCATTCCATTCAGATGCAACCATCAGTGGTCTCCACTACTCCTTTGGATCTACAACAAATTCTGGATCGATATACAGGTGTCTTTGCTGAACAAGTGGGATTGCCACCTTCAAGGCCAGAAGACCATCGTATTCAGCTCCTTCCTGGCAGTGTTCCTCCCAACATCAGGCCCTATCGCTACCCATTTCACCAAAAAACGGAGATTGAAATGCTCGTTCGGGACTTATTGAAGCAAGGTATTATTCGCCCAAGCACTAGTTCCTTTTCTTCTCCAGTTCTTCTTTTCAACAAAAAGGATGGGTCATGGCGCCTCTGCATTGACTTCCGAGCACTTAATCACCTCACCATCAAGGATAAGTTTCAAATTCCTGTTCTTGATGAGCTTCATGGGGCTCAATTTTTCTCCAAGTTGGATCTTCGTTCTGGGTATCATCAAATTCGGGTTCATGAGGATGATATCCCTAAAATAGCTTTCTGCACACATGATGGCCATTATGATTTTTTGGTCATGCCCTTTGTCCTCACTAATGCTCCTTCCACATTCCAGGCCTAATGAATAAAATATTTTGGCCCTACTTGCGGAAATTCATTCTGGTATTCTTTGATGATATCCTCATCTACCGTAAAACATGGGCTGGACATCTCCAGCATCTGGATCTTGTCATGCAACTTTTCTCTGACCATCATCTCCACGCCAAACAGTCTAAATATGTTTTTGGACAGAAGGAATTTGAGTATCTCAGGTACATTATTTCAACACAAGGGGTTCGCGTGGATCTTGCCAAAATCGATGCCATGAACAATTGGCCGCATCCTCAGACACTCAAGAGCCTTCATGGTTTTTTGGGGTTGACTGGCTACTACTGCAAGTTTTCAAGGATTATGGGAAGATTGCAGCTCCATTAATTGCTCTATTGAAAAAGGATGCTTTTACATGGACACATGCTACTCAGTGTGCATTTGAAAAACTGAAACAAGCCATGTGTATTACACCTGTTCTAGCTATGCCCAATTTTTCCAAGCCCTTCATTATTGAGAGTGATGCTTGCGGAAATGGACTTGGTGCTGTTCTCCTTCAAGATGAACACCCAATTGCATTCATCAACAAATCCCTTTCAGGTAAGAATTTAGCTACCTCTACATATGAGAAGGAAATGATGGCTATTTTGCATGCAGTATAGAAGTGGCGACCATACCTATTAGGGAATCATTTCTACATCACGACTGATCACCAGAGTCTGAAATTTTTCTTGGAACAACGTGTCTCCTCCCCAGCACAACAGAAATGGGTTAGCAAACTCATGGGTTATGACTATGAGATCACTTACAAGAATGGTAAGGACAATATTGTGGCAGATGCTCTTTCTCGCACATTTGATGCCCAAGGTTCTCTTTGAGCTATTTCTATGCCTGCTCCAAATTGGTTGCAATTTGTTCAATAGGGTTATGTCAATGACTCTTCCTTATCTCAAATCATCCAATGCTTGACCAAAAACCCTTCTACTGTACCACATTACTCTTGGGATGGTGCTTCCATGAGATACAAGGGTCGTCTGGAGCTTCCCCAGAGCACATATCTTCAACAGGCTGTCTTCTATGAACTCCATGCTTCTCCATCGGTAGGGCGCTCTGGGTTCCTCAAAACGTATGAATGGGCACGACGTAACTTATTTTGGTAGGGCATGAAAATGACAATTCAACAGATGGTGGTTGAATGTGATACCTTCCAGCGCAATAAGGGTGAAACGACACTACTTCCAGGATTGCTTGAACCCTTGCCCATACCTACATGGATTTGGACAGATATTTCTATGGATTTCATTGAAGGGCTCCATAAATCAGTCGGGAAGACATTAATTCTCGTTGTGGTTGGTTGCCTCTCCAAATATAGTCATTTTTGTGCTCTCATCCATCCCTATACAGCCTCCTCAGTCGCTAAAATTTTCCTGGACCAGATCTTTCGTCTTCATGGCATCCCTTCTTCCATTGTCTTGGATCGTGATACGACTTTCACCAGTCATTTTTGGACAGAACTATTTCGCCACACTGGCACCAAACTGAAGATGAGTTCAGGGTATCACCCACAAACAAATGGTCAGACTGAAATTATCAGTAATTGCTTGGAAACTTATCTTCGTTGCTTCACCTCTGAACAACAACATCAGTGGGCAAAGTGGCTCCCTCTCGTTGAATGGTGGTACAATACCTCTTACCACACTGCCTCTAAAATGACCCCATATGAAGCAGTCTATGGTCAGGCACCTCCAGTTCTTCTTCCATACACCCCAAACAGTTCACTAGTTCAAGAAGTTGACATGGTCCTTCGAAACCGCGATTAGATTCTTCACATTTTGCGGGACAATCTTCACATGGCAAGAAATCGCATGAAGCAACAAGCTTATCAACACCGTTCTGAGCACACTTTTCAAGTAGGCGATATGGTTTTTCTTCATCTCCAACCATACAAGCAATCCTCCCTGAAACTCAAAGGGCGTCATAAGCTTGCTCCAAATTTCTATGGGCCATATCGGATTCTTCAGAAGATTGGGTCTGTTGTTTATAAAGTAGAACTTCCTCCTTCTTCCTGCATTCATCTAGTATTTCATGTCTCTTATCTGAAGAAAGTTCTTGGCACCAACATCAGTGGACAAACTATTTTACTCGAACTGGATAATGAAGGATCCATCCTTTTGGAGCTGGATGCCGTCCTCAATCGGCACACTCATCAGCTTCTCTCTCGCTCTATCACAGAGGTCTTAATTCAGTGGCATGGCATGCAACCAGAGGATGCTACATGGGAACCACTCCTTCAGATTCAACAACAATTTCCACATCTAAAGCTTTGAGAAAAAAGCTTTTTTTAAGGGGGAGGGGATGTTAGGAACCCATGTCTTCACTTTGTTAGTATATTGTTGTTGGACGCATATGCTTTGTAAGTCGTCCTGTAGTATTTGTTGATCCATAGTTTGTGTTATTGTTGTTGGCGCATATGCTTTGTAAGTCGCCCGTAGTATTGTTGATCCATAGTTTGTAGTGGCCCATGGTTTTGACCCATAGTATTGATGCCTAGACTTAGTATACAAGTGTGTGTTGAGGCCTATGAAAGCACCGTGAAGTTAATTGTATTGAGCTTTCTCAAAGGAGGTTGCCCCCTCAAAGTGGCCTGTGATCAATATAAAAGTGATTCTGAGTTCTATTATTTCTTATATCTCGTGTATTTGCATTAATTAATTATTCCATGTTCATCACAACTAGTTATACACTAGTATATATACTAGTTATATACACTAGTGGATACACTAGGCATATACACTATTGTATATACACTAGGAAGATACACTATGGATATTCCAGCATATATACTATTTTATATTCTAGTATATGTACTAGGTATATACACTAGTATATTGATGGTCTTTGATCCAATGGAGCAAGAGTTGTAGCTTGTGGATTACTCATAGGACGAGGTTTCATGTGAATCAATTTTTTACAGTGATGAGGAATTCAAGGAGGTGATATGTAGATTTCATGGGTGATCTCAACGAAGGTTCAGGAAGATATTTATGGAACCATTAGCCGAAGTTCAAGTCTAGTTAGAATTAAAAAAAACAATCAAGATAAAATAAAGGGATATGTAGTGGTAAAAAATGGCTTCAAATCTTTATAGCACTTGAATAATGTTTATCCCTTCCCTTGAATGGTTTTACATAGACAAATAGAAGAACCACCATAGAGTAGAGGGAAAATACGACATATAATTTGTTGATTTTATATTGTTTTGATTACAGGCTCTAATGGTGACTAAATATCTAGCTAATATGTCATTAACATCAACAATGTTATTCCAAATTCGCCCACTAAATTTTAAAAACCCCCCTAAAATTCACCCATGGGCTATAATTCGCTCCTAAAATCATCTATGGAAACAACTACCTCTGTCAAACCTATTGGAGCCATTAGATGGAAATAAGGTCTATGAAGGATCTCAATTGCCAACATCAATACCAAGGTGTTTATGAGATCGCCTATTCTTTAGGAAAATGCTATATTAGTGAGATTAGTTGTCTCATGCTGTTGGGGATGGATGAATAACTCTGCAAATTTATTGTGTTCTGATTCCTTAACTAAATTTGACATCATTGAAGAGGTACAAGGCACGTCACTGGGCATGGAATTACATTTAAAGTATTCCCTAAAAGAAATCCTTTAGACTAGGTATAAACATGGACATGGTAATGTTTATGATATGTGAAGTTCAATATTAGAATAACCACATAACTTAATAGTTGGTGTATATTGATATGTTACAAGTGAAATGTTACCAATATCTTATGGAGTAGTCTGTTTATTGTACGTTTATGACATTACGGTAGGGTTTGATAGGAATACGGTAATTATTTTTTGGAAAAATCCAAATTTCTACATGTTTAAATTGTATTTTTGAATCCATAAATAGATTCAACACCCCGAAAATACCTCCATGGTACCAAAAGTATGCAATTTCCATCGCTAATATACATGATTTTAAGATTTTTTAAATATTTCCAATCAGAATACAAAAAATTAGATGGAAAATGTGCTCGGAAAAGGTTGAAAATGTAGAATATTTAGACTACACCATAAGTTATGGACTATTCTATTTATTCTATGTTTTCAACTTTACGGTGGGTTTTGATCGGAATCTGATATTTTTTTTCAGTAAATCCAAATTTCTACGTGTTTAAATTGTATTTTTTAATCCATAAATAGATTCAACACCCTCAAATGCCCCCATGGAACCCAAATTATTCAATTTCCATAGTTAATATATGTGATTTTAATATTTTTTAAAGATTTCCAATCAGAATACGAACAAAATTATAAGGAAAATATGCTCGAAAAGGTTGAAAACATAGAATATTTAGATTACACCACAAGTTATGGAGTAGAATATTTTTTCTAAGTTTTTGAGTTTATGGTGGGCTTTGATCGGAATCCGGTAATTTTTTTCAGTCAAATACAAATTTCTACATTTTTAAATTGTATTTTTGAATCCATAAATAGATTCAGTACCCTGAAAAGCCCCCATGGCACCCAAATTATGCAAATTCCATAGCTAATATATGTGATTTTAATATTTTTAAGGATTTCCAATGGGAATATGAAAAACATTAGACGAAAAATATGCTTGGAAAAGGTTGAAAACGAAGAATATTTAAACTACACCATAATTTATGGAGTAGTCTATTTATTTTACGTTTTAGACTTTACGGTGAGTTTCGATCGAAATCCGGTAATTCTTTTTTCGGTAAAATCCAAATTTCTAAGTTTTTAAACTGTATTTTTGAATCCATAAATAGATTGAGCACACTCAAATACCCCCATGGCACCCAAATTATGCAATTTCCATAGCAAATATATGTGATTTTATGTTTTTTTAAAGATTTCCAATGGGAAAAGGAACAAAAATAACGGAAAATATGCTCGGAAAATATTCAAAACCTAGAATATTTAGACTACACCATAAGTTATGGTGTAGTCTATTTATTCTACGTTTTCGACTTTACGGTGGGTTTTGATCAGAATACAATAAGTTTTTTTTCGGTAAAATACAATTTTCTATGTGTTTAAATTGTAGTTTTGAATCCATACGTAGATTCATCACACTCAAATACCCCCATGGCACCCAAATTATGCAATTTCCATAGCTAATATATGTGATTTTAAGATTCTTTAAATATTTCCAATGGGAATAGAAACAAAATTAGACAAAAAATATGCTCGGAAAACATTGAAAACGTAGAATATTTAAACTATACCATAAGTTATGGAGTAACATATTTATTCTATGTTTTCGACTTTATGGTGGGTTTTGATTGGAATCCGATAATTATTTTTCGATAAAATCCAAATTTCTATGTGACTAAATTGTATTTTTGAATCCATAAATAGATTCAGCACCCTCAAATACTCTCATGGCACCCAAATTATGCAATTTCCATAGTTAATATATGTGATTTTAATATTTTTTAAATATTTCCAATCGGAATACGAACAAAATTAGACGGAAAATATGCTAGCAAAAGGTTGAAAACATAGAACACTTAGACTACACCATAAGTTATGTAGCAGTCTATTTGTTCTACATTTTCGACATTATCGTGGGTTTTGATCGGAATCCGGTAATTTTTTTTTGGTAAAATTGAAATTTATAGATATTTAAATTGTATTTTTGAATCCATAAATAGATTCAACACCCTCAAATATCCCCATGGAACCCAAATCATGCACATTCCGTAGCTAATATATGTGATTTTAATATTTTTTAAAGATTTCAAATGGGAATATGAAAAAAATAGACGAAAAATATGTTCGGAAAATGTTGAAAACATAGAATATTTAGACTACACCATAAGTTATGTAGTAGTCTATTTATTCTACATTTTCGACTTTATGGTGGGTTTTGATCATAATCCGTTATTTTTGTTCAGTAAAATCAAAATTTATACGTGTTTAAAGTGTATTTTTGAATCCATAAATAGATTCAAAACACTCAAATACCCCCATGGCACCAAAATTATGCAATTTCCATAGCTAATATATGTGATTTTAAGATGTTTTAAAGATTTCCAATCGGAATAGGAAAACAATTAGACTGAAAATATGCTCGGAAAAGGTTGGAAACGTAGAATATTTAAACTACACCATATTTTATTGAGTAGTCTATATATTATACGTTTTCGACTTTACGGTGGGTTTTGATCAGAATCCGGTAATTTTTTTTTGGTAAATCCAAATTTCTACATGTTTAAATTGTATTTTTGAATCCATAAATAGAGTCAACACCCTGAAATACCCCCATGGAACCAAAATTATGCAATTTTGATAGCTAATATATGCGATTTAAGATTTTTTAAAAATTTCCAGTAGGAATACGAACAAAACTAGGCGGAAAATATGCTCGAAAAATGTTGAAAATGTAGAATATTTAGACTACACCATAATTTATGGAGCAATTATCTATTTATTATGTGTTTTCGACTTTATGGTGGGTTTTGATCGGAATACAGTAATTTGTTTTTGGTAAAATCCAAATTTATATGTGTTTACATTGTATTCTTAAATCCATAAATAGATTCAGTACCCTCAAATATCCCCACAACATTCAAATTATGATATTTCCATAGGTAATATATTTGATTTTAAGATTTTTTAAAGTTTTGCAATGGGAATAGGAACAAACTTAGATGGAAAATATGCTCAGAAAAGGTTGAAAACGTCACCCAAATTATGCAAATTCCATAGCTAATATATGTGATTTAAATATCTTTTAAAGATTTCCAATTGGAATACAAACAAAATCAGACGGAGAAAATGCTCTAAAACTGTTGAAAATGTAGAATATTTAGACTACACCATAAGTTATGGAGTAGTCTATTTATTCTACGTTTTCAAATTTACGGTGGTTTTTTATCGGAATCGGGTAATTGTAGATTCAGCACCCTCAAATACCCCTATGGCACCCAAGTTATGGAATTCCCATAGCTAATATATGTGATTTTAATATTTTTTAAAGATATTCAATCGGAATACGAACATAATTAGACATAAAATATGCTCGAAAAGGTTGAAAACGTAGAATATTTAGACTACACCATAAGTTATGGAGTAGTCTATTTATTCTATGTTTTCAACTTTGTGGTGGGTTTTGATTGGAATTCGATAATTTTTTTCAGTAAAATCCAAATTTCTACGTGTTTAAATTGTATTTTTGAATCCATAAATAGATTCAACACCCCCAAATACCCCCATTGCACCCAAATTATGCAATTTCCATAGCTAATATATGTCATTTTAAGATTTTTTAAAGATTTCCAATTGGAATATGAACAAAACTAGATGTAAAATATCCTCGGAAAGGGTTGAATACATATAATATTTAGACTACATCATAAGTTATGGAGTAGTCTATTTATTCTATGTTTTTTACTTTACGGTGGGTTTTGATCGGAATACTATAATTGTTTTTTAGTAAAATCCAAATTTGTACTCGTTTAAATTGTATTTTTGAATCCATAAATAGATTCAACACCCTCAAATACCCCGATGGCACCCAAATTATGCAATTTCCATAGCTAATATATGTGATTTTAGGATTTTTTAAATATTTCCAATCCGAATACAAACAAAATTAGAGAGAAAATATGCTCGAAAAATGTTGAAAATGTAGAATATTTAGACTACACCATAAGTCATGGAGTAGTATATTTATTCTACCTTTTTGACTTAATAGTGAGATTTTTATAGCAATCTGGTAATTATTTTTTGGTAAAATCCAAATTTCTACCTTTTTTAATTGTATTTTTCAATCAATAAATAGATTCAACACCCTCAAATACCCCCATGGAACCCAAATTATGAAATTTTCATAGCTAATATATGTGATTTTAAGATATTTTAAAGATTCTCAATCGGAATATGAACAAAATTAGATAGAAAATATGCTTTGAAAATATTGAAAATCTAGAATATTTAGACTACACCATAAGTTATTGAGTAGTTTATTTATTCTATGTCTTCGAATTTATGGTGGGTTTTTATTGGAATATGGTAATTTTTTTCGGTAAAAAATCCAAATTTCTACATGTTTAAATTGAATTTTTGAATCTGTAAATAGATTCATCACCCTCAAAACGCCCTGAACCTAGATTATGCAATTTTCATAGCTAATATATGTGATTTAAAGATTTTTTAAAGATTTCCAATCGGAATACAAACAAAATTAGATGAAAAATATACTCGAAAAAGGTTGAAAACATAGAATCTTTAAACTACACCATAAGTAATGGAGTAGTCTATTTATTCTATGTTTTCAACTTTATAGTAGGTTTTCATCGGAATCTGGTAGTTTGTTTTTGGTAAGATCGAAATTTCTACATGTTTAAATTGTATTTTTGAATCCTTAAATGCATTTAGCACCCTCAAATACCCCCATGGAACCCAAATTATGCAATTTCCATAGCTAATATATGTGAGTTTTAGATTTTTAAAAGATTTCGAATCAGAATACGAACAAAATTAGATGGAAAATATGCTCAGAAAAAAGATGAAAAACATAGAATATTTAGACTACACCATAAGTTATGGAGTAGTCTATTTATTCTACATTTCCGACTTTATGGTTGATTTTGATGAGAATCAAATAAATTGTTTTCGGTAAAATCCAAATTTCTACATGTTTAAATTGTATTTTTGAATCCATAAATAGATTCAACACCCTCAAATACTCCCATGGCACCCAAATTATGCAAATTCCAGAGCTCATATATGTGATTTTAAGATTTTTTAAAGATTTCCAATGAGAATATGAGCAAAATTAGACGAAAAATATGCTCGGAAAATGTTGAAAATGTAGAATGTTTAGACTACATAATAGTTTATGGAGTAGTCTACTTATTCTACATTTTCAACTTTGAGGTGGGTTTTGATCGGAATCCGTAATTGTTTTCGGTAAAATCCAAATTTCTACGTGTTTAAATTGGTTTTTTGAATCTATAAATAGATTCAGCACCCTCAACTACCCTGATGGAACATAAATTATGAAATTTCGATAGCTAATACATGTGTTTTTAAGATTTTTTAAATATTTCCAATCGAAATAAGAACAAAATTATACGTAAAATATGCTCGAAAAGGTTGAAACGTAGAATAATTAGACTAGATCATAAGTTATGAAATAATCTATTTATTTTATGTTTTCGACTTTACGGTACTTTTTATCGGAATCTGATAAAAAAAAAATCAGTAAAATCCAAATTTCTACGTGTTTAAATTATATTTTTTAATCCATAAATAGATTCAACACCCTCAAATACCCCCATGGCACCAAAGTTATGCAAATTCCGTAACTAATATATGTGATTTTAATATTTTTTAAAGATTTCAAATCATAATACAAACAAAATTAGACGGAAAATATGCTCGGAAAAGGTTGAAAACATAGAATATTTAGACTACTCCATAAGTTATGGAGTAGTCTATTTATTCTACATTTTCAACTTTACTGTGGGTTTTGATCAGAATCCGGTAAATATTTTTCGGTAAAATCCAAATTTCTACGTGTTTAAATTGTATTTTTGAATCCATAAATAGATTAAGCACACTCAAATACCCCCATGGCACCCAAATTATGGAATTTCCATAGCTAATATATGTGATTTTAAGATTTTTTAAATATTTCTAATCGAAATACGAACAAAACTAGACGTAAAATATGCTTGAAAAGGTTGAAAACGTAGAATATTTAGACGACACTGTAAGCTATGGAGTAGTCTATTTATTCTTCATTTTTGACTTTACGGTGGGTTTTGATTGGAATACGATAATTTTTTTTTTTAGTAAAATCCAAATTTCTAAGTGTCTAAATTGTGTTTTTGAATCCAAAAATATATTCAGCACCCTCAAACACCCCCATGGCACTGAAAATATGCAAATTCGATAGCTAATATATGTGATTTAAAGATTTTTTAAAGATTTCCAATCGGAATACAAAGAAAATTAGATGGAAAATACGCTTAGAAAATGTTGGAAACGTAGAATTTTTAGACTACACCATAAGTTATGGAGTAGTCTATTTATTCTATGTTTTCGAATTTGCAGTGGGTTTTGATCGAAATACAGTAGCTTTTTTCCTGTAAAATCCAAATTCTTTGTGTTTAAATTGTATTTTTGAATCCATAAATAGATTCAGCATCCTCAAATACACCCATGGCACCCAAATTATGCAATTTTCATAGCTAATATACGTGATTTTAAGGTTTTTTAAAGATTTACAATTAGAATATGAACAAAATTAGACGAAAAATATGCTCGGAAAAGGTTGAAAATGTAGCATATTTAGGCTACACCATAAGTTATGGAGTAGTATATTTATTCAACTTTTTTTAATTTACAACGGGTGTTGATCGGAATCCAATAATTTTTTATTGGTAAAATCCAAATTTCATGTGTTTAAATTGTATTTTTGAATCTATAAATAGGTTCAACACCCTCAAATACCATCATGCCACCCAAATTATGCAATTTCAATAGCTAATATATGTGATTTTAATTGTTTTTAAAGATTTCCAATCGGAATACAAGCAAAATTAGACAAAAAATATTCTCGAAGAATGTTGACAATGTAGAATATTTGAACTACACCATAAGTAATGCAGTAGTCTATTTCTTCTATGTTTTCGAATTAATGGTGTGTTTTGATCGAAATCCTGTAATTTTTTTCGGTAAAATCCAAATTTCTACCTGTTTAAATTGTATTTTGAATACATAAATAGATTCAACACACTCAAATTCCCCCATGGCACCCAAATTATGCAATTTCCATACCTAGTATATGTGATTTAGAGATTTTTTAAATATTTGCAATCAGAATATGAACAAAATTACACGAAAAATATTCTCAGAAAATGTTGAAAACATAGAATATTTATACTACACCATAAGTTATGGAGTAGTCTATTTATTTTACGTTTTAACCTTTATGTTGGGTTTTGATCAAAACCAGGTAATTTTTTTTTCAGTAAAATCCAAATTTCTACATGTTTAAATTGTATTTTTGAATCCATAAATAGATTCAGCACCACCAAATATCCCCATGGCACGCAAATTATGCAAATTTCGTAGCTAATATATGTGATTTTAAGATTTTTTAAAGATTTCCAATGAGAATATGAGCAAAAATAGACAAAAATATGCTCGGGAAAGGTTGAAAACATAGAATATTTAGACTACACCATAAGTTATGGAGTAGTCTATTTATTCTACGTTTTCGACTTCACCGTGGGTTTTGATCGGAATCTGGTAATTTTTTTTTGGTAAAATCGAAATTTCTACGTGTTTAAATTGTATAATCCAAAACTAGATTCAGCACCCTCAAATACCCCCATGGCACCAAAGTACGCAATTTACATAGCTAATATATGTGATGTTAATATTTTTTAAAGATTTCCAATGGGAATAGGAAAAATCAAACGAAAAATATGCTCAGAAAAGGTTGAAAACATATAATATTTAGACTACGACATAAGTTATGGAGTAGTCTACTTATTCTATGTTTTCAATGTTACGGTGGGTTTTGATCGGAATCCAGTAATTTTTTTTCGGTAAAATTTAAATTTCTACGTGTTTAAATTGTATTTCTAGATCCATAAATAGATTCAACACCCTCAAATACCGCCATGGGTCCCAAATTATGCAATTTTCATAGATAATATATGTGATTTTAATATTTTTTAAAGAATTCCAATCAGAATAACAAAATTAGGCAGAAAATATTCTCGAAAAAGGTTGAAAACATAGAATAGTTAGACTATCCCATAAGTTCTGGAGTATTATATTTATTCTACATTTTCGATTTTACAGTGGGTTTTGATCGGAAAACAGTAATTTCTTTTCAGTAAAATCCAAAATTCTACTTGTTTAAATTGTATTTTTGAATCCATAAATAGACTCAGCACCCTCAAAATTATACCCCCATAGCACCCAAAGTATGCCATTTCCATAGCTAATATATGTGATTTTAACATTTTTTAAAGATTTCCAATGGGAATAGAAACAATGTTAGATAGAAAATATGCTCGGAAAATGTTGAAAACATAGAATATTTAGACTACACCATAAGTTATGGAGTAGTCTATTTATTCTACGTTTTCGACTTTAAGATGGGTTTTGATTCGAATACAGTATTTTTTTTTCGGTAAAACCTAAATTTCTACGTATTTAAATTGTATTTAAATTTCTAAATCCATAAATAGATTCAACACCCTCATATACCCCCATGGAAATTAAATTATGCAAATTCCATATCTAATATATGTGACTTTATGATTTTTTAAAGATTTCTGATTGGAATACAAACAACATTAGATGGAAAATATGCTCAGAAAAGGTTGAAAACGTAGAATATTTAGACTACAACATAAGTTTTTGAGTAGTCTATTCATTCTACATTTTTGACTTTAGGGTGGTTTTTTATCTGGATCCGGTAATTTTTTGTGGTAAAATCCAACTTTCTGCATGTTTAAATTCTATTTTTGAATCCATAAATAGATTCAACACCCTCAAATACCCCCATGGCAGCCAAATTATGCAATTTCCATAGATAGTATATGTGATTTTAAGATTTTTTAAAGATTTCCAATCGGAATACAAACAAAATTAGATAGAAAATATGCTTGGAAAAGGTTGAAAACATAGAATATTTAGACTACACCATAATTTATGGAGTAGTCTATTTATTCTATGTTTTCAAATTACAGTGGGTTTTGATTGGAATCTGGTAATTTGTTTCGGAAAAATCCAAATTTCAGTGCCCTTAAACACCCCCATGGCACCCAAATTATGTAATTTCCATAGCTAATATATGTGATTTTAATATTTCCAATCCAAATACGAACAAAATTAGACAGAAAATATGCTCGAAAAAGGTTGAAAATGTAGAATATTTAGACTACACCACAGGTTATGGAGTATTCTATTTACTCAATGTTTTCGACTTTACAGTGGGTTTAGATCGGAATAAGATATTTTGTTTTCAGTAAAATCCAAATTTTTACATGTTTAAATTGTTTTTTTAATCCATAAATAGATTCAGCACCCTCAAATACCTCCATGGCGCCCAAATTATGAAATTTCCATAGCTAATATTGTTTGAAGACAATCTGTTAATGCATAAAAAAACTGATCTCTCTAGCCTAAATGATTTAGATCTAGAACAAAAGAGTACATAACTTAATATCTTTACTAGTTAGATTAAATTGCAGGGTAGTTCAGAGAATCAATTACCTTATTGATCAAAAATCCTTTCTCCTCGTTTGATCTAATTCTAGTCCCTCGATATCCTGCTGCAAAACTAGATGGAGGAATTGGAAAAAAACGAACAATATGAAAGCATATGCTTATGAATCTAACTAAACAATATTATAAGACATAACAAGTTTATGGAAATATGTTTATATTAAATGTAATTTGTAGAAACTAAAAAGTATAGAGAGTTACAACCTATTCCTTGACGTTATGACTCCAACTCAAATGATATTTCCTCAAAGATCCAAAGCCTCCTAACTTCCTATGGATGAAGAAGATAGTCCTCACCAAATTCCACCAGCATATGGGTGCTTAATCCTTCCTCCCTTAACAATGGAGAGGGGTTTTGTATATATAGGGATAAAGGGATATAATAGGTTGATGATTTAGGGGAGAGGTCTAAGGGATCATCCCACTAGTTTAGGGGATTGAGAGCCACATTTCCAGGAATTTAGGGATAAGCCTCCACATCACCAAGCTTCGAGAAATTGCTCGAAGCTTCCTTTAATCCATTTTAACCAACTCCGATGCACCTTGCATGAAGGAAACATGCGTCAAAGGTAGATGAACATACCTTGAACACAGACACACTATGTCAGCAACGTGATCTGCTATGGTGCAGAGTGCATTACCTTGAGTTTGACGTTCCTTGCTAGAAGGAAAGCTGCATCAGGGTGACTACAAAAGGTAAAGGGAAAGGACAACATCCCTCCTTCCGATTTGTTATCCCATGAAATTCAGGGAATAAGTCATACAGATGAAACATGATTCATGATGATGAGATTTTGGTGTAACAGAATGCCCCCCAAAGCATGAAGCTGGTAAAATAAGACAGATGAAATGCTTTGCAATATGATGGATGGAGGAAAGAATCATCGGTTGGAATAGACTGTTGTAGTACAACTAACTCCGAGATATATGTCTCACATGACTCACAACATGGATGCCGACCAATACATTGCAGATCCATGATAGTAAAGACCGACTGAACACAATCATAGATACTAGACACAAATGTAGATCCGTGATAAGATGATAACACAACCACATCCAATACAAAGTGGATCCATGTGATATGACTCAAAAAAATTGTTGTCGTAACCTGGGTGAGATTTATGATTTAACCCAGGGTATTCAAGTCAAACCCTCAATGATACAAATCTAACCATGTGATTACAATGTCTTCAAGTCGAACATGGTAGAAATCACTTGATTACTGGTCGTTGATGTATACCGTTAACAAGCACGAGGGAGATCTCCATTGATGTCAATTATTCCCAAGGTATCGTAGTACATGCCATCGAAAGTGAATCAATGAGTTGAGGTCAAACACTCGATGGAATCTTTCAATCAAGAGACAATGATGTGAACTCATGTTTAAAGAAAGGTAACCTTCCATTAAGGCATCCAGGCCCAAGTTACTCGATTGGTTTCTAGATTTAATCCTTGGATAATGTGTTGAAGCCGACAAAGATAAATCTGTCGAATGAGGGCCATGGTGTATCCCCCATCATCGAAACGAAACATGATCAAATATGTTTTGGATTAAATCAGATGGTAGAGAAATGTATGAGACTGACTTGGGGAGGACCGACATGATATAAGGTAGAATGACTGTAGATAGTGAATCGATGAATAGACCTCTCTTGAACATGGGCATGGCATGATTTGGAAGTATTGACATGACGATAATAACACCAACCCCTTATTAAACTGATGGTGGAACCATTCTTTGGATGAATCAAAGGAGTGGAAAGACTCATGGAATTGGTGGGACTCGAAGACAAACAGATTACCCAAGTACTGGATGTATATGAAAGCAAGTGCCATATTCAAGAGTGACTAAGTACCTCAATAATTACTATGAAACAAAAACTCTTTCCTTTTCCCCATCATGATTGATGAGTACCTCTTTTGTTTTCTAACGAGCTTGAGGAGGGTAACATGTGCTCAGTATAGCTCATCCTTCAGACGAATCCAATCCCAAATTTTTATGAACTTGAAATATGAGGGGTTCATCCAAAAACGGCCCCTTCAATGTTAGGTTTTAACGAGTCCATAGAAGGTAAAATCGACGTCATTTCATGTTTAGAGAGTCTAAAAAGAACTAAAGAATACTCAAAAGGTTCTTTTCCGTAAAAATTAGACTCCTCATCCGAAAAAGGATAAAACAATATGAGAGAGAACTCTTCTAGTCATGATTAACCAGAGTGCTCCTTTTTCGTAAATACTACCTCCTGGTCCGAAAAAGGGGTAAACTATCACCAGAAAGATGATCATTCAAATTATTTTACAAGCATGAAGGCATCAAGTTCTCTTGGAAATATTTTCATATTTAGGGAGTTTGAAAAGAGCTTAAAGAGGAACTCCGAGGGGTTTCTTTTTCATGGGAGTTTTACGAGCCCCAAAAAGTGATAAAATACAACTCGGTGATTTATTCTCATCATTTTACAAGCATGAGAAAAAACATAAGTAAGCTCAATTCCATTAATGTTTGATTTTAATGAGCGGGATAATACCATAAAAAATGCTCGAAGAGTTTTTCATACCTGGAAACAAGCATGAACCAACCATGATATTTGTCGAATAGTCAGAACACAATTTTAATTAACCCGTGAACTTCAAAAATCGGATTAGAATCGATAATGAGGCATTTAACCATAAATTTTTACCAAACTATAGTAAAAATACCAAAATAAAAGTATTAAAATGGAATATTCCTTTCATTTTATATAAAAAGTAAAATAGTAAAGAAATTTTCACCATTGTTTTTTACCCATTTGGAAGAGTGCAAATTACTCCTTTGGATCTCAATCTTCAGGCGTCGATTGCGGGAGCTAGAGTCATCCATTTTCGACCTCGACAATGTCAGGTAGGGTCAGCACCTTTAGGCCTAGAGAAATGGTTATGCCACGACCTATTCCAACCTTTCTCTTTTACTTGAACTTGAACTGCTTCACATTGGTTGATGGGCATCACACTTGCTGATCTATTATTACTTGGAAGGGGGATACCATTATTACTATTTACTGCTATGCCCCTACCTGACCCCTTTACTTAACAGTTATCACCAACCCTTTTCTCTTTACCCACGAACCTACCCAACTTAGTGATCCCAACCTAGGGCTTGGATTAGTTTTCCATTTAATTAGCATTTTTTTGGTTTTTTAGGCTTGTGCAAAGGGGGATTGTGTGCCCTCTGGCCAGTGCACTTTCCCCCTACAGGAAGTGCATTGAGGGCTCTCTAACGCACTTCTTTCATGGAGAAAGTGCATCATCGTCGCACTGTATGTAAAGTCGGGGTGCATCGACACAAACCCACATGCAAATATAAAAAATGGGGCCCAAAGAACCCAAACAAGAGGCATGGGAATGTTCTAATGTTTGCATAATAGATGTTTGGATAGGTTTAGAATTTAAAAATGGTTCAATGGAAGGAACATGAACACAAAATGGAGGATTCCCAAGCGGCCAATGATCCGCATTGAATGAATGCGTTACAACAATGCAGGATACTCAAGTTCTTTCACATCGAGGGAATTAGGGCCCAAGTACCATTACTAGATCATTTGATTAGGCTATGGGACCCTAATAAACAACATTTCTAGGTTAGTGTTCACACTTTGACTATAGATGTGGAGGACATCTACTTTCTGATGGAGTTATCCATGCGGGGATCCCTAATCTCATTATCAGGGCCACTATGTAGTGACCAATCCACAGAGAGCTTGGTAGCTAAATACTGTATTCCAGGGATGCAAATGCTTGCTGGGAATATTCCCATCAAGTAGGTGCATGATAGACCACTACGGAGAGTACTATTTACCATAGAGAGGGTGGCGGGGAGCAAAGATCCTCATCATGCCACTAAGGCACACATGTTGTATGATATATAGTGCATGGCTCCTATAGTATTTAACTGGTGTGAGGGGCTTCTCGAAATCCCGAAGGAGCATCTCACCAAGTGTTGCCGGGGTGAGCTGAAACAATTTAGCTACAGATCTATTGTAGTATCATTCTTCCTATAAGGAGTTGAATTGATGCAACGTCAGGTAGATATAGATGATCTCGATCCATGAGATCCTCACATGGTACGATGGTCCAAGGTCATGGCCCACCATAGAGGCGAGGGTCCCATCATCGGTTATGGTCCCACCTTCTTTAGGTGGTTACACAGACAACTCCTGATGGTCGAGGACTATCCATACGCATGTACCGACTTCAAAGGTGATCCAGACTTGGTTCTTCTTAAGGGAGAACAATGGGGGAACATAGGTAAGAATGGATGTTTTCTTATATACTATGTGTATTTTACATGTTATGTCGTTATATGCATCTTTGATATAAATGTTTAGGAATGTGCAATGTACCAATCTAACATGAAATTGTCCAGGGAGTAACCAACATTGTTCATATCTCTCGGAATGTGTAGGTATTGAATTGACTCAAAGGACCTCTCCATAAGACGTACTCGTCGGAATAGGTGGAGTAGCGTGATATCACAGATAGCGTAGAATTGGTTAAGATGGGATACCACTAGTTATGAATCAAGATAGACAACAAGGTGGTCCACACCCAAGGAACAAGCATTGTATAATAATCCAATTACCGCATGATACTCGATGATATTGTTGGTCGCAAACCCTATGGAAGTTCCTCCTGAGTTAATCACTTCACTAGTAGGGGAATATAGTACCCACGATGCCCGAAGAGAGGTTATGGGTGTGTCGGCTAGTGCTGTCTGTGAATCTGAAACATGTTGCCATATGCACATCCAGGCACAACATGTTATAAGCAGGATGATAAGATCCTAACACACTAAAAAAAACAAAGTGTCACACTAATTAAAACACACGCCATGTACAAAATATAAGAAGTACTAATGCATTCATGACTTAGGCATTGTACCGCTTTAGGTAGAGCCCATTTCGAGCCTCCCCCAAAGATATTATGTCATAGTCCTCAAGTTCATACACTCCTTTTTCCAACACACGCTTAACTACATATGGACCGTGCGACATGGACTCAAGTTTTCTTGCCCCCAGTTTATAATGTTTTTGGTTATAGGTGAGGACCAAATCTGCCTCGTTGAAGATACGCGGTTTGAATTATTTTTCATATTGGGCCTTGATGCACTTCTTATGAGCTTCATTGGCTAGAGCAACATCATGGCGGGTTTCGTCGAGTTTTTCCAACTATAGAAAACATTCTTCCTCGGAGGTGGTGTTGGGTAAGAGTTCAACATTGAGTTTCAATGACGGAATCTCGCACTCTATAGGTAGTACTGCCTCTAGTTCGTAGACCAATTGAAAAGGCGTGAATCCAGTGGCAGTTTTGACGGAATTCCTATACACCCATAGGGATGAAAAAATAATGGTGCTCTAGTTGGACTTATGTGTCCCTACCATTCATTGAATCATGGTTTTCAAGACCTTATTGATGGCCTCTACTTGTCCATTCGATTGAGGGTAGTAAGGATTTGAGATCTCATTTCGAAAAACCAACCCGACGCTTAATGCATCCACCATCTTGTTCTAGAAATGGTATCCATGATCAGTGACGATGGATTTGGGGACTCTAAATCGTGCAATGATGTGATTGAACATAAAGGGTGCAGCAGTTGCATCGTCTTATTTGTATGTAGGCATAACCTCGGCCCATTTGGTAAAGTAGTTGACTACGACAATAACATAACTATGCCCCCAAACCGAGTTAGGCTTAAAGTTCATGAAGTCGATGCCCCATTTGGAAAAGGGATCGACGGAGATAACTGGATGTAGTGGGGCGAGATGAGAGCGCTTTTTCTGATGAAAAATATGACAAGGAGGAAACTTCTTGACTGCTTCAATACAATCGTTGAAGATGGAAGGCCAATAATATCTAGCGCATAGTATTTTCTGAGCTATATCCATCCCAGAAAGATGAACGCCACATGCCCCTAAGTGGTAATCATTCAGTACATGTTCATCCTCCTCATGATTTAAGCAGCATCAATGGATAGAATCGACACCACGATGATACAACGTATCACCAATGATTAGGTAATACTTTGGTTAGTGATGCACATGACGACGTTCATCATGAGATAATTGAGCATTGAAACATTGGCTCTGGAGATACAATGTGATATCTCCATACCATGGGTTAGAAGTACTGATAAGAAACAAGGACTCGTTGGGGAGACAGTCCATGGGATTGATTTTTGTATCAGTACGAGGAAGATAGCAAATAAGCTTCGTGAAAAATAAATAATTTTTGGCTTTAACCTTCTCAAACTCGAGATTGAATTCCTGAAGAATCACAATCTAGCGTGAATATTTTCCCCTAGTACCTGGCGTGTGAGAACTTTGTACATGGGGTTAGAATTGGCAATGATGGTGGTAGTGCGGAGGAGGATATAATGGTGGAACTTTTGGACAGTAATGACCCCAGTGAGAGCTAGCTTCTCGACATGTTAATACTGTGTTTTAGAGTCAATGAAACCCTTAGTAAGGTAGTAAATCATGTGCTCCTGGGCGTTACTATCCTCCTGAACCAAAACCATAGCGATGGTGGTATTGGAAGCAACAAGATATAGGATGTAATCCTTAGTGTAATTGGGCGGTTGTAAAATGTGTGCATGGGTGATAACATGTTTTGGGTTGTCGAAGGACTACTGAGCATAATCATCCCAAATGAAAGGGACGTCATTCTTGAGCAACCGCATGTATCCTTGTTCCTTTTCAGTGAAATTGCACACGAAACGCCTTAAATAGTTTTCCTTCCTTTGCAAAATTTGAAGTTCCGATATATCCGTTGGGGGTGGTAGAACAATAATGACTTCCACCTTCAGGGGATCAATATGGATCCCATCTTTCGAAATTATGAATCTTAACAAGCATCCATACTCGACACAAAATGTGCACTTGTGAGGGTTGATGCGGATATTGTACTGCCTACATCTGAGGAACAACTGTCCGTTGATCAATGTGGAAATCTCAACGATTCGAATGAGTAGGGAGATCGTCCAAGTAAGGCTCCACAAAGTCCTTGACATCATGGAAAGCATACGACATAGCCCTCTAGAATGTGGCACCAGCATTTTTAAGTCCAAAAGACAGTTTGCGATATGCAAACGTACCACATGGGAAGATTAAATCCGTCTTGTGTTGATCGAAAGGGTGGATCTTGTTAACTTTTTAGCATTAATTCAATATACTCTAGGATCTTTAATGAGAGAATAACATGTACAATATATCAATCATAGCAAGCATATCAATCATCACAAGAAGCAAACATAAGAGACAATAGACACACAGAGTTTCTGTGGGGAAAACCCTAAGGTGAAAAACCCCACAACTTCCTCGGAGATAGATAGAGAAATAGTACAACCAAAGTACAACCCAAGTACATAGAGATAGAATCCTCCTAGTAGCTAATCCTCCTCCTCACATGTGCGCCACTTTCCGAGTGATGTAGAGTGAGATAATGAGATGATCAAAATAGAGATCGGGAGATCTCTATTTATACTTGTCCTGACTGCCCAATAAACTTATGGGGATGACTTGTCTAGCTTAGCACAATAACCCATGGTTAACTTAATCAGGGCCGACCCCACACATGGTGGTCTAATAACCCATTGGCAAGTTACGACACTTGCGACACTTGTCAATACAAATGACGACACTTCCTTATATAGGAATAACACATCTCTATAGGAGTACAATATACATAAATGAAATACATAGATGAAATACATTCTGAAGTTACATATACATCAACAAATCTCTATCTAATTGTAGCTGGAAAAGCCATCCATGAATGAGAAGATAATGCTTCCGGCATAGTTTTCGATGATGTGGTCTGTGAAACCAGAGATTCTTCTCAATGAAAACTAGCTAAGGCAAGGAGACATTTTCTTTGTTTTTGATAATGAAACGAACAAGTACCTCTAAGCTTTCAAAATCTACCAAAAGAATCAAGAGCACTCTTTCACTAATCCAACAAAAAAGAAATCACACACCAAATCTAAATGTTTTTCTTTTTCTCTTTTCAATTTTAAACAAATTTACGAAAAATTGAAAAGGAGAATTTACTTTGAATGCAATAACTTAAATTTTCAAAAATAAAGATAAAAAAGTGGAAAAAAATAATCAAATGCAAGAAACTTCCAATCTTTGGAAATGCTTTGTAAAAGTTCAAATACACTTGAAATATTCAAAGAAAAGGTAAACAAGTTTTCATAAACAAGAAAATAAAAGATGATGCTAATGCTTTAAAACTTTTCAAATATCTTTTAATGATAAATTCCAACATAAGAAAAAAAATCTCTACAACACTTTCAAGAAATAAACTCGAAATGAAGATAGTGAACAAATTTTTATTTCTTACTCAAATGCACTCAAATATCTGAGAATGGTGCCACTTTCCAAATCCAAATTCATAAAATGAGGGGATACACTACTGGAAACTCTAATGAGCGATAAATATTCAAAGAAATGTGATCACCCAAAGTCTCAATAACACTCAAAACACACAAAACCAAACAAAAATCAAAATAACAAAATTGAGAAGGATCGGAAGTTAGATCGACAAATCGAACAAATTTGGTGAAATGATCAGGAGGCACAAGACTGAGTATATTGATGGGGGATGAAATGTCCCACATCGACTCAATCACTCCCTTGACTAGCCAGGATCCTAATCGACACTTAAAATTCACAATCAAGACAAGGATAACTATGTTGTTCTTAGGGGTTCTGTGAATGCAAGGAACAAAACAAAAAACTCATAAAATCAGACCAAAATATAGCTTGAAGAATTTTTTATACCAAGTGAAAATCAATGGAGGGAAACACACCCTGAAGTGTGCACTAGGGCATTGGAAGATCCAACAATGCAATATGCAAATAGATAAGCCGCGTCAGTGACGCAGTTTGCAAATAGCCAATTAGTGTTAACGACGCAGGTTGATAACTAGCAAAGATCATCAAAAACACAGTGACGCAAGGAATGAATGGCCCAAGTGCATCGGGCAAGATCTAAGACACAAAAATAAAAACACTTCAAGGATAAAAAGGTAGCAGGTCTGATGATGATCCTAAGTAGAGTCTGGATAACCTAAAGAGTCATTGAGGGTCAGATCCAATGGAAGGAAAGGAAATTAGAGGCTCAATCAAGAAAAATAAAGAATTGAAAACAAATCAAAAATATGATCTATAACTCCCCAACAGAGTCTCCATTTTGTTTGAAGACAATCTGTTAATGCAGAAAAAGCTGATCTCTCTAGCTTAAATGATTTAGATCTAGAACAAAAGAGTACATAACATAATATCTTTCCTAGTTAGATTAAATTGCAAGCTAGTTCAAAGAATGAGTTACCTTATTGATCACAATTCCTTTCTCCTCATTTGATCTACTTCCAGTCCCTCGATCCGCGGCTGCAAAATAGGATGGAGGAAGTGGAAACAAACAAACAATATGAAAGCATATGATTATGAATCTAACTAGATCAACGGTCAAAGAAGCCGATCCTAAACAATATTATAAGACATAGTAAGTTTATGGAAAGATGCTTATATTAAATGTAATTTGCAGAAAATATAAAGTACAGAGAGTTACAATCAATGCCTTGATGTTATGACTCCAACTCAAATAATCTTGCCTCAAAGATCCATAGCCTCCTAGCTTACTATGGATGAAAAAGATAGTCCTCACCAAATTCCACCAGCATATAGGTGCTTAATCCTTCCTCCCTTAACAATGGAGAGGGGGTTTGTATATATAGGGATAAAAGGATAGAATAGGATGAGGATTTAGGGGAGAGGTCTAAGGGATCATCCCACTAGGTTAGGGGATCGAGAGCCACCTTTCCAAGCATTTAGGGATAAGCCTCCACATCACCAAGCTTCGATTAATCGCTCGAAGCTTCATTTTATCCATTTTAAACCGACTCCGACTCACCTTGAATGAAGGAAACATGCGTCAGAGGTAGATCACCGCACCTTCAACACAGACACACTGCATCAGCAACGCGCTCTGCTAACATGCAGAGTGTGTCAGCTTGACTTCGACGCTCCTTCCTAGAAGGCACGATGCGTCAGGGTGACCACAAAAGGTAAAGGGAAAGGACAACAACCTTCCACCTGATGTTTTAGCCAAGGAATTTCAGGGATTAAGGCATAGGGATGAAACATGACTCATGATGATGATATTTTGGTGTAACAAATATATGTGATTTTAACATTTCTTAAATATTTCCAATCAGAATACGAACAAAATTAGACAAAAAATATGCTCGAAAAAGTTTGAAAATGTAAAATATTTAGACTACACCATAAGTTATGGAGTAATCTATTTATTCTATGTTTTTTACTTTATGGTGGGTTTCGATCAGAATCCGGTAATTTTTTTCGGTAAAATCCAAATTTTTGTGTTTAAATTGTATTTTTGAATCTATAAATAGATTCAACACCTTTGAATACACCCGTGGCACCCAAATTATGCAATTTCTATAGCAAACATATGTGATGTTAAGATTTTTAAAGGTTTCCAATTGGAATATGAACAAAATTAGATGGAAAATATGCTTGGAAAAGGTTGAAAATGTATAATATTTAGACTACACCATAAGTTATGGATTAGTCTATTTATTCTACATATTCAACTTTACAGTGGGCTTTGATCGGAATCTTGTAATTGTTTTCGGTAAAATCAATAACCCCATGGCACCCAAATTATGCAATTTCCATAGCTAATATATGTGATTTTAATATTTTTTTAAAGATTTTCAATTGGAATACAAACAAAATTAGACAAAAAATATGCTAGGAAAATGTTGAAAACGTAGAATATTTACACTACACCATAACTTATGGAGTAGTCTATTTATTATACGTTTTCGACTTTATGGTATGTTTTGATCAGAATACGGTAATTGTTTTTTGATCAAATCCAAATTTCTACATGTTTAAATTGTAATTTTGAATCCATAAATAGATTCAACACCCTCAAATACCTCCATGACACCCAAATGATGCAATTTATATAGATAATAGATGTGATTTTAATATTTTTTAAATATTTCCAATCGGAATACGAACAAAATTAGACGGAAAATATGGTTGGAAAAGGTTAAAAACATAAAATATTTAGACTACACCATAAGTTATGGAGTAGTCTATTTATTCTACGTTTTTGACTTTATAGTGGGTTTTGATCGAAATCCGGTAATTTGTTTCAGTAAAATCCAAATTTCTACATATGTAAATTGAATTTTTAAATCCATAAATATATTCGACACCCTCAAATACCCCCATGGCACCCAAATTATGAAAATTCCATAGCTAATATATCTGATTTTAATATTTTTTAAAGATTTACAATAAGAATATGAACAAAATTAGACGGAAAATATGCTCGAAAAACATTGAAAACATAGAATATTTACATTACACCAAAAGTTATAGAGTAGTCTATTTATTCTACATTTTCAACTTTTTGATGGGTTTTGATCGAAATATGGTAATTTTTTTTCTTCTGTAAAATCCAAATTTATACATGTTTAAATTGTATTTTTGAATCCATAAATAGATTCAGCACCCTGAAATACCTCCACAACACCCAAATTATGAAATTTCCATAGCTAATATATTTGATTTTAAGATTTTGTAAAGATTTCGAATGGGAATAGGAACAAAATTAGACGACAAATACGCTCGGAAAATGTTGAAAACATAGAATATTTAGAGTACACCATAAGTTATGGAGTAGTCGATTTATTCTACATTTTCGACTTTACGGTGGGTTTTGATCAGAATCCGGTAAATATTTTTTAGTAAAACCCAAATTTCTACGTATTTAAATTGTATTTTTGAATCCATAAATAGATTCAATGCTCTCAAATAATCCAATGGCACTCAAATTATGCAGTTTCCATAGCTAATATATGTAATTTTAAGATTTTTTAACGATTTCCAATATGAATACGAACAAAATTAGGGGGAAAATATGCTTAGAAAAGGTTAAAAAAGTAGAATATTTAGAGTACACCATAAGTTATGGAGTAGTCTATTTATTCTATGTTTTCAAATTTATGGTGGGTTTTGATCGTAATCCGGTAATTTCTTTTCGGTAAAATACAAATTTCTATGTGTTTAAATTGTATATTTGAATCCATAAATAGAATCAACACCCTGAAATACCCCCATGGCACCCAAATTATGGAATTTCCATAGCTAATATATGTGCTTTGAAGATTTTTTAAGGATTTCCAGTGGGAATAGGAACAAAATTAGACCGAAAATATGCTCGGAAAAGGTTGAAAACATAGAATATTTAGACTACACCATAAGTTATGTAGTAGTCTATTTATTCAACGTTTCCGACTTCATGGTTCGATATGATCGGAATACGGTAATTATTTTTCAGTAAAATCCAAATTTCTACATGTTTAAATTATATTTTTGAATCCATAAATAGACTGAGCAAACTCAAATACCCCCATGCCACCCAAATTATGGAATATATGCTCGGAAAAGGTTACCAATCAGAATACAAACAAAATTAGACAGAATATATGCTCGGAAAAGGTTGAAAATATAGACTATTTCGACTACACCATAAGTTATGTAGTAGTCTATTTATTCTGCGTTTTCGACTTTACGATGGTTTTTTATTGTAATCCAGTTATTTTTTTCAATAAAATCCAAATTTATACATGTTTAAATTGTATTTTTGAATCCATAAATAGACTCAGCACCCTCAAATACCCACATAGAAACCAAATTATGCAATTTCCATAGCTAATATATGTGATTTTAATATTTTTTAAACATTTCCAATCGGAATACGAACAGAATTAGACTGAAAATATGCTTGGAAAAGGTTGAAAACGTAGAATATTGGGACTACACCATAAGTTATGGAGTAGTCTACTTATTCTACGTTTTCAACTTTACGGTGGGTTTTGATCGGAATCCTGTAATTGTTTTTTTTGTAAAATATAAATTTCTATTTGCTTAAATTGTATCTTTGAATCCATAAATAGATTCAGCACCCTCAAATACCCCCACGACACCCAAATTATGCAATTTCCATATATAATATATGTGATTTTAAGATTTTTTAAAGATTTCCAATCGGAATACAAACAAAATTAGATGGAAAATATGCTCGGAAAAGGTTTAAAACGTATAATATTTAGAATACACCATAAGTTAAGGGGTAGTCTATTTATTTTATGTTTTGGACTCTACGGTGGGTTTTGATTGCAATATAGTAATTTTTTTTTCTTCCGTAAAATCCAAATTTTTACGTGTTTAAATTGTATCTTTTAATCCATAAATAGATTCAGCACCCTCAAATACCCCCATGGCACCCAAACTATGCAATTTCCATTGCTAATATATGTGATTTTAAGATTTTTTTAAGATTTCCAATTGGAATACAAACAAAATTAGACGGAAAATATGCTTGGAAAATGTTGAAAACGTAGAATATTTACACTACACCATAAGTTATGGAGTAGTCTAATTTTTCTACGTTTTTGAGTTTATGGTCTGTTTTGATCGGAATGCAGTAATTGTTTTTGATAAAATCCAAATTTCTACATGTTTAAATTGTATTTTTGAATCTATAAATAGATTCAACACCCTCAAATACCCCCATGACACCAAAATTATGCAATTTCCATAAATAATATATGTTACTTTAAGATTTTTTAAATATTTCTAATCAGAATACGAACAAGAGTAGACGTAAAATTGATGCAGGAGCATCGGGGCCTAGGCAGATCAGTCGAAGTTAGTCGATATGGGTAAAGCCGACCAGAGAGAGTGTCGACGACCATTGGTGCAGAAGTGCAGATTGGATTGTCAAAGTCAATGAGTCAAGTAGGAGCACTCGGTATGCAACCGACAGAATCAACGACCGAGAGATGTTTCGAAGTTTGAGAGTCGACATGATTGGAAGTCTACAAGTGACAAAAAGAGTGAGAGGCATTGATGGTCGACATGTGTCAAACCTCGACACCGACAGGTTTGGGCATGAGCCAAGCGAGGAGGAAGGGGTGGACTGGAGAAGCCTAAAAAGCATGAAGGGAAACCGATAGGTATGTCAAAGGTTGACAGAAGAGAGTATGGTCGAAGCAGTGACATGACCGACTATTGTAGCAGTGTCAGAAGGATGCGTAGAAGTCAAGGAGAAGTACTTGGAAACAGTTCGTGGTTGCTAAGGAAGTTATTAGTAGTTATTGAAGGTAGTTGGGATCATGACAGATGTCAACACAAGCGGAGATTGTGCAGCATGGCATGGGCACTGACAGTTCCAGGTCTGTAGGATATGAGGAGATCGACAGACAGAGGAAGCATGTCTCGGGGGTCGGAGTGATATCGGGAACAACAACAACAGAGTAGAAGGCCAGGGAGTTTGGGATCAGTTGGATAACTTGGCAGAGTAGAGGATTCCGCAGAGGAGATTTCGGGGAGAAGATAGGTAGATTTGAGAAAACAGTCACACGTCTTCCAAACATAAAGAAGATCGAGCCATAGCTCAGAGTTCCATAGCGAACTAGGAGAGGGTGAAGATAGACACACTGAGATAGCACACAGTTACTTATGTATTGTAACGGCTGAGGCTGATAGATAGTTAGTTATTTGCATTTCTGGCAGTTTGCATTGTAACCATTTCCGTAGAAGTAATATAAGCCAATTTCTGGCATCCTGTTTACATATTGTCTATGTGAACGTGTGTGTTGTGTGTAATTGTTAAGTAAGAACCTTTGTCATAAGGCACCTTGCATCACTTGGTATCAGAGTGGGAAGAGTATCCTGTCGAGGAGAAAGGAGGTGATACCAACCTGCGTTGCGTCAGTTGGTATCAGAGCTACAGCATCCTGAGATTTGAAGGATAGCCATATTAGAGCGGGAAGAATCTTGTGAGTAGGGGAACGTTAGGTGATATTGAGCCTGCAGTGCATTGAATAGCTCCAGATGCAGTTGGGTAGAGTTGTGTACCACTTGTTGAAGTCCGGTTGTAATTGGACGGAGTGGGAGTTTCATCTGAGGTTGAAAATGGCTCACAGAGGCGTTAACGTTCGAGGTGTTGGACGAAGAGCGCATGGCATAGCAATCACAGTTTATCGTGAGATGTTCGACGAGTGCGTTCGAACAATTCGAACTTTGACAAATGAATTCACATCGATCAAAGAGAGACAAAGGCATGGTTGTATTCCTGATGCGTTAGACCACAACGATGAGGAGGTCGGAAGAAGTGGAACTAAGGGAAGAAGTAGGAGAAGAACCAAAAGACAAACTGATCAAACTTCTGACGGATATGAGAGGTCAGACAAAGATAGATGTACGTACCTACTCGAGAAGACTGGATCCAGAAGACTTGATCGACTGGTTCAGAGAGATGGAGAAATACTTCGACATAGAGCAGATCGAGGATCCTAAACGGGTTAAGACTACATGTATGAGGTTGAAGGGTCATGCCTCATTGTGGTGGGACAATGTGCAAGCTGACAGAGTCAAGAAGGGAAAGGATAACATCAATTCATGGGATAGGATGGTCACCAAGCTGAAAGGGAGGTTCTTGCCAAATGAATGTGATTTCCTTGTTCTGGAAGTTGTAGAACTTTTGACAAAAAGAGATGACTGTGAAGGAATACACAGAAGAGTTCTACAGATTGTCGCTAGGTACATGAACGACTTGAGATATGCCATTCAGGATGAATTGAGCATGTCAAGATTCAGAACATTGGGTGAATTAGCCTACCAGTTAGCTATGAAGGTAGGAGAGAAACTGTCGAGAAAATACGCAACAACCATAGGTAGGATGACTGGTCGAGGTGCGAAGACTGTTTCTGCGAAAGGCCAAAGTAGCGGTTACAGGAAGGAATCTGCCAAAGAGAATCGATGGATGGAAAGGACATCTACAAGATAGAAAATGTAGGAGAACCGACGCAATGGTCGTGAGAACCACGGTCAAGGTGCATATGGTCGAAGTGGTCCATCCGACAGAAAAGGAGCTGACAGACTAGCCATAATTTGTTACGTGCGTTGACGAGTGGGACACAAGGAATATGAATTCCCAAAGAACCTACATGCTGCAGAGGTGTTGAAACCCAGACATCGAAGAGATGAGCAAGTTGACGAGAGGGAACAGTCACCATCTGAAAGCATTGAGGATGGTAAGAAGAAAATTCTGGCCATGACAGCCAAGAAGACACTGGTTTTGGACGACTGACGCGACGAGAAAGATCCAGCACAACGAAATGCAATCTTTCGAACTAAGGTGTGAATCAGCGAATGGCGTTGCAAGACCATAGTTCATGGTGGAAGCACTAAGAATCTTGTGTCGATGGAGGTGATCGACAATGCAAGGTTAAAGTGTCGAGAACACCCACACCCATACAATATCTCATGGTTGTAGAAAGGACACCATGTCAAGGTTACCAAAAAGTGCCTGATTAACTTTAGAGTCAAAGGATTTGAAGATAGTGTACTGTGCGATGTAATCCCAATGGATGCATGCCATCTGTTGTTAGGGAGGCCATGGCAATATGATCAGAAAATGATCTATGATGGTCGAGCCAACACAGTCACAGTGTGGAAGAATGGTGTGCAAAGAAATCTTAAGTGAAAGCCAGAGGAACATACCGACTGTAAGCACGATGAGAGCAAATTTTGGGAGAAGCGAGTGCTGATGTGTTCAAAAAAAGAAATCATCGCGGAGGAGGAAAAGTAGTCGGGATGTTTTGCTATCATTCCGAAAGGACCATGTGTTGAGAGGTCGACAATGGAGAATATTCTGGTCGAAGTCGGGAAGATGCTTGATGCATTTGGGAGCATAGTAGTCGATGAGACACCGACATGATTGCTGTCGAAAAGGAGCATATCCCACCTGATTGACTTGATTCCAGGGTCGAGTCTACTAAACAAAGCACCGCACAGGATGAGTCCGACATAAGGTCAGGAACTCAATCGACAGGTCCAGGAGTTGTTGGATAGAGGATTGATCAGAGAAGGTATGGGTCCATGCGCGATGCCAGCAATATTAGCGTCAAAGAAGGGTGGAGAATGGAGAATGTGTACAGACTCCAGAGCCATAAACAGGATCAGGATCAAGTATCGATTTCCATTGCTGAGAATGGATGACTTGATGGATTGCCTAAGTGGATCAAAGTACTTCACGAAGATAGACCTGAAGAGCGGTTATCACCAGATTCAGGTTAGAGAAGGAGATGAATGAAAAACAACATTCAAGACAAAGGAAGGGCTGTATGAGTGGTTAGTCATGCCGTTTGTATTGAATAATGCACCCTGTACATTCATGCAATTGATGAATGAGGTACTGAAACCATTCTTCGGAAATTTTGTCATAGTCTATCTAGAAGACATTATGATTTTCAGTCGAACCAAGACAGAACACTTGGAGCACATTCGACAGGTATTGCAGAAGTTGTAGGAAGAGAAGCTGATGGTGAACCTGCAAAATTTTTTCTTCATGAAGGAAGAACTGGGGTACTTGGGATTTGTAATCTCGGATAAAGGGTTGGTGATGTACCTAGAAAAGGTGAAGGAAATATTGGATTGGCCGGAACCGACAAGTGTGAGTGGAGTAAGGAGTTTTCATGGAATTTCCAGTTTCTACCAGAAGTTCATTTGGGGATTCAGTCGGATTTGTGCACCTTTGACAGAGTGCATGAGAAAGGGGGAGTCCAAGTGGACAGAAACTACCGAGTGAGATTTCGACAAGTTGAAGGAAAAGGTCACTGAGAGCCCAGTGTTACCACTCCCAGATTTCGACAAATTTTTCCAGGTCGATTGTGACGCAAGTGGAACAAAAATTGGAGCAGTGTTGAGCCAGGAGGGCCGACCAATTCCATTCTTCAGTGAGAAGTTTGATGATGCGAAGAAGAAATATTCAGTCTATGACTAGGAATTCTATGCTATTGTCCAAGCCTTGAACAAGTGGAGGCAGTATTTGTTTCCCAAGGAATTTGTGTTGTACATAGATCACCAAGCACTGAGGTATCTGAATACTTAGCCGAAGTTCAATCAGTGGCACATGAAATGGGTCGAATTCCTTCAAGGATATACGTTCATGTTGAGACATAGGTCGGGAAATTCGAATAAGGTTTCCAACATGTTGATTCGAAGAGTTTTGTTGAACACGACAGTTCAGGAAACATGAATAGAGTCGGTGAAGACGGAGTATGAGACCGACAAGGATTTTTTGAAAGCATGGGAGGCTTGTCATGAATCATGGAGTGTCGACAGAAATCCATACCTGGATTATTTCATCCAAGAGGGATACTTGTTCAAGGGACAACATCTGTGTATTCCTAGGGGATCTGTAAGGGAGCACCTAATCCGAGAATTGCATAGCGGCGAATTAGAAGGTCATTTTGGCATCGACAAGACCAAGGCATTGGTGGAAGAGAAGTATTTTTTTCAAGGAATGATGACAGATGTCAGGAAGTGGGTACAACAGTGTCGATTTTTCCAGTTGGAAAAAGGAACAAGTCAAAATACGGGGTTGTATACACCATTACCTGTACCGAATACCCCATGGGAGCACCTGAGCATGGATTTTGTGCTAAGATTTTCGAAGATGCAACAAGGGAGCGACTCAATCTTTGTTGTAGTTGACAGATTTTCGGAAATGACACACTTTATTCCATGTCCGAAGGCAAGTGACGCCACCAGCATTGTTGTTCTATTCTTCAAGGAGATAGTCAGATTACATGGGTTGCCAAAGAGTATCACATTGGACAGAGATACCAAGTTTATGGGACATTTATGGAGAACCCTATGGAAGAAACTAGACACGAGGTTATAGTTTACCTCAGCATATCATCTGCAGATAGATGGACAGACCGAGATGGTGAACGAAAGTTTGGGAAAATTTCTGAGATGTTTGACAGTTGATAGACCCAAGCAGTGGGAGAACGTGTTGGCACAAGCATAGTTTGCATACAACAATTCTGTGAATCGGTCGAAAGATTTGAGCCCATTCCATATTATTCAGGGAAGAATCCCACATTGAGTGGTGGATTTGGTCGAGTTACCAAGAGAAACTAGGAAAAGCATGGATGCATAATCATTCACAAAGCATATGAAAAAAGGGCATGAAGATGTGCGAAATCGCATAGAAAAGAGTAATGTGGCATACAAGTTGAGAGATGACAGGAAGAAGAGGCTACAGTCATTCAATGAAGGAGACTTAGTCTATGCACATTTGCGGAAGGAGAGATTTCTGACATGGACATATAATAAGCTGAAGCTGAAGAAGATTGGACCATGTAAGATTCTGAAGAAGATTTTGGACAACGCTTATGTGTTGAAGCTGCCGAATGACTTGAGCATTTCACCAACGTTCAATGTCTCAGATCTGTACAAGTTTGAGGAAGGTTCAAGCAGCAAAAGCGAGGAAATGTCGAAGATTGACTGGACAGTGCAGAGTCCAGATCGACTAAAGGAAGAAATCACAAAAGTAATAGAGGAATGCGAAGTCGGGTGTATGCGTAGTTCGTGAAAGAAGGAATACTTAGTGCGATGGAAAGACGATGAGTTTCAGGAGATGACATGGATTTCCGAAGAAGTGTTCAGGAGACTGATAGAGCAGTCCAGTTCTTTTTCACTTGGGGAGTTTGATGCAGGAGCATCAGGGCCTAGGCAGATCAATCGAAGTTTGTCGACATGGGGAAAGCCGACTAGAGGGAGTGTCGATGACCACTGGTGCGGAAGAGCAGATTGGCTTGTCAAAGTCAATGAGTCGATCAGGAGCAGCCGGTATGTGACCAACTGAAGCAGAGACCGATAGATGTTGTGAAGGTCGAGAGTCAACATGATTGGGAGTCGACAAGAGACATAAAGAGAGAGAGGCGTCGATGGTCAACATGTGTCAAATCGTGATACCGACAGGTTTGGGCATGAGCTAAGTGAGGAGGAAGGAGTGGAATGGCGATGCTTGAAGAGTGCGAAGGGAAACCGACAGGTATGTTGAAGGTTGACAGAAGACAATATGGTCGAATCAGTGACATGACTAACTACTGTAGCAGTGTTAGAAGGACGCGTAGAAGTCAAGGAGAAGTACTTGGAAACAATTAGGGGTTTCTAAGGAATTTATTAGAAGTTATTGAAGGTACTTGGGATCGTGACAGATGTCAACACATGCAAATATTGTGTAGCACACCAGGGGCGCTGACAGTTGTAGGTCTGCAGGATCTAAGGAGATAGACAAACAGAGGACGTGTGTCTTGGGGTTCTGAGTGATATCGGGAACACCAATAGTAGAGTAGAAGGCTAGGGAGTTTGGGATCAATTGGATAACTTGGCAGAGTGGAGGATTCCGCAGAGGAGAGTTCGGGGATAAGATAGGTAGATTGGAGAGAAGAGTCACATGTCTTCCAAATGCAGAGAAGATCAAGCCATAGCTCAGAGTTCCGCGGTGAACCTGGAGAGGGTGAATATTGACACACTGAGATAGCACACAGTTACTTATGTATTGTAATAGCTCAGGCTGACAGATAGTTAGTTATTTACATTTCTTGCAGTTTGCATTGTAACCGTTTCGGTAGAAGTAATATAAGCCAATTTCTGGCATCATGTTTACATCTTGTCTATGTGAACGTGTGTGTTGTGTGTAATTTTTAAGCAAGAACCTTTGTCATAAGGAGCCTTGGGTCAAAAATATGCTTGGAAAAGTTTGAAAACGTAGAATATTTAGACTACACCATAAGTTATGGACTAGTCTATTTATTCTACATTTTCGACTTTATGGTGGGATTTGATTGAAATCCGGTAATTGTTTTCGGTAAAATCCAAATTTCTACATATGTAAATTGAATTTTTGAATCCATAAATAGATTTAGCACCCTCAAATAACCCAATGGCACCCAAATTATGAAAATTCCATAGCTAATATATCTGCTTTTAATATTTGTTAAAGATTTACAATTGGAATATGCACAAAATTAGATGGAGAATATGCTAAAAAAACGTTGAAAACATAGAATATTTAGACTACACCAAAAGTTATGGGGTGGTCTATTTATTCTACGTTTTCGACTTTTTGGTAGTTTCTGATCAAAATCCGGTAATTTTTTCAGTAAAATCCAAATTTATATGTGTTTAAATTGCATTTTTGAATCCATAAATAGATTCAACACCCTCAAATACCCCCACAACACCCAAATTATGAAATTTCCATAGCTAATATATGTGATTTTAATATGTTTTAAAGATTTCCAATGGGAATAAGAACAAAATTAGATGAAAATACGCTCGGAAAATGTTGAAAACATAGAATATTTAGACTACACCATAAGTTATGGAGGAGTCTATTTATTCTACATTTTCAACTTTACGGTGGGTTTTGATCAGAATCTGGTAAATATTTTTTGGTAAAATCCAAATTTCTATGTGTTTAAGTTGTATTTTTGAATCCAGAAATAGATTCAACACACTCAAATACCCCCATGGCACTCAAATTATGCAATTTCCATAGCTAATATATGTCATTTTAAGATTTTTCATTGATTTCCAATTGGAATAAGAACAAAATTAGGGGGAAAATATGCTCAAAAAAGGTTGAAAATGTAGAATATTTAGACTACATCATAAGTTATGGAGTAGTCTATTTATTCTACGTTTTCGAATTTACGTTGGGTTTTGATCGTATTCTGGTAATTTATTTTTGGTAAAATCCAAATTTATATGTGTTTAAATTGTATATTCGAATCCATAAATAGATTCAGCACCCTCAAATACCCCCATTGCACCCAAATTATGCAATTTCCATAGCTAATATATGTGATTTTAAGATTTTTAAAAGATTTCCAATTGGAATAGCAACAGAATTAGACCGAAAATATGCTTGGAAAAGGTTGAAAATGTAAAATATTTAGACTACACCATAAGTTATGGAGTAGGCTATTTATTCTATGTTTTCGACTTTATGGTGGGTTTTGATTGGAATATGGTAATTGGTTTTTGGTAAAATCGAAATTTCTATGTGTTTAATTTGTATTTTTGAATCCATAAATAGATTCAGCACCCTCAAATACCCCGATGCTACCCAAATTATGCAAATTCCATAGCTAATATATGTGATTTTAATATTCTCTATAGATTATCAATCGGAATACCAACAAACTCAGACAGAATATGTGCGGAATATATGCTCGGAAAAGGTTGAAAACGTAGACTATTTTGACTACACCATAAGGTATGTAGTTTATTTATTCTGCATTTTCGACTTTACGATGGGTTTTGATTGTAATATAGTAATTTTTTTCAGCAAAATCCAAATTTCTACGTCTTTAAATTGTATTTTTTAATCCATAAATAGATTTAGTACCCTCAAATACCCCCATGGCACCCAAATTATGCAAATTCCATAGCTAATATATGTGATTTTAATATTTTTTAAAGATTTCCAATCAGAATACGAACAAAATTAGATGAAAAATATTCTTGGAAAAGGTTGAAAATGTTGAATATTTAGATTACATCATAAGTTTTTGAGTAGTCTGTTTATTTTACGTTTTAGACTTTACGGTGGGTTTTGATCGAAATCCTATAATGTTTTTTTTTGGTAAAACCCTGATTTCTACGTGTTTAAATTGTATTTTTGAATCCATAAATAGATTCATCACCCTGAAATACCCCCATGTCTCCCAAATTATGCAATTTCTATACCTAATATATGTGATTCTAATTGGAATACGAACAAAATTAGATGGAAAATATGCTTGGAAAATGTTGAAAATGTAGAATATTTAAACTACACTATAAGTTATGTAGTAGTCTATTTATTCTACGTCTTCAACTTTACTATGGGTTTCGATCGGAATTCGATAATTTTGTTTCTGTAAAATCCAAATTTCCATGTGATTAAAGTGTATTTTTGAATCCATAAATAGATTCAGCACCCTCAAATAGCTAATTTATGTGATTTTAAGATTTTTCAAATCTTTCGAATCGAAATACGAACAAAATTAGATGAAAAATATGCTCAGAAAAGGTTTAAAATGTAGAATATTTAGACTACACCATAAGTTATAGTATAGTCTATTTATTTTACATCCTCGACTTTAAGGTGGGCTTTGATTGGAATCTGGTAATTTTTTTTCGGTAAAATCAAAATTTCTACGTGTTTAAATTGTATTTTTGGAGTACATAAATAGATTCAGCACCCTCAAATACCCCCAAGGCATTGAAATTATGCAATTTCAATAGCTAATATATGTTATTTTAAGATTTTTTAAAGATTTCCAATCGTTATACAAACAAAATTAGGTGAAAAAATATGCTCAAAAAATGTTAAAAATGTAGAATATTTAGACTAGACCATATGTTATCGAGTAGTCTATTTATTCTAGTTTTTTGACATTACAGTGGGTTTTGATCAGAATCTCATAATTTTTTTCGGTCAAATCCAAATTTCTATGTGTTTAAATTGTATTTTTGATTCCTTAAATAGATTCAGCACCCTCAAATACCCCCATGGAGCCCAAATTATGCAATTTCCATAGCCAATATATGTGATTTAAATATTTCCAATGAGAATATGAAAAAAATTAGACAAAAAATATGCTCAGAAAATGTTGAAAATGTAGAATATTTATACTAGACCATAAGTTATGGAGTAGTCTATTTATTGTATTTTTTCGACTTTACAGTGGGTTTTGATTAGAATTTGGTAATTTTTTTCAGTAAAATCCAAATTTCTATGTGGTTAAATTGTATTTTTGAATCCATAAATAGATTGAGCACCTTTAGGTACCCCCATGGCACCCAAATTATGCAATTTCCATAACTAATATATATCATTTTAAGTTTTTTTAAATATTTCCATTTGGAATAGGAACAAAATTAGATGGAAAATATGCTCGGAAAAGGTTGAATACGTAGAATGTGATGTCCCCATTTTGACCCCATGGCATTAAAATCGTAAATGATGTAAATATCGTTATTAAAGCATGGTGAGGAGTTCAAGGCCAAGGCCCCGCTATCGATTTATTGTTTTATGTATCGACAATTAAAAATCGATGCATATGTTTCTTGTGCTAGCCACGCACAAAAGAAATTAAGACATCATGTAAATATGCATTTTAATGAAATACCCACAACTAGCTATGCAATGCAACAAGAGATGAGGGCATGATTTTACAAGGAATTGGGAGGGAAACATTCAAACCCTTGAACCAATCAAGTCAAGCCAAGTGTCAATGAGATAACCCATAAAACCCTCAACTACCTATGTTGACTTTTGTACCCAATCATTCATTTCTCCCAAGATTTGGGTGAAGTAGTTAATGCCTTGGGAATGGAGAGGTATGGATGTCCAAATTCGGGTATGGGAAAGCCACCCTTCATAGAAAATCATGATTTGATTCCTTGGAAAGAAAAGAGCCATGAAATTGCTCCCCAAGCCATTCTTCACCCATCAGTTTTTCTCTCTCACGAGTTTGGAGCTTCCTAGGTATTTTCCTCCATGGTTTTCCTATGTTTTCCTTCATTCTCAGCTAGGAGAAGGGCGTTTTTTTTGTTATATACTAGTGGGGAAGAAGGGGAATCAAATTGAGGTTCCATAGAGACTGTTTTGGTTGCAGAATGCTTAGATAGTCAGGGGAGAAATCGATTTCCTCCCTGTGATTGTTTTTTCCCATCCCACATTCTATTTTTGGATGGAAACGATTTTGGGAAAACCCATGGCCATCTTGTTTGTAAATCCTATTGTTCAAAATGTGTATCTATGCCCAATGTTTGTGCTTGTTGTGTGAGAAAAGAGTATGTTGGTGTATGGGTTATGGGTATCTATTTCTTTGGCTTGAGCTTGAATGCAAGTATCCAGTGATGAAGAGGGTTCATATTTAGCCTAATAAACCCAGCTGTGGACTAGCTTGGATTAGATGCCATGTTTGTTTGATTGTGCTTGAGCTTGAATGTGCCATTTTCCTTGTAGAAATCATGCCCATCTTGGGGGTGGTCTCTGAGTGCTGAAAGAATACAGGCTGGGAAGAGACTTATGGCTGGGTGGAATGTTGCAGTGACATAGCTAGTTGCTTGGGACAATTGCATAATAAAGATAAGTGTTTTTCTATCTATGTGTTTTGCGTTTGCAATGTTTAAATTAATGACTGTTATTGATATGTTGAATGCATATGTAATGTGTGTGCATGAGGTTATTTCCGCTGTGCATGTTTGTTGATTTGCATCTGCACACATTTGTTTTATTGCTGTGAATCTAATGAAGGGGCTGAGTTTGTTTAAAAGCCCAGATCTCAGTGTCATGATCCCTTCCTTGCATTGGATCGATGGGAGGGGACGTGACAGATTGGTATCAGAGAAAAGGTTGCAACATTTGGGCCTTCATGGGATACCTATCATAGTTGCAAAGGTAAGTATGCTTCCTGTTCAACACTGATCATTAAGAAAATCTCAAAATTTCAAAAATTTTCCAAGTGTTTTATGAATTTCTACCAAGTCTATGTCGACGCAATTTTGGGAGTTTTTGTGAGACACAGTCAGTGAGTTTTGCTGAGATTGTAGCGATGCAGTCGGTGACCAATCGCTTATTTTCTATGACATGGTTAGCCATGACGAACTTAAAATCACCGAAACGGTCAGAGGTTTAAGACTCGGTCGACGATCGGCGGTCGAAGGTTTAAGGCTCGGTTAGCGGTCGAAGGTTTAAGGCTCGGTCGGCGATCGTAGTTTTAAAGTTGGTTTGGCGGTCGGAGGTTTAAGGCTCGGTCAGCGGTTGGAGGTTTAAGGCTCGGTCGGCGGTCGGAGGTTTAAGGCTCGGTCGGTGGTTAGAGGTTTAAGTCTCGGTCGGTGGTTGGAGGTTTAAGACTCAGTCAGCGGTCGAAGGTTTAAGGAACGGTCAGCAGAAATTAAGCTATTTTTTCTGCGACATGGTCGACGATGAAGAGATTAAAATCGCTGAAATGGTCGGAGGAAAAATAATAAGTCCACCAATGCAGGGAAAATTGACCCCTGTCGTCCCCCAGAGACAGTCGTTGAATGTATGAAATACATTCCATATGCTTGGAAGATGCACTGCATAAAGGGGTTGTGGAATCAATATCCATTATGGAGGATGAAAGAGGCAATTCTCTCACCTTAAACTATTTCTTTTTACAACATAAGAAATGTATGCTTGGAAAATAGCAAGTAGGAATGTTTTGCATGTGTATATGTATTGAATTACTAGTACTTGGTGAGAAATCACAACTAATGAATCCTTGCATGCTTGGTAGGGAAGCCTAGAAAAGGATCACTGAGATGTGGAGGAGGAGCTCCATGTCATGATTGGAAAATTGGAAAGGAGAATCCCTCGATTACCCTCTTGCTATTGTGTTCATAACTCTGAAGTTGTCATGCATATAGATTATGGCATAAGATTGTTGGAAATGCAAGAGATTATATAGGTGAAATGAATATGCATCAGATGGCATATTAATAAACATTGCACAATACATGTGAAAATGACTATACATGTATATGATATTTCATATTGGTAAAATAGTGAGGTTTTACATATGCAATGAGCCACTTAAGATAATTATGGTGGTTGCTAATAATGAGTTGTGTTCGCACTGGTTGTAGGACCAAAGACAACCGAAGCATGGCTAAGGATGTGAATGATGATTGTTGCATATGACCAACAACCTTATGAAGAAAGTTTAGAGCCTTGGTAAGAGGCCAATTGATCAGGTAACATCAAGCGATGTTAATGACATCCATGCAGGTAATGGTTATTTGTGCTTAATTGCATGAATGTTGAAAGAGGATTTGGTAAGATCCCTTCAACTATGTTTAAACTATGTTGATTTGGTTTGCATGTGGTACTGAATGCTTGAATGTGAATGTCAACCTAGCAAGTATGGTGAGGTGTGGGTAAGTGAAGGCAGGGAGCCTTACACCCTATAATTGCTTAGAAACCTTAATGCATTCATATGAAATTATATCATGCCATTTGTGTATATTGGTTGTGAGTTTAACAACCAAAGAAAGTGAGGACTTATGGACCTACCATGGTAGTGCATGCTATGTGTGGTAATCATGACCATAATATGTTTAAATGCATAGTATTCATGAATTAATGCAAGGTTGCATTGAAGAGATCTACATTAAAATATTTTTTAAATGTTGTGAATGTGCATGCATATGTGTGGGTGCACATGTTGAGATGCATTATGTGAATGCATGGTTGTGATATATATATGTTTCAATGCAATTAGATAATCGATGAAATGGTGAACTATTGTTAATCCCGAGACCATTTCATGAGCTGCTGTGAATGCAGGAGAATGATTGCATGAAGAAGGTAGGCATGTTGATGGGCTACCAGAGTGCTCTGTTGGAAGGATAGAGTTGCATAAAAAAAAATATGGATGTGAAGTAATGAGTATATACAACTTATTTAAATTGCATGGACAGTGTACCCGTGTCTTGCAATTTTATTATGATAATGATGCGCATATATATATATGTATATATATTTCATTGCATTTCAAATGTTTTTTTTTTTTATGGAAACGGTTAAAAATTATTAGTGTCTGGCAAATGGGCTGCCAGGGCCTTTACAATTCAAATCCATATTTGCTGTACTAAACTTCATTTCCTGCTTAATAAACAAGTCAGAATTATGCTGTTGGATGTGGGGAATGCCCAAAAAAACAGTAAGACCATGTCTCTTTAACCTTAGGGGAGCGGGTGCTTTGATATTTCTCCGTTAACAATAAGTTGACTCTTACTCAGGCTAGCACCGCAGTTAGCTTCAGCATCTGCTAGATTGTTTAGACTCCTTAGAGTGTGGTAAGCCTTATGAGTTCTGAAGTGCTTCAGCATGAGTAGGACTTTCCTGTAGATGTGGGTCAGACTTATACCGGAAGGCATCTTCTTGGTGTGTAAATCCTTGACTATCAGCCTAGAGTCACCAAAGATAGTAAGCTTCTGGATGTTCATCTTTCTTGCTTGATTCAGACCTTGCCACAGCGCAAGATACTCAGCATGGTTGTTGGATGCGTGTCCTAGGCCCCAGGCATAGGACAAGACGATGGTTCCTAAGGGATCGAGAATAATGCCTCCTCCTCCAGCTTGACCGAGATTCCCTTTCGAGGCCCCATAAAAAAAAAGGGACCATTCATTCAGGACAGATCTCCACTTAATGAATTCCTGTTCTTCCAGCCTGATTTCCCAGCGGGCCTTTTGAGGAGGATTGGTAGCTTTATTGCTTTGCTGGTTCACATTGATCTCCTTAAACCAGCGCTCTTCTTCAGGCAAGAGAGTTGCCTTATTTCTGATAGTTGGCTTGGTGCTTAAAGCTTCAGAGAGCATGGTCCTAGCCTTAACTGCCACTTGAAATGGAAGTCTGCATTTCTCCTTAAAGATTCTATTATTTCTCTCTAACCAGACTTTCCAGCAAAGAAATTTCGGGGTCCACATCCACACTAGCTTGAGGATGTCTTTTTTGCTTAAATCGAAGGGGGCAAGAGAGATCCAGCTGCTGATCAGCTCCTTGATTGAGTTGGGAATACTTACAGCGTTTAAGCCTATCGTGAGACTCCAAACCTCTTTAGCGAAATCGCAGGAAATGAACAAGTGATCGGTGGTTTTTTCAGCTTAGTTGCACAGAGGGCATCGGGATGGCCCTGCCCAGCCTTTGCTCTTCAACTTTTCTCCTGTCAATATGCTGTTGTGGAGGACCGTCCAAATAAAAATGTCAATTTTTGGAATTGAGGCGAAATCCCATAGAGCTTTCCACGGCCCAGGGTTGGGAGGGACCCAAGGCACCTCCAAGATCGCAGCATAGCCCTCGGCTGCAGTATACATGCCCGATCTAGATCCCCAGCTGCGTTTATCTTTAGCTCTGGCGCGGATGGGAGACTTTCCTTGCAATAGATTCAGCAGGGTGGCAGCTTCTTCTTCTAAATCATGAGGATAATCGCCCAGGTTCCAATTGATCCAAGATTCATCCTCATATCTGTTCTAGACTAATATGTTCCTCAGCGTTCTGCAATTATTGGTGTGGAGCCATTCTTTTATATTGCCCAGGTCGCTGAAGTTAATGAGAGGCTGATCCCCAAGGATTGCGTCCTCCCAAATTCTGATTTTTTCTCCATTGCCAAGAGACCACGTGAGCTTATATGTGAAGAATGGGATGGCTCTTTTACATAGTGAAAAAATCAAGGAGCCTTTCTGCAATTTTGTGGCCCATTCAAGACATCTCTATCTGTCTCCTTTAAAGTATTTCTTCTTGAGGATTTGCTTGCTCCAGGTTCTTTTGCCAGTTATCATTTTCCAGAGAATTTTTCCTCCCATGGAAAGATTTTGGGTGGCCACGTCTCTTATTTGAAGGCCCCCTTGCATTTTTGGCCTAGTGATCTTGTCCTAGCTTACTAGATGGAGTTTTTTCTCACAATTACGGCCACCCTCCCACAGGAATCGACAGAGCAGCTCATTGATTCTATTTGTAATGGTTTTTGGAGCTAGCAACACCAAACATTGATAGATTGGAAGGCTGGTGAGGACAGAGTTCATTAAAATCACTTTGCCTGCTTTGTTGAGCCAAGTTGCCCCCCACGCATGGATCTTGTTTTTTAGTTTGTCCAGCATTGGCATCCAATGGGAAACTCTAGGGGTATCTTTGAAAATAGGAATTCCCAGATAAGTAAAGGTGTCCCAAATGGTGATGCATTCCATTTCGAGAATCCGAGCTATCTCCAGCATTGCACGGGGAGAACAGTTCCAGCCATAGACCTTGCTTTTGAGGAAATTTATTTCACTTCCGGAGGTATTCCTGTAACAGTCCAGCTCGATTTTAAAGTTCCTAGCTGTGTTGAGATTGGAAACTCCCAGTAGCAGCGTATCATTGGCGAACTGGGCGTGGTTTACATCCTTGACCTTTGGGACAATTCTGATGCCTGAAAGAGACCTGTTTTGGAGACTTCTGTTCAGCTAGTAGCTTAGGACAGCAGCTTGGATGACAAACAGCACCAGGGAGTAAGAGAACCCAGAAGGCCTTCTTCTTCCCAAACAAAGAATGGGGAGCCATGAACCGGTTCTTTCCAAGAGTTAGAAACAAGGTCGAGGAAACCTTCCTGGGTTACCCAGATTGGGCTAAACCGGAAGGGAATAGGACCTAACCTTTCCTCGGGATGAAGAGAGAGGGAGATCGGCTTATGATCAGAAGTATAATGTGGGTGAATCTTTGAGGATTCCATCATCCCTAGGGTTAGGAAGGAGGAGTGAATAAGGAACCGGTCAAGGCGGGCAGCAATGTGACCAGGTCCTAATCTTTTATTTGACTAGGTGTACTTTCCTTTGTCAGGGGTGATGTCTTCAAGGTCCCAATCTAGAATCAGGTCTTCAACCCACTCTCTTGTAGGGTCCCTCACTATTGATCCCCCTTTTTTTTCAGCCAGAGCTAGGGTTACATTTAAGTCTCCAGCCAACACTATGTTTTCAGGCTTGTGGAGACTCAGGAACATTTTTAAGGTATCCCAACATTCTTTTTTTTTAGAAAAAGAGACAGGAGCATAAATATTAAAGAGACTTACATTATGGCCAGAAACTTAATGAAGCAGCTTGGTGAATAACCAGTGAGTGGTTCCTCCTTCTTCAACTAGATCGAGCTTTGCAGAGTCCCAGAAGGTTGCTAAGCCTCCCGAGGCTCCTCTTGCACTTACAGCCCTAGCCGGGCCTTTCTTCCAAAACGAGTTGCTTGCACGGAGGAGAGCATCTTCCTCCAGCTTCGTCTCCTGGATTAGTAGGACTTCAGGCGTCATTACTCTTACTAAATCCCTTATAGCTTCTTCTTTTAGAGGGCTTCCTAGTCCTCTGCAATTCTAGGAGACGTATTGCATTATTTACCTGGGGGAGGGTGATGACCCCCTTTCGGGGTCTTTCCCAACCTCATTCCGGATCTGGTGTTCATCATTTCAGGAATGGTGTGTTGAGAGCCTTGGACCACGTCCTTGTAGGACTGCTCTTCCCTTCTCTTCTTCTCTGTCTTTCGTTTGCGTTTTGGTTGATCTGGGGTGCCTGATTGACTACTGGCTTCGGTGTCACCTTCCTCGAAGGAATCAACTCCTGTTTTCGAGCCTAGACTGACGTGTTCTTTGGATGGACTGGTGACACCAGGTTGATGGATTGGATCGGTTGGGTCTTGTGGTGCCCGGGCTTCATTAGCTTCTGGTATATTTCAAGGGTTTTGGGATACATTGGGATCTTCCTGAGTAGAAGTTTTTGAGCTGCCTTCCTTTGGAGGACCCTGGGCCATTCTTTCCTTGCTTCTGGCAATATTCGTGGGTTTTCCCTTTTTTACTTTCTGCCATCCTTCAGCGTCTTCTTTCTCAGCAACTAGCTTGGGACAATATCTTTGGAAATGGCCATGTTCTTGGCAGTTCCTGCACTTGAAGGGCAGATGCTCATAATCCAGCTTCTGGTAATGAGTCCATGATCCGACTTTTAATTTTATTGCCTCCAGGAGATCGGCTTCCAGGTCAGCTTCAACGCAGATTCTGGCACAGGTATATTGGCCCTTATTATCAGCTTTGTCAATGTATCGCCCGATTCCATTCCCTTTTCTCTGCAAGGAATCAAAGTCCCAGCAATGCACCGGGAGGTTAGGGAGCCTGACCCACACTGGCACTTCCTTGGGGAGATCGATCGAAGGATCAAAGTCTGGTGTCCATTTATTCAGATATAAGCCCTGCGTCCCCATGAAGTAGGGGTCGTTTCTAAAGATTAAGTCTCGGTCTTCTTCTGAGATAAATTCAAAGATGAAGAACCCTCGTCCTACAGGGTAACAAGTCACTCCATTTTTGAGGTTGGGCCTCCAATTCCTCTGTATCCAGTCATCTGTTGTTTTAGTGGAGGGCCATAGGCCCATGAACTACCCCACGAGACCTCATTTTTCCAAGGCCAGCGCTATTTTCATTGGTTTTTCTTCAGGCAGGGAGATTTCTGGGATTTCTTCTAGCTTCTTTATGAATTTGGGGACCTCTGGAGGAGAGGTTTTCTTGCCTCTGCCATGGACAAGCCTGCTGAAGGCTTCCTCATCAGATTTGGATGGGGGGGGGGCGGCCTCCCCTCCCCCAGGCGCCGCTGTTCTTCTCCACAGAGCCTTTGCTGCCCTCACATGTTCTCAGCTAACCCTAGCGCGCAGGTATCTCCTTGAGTGATCTCTGGTGCATGGCTGTCTTGTTCTCTTAATTTTAGGGATACTATCGTCTATTGCATTTCAAATGTTAACAGCTGAAGGTGTTTGAATTATTGAGTGTTATAATTCTGAGATCACTGCAGTGACTGTTGTAGCAATGAAATGATTATATGCACAGATACTCAAAATTTGTTTGGCGAATTGAAGTTTCAGATTTCAGGTATAAATGTTTTAAGTATGGAAATGAGGATAATTCCATAGTAAAGACTGGGATCTACCATGTGTAGAAGCCAAAGTGAAAGGTTATGAGAAGGTTCTCATGGTTGTAACTTATGCATGAAAAAAATCTGAAAATTTTATGGTTTAAGTTTAGGAGAATAATCTCATGGTTGCAAATCTAATTTCTATACAAAAATAGATTTATAAATTTCAGATTTGAAACTTTGCTAATGACTGTTTGGCTTATATAAAGTTGTGTCAAGAGGACATGATGTAGGTGGATGTTCATGTATGATAGCAAGTGTAAAACCATAATGGACAGAGTGATACCATTTACAATAGCCAAACATTATAAGGAGGGCCTTATGATTAAGCAAATCAATTTCTGTGGTAGATAGAGTTGCAAATTCATATTGAATTTAAGTATTAATGCCGTTGATATGTTATGGAACAATCAGATTTGAATTTATTGTTAAATGTTGCTGATTGTTTCTCTATTTGATAAGTGTGCCAGGAAGAAACATTGCAAGAAATACCATGAGTGAGGGCCTGCAGAAGCCAAACTCCATGGGAAGAATCCCATGCTTTGGAAATGGGTTTCAGGTGAAATGCCATTGTAAATTTTGATAATGTCTCAGCCGAACTGCATATTAGTAAATCATGTGAGTGAGACAGTAAAATTATGCCAAGGAGGCATGTGTGGGATATGGAACGTGAAAATATTGGGGTGGAAAACTGAAGGACTATTGACTCAGAGAAGGGAACCCCCATTCATCGCAAATGAAGGAAAGATACATCTGTAAAATGGATGAGTATTCTGTGACCCTAACTAAGAATATACATGTTTGGTTATTAGATTTAATATGAAGAGCATGCTTTATTATTTTGTTATTATTCCATACTGCTTGAGTATGATTAGGGCCCACATAGATCACATCCGAAAGGGAGTACACACCTTTTTGGTGCTGGGTTATGATAGGGTTGTCAATATTGACTACACCTTAAGGGAATGGACGCATTCCTGGTGTTCAATACTTGATAGTGAATGTGGTTGCAATTTTGGGATGACAATACTAATGAGCTTCCTTATACTTCTTATTTTGTCATCTTACACATATGCTTGATAAACCTAGTCGGCGTACTGGCTTGGCATGTTGTTAAATTGGATGCCTGATAAACCCAGTCAACATACTGGCTTGGCATGTTGTTAAATTGGATACCTGATAAACCCAGCTGGCATACTGGCTTGGCATGTTGTTAAATTGGATGCCTGATAAACCCAGTCGGTGTACTGGCTTGGCATTGGTTATTTGAATGTTGTAGTCAAGGGTTGTTGTATGCCTGATAAACCCAGTCCGTGTACTAGATTGGCATTGGTTATTTGAATGTTGTGGAGGTATTAGTGAAGGTTTGTTGCATGCCTGATAAACCCAGTCGGTGTACTAGCTTGGCATTAGTTAATTGCATGCTGTGGAGGTATTGGTGAAGGGTGTTATTTCCTGACAAACCCAGTTCGAGAATTGGCTTGGAAATGGTCGTTGTATGCTTGATAAACCCAGTCGGCATACTGGCTTAGCATACTGATTTTTGAAATGTTTGATTAACCCAATGGGTGTACTGACTCAGCATACTAATTTTTGAAATGCTTGGTAAACCCATTCGGCATACTAGCTTAGCATACTGATTTTTGAAATGCTCAATAAACCCAGTCGACATACTGGTTTAGCATACTTATTTTTAAAATGCTTGATAAACCCAGTTGGCGTACTGGATTAACATACTGATTTTTGAAATGCTTGATAAACCCAGTCGGCATACTAGCATAGCATACTGATTTTTGAAATGCTTGATAAACCCAATCGGTGTACTGGCTTAGCATACTGATTTTTGAAATGCTTGATAAACCCAGTCGGTGTACTGGCTTAGCATATTGATTTTAGGGATGCCTGATAAACCCAGTCAGCATACTGGCTTGGCATTTCCTATTCAAATGATGTTGTGGAGAAGCATGTGTGCTGACCAACCATCAACCCCACAGGTGATCCAAGTCTCGTAAAGTAGAGAATAAAACCTGTGGAGTAGCGAGGAAATGCACAGTACAGATAAGTATTCAATTTCATTTATTTCTTGCTTGGAATAATGAAGATTTTAGGTATAAGTTTTCTAACAGCTAAGCTGGTACACTGTTGTTTCGTTGTTGGAAACCTTGGTAATTGCAGGAAGCAAAGACCCTGAAAGAACTATAAATGCTTGGTGAATCTAGAGAGTAACTGGTTGGGCACTATAAAATTCTTGGTAAATCTAGAGAGTAACTGGTTGGGCGCTATAAAATTCTTGGTAAACCCAGAGAGTAATTGGTTGGGCATTAACTACTTGATGTAGTGGAGTAGCCTGCGTGCTGGCCCAACATTCATTATTGTATCCACGGGAAATCCAAGGCTTGTAAAGGAAAGAAGGAGCCTTTGGAATAAAGTATTGCTGGAAGCAAGGACTGTGAAGGCATCCTAGGGATGCATGTTGACATGTGACCGTCCGAAAGAGCTCAGTATGAGCAGTAATGAAAGATAGTGCTAGTGGACATGAGTGGGTCCTAGAAGCCAAAGGTTATGTAGGCAACAATGGATAAGGGTTCCCTAGTTGAAAAGCCTTAGACAGACCTTAGACACTAAGTGTCATAGCCAAGAAAGGGCAAGTCAAGCATTCACATTGAAGTGAAAGAGGCTAAGGAGCATGTAACCACAAGTAAGGGTGTGGCTCCGAATGGGAACAAGACTAACAGGGGGAAAATCTTACTCTTCTCATTCCTTTTTTATTGATGCATTTCAGAAATAGAGGATTGTTGAATGCAAGTTGTGACTAGAAGTTGATTGTTTTTATTGCTTGAAATAAATTGTGAATGCTGAAATAGTTATTTCCCCGTGAAATGATGAACATGAATGAGTTCATGTGTATGTTGGGAAAGCACGAAAAGTGTGGAACTCTCATGAGTAAAGCATGGACGCTTCATGTCAATTGGGAAAATAATTGACTAATTTTAATATTGTGTTGTGCTTGTCCTAACAGGAATCTCCATGATGAATCTCACAGGTGAGGAATTGAAAACCATTGCTTGCAACTATTACCAAGAAAGGGTTGCTAGTGAGCAAAGTGAGAGCCAGTTGTGCACATTGTCCATGGAAACATACCAAAACTATTTGATTTGGCTGAAAATCTTCCTCAAATAGTTGTCAAGACAATAAGAAAGATGGCATCCATGAAATTCCAGACTTGTAGATCAGCTGGAGGGTCAATAAAAGGAAGGGATTGCTATGGAGCAATGCCCACCTGCAGAGATGGAATATCAAAGCTAGCAGGAGCATCTTGTGGAAGCCAAAGGACTTGGTCCTGAAAGTTCAAAGTAAAGAGATGAAACGCAGGATAGACTTGCCACATTTATGAATTTTGGACATGTGTAAAGTGGGTATTTATTCTTGAGTGTTGAGCACTGAGGACAATGCTAATGTAAGGGGGAGGAGAATGTAATGTCCCCATTTTGAGCCCATGGAATTAAAATCGTAAATGATATAAATATCATTTTTAAATCATGGTGATGAGCTCAAGGCCAAGGCCCTGCCATCGATTTATCGTTTTATGTATCGGCAATTAAAAATCGATGCATATGGTTCTTGTGCTAGCCATGTACAATAGAAATTAAGACATCATGTAAATATGCATTTTAATGAAATACCCACAACTAGCTATGCAATGCAACAAGAGATAGGGGAATGATTTTACAAGGAATTTGGAGGAAAACATTCAAACCCTTAAACCAATCAAGTCAAGCCAAGTGTCAATGAGATAACCCATAAAACCCTTAACTACACATGTTGAGTTTTGTACCCAATCATTCATTTGTCCCAAGAGTTGGGTGAAGTAGTTAATGCCTTGGGAATGGAGAGGTATGGTTGTCCAAATTCGGGTATGGGCAAGCCACCCTTCATAGAAAATCGTGTTTAGCTTCCTTGGCAAGAAAAAAGCCATGAAATTGCTCCCCAAGCCATTCTTCACCCATCCGTTTTGCTCTCTCACGAGTTTGGAACTTCCTGCGTGTTTTCCTCCATGGTTTTTCTTTGTTTTCCTTCATTCTCAGCTGGGAGAAGGGCTTTTTTTTGTTATATACCAATGGGGAAGAAGGGAAATCGAATTGGGGTTCCATAGAGATTGTTTCGGCCGCTGAATGATTAGATAGTTGGGGGAGAAATCGATTTCCTCCCTGTGATTGTTTTTCCCCATCCCACATTCTGTTTTTGGATGGAAACGATTTGGGGAAAGCCCATGGCCATCTTGTTTGTAAATCCCATTGTTTAAAATGTGTATCCATGCCCAATGTTTGTGCTTGCTGTGTGAGAAAAGAGGATGTTGGGGTATGGGTTATGGCTATCTATTGCTTTTGCTTGAGCTTGAATGCAAGTATCCAGTGATGAAGAGGGTTCAGATTTAGCTTGACAAACCCAGCTGTGGACTGGCTTGGCTTAGATGCCATGTTTGTTTGGTTGTGCTTGAGCTTGAATGTGCCCTTTTCATTGTATAAATCATGCCCAGTTCGGGGGTGGTCTCTGAGTGCTGAAAGAATACAGGCTAGGCAGAGACCAATGGTTGCGTGGAATGTTGCAGTGACATAGCTAGTTGCTTGGGACAATTGCACAATAAAGATAAGTGTTTTTCTATCTATGTGTTTTGCCTCTGCAATGTTTAAATTAATGACTGTTATTGATATGTTGAATGCATATGTAATGTGTGTGGATGAGGTTATTTCCGTTGTGCATGTTTGTTGATTTGCATTTGCATATATTTGTTTTATTGCTGTGAATCTAATGAAGGGTCTGAGTTTGTTTAAAAGCCCAGATCTCAGTGTCATGATCTTCCTTGCATTGGAACGATGGGCAAGGGACGTGAATATTTAGACTACACCATAATTTATGGATTAGTCTATTTATTCGACGTTTTCGACTTTACGGTGGGTTTTAATCGGAATCTGGTAATTGTTTTTCTGTAAAATCAAAATTTCTACATGTTTAAATTGTATTTTGAATCCATAAATAGATTCAACACCCTCAAATACCCCCATAGAACCCAAATTATCCAATTTCGTATAATATCCATAGGAGATAAATTTCATTTGGAAGGTGGGAGAGATGAATCAATTTTATCTGAATCAAAGGTATCAACTTTCATGAGATAGTTTTGTTCCACCTACATCGACATTAACACTTGAGGATATTGATTTCCCTCAATTTGATCAAGTAGTAGTTGAACTTGATTTATCCAAAAAAACCCCATTTCTTTGGTTTTGATTTGGCTCCTTCGTTTTTGGAAGGATGAGAAAGCATGAGGACAAGTAGCTTGCATATGTCCTAGATGATGACATAACCTATTAAAAGAATTACATCAAAAAAATATTGACCATTTTAATTATATTAGTCACGATTAAGTATATATTTAAAATAATTTAAGGTGGAAGTGTTCTTCTAGTATACTGAGTTTAATGTTTAATAATTTTAAAATACCATTAAATTAGTTATTTTTTAGTTTCATAGTTACACATATATTTGGTTTCAAGGTCAAAATTATATTCCATATTCTAGCATTCTTTTTTATTTTATTTTTTTAACTTCTTCCAGCTAGAGAGGCTAAATACCATGTATCCATGTCTTCTACTCTATCCCATGAGAAAGGAGTGGATTAGATTATTCATTGTCGAGTTACTCCATTCAAATCATTGCGAATGTTCGGTTTCTTATTTACCTCATTCGAACAAATGCACTCTCTGAACTCTATTCCTTCATAAAATTCCATCACTTTGGTTTTGATTTAGTCCCTCTTTTCTTGGGAGGCTCATCCCAAGAATGGGAACTAGTAACTTGTAAATGTGTTGGAAGATGACATCTTCTACACCCAAATGTTGTTTTCTCACAATCCAAGTCTTGTGTGTATTAATCTTTTTGAATTTGAGAATCATTTTTCTTAGAAGACCATTACTAAGATCTATATCGACACATATATGCTCATATGTGCATAAACCTACTAAAACTCTCTCAAGATATGGTTTTATGTAGGTTCCTACCATATTTCCAATATCCTCAAAAATTTATATATACCCAAAATGTAATGAAAAATTTGGAGGTTGAACCCAATGTGAAATTCTAGAAATGTATATAGTGTTAGTATCAAAACCTTGGAACCAAGGGGTTACAGAAATTCCCACATTCCCAGAACCAAGAAACCACCTCAAACAATCATTGATAATATGCATGATTATAGAGCTAAACAATAAAATAAAACTCAAAACGTAAAGAGATATCATAATTTTTTGTCTAAACCATGTGGATGATTGAAACAATGTTGATGTAGGAGGACAATAACCATTAAATATGCAAATACATGCATTTTTTTCATATAGTGAATGTAGAGTTATCTCTTGCGTTGTAATTGCCACCATCAACACTTCATTAGCTTACTCCACTATATAAGCACTAGTGGATGACTTTGAATCAATGGGAATGGAAGAATTCTTTTTGATTGCATCTTGAAAAGACACAAGTTAAATCCATTGTATGTGCAATAAATCTCTACAAGTATGTGCAATTTCACTAGCAAAAAACCATTCTAGTATACATAATTTCGAGGTTGAAAATAGGGAAATGAAAAAATGGATGTGTTTTGTTAGTTGTAGGCCCAAACTTTATAAAAAATAATGAGTGTGCATTATTAACGTATATAGAGCGTACGATATTTTTACCACCTAATGTATCTCTCTCTCTCTCCTATTTTTATTAATCCACCTCCTCTCTAACCCCTTGCTCTCTCTCCTTATCTCTATCTAACCCCTATCGCCCTCCCCTTGACCATCAAATTTTCTTCTAACCTTCTCTCTCACATCCTCCCCCTATCCCTAACCCCATTCCCTCTCTCTATATCTCTCATCTCTGCACCCATAACCCCCACCTCTCTCTCTCTCTCCCATCCTCCCACTACCCCTAACCCCATCCCCTCTCTCTCTATCTACCCTTTCCCACCATTAATCCCCACCTATCCCTACCCTCCTCCCCCTCTCTCTCTCTCTCTCTCCCCCACAAAACCCCTCCTCCGCAAACCTCCAATCCGCATGATCCTTGTATCTCTCTATACCAAAACCCCACTCCTCCACAAACTCTTAAATCCCTTGATCTATCTCTCTCTTCAACAACCCCCCTCCACCCACCTACCCCTAATCACACCCCAACCCCATCCTCCACACCTCTCTCTCTCTCTCTCTCTCTCTCTCTCTCTCTCTCTCTCTCTCTCCAATCCCCCCTCACTCTCTCTCTCCAATCCCCCCCCCCTCTCTCTCTCCAATCCCCTGACTCCTTATGCCCTTACACCTACCCCCTTATTGAATCCTATCATTTGAAATGAGGAAGATGGAATAGATTTGTGGATGACACCAACATAACATGGACATATGGAGAAAATGAACTTAGAAAATTCTTTGAACACCTCAAAAGACTATCCAATGATATCAAGTTCACAAAGGAGCTAGAAAGTGGTGGGAACATTCTCTTCCTTGATGTATTAATATCCAAGATGGACAATGGAACACTAGGACATCATGTCTATAGAAAAGACATTTATAGAGAGCTATATCGATCCCAACTCACATCGCCATCCCTTTCAGAAGATGAGTGTGCTCAACACACTAGAAATAAGGGTTTCTAGAACTTTAGATGACGATCATGTAAATCAAGAAAAATACCACACGTACAAAGTTTTCCAAGGCATTGAATAGAAGAAAAGAGACATATTGAAGGGTGTGGTTAAAGTAGAACATGGATCATCCTTGCATGACCAACCATCAAATAGTAAATCCTACCTCCCTTACATCCAAGGAGTCACAGATAAAATTGCAAAAATATTGAAAAAGAAAGAAATAAGCACCTCTGTCAATCCTATTGGAGCCATTAGATGGAAAATAAGGTCTATGAAGGATCCTATTGACCAAAATCAATACCAAGGTGTTTATAAGATCACCTATTCTTGTGGAAAATGTTATATTGGTGAGATTAGGAGATCGCTCTACACAAGGATCAATGAACATGGAGCATGAGTTCAAAATGAAAGAACCCACACCTCGGCCTTAGGTGCTCATGCCCAAAACACTAACATCACATTCCGCAAGAAGACACTTCTGAGATCCTAGCAAAGAAAAATTATTACTATAAACGTAGAATCAGAGAAGCATTGGAAACAACCAAGCACAAATTGTTAGGGTTAACCTTGACTTGGGAATGAGTCAAAGGTGGTTTAGATCTCAAAGTGGTTTTAGGAACATGGTCTCTTGTATCCCATGGTATTGGCCCAAGGTATTGCATTTAGGAACCCTTTATAAGGCTTGAGGAGGCTCCATTGTAAAATGGCATGTTTTGGCCAAGGTAGTGAAGGTCTTCATTGTTGTTGGTTTTTATGGCATGGCATTTTCCGGGGTATATATTATGTGTCATTTGTGGACCCATTTTTTTAAATCTAGGTGGTGTGAAGAATCCCTGTCTAAGAAAGGAGAAGCTGTATTGATAGAATGGGCGATCTGCTAGTTTGTGCGTGTAGTCTGGAGATGCGAGAAAATGTCCATGCTACTTAAGAGAAACCCTAACATTTAATTTCACTTTATTTGCTATGAAGGAGTTGCACCTGGTGAAGGATGTGTAGGAGTAGATTTTCATTCTCCTATAATAGATCTGGAGTTTGAGCCCCATCATCAAAGATGTCATTTCATGATATGGTGGAGTTCGCCCCTGTGGATTTTGTAACCTCCCTTATTTACTCCTATTAGAGTCTTAAAGAGCACCTGGATCGAAATATGGGTGCGAGTGCACAAAAGACAAGAAAATAAAGGAAGAAACCCTATCTGTGTCAAGTTTCCTCTAAGAATATGATTTCCATGAAGAAAATACTATCAAATTGATGCCTTCGTGAGTAAGAATGAATGTTGTGTACATATCGTCGGAAAGAGAAGACAACCTAGCTACATGAAGGAGCAGTCCATGGAGCACATTTGGTTTGGAATTTTCTAGTGGAGGCCATGAAGGTTGTCGATCTTGTGTAGGCTGGATGGACAAAGTCAAGGGCATAGCCACAAGTCTTTGAAAATATTTTCCTTTAGTTGTTGAGTGGTCAAGGGAAAAGCACACCGCGCAGGTAAAATATTTGACTTGTGAAGTAAATGAATATCTTTCTTCTTCTTTGCTTTAGAGCTGAGCTTCACTTAGAAAATACTTTGCTCTAATTATTTTTCCAAACACTTTTCTTCACAAATTAGCTGTGCGAAAATTACCTGCGCAATTCCATTTTTTACTACGCGCAGGTCAACTGTGCATTTCTACCTTTTTATAGTGTAGAGATTACCTGTGCATTTCGAATTTCTACTGCACAGGTGAAATTTGCTGCGTAGTTTTCTAACCTCGAGGAACTTGACTCGGTATGAACTTCGCGCTTCACACAAATTTACTTTTGCAAACTTCTTTTAACTTTATGAAGATTAACTACGCACAAGTTAACTTTGCATACCTATTTAGCTGCGCATAACCCAATCTTAAACAAACTTTCTATAAAGATATTGCATGCTAAAAACATAAGAACCGAAACATATGTAGAAGTTACTGCGTGTTAAACTAGGTCATTTACCACTGTTAAATACTTGGAAATATTGATTTGATTTACAGACCGTAAATGTAAACAACATTTACACAGGTCAATATGAAGTAGATGTTCGGGATGCATAAACCAACATTCTTGAGAATGAATACATAAAACTAAAGACTTATATATTACTGCAGTAAAACAGAATAACTTTGCCGCACTTACAGAGAGATGAGTTTTACTTCAGTATTTCACAATTTTACAGAGCTTGGGCTCTTCATACATTTCATGGGATGAGCTTCTCCTACTTTCACTCTTCTTCCCTCACATACATCTCTATCTCTATCTCTCTTTAGTTTTCTGTGAGTGATTTTCATTGATACACAAACTTGATTTGGCTTCTCCTAGAAGCTACAGGGTTTCATTAAAGACTATAATAAATTTCTACCTAAGAAGTTTTGGGCTTGCAAAATACAAACGTGGCTACATAAATACTAACTTGCCGTGAGCCAGATTGGCTGCAAACTGACTTACTGTCTGACATTGCAGACTGAAAAAATGACTGACAGAGCCGACGCATATCATATACACTATCAGCTCATTAATTACAATATTCCAACACTCCCCCTTAATTATGAGCGGATGGGGATCATTAAAAATAAATAAAAATTACAAAATATTTCAGAGCTAAAACATGCTCTTTTCATGATGAAGTTCACTGTGCAGAACTTGTCACTCCCGAACAACTTTGCAGATATTGAAATGTGTCCCTTGCCAATGGTTTTGTAAATATGTCTGCTACCTGATCTTCAGACCTGCAAAATTCTAAACAAATTTGTTTGTTGTTTATCAATTCTCTGATAAAATGATACCTTGTGTCGACGTGCTTGGTTATCTTGTGGTACACATGATTCTTTGACATTGCAATAGCTGAATTGATGTCGCAGTAAATGACTGTGGCTTCTTACTGGTTCTGCGACAGGTCACTTAACATCCTCCGCATCCAAACAGCTTGACATGCAGTGCTTGTAGCTGCAACATACTCTGCTTCTGTTGAAGAAAGAGTTAATATGGGTTGTTTCTTTCAAGCCCATGATACAACACCTGTTCCTACATGAAATGTATTGCCAGATGTGCTTTTTTTGTCATCCATGATGCCTCCATTATTGCTATCAGTGTATCCAATGAGTTTGAAATTTTTTGAGGTTGAATACAAAATACCAAAGTCTTTTGTTCCACTTACATACCTCAGAATTCTTTTACCTGCTTTCCAATGAGATTCTTTTGGTGACTCCATGAATCTTGAGATTAAGCTGGCTCCATATATGATATATGGCCTTGTTGCTGTAAGATACATAAGGCTGCCAATGAGTCTTTTAGAGAGTGTAGGATCTACATTGGATCCATCATCATCCTTGCTCAATTTCAAACCTGTTATCACTGGTGTTGGAGCTGTCTTGCAATTTAACATCTTAAATATGTTCAAGACATCAATTGCATACTTCGACTGAGATATAAAAATACCCTTTTCAATCTGTTGGACTTCAATGCCCAGAAAATACTTCATAAGCCCCAAATTAGTCATTTGAAATTCACTTTCCATGACTGTTCTAAATTCTTCTATGCCAAAATCACCAGTAAATATTAAATCATCTACATACAGGAAGACAATTAGATTATTACCTTGCTTGTTGATTTTTGTGTACAGCGTAGGCTCACATTCACTTCTGTGAAATCCATTCTGAATGAGGTAAGAGTCAATACAACTGTACCAAGCTCTAGAAGCTTGCTTCAAACCATAGAGTGCCTTTTTCAATCTGTATACTCTGTGTCCTTGTCCTGGAACCACCTAGCCTTGTGGATGCTCCACATATACTTCTTCTTCCAAATAACCATTTAAAAATGCAGACTTAACATCCATTTGATAAACAGGCCATGTCTTATGTGATGTGATGGCCAAGACTATTCTGACAGTTTCCATTCGTGCTACAGGTGCAAAACATTCATTGAAGTCTATGCCAGGCTGCTGTGTGAATCCTCTTGCTACCAATATTTCCTTGTGCTTCTGCACATTTCCATTGGCATGTTGCTTGGTTTTATAAATCCATTTCACGCTTATAAAATCCTTGTCCTTAGGAACATCAACTAATTCCCATGTTTGATTCTTATCAATGCATTCTATTTCTTCATCCATGGCTTGTGCCCAAACTTTATGTTCAACAACTTCTTCAAATGTTAGAGGATCATTAACTTGAGAAAATAATGCAAAGACTGAGAATGAATTAGGTGTACCAGTTTCATATATCTCGTGCAGAGTTCTTGTCCTTGTCGGAGTTGCTGGTGTCGAACTGTGCGAACTGCTTGATGGATTTTGCTGTGCACTTGGTGTGCTTGTCGGAGTTGCTTCTGCTACGACTTGTGTCGGAGTTCTTTGTGCCGGAACATGCTGCGCAGTCTTGGGAGTAGACGGATCTACATAGTTTTGATTCAAATGCGGAGTCTCAACCACATCTTCTGCAATGTCATCATGTTCAACATGTGACACGATTTTAACATTCTTCTCTACAGTTCCATCTCATGCTTCATTTTCTACAAGATGAACATCTTGACTGATAATAACATTTCTTGTAACTGGATCATACAACTTGTATGCTTTTGTGTCTTGAGAATATCCAATAAAAATGTCTTTCTGTTCTTTATTGTCTAATTTTATTCTCAGCTCATCTAGAACATGTGCATATGCTACATAACCAAAAACTTTTAAATGGGAAACACTATGTTTCATACCTGCCCATGCTTCATGTGGAACTTTTTCCTCACTCCCTTCGTCGGACATCGATTCATGATGTATACAGTAGTTTCCACTACTTCATCCCAGTATTCATTTGACAGATGCATGGCTACCAACATACTGCGCGCCATCTCCATAATGGTTATGTTCTTCCTATTTGCGATACCATTCTACTGTGGTGTATACCGTGCAGTGAATTGCTTCTGTATGCCATGATTTTTGCGAAAATTTAAGAAATCATTTGAAACATACTCACCACCTCTATCTGTTCTTAATATCTTGATGCTGTAACCACTCTGCTTCTCCACAAGTGACTTGAACTACTAAAAACAACCAAATGCATCAGATTTATGTTTTAGAAAATAGAGCCATGTTTTTCTTGTGAAATAATCAATAAATGTGAGAAGATAAGTGCATCTTCCCATGGACGCTGCTTGCATCGATCCACAAATATCAGAGTGCACAATTTCAAGTGGTGTGTGAGCTCTGTATGACTTTCCGACTGGAAAAGTCTCTCTATGTTGTTTGCCAAAAATACAGCCTTCACAAATTCTCTCTAGATTTTCAATCAATGGTAATCCTCTGACCATGTCTTTCATATGCAGTAGCTTCATCCCACCAAAATTTAGATGTCCAAATCTGAAGTGCCATAACCAGGATTCATCCTTTATTTCTGTTTGAAACACAGCTTGCATTTTGCTATCTTTTTCTTACTCGTCGCAGTGAATTTCTGCTTCTTTGTTTTCTACTTTGAACACAGTTCCATAATTTTCATTTTATCTTTCATGAACAACTTGAGTTTTTTTTCCTTTTATGTTTGGTCTTATCCTCAAAGGAAACAAGCGATTGCTTGTCATCTGCGCTTCGGAAATTAACTGATTGCTTGGATATATTTCCTTGATCACACAATGGTTTCCTATCATGTGAACTCTGTAACCTTTTTCCATCAGTTGTCCAATGCTCATCAAATTATGCTTCAAACCTTGAACATAATAAAAATCAGGCATATATTTATGCTCCCCCTGTTTGGTTAGAATATCAACAGTACCCTTTCCCAAAACAGTAACTTGAATATTATTCCCAAGTCTGACATCAGTTTGGACTGATTTATCTAGACTAGAAAATAGATTTAAATTACCAGTCATATGATTACTACAGCCTGAGTCTAAATACCATATGTCATTTGGACTTTCTTGGACAGCATTGCATGCAAGTGGAGATGCACATGCTAAGAAAAGTGAGCTGTTCGAAGTGCTACTATTGCTTGACTGTGTTTGGCCTTGCTTTCCTTTGTCATATTGCTTCTTCCTGCATTCATATGCGAAGTGTCCATACTTCTTACAGTAATGACATTGAATTTTTTATTTATCATACCTTTTTCCACTTGGTTGACTGGGGATCTTATTATGGCTTCTACTAGCGACATGCACAGGGCTGCTGCTACGACCTCCTCTGAAAGAACTTCTTCCTCTGCCTCTAGAGTTTTATCTTCCTCTGCCTCTCCCACGGCTTATGGATGACTGTGTTGTGAATGCACCTTCTAGTGATGTATCTGAACCACTGATTCTATGTTCATGATTGAGTAATGAGGCTTGCAACTCATCAATAGTAAATTGGGACAGATCTTTGTTTTCCTCCAGGGTCACAACTAAAGATTCAAATTTCTTTGGAAGAACTCTAAGAACTTTTTCAACAACTCTTCGGTCACTTAGAGTTTATCAATGAGACTTTATTAATTAACCAGACCAATAACACAAGTATAGAATGATTCTACTGACTCTGTATTTTTCATTGACAACGATTCAAAATCTCTTCTAAGAATTTGAAGTTTGGTAGTCTTTACCTTATTCAATCCTTTATAGGAAGTTTCCAGTGTATCACACGCTTCCTTAGCTGACTGCGCTGCTGCTACTCTTGGGAGTATGGATTCATGTGTTGCTTGATGTATGTGAAACAATGCCTTCCCATCTTTCTTCCTTTGTTCCCTTAAGACATCCTTCTCAGCTTGTGTGAGATTGTTGTATGCTGCTAGATTTTTTGGTTCTGCATAACCATTCTGGACTATTTCCCATACATCTTGACCTCTAAACAAAGATTTCATAGTTAGAGACCAATATTCATTATTTTTACCAGAAAATATTTGAGTTTGAAAATTACCTGAAGTGGAAGCCATTCTTAGCTTTAATTGCTTTTCCCCTTTTGTAAATACAATTCTTACTTTTCGTAAACCAGGCTCTAATACTAGATCAAGGGAAAAGCACAATGTGCAAGTAAAATATTTGACCTGCGCAGTAAATGAATATATTTCTTCTTCTTTCCTTTAGAGCTATGCTTCACTAAGCAAATACTTTGCTCTAATTATTTTTCCAAACACTTTTCTTCACAAATTAGCTACGCAGAAATTACCTGTGCAATACCACTTTTTACTGCGCACAGGTTAACTGTGCATTTCTACCTTTTTATAGCGCAGAGATTACCTACGCATTTCGAATTTCTACTGTGCAGGTGAACTTCGCTATGCAATTCTCTAACCTCACGAAACTTGACTTGTATGAACTTCGCGCTTCACACAAATTTACTTTTGCAAACTTCTTTTAACTTTATGAAGATTAACTGCGCATAAGTTAACTTCACATACCTATTTAGCTGGGCATAACCCAATCTTAAACAAACTTTGTATAAAGATATTTCATGCTAAAAACATAAGAACCGAAACATATGTAGAAGTTACTACGCGTTAAACTAGGTCATTTACCACTATGAAAGACTTGGAAATCTTGATTTGATTTACAAACCGTAAATGTAAACAACATTTATGCACGTCAATATGAAGTAGATGTGTTGGATGCATAAACCAACATTCTTGAGAATGAATACATAAAACTAAAGACTTATATATTACCGCAATAAAACAGAGTAACTTTGCCACACTTATAGAGCGATGAGTTTTACTTCAATCTTTCACAATTTTACAGAGCTTGGGCTCTTCATACATTTCACGAGATGAGCTTCTCCTACTTTCACTCTTCTTCCCTCACATACATCTCTATCTCTGTCTCTCTTTAATATTCTGTGAGTGATTTTCATTTATACACAAACTTGATTTGGCTTCTCCTAGAAGCTACAGGGTTTCATTAAAGACTGTAATAAATTGCTACCTAAGATGTTTTGGGCTTGCGAAATACAAATGCAGCTACATAAATACTAACTTGCCGTGAGCCAAATTGGCTACAAAATGACTTACTGTCTGACATTGTAGACTGGCAAAATGATTGACTAAGAGTCTGGCAGAGCCGGTGCATTTCAGATACGCTATCAGCTCATTAATTACAATATTCCAACAAGTGGAGCTACTTTTGTTTGTAGTCTACATGGTGTGCAGAGATCATTGTGACCTGTAGTGATCGTCTTTTATGCCTACGAATTGGTTAAGTGAAGAACTGTGCTGAAGTGAGTTTCTTCTAATTGAAGAGGCAAGGATATGGTCAACCTCTTGGAATACGTGGTGGAACAAAACACCATCTTTAAGTCGCCCGATAGTGAAACATAGGAACTGTGTAGAGTGGTTTTAGGGTGAATAAATCCTCTAGTGCGGTAGCATGTTTGAGCACACTATTATGTGTTAAATGTTTGCATTGACTGGGCAAAGCAGTCGCAGTTACTATTTAATGAAGAAAAAAAACCAGTGCCAAGAAAATACCATATGGTGAGAGGGAGTTGTTGTATGAAAGGTGACTAAGAAGGCGATCCCTAGATCAGTGAAGCCGTTTCGGAGAGATATATTCCAAAAGAGAAAAATGCCAAGAGTGATGTCACGACATTGAGATCATTGGCTGAGTAATTCTAACTCTTAGTGTTTCTAGTGTCTAGGGCATCTACCACTTATGTGTGGATGTGGTAGAGTGTACAAAATTGCAATAGCTCATGACACAGGTTGATTTATGCATTGATCACCATGGCTAAGAGTATGGCGTGAAAGGATTCATGATGAATCCAATAGAGTGCAAATGGATCAGACCTCGACTGCTTGGTTTGGAGCTGAGCAGATTGAGCATGGAGAAGAGTACCATTGCATGAAGGAACCATAGCTTGTGGGAAACAAGGACATAGGCAAAAGAAGTAGGTTGAGGTGCAACACCTAACTGGCCATGCCATGAAGACACACAATAAAAATTAATGGAGCACTTTGCATGTAAAAGGGCATATGGATGTAAGAGGTTCTAAGGCATGCATACCCCTGGTAACTCACCATTAAAGTGAGGAGATAGACCTAGATGAAAGGGGGTGTATGATGTTAAGATTTAATATGCTAAGACAGAAAATAGCAGCATTTCATTCCATTTCACAATAATAGCATATACAGGATCACTGAAGAAACAACAAGCATAGCATAAACACAAGAGAGAGAGATTTATCCTGGGAAACCCTCATGGGGTAGAAAACCCAGCAAAGCTTCCTCAATATAGATGACCAGCAATATACAAAGATGAAACCCTAAGACATGATTTCCTCCTCCACAATAGTAGACCTCTTCTCCACAAGTGCGCCTTTCTCTCAAGTGAGTGTGTGTGTCAAATGAGGAACACACCTCCTCTATTTATACACTACTCTGACATATCTTTTACACAAGTACACGTAGGCTTGTATTTAACCAATGGGTTAAATACCCCACTACAACTGACTGGGCCGACCCCTCTAGGGTGGTCTAATAACCCTTTGACCCACATGACACATACAGGGCCGACCCCCACTAGGGAAGTCTAATAACCCGAGCTACCACATTCCGACGGAGGAATAAACATCTCCGGATATACAGTAAGATCTTCACGGAGGAATGAAACATCTCTGGAATAATAAAGTACAAATATAATATTCTTTGAAGTTACAATATCTCAACATTCCCCCTTAACGAGAAGGATATTATAACAACATCTGCACGAGCAAGGAGTCATCAACATCATACATGATACATCTATAAATCATTGGAAGCTTTCTCAACATCATCAGTAACTCAAGCAGTTACTGGAACATCAACATCTTCAGTACTAAGTCTTTATCTTCTGCAGCACTCGAACAACTACAGCAACATCAACATCTGGACCCTCACGATCATCAACATCATCATCTCACGATCATCAGCATCGTCATCACACGATCATCAGCATCACGATCATCAACATCGTCATCACACGATCATCAGCATCGTCATCACATGATCATCAACATCGTCATCACATGATCATCAACATCGTCATCACACGATCATCATCATCATCATCACACGATCATCAGCATTGTCATCACACAATCAGCAACATCGTCATGTAGATCATCACGATCAACAGCATCGTCATCTAGATCATCACGATCAGCAGCATCGTCATCTAGATCATCACGATCAACAACATCGTCATCTAGATCATCACGATCAACAACATCATCAATACAAGTATAAATATCATTAATACAAGTATCCTCATCAATACAAGTATACACATCATCAATACAAGTATCCTCATCAATACAAGTATACACATCATCAATACAAGTATCCTCATCAATACAAGTATACATATCATCAATACAAGTATCCTCATCAATACAAGTATACACAATAGCAGCATACCCTGCAACACACAAGATCCAATTATGGGATGATCAATCCCTCTCACTTTAGGACATAGGTCCAAGGGTGATACAATCCTGATCCGCTTACAGGATGATCAGTCCCTCTCGGTTTAAGACAACTCTCATGTCTATGGATGATGCAATCCAGATCAACTTACAGGATGATCAATCCTTATCACTTTAAGACACCTCACCATGTCTAGGGATGAGGAAATCCCAATCTATTTACAGGATGATTAGTCCTTATCACTTTAAGACATCTCACCATGTCTAGGGACGAGGCAATCCCAATCTATTTACAGCATGATTAGTCCTTATCACTTTAAGACATCTCACCATGTCTAGGGACGAGGCAATCCCAATCTATTTACAGGATGATTAGTCCTTATCACTTTAAGACATCTCACCATGTCTAGGGACGAGGAAATCCCAATCTATTTACAGGATGATTAGTCCTTATCACTTTAAGACATCTCACCATGTCTAGGGACGAGGCAATCCCAATCTATTTATAGGATGATTAGTCCTTATCACTTTAAGGCATCTCACCATGTCTAGGAACGAGGCAATCCCAATCTATTTACAGGATGATTAGTCCTTATCACTTTAAGACATCTCACCATGTCTAGGGACGAGGCAATCCCAATCTATTTACAGGATGATTAGTCCTTATCACTTTAAGACATCTCACCATGTCTAGGGACGAGGCAATCCCAATCTATTTATAGGATGATTAGTCCTTATCACTTTAAGACATCTCACCATGTCTAGGGACGAGGCAATCCCAATCTATTTACAGGATGATTAGTCCACTCAATCTCATTTAGGACTATCCTTCCTTTCGAATTACTGTTTTTACTGTCCAAGGATGATTTAATCCACTCAATTCATTTAGGACTATCCTTCCTTTCGGAATTACTGGATTTACTGTCCAAGGATGATTTAATCCACTCAATTCATTTAGGACTATCCTTCCTTTCGGAATTACTGGATTTACCGTCCAAGGATGATTTAATCCACTCAATTCATTTAGGACTATCCTTCCTTTCGGAATTACTGAATTTACTGTCCAAGGATGATTTAATCCACTCAATTAATTTAGGACTATCCTTCCTTTCGAAATTACTGGATTTACTGTCCAAGGATGATTTAATCCACTCAATTCATTTAGGACTATCCTTCCTTTCATAATTACTGGATTTACTGTCCAAGGATGATTTAATCCACTCAATTAATTTACGACTATCCTTCCTTTCGAAATTACTGGATTTACTGTCCAAGGATGATTTAATCCACAACCGTACATTTAGGACCACGTCCAAGGATGACTCAATCCTCAACCATACATTTAGGACCACGTCCAAGGATGACTCAATCCTCAACCGTACATTTAGGACCACGTCCAAGGATGACTCAATCCTCAACCGTACATTTAGGACCACGTCCAAGGATGACTTAATCCTCCACCGTACATTTAGGACCACGTCCAAGGATGACTTAATCCTCCACCGTACATTTAGGACCACGTCCAAGGATGACTTAATCATCAACTGTACATTTAGGACCATGTCTAAGGATGACTTAATCCTCCACCGTACATTTAGGACCACATCCAAGGATGACTTAATCCTCCACCGTACATTTAGGACCACGTCCAAGGATGACTTAATCCTCCACCGTACATTTAGGACCACGTCCAAGGATGACTTAATCCTCAACCGTACATTTAGGACCACATCCAAGGATGACTTAATCCTCAACCATCCACCAAGGACTTCATTCTCGAAGACATACGTCTACGGCTCTTCTTTTAGACTGAAGTCCAGGGATGATTCAATTCCCTCACATGTTCACCAAGAACTTCATTCACGAAGACATACGTCTATGGCTCTTCTTTCGGACTGAAGTCCAGGGATGATCCAATCCCCTCACATGTTCACCAAGAACTTCATTCTCGAAGACATACATCTACGACTCTTCTTTCGAACTGAAGTCCAGGGATGATCCAATCCCCTCACATGTTCACCAAGAACTTCATTCACGAAGACATACGTCTACGGCTCTCTTTAGAACAAGTGTTCAAGGATGATACAATCCCTCTTCTTTCTCGGAGACACTTGTCTGATACGTCTACGGCTCTTCTTTCGAACTGAAGTCCAGGGATGATCCAATCCCCTCACATGTTCACCAAGAACTTCATTCACGAAGACATACGTCTACGGCTCTCTTTAGAACTTGTGTTCAAGGATGATGCAATCCTCACATGTATTCTCATCAATTACTATCGATCCTGGGAACCCATACAGAACCTGATTCACACTTCTTCTTTAATTACACCATTAAGAGAATGGTCTTATCTAGCCACTTATAGAAAACATCTCATCATGATTCTCTTCTTCTTTCTAAGAGAATCTTCTAGCCACAAGCCTTCTATAGTGTGTTTTATTTGAAAATCTTTTTTTTTTTTTTTTAACATCCATCGCTTGTTCAGTGTTCATCATTCATCATGATCTTTCCTACAAATCAAAATTAAATACATGATTAGTAATACTTCATAATCATCAAATCATATTGACATGATAACCTATTATGCATACAGATATCATTTACATAGTTATGCAACTATTTTGACCAATACTTTGGCACAACACTTTCCCATATCCTGTATGCATACAGTGGCTATCTAGATGCCTTCCATCTCTACCAGAACATACTATCGAGAGTGTCCACAGCTCTCAGCATGTCAGCAAAGAGGTTTCATTCTAGACAAGCAACAACGGAATGTTTGTCCAACTTACCAATCATATGCATATTAGTAGTATACTGTTCAATGCTCTATGAATGTTTACACTCAGCATGATATATTCTAGGAATACAAATATGCATACAAGCAATATCATTTACTATTTCAAATAACAACTCAAATACTTATCTTTTATGTTTGTGTGGTTGCCTCCCGCTTGATCTTCTATATGTCTTTTGAACTTGTATTCATTCTGTACCACTGTGCATGCTCAAGTGTGTACTAGTGTCAACCTCATGATCTCATACACAAACATATGTTCATTAGTATATTCTACAAACATTCTAATTCTAAATAATCTTGAATATATATAATCATGATCATTAGTATTCAGGGTTTCAAGGAAGTCTTCTTTTACTCATGCATATTCTTGTTTGATCATAGTACTCTTCTGGTTAATTAAATCATCAAGACAAGAGACATAATATGCATAAACCCTTGATTACTAACTTTATGAATAAGCATAACCAATCATACCAAGTATACTTATATAAGGGATCCTAACACAAGGTAAGATTCTAACTTGACATAAGAAAACATATTTGGATTAGTTATGTACAACATACCTAAACAATCTCTTCAATGATTTAGAGATCCTGAGCTAGAACCTGCATGTCTCATAGTTTAAGCATAATATAACAAAGTCATACATACCTCGTAAGTAGAACAAATATTATGGATGAGTCTTTGTCTTCATGTTGTCATGGTCATGGAACTTGATTTGTCTTTTGTGATGTACCTATATCTTGTTAGCAGACAACATCAACCTCACACAACACCATAATGCATTAGTACAATCATATAGCCCTAATCAATGAATGTCTTCGATCATTCACATGCATTCATACTGTTACTAGGGTGATAAGACAATTCTAACAATAATCAATATTGTACTAATAAATAATATGAAGACAAACACATTATGAACTTAATCAAAAATCATATTTCAAGACATACCTGAACCTCCTTAAGTCATACCTGTCGAGACTTCTTGTAGTCTTCTTATGTAAGGCCTTAGCCTCAACACCCCCTGAAACTTGCTTTGGAGCTTGATTAGGGCTTGCTAGAGAAACCCTAAAAATTCAATCTTTGACTTTCATGCTTCTGAATGGACGGAAGGATGTGTCTTGCTGAGCTGATCAAACTAGCATACTTCACTTTTGAAATCTCCAAAATTTGACCCCTCAAAATTGCCTTTGAAACTTCTAGATCTTCTGGACAGGAACCCGAACTAGGGTTTGATGAAGCCCAACCTTCTTTCAAATCAAAAGGTTCGATCCAAGGCTCTAAACTCTTATTTTTCTGAGGAGCTTCCAGCCGTGGTTACAGACTTCAAAAATTCCAACTTTTGCTGAAGCCCTAATTTTCCATCTTTCTGATCAAAATCCCGAACTAGGGTTTGATCAAGCCCGGTCTTCTACCCAACCAAAAAATTCGATCTTGGTCTCTAAATTTCGATTTTCCTGAGTAGCATTCAGCTGTGGAATCTGATTCCAAAAATTCTAACTTTCTCTGAAACCCTAAATTCCGGAAGCCATGAATAAAGGTGCTCCAAAAATAATTATGTTTTCACAAAAATATGCACCTGATTGTTTCTGCTATAACTCTGAAATTTTTGCTCCATAGGGTCTGAAAACTTTTTTTGCAGTAGCCTGACCTATCATCTTTCCATCCTGACAGGTCTAACCTCAATTGGATTTTCTAAGAGAGAGTTATGCCAAGTGTCGCAACGTGACCTATTTATGGGATAAAACAGGAGAGCGAACTTGTACGGCATGCCACGTGTCACTGTTTGAACTTCGGCCTCTGAAAACTTTTCCTGAGATAGCTTGCCCTGTTATATTTCTATCATGATAGGTCTGACCTCAATTGGACTCTCTGAGAGAGAGTTATGCCAAGTGTCGCAACGTGACCTGTTTATGGGATAAAACAGGAGAGCGAACTTGTACGTCATGCCACGTGTCACTGGTTCACCTTAGTCCTCTAAAAAATTTTTCTGAGATATTACAGTCTGTGTACTACCTGTCACTGTTTACGAAATTTCATTTGGAGCTTCCTAGCCCAAGTTATGACCTTTTTTCCAAGGTTACCTGATTTTGACTGAGATCTGGAAGAGGCAGAAACCCTAACTTGTACTGATCATAACTCATAAAGTACAACGAATCTGAGGGTGCCCTTTGGACACAAGGTACCTGGGGATGTTATCTTCGACCTGTAAACTTTTCAGACCCTGAAACTTTGCATAAATGTATTTATAGTGAAAGTTCCACGATGACTGGTGTTTACTATGTAAAACCCTAACCTTCAAATTGTCGTAAGTAAAGCAAGTGTCGTAAGTGCCATACCTTGCCTTCCTTCAGGTTAGCTCTGATTCCATGTTAAGATTTAATATGCTAAGACAGAAAATAGCAGCATTACATTCCATTTCACAATAATAGCATATACAGGATCACTGAAGAAAAAACAAGCATAGCATAAACAAAAGAGACAGAGATTTATCCTGGAAAACCCTCATGGGGTAGAAAACCCAGCAAAGCTTCCTCAATATAGATGACCAGCAATATACAAAGATGAAACCCTAAGACATGATATCCTCCTCCACAATAGCAAACCTCTTCTCCACAAGTGCGCCTTTCTCTCAAGTGAGTGTGTGTGTCAAATGAGGAACACACCTCCTCTATTTATACACTACTCTGACATATCTTTTACACAAGTACACGTAGGCTCGTATTTAACCAATGGGTTAAATACCCCACTACAACTGACTGGGCCGACCCCTCTAGGGTGATCTAATAACCCTTTGACCCACATGACACATACAGGGCCGACCCCCACTAGGGAAGTCTAATAACCCGAGCTACCACATTCCGACGGAGGAATAAACATCTCCAGATATACAGTAAGATCTTCACGGAGGAATGAAACATCTCCGGAATAATAAAGTACAAATATAATATTCTTTGAAGTTACAATATCTCAACATATGAGAGATCTCCAAGTCAAGCTTTAAGGGTAGATTGTTAGGGTTAACCTTTAATTACGAAGGAGTCAAAGGTGGTTTAGGTCTCAAAGTGGTTTTGGGAAAATGATTTCTTGTAGCCCATGGTATTGGCCCAAGGTATTGAATGTAAAGAAGCATTTGTAAGGCTTGAGGAGGATCCATTGTAAAGTGGCTTCGAGGTGAGAGAGTGAGCTCACTTAGCTTCCCGGGTATATCTTATGTGTCATTTGTGGTTACTTGTGATGTTTTTATTTCTCTTGCAAGTTATTATTATAATGCTCCTTAGAATAAGATACAATGGGCTACAGATGAGTAACACATGGAAGGCTTTAATAAAAAATAATAGATTTAGTAAAAAGTAACAAGAATTATTAAAAACCTTGAGAAGAAAATCCTAATTAATTACTACCATATGCTTAATATACTATATACATTAATTATTAATTAATGTATTTAATATTAGATAACCCTAATTAATAATTGATTGGGTATATCTTTTATATTAATAGTATTAATTAATACTGAATCAATTTAAAATTTACATATGATATTTATATTTATTACACTCCTAGTATAATAATTAAATGTATTGATTAATTATTAGTTATTATACATTTAGTATATTAAATTTATTTAATTAAGATAATATTAATTAATTAATAATCAATTCAATCATTATTTATTTAAATTTATTTAATTAATATACTATTAATTAATTAATAATCAATTCAACCATTATTTATTTACTATAATAATATACTTATCATATGGTTTTTAGTTTGTAGGCATTTATTCGTGTTTTCTAAATTTTGGATCTCTTTCATTAAAAATCTTTAGGTTTAGCTTTAGATTGTTTTTTGGGTTTTTGGTGGATTCAATTAGATGTTAGTGTCCTCATATTTCTTAGCTTAAGGGTGATTGCATGGTTTCCAATTAATAAATCAAGATTAGCATATCCTCATCTTGATACATATTATCCTGAAGATAAATCGTGATTAAGGTTTTAAATGAAATTGCCACTATGGATTACTGAGAATCTAACACTGAAATCAAACACATCAAGAATTTATAAACTAAAATCACTCACATGAGCAGCTTACTTGTGATGAAATCCACCACTTGGACAAATTGAAAGTTAAAATTAAGAAGGGGAAGGTTGATCTAACTTTTCTTAAATACTGTGGAGATAATCGTGCCTTACCCAGATTTGTTGTTATCAATAGTCTTGTTTGTATCAAGTGGAATCATATGGCTTTTAACAACTTAGGTATAGCAATCATCCATGGAGAATTAAGGAGAACTTAAGTTGAGCTAGACCGACTATCTCGTAGGGAGTTTGAACTCCATTTGAAGCTAGCAAATATAATTTGTTATGACTTAGGCTATTCTTGATGCCAACACGTTCTTGAAGGTTGACAGAAGAGGTCAAAATTCCAAGTTAAAACAGACCCGTAAGTTTGAGAGGTTGCTGGGTGATTAACATGAAGAGTGCAGTGAGAACTCCAAGAAAGTGTTCAACCTTTCTAGCCATGCCGTCAACAGTGATGAACTGCGTATTCTTTAGAAAGGATTGGGGTTTGCCATAGTGCCAAAAAAGATCCCTGCTAAAAACACCATTTGTTGCATTGAAGATGGTATCAAATTGCTGAAAGCTGAGGATAAAGAACTAATTAGACCAGAATGTGCAGCCATTCTTGGGAAAGTGAAACCTCCCGGATCAAACCTTAGCAAGAACGAGATAGGTGCCTTAAAAAACCTAAGAAGTAATGATAAGATTGTTATCCTAAAAGCATATAAAGGTGGAGCTATTGTGTTAATGGAGCAGGAGGATAACGAGGAGAAGATGCTTGATCACCTCAATTTGAGTGGTTGAGTTGAAGCTACAAGAAACTCAACAACAACCATATATTGAAGATAATAAAGGAGGTCAAGAAAGTAATAAAGGATTCAAACCATGACGAAAGAACTAAAAAGAAGTTAATCCCAACAAGCGTGATCACCCTAAGAATTTATGGTTTTCCCAAAATCCATAAAGAAGGGGTCCCATTAAGAAAAATTGTGAATACAAGTGGCTCACCTACCTACCAATTGGCCAATCATTAACCAAACTCCCAGTAGGGAATGGTAATTTCTTCATTAAGGAATCCAACAATTTTGTTAAGATGATAAAAGAGGAAAAGGTGAATAAAGATGACCTCCTTATTAGCTTTGATGTTGTGTCCCTATTCACAAAAATTCCCTTAAATGAAGGCATTCATGTCATTAGAGGGGTCATAGTCCTTGAAGCTGCTCATATGGCTGAGGTCTATCTCAGGTCAACCTTCTTCAGCTTTCATGGAAACTTTTATGAACAAATATGTGGAGTAACTATGAGATCTCTCTTTCACTAGTGATTGCCAATGTTTTGATGGAGTATTTTGAAAGAAAATTTATTAAATCTTATCATTTGAATGCAACAAGATGGAATAAATTTGTGGATGACACAAACTTAATACATGCATCAACTAAAAATCATTTTTTATATTCTTTTTCATTTATAATTGTTTATTTCAAATTTTGAATGCCTGCCATAAAATCAATCTGGACAGTACACTTGTCTCATCCTTGTGCAATCTAAGAGAAGCATAGATGCTATTCCACCCCAAATTCTAAGATATAATCACCTATTGATGTAATGATAGAAAAATAAAGTCGATTTCACCTATAAACTCTCTCTCAACAAACTATTGTAAACTGCATACAATCTTGTAGACACGTGGAAGAATTGTCTGTCTTCTATGAATGTAATGATCGATACACCAAGGCAGAACCCATTGAAGCAACACCACCTTGCCCAGATCCATATATAGTTCCAAGAATTATTGTTCAAAGTGTCGGTGTAGGAATCAATATTGAGTTTGAATAATAACTGGGAAGGGTATCAGAGATAAAACATAGTTTGTGGGGAGAAAGAGAAATATAGATAGAAGAGTGAGGTGCATGAGAAATCATCAATATCTTTCAGTTTACAAATGCCGGGGATAGGGTGATGACCTAACTCTTTTAAATTAAATGAATAGGCAATTATTGTTTAAAGTATGTTCTAAACAATCTTGTGAAGCAATCAATCGACATCAAACATGTTTAAGGGGCTAGGATTAATCATATGGAACAAAGCGGGTGAGAGAAAGGAAATGTCTCACACTTCCCAAATTCTAGCTAGAACTATCAGTAGTGGTAGATTAGGTTGATGAACTACTAAAGAGCAAGTTGGATATGCTTCGTTGTTCCCGTACAAATCCCCTCCCTTTTCATAATAGTCTTGCATGGGAAATTAATAATCTCCTTGTATGACCAAGCCAATGGAAATGCTTTCATTGCTCTATCCCCATAGAGTGATCCATAGATAATGAAGCCCATCCATAGTAATCAGAATAATCGTGTACAGTGCAAAAGAAATCGATGATTTTGGTCTGCTCCAAAGGGAACTCTCCACCAATATAAAAGAAATAGGTTCATAGCCATTCCATTCCATATTGAGGAAAATTTATGCGAAAAAAAGTTAAATTAGGAATGGAAAAGAGAAGTACCTTTGATGGGATTGGCCTTACAGTTTGGGAAAAACTAGCTTCCTGGAAGAACTCTAGTTACAATGGCATGGACAAAATACATGTGGTAACCTCTGTCACATTGTCGTAGAGCAGCATTTCAGTTTCACAATCACCCAATCCACATTCTTGAAAAACTATATTGCTAGTATCAATTTTAATACAATTCTTGGGACATGAATGCTATTAAGATTCATCATCGTAGGTGTCATAGTTGTGAGCCACTTAAATCGCCATCATAGGTGTGGTTGTTGTGATCCACTTAAACTACATGCAAGGCCACTTGAACTACATACAAGTAGGAATTCACATGTTTTCCTGGTGTCTCCATGCAAATGCATTCACTTCCATGTCTATCTTATGCATGTGCTATTACATTAGCCTTACCCTATGGCCCTTTTAGCCATAGTATTGTACCAATGTCTGTAATAGATACGTAATCAACTACTGCAAGAATCAAGAAGCAACCTCGATATGAGGCTAAATAAGGTTTTGATACCTGTGATGGGTCTAAAGGAAAATGAGAACCAACCTCGATATGAGGCCAAGTAAGGCTTTGAAACCTATGATTGGTCCGAAGGAAAATACAAACCAAAAACTTAGCATAAAATGTGTTAAAACAATGCAATAACTAATACAATCCAGTATGGTGATTTCTATAGTCCTTGCTATTTGCGAGGGACTAATAATACAAAAACCCTTTTTTAAAGAGATAGTAGAGGACTTTAACATGTTGATGTCTCTAGTTAAGACTGAAATGTGTTCCATTAAAACATCTTTGGTGACTTCGTGTGACTCCCACTCTAATCTTCCTCTAGTCGATGATCTCCATCACCTCACTCTTTATGTTTTCTTTAGAGTGAGGCTTTTCTATATCACCAAGAGCAAGCAAGTGACATTTCTTTACCACTCTTAAAACAACCTAATATAATTTTTGGCACTTTCCCATGGTAGTAGATATATCTCACTGAAGTGCTATGGATACTACTTTATTGTGAGAAATCGTTGCATAGTTGTGACATCTATCAACTTGTTGTGGCATTTATCAACTTGTGTTATTCTAGGGAGGTCTATTGTGTTTTTTTTTAAAACTTGATCATCTCTTCTAAGCCGAGTTGTATTCTTTCTAAAATGCATTCATGCTCCCTTGAATTCTCTAGAATGTACGTTTTCCTGAAAAGCAAAAGTGAAAGCTGAGCACTCATATTGTTCATCAAACAGTAAAAGTAGAAGCTTTCTGTCAGTTTTGGCTGATAGATTCTCTTCCAATTAGTAATTGCCCTTTTATTCTGTAGTCACAATGATGATGTTACTATGGGAGGGGGATCTATATATATACAAGAGGCAGTGACTTGAATTATGAAGCTTGTCTTGTTTGAGAATCCATTAGATATAATTACGAAGCTTATCTTATCTTATAGATCCTTAGAATAGGGTTCATATTTGTAAAGCCAAATCGAGATCATATACGAGAAGCAATAATGAAGCAATCTGCTAAATCTTGGGCAGCAGAGGGGCTGAGGGCTTTGGTTAGGAAAGGGATTGATGGATATATAGATTGGAGTAGATATGAAGAGTGATGAGATCGGAACCAACCATAAAATAAAATAATGCAAAGAAGGGGATTCGTATCTAGCTTTGCGAATCTGTGGATAAATATGGGCTCCGCAATATATAAAGGATATATATAGATCGAACACATGGCTGACGATAGATATCGCACATTGTAGGTTGGATGCTGCACTTTTTATGCCCTACAGTCACCCAGCGTTGACCTGATACTGTACATCCCACAAACTTCACATACAATGTAATGCAAAAAAAACACAGGTGGCAAACGTTATGTAACTAGTAGCGACGTACTAAATGGTGTATGTTGTTTAACACATAATATTTATCATCACCCACTGCACATCGACCTAAGATATTATATTGATGAAATGGAGAACTTCTAGAGTTTTGTGCTATTAACGTTGGGAATAAATCTGTCTATTTTCAATGATGTCAACCAAAAAAAATTGAATATATTAGTGTAATTGATTACAGATAAAATGACTCGATTCACTCCTGGTGTTTTGTATTCTCATGATTAGCGAGATTCAGCCGATGGAAAACAAACACCAAGAAGTAATTGAATTTATTAATTAATTTGTCTCCATGTGTAGCTCCAGCTAGAGGGGCTTATTTATACATGAAAAACGTATGAGATATATAATTTTAATGCGTACCTATACATAACTATTTGTTTACAATCATCTTCCAAACTATTTCTTTTTGGACCAAGTCTATTTACTTATATTGGGATTAAAATATCATGGTTGAGCGAGATAACCGTATTAGCGGTGGGTAGAGCCCTATAGGTGTTTCATTTCCTCGATGTCCCCAAGTTCCCAATGAAAAATATTGGGATGCTCATGAACCAAATTATACTAAGTTTAGAGGAAGACGACCTCGGCACAACATTCAAGGCATTTCATGCAGCAAGATGAGAAGAGTTGGCTATAGTGCTGGTAATAAACCCTCTCCTTCTTTATAATCATCTGACCCATATGGGGTTGGGTGAGCCCTACTTTGGCAAGATAGAAATAAGAACCCTCCCACTAGATGGTTATGGACATGGTTGAATATGATGTTGAGACGAACCATGGGAATTAATACTAACGTGATTTTAAGGTCTCTATAACTTGAGGTTAGCATGGTGGATTATATGATGCATAAATATGATTAAGGGTGCATGTTGAGTCGTATGTTTTTATAGTTTTAATGATCAAATCATGGATGCTTAAGCAAAATGAAAAGTTTATCTGTGTGATAAATGGCATTAAAACCAAGATGATGATATCCAAAGGATTTATGTTATGTTTAAGCAGAGGATGTAGGTTCATTTTATGGTTTAGTTACATGTGTAGAACAACTCTACACATTGAAAACAATTTCATTTGCAATAAAATTTCCAAACCATGTCATCTTATGAACAACTAGTTCATCAATCTGTTCAATAGAAAAGGCAATGGGTTTCTCTTCTGGAAAATTGATCTAAGCTCCTCCTACATAAAATAAAGTTTTCTTGTTGTTAGCAAGTAGGGGTATGCAATGAGGAAACACCATCAAAGCCAATACCTATTCTAAGTGGCTTTTTCTCAGGGGTAATTGAGACAACAATATTCCATCCATTCTTTCAAATTCCTCCTCGGATATATCCCATCTTATTTAAGAATCAAGATCCAATACCAGTAGTGTGTTTCTCAAAACTAGGAGAAATTACATCAATAGTGGATAACAAAGTATGAGAATATAAACAAACATCATCATCAGATTTCTTATGAACAACTGGGATAGAAGCAAGGACATGAAAGGTAGAAGAATTAATCAGTGAGTGCGTAACATCAACATCAGTAGTTTTCTTTACAACATTTTGCAATTGTCTAAAATGTAAGACAAGGTTCTATTTAGAATCCTATAATACATAAATGAATTCATCTAAAAACACTTTCACCTTCAATCTACTAATAGCCACGGTATAGTAAACATGACCTTAAGCACAAATCCCACCATTACACTTACCAAAATCATGTACAATAATACTTACATGAAGAAGTCTACACACTTTCAGCTCAATCATTCAACCCATCAAATATCAATGTGAACTACCATCCAAAATAGTCATAGTCAATCAATTGACTAGACAACAAAACATCTCATTCCAATCAACTAGTTGACTAAACAACAATATAGTAATCATAAACAATCTCTTCCCATCAATATAGTTTCTATCCATCGACCAATCGTTAATCATTTTAATAGAAAGAAAATCATCCTTAGAAAAACCCATTAAACAACTTAGTCAAGCTAAACAATTTACTGAAAAATCAAGTTTGGTTTACATATCATCAATCCCACCCCCTTAAATAGGAATAAGGAAAATTAGCAACAAATAAATATATCAATCAAAACTCAAACAACAAATATTTCTATTAAATCGTTAGTCAACCACTCCAAGGGATGAATGGTAGGAAAGAGGAGCATTATACTGGTGTAAAGTTGAAGAAATAAATTTGTAAGAAGTATTCAAACATTGGTTCAAATAATTACATGACCATTCATCAATCCAAGGACAGTCAATCCAATCCTGCTAGTCAGTACTAGTACACGATTTTGTCTTTCACATATTTTTTGCAATGTTCTGAAATCATAACTGCAATGTTTCCAAGAATACTAATTTATGGAAAACTTCCTCTGATTCTTATGGTGAGGATGATGATATGGAAATGATTTATGTTCTATCTAAAAATAGGATGTAGGATTGTTTTTGGGTTTATTTACATGTATAGAAAATCCCTATGCGTCAACAACAATGTCATTTGCAATAACATTTTCAAATTATCTCATGCTAGGAACAAACATTTCATCAATCTGTTCAATAGAAACATTAAGGGGTTTCTCTTCCAGCAACTCGATATAAACTCCTCCTACAAAAGACAAAGTTTTCTTGGTGTTAGCAAGCAATGGTATGTAGTGAGGAAACAACATCTATATAAGACTTATTTGAGGTGGCTTCCACTCAGGGGTATTTGGGACAACAATATCATGTCTATTCATTCCAAGACCTCCTCTGGTGTATCCCATTTTTTTTAACAGTCGAGATACAATACCAATACTGTGTTTCTCAAAACTAGGAGAAATTACATCAATTTTAGTGAACAAATCCTGAGAAGATAAACAAACCTCAATAACATCTTTCTTATAAACAACTGCGATACAAGCAAGGACATAAAACCTAGAAGAATTAATGAATGAGTCTTGAAGCTCAAGGTCAACAGTCTTCTTTATAACCTTTTGTAGTTGTCTGACTTCTAATTCAAGGTTCTGTTTGGAATCCTACAATCCATGAATGATTTCATCTTTCTAAATCAGCAACAATAAGAAAGAATCATAATATTATTTCAAAATATGATATTCAACAAAAATTCTATTGGTGTCTACTTGAAGAATGGTAGCTTCATGAATCTCATTTGTAGAGGCATGTAGGTGGGCAGACTCATTTTCTAACTAGGTATTAGTTTCCTACAATGTGAAATTTTTCTCCTTCAAGTCATGGATTTATGAATGAGAGAAGTCTTTAACTTCCTTCTCCATGTCTTCGACTATATCTAACTTATCTCCAAATTCATTCACAATCTTTTGGAATATGTAGGTTTCCATAGTGTTTTCCAAAGTAAAATCCTCAAGAATTTCTTGTCAATCCTTTGTAAAACAATAGTATGAGAAAGAGGAACTTCATCCTCTAGCTAGGTATGAGCTCTCTCCAATTGATTCTCAAGTCTTCCATTTTCAATCTACAATAAAGAAACAATAGTCTACAAGTCATTCACTTCTTCATGAAGTCAATCATGAGATTCTTGCAAGGAAATATCTTTCTTCTCACTAATATATTCGCACATTTTTTGTAAGGACAAGGCTTCATCTTTGTCAAGGATACCCATATTTAGATATATAGTCAAAGCTATCTTAATTTTTTGGTTAATGCTCAACAATGTCTTCTTCCTAGTGGGCTCAATGTAACATAGATATACAAACCATACCAACAAGAACTAAGCACAATAGTTAATTGTAGAAATAATACAACACAGCATGGTACCTCAAGGCATGTTCAATAATATAATTCTTGTAGCATGGATAGAAATACTCAATACAGATAATGCCACAACAACTTTTCAACCATGATAATGAAGTAAATAATTATGTTGCACCAGCTAGTCAAGAAACCAAGAATGATATAGGATATCAATCCCAATGCAAGGTAACAAGAAAAATCACATATACTATGAAACGAGAACTCGACACAGTTCTCGTTTTTCTCTCTCCTAATTTTAGTAGCTATTTTTACCTCCTTTTAAAAAAGGGTTGATACGAATATCACACATTTTCATTTTGAGGCATTTTTTCGGGCCTTTGAATTATCTTTGTCATAAAATATTTTAATTTCTATTTTCAAGTGTGTTTTTAGAAATTTAACAAAATAACATACATTTATAAGCAATTTAAAATAAAAAACATATTCATTTTGCAATTTTTTCTATAAAATAAGACATTTCTATTGACAAAATTGTAAACAAATCTAGAAAATAAAGACATTTAAAACCATTTTCAATGAATTTTCAGAGATTTTTTGTATAAAAATGACATTATTTCATATTATTTTCAGAAAAGTGAGGATTCACATAAATTCAAGAAAAACTATACCATATATTTGTAAAAAACATATTAAAAACATTATATAGAAATTTTGTTTCTAAAATAAAGTCTAAAAGTCAAAACATTACTAATATATCTTATCAAAAAATTGCCAAATTTAACATTTTCTTTAAGACATGAAACTAATCAAGAATATCATGCAAGCCAAATTCTTCAACGAAATTGGAATTTTTTGGAGCTTGGCTTTCCTTAGGGACATCAATGTCCTCTTCCATTGGGTCTTCTATGTCTGTAAGATGCCCAAGGTGCTCCTTTCCAAACACCCCTCCTAATGGGGGTTGAGGCTCTTTTGACATATTTGCGACAAGTGTTTCACTAAACTCTAAATCCCCCCCCCCTAAACTATAAAATACAAAATTTAAAAAAAAAATCTAAAAGCCCCCCTAAACTATATAATAAACAAATACATATATATATATATACCCCCCCTAAACTCTATAATAAACAAATTAAAAATATAAACACCCCCGCTAAACTATATAATAAACAAATTTAAAAAAAAAAATTTAAAAAATTTAAAAAAAATATTAAAATTTTCTTAACCCCCCCCTCCTCGCTCGTCCCGCCCCCTTCCGCCGACGCCCCCTTCCCCCTACACCCTCCTCCTTATGCCCCTCCCTTCCCCCTCCTCCCTTCTCACGCCCCCTTCCCCCTCCTCCATGCGCCTCGCCTCCCACCACCCCCTCCCCCCTCTTCCCTCCTCCCCGCGCCCCCACCTTTACCCCTCCTCCTCGTGCCGCTTCCCTCCCCCCTCCTCCCTCCTCGCACCCCCTTCCCCCTCCTCCATGCACCCCTCCTCCTGCCACCCCCCTCCCACCTCCTCCCTCATCCCTGTGCCCCCACCTTTCCCCCTCCTCCCCACACCCCCTCCCTTCCCCCTCCTCCCTCCTCGCGCCCCCTTCCCCTACTGCCCCCTTCCCTCTCCTCCACATGCCCCTTCTCCCACCACCCCCTTCCCCCTCCTTCCCCCGCCCTCCCTTCCAAATCCTCCCGCCTCCCACTTCCCCCTCCTCCTCCTCCCTTATCCCTTTGTGGCCCTTTAGATGCTCTGAGCGGCCAAAGGGCCATAGAGGGCGGAAGGGGGTGGCAATAGGAGGGTCATGGCAAGGAGGGGGAGGGGGCGAAAGGAGGCTTGGGCGCGAGTGAGCCGCTCACTTGGGCGCCAAAGGGACTCCCATGAGGGGCATCTTTTTGGTGCCCAAGTGAGCGGTCAGCTCTCTCGCAAGCCTCCTTCCTCCCCCTCCCACTCCACCCCATGCCCCTCCTGAGAGGGGGTGAAAGGAGGATTGGGCGCGAGTGGGTCGCTCGCTTGGGTGCCAAAGGGTCACCCCTCATAGGCGGCGCGATGCTAGGCATCATGCAGCTCGTGAAGGGTGGCGGTTTGGCGCCCAAGCGAATGGCCTGCTCACGCCCAAGACTCCTTTCGCCCCCTCCCCCTTCTACCTGCGCCCCTCCTCCTACCAACCCCTTCACCCTCATCCCTCCTCCGCGCGCCCCCTCCCTTCCCCCGTCACCCCCTTCCCCCTCCTCCCGCCACCGCCTTCCTCCTCCCTCCTCCCTGCGCTTCCCCCTGCTCCCACCACCCTCCCTTCCACCTCCTCCCGCCACCCACTTCCCCCTCCTCCCTTCTCCCTTTGTGACCCTTTGGCCGCTCGAAGGGGGCGGCGGGGGAAGGGGGTGCAAGGAGGGAGGAGGGGGAAGGGACGGGGCGCAGAGAGGAGGGGTAAAGGTGGGGGCACGGGGAGCAGGTAGGATGGGGGAGGGGGTGGCAGGAGGAGGGGCTTGGGAAGGAGGGAGAAGGGGGAAATGAGGGAAGGGGGTGCGAGGAGGGCGGAGGGGTGGTTAAAAAAATTAATATATTTTTTAAAATTTCTTTATTCTATAGTTTACGGGGCGGGTTAGATTTTTAATTTTTTTTTCAATTTTTTTTTAAATTCTTTTATTATATAGTTCAGGGGGGTTTATATTTTAATTTTTTAATTTTTTTTATTATATAGTTTAGGGGGGGTTTTATATTTTAATTTTTTTTTAAATTTTGCAAGATGGAAGTCTATTAAACCAAGCCGTCGATCCCGAAGGAATATGACAGTTGAAATGATGGGCATAGATGTTGACTCGGATGGTGCACCCATGGATAATAGAGAAGAATATGGGTCATCTATATCTTCATCCAGTCCTTCGTTTGCAGAAAATGTAGATTCTGATGGGGTGTCAGAATCCATGGATGAATTTGAATAATTTCACATGAAGCATTTTAGATGTTTTTTATTAGTATGATGTTTGTAATTGAAACTCTAAAGGAATTTTTGAATATTTATATGAATCATTTTTTCTTCTATGGTCTAATATATTATTTCATTATGAATCACCTCATAATTTGTTTGTTTTTATATGGTTAGAGAGGTGAAATTATTTATGAATTTTTTGTTTTGAATATGCAAGTTTCAAAAAAGTTGTAATTTATCTCTTGAAGAAAAAAAAAATTCCAATTTAGGGGTTGATTTTACATTTTTTGTAAACAACAGTATGGGATGTTTAGTCCATGGCTCTATTTTTTACCCTGAAAAAAAAACGTGTATACTGGTATCAACACTTTTCTATTTGGGGTTTTTTTGTGGTGTTTTTTTCGCAAAAATCATCGTTTTTATGGCTAGAGTTCTCATTCATAGTATAAAGTTCTCGTTTCATAGTATAAGTGGTTTCAAAAGGTTTTACCATCAATTAACTGTATGCTAGTCAATCTTAATTGACCTAGGAAGACCAAATTAGAACAATTATGCAAGTTGTTTATGTTTCAATTTGGAGGATTATGATTTTTATTCAAAGGCACACAATCCAATAATGAGAAACAACTTTAGTCAACTACCCATGCTTCCAAAACATTCTAACAATCATGTGCTAGTTGATGAATTCAGAAGTATATCACCAATCAATGGGCCAAATTTTTGCATGTAATGATTTACACAGAGGTCAAAATACTAAATTTCATCAATTAGGGAAAAGTGTTCCAAAAGAAACAAGTAGTCGATTGGTTATTTCAATGTGGAAATCAACTATCCAGTTGATTGACCATCTTGTCAACCCTTTCAGTTAGGTAAGACATAAGTCAAATTATTATTTGAGGGCTATTACTGTTCGAAGTTCTACATTGAGTAGAACATGGGTCGAATCATCAGTCAATGATATGTGTTAATTGATATCATTATCAATGTAAGGATTAGCTTGATTTGACAATCAATTTCCCAAATAAGGAGACTTTAGCCGAACCTATGGCTCACAAGGTCTAATTCCATTGAAGTGTACAGACCCTTGTCATTTCCCTCCAAGCTATGATTGAATTTCTAGTCAATAGTTGTAGTCGATTCCTTTTGGTGTAATCTACAATTGAGGGATTTAGTCGATTCTCACTCAAATCAAATGCTCAATCATCTTGTTATATATCCCATGAAGATAAATAGTTCAAATTTAGTAGGGAATCAATATTTTGAATGTCTAGTCAATTATAGGCATGTAGACAAAAAGGAACCGACCCTCAATCATGAACACATGAGATAGAAAGGGATTACCTCCAAAGGAAAGTCATTGGCTTTAGATTGCACCATGGAACTCGGAAAAATAATTAACTCTGAAATCACGGAATCGATACTTAGTGATAGACATGATGGGTATACCTAGACAACCATATCAATACAAAGTTGATATGCCTAAGAAAACAAGACAAACTTGGTCCAAATATCAATTCTTCAATAAAGTTATTAGACATGCCCAATAGAAAAGAGTCATACTCTCAATTGGTAATTTCATGACCACTCATCAAATCACAAGCTCCATTGTAACTCTTTGTACTTCTAAAAAATACTTAATCATGAACCAAATAGCTTGATACAATGTTGGAATAGGTAGAAAATAGTGAAAGTAATAACATAGATTCCAAAAGAACATTGGTGTCAACATATGCCAATTTCACTTAAGAATAGAAATAAGAGCTCAAATAGATAATGATCTGCAACAAAAATATAAGTGTTGATAGACCAATCCAAGAAGACAATATATAAATAATTTTTGATAGACAACCAAACCAATAATGGTACCACATAACTCCATCTAACCAAAACTGTCCATAAAAGGTTGATTTGGAATCCTCATTGGACACGGTCAACTCAAATAGTAATCATTTGGTCGACTCCCCCAAACCTTGTTTTCCACAATCCAGCTGAGGTTTACCAATACACTATGGTTCCAAGTGCTATAATCACTCACCCTTCAAAGATTAGAAATATCCTTGTTTTCTATAAATTATGTTCAGTGATTTATCATTTTCCAAGGCTTTGTAGAACATGAAAAACACAAACAGATAGAGGCTTATTACCACAATATCCCACTGCCAACCTCTAACATAACATAGCTCATGGTGATCAAGGCATATAATACGGTTTGAATTCCATCATAGTAGTATCATCTCCTTTACTTGCAATATTTCATTAGCAATCATCTATCCTTAATAGATATATCCAATATCATATCACATGTATACACATATAGCTATCGTGAGATATCTTCATAATAATTTGAATTAGAAATTTTTTAAATATGTTTTATAGAAAAATCATATTTCACAAGTATGAGTTCTTTCTCATAATATTTCTCTTATGCATGTGGTAGAATCTATTGTTCATTATGGACTTACATTCATTTCCATATTCTTAAGCCCTTGACATGTGCCATGAACGGATCCCAAGTCCACCAGAGGAGAGAAAAAATAATCTATAGGGCCTTCACCATATTAATCAACAATTAAAAATAAGTGTATTAGTATCTTATTTAAGCTTTTCGATATCAATCACCTTAAACAATTACGCAACCCAACATGTAGGAACTCTATAAGGGTTCTTTGGCCTCCTCCGACTGGGATATAAACAATACCAATAGGTTTTGTGCAGAAATGTGTGTCAATACATAAACATGGTCAATGGGAAAGTAGCAACCTTAAACCCTAATTGAAACTTCTTTAATTCAATCATCGTGAACAATCGCTAAAAAAACAACATGATCCCTCTCTAAGGAGTATTTGAAAATATTCCCAAAATATATATGAAAACTATATTGTCCCTTATTTAGTCTTTTTTATAAAAATATTTTAAAGAAACGTGTAAGACTAATAGAGAAACTTGGAAAATGGGTGAGAAATTTTATCTCATATCCGTTTTTGAGGTTTTTTTTTGGACTTATGAAGTCTCCCTTCCATGTCCCAAGTGGTGACGATGGACCTTTCCTAGACCTATCTAATAAGGAACCTACAATCAATTGCATACAACAATATACATCTTGGGTTATGGATTGTGAATCCAAGTAAATCATTCAATCTAACTGGATATTATGTGGATTTTCATTTCTTCTCTTATATTTTTAACTATTTTGTGGTTCTTTGCAAGATTTATTACATGTATTTATTTCATTCATTCTCAAGCTAAATCATAAAATTTATATTTTTAACTATTTTGTGGTTCTTTGGAAGATTTATTACATGTATTTATTTCATTCATTATCAAGCTAAATCATAAAATTTATTTTTAAGTATATATATATATATATATATATATATATATATATATGCTAGTTTCTTTTGGAGCAAAGTTTGGGGCTACAACATCTATAGAATATGGAAAAACAAGAAAATTTAGAATCATTTTATTATTTATATACTTTAAATTAAAAGCATCATACTGTAGTAAACTATTCTTAGAAGATGTTTTTTCACTCATTGAGAGTATGGTTATGACTAGGTACCTAATATACTAGTACAAGATAATTGACATGAACATAACGAGCTTCCTAAATTTTCTTCAAATTTCAATCAATGTTAATTATGGATTAGGAGAGGATGGTATCACCATTATAATGCTTACATAAACCATGTGAAGATAGAACCAGAAGTCACTCTATAGTATATTGATACCATTAAAAATTATATGAAAGATAGTACATTTAATGAGAAATGTACTCTGCAACAAAGAAAAAAATGATAATAGAAAGTTGAGGTACCATAAATAGGTCACTAACACCAATATAGAATATCAGAAGTATCATTCTATTATATGATGTTTTTATTATTTATTCTTTTGAACACTGCCCCATAATAGTGTCAAAACAAAATTGAACATGGAAAATTTTCCTCTTCCAAATTTTAAAACCTCTCATTTTCCATGAAATTGTACATCATCAAACTCAAATCCTCTTATTTGTCTTCCTTGAGATATATCATAAGTTTATTCATCAACATGACAAAAAAAAAATAGAACTATGATTAATAGGAATTATGATTAATAGGAACTATGACTAACATGAAGTATGACTAAGTTATTAACCAAGTTGATGGTTGATTTCTTATAAGGATAGGAATGTGAGCTATATGTTACTAATAAGAATTATGATTGTTGAGAATTAGGACCAAGCTCCTGGGAGACTTCTTGTCAAGACAAGAACAAGAACTCAATTGGAGTTCTTGTTGATCGTAGTTCCTATTAACTTCAAAATTTCTATTAGACATAGTTTCTATGTCAAAGTCTCTATAGATCAAAGCTCTTGTAAGTCGCATTTCCTTATTCAATGTTCTTGGTAATAGTTGTTTAGTAATATATCATTTCATAAATTTCATATCAGTCATAATTTCTCATACAAGAACATCTCTGCAGCTCTGATTTGTGAGGATTCCTGGTGTAATTTCATGTTACCATAGTCGAACAAGAACTCAAACCAATGTTCCTATTAGTATATTTCTCTCATGTTCATATTGATTGAAGTTCCTTTGTCAACTAGATTTCTTATCAAGCCAAGGAATAGGAACAAGGACTTGGTCAAATTTCCCACTAATCAAAATTCCTTGGTCATATCACCCTTGGTCATATCACCCTTGGTCACACCGTTATTGTTATTCATGGTTTTTTTATCAAGTTCTTGTTAGTTACATTTCCCTTGCTAGTGATATTTCATGTCAATCATAAAGTTCATAATTCCATAGTCAAATTTCTATATGTGTGTGTTCTTATTTTTCATTATTAATTCATTGCATCAAAATTCCTATTAGTTAGATTTCTTCTTGGTAATGTTGGTCAAACATATTTTCATTGGTGTAGGTAGTGTTTATTATAAAATTGATGTGTCTTGAAACCTACAATGCAACTAAGATATATATAAAAGTGAATTGATGTGACAAGCGAGGTTCACCCCATGTGATTCTTTTGATAGGTTCAAAAATTGTTGCATTGCTAAAGAACATAATTGAGATTAGTACTATGATATAGCGATATACGCATTGAAACAAACCTCTACAAATCTAAAGCCTTTTATCAATGTTATGATGATTTGGTTAATTATATCAATAATTTTTACATTGTGGATGCTTGTAATATAAGAACTTTGAGCTATTCAAACAACATTCCACACCAAAATCAATTATCAATCATCATGATTCCTATTCTCTATTTAAAATATCTATCATTTAGACTTGTTTAGTCTTCCTCCTCTTCATACCATCTAAAACCCTATATAAATATATTAAATACACAAATTCATTTACAATTTTTTTGACATCTTTTTCTACTTTGTAATTACTTCTCTTTTTTATATAATAAAATCCTTATTTTCTATGTATTTTGTTTTTACTAATGCTGAGAAGATCATATTCTCTCTAGTACTGCTCCTACTATATTTTGTATTTTAACATTTTGTTAAAGTCTTATGTAATGATTTCATAAAATTATAATGTATAATTAAATTAAATTTGCAATATTATTACAAACCTTCACATAAATTCATTTTATATTAAATTGCAATCACATAAGTAATCGTCTAGCCATGGTAACGCTTCTCGTTGAAGAAGAAAAAAGAGAAAAGATCCCTTTTATACTTTTCTTGAATATCATTAATGTTATAGTTTATGGTAATAAGTAGTTTGGATTTAAAAAATATAGATAATTCTGAAATGAATAATTTTTCCATTAAAATTATATATAATTTTCACGTATTTATTATAATTATTACTTTAAAAATTATTAATTATAAACAAATCACTGCAACATTAAAAATTAAAAATTATATGATTATTATTATTTTTGAAACCTAATTTCTTAATTATATTCCATGTCTTAACCATATTGCACGTCTTAAAGCTCTTTTAATAGGTAATGGCAGAATAGTGCACAATTCAAAAGCTTTAATTATTTCCTTAGACACTAAAGAGCTTTGAATATTTCTTTTAAAAATATAACAATGTCCGGAGAAATGTTAGTCATTTTGGTTTTTTTATAAAAAAAATAAAAAAATGAAACTTACTATTTATCATTGTGAGAATCAAAATTACATAGTAACTTTCCCTGAAGTGACTATTGAAAACAAATTTTTCAATCTATCAGAAAAAGTGACAAACCCAAATCTCCAATACCTCACAACTTTCAATCTAAAAACAAAAAAGATCAAACCTATAAACGTTGAGCCACGAACCTAGATGCTTCCCAACTATACAACACAATACAAAAACGTGTTGAAAAGTCTTAATGAGCTTCAATATTCAACGAAAGAAATCTGATGAGCAAAAATTGAATTTAAAATAAAGACACACCACTATCTACCATAGAGTTCTCTACAAATTCCTGGAAATGCATAAACCCATCCATCATTCCTATAACATTTTTTTGAAAGGTCACGTGCTTAAAAATTATGTTGCTTAGTATTATTATTATAATATTAAAAATATTATTTATTTTATATAATTTTTTTTTTTTATATAATAAATGGTGTTATTGTATTAAGAAATTTGGTTGATCTAAAATAAAATATATAATTTAATTTTACATTATTGTCTTACTATTTAATTTTTTACATTATTTTATTAATTATCTTTTTCTATTCTTTAAATTTTCTTTTGAGAGTGCATGCAGATATACCTCTTTAATTGTAGTGTAAAGAATCCAATAAAAACATGTATTTGATTAATATTCAGTAATAATTTGCAAATAAGAGAAGACTTCAATACTAAACATGCATTTAAATAGGACTGCCAGTTGAGGTTATGAATTGGATTATGTCATGTATTTCTTCTTCTACATTTGCAGTTCTGCTAAATGTTTCTCCCACAATTTTTTTTCCAGTAGCAGGGGTATTCGGCAGGGGTGTCCATTGTCACCATTAATGTTCATCCTGGTCATCAAGGGTCTGAGTAGACTCATAAATGAAGCAAAATCCTTCTGCAAAATCAGAGGTACCAATATTTCCAGAGTTTTATCTATTACACATTTACTATTTGTTGACAATGTAATGATATTTGGTGCTGCTTCTATGGATGAGGGGAAGATCTACAAAGAATTATTTGATGTCTTTTGTCTGTCTTCCGAAATGGCTATTAGTTCTAGCAAATCTAGTTTTCTATACAATTCTAATGACTCTGTTTGTGTAGATAACTTGAAGAATATATTTCCATACAAATTAGAACACATTGATTCAGGTATTAAGTATCTTGGATACTTCCTCAAACCCTATAATTATCGTTCCGAAGAATGGAGATGGCTTATTCAGATAGTAGAAAGGTGGATTAACATTTGGGCTTTTCGTTGGCTCTCTATTGGTGGAAGACTCATTATGGCTCAGTGAGTGATACAAGTATCCTATTCTACTGGTTTGGTCTAAGTTCCGATATCGATTATCAAGGTAATCTGCAACATAATGTTTCATTTCATTTGGTCTCGAAAGCCACAATTGAAGAAATTTCATCTTTCCAATTGGCAGAGTTTATCTTGGCCGAAGGAGATGGGTCGTTGGGGTTTGATGAACTTGGAATTTTTCAATTTGGATATGAGGACTAAAAGTATTTGGAGGGATTTATCTAACGGTGGTCTTTGGAGCAAGGTAGTTAGATTAAAATATGTGAAGACTTTTACCGCTACTCAATGGATCAAGAAGCTAGTGTTGGTTTATCGAGCAACATCTGTTATATGGCGCAGTCTTATCAGTACCTATTACTATATAGGTGAATTTCTTAGTTGGCGGGTTGGAAGGGGATCTGAAGTATTTATTGGAATTGATCCCTATGTGGGTGTAGATGTTAATTATATGCTTCCATCATGTGTTGTGAAGGAGCTGCATCAAAGAAAAATTGTGGTTCTGTCTCAAGTTTATCATTTTGGCATAGAGTCGATTAGCCCTCATTGGCTCAAGGCGGATGAACTAGAGTTACCTGATCATATGGATTCATATTGGAACATATATATAGATAATATTATTTTTGTTGGGATCAAACTTTCTGATACAAATGATTTAGTGGCCCTGGGATGGTGCTGAAGTGAATGGTTGTTTAACTATCAAGAAGGTGTATAATGTTTTTTCGAACAATCAGATTCTTCTCGAGTGTTATTGGTGGCATAAGAGAATATGGGAGTGGAAAATACGTCTAAACTTAAAATGTTTCTTGTGGTTGTTCTTCAAGAACAAAACACTTACTTGGCCAAACTTGGTGATAAAAGGAATCAATGGACCCAATATATGCATGCTTTGTAAGAGTGAGGTGGAAGATATTCCACATCTCTTTATTTAATGTAGTATCATTAGGAAAGTGTGGGTTGAACTTCATATTTGGTTGGAGTTTTCTAATGACTAGAATGGATCGTCATTTAATGATTTCCTCTTTGATCGGTTTCAAAGGAAATTTAAATTCAAAATACTTCCTTTATTTATGATTTGGGTGATCTGGAAAATTCGGAATGCTCAAATTTTTTAGAATATTTCTCCATCTATTTTTGGTACTTGTGGGAATATTATATGCATTATGTATGATTACCATGTTTATATGGATAAAATTAAGAACAAAATTGTCAAGAATCTTGTTTTGGAGAATGGTACTACAATTGGCTTCTTTAACAGTGCTACCAAACAGGGTATATACGGTGTTGGTATGGTTTTATACATAAAAATAAATCACAAGATTCTCTTTAATATGGGTGTTGGGAATGGGAGCAACACGAAGGCATAGCTCATGGATTTAAGGAGTTTTCTTTGGCTTGCATTGAGGAGGGATATATTTTCCATGGAAATCAATGGTGATTCTCAGGTTATCATAAATTGGGTGGATTGAAATTTTGATATCAACGCTATTTTATTGACTCCATGGCTAAGGATTGTGGATTCATTGATCAAATCCTTTGATCAATTATCCTTTCATCACATATATAAGGAGGAAAATGTGGAAGCTGGCAAGTTATCCAAAGAGACGATTAGACCAATGGATGGATTTCTTTATTTTGAGGAATATGTAGATAACTCTCTGGTGGACCATGGGTGTGTGTGGTCTCTTTAATTTTTATGCACTTATCTAGATCATTTTGGTAGATATGTTGTGGAACAATATAGTATGTTTTTTTGGGGGTTTGGACACTATGGCATTTTTTTCATTATAGTTTAGTGGGATATACTTGTAAACTTGCTATTAGTTATTTTTGGTATATGGCTTGTATGGACAAAGGTCCAAGCTAATGAAAATTATGTGCTTATTTTGTAACTTTGATTTTCATATGAAAATGACAAGTTACAACTTTTTTAACTTCAAAAAAATGTATTTAAATACTTCAATGTAATAATTTAAGCATTTCTAATTCTAATAATTCACTCAGACTAATAATGCAATGTTTGGTATTGCAGTATATTAATGTTTCAATGCAATAATCCACCCATTTTTATTAATGTAATGTTTTGTATTACACTCTATTAATGTTTCATGCATTTATAGTCATGTATTTCTATTAATGTGTCATACATTTCCATTAATGTAATGTTTCATATTAATGTATTCAAGCATTTTAGTTAACTATTTATATTGTTATGGTTGCTAAAGTTAAAAGTTCTAATTTATCATTGTCGTTACCTTTATGATTTTATGTCGACCTAGTTATTACTATGTTTGAATGTTAGGTTACATACCTAATGTAAAAACATCTCCCCCATACTAGATTGTAGAAGCGCCTCTTGGCACAATACCATTATCAACCATACTCAATTATAGTCAACCATAGTCATAATTGGATGGGCATGGTCATTGTTATGCCATAGTTGTGGGCACATTTCCCCCTATATTATGGTGCATTACATTAATTTTGATGTCGGCTTTGTTCCATTAGTTGTAATTTTCATTAGTATGGTTATATTTTTTACGTCTGATTGGTTCAGTTAGTTGGATTTGTACCTCTTAGTATCCTATATATAGGAAGGAGACATTTTCATTTGGAGTATCTTTTCTTGTCTTGTCTTGTCTTGTCTTGTGTACTTAGTACATTGTATAAGGAGGTTGACCCCTCAAAGAGGCTTTTTATTCATCTATTTTACTCATTAAAGTCGTGGATTACTCTTTCTATTCTATTTATACCTTTTCATGCTCTTTTTGGAAATTTGTTGCATAACATTTGGTATAAGAGCTCTTTCCTTGGGTCTGGGTGCTTCAAAACGAGTAATCTTGGCATATTCACTATAAATTTTTTCTACAAGGTTTTAGATAGTTAGGATTAGAACCCATCTAGGAAACAAGAAAAAACATATTTGGTATAATTTTCAGATCTTGATCGCTTACAAATTCAAAGATATTTGCATTTGAAGTTAGGGTTTCTGACAAGTAAAAAAACTAGTCTCAAACAGGTGTGTTGGGTAAAATGGTTATATCTAGGGAATGCGGGATCCAAATTGAGTGAGACCTATTGCATGAGAAAGAATACAAACCAAGGTAGTAGTGGTAGTAGTTTCAAACTCGGATCTAAAATATTGGATATGTGGCAATCCGTACAAGTTCACTCTTCTGAAAGGATTGAAAATAACAAGCATTGAGAGAATTCCCATATGTTTCTACTGAGATATCAGAATTAGGTCATACATACGGAATTGTAGAGAGGAGATATCAAGATACCTGGGGAAGGATTTTCAGTCTCAAAAGCTAGAAAATTTTATATATATATATATAATTTTGAAGGCCGGCTAGAAACATAGTCTTGAAATCAGAGTTGATAAAGGTACACCATTTTAAATTGGAATAAAGTTTTAGTATAAGGATCTATTGGAGGTAAACCCTAGGGTGTTCAAAATTCCCCCAAGGGTAGTGTAAAAACTAACACTCCACTCAAACCACCTAAGGATTCATCCCATACGTATGATGAAATGGAAGACCTATCTTTTTGAATGTCCAAGTTGGAGGAAAATATGAAAGGGTATGTGAAAACGGTCGATTTACTTAATCTAAAGGAGAATTTTATAGGACATATGGACAAAAATATGAAAAACATTTCTAAGCTCATCCAAAATTCAAAGGATACTCTCCCTACAAGTGATGATGTGTTCCATGGTACTCTAGAGGACAAGGATAATAAGCATTCCCATAATTGTAGTTATCAAGGATGGTCACCAAGAGATACCCAGCTTCCCAAGATTGACATGAGAAAGTTTGATGGAAATCATCCAATAACATGGATATTCTTGATGGAGAAATTCTTCGATCTAAACCAGGTACCAACTTCGGAAAAGGTAACTATTCTATCATTATATTTAGAGCCTGATCAATTTGTATGGTACCAATGGCTTTGTGACTGAAAAAAAAGGCTCTATTATATATTGGTCTATATTCACAGAAGAATTGATTGCACATTATGGGTATATTAATAGCAACACATTCTTTAGCTAGTTAATATATTTTAAACAAAAAAGTCCAGTTACAGAGCACATGAAGCAGTTTCAGAAGCTAAGTCTTCAATTGAAGAACACTTCAGAAGATAATTTGTTGGATCTCTTTATTGGAACCTTGAAGGATAACATTTGAACATGAGGTGCGTCGCTTTGAACCACCATCCTTAGAGAAGGCTTTCATGGTGGAAAGGAAGGTTGAAAGTAAAAATATGATGATGGCTACTAGAAAGACCACCTCCAATACATATATAGATAATAATGCTCCTTCTTCTAACCCACCTCAAAGGTTGACACCTCAGCAACTAGATGAAAGAAGAGCTAAAGACTTATTCTTTAATTCTGATAGAAAGTATAATAATGGACATAAGTGTGGTGAGAAGAAATTATTTTACATAGATTGTGAAGAGGAAGAACCAAAAGAACAAGATCCATATCCATGTGAAGAAATATAAGATACTAATTCAGAAGAGATTACTCCCACCATATCATATCATGCATTGGATGGAATTATCACTCCTAAAACTCTTAATATCGAAGGATTTATTAAAACGAAAAAGGTAACAGTGTTGATTGATTATGGTAGTACTCATAATTTCATTCACTATAAATTAGCAAAAGTTCTCAATTGATTTGTATATCTAGCACCAGAGTTTCAAGTAATGATTGCAGATGTAGGAACTATCAATTTCTCAAAGAAATGCCATAATATAATTATTACTATGGGGGAATATGTATTGAATAGCCAATGATTGCTATTCCAATGGGTGGTGTTGATGTTGTCTTAGGATTTCAATGGTTACAATCATTGGGAAGTACATGACTTTTAATTTTCAAAATATTTTCATGAAATGTTTATGGGAAGGAAATGAATATGAGTTAAAAGGTATCACAAGGAAAGGAAACAAGGTGATAAGCTCTAATGGTATGAAAAAATTGATGTAAAAGGGACATCAAGGTGTAATTGCACAATTATGCTCATTAGATTTTCAAACATCTAAGCCTCCTATTTACTTCGATCCCCAAAGGGTCATTAATAAGCATTCCAAGGTATTTGAAGATATTCCAAAAGGTATTCCACCTATTTGAGATTTTGATCATGCTATTCACTTAATTCCATAAAGTGTTCCTCCTAACATCAAACCTTATAGATACCCCTATGGCCAGAAGAGTGAAATTAAACATATGGTTGAAGAAATGTTATAGGATGGCATAATTAGGCATATCCAAAGTTCTTACTCTGCAACAATGGTAATGGTACACAATACAGATGGATCATGGTGTATGTGTCCATGTTATAGAGATCTCAATAAGATCGCCATTAAAGATAAGTTTCCATTCATGTCATTGATGAATTGTTAGATGAATTACATGGAGCAATTTTATTCACAAAGTGTGTATCATCAGATTAGAATGAAGGATGTTCAAAGACATCCCAAAAGCAACATTTAAAACTCATGAAGGTCATTATCAATTTATAGTCATACCATTTGGTCTCAAAATGCGCCTTCCACATTTCAAGGTTTGATGAATTCCATTTTCAAGCCTTTTCTTAGAAAATTTGTGCTAGTATTCTGTAATGATATACTAATCTATAGAAAGTCTTGGGAAGAACATATTCAACATGTTGACAGGGTATTACAACTACTAAAGGAGCAACAACTATATGAAAAACCTTCCAAATGTTTCTTTGGGGTGAAGGAGGTAGAGTATTTGGGTCATATTGTATCTCATGAAGGTGTCAATGTAAACCCTAACAAAATTAAATCCATGATACATTGGTCGATTCCCAAAACCTTGAAGAATCTTCGAGGGCTCTTAGGCCTCGCATGGTACTACTGCAAATTTTTTTTCAACTACAAAAGAATAGCAGTGCCTCTAACAACGTTATTGAAGAAATATGTGTTTCCTTGGACTCCAGAGGAAACTCAAGCTTTTGAAAAACTTAAATATGCAATGTTAAAAGCTCTTATTTTGGACACAACAAACTTCACAAAAACCTTGGAAATGGCATTGGTGTTGTTCGAATGCAAGAAGGACACCCACTTGCTTTCACAAGTCATCTAATCAAGGGAAAATACTTAAGGAAGCCCATTTATGAGAAGGAAATGTTCGCAATACTACATGCTATTAATAAATGGCATCCTTACCAAATAGGTATGCACTCCAAGGTCAAAACAAATCATGATAGTCTTAAATACTTCTTGGAATAGATACTATATTCGGAAGAGCAATAAAAATGGGTAACCAAGAAGTTGGGATATGACTTTGAAAAAATCTATCGAAAAGGAAAACATAATGTGGTGGAACATGTGCTCTCGAGAAAAAGATGAATATGTTGGGGAATTAATTTGTGCAATTTCCATTCTACAACCATATTGGGTAGTAGCAGCAAGGGAAGAATGGAAAAATGACGTATTTGTATGGATTCTCATTCAAGAGCTACAGAACAATCCTAATGTATCAGATACTTTTGTGTGGAAAAATGATTCACTATGGTATAAGGATCACTTATATTTATGCAAAAACTCCCAACTCAAACAAAAGGTCCTCTCAGACTTACACACCTCTCCTCTAAGTGGGCACTCCAGATTCTTAAAAAAATACCACAAGGTCAAGAAGGAACTTTTTTGGGAAGGTCTTAAATATGATTTTCAAAGATTCGTGGAAGAATGTTTGGTTTTCCAACAAAATAAGGGTGAAACAGTTAATACCGCAGGAATTCTACAACCATTAGACATACCTTTCTAGCGCTGGGAGGAAGTCTCCATGGATTTTATCACAGGTCTACCCAAGTCATAAGGGAATAATGTTATTATGGTGGTTGTTGATACACTCACCAAGTATGCACATTTTTTGGAAATATCTCACCCTTTTAATGGAAGTACAGTAGCTACAGCCTTTATCGAAACTATTCTAAAGTTACACGGAAATACAAAGATTATTGTAAGTGATAGAGATCCAATTTTCACTGGAAAATTTTGGACTGAATTATTTTCTTGGTTGGGTACGCGATTGGCTCACAGTTCATCTTATCACCCTCAATATGATAGGAAAATTGAGATAGTGAACAAGTGTTTGGAAGGATATATTTGTGGCTTTGCATCTCATAAACAAACACAGTGGGTGAAATGGAGGTCTTTGGAAGAATGGTGGTATAATACTTCCTTCCATACATCATCAAAAATATCTCCATTTATGGCACTTTATGGGTACCAACCTCCATCTATCACATCTCCCTTAAAAGGAAAATATAAAGTTCAAGCCATGGAACATCATATACACCAGCGACAACAATTTCTCCAGATACTTAAGGAAAACCTCGCTTTGTCAAAAAATAGGATGAAACAATAAGCTGATCAACATCATAGTGAAAGGAGTTTTGAAGAAGGGGATTGGGTATTTATAATGCTACAAACTTACAAGCAAATGTCTCTCAAGCAACTAAATAAAGAAAATAAATTAGAACCCAAGTATTATGGTCCTTATAAAGTGTTGCAGAATATTAGTAGTATGGCTTACAAATTGGAGCTCCCTTCATCCTCAAGAGTACATCCAGTTTTCCATGTTTCTTTCTTAAAGAAGGTAATAGGAGACATGATCCTAATTCAAGCAATATTACCGAAGCTTGATGAAGAAAGAAAAGTCATATTGGAACCTGAACAAATCACTAAAGCAAGGACCAAACAACTACAAAATTATGCTATTACAAAGTACCTCATCAAGTAGAAGAACTTACCAATTGAATATTCGACATGGGAAGATGATTCCTTCATATAGAGGCATCCAAAACTAGTCAAGCATTGAGGAAAACACTTGTCTGAAGGGGATGGGCATGTTAAGCCCTAAATGTGGGTACATTCCCCCCTCTATTATGGTGCATTGCATTAGTATTTGATGCCGTCTTTGATCCATTAGTTGTAATTGTCATTAGTATGGTTATATTTGTTACGTTTGCTTGGGTCAGTTAGCTGGAATTGTACCTATTAGTCTCCTATATATAGGAAGGAGACCTTTTCATTTGCATTATCTTGTCTTCTCTTGTCTTGTCTTTGTTGATGTATTTGTAACTTCGGTATGTATTTCATATATGTATATTGTATTCCTATAGAGATGTTATTATTCCTCTATACGGAAGTGTTTGTATTCCTATAGAGATGTTATTATTCCTCTATATGGAAGTGTCGTCATTTATATTGTAAGTGTCGTAACTTATACTTGATGGGTTATTAGACCACCCTAGTGGGGATCGGCCCTGTCAGCATTATGTTATGTGGTTAAGTTAAGGCCGACCTAGTAAAGGTTATTAGGCAAGTCAAGTCATGTATAAATAGAGTGCGGGAGGCACTCTATTTGATCATTCACTTTCTCACTCATACTCTCATTGGAGAGTGGCGCACTTGTGGAGGAGGAGAAGCTACTGCTAGGAGAAGACTATCTATTATTCTTGGGTTGTATCATTGCTCTATCTATCTCTGAGGAAGTTGCGGGGTTTTTCGCATTCTTGGTTTTCCCTGGTGAAACTCTATGTCTGTTGTGTGCTTGCATTATTGTTTCCATAATTGATATGTTGTAGATATGTTGTACATGTTATTCTCTCAGTTAAGATCTTAGACCAGATTGAAAATTCTAAAAAAATAACAGTCTTGTGTACTTAGTACATTGTATAAGGAGGTTTCCCCCTCAAAGAGACTTGTTATTCATCTATTTTCTTCATTAAAGTCATGGAATACTCTTTCTGATCTATTTCTATCTTTTCATACTCTTTTTGGAAATTTGTTGCATAACAATCATACATGGACAACCATTGTTAATCATTCCCAAGCATTATGATGGCATTATCATAGTTAACCTTAGCTAACTGGAGTCAACCATACACAACCAAGATTCATTGAAGTCAACCACAGTTAACCAAAGTCAACCATAGCAAACCATTGGTCACTAAAGTTGACCATGTCCAAATAATAGTCATCAATAATTAATTATGGTCAAACTTAGTTAACCATAATTTGACCTCTATCATCAACCATGCTCAATAATGGTAAGACATGGTCAAGCTTAGGTAACACTAAACCATTTTTAAGTAAATTCAACCATGGTTAAACAATAGTCACCTATGGTTGACTATGGTAATACTTGGTGAACCATGGTAAAGTTTGTTGACCTTGACAACTCATGGTAAGATCATATAGTCGATTTTTGTTAATCTTATTCAACTATAATTTGACCTCCATCATCAACCCTAGTATAAAATTGTCAAACATGGTCCAACTTAGCCAACCAAAGTTAGCCATAAAAATCATGGTTAACTAAAGTCAACCATAGTCGACCAACGTTCACTATAGTCCACCATGGTCAAACAATTGTGAACCATGATTGACTATGGTCAAACATAATCGACTTTGATCACCCATGTTGCAACCATTTAATCATGTTTGGTTAAGCATGATCAAACTTAATCAATCTTGTTCGTTAAAGTAAATCTCTTAAGCCCTTGGTCTAATCATGGTTTACGATTGTCAACCATAACAAACATGGTCAATTATATTCAAACATGTCACACATAATCAAACATGTTCAATTACGATTAAAACGTGTCACATATAATTAAGCATGGATATTAAACATTCTAACCTTAAGTGATCCATATTCAAACAAAGTAAACCATTATGAAAATTTAAAAAACATGCTCAAACATGTTTAACTATAGGGTCAGTGCATGCTAATGAGGGTCACTTTTGGTGTGCTAGATGCAATAGAAAACTGAAAAAGAAGGCATCCCTCAACTTACTTGGATTTTTTGAGCTACTTACGCAAAATATCTATCTTGCATTGAGTAAAAAAGATGAAATGTAGGAAATTGAATCACGTTTCCGAATATATAACTTTTATGTATTGAAAATTTGCATAGCTATGTCAAGTTTCGTTTTTCCTAATAGACACTTTTTATTTTTCAGGCAAATGATAAGGTATATGTTTTTGTGGGTTGAGCCTTTGAGGGCCTAAATGATGGAATCAAGCTACAAAAATCGACATGCATGTAGAGAACAAATAGCACTTGTGCGCCATTATTTTTTGAAAATTAAATTAGTAATTTTATAATTTTTTTATAATTGTCTAAGTGATCAAACCTCGAAAATAGTACCTCTTTTGTGGGTAGAGCCTTTGAAGGTCTTAATGCAAAAATATTGACATGGGTTTTTCATAGAATGTGGAGGTTAGTGTCGTCTTGTGCACCATGCAATTTTTTTTTGAAATGATCAAGAATTGAAAAAGTTATGGAAGAAACACTAACAGTGTGTTTCACGAGTTAAGGAAGTAGGACAGAAAAGAAATTGAAAGAAAATAGGAAAAAATAATATTTCAAAATAAAAGTTACATATTTGGAATCTGCAGAAAAAATGTTATTTGTGTCTAAGATTTCATCAAAAATGACAGTGTGTAGCATATTGTAACAAGTGGCTAAGCACAGGCTTTTCCAGAAACTGGAAGAAATACCCAATTAGCTTTGGTTTCTCATTAACATTGCACAGGTTTGGAATTACTGAAGCAAACTCCAAAGCATACACATAGGATTACTGTTGACATGCGAGCAAACTCCAAATTCAAAAATATTGCCGCACTTTTAGATGTACATAATGCGCATGCGTTATATAAATACATAACACGTATGTGTTATATAGTTAAAAAACGCGCTCGCATTATTTAAATCATAAAATACATGTTTAATACTTGAGAAAGAAGGGGTGTGGAAGACTCAAGGGAATTTTTGTTTAATATTTGAGAAGGGGTGGGGAAGGGTCAAGGGAATCTATGGTTAATATTTAACAGGGGTGGGAAAGGGTCAAGGGCTTAGAAGGATGTTGGAAGCTTGAGTGGGGAGAGATGAAGGGAATGAGAACATGATGGGCTACAGGGGTTGAAGGGAAGTGGAGCTTGAGAGCACTATTAGGAGTAGAATAGGTTCTGAAGAGGTATAGGGTTAGAAGTTGAAAGTGAGACTTGAGTGACAAGGGGGAATGGATGGAGGCAAGGGGGATATGAGAGAGAAATAAAGAATACAAGGGGGGGAAGACATAGAGCGAGGGAGGGAGAGGGACAATGGGGAGGAATGGATTTAGAGGGAGTGAGAGATAGATGGGGATAGAACGAAATAAAGAGATAAGAAGGGAGGGACAGAAAGTGTTGGTGGGAGACATGCAGGGAGTGGTGGCGATGGAGAGAGAGAGAGAGAGAGAGAGAGAGAGAGAGAGAGAGAATATGAGAGGAGGGGGGAGGGACATAAAGTGTGTGAGAGAAAGGGAGTGATGGAGAGATTTGGATAGGTTGAGGGAAAGATAACATGAGGGAGGGATAGAAGGTGAGAGAGAGACAAGCGATGAGAGAGGGAGGGAGAGAAGGTAGGGTGAGGGATGGAGGGAGAAAGGTGGAGATAGATATGGATGGACGAGGGATGGGTTTGAGAATGGAAAGGGACATAATGTGTGTGTGTGTGTGTGTGTGTTTGAGAGAGAGAGAGAGAGAGAGAGATTAATGGTTGGGGAGGGAGAGACTAGAGGGAGTTGTGAGCGACAAAGAAAGTGGGAGGTTGTGTGTGTGCATGTGTGATACGGAAGGAGGAATCAGTGGGGTGGAAAGGATGAAGATGGTGTAAGGGAGAGAAAGCGACATAGAGGGAGGGAGGTAAAGGGAGTGAGAGACATAACCAGGGACAGATCTAGAGAAAGAGATAGGGAGAGAGGGATACAAGGTGAGATAGAGAGGGAAGGGGGGAGGGATAAAGGCACATAGGGTTTGTGATTAAGGGTGAACGAAGGGAGAGATTTCTATAGGGACTTGGATATTTGTGAATATATACATAAGGTGGATACCCTCCTCGTCATCATCTTCATCACCATCACCATCTTCATCATCATCACCATCATCATCATCATCAACATATTCATCATCATTGTCATCTCTAGGTTCCTGATCAACATCTCCATCATCATCATCTTCTTCATCCTTATCATATTCATCATCATCTTCATCACCATCACCATCATCATGAACATCTTCATCACCATAAACATCTTCATCATCATTGTCATCTCCCCCTTCCTCATCAACATCTCCATAATCATCATCTTCATCATCATCATCGTCATCATCATCTTCATCATCGGCACCATCATCATCAACATCTTCATCATCATCACCATCATCATCATCATCATCAACATATTCATCATCATTTTCATCTCTAGGTTCTCCATCATCATCATATTCTTCATCATCATCATCTTCATAACCATCATCATCATCATCAACATCTTCATCATCATCACCATCATCATCATCGTCATATTCCTCATCAAATCAACATCTCCATCATCATCATCATCATCATCATATTCTAAATGTCATCATGATCATCATCTAAACATCACCATCACCATCTTCATCATCATCACCATCACCATCACCATCAAAATCTTCATCGTCATCACCATCACCATCACCATCACCATCACCATCACCATCTTCATCATCATTGTCATATCTAGGTTCCCCATCAACACAACATCTCCATCATCATCACCTTCTTCATCATCATCATCTTCATCACCATCATCATCATCATCAACATCTTCATCATCATCACCATCATCATCATCATCTTCCTCATCAGATCAACATCTCCATCATGTCACCATCATCTTCATCATCATCATCATCATCTGAACATCACCATCACCATCATCATCAACATCTTAATCATCATTACCAACACAATCATCATCGACATCCTCATCGTCATCACCATCGTCATTGGCATCTGTAGGTTCCTCGTCAACATCTCCATCATCATCATCTTCATCACCATCATCATCATCATCATTGGCATCTGTAGGTTCCTCATCAACATATCCATCATCGTCATCTTCTCCATCATCATCACCATCATCACCATCACCATCATCATCAACATCTTCATCATCATCACCATTAGCATCATCATCAAAATCTTCATCATCATCACCATCACCATCACAGTCACCATCTTCATCATCATTGTCATCTCTAGGTTCCCCATAAACAAAACATCTCCATCATCATCATCTTCTTCATCATCATCATCTTCATCACCATCATCATCATCATCAACATCTTCATCATCATCACCATCATCATCATCATCTTCCTCATCAGATCAACATCTCCATCATGTCACCATCATCATCATCATCATCCGAACATCACCATCTCCATCATCATCAACATCTTCATCATCATTACCAGCACCATCATCATCAACATCTTCATCGTCATCACCATCATCATTGGCATTTGTGGGTTCCTCATCAACATCTCCACCATCATCATCTTCATCACCATCATCATCATCATCATTGGCATCTATAGGTTCCTCATCAACATATCCATCATCGTCATCTTCTCCATCATCATCACCATCATCACCATCATGATCTTCTGAACATCATCATGATCATCATCTAAACATCACCATCACCATCATCGTCAACATCTTCATCATCATCACCATCAGCATCATCATTAAAATCTTCATCGTCATCACCATCACCATCACCATCACCATCACCATCATCATTGTCATCTCTAGGTTCCCCATCAACACAACATCTCCATCATCATCATCTTCTTCATCATCATCATCTTCATCACCATCATCATCATCATCAACATCTTCATCATCATCACCATCATCATCATCATCTTCCTCATCAGATCAACATCTCCATCATGTCACCATCATCATCATCATCATCCGAACATCACCATCTCCATCATCATCAACATCTTCATCATCATTACCAGCACCATCATCATTAACATCTTCATCGTCATCACCATCATCGTTGGCATCTGTAGGTTCCTCATCAACATCTCCACCATCATCATCTTCATCACCATCATCATCATCATCATTGGCATCTGTAGGTTCCTCATCAACATATCCATCATCGTCATCTTCTCCATCATCATCACCGTCATCACCATCATGATCTTCTGAACATCATCATGATCATCATCTAAACATCACCATCACCATCATCGTCAACATCTTCATCATCATCACCATCAGCATCATCATTAAAATCTTCATCGTCATCACCATCACCTTCACCATCTTCATCATCATTGTCATCTCTAGGTTCCCCATCAACAAAACATCTCCATCATCATCTTCTTCTTCATCATCATCGTCTTCATCACCATCATCATCATCATCAACATCTTCATCATCATCACCATCATCATCATCATCTTCCTCATCAGATCAACATCTCCATCATGTCACCATCATCTTCATCATCATCATCATCCGAACATCACCATCACCATCATCATCAACATCTTCATCATCATTACAAGCACCATCATCATCGACATCCTCATCGTCATCACCATCATCATCGGCATCTGTAGGTTCCTCATCAACATCTCCACCATCATCATCTTCATCACCATCATCATCATCATCATTGGCATCTGTAGGTTCCTCATCAACATATCCATCATCGTCATCTTCTCCATCATCATCACCATCATCACCATCATGATCTTCTGAACATCATCATGATCATCATCTAAACATCACCATCACCATCATCGTCAACATCTTCATCATCATCAACATCAACATCATCATCAAAATCTTCATCGTCATCACCATCACCATCACCATCTTCATCATCATTGTCATCTCTAGGTTCCCCATCAACACAACATCTCCATCATCATCATCTTCTTCATCATCATCATCTTCATCACCACCATCATCATCATCATCCGAACATCACCATCACCATCATCATCAACATCTTCATCATCATCACCATCATCTTCATCAACATCATCATCTCTATCATCTTCATCTGCATCATGATCATCTTCATTGTCATCACCCTCCTACTCATCATCATCTTTATCATCTTCATCTGCATCATGATCATCTTCATTGTCATCACCCTCCTCCTCATCATCATCTTGTGCACTTATGCACTTAGGGATTAATGTTTAGAAGAGGATCTAAAAGCCTTTATGGGGGAGGGGCTCTAGGAACAAGGTAAGACAGAGAGGGCAGGGGGGAGGAATAAAGGCATAGAGGGTTAGTGATTAAGGGAGAAGAAGGGAGAGAGTGCTATAGGGAGGGATAATGACGAAGATAAAGAGAAGGTGGAGAGATGGAAAGTGGGGTATGCTTGACAATGTATGTAACCATATAAAATATTTGTTTTCTTTTGATTTTGTTCGTTGCCCTAGCTGTGCACCTAACCTATTTATTGTGCTTGACAATATCGCGTACGCGTTTTTACACTTAATATCGCACACGCGTTTTAGCTTTATATAACGCGTGTGCGTTTTGTAACTCTATAAACAGTGGACTGTCCCTGTCCGAGCCAAAACAACACTCCTGCGATTTTTCGAATAGCACGAGCCCACCATTGGAAATTCTCACATTCTACACCATCTCCATCATTATTTTTTTTATGCAGGTGCAGCATTGAGGACATCTTTCATGGTTGCTCAGTGTGGTGTTGGGTTATATGGCCATATTTGAAGAAGATAATCAACAAGCTTGAAGAATCTCCAATTGAATAACACCAAAGATAAGGTCTTTGAAAGATTCATTTGGCCTATATTTGAGGAGCACACAAGATAAGATATCAAGCTTCAAGACCATTTCATGGTGATGGTGGATATACACAAGTGTACAAGAGAATCAAAGAGCCCAAACAATTTATGATTTAACTTCCATTTGCTTATTATTGAAGAGCTTGTAATTAAGGAGCAACAAAAACAAACTATATTGAATTGATCATTGCGGTGATGGGGAATGCATGTAACTGAGTAAACAAATCAACAAGGAAGAAGAGACCTCAAGAAGTCATTGAAGAAGAGAAAAAAAAGAAAAGAATATACATGATGAATCGGAGGCTTTCTTTGGAAACTAATCCAAATCCAATTGTAGAGGATACCATAGTTCATCCTATTAATCCACAACAAGAGGGACCTTCAATTTCCACAATAGTTGTTGAAGAAGCACCCCATGGAAGTAATCAAGAAGCAAAACGTAGTGCTCATTAGGGGATGTTTCAATTCCCACTTCAAGTCAAAGTGATAAGTTACCATCTCAAGATGAAGCTCATGAAGAAACACAAAATTTGCTATCCGGATGTGGTTATACAAGTGATGAAGTCAGATAGGTTGGACATTTTTCCTACTGTTGAAGAAGAGAATGCTATCCAGACCATCGATGAGGATGTTGGACTTCCATAGACCATCGATGAGGATGTTGGACTTCCACCATCCAACTACCAGGAAGAGAATGAAGGACACCAAGCTATTACTGAAACGCCACAGCATCTTGGTGATGCGCTAGATGGTACAATTCCAACCCCCTTACCTCCATTAGCAAGCACACGTCGAAGAACTCCGAAGCGTATACAAGTTGATGAAAGTCTCATCAATTCCATTGAAGGTACGCTATCTAAACGTAGTATTGCTTATCAAACTCAACAGATACTTGATAAATATTTTGTTTCTAAATGTGATGGAGATAAATGTAGATTATTTTTATCATTGTTAAAATCTAGGAGCATGAATGTTGTTAGGAAAAAGTTAGGGATAAAGATGATATAGAATTCTGAACCAAGTTCTCATATAGTTAAAAGCCTAGTAGATGCATTTGGTAAAATTGGTAAGAACACACATTCAAAGGATCGCAATGCTGCTCGTCGTGTGTTGTCACAAGCAATTGCAAATAAGAACACCAGGGCCCTTCGTATTCTCAGGCCTACATCCGAACTAGTTAATTTGAATGTAAAAACCCTCTGTAGGTATTCTATTAGAAGAGAACATCTTGACACAACCGATCAGACAGATTTTTGGGCCTTTGTTGGTCGGTTGCCACGTCGTGACATGAAGCTAGTTGATGCAGTAAAGGGACTAGTGCACAGTTTTTGGCATGATCACACAAGGCCTTCTTCAAACCGAAAGGATGTACTAAAACTGAGAAGGGGTTCAAATGATCGTGAACCACATACTAAGCATCTTCTTGATATAACATAGACATAAATTTACGAGAAATTTAGGATTGAGCATAGACAATTGAACTTGGGGCAAAGATCTTTTGAGAAATGTAAGCCATGGTATGTTAGAATAAATACTCTTCGTAACACTTGTTGTTATAGATACCATGTAGAATATGAATATTACTATGAAACATTTTTGTACATTCGTCATGTGTTGCATACTAACCATGTGCAGGATTGCTCCATGACAATACCACCGACTTCATCAAGAGAATTCATTCATAGCATCATGTGCAATAGGCCCGAGGGGAAAACATACTATGCAAAACCTTGTTTGGATGGAACATGCTCCAATTGTGATGGAATGGCATTATTGAGCCAATGTATGCACAAGAATGGAGACAGTGAATTTGGGAAAATGGTTACAGACATGAAAAGTTTCAAATATATAAACTATGAAATAGTCCCAGGGAAAGAAAGAAAAAAAATACAATTGGTGACATCTCAGGTATGCATTTATATCTATAAAATTATGTTGTGACGGTTACATTTCAATCCTTACTTACAAAAAAAACTGACATTGAGATCATTTTGTGTCACCAAGTACAAGTTAGTGACTTCATCAAGGAATTTATTGAAAAGACACATCAATATGTTCAGCATCTCTACGTGGCACGATGGCAGGATGAGAAGTTTAGAATATGCAAAGATACATTTCCCCTTGGTACTATACTTTCAGTTGTTGATTTTTCCGAGAACTACACTCTGCAACCTCAAAATGAGATTCAAAGTCAGTATTATCACTCTGAGTAGGTTTCCTTGATGGTCCATATCACATATAGGCATGGCCAAAATAGCACTGAAGAGCAAAGAGAAATTCTGAAGGAATATCACTTCTACATAAGTGATGATAGGTGCCATGACTTCCACTATGTACGTCATTGCTTCATCATGTTCTATGATCACTTGAAGGAAAGGAACATAAAGATAGATCGACATTGGATTTGGTTTGATGAGTGTGCTGGTCAGTTAAAAAATGCACGCATATTTCAGTGGTTGTGTTCATTGCATAAAAACTACAAAGTGCCACATATGTGGAACTATTTTGAGACTGGGCATGGTAAAGGATAGCATGATGGAGACGTAGCATGTGTCAAAACATCCCTACGAAGAGATGAATTGAAAGTATCTATAGAATCTACTATTCTAAATGCTCAATCTACAGTCAGGTGGTGCACGTCAGTAATGGGAGAGGAATCAACTATGCAAGTAGAATCCACAAGAAAGAGACATGCGGAGAGATTTTTTTGGGAGGTGGTAGACATAGATCATTCACATGCATGGGAATGCAAGACTGTGCCTGGGACTCGTGGCTTTCATTCGGTTCGAAGCTTTGATAACCCAGTATTTGAAATTTGGACCAGAAAACTCACTTGTTTTTTCCTGCCTTGTTGTGATGGTGACTAGGATAGGTGTGAATCATTGGATTGGGTTGATGGATGGGATCGCATATCACTTCCACTTGATCAATGTGCAATTGTTGAGTTAACTCCATTGGAAGAAGACCAATCATCTATTTCTGCAGATTTTGATCATGTCTCAGACCTTGTACAACCCAGTATGATGCATTTCCTTAACATTTTTTGTTTGTTTACGTAGTCTTCAAATGCACATTAATGGCCTTGTATCGCACGAAAAATATTTTGATCATATACCTACAATCGTATAATGCAGGGCACATATACGCAGTGGTTGCCTCAAAAGATACTGAATGGGGTGGTGATTACTGGTTGGCACGCTGTATAGATGGAAAGCAAACCCTCATTATGTCCATGATTGACGATGAAAACAACCACTTCCCAATTGGGTCTATGGTTATTAAAGGTGAATACTTGACAGACACTTGGTGAATTTCCGTCTGGGAGCCAAAAAGCAAACAGAGTAGGAAGATTGCATGCCGTTTGCTCCTGCAAGTATGTGTGGGCAATGCTGAAGTGGGAAAACTTCCAACACTGGCTCGAGGGAGGGTTTTGCAGAGTTGACCCACCAATGCGAGATTGCATGCAATTAAACTGAGCAAAACCCTAGTTTACGAAATGAATGCACAATGAAGCCACTGGGCCATGGGGAGACGAGGGAGAAGTCCCCCTAGAGGTAATCGCACGCCAGGAGACCAATGGATTCGACGGTTTGTTGGTCCCACGTCCAGTTTTCAAGTTATGTCGAGTCGTAAGTTGCATGAAAATGTCATTTAGGGACACTTGGCGAATTTCCGCCCGGGAGCCAAAAAGCAAACGGAGCAGCAAGATTGTGTGTCGTTGGCTCCTGCAAGTGTGTGTGGTCAATGCCGACATGGAAACACTGCCAATACTGGCTCGGGGGAGGGTTTTGTAGAGTTGACCCACCAATGCGAGATTGCATGCAATGAAATTGAGCAAAACCCTCGTTTACGAAATGAATGCACAATGAAGCCACGGGGCCATGGGGAGACGAGGGAGAGGTCCCCCTAGAGGTAATCGCATGCCAGGAGACCAATGGAGTTGACAGTTTATCAGTTCGACATCCGGTTTCTAGGCTATGTTGAGCTGCAAGTCGCATGAAAATGTTGTTCAGGGACAAGAGACACAACATTTTATCCTGGGAAACCCTCATGGGGAAGAAAACCTAGCAACCTTTCTTAGAATAATTATATGTTTAGAAATCAAGTACAATGAAACCATGAACAAACCCTAACCCTGGAGGGTTTTACCACATGAAAAAACCTTAATGACACATGACAACAAGAGTACTTATCTACATGAAGATGACCTCCAAGCCATAAGGATAACCAAGCATATCCTTCCCAACCAACATTAGAAGGCACTTTATTTGTCGAATCCCGAGGTAACGTTTGTTCCTTTCACCAATGTTGCTTTGAGCACTTGTATGTAGTTACTCATATGTAGTGTTGAATCTAATTGTACAATCAAATATTGGGCGTTGATGAAATGTGTAGCATGTATTGCACTTAGTTTTATTAAATTACACTTGAACATTGACTTAACTTGTAATTTAATCATCCAAACTCACAAATTTTAATTACACCTATCCAATTAGTGTGCGTGAGTGAGTTCGTTGAAACCTTGAAAAACATTGTATTGCATTTAGTTTGATTAAATTACACGAGCAAGAACTTTGACATAACTTGTAATGATCATCCAAAATCACAAATTTTAATTAGATACCAATTAGTGCATGCATGTAGTGTGTTAGGAACCCATGTCTTTACTTTGTTAGTATATTGTTGTTGGACGCATATGCTTTGTGAGTCGTCCCGTAGTATTTGTTGATCCATAGTTTATATTAGCCCATAGTATTGGACGCATATGCTTTGTAAGTCCTCCCATAGTATTATATGTCCCATGGTTTTGACTCATAGTATTGGTGCCTAGACTTAGCCCATGGTTTGTATTGACACATAGTATTGACCCATGGTATTGGTGCCTATACTTAGTATATAAGTGTGTGTTGAGGCCTATGAAGGCACCGTGAAGTTAATTGTATTGAGCTTGCTCAAAGGAGGTTACCCCCTCGAAGTGGCCCGCGATCAATATAAAAGTGATTCTGAGTTCTATTTCTGTTATCTCGTGTATTTGCATTAATTAATTATTACAGGTTCATCACATCTGGTATCAGAGCACTTTCTTGGGCTCGTTGGGTGGAATTTCTACCAATTTTTTTTTCACATCTGTTGCAGCTTCGGATTTGGGAATAATCCATATCCACTTAACTGTGGAAAGTACTTGGGAATAATCCCTAAAACTCATTGTGAGGAGTACCACAGGAACCCCAAAGTAGCTGGCCCATTGAGAGGACCTACCAACGAAAAGGGCAACGACCCCTACCTGATTGACTAGTTCCCACCCGTGAGGTAAACCACGAGCTGTCGTTTGTGGCAAAGCGGTTATCAGTTTTACCTGAGCCGTGGAGTGAGGGGTACTGCCCCAATACGCAAGCCGTCAGACAACATTGGTGGCCGAGTGAAACACCTGAACTGTTAGGAAGCCATACATACCTGGGGTCCATATCTATTTTCAGTTGAACTGTTGCCGATCACTTCCGCTCCAGATCCAGCCGTTTCAGATCTATTCTGAAAGTCGTTCCAGATCCATTCGCTGTTTCAGATCCAGCCGTTTTCGATCCCTTCTGCGCCATTGCAGATCCATCTGTTGCAGATCCCTTCCGCGGCGCTATTGCTGATCCATTTCTGAAAACAAAAAAAGTATAAAATTCTATTTTTTAGCCATATCTCCCTTATTTCAACTCTGTTTTCCCTGAAACTTCACTGACATCCCTACAATCCCATTCTACATATTTGACTCCTGAAGACCCTATCCCAAATTCCACTTCCCAAGACCAGAAATCCCACATTTGTCTATTTTTAGGGTTTGCCATAACTTCTTCAATTCTCACCCGATTGCCTTCAAATTTTACCATAGAGTTCCCGCTTCTGAAATCCCCATTTTTTCTTCCATGTCCCTTAGAAAGTGTCAAAAACCTAGTCAAACCCCAATTACCACTCTGAGTTTTTCCCAAATCCAAATTTTCCCTTACTAAATAAGCTTGTGTTTGTGTTTTTTCTATCCATCCCCCCCCCCCCCCCCACAAAAAAAAAATTACTGGTTATGGTTTTCACTTGCACAGGAGCAAACACCATGGAGGAAGCACTTGCAGCCATCCAAACCAAACTCCAAGATCTAGATGAAAAATTTCTTAGCCTCCATCTTCAACATTCAACCATGAACAATAACCGACAGCCAGAATCTTTTGCAGCCACCCGGGTTCTCTTCTTCCAGCAATTTTCGTGGGCCGAAGCTCGATTTTCCTCGCTTCAATGGTGTTGATCCAACTAGATGAATATACCGAGCAGAACAATATTTCAGTCTGCATAATAATTTTGATGTTCAGAAAGTTTCACTTGCATCCTTTCATTTGGAACAGGAAGCCCTTCAATGGTACCGTTGGTACATCAAAGTTCATCCCGAACTAAACTGGATAGATTTTTTCCAACTCCTTTTGTCACGATTTGGTCCTAGTTCTTTTGACGACTTCACGGGAGCACTCACCAAACTTCACCAAACTGGCACAATGAGAGAGTATCAGACGGAATTTGAGAAACTAGCCAATCACACAGAAGGATTGTCCGATGAATTCTACAGGAGTTGTTTTATCAGTGGTCTCAAGGATGAAATCCGCTCAGAGGTCAAAATTTTTTGTCCCAACACAATGATGGAAGTCCTAGGGTTGGCTAAGCTGGCTGAGGACAAGATCGCAGCTCAACAACGCTCCAAACCCGCCTTTGTCCCCTTCAGTAATATGGGTTCCCAACGACCTCCCATCACGCCTGCTCCTCAACCAACTCCTATCAAGCAATTGTCTAAAACAGATATGCAGGCACATCGAGAAAAAGGGCTTTGTTATAATTGTGATGAGAAACTCACTCGGGGACATAGATGTGTTCAACAAAAGCTCTATCTCTTGGACGTGGATTCTCCACCTGCCTCAAAACTTGATGAAGAAGCTCCATATACAGTAAATGATCAGGTCGACATTCAACACCTGCCTGTTGACACCCCATCTCAGGACGACCCACCTGAGATCTCTCTCCATGTTGTAACCGGCGTCACCACCCCACAAACAATGCGAGTCATGGGATACTTCAAGAAGCTCCCTCTTACCATACTCATTGATTCTGGTAGCACTCATAAATTCATTGATCCTCAGATTTCCAAACAGGCTGATTGTTTTGTCTATCCTTGCTCCAACTTTGAAGTCATGGTTGTCAATGGGGGCACCTTACCTTGCAAGGGGAAGTGTCACAATGTGCGTATATCTATGGAATATTATAACCTGCGCTCTCACATGTTTTCCTTGTCCGTAGGCGGATGTGATGTGGTTTTGGGCATTCAATGGTTATGCACACTTGGCCCCATCTTATGGGATTTTGCTGAACTTTGGATGCAGTTTTCAGTCAATGGGGCACAACACAAATTTATGGGCTTACAACCAGGTTCTCTCTGCATCATCAGTTCACATCGCCTGGAAAAAATACTTAAGAAGAATTTACATGGTGTCATCGCTTAGCTCCATTCCATTCAGATGCACCCATCAACAGTCTCAACTACTTCCTTGGATAGATATGTAGGTGTCTTTGTTGAACCAATGAGCTTGTTGCCTTCAAGAGACCTTTCCAGTAAGAATTTAGCTGCATCTACCTCTCAGCAGGAAATGATGACTATTTTGCATACAGTCAAGAAGTGGCAGCCATCCTTATTGGGGAATTATTTCTGCATCAAGACTGATCTCCAGAGTTTGGAAATTTTTCTGGAACAACGGGTCTCCTCCCCAACAAACCTGAAATGGGTTATCCAACTCATGGGTTATGACTATGCGACCACTTACCAGAAGGGTAAGGACAATATGGTGGAAGATGCTCCTCCTCGCACATTTGATGACCCAGTTTCTCTTACAGCTATTTCTCTACTTGTTCCAAATTGTTTGCAATCTGTTCAATGGGGCTATCTATTCTATGAACTCCATGCTTCTTCATTAGTAGAGCACTCTGGGTTCCTCAAAACGTATGACCAGGAACAATGTAACTTCTTTTGGCAGGGACTCAAAAGGACAATTCAACGGATGGTGGTTGACTGTGATACTTTCTAGGTCAACAAGGGTGAAACGACCCTCCTTGCAGGACTGCTCGAACCCTTACCCATCCCTCCACAGATTTGGACAACTATTTCTATGGATTTCCTAGAAGCGCTCCAGTGGTATAGTACCACATCTCAAAGGACACCATATGAAGCAGTCTTTGTACATGCACCACTAGTTCTTCTTCCATACACCTTCAGCAGCTCCCCAGTTCAGGAAATTGACTCAATTCTTCGAAACCGTGATCAACTTCTTCTAATTCTGTAGGACAATTTTCAGATGGCAAGAATTCGACTGAAACAACAAGCCGATCAACACCATTCTGAGCACATTTTTCACATCGTTGATATCGTTCTTCTTCGTCTACAACCTTCCATGCAATCCTCCTTGAAACTCCAAAGGCGCCAGTGGCTCAGAATGCAACCTGAGGATGCTACAGGGGACCCATTCCTTCAGATTCTGCATCAATTTCCACATCTAAAGCTTTGAGGACAAAGCTTTTTATAAGGGAGAGGGGATGTTAGGAACCCATGTCTTTACTTTGTTAGTATATTGTTGTTGGACGCATATGCTTTGTAAGTCGTCCCGTAGTATTTGTTGATCCATAGTTTATATTAGCCCATAGTATTGGACGCCTATGCTTTGTAAGTCGTCCCATAGTATTATATGTCCCATTATTTTGACTCATAATATTGGTGCCTAGACTTAGCCCATGGTTTGTATTGACACATAGTATTGACCCATGGTATTAGTGCCTAGACTTAGTATATAAGTGTGTGTTGAGGCCTATGAAGGCACCGTGAAGTTAATTGTATTGAGCTTGCTCAAAGGAGGTTGCCCCCTCGAAGTGGCTCGTGATCAATATAAAAGTGATTCTGAGTTCTATTTCTGTTATCTCGTGTATTTGCATTAATTAATTATAGCATGTATTGCACTTAGTTTTATTAAATTACACTTGAACATTGACTTAACTCGTAATTTAATCATCCAAACTCACAAATTTTAATTACACCTATCCAATTAGTATGCATGAGTGAGTTCGTTGAAACCTTGAAAAACATTGTATTGCATTTAGTTTGATTATATTACACGAGCAAGAACTTTGACATAACTTGTAATGATCATCCAAAATCACAAATTTTAATTAGATACCAATTAGTGCACGCATGTAGTGAGTTCGTTGAAACCTTTAAATATAATAGTTTGTTCTTTTGACAAAGCACATTCATGAGTAATAGATAACCCACACAAATCAACGCATTAGATTGACACAAGAACACGTGGAAACCAAAGAACAAATACAAAGTGAAATGTATCATTCATTTATAAGTGAAATGTCAATGTGCATGTCTCCAAAAGTACATGTATCCAAAAGTACATATATATCCAAAAGTACATGTATCCAATGAAGTCAATGTACATGTCTCCAAAAGTACATGCACAATGAAGTCAATGTACATGTCTCCAAAAGTGAATGTATCGAAAAATACATATATATACAAAAGTATCCAAAAGCAGATGTGTCCAAAACTATCCAAAACTATCAAAGCCACATGTACATGTATCCAAATGTACATATATCCCATAAGACACATAAAAACTCAAGATTCCTCTTGTTCTTTCCCGACGTTGATCCTCCAGGCACATCTTTAGGATCAGTGTGCGTCTCTGGATCCTGCAAATTAAATATCAATCGTTAAATTCAACTAACTATGTACACTAATACATTAGCTCAACAATTAACTCAACAATTATCAACTGGTGCATGGAAAGTGCATGAAACACTTGGTCACTAAAGGACATCTCACCTCAACTGACAAAGGAGATTGCGTTGCTTGTGTAGCAGATGGAGCCATTGGTTGAACATCTAGGATGGTCGAACCAGGGGGGCCAGGAAATGCTCCTACTGGTGGTGGCTACAATGAAAAAATGTTGAAATAGTTAGAAATGCATGAGTAAACAATAGACAACAATAATAAACTATATAAAGATAATGTTTAAATAGTTACATACCTGTGTGTGATCAGTTTCCATTGCAGATGCGGCACTGACTGCTGCATCAACCATTGATGCGAGGTTTGCAGTAGACAACTCGAGTTCCTGATGCAGTACACATGCAATTCAAACATTAACAGAAACGATTTATGCACTGGATTTCAAGTTAAACAACAAATATCATCGAAGGATATACATTACCATGGTGTGAGTAAGTCCATGGTCATGGGCAGCTGGAGTCTTTCTAGGAGTAGAACGCCTCACATACACACGACCCTTGTTCACGAATGGCCTGGCGGGAGATGCAAATCTAGGCAATGGTCCAGATGTCTCGGATGGTGCCTACAGTCAGCAAGTGTTCATGTAGTTAGACATGCATGATTCAACAAACAAACATGTATTTAAAAAATGTCATTTTTAATTGTTTACCTGGAGCCCAGATGTTTCATTGGACAGTACGACCATGGGTGCTACCTCCACATTACCTTGCCCCAATGAAGGATCTGCCATTTGCAAGTTTAATAATTGTAAATATTAGACCGTAGATAACATTAGTGAACTAAAATGTAAAGTATGTGGAAATTAACAAATTAACAAGTATTAAAAAACTGAAATTTTAAAATGTTTACCTTGGTGTGAGATACGGCAATAGGTGCTATATAAGATGTGCCTGCCAAATGGGTAGCATCATGCCCCCCTGTAGAGTCTGGAACATCCGGCTCTAGGGCGTCACTGCCGGCATAAAGCATCAACTGCAAGTTCACAAAATTAATATATTAGCTCAAACTATATATATGTATACAAAGACGAAAATAAATGAAGAATTTATTACAATTAACCATCAACATACCTCTCTCAAAAACCCACTGAAGGCAATATCTGAGGCAAGACCATAGCAGGGATGACCACATGATGTGCACTCGTGAGGATCAATACTAGGATGGGGATGTGTCGATGGTCCTGCACTAGTGGATGGTCATGATGGTCTTGCACTAGTGGATGGTCCTACATGGTGACAAGTTGGTGTATGTACCACACCAGGGACAGATGTCCCTTCCTCACCCATATGTTGAACCATAGTGCCATGGCGAACAACCGCCTGTGCCAAACTCAAAAATGCATCACATGTCTATGGAATAATACGATGTGTAGGAGGGACATCTGGCCCAGGAAACTACCTGTGAGGTGCAGGGATAGAGCGATCCTAGTCTCGAAGCCTCGCATTGGGTCGGTTTTGGGGCATCCCCCCACCGATCCCCTGAAACTGCAATATGTCAAAATAGTTTACGTGTTTATGTAACACGAACTCTGCGTACATCTTTCGAAGGAAATACAAGGGAATTTCCCTGTTGTTGTGTGGTGGCATATCAAAACCATGTACCATCTGTCCATCAAGTTATCAACAAATGGTTGAAACGTGCACCACTCAATGGAGATATGCAGCCTGTTTTCATTTGGGATTTCCCCCGTCCGAGGGTCCCTAAACAATGCAAATATGAGCTCTTTGGATATTTTCAACTTTTTTAATGCATTGTAGTCTAGCCCATTAGCATATTGTTGTCTTTTTCTTTCTCTATATGATGTAATATCATATTGTACATTGCTAGACTGTGAAATGGTGTCAACAATTGCATCCAAGGTTGATGCAAGCGAGTGGCGAATCCTGTCACCACCACTAAAAGCTGCACTAATGCCCCTCAAGTGGGCAAGCTCAATCAATATCTCGGCATTGGTGTCCATAGCCACAACTGTAATAAATACATCAATACGGAAAGCATTAGAAACATATACATGGTATATAATGACGTCTCTTCAAAATTGAAAATGTATTAAATCAAACTCAAGTAAGCAATTTAATGGCATTCACTTACATACATTTAAAACTTAAAATTAAACATTTAACAATTAAAAAGTAAGTTTTGTTCAACTTCTTTCTAGAAGTTAAAGCACTTCTTAACTCTCATTGGTGACTTTTCCATGCAAACTTGGGTTTAAACTTCTTAGAATTTAGGAGTGTTATTTTGACATGTTTTGGCCTTTACATCCATTACAAAAAACAATATTTCCATCAACTTTATAAGCTAACATTAAATTTATTGATTTCAACATATTACGCCTTGTGGTTGGAGGGGAGGACAAAGTGGCATGGAATGAAATGGATATGTATGAGTTTGTCTTGCCAATATGATTACATATGTACTTGAGATGACTATCAATGATTAAGATGTTGAATAATCAACTAGAGATTGTGACTAGAATGACAATAACAACAATGTCAACTTCTCAAAATAGAGACAATTTCTCTCTACAAAATCGATCTCTACATTGTATGGCAAGTTCAAAAAATTAAATAAAAAGCATAGTGATTTTCTATATGAAGTCTTTCAGTTGAATCGATGGTCCCTAAGCGTTGAGTAGGTTGATTGAGGGTGTGGATAGGACAGGCCCGAGAGACACTTTGTTAATGTGTTTTGGCATTTAGTCAAGGGTGCTTAACTAAGAGGCAATGTATAGCTACATATACTTCTGATGAAATTTTGATTATGTTCATGGACAAATGATTGTGATGAAATTTTGAGAAACCAAGTTACTAATTTTTTTTGCATTTTTTCTATTCACACTTGTGCATGCATTTCATCTTGTTATGGCCATTACCAAGGAAAATTATTTAATTAGTATCATGGGAAATGGCCTTTGAGTGTTGGAAATTTGGGTTTCATGTGGATGGATACCTAAGCAACCAGACATGTCCAATAGAGTCCCCATGTCGCGTGGGGCACGGTTTTAGATGATGCTTGGTGGGATAGGGTAGTCCTTAGCATCAAGATCATGGAGCCAATCATTTCTTTGTTGTGGTTTGTAGACACAGACCAACCCATCCTAGGAGATTTTTATGAGGGGTGGGATTCCATGATTGAGTCCATAAGGACCATTTTTATGGAGAATGAGTGTGCTAAGTATGAGACATTGGCAGAGAACTTGTGGTCCATCATACAGGGCATTCTTATCTCCAGGTGGGATAAGAATTGCACACCTTTGCATTGCTTGGCCCGCTCATTGAACCCCAGGTTCTACGCTCAGGATTGGCTCAGTGGTGGGTCGGGGCCCTCATCCAGAGTCCCTCCTCACATGGATGGAGAGATCTCAGAGGGGAGGAAGATAGCATTTAGACGGCTACTTGAGGATAGAAACCACCTTAAGGTGGTGGAGGAGGAATTTTATGAGTTTTCTAGTGGCACTAGGAGATTTGGAGGATATGAGGTGGTTAGAGACATGGGGGTTAAGAAACCCCTTGTTTGGTGGACAACTCATGGGGCAACATGCCCTCTTATACAAAAGATAGCCTTGAGGGTCCTCTCTCAAGTTACTTCATCATCTTGTTGTGAGAGGAATTGGAGCACATAGGGGAACTTGTACAGGGTGAAGAAGAGCAGGCTTCAGTAGTCTAGGGCAGAGACGATGGTGTATGTGCACTCCAACATTTGTCTTATTTACAGGAAGAGGGAGAAGTGGGCGACGGGAAAGACACGGATGTGGGATGTCTTTCCTGATGAGATGGGTTTGGAAAACAGTACTGAGTTGGCATTAGCCAACATGAATCTTAATGATCCAGTGCTAGAGATGGTCACTTTTGATGAGGGTGATCGTATGGAGGGGTCATCCTCCACACCAGCAGATGCAGTTAGTCAGATTGGCAAAGAGGAGGAGGAGGAGGAGGAGGATTAGGGCAGTCATGAGTTTGTTGATTCAGGCATGGAGGAGGACTATTGAGTCATTGACAGATGGGATTCTTCCATCTTGATCCACCCCTTTTTTGTATTTACTATTAGACTATTAGACTATTAGTCTATTTGGCATTTTCCAGTGCCCAGTGGCATTCTGACATCTATGTAATACATTTTGATTTTGATGACTTAATGAGAAATATGGTTCCGAGTCTCTGACATGCATCTATGTGTCTCAATGTATCATTGTGATTTGTGATTGTGAATGACAAATGTGTTGTGATTTGTGAATGATCTAATTTCTATTGAATATTTCATATTTTTAATTGTAAATGTAATTTCTATTGAATATTTGTAATTGTAAATGTTAAATTTTATTGGATCTATATGTCTATATTTTTAAATTTTAATATATTTTAAATATATATATATATGTATATAAAACGTGTCCTACGTGTCCTAATTCGGGGGGTCACCGTGTCCCATGGGGACACTCGTGTCCTGTGTCCTCGTGTCAGGTGACTTAGATGGATACATTATAGAAAGGTGGGAGTTCTATTTTTTTCAATTTTTGGTTGGATTAGGAATTTTTGAGTTTTTGAAAATGGATTCATTTTAATTATTCACTCATCTTGGTTGAGGGAGATGTGAATTTAATTAGAGATTGGGTTATTCCCAATTTTATCAATATTACAAAACTAGGTTGTTTTAAACAATAAAAAAATAGCAATTTAGGTTAAGAAATGACAAAAAAATGGTATGGATGAATGAATTACCTGATTAGATGATAATCCACTAGTGAATTTTCCTCCCCTCCAGCTAAATTGAGCTCCACTGATACTCCAGGGCACACAAACCGTCCTCGTCCAACCTCTATTTCATGTTTCTAATGCGTGAAGAGCGTCATGGGTGGTCGGGACTGTGTTTTTAAATTGATTTTAGATTTCAATAATGCGTACGCGTTTTGTAGTTCTATAACGCGTACGCGTTATGGTTACCTATCTGACATGTCCAATGACATGTCAGGCCCGTGTCTTACCATGGAAAGTGGTAAGTATCAGAAATGCGTTATGTTTTTATGCATCAGGAACGAGTTTTGAAAAAGTAGGATTGCATCTAAAGTGACCCTCATCTTCTTGCACACACCATATAGTCTAATCATATTCAACCAAGACAACATTGATCACCCATGTTGAAACCATAGTCTTGTTTGGTTAATAAGGGTCAATCTTAATCTTGAACTCCTGGTCTAACCGCGGTTTAAATTGTCAACCGTAATCAACCATAAAAAACATGGTCAATTACATTTAAAAATATCACACATAATCAAATATGTTCAATGAAATTCAAACATGTCACACATAATCAAGCATGGAAAACCATGGTAAACTAAGGTGATCGATACTCAACTAAAGTAAATAGTGAAAATTTAAAAACCAAATTCAACCATACAAAACCAAGGTTCATTAATGTCAACCACGGTTTACCAAAGTCAACTGTTGTCGACCATGATGCACAAATGTAAACTATGGTTAACTAAAGTAAAGCATGGCCAAACAATAGTCAACAATGATTAATTATGGTGAAACATAGTCAACCATAGTTTAACCTCCATCATCAATTGTGGTCAACAACAACCAAACTTGGTTAAACGCTTAACTAACCAACATCAACCTGCATAGTCAACTATCATTTGTCGCCCATTGCCAACCATGGTTAACAATGGTGAAAGATAGTCAACGCTAGCTAATCATAGTTAACTATGGTAAAAAATAGGAATTCTTAACTAACCAAAGTCAACCATACATAACCAAAGTTCCTTGTAGTCAATCATTGTTAACCAAATTCAATCATAATCAACCATGGCCAAATAATAGGCATAAATGATTAATTATGATCAAACCTAGTCAACCATGACTTGACCCCATCATCAATCATGGTCAATGACAGTCAAACATGGTTAAGCTTAGGTAACCAAAGTCATCCATAGAAACCATGGTTAACTAAATTCAATCATTGTTGACTAAAGTCAACCATGGTCAAACAATAGTCACCATGGTTGACTTTGGCCAAATTTAGTCATCCATGGTTAACTATGGTCAAATTTAGTCAACCATGGTAAAGTTTGTCAACCTTGATCACCCATGGTCAAACTATAGTCACCTTTGGTTAACCTTAAGCGATCATAATCTAACATCCATCATGAACCCTCATCAACAATGGTCAAACATGGTCCATCTTAGCTAATGAAATTCAACCATAAAACCTTTATTAACAAAAGTCAGCCATTGTTCACTACAATCTACCATGGTCAAACAATAGTCAACCATGGTTAACTATGGTCAAACATAGTTGACTTTGATAACCAAGGTTGAAACTATAACAATGTTTGATTAAGCATGGTGAAACTTAATCAATCATGGTCAAACTTGGTTAACAATTATCAAACATAGGCAACTATAGTTAATTATGGTTGGCTAAAGTCAACCTCTTAAAAACTTTGTCTAACCATGGTCTGTGATTGTCAACTATAATCTACCATAACAAACATGACCAATGACATTCAAACATGTCACACATAATCAAACACGGTCAATTAAAAACATGTCACACATAATTAAGCATGGATAAACATTTTCAACTTAAGTGATCCATAGTCAACCAAAGTAAACCATAGTGAAAATTTAAATATCATGGCCAAACATGTTTAACTATACTCTTATTATATTCAAGTATGGCCATCATTGACAAAACATAATAAAACATAACAAAAGTTATTTATCATACTTTATGATGACAAAACATTACAAAAAATTGTAAACCATGGTCAACATCATTGGTCAACCATTGTCAAGCATGGTGAACCTTATCTAACCAAAGTCAACAATACTTAACCATCGTTTACTTTAAAGTGTCAAACAATAATCAACCATATTAAACTTTGGACTTCAACCATCATTTGTCACCCAAAGCATAGTCAACTCTAGCTAACCATAATCAACATTGGTTAAACATAGTTAATCATATCTAACTAGAGTAAGTCTTACTGAACCAATGTTTGTTAAAGTCATCCATGGTGAACCAAAGTCAACCATGGTGCACTAAAGTCAACCATGGTTAACTAAAGTAAACAATGGGAAAACTATAGTCTCAATGATGACATTCAAACTTCACAGTGATTCAAACATGGCCAGCCATGGTCACCTAAAGCACTCCATATTCAACCAAAATCAACCATAGTCAAAAAATAAAAACCATGGTTAACCATGTTTAAATATAGTCCAACCATAGTGAAGCATGGTCATGCATGGTAAAACATAATAAACCCTAACAAACATTATTGAACTTTACCATGATCAATTATTACCAAACACAATTTAAGCATGGGCAATCACAATGAACCATGGTCAACTATTATTATGGTCAATGATGATTACAACATTGTCAATGTTATCTAACCAAAATCACCCATGATTAATCATGATCCACTATACTTGTTCTTGTGGTTGATATACTTGTTTATTTGTGGTATTCTTATGATTTCTCTTATTCAAAGCCTCTATGTAAAAGCTAATTATGCATTAACTATGCTTTTAATTAATGAAAAGTTATCATTTCCAACATATTTTGTGATATTTTACAGCAATTTTGGCGACAAATTCCACCATAAATACCTGTTTATTGATAACAGATAAATCGGTTAATACATAAATCGAAAACAACATTTACAAAGTATATCAAGAAACATTACATCCATCTTACTATTAACATTTTTTCACAATTACGGCTTAATTATTCAACTTTACTTCCTAACTTTTTTGGTAATACAAAAGCTGCCGTCACTGACTCAACCATGAACTACAAAAACGTAATCCTCAAGACTTGTGAGCGTGTCACATGTTTGAATATGCTTCTACTCCAACTGACCAACATTTAACAATTCACGGAAATCGTTATCCAACGCACTGCAACATCGAATCAAAAGACGGGCAACAAATTCTTGTCAAGGTAAGCTTGTCCATCTCTGGGCCGAACCCTTGTCAAAAATCCAAATGACCGCAATCTCTAAATGCCTTCAATTAAATCACCAATTCAAATGGATGTTACAATTGGACGAAGGCGAAGGGACGAATGCCACAAAATCACCTTGCAAGACTGGACCCTCATAGCCGTCGAGCTTTCTCCTGCTCCTCTCTACGAGCCAGCGAAGGAAGAAACCTTGCTGGCATTTTAAAACCCCTACCCTATAAGACATGGCTGCAAGAATGAGAACAATCTGTTGGATTTAGAGACGTCTAAATTACAATAATTAAGTTGGACATACGTGCATTATGATTATGATATCAAATAATGTCGAAAGATTACATTTATGTAATGATTAAAACATGCCAAACAATGTGATTAATTAAGTCATGGCATTATACGTATTTAAATAAGGATTTGGATACAAATACATATAGAATAATGTTAATCAATTATAATTGTTAATGGACCGATTATAGTTGATTAAAATAATAGCAGTAATAAATTGAGCTAAATAAGGAAATCAGAATTTATTCTGATTTATTTCAGTTTTTTCTGAAGTTTCCCGATTTGAAGTTTTTTATAAAATCGGAAACTCCAGATTTCTTTTGGACTTGTTTCCCAAGTATTAGCTAAATTTCAGCATCCCTAGGATTAGAATCTTTTTCTTTGGCACTGCTATAAAAGGGCTGAGTCTCCAAGGCTTGCAATGATCCAGAAAAATTGTCTACTCCATTGAAGACAGGATACTCTCCACAGAAAAGGATTGCAAGTTCTTGGAAGGATTCGAGAGCCAACAACTCAAGTCAAGACCAGAAGCTGTCCGCGACCTTTGAAGATGGAAAGTAAGTTCCGCTGTGCATTAAGCTTGATTTCTAAAGTTCCGCTGTGCGTTAAGTTTAATTTCTTGCATAGGAGTAGATCTTGGTTAGGGTTTAAAGTATTTAGTAAAACCCATCAATTGGTATCAGAGCCACCCTCATGTAAGAAATGCTGTGTGTGAAAACGTTTATGAAGCATTTTTTTTTTTAATTCTTTTGTAATCTCTGTTTGAGCCACGATTTTGAGAAGATCGACCTGGTCAAAGTTATCATTTTACATGTTATCGGTCTGGTGAATAAGAGACAGATTTTGCATGTTTTCAAATAATCTAAGCTCTATCTTGAGTCGCCGAGTCAGCCTCATCACGATTGTCACTCATATGCTTTATTATTTTACAAACTAAGACCTTATGATCAGCAAATCGATGCTAGAAAGTTAATCTGCTAGAGGAAAGAGTGAGTCGTTTTTGTGTTTTTATTATTGCTCCATTCTGCAAGTGTTTTTAACAATGGAAACTTGTTTCGTTTTTGAGTTTTATTGTGGGCACGATTCAGATCTGGAAACCCATCATGCCCTTTTCAAACTCTGTCATATCCCTTGAGGTTGGAGAATGACGCATAGGTAGAGCAACTCTTGTTTTGTCCACTCCCATAGCGTGAAGCCACAAAGAAAATGAGAGTGAGGTGCTATCTTTAAATCGGAAACTTTGAAAGGCGGTTGAGCGTGTGCTCCCGTGGTCTGACAAGTTGGATGCTTCTCGTTGCTGGTTGTGAACCTTGTTGAAGGCGTTGATACATCCCCCATTCCTGGTTGCTGTGTGTGGAGTCTTCCTGGATGCGTTTTAAAGGTAATTTGAAGTGTTGATATAGGGCTGTAAACCTCTTGTTTATTGTTCGAATTGTAACTCTGACCTTTAATTTTTCTGTGTATCTATTTCGAACACCGATGGGCGTTTCCTTATCCGAATTTTTGAGTTCAATGTTAAAGTCTGTGCATAGTTTATATGTGGATCTCTGTTTGTATCCAATATCAACCATGTGAATGGTTTATATGCGGATTCTCTGTGGATCGAATTTATATTCCATGTCAACTCTGCATATTGCATGTGAGTTAAAACGAATTTTCAGTATGGGCTCTATCGTATCTCCTTGCTGTGCTTGGTATTTTCCCAGAGAAATGGAGAGGGCGCTGCCCTAGGATCCATTTGGGTCGCTCATATGATGGTTTTCCCTGCGAAGTTTTGTATGAAAACTAAAACGTTAATGCTGAAGATTTCATGAAAGTTTAGGCCTGAGTTTAGGCTGCCAGGATTTAAGTTTTCGTGATGTTTTGGTAGCTCTGTCAGAGCGCTAATGCTGGAGAGCTAGATGCTTTTAAATGTGTCCTTTACATATGCTCTATTTTTTCTTTAAGCTGCCATAAAATAAATCTGTGTTTCAATATCAAAGGGGCATCCCTAGATTTAGGGCGTCTTTTGAAAACTGACCCATTCAAAACTCTGTGGCTCGATCTGAGTTTCATTTAAATTCGATCCATTTGAAAACCAATGCAATCTTATAAAATCTTGTGTGTAAAACAAATCTGTAATACATATATACGGGATCCCTGTCCGTATACAATCATATGATCTCAGAGAAAACAAATACAATCATATGATCTCAGAGAAGACAAATCTCTGAGCATATATACAAAGGAGGAGCAAGGAATAGGCCCCATATATATAGGCAGGTGGGTGCTTCACCCAACCCAAGTAACAAACAAAGAAGATGCAGCAGCAAAACCTATGCGAAGAAGTGGAAGCCGTGACATACGATGAAGTCTCCATGCAAGAAAGCAAGCATTTCATCAATGCTCTGTAGGAACTCAACAATTTAAGGCCGCAACTTTATTCTGCAGCAGAGTATTGTGAAATGTCATATCTTCATAATGAACAGAAACAAACGTATTCCTCCTGACACTTCCTTTGTATGTCTGCTGTGCATGGTTGGATAATGATTATGTCTTTCAGTTGAGCCTGAATTGATAGGAGTGCATCCATGGTCTTGGTGCATAACCATAAAATAGAACAACACAATTTCTTTTGATTCAGCATAGTCATGAACATTTTACAGATGACTTTAATCAAACAATGCTCCCCGTGCTTCTGTACAAGGAAATCTTGTAGCGACTTGTATTTTTTGAGGTTTATAGTTCATCTTGCTAGCTGTCTCCATCTATAAAATTGATGAGACAGAGTCACTAGAGGCCAACTTTTGAGTCAAGAAATTTGACTTGATCTCTCATTTATCTAGTAAATTATAATTCAGTATTTTTTCTGAGAGACCAATAAAATTTTTAAGTAAAAAAATGTGAAGAAATAACACTCCAAGATTTTCTTCATCTTGTGCATGTACAACAGCACTCTCTGAAAGATTAGTTTGGTTGGAAACTTTTTAAAGGAATTGACATGAAGGCGTTTTGGGCATTCTCTGTCTTCATTTTCTGTCTTGCTCATTTGTTGGAGTGAATGCATTTAGCATCTGTATGTTGGTTGGAAAATGATTTGTTTTACTCTCTGTATTTTCCCATTGGAATATGAAAAACGTTTGGTATTTCTCTTACGTCTGGAAAATGGTTTTTAGTACTCTGTATTTTCCCTTGGGAAGATTAAAAACGTTTTGGTAATTCTTGTATGGCCAGAAAACGATTTTAATACTTTGGATTTTCAACTGTTAAAGAGTGAGGATTTTAGGTATAATTTTGGAATCTAACTAAAGGCATTTTACGTATACATGTGTTGTTTTCGCATGAGTCAAGCATTGATGTTCGCAAAACGAACCGCTCTGTGTAAGACGATTGCAAGGATGACTCATGACAAGCTCAATGGACGTGGGTGTTATCTTTCCCAAAGGAGGGTTGGCACCTGCTAAGTTGTTTGGTGCATAAGGGTGATGTATAACAAATAAGTTGCAACACACATATGCTGGCAATGTCTAGAAAAGCATTTGGGGCTTGGTGCACCAGGTCCGTTAGTGACCTGCCTTCCACACTTGACTGGCCTGGTAGTTAGCAAATGGATATGTCAATCTGGCCCAAAGGCGGAAAAGACAATAAGGTAATGATTGCGCCCAAAGGTGTTTTTCATTATTTAGTGGTGTTTTGGCTAAAAGATTTAATGGAGCACATAATTTAATTTGGGCCTTTAGATGGATTTTAGAATTATGATTAAAGATCAAATCGTGATGCATAATATCTATTTTTTTTTCCTTTTGTTCTTCAATTTTCAGATCTAAACATAATGTCAAATCTAAGTCAAATTAAGCCCCTCTAGGCGATACAAATTCTATAATCCAACAGAACATACAGTTTTCGAGTCAGGAAGTGTGAAATTTTTGAGGATAATGAGTTTGTGGGGGGAGATATGACAAAAGATAGTATTTTTGAAGAAGAAGAGACGAATGCGAATGAGACTATGGACCAAAGTCCTGGTTCTGTTCAAATTCCGATTGCGTTTAGAAATGAGACTATGGACCAAAGTCCTGGTTTTGTGCAAATTCCGATTGCGTTTAGAAATACATCTTCTGACAATATGCAAACTTCATCATCACAAATAACTCAGTTAGAAACTCAACATGGAATAGAGAACACAAATGGACCTGAACCCAACCCAAACCCTGACATTGACATGACAAATGTTGATGGCCTAGGGCCTGTGGGAGATTCAGAAATTGATAATGATGTTCCTCCTCCTGTTGAAGATCAAGTTGTAAATGAACCTCAAGAAAATCTAGTACCTGTGCCAAATTAGGAGATCTACTAGAGAGAAAAGATCTACACAATCTAAGGATTATGCATATCTTCAAGAACATGAGTTTGACATTGGCATGTTTGAAAATGATCCTGTTAATATCAAACAAGTTGTGGAAAGCTCTAACTCTCAAATGTGGATTGATGCCATGAATGAAGAGATGAAACCTATGTATGACAATGACGTTTGGGATATCGTTCCGTTGCCTAAAGACAAGAAACCCGTTGGTTGCAAATGGATATTTAAGACTAAGAGGGATTCTAAAGGCAATGTTGAAAAATACAAGGCACGTCTTGTTGCGAAAGGTTTCACACAGAAAGAAGGAATTGATTATAAAGAGACTTTCTCTCCAGTTTCATCGAAAGACTCTTTAAGGATTATATTGGCGCTTGTAGCACATTATGATTTAGAACTTCATCAAATGGATGTAAAGACGGCGTTTCTCAATGGTGACATGGATGAAACGATCTATATGAAGCAGCCAGAGAACTTTGTATCAGGTGATGCAGGGTCTATGGTTTGCAGACTTAAGAAATCTATCTATGGGCTAAAACAAGCATCTCGACAATGGTATCATAAATTTCACAAAATTGTTAGCTCATTTGGTTTTGAGTCTAACATAGTAGACGAATGCATATACCTTAAGTTCTGTGGGAGTAAATTTATTTTCTTGGTTTTATATGTAGATGACATATTGCTTGCCAGTAACGATAAGGACATGTTGCATCAAACTAAGAATTTTTTATTTAAGAACTTTGAAATGAAAGATCTTGGTGATGCATCATTTGTTCTAGGGATTGAAATACTTAGAGATAGATCTCAAGGTATTCTAAGGTTATCCCAGAGGAACTATATCGATAAGATTCTAACAAGATTTGGCATGGAAAACAGCAAACCAGGAGATACCCGTGTATCAAAAGGAGATAAGTTTAGTCTAAAAACAATGTCCCCAAACTGACTTAGATAAAAACATCATGAAAGATATTCCCTATGCCTCAGCCGTGGGTAGCATCATGTATGCACAAGTATGCACGCGTCCAAATATTGCGTTCATCACTGGAATGCTAGGGAGATATTTAAGTAACCCAGGTATGGAACACTGGAAGGCAGCCAAGCGAGTGTTGAGATATCTAAAGAGAACAAGGGACTTTATGCTCACGTATCGGAGATCGGAACAGCTCGAGGTCATTGGATATACTAATTCTGATTTTGGAGGATGTGTCGACAGCATGAAGTCAACATCAGGATACATCTTTATGATGGCAGGCAGTGCCGTGTCATGGAAGAGCGCTAAACAGTCATTGGTGGCCTCCTCCACTATGGCAGCTGAATTTGTTGCATGCTATGAAGCATCTAATCATGGCGTATGGCTGAAGAACTTCGTCACAAGTCTGAAAATTGTGGATTCTATTCAGAAACCACTCAAATTATTATGTGACAACAATTCAGCAGTGTTATGCGCAACCAACAACCGAAGTTCGTCAAAGTCAAAGTACATCGATATTAAGTTTTTGGTTGTAAAAGAGAGAGTGCAGAATAATGAATTATGTATAGAACACATAAGTACAGACTCCATGATTGCTGATCCTCTTACTAAAGGATTACCACCCAAGAAGTTTCACGAACATGTTGCCCGTATGGGTGTAATATCTATTTAGGATAGTTAGAAAATGTGGGAGTCTGAATATGTTTTAAGTTTTGTTTTTGATGTTCTATGTAATGCAATTGTAAACAATTTTGATGATATATACAAGTTGCATTCAGTTTCGGTTTCATTATTTCTTTCTTTAAAGTTTAATTTTTGACCTCATACAGTAAAGTAAAGGTGACTCAATTAGAAATAGGCACGTATAATCACACTTGCGTGTAATTTCTAAACTATATGTCCAAATCAGATTCATGTCATTCAGTTATGTTGGCAGCGTGATTTATGTCGATTTAGTTGCGAATAAATGTGACAAGTGCTGCTTAAGTCCTTTGTTAGCATAATTGATGGACAGAATTGTTTAAGAAATACGATAAGAAAGACAGAAAAGTTGCATGCAATAAAGTTAAGGATATATAATCAAAAGGTTGCACTTATCCATGTGGGAGATTGTTGGATTTAGAGACGTCTAAATTACAATAATTAAGTTGGACATACGTGCATTATGATTATGATATCAAATACTGTCGAAAGATTACATTTATGTAATGATTAAAACATGCCAAACAATGTGATTAATTAAGTCATGGCATTATACGTATTTAAATAAGGATTTGGATACAAATACATATAGAATAATGTTAATCAATTATAATTGTTAATGGACCGATTATAGTTGATTAAAATAATAGCAGTAATAAATTGAGCTAAATAAGGAAATCAGAATTTATTCTGATTTATTTCAGTGTTTTCTGAAGTTTCCCGATTTGAAGTTTTTTATAAAATCGGAAACTCCAGATTTCTTTTGGACTTGTTTCCCAAGTATTAGCTAAATTTCAGCAGCCCTAGGATTAGAATCTTTTTCTTTGGCACTGCTATAAAAGGGCTGAGTCTCCAAGGCTTGCAATGATCCAGAAAAATTGTCTGCTCCATTGAAGACAGGATACTCTCCAGAGAAAAGGATTGCAAGTTCTTGGAAGGATTCGAGAGCCAACAACTCAAGTCAAGACCAGAAGCTGTCCGTGACCTTTGAAGATGGAAAGTAAGTTCCGCTGTGCATTAAGCTTGATTTCTAAAGTTCCGCTGTGCGTTAAGTTTAATTTCTTGCATAGGAGTAGATCTTGGTTAGGGTTTAAAGTATTTAGTAAAACCCATCACAATCTGCACCCTACACCATTTTTTCCTCTCTAAGAGCCAGCGAAGAAAGAAAGCTCACAGGCATTTTAAAAGCGCTACGATATAAGCCATAGCAGCACGGAGTAGAACAATTCGTACCGTAACTATATTAATATATGCGCTGAATTTAAGCTCAGTGGTTACATGAGATGACTGGCATAACAAAAACTGACATACCTGAAACTGAAGTCGAACCCCTTCGTTTTCCAATTGCAGCCTTTACGCAAAAATGTAGTTCAGAATATCAGGGACACGTTCTAAAGATTCATATTTGAAATAAATTCCACCATGTACAAGTACGTCAATCCACCGAACCGCAAGAAACGCTGGAATCTGGATCAAATTGCATGTATACCCTTGAAACAAGGTAGTTACAAAACTGAAGGCTGCATGTACACTTCAATCTGCAATACCCTTCAAAGTTCAAACGATAACGGCGGAGGGTTGATGTGGCAGCCTGATTGGCAGGTTCCATACGATAACGGAGAAAGAAGACGCCGTTGAGTTACTGGAACGGGAGGATGGAGAGGATGGTTTGCCGGATTCTAAAAAGAGGAGCCGGGAAAGCGCAAAATCGTTGGCCTTTAGCCTCAAGGCAGCCTACGCTGTTTCATGCGGTTGGCGGCATGTACTAATAACTCTGCAAGAAGAGCTACAAGACACGTCAAGGAGCATGGATAAACATATCCCCCTAAATGAAAGCCCTTAGACTGGCTTAAACGTATCCCGCTAAATGAAAGCCCATAAACATGTCCATGGTAATGTTTATGAGATATGAAGTTCAATATATGGTGCTTATTACTTGTGAAATTAGAATTAATGGCTGAATATATCCTTCAAACTGCAGTGGGAAATATATGGAGCGAGTAAACCCAGAAAGTTTGGGCAGTCTTAATCCGAACGCATGATTGCAGAGACGATATTGAGAAGTCACGCACGAATATTCAAATTCATAGAGTACGTCTAGAAAGTACTCATCACTGAAAGTCTGAAAATACTATGTTGGGTAACATACATGGATCGAGTTTTAGCGTTTTCAGGGATTGAATATTTTTATATATACACAACAAAACATAATTCTATTGATTCCCAAATATACAAATGGCTGGCAGCCTGGCACATAACATCCCGCTATAAAGCATATATCATGTATATATGTAAGGATATATCATGTATATATTTAAAGGCGGACGGCTTGTTTTCTCTTTATTTTATAAACAGAAATATCCTTTATATATAAGCGTTCACACCTCCCAAAACGATATGAACTGTTAAATTTACACTGGCTGAAACTAAAGCTTGCGCGTCGGAGGCTGCCATTCGAGTCTTACTTCCAAGAGACCAGATTTAACGCCACCGAGCTTCAAGGACACGTCCTGAACTATTCGACCATCGTTACGCTGGATGATCCAACTATCTTTAGCCAGGTAGCCATCACTATTTGGAGCCACTACTTTCTTTCCGGTAGCCATGGGATATGATTCTTGAATAAGAGGCTCCAGATCAACTTGAGCTTCTCCCAGGAAGTCCTTCCGTTTGAATTTGGGGAATCTATCGTCATCCAACACTTCCTGCAAAATCCATTAAAGCATGACTCGTTCATATCATCACAAGGGAACGGGTAAAATTTTCTTGAGAAAGAGTTAGCGTTAGATTTAAAGAGGATACCAGAGTAAGTAAGCAGTGATGACGATATGAAACATTAGTGAACTTAAGCTCTTGATCATTGGACCAATCTGGATTAAGGGTCCTTTTCTTCACAGCCGTCTTTTTTGTCTGATCATTAACATAACAGAAAGAGGAAGACAAACTTGCTTTTAGAGGTATTAACTGGTACCAAAGCGAAAATCCTCGTCGACTACAGAAAGTTATAACAAAACATTGTATGAGTTAAAACAGAACATTGTGTGTGGAAGCTGAATCTAAATCAACCATTGACTTTGCTCATGGCATCCCCGGTAACTCGATCCTACAATCGAGGTCGCCACTAGCTGATCATATAACTAATACTCGTGATGCTAAGATGCAAAATGGATAGGTTAAGAGATTACGGACTTGTTTGCCCAACCGGACGACAACGTAAGGATCACTACTCATTACGAAGTGATCTCCAATCACTAAACTCGTCCCATTCAACACCCGCACATACAGTTCCCCCATCTCCGTTCTGCAGAACACAAAACACAAAAGATAAGAAGTGAAAGCGCTCTGACTGCATAGCCTCTACTAAGTCTCTAACAAGTGACTGTTATATAATGGGTTTTGCAGTCTTCATTTGCAAAGAAAAAAAAACAGAAAGAATATATGGAGAGATGGAATAAATGTGAATCCAGTTCAGGAGTAGTGTTGTCAAAAAGAAAGAGAAATGGAATCAAGCTTCCACAAAAACAGAAAGAATATATGGACTCTTATGGAGTGATGGAGTATAGTGGAATCTAAATACGGAGTAGCGTAGTCAAAGAAAGAGGTGAATGGAATAAAACCTTTTGTGCAGCTTTGGTACAACGTTTTCAAGTTCATAATATAGGTTTAACACATTCATATAACAGAACCCAGATAAATTATGGTTAGGCTGGTAAGTTCATAAAATAGGTTTAACACACACCAGATCATAAATTATGGTGAAGCTAGAATCATATCATTTTTACGTGTAAGGCATATTTCTGGTCGTAGGGATAAGGTAGAATCTTTGGACCTAACAAAACATATTCTCTTCGTTATTATTGCACGGATAAAGATTAAGTGCATTTTATTGTTCAGAGTTTGAAGAAACTATAGTGTTTTGAGTTTAAAGTGTTTGTGCAATATGATAATATCTAGAAATAAAAAAATAAAAATTGAGTGTAAATGACATGTGTAGCCTTTATAATTATAAATGAAATAGTTAAAACAATATTTATATATAGTTTAAAAATTATATATGGAGATTAAATTATAAGATAAATTATTTAGACATATATATATTTATAAGAGAAAAATATAAAAAAGGTTTGTGGAATGATTCTTGAAAGACAATAAAATGGGTTTGATGGAGCGTTATTGGTTAGGGTTTTGCAATGGAGTAGAGTTCTCACATGAGGTAAGGTTATTGGGTGTGCTTGATTAAGGTTATTGGGTGTGCTTGATTGTTGAGGAAGGTTATTGGGTGTGCTTCATTGTTGAGGAAGTATGCTAGGTGGAGGGAGATGTGGATTGGAGTAAGTCGGATATTTATAAATCAAATAAAGAATTTAGGGTGAAGTTAAGGGAGGTCAAATCTAATAAGTGTAAGGAGCATACCTCGTATAATTTTGACAAAGGACTATTAGTAGTATGCATATTAATTTTTGTAACGTGGCTTTTGGATGCCTCGTTATAATTTTATATCAAATTTTGTTTAAGTATTGAATGAAATGCTTCATTATTATCATGTTATCTCCTTTTTATATTCAAAACTATTATTATGATTTGAAACAATTTATTTTTATTTTTAATGTATATATAATATATTATATCAACTTTTGTATCAAATTTTGTTGAAGTATTGAATGAAATGCTTCATTATTATTATGTTATTTATTTTTTATATTCAAAACTATTATGATGGTTTCAATCATTTATTTTTAGTGTATATTATGTCATTTATTTTTTATATTCAAAACTATTATGATGGTTTCAATCATTTATTTTTAGTGTATGTGTAATGTATAATTAGACTTTTAAATTTTAATATTATATATAATTTTAAATCAATTATAAAAAATTATTTTTATACATATCTAAACCTTAAATTTTAATGAATATTTTATATATATTTTTCTTAACAATATCTAAAACTTTTTCATAGCCCTTTGAAATCATCTATTCCTTTACATTCCACTAGCATGTCCATGGAATTTCATATCTGTATTCAACTCTACTTATTTCCATAGTTTCATATGTCTATCATTAAGGTTTTCACATTGAATATAAGCCTTTTATTTAATCATTTATTTTCTAGTATTAATTGCAACACATTATATAGAAGTTGGGTTTTGATGAAGTGAAAGTTTCATGAACCAACAACCGCACAATCATGTTATAATGATCTTTTAACATTATCAATTTTAACATCCTAAAACTATCTATAGTAAACAAAAATCAAGACATATATATTATATTTATAAAAATCATATACTTTAAAATATTACGATTTATATATTTAAATAGGCTCTTTAAATGTTATCTTAGAACTATAACTATACCCTCTCCCTCTCCTTCTTAACACATGGATTAAATTTGAATCGCACCATTCAACCATATTGGTTGAAAATATGATGGAAAAAGATGTACTATGAACCGATTCATTTGGTGCCTCCTAAGTACTTGTTGTATATAAGCACATACCCATCAGGTTCTAGCTTTTCTATGCCCTTTTTCAAAGTAATTTGAAACATGTATAGTTCATATTTTCTTATGAAGTAAACTGGACCAATAAATATATCACACCGATTCAAATTATCGAGTATATCTAATAACCAAACCTTATGTTCTTTAAAGATGATCCCATAATTTTTGAAATCATTACAAATATATCCAACAATGTTGAACAAAGTGTCATGTTCATCATCATTATATATATATAAATGATACTCTTTAATGACATCATGATTATGTATAGTGAATATTTTCTTGTCCATGTCTATATACAATATTGTTCTCAAATATAGTAATTTGGTCAAAATGATAGTATCCATTTTGTATTTCCCTTTATGTAGTGAATGTATAGATTTGTGTGATAATATTGTATAGATTTGTGTGATAATATTACGTCATTAGGAAAATTACTTCAAAAGTGTGTTTATATTATAAATCTTACCACCTTTAAACACTATGAAAGTGCCTCACATGTCATTAGGAAAATTACTTCAAGAGTATGTTTATATTATAAATATTACCACCTTTAAACACTATGAAAGTGCCTGACATATTTTTATACTTGATGTTTAAACTTCTACATAAAATTTGTGATGGTTAATATCATCTTCAACATCAAACTTCTACATAAAATTTGTGATGGCTAATGTCAGCCTCAAGCATATCATTATTTTTAGAGTTCATCCTTGAAGATGATATGTGATTTAAAACAACATATTCATATCTCTTCCACTTCACCTTGTTATTTTCAATCCGAGGTTGGAAAGAGCAATAGGAAAGTTGTTGTCATAAAGTGACATAAAACCAAAATCATCACATTTTTCTCGAACACATTTTTTTATAAAAACATCATAAAAGATTCCATTTCAGAATATGAGGGAAATGAATTCATGAATAGATGAAGGAGATGAGTTACAAAGAAAATGAATTTTATTAATATCTTATAATATCTCATAATATAATTTAAATTCCTTGTGGTAATAATAATGACATGTGTCAAAAACAACATTTGGTATGATAGATGAAGATTTCAAATTGTCAAATGTGCTAATTCCAATTTGAACCTGGTTAAAAGTTTTGAACAACTTAACTTGAATAATTTCCATCATATTTTAATACGACTCTCATACATTCCTTGAGATACTCTTCAACATACAACCTACTTTTCAATCGGTAGAACACAAGAGTTTGATTTGCAAATTTCTATAGTCTCTTTTTGAACATCTTATATGAGTCCATCTTGATAAAGTTATTTATAAACAATGATCTATAAAGATATTTCATTGTTTTGGTCGAAACATACCATGGATTTGTTATATGTTTGAAGTATTATTTTTTTGGAAATTCTTAATAATTTTTATATTCTTTACTATATTGAATATATTGATGATTCATCACTAACAAAAAGTAACGACATTGATACGAAACGTTCACGTCTTTCCAAATGTGGTTAAGGCCCTCACTATGTTCTTTTATATATATTTATGTGACATTTGTATGTCTTCATATTAAATACCCAAAATTCCCTTTACATGTTTTAACTATTTTAAGTTCAAAAAACTATATAAATTTTTAACTTATACTATTATTGAATTATTTATTAAAATATTAAAATACGTGATGAAAATGTATACACACCATGAAATCAGCAATCACATCATCATGATAAATTAATGCATTAATATTATCAAATATATATTTCCATCAATAACAATATCATATCAACTATCATTTAAATCTGAAGCCATTCCTATATTGTAAAACCAAGTTTGCAAAAAATTGTATGAACAAAGCAAATTTTAAAGTTTAAACATATCAACTTAGAATCTAATGTGCAATGATCAAACAGGTTAAATATTTAGAACATGGTGTCCAAATATTACTAATATCATCTCCAGTATTTTCATTTCGAGGGAAGCCACATCCACGGGTTGTTCTGATGGGGCTGGGTGGGGCTGCGGCTAATGAGAGGAATCCACAATGAGTTGTCTATATCTTTCTGTCCATTTAGCAAATCTCTTTTCCTTGTTCGAAATTCTCTAACACTTTTTTTAAAGCTCTTCTTTGTTCTTCATCATTATCTTGTGGATGTTGAGTTCACCTGTTTTTCTTTTTTAAAGCTGATCTTTGTTGTTCATCATTATCATGTCGATGTTCACTTATTTTTGTTGTTGGATTCCGTTAGTTACCATGGAAATATTAAGTGTTTTCACATTAAATTTTTAATCTTCAATTTTTTTAGTAAGTAATTAATTTTATAAAAATAGTTAAAAATTTAAAAGAAAATAAAAATTAATTAATTAAATTAGAAGATTGCTAAAGTAACTCTTTATAAACCAATTTCGCACCAATCTCTTGATTGAGACATTGTGTTTTAGAGCGAGGTGAGCCATTAAAAGTAGGAAAAACTGCAATGGAATACCACTGTTCTGCTTTTTCATGGAAGGGTTACTATCATCTATGAAGCTTATGAAACAAATGTTTGGCATTCCATCATTAAAATGAATCTAAATGGAAATCATTTTCTATTTATATATACTTTTATTTATTCTATAAAGATTATTTATTTGTCTTTAATATTTTTCTAAAATTTATATATTAAACTTAATTTTACTAATTAAAATACAAATAAGTGAAAAATAATAAAATAAGGAAAAATTATGGTGATAATACTTTAAATTATCATCTTCTAAAATAAATTGATTATTTGAAAATTATTAAAAAAGATTAAAAGAATGTTTACATATGAAAATTTTTAAAATAAAGAAAAATTATGATATAATACTTAAATTACATCTTAAAAAAGTAAATTGTTTATTTGAAAATTATTAAATAAATAAATAAATAAAATGTTTAGATTATAAAAATTCATGTCTTACAATAAGAGACATGATATTGGTTGTTTTGGTATTAAACTAGGACAATTCAATTAACAAGAAATGTGTTGGCATCGTGGATCACCATTGTTGTTTTGCATATAACTCATTGATTGTTTGATATGTGTATAAGACTTTGTGGGTAATGGTAATGCATGGACTTAATGACAAGGATGGTGATTTTAATTTTAATTTTGAATTACATCGCTTGTTTTAGCTTAATGTTGTTTCCCTTCATAATATGGGTTGGCATGTTGGTGTTATTGACAAATATAGCATTATATTCGTTTATATAATAGATTGTGTTTCTTAATGTAGGATTTTAAATGTTGGGTAAGTGTGAATCGTGTTGGAAATGGGCACGAGCTAAATTACCTAGGCACCATTTTGAAAGAGGGGGCTGAATTCAAACAAGCCCTACCACCTAATTAGTAGATAGAGGTGAGTTTACAAATTCCTTTTATACGAAATCCAACTAATTCAACTTTAATGTGAGTAATGTCTTTAATAATTCATGTACAAAATTCTTTGTCGAAACTAATTGATTGATGGTGTAGCCATGCAAATGCAATATCTACACTAACCTGCTTGAATTCTTTGGTACAAAGTTGGAGGTAATTACCCCCAAGAAATAGTACTGGTTGAAACTTGGGAAGACGAGGAATCCAAGGTCCCTGATATAGATAGATATGTCCTATGATTGATATGGAATAAGCATACTTATCGTAGAGGCATTGGAGGTATAGAATGTTACATCAAGAATAACATCTCTCCTCATGTTAGGCTTTATAAGAAAGACCCTTATAACCAATATATTTGGATTGAGATTATAAACATTAATGATAAAAAACCTACATAGCCATATGTTATTTCCCCCTATTAATTTCAACTTCTATAAGAAAAGCACTTTAGATCAAAATTGTCCTTATAATTGTTTAGAACATGATATGTCTAGTCTAATGAAGGAAGGTCATATCCTTTTGATGGGTGACTTCAATGCCCAAACTTCGAATAACCAAGCTATTATTTTGAACAATTATTCGAACCCTAATCCTCTTTGGTTAGACGAAGACCTTGCACTAGGTAAGAGGTACAAAAGAAGCTATGAATATCTAGGTGAAAATTTATTTGGTTATGAGATGGTCAAGTTTTGTCGTGCTCAAGACGTTATAGCACACTTTTTCAAAAAATGGAATTTTTATATGATTTTATCAAAATTGAAAATTGTGCTTATTTAATCTATTAGTAACATTGTATAAAAAATGCATTGAGTTAAACACAAATTATTCAATAAATAATTTGACCACTCTTTTCATATAAAATAAAAAATTTTAAGTAATTCATTAGAAAATCATATAATAAACCATAAGACGTAGAAGTAATTCATATCAAAATTCAAGCACTCCTTTAGAATTGCCATACAAACAATGGAATATTAATAAAAGTTGGAAAAATGTTTCATGTGCGAATATTCAAATCAACACATGGATTCTGACACACCATCAGAATCTACATTTTCTTGAGATGAATGACTGGATGAAGATGTAGATGACCTATATTCTTCTCTAGTATCAACGAGTGCACCATTTGAATTTTCATGTACACCCAACATTTCAGATGCCAAATTCCTTCTAGATCTACGCCTTGGCTTAGGAGACTCCCATGTTGCAACTATTTCTGGTGCCAACAATCTTTTGATAATCTTTATACTCTTGGAGTGAAGAGTGCCTTTCCTTGTCAACTGGAAGTCATAAACTAATATGTCAACATCCTCTAATTTCAAAATGTCTATTCAACGATGATTTACATTTTGACCCTTTCTTTTTTTCTTTTTTCAAACTCTTTTTTCGATCACCATCTCCGGCTTGTACACACCATGAAATGGGTGTGTGTCTGTTGCATACCAATGTGCTTCAATATATATAACTTCTTCATTTTCTTTATTGACCTTCATAGATTTTGCAATCCAGAATGGATAACCACGTGGATCTTCTGTGGCCAAAACTGCAATCATACAACCCTCCTTAATATCTTGTACTGAGCCTCTATAAAGATCTTCCATCGATTCACGTCATGCAGTTGATCTTCTAGACCCAATGTACATTTCCCTTTCTTCCGGTTGAGAAAGATCAACACCTTCAAGCTCAACATTTCTCTCCTCATTTTCATTTGACATACTTTGTGAACAACCAAATGGAGTCTTCAAAAAACTGTCTCCATTTGTAGAGTTTGTAATTATGTCGTTTTGCTCCATGAAAAATGGCTCCCACCAAACATGTTAAATTTTTAGAATTTACTTCAATCTGATCTAGGATATTAACTGATAGAACAACATGTACAACATATCTACAGCATATCAATCATGGAGACAATAATGCAAGCACACAAGAGACACAAAGATTTACTTGGGGAAAACCATAAAGGTGAAAAACCCCAATAACTTCCTTAGAGATAGATAGAGCAATGATACAACCCAGCCATCAGAGATAGACATATCCTAGCAGCAGATCCTCCTCCTCCATAAGTGCACCACTCCTCCTTGAGTGCATGAATGAGAAGTGAGTGATCAAATAGAGTGCCTCCCACACTCTATTTATACTTGACTTGACTTGCCTTTTACATAACTCATGTAGGCTCGAACTTAACCACATAACATAATGCTGACTGGGCCAACCCCCAATAGGGTGGTCTAATAACCCTTTGACCCACATGACTTATACAGGGCCAACCCCAACAAGGTGTTCTAATAACCCATCAAGTATAAGTTACGACATTTACAATATAAATGACGACACTTCCTTATAGAGGAATAATACCATATCTATAGGAGTACATACAACATACATATATGAAATACATTCCGAAGTTACATATACATCAACACTCCCTCTTAACTAGGAAGGTATTTCTAAGCACAATTCTTCTAGCACAAGTCATCTTCTTTGGATCATCGTCACTAGATAATCATCATCGAGTCATCATCATCGTCACTACTGCTGCTATCTCAATCAATCTCTGAATCTACTCGTCATAGGAAGTTTTACAGAGCCAGTCCTTTTTCATACTGGATGTAGGCCCACCACCTGCGGGTCTTCATCATCACTGGCCATACTGTGCAATCCTCAGGACTTATTACGTGCATCACAAAACCTGGATGCAGCATCCCAAGCTATTACAAGCACACAAATATACCTATAGGATCTCCCAGGAGCACATTACATGTGACCCATCACAAAACCTGGCTGAAGCATCCCAGGCTGTTACGAGCACACGACTCTACCTCTCGGAACTCCCAGGATCACATTACATGTGATCTCACCACAAAACCTGGCTGAAGCATCCCAGGCTGTTATGAGCACACAGCTCTACCTGTCAGATCTCCCAGGAGCACATTACATGTGGTCCACCACAAAACCTCGCTGAAGCATCTGAGGCCTTTTTCATCCTGTCCATATCTCCCAGGAGAAAATTACATGTGATCATGGAAAAACCTGGCTGAAGCATCTGAGGCCTTTTTCATCCTGTCCAAATCTCCCAGGAGCAAATTACATGCCATAGGACAAAACCTTGAAAGAGCATCTGCCAGATATCCCAGGGAAACGAGTTACATGCCATAGGCAAAACCTCAAAAGACTATCTGCAGATCTCCCAGGGCACAAATTATATGTCCTCCCAAGCAAAACCTCGAAAGAGCATTTACCAAATGTCCCAGGGCACCGAATTACATGCCATAGGAAAAACCTCGAAAGATCATCTGCAAATCTCCTAGGGCACAAATTACATGCTTACCTGCACAACCTGATCCACGGCCACAAAGTATCATCTAATACTCATCATACATCATCCTGATGTACACATGATCACCCTGATCATCATCACTGCAACATCCTGTTGCATGTCATCTGGAGAAGCTCGTCATCCACGATCATCCTAATCATACAATGCATCTATCTGATGCACACCAAGTATCTACCTGATACATATCATCATACATAGTGTATACACCTGATACATAGATACATGATCCACACAATGTATCCATCAACATACATGATCTACCTGATCATACTTGATACATATCAATATACATGATCTACCTGATCATACAATGTATCCGCCTGATACATATACAGATACATGGTCCAAGCATCCAAGATGATGCATATACAAAATACATACACATGATCCAACCGATCATATCCAGCATCCAACATGATGCGTACATACATATAAATGATCCAACTGATCATATCCAGCATCCAACATGATGCATACATACATACATAAAAACGATCCAATTGATCATATCCAGCAAAAACCAGAACATCATCCTGCTGGTCATCATCCAACGCTTACATCCACAGCCATGTGAAGGATCCTCCTTCCAACATGCTTGGAATGGCTTCAGCAAATGTGTCCATCACTTCTTCCTCGAACTGTCCTCGATCTGAAGAACGCCAAGCCTCTCTCTGAAGTACTCGAACATCACCCTGGCTAGTGGCTTCGTCAGCACATCTACAATCTACTCGTCCGTCGCAACATACAGGAGCTTCACAGCTCCTCTCTACACCATATCCCCGATATAATGATATTTGATCTCTATGTGTTTCGACTTGTCATGAAACAATGGGTTCTCGGACAGCTTCACACAACTCTGGTTATCATAGAAGATACCAGTAGCATCCAATGGGAGATCAAATAACTCATACAGTAGCTTCCGTAGCCATACTGCCTCACAACTAGCTGAACAGGCTACAACATACTCTGCCTTAGCTGTACTCAGTGCTACGCAGGACTGCTTCCTGCTAAACCAAGAGATCACGCCTGATCCCATACCAAAGTAGCACCCAGATGTGCTCTTCCTATCTGCAACACTGCCAGCCCAATATGAATCAACATAACCTTGCAGGTTAAAATTTTGATTCGCTTCATACTTGAGCCCATAATCCATTGTACCCTTCAGGTACCTCAGAACATGCTTTACAGCAACCAAGTGAACACTCCTCAGATCTGTCAAGAACTGACTCAATGTGTTCACAGCAAAGCAAATGTCTGGTCTCGTGTTCGCCAGGTACATCAAGGACCCAATCATCTGATGATACATAGAGACATCAACCGGCTCAGATGAAGCATCACATAGAATCTTCAGATTCGATGCCATAGGTGTGGCCATGGCCTTGCAATCCATCATCCCGAACCTCTTCAGGATCTATACTGCATACTTCCCTTGTACAAGGAAGATTGCATCTGCACTCTACCACACCTCCATGCCAAAAACAAATAGTGCATCATCCCCAAGTTCTTCATCTCGAACTCGGCAGTAAGCTTCCGCTGTGTGTCGTCAATCAGTCTATCTTCACCTGTAACAAACAGGTTATCCGCATACAAAAGTAGTATCATTGGATTTCCTTCCTCAACCTTGTAGTAAAGGTTGGAATCTGCTTTACTCTTGGTAAAGCCCAAACTGTATAGAAAGATTCCTATCCTACCACACCAAGTTCTGCACATATATGATTTCCTGTCATGTGTCTCAGAACCAAGTGGTTGCTCCACATACACTTCTTCTTCAACTACACCATTCAAGAAAGTTATCTTGAAATCCATCTGGTGTATCTTCTATTTCATCACTTTTATATTTCTCTATGCTACCGTCTGCAACATGCTTGATCTTGATAGATCCATATGGAAGTCACAACAGAATTCCCTTCATCTCTTGGTACTGCATCCCAAACATCGTTCTTCATGATTGATGGATCATGGCATTCTTCCCGTATCCTGGGAACTTCAATATCTTCAATAGATAATTTTGATGCTGAACAGATGTTGTAGTTCTTCTTTTCTAGGTGATGGCATACGATCTTTCCTACACAACAAGTTAAATTGCATGATTAGAAAACATCTCATAGTTTTCAAAACAAATTCTTACACATAAAGAAATATGTCATATAGTCATGCAATTGTCTTAGCCAATGCTTCAATACAACATTCATCCATATCCCGTAAATTTCTAGATGCCTTCCAATCTCTACCAGAACATTGTTAAGAGTGTGCACAACTCCCAATATGTCAGCAAAGAGGTTTCATTCTAGATAAGTAGCAATGGAATGTTGTACAGTGCCATAGGCCACTTACCCATGCATATTAGTAGTATATTGTTCATCAATGCAATTATTCTAATATGCATAATACACAACCTAATTCTAGGAACATCAGTATATACAATATTGAACAGTATTATTTAAGAAATGACAATTCAAATACTATCTTTGTTTGTTCGTTGGGTGGACTCCCTCTGAGTCTTCTCTTCCTTGCAGGAGCTACTGGAGTCCTAGTCTGAAGTAGCTTCTTCTACACCTTTTGATGTGGAATGTAGATAGATGGTCAACTCCCTCTGAATATCTGCATCCTTACAGAAACCACTGGACTGTACTCCCTCTTGATCTTTGCTTCCTGGATTACCTGTCCTTGTACTTATATACATTCTCGATCCCTATGCATGCTTGTTAGTATCATCATTGTGTTATCCTCTAGGTCTCATACATAATCAAACATTCATTAGTATAATCTTAATATTATCAAAACACAATAATCTCAAGCATGTATAGTCAGGATCAATTCAAACACAGATAATAAACATTAGTATTCAAGGTTTCAAGGAAGTCTTCTTTTATTCATACATATTCTTATTTGATCATAGGACTCTTTTGGTTAGTTAAATCATCAATCAAGATAAGAGATATAATATGCATAAAACCCGTGATAAACCTATACCTTCATGATTCTTCTGTTTAGTCATATCATCAATTATGGTAAGAAACACAATATGCATACAACCATGACTATTCAAACCTATGACTTCATGAATAATCATTATCAACAACACAACAGTATAATATCCTAACATAAGGTAGGATTCTATCTTGATATAGGAAAAACATACCTGGATTAGCATGCTAGCTAGTTATGTCTAACATACTCACACGATGTCTTTTTGTTCTTCTTCAATGACTTGTGCTATAACCTGTATATCTCATAGGTTAACCATTATAAAACCAAGTTATACATACCTCGTAAATGGATCTTCTATGAGATCCATGACAATGGATGAATCTTTGTCCTCATGTCATCATGATCATATGTTCTTGAACCAGAACATGATTTGTCTTTCTTGGTGTACCTTTCATGTTAGTAGACAACATAAACCTCATACAACACCATAATGCATTAGTACAATCATAAGTGTCAACACCCTAACCAATGAATATCTTCTATCATGCATTCATAATTTTGTTAAGGTGATATGACAAATCTAAAATCAAGATTGTACTAACTGTAATAACAAGAAAACAAACATACCATAAACTTAATCATGAACAAATATCGAAACATACCTCGATGAGTCATACCTGTCAACATCGCTTGTAATATTCTTATGTAAGGCCTTAGCCTCATCTCCCTCTGAAATAGGAACTTCTTCAGTTATGCAGATGATCAATCCATCTTCTTCTAGGATTAACCCAATCCACTTGATTTGCAAGAACTGCACCTGGAGCTGGATATGAGTTTGTCAGAGAAACCCCAAAAATTCAAACTTTGAATTTCAAACTTCCGAAAGGATAGAAATATGCGCCTTGATGAGCTGATCAAGCTGGTATATTCAGAATTTGAAAACTGCAAAGTTTCACTCCTCAATTTTGCCTTTGAAACTTCTAGATTCACTAGATGTGACCCTGAATTGGGGTTTGATGAAGCCCACTCTTTTTCCCAATCAAAAGGTTTGATCCAAAGCTCTAAGATTCTATTTTTCTTGAGGAGCTTCCAGCTGTGGTCACAGATTTCAAAAATTCCCATTTTTACAGAAACCCTAATTTTCCACTTTTCTGATCAAAGTCCCGAACTAGGTTCTGATCAAGCCCGGCCTTCTGCCCAACAAAAAATTCTGATATTGGTCTCTAAATTTTTATTTTGATGAGTAGCATTCAGACGTGGTCTCCGATTACAAAAATTCCAACTTTCTCCAAAGCCCTAAATTCCGAAAGCCATGAATGAAGGTACTCAAAAATAATTCTGTTTTGACAGAAATATGTACCTGATTGTTTCTAGTGTAACTCCAAACTTTTTGATCCATAGGGTCTGAAAACGTTTCCTGGGATAGCCTGACCTGTTATCTTTCCATCCTGACAGGTCTGACCTAAATTGGATTCTCTGAGAGAGAGTTATGCCAAATGTCGCAACGTGACCTGTTTTGGGATAATACAGGAGAGCGAACTTGTACGGCGTGCCACGTATCGCTGTTTGAACTTCGGCCTCTAAATTTTTTTCTTGCGATAGCTCGCCCTATTATATTTCCATCCTGATAGGTTTGACCTCAATTGGACTCTCTGAGAGAGAGTTATGCCAAGTGTCGCAACATGACCTGTTTATGGGATAATACAGGAGGTCAAACTTGTAAGGCGTGACACATGTCACTGGTTCAATGTCGACCTCTGCAAAAGTTTCCTGAGATAGAAAATTCTATTTACTACCTGTCACTTTTTACGAAATTTCATTTGGATCTTTCTAGCCCAAGTTATGACCTTTTTCCCAAGGTCACCTAATTTTGACTCAGATCTGGAAGAGGCAAAAACCCTATATTGTACAGAACATAAATCCCAAAGTACAACGATTTAGAGGTTTTCCTATGGACACAAGGTACATGGGGATTTAATCTTCGACCTGTAAAGATTTCAGATCTGAAAACTTTGCCAAAACTGATTTATAGCGAAAGTGCTACGATGACTGGTTTTTGCTATATCAAGCCCTAGCATCGTAAGTGCAACAAGTGTCATACATGCCATATCATGCCTTCTTTCAGGCTAGCTCTGATACCATGTTAAATTTTCAGAATTTACTGCAATCTGATCTAGGATCTTAACTGAGAGAACAACATGTACAACATATCTACAGCATATCAATCATGGAGACAATAATGCAAGCACACAAGAGACACAAAGATTTACTTGGGGAAAACCATAAAGGTGAAAAGCCCCAATAAATTCCTCAAAGATAGATAGAGAAATGATACAACCCAACCATAAGAGATAGACATATCCTAGCAGCAGATCCTACTCCTCCATAAGTGCGCCACTCCTCCTTGAGTGCATGAGTGAGAAGTGAGTGATCAAATAGAGTGCCTCCCGCACTCTATTTATACTTGACTTGACTTGCCTTTTACATAACTCATGTAGGCTCGAACTTAACCACATAACATAATGCTAACTGGGCTGACCCCCAATAGGGTGGTCTAATAACCCTTTGACCCACATGACTTATATGGGGCCGACCCCAACAAGGTGGTCTAATAACCCATCAAGTATAAGTTACGACATTTACAATATAAATGACGACACTTCCTTATAGAGGAATAATACCATCTCTATAGGAGTACATACAACATACATATATGAAATACATTCTGAAGTTACATTACATCAACAAAACATAATCAACAACATCAAAATAGTAATATGTATCTTTGATAGAATTTTGTATTTCTTCCAAGCATTGAGAAGAATCAACATCTCTATTGTGCCGGCATGAATTTTGAATCTCAACAGCTGATTGCAACAACGATAACTTTGAAGCATACATTTGATGACCTGGGATGAATTTCAGAAATGCTAAACCTGATGTAGGCCCCCATTCTGCACTTGTTGAGTACTTCTTACCCCATAGTAGTGTTTTCCCATCAATTGTTTTATGCAAAATTGATGGTGAAAGCTAATGTCATTAAGTTTCTCAATGCACCTTTCTTCACCATGCGATCCCAAAATGAATCTTCACATGTCAATAGTTTCCTCCAATGTTAGCACAACAGGCTCTGGACTATATGTTTTTCTAATAATTTCAGTAAATAATGGCAGGCTCCCAACATTATTCCTCTCCAATGTCACTACAAAACAGATAAACATTTTATCAATATGGTCATGTGTATGCCCAACAAGAAGAAAACCAACTTTAACCTTCTGAAAAATTTCCAATAAGGATAATTTTAGGGGCGAAATTTAGCCCATGGGCTATTTTTCCATATTTTTTTCGCAAAAAAGTTCGCCAATTTGCATTTTTTGAAGCCCCATTTCGCCCAATTTTGATGGGGTAAAATTTTTTCACTCTAAAATTAGCCAAATTATTATATAAACTATATAAGATCCTTAGAAATTGAAATAATTTTAGAAAAATATCGCCAAATATTTCATAGTTGACATTTCAAGAATTGGTAAGATTCGACAAGGTTTATACACTTTTAAATAAGTATGGGTCCTTAAAATTATCCCTGATTCCCAATTCAACAAGCATGTTCAGATAACCAAACATGATCTGATTTTTGTTTTCCTGGCTAGTGTTGTCCAATTGTAGATATAGAACTCGAGGAATATTACCAGACCAATGATTCAGCACATGGTGAATTATGGTAATGGTCATATTTGCATCATTATGAATATTGGGAGCTGTAAAGAAAACCTTTGTAGACATTTGACCATTAAAAACCATACAACCAACCACGTGAAACTGAATAAAATTTTCCTCCTTTAAATTCTTTGGTACACGAACAAAATGTGGAAAAAGTGTTTTTTTTTTATCCATTCCATCAATTATCAAACCCATATACTTATGTTGTTCATCCTAACACTTATTGCAATGTTTGTATAGCTTCTTTTTTTTCAACTGATTGTTGATTGCGATGTGCTTGAAGTTTTTTAACAATAGAATCTACAAATAAAATAAAAACAAAACATTGATGAGCTTTCGCAATAGATATTTATTGCAAAAAACTAAATTTGTTAGAGACATACCACTCTCTATCCCTTTTGATTTATCCCTTCTTCGTTTAAGAGAAGAAGATATACTGCAAACCCCCATCCTTGACCTCTTAGGAATACAAAATTGTTGAACTCTATTTTCCATAGTCTTGTAAAATATGCATATCTAATGAAATTGTTATTTCCTTCAACATCTTGAACAAATGCCTTGTACAAGTTGTAGATTTCTAGCCTTGAGAAATTATTTGGAATGTGTATGGTTTCTCTATCTGGCATACTCTCTCCATACTTAGAAAATAAGTCACGCATCCATGACATTGCAATGTTTGTTAATGGCCCACTAGCTCGTGCATGATACTCTTTAGAATAAAATGTAGGATCCTTTTCTAGCCTTGTCTGGATTCTTGATATTCTAAGATTACCAATTGAGTGGATTCTTTTGAATGCTCTTCTGCAAAGCATAAAAATTCCAATTCGATAATCATAAGCTGCCTTTGTAGAAATCATGCACCCTAGCAAATATGAATTTTGCATTTTTTGTTCATTGATAGATATGCTCATATTTTCTCAAAAGCATGATTGTAGTGTATTTTTTTCAGACAATTTTTTTGGCAACACTCACTTGAAATCAAATCAGTAATAGAACTAGGCCTTGTGACCAAACATTTCGTAGACCTTGTATAACTAGAATGCTTTGGATTGATATAAAATGGCCTAGTCCTACACTTAATCTTTCTCATTGGTACAATTTTCCTTTGTGTTTCATCAACGATTAAATCATCCTCATTAGAATGAATATCATCATCAATGTGAGCAATATCATCCCTCTCATTGAGATTATCATCACCAAAATTAGTAGGAGAATGAGTATCTGCATCAATATCAAGTTTATTACTTGGGTTTAAATCAACATCATTGTCAAGTTCATCCTCCCTAGAATCATCATTTGTCTCATTAAAATCCTCGCTTGGAGGAAAATCATCATCAATGCCATCAAAATCCTTGCTTGGAGGAAAATAACCTTCATCATTATTGGTTCCTGCATCCTCACCAAAATCATCACCTGTCCCTTTAAAATCCTCGCTTGGAGGAAAATCATCATCGGTGCCATCAAAATCCTTGCTCAAAGGAAATTCATCTTCACCATTATTGGTGCCCTCATCCTCACCAACTTCATCATCCTTCCCATTAAAATCCTTGCTTGGAGGAATATCATCATTGCTGCCATTCAAAGTCCTCGCTCGGAGGAAATTCATCTTCACCATTATTGGTGCCCTCATCCTCACCAACTTCATCATCCACCCCATTAAAATCCTTGCTTATAGGAATATCATCATTGATGCCATTAAAATCCTCACTTGGAGGAAAATTGTCTTCACTACCATCATAATCCTCGCTTGGAGGAAATTCATTATTGGTGCCATTGAAATCCTCACTTGGAGGAAAATCATCTACACCATCATTAGTGCCTTCATACTCACCAAAATTATTATCTATCCCATCAAAATCCTCGCTTGGAGAAAAATCAAGTTTGTTGTCTTGTAAATCCTCGCTTGAAGGAAATTCATCGTTTGTGCCTTGAAAATCCTCGCTTGGAGGAATATCTTGGCTTGAAGGAAAATCATTGTTGATGCTTTCAAAATAATTTCCTTGAACAAAATCATCATTGGTGCCTTGAAAATCGTCACTTGGAGGAAAATTTTCATCATCTTCCTCAATGTATTTAAAATATCCACATGGAGGAAGCTCTTCATCATCATCATTAATTCCTTTAACATCTTCACTTGAAGGTAAATCATCATCGATGCCTTTCAAATCCTCACTTAAATCAAAATTTTCATAATCTTCATACATTGAGATTGATTCAGACGAGTCCATGAATTTTCACTAAAAAGTTTAAGAGAATGAAATTTTCTCACACTCCTCACCCAAAAATACAATGGTGCAACTATCAACCCCAACAATATTATAGCTAAAAGAACGAAATTTTTCCTCCCAAATTTTCCCTCCCAAACATTCCCTCCAAAATTTCACTTCAAAATTTTCCTTCCAAAAATTTCCTGCAAAATAAATCACACATTTCAAACACAATTATAACACTAGGAAAAGTAATTTAATTTATCGTATAACAATTGTAATAATAATAATAAAATGAGATTTAAACAATTCTATCCAAATTGCTTAATACAATATTAGTTATTTACATCAATTTTTTAAACCAAAAGTCACAACACTAGTCACATTTCATTTAATGTCTTCTTCTCTATATTTATAAATAATGCATTATCTAATTACACAGTTTTTAATCCCACATTCGTAAAATGGTAAAAAAAAAACTATTTTATGCTATATTAATGCAGTTTGGTTTTCTATAGTCACCATTTGCAAACAACGATCCAGAAGGCTTTGGAGACCATCGAACAACTTCAAACATTATCAAGGTTAGTTGAATTATTTTTTTTATATTTTAATGCAAATTATTTTACTTTGGGCTTTGGCATGCCCTCTGTAAAACCTGGGTTTTTTGGGGGGAGGGGGGGGTGGGTCGAGGGCATAGGCACCTTATCCCCCATTGCATAGCACATTGGCCATGGCCATTGGGATCCCATTGCATAGCCCGACGGGTGGGCGTTGTCGGCACCCAAAAGGGGGCCGAGGGGGAGCGGAACTCCGCCCCCGGGCCCCCTATGGGATCCCACAATGTCCAATGCATAGCCCATGGGGGCACCAATACATGTCCCAAGGGCTATGTTAAGCCATCAAATTCTTAGTTCTGTGGCTACTATATGTTAACAATTGTTTTCTATTGCATTTTTTTTTTAAACATATATATATATTTGACTATATGGAAAATGACATCGAGAGAGCGATCTATAAACATCTCTGGAGCGAGATCATCGATGAAGTCATCGAAAAACATAGTTGAGCCATCTGACAATGTTGCACGCGATGAAATTGTTCCCAATGATGAATTAAAAGCCAATAATGTTAGAGAATGGAAACATGCACCAATTGAAGAGAAACTTGACTATTCTTGGTAGCTGAAAGAGAAATATCAAGGAAAATCAGAAAGTATTCACCTATATTGTGCTGGATTTGATTATCTTAAAAATGTTTATCACTCATTGGGATTGTTGCGAGATAGTTGTTGGGTGTCAGGTAAAGGCATTGTTTATGCACTAGTGAAACAAGCTAAAACCTTTGTCAAAATCCGATATTCTCTGAAGGTTTCAAACTATAAGATTGACACAATTTTCACAAAATTTTGTTCAGCAATCGTGCACGAAATTGAGAGCAAGAGAGTAAGTTCCTATATTTTTATATCTTTTTGAATTTCTTATACTTTGAATTATATGACAATGCAATAGGTTTAATACAATAATGTTTTTATTTCATAGGATTTTGCTATTACACTTTTCAATATTCTGAATGGAATTTATTCTACAGAAGAAAATACGATGGATGTCATTAATGCCCCTCTTCATAAGGGAGAAGCACCAAAGAAGGGAGAAACACCAAATCAAAATCGAGTGCAAAATGTTCTTGTAGAAGTACAAGCACGGAAAGGAAAAGGAATCCAACAATCAAATGAAGTTCCTAGGAAGGTTACATTCAAAAACATATCTCGCCTAGTTGAACATGATCAACGAATTGTTGGTGATGACAATGTTACTTCTGCTGGTAAGAGAAATAGACAGTCTTCTAAGATACCTATGTATGAGGATGTTTTCATTCCTGATCAACAAGTTGTTCTTTTAGGTACAACTACTTCAAGACATAAAAGGAGGAGAGAAAATGTTCAATCCAATGTTGAAAATAATAGTGAGAACTCGGGGGACAGTTTGGAAATCATTACTCCAGGTGGTGATCTGGATGATGGTGTTGTTAAGACAACACAAAATACTATTCAAGTTCGATTGCAGATGGATAAGTTGGTTCACAATGGACATACATTTGATTTAAATGTAACTTTATAGACACACAAAAGGACAAGAGAAGTATCAAATTAGGAAACCACATCGCTTGCATGTTCATAACTTGAAAGCATTGATGAGGCACAATCCCTATGCACATGTGGTTGACTACCTAGTTCTTGTTGACCCAAAAGATGTTCCTGTTAGAGATGTTTTATCACCCAAATTGAACCTCAGGTTGTAAGAAGGGTAATTCGGGGTAACCAATAACCAATATTTGGACTGATGTTACTGACCCAACATAGTCCGAGAGGGCTCTCTCAATAAACTACTGAAAAATTGGAAATAATCAAGGGAGTCAACCATGAAAAAGGAATACCAGCATTCATTCTTCAAGATGTTCTATCAAAACATACACAGAAGGTCAGATTCCTGTAGGACAAAATATACTCACGTAAACCATTGGTTGGAGAACAACAGGAATCTATATTGGGCAATGGAGTCAATTCAAGTATAACATAAACATTATTATCAAATGCTTAGCAGATACATTCGCACAGAGCCAAGGTAGCAACCAGCTGATAGTCAAAGTGATTTAATTGGTGAAACAGAAGAAAGATGAACAATCCATTGATATAAGGCACTCATCACTGAAAGTCTGAAACTACTATGTTGGGTAACATACATGGATCGAGTTTTAGCATTTTCAGGGGTTGAATATTTTTATATATACACAAGAAACAAAACATAATTCCATTGATTCCCAAATATACAAATTACAAATGGCTGTTAGCCTGGCACATAACATCCCGCTGTAAAGCATATATCATGTATATATGTAAAGGCGGACGGCTTGTTTTCTCTCTATTTTATAAACTGTTAAATTTACAGTGGCTGAAACTAAAGCTTGCGTGTCGGAGGCTGCCATTCGAGTCTTACTTCCAAGAGACTAGATTTAATGCCACTGAGCTTCAAGGACATGTCCTGAACTATTCGACCATCATTACCCTGGATGATCCAACTATCTTTAGCGAGGTAGCCATCACTAGTTGGAGCCACTACTTTCTTTCCGGTAGCCATGGGATATGATTCTTGAAGAAGAGGCTCTAGATCAATTTGAGCTTCTCCCAGGAAGTCCTTCTGTTTGAATTTGGGGAATCTATCATCATCCAACACTTCCTTCAAAATCCATTAAAGCATGACTCGTTCATATCATCACAAGGGAACGGGTAAAATTTTCTTGAGAAAAAGTTAGCGTTAGATTTAAAGAGGATACAAGAGTAAGTAAGCAGTGATGGCGATATGAAACATTAGTGAACTTAAGCTCTTGATCATTCGACCAATCTGGATTAAGGGTCTTTTTCTTCACAGCCGTCTTCTTTGTCTAACCAAAACAGAAAGAGGAAGACAAACTTGTTGTTAGAGCTATTAACTCATACGAAAGTGAAAATCATCGTAGACTACAGGAAGTTATAACAGAACATTGTGTGAGTTAAAACAGAACATTGTGTGTCGAAGCTGAATCTAAATCAACAGTTGAATTTGCTCATGGCATCCCCGGTCACTCGATCCTACAATCGATCAGTTAAGGATCGCCACTAACTGAATATATAACTAATACTCGTGATGCTAAGATGAAAAATGGATAGGTTAAGAGATTACGGACTTGTTTGCCCAACTAGACGACAACGTAAGGATCACTACTCATTACGAAGTGATCTCCAATAACTAAACTTGTCCCCTTCAACACCCGCACATACAGTTCCCCCATCTCTGTTCTGCAAGAACACAAAAGATAAGAAGTGAAAGCGCTCGGACTGCACAACCTCTATTAAGTCTCTAACAAGTGACTGTTATATAATGGGTTTTGTAGTCTTCATTTGCGAAGACAAAAAAACAAAAAGAATATATAGAGCGATGGAATAAAGTGAATCCAGTTCAGGAGTAGGGTTGTCAAAAAGAAAGAGGAATGGAATCAAACTTCCACAAAAACAAAAAGAATATATGGAGTGATGGAGTATAGTGGAATCTAAATACGGAGTGGCGTAGTCAAAGAAAGAGATAGAATGCAATAAAACCTTTTGTGCAGCTTTGGTACAACGTTTTCAAGTTCATAATATAGGTTTAACACATTCATATAACAGAGCCCAGATAAATTATGGTTAGGATGGTAAGTCAATAAAATAGGTTTAACACACACTAGATAAGTTATGGTGAGGCTAAAATCTTATCATTTTTACGTATAAGGCATATTTCTGGTCGTAGGGATAAGGTAGAATCTTTGGACCTTTCAAGTACAAAACATATTCTCTTCGTTATTATTGCATGGATAAAGATTAAGTGCATTTAATTTATCAGAGTTAAGAGGAAACTATAGTGTTTTGAGTTAGAGTGTTTGTGCAGTATGGTATCTAGAAATAAAAAAATAAAAATATAGTATAAATGACATGTGTAACCTGTATAAGTATAAATGAAATAGTTAAAACAATATTTATATATAATTTAAAATTTATATACATAGAGAGAGAGAGATTTAAAATTATAAGATAAATTATTTAAACATATATATATTTATAAGATAAAAATATAAAAAAGGTTTGTGGAATGATTCTTGAAAGACATAAAATGGGCTTGATGGAGCGTTATTGGTTAGGGTTTTGCAATGAGGTAGAGTTCTCACATGAGGTAAGGTTTTTCAATTGAAGTATCACTTGAAAGCTGAGTCATTCGGTGTGCTTCATTGTTGAGGAAGTATGCTAGGTGGAGGGACACCTTCATTGGAGTCATTCGGACACTTACAAATCAAATAAAGAATTTAGGGTGAAGTTAAGGGAGGTAAAATCTAATAAGAGATGCTGGAGGGAGGAGCCTACCTCGTATAATTTTGACAAAGGATTTGTTGGTAGTCTCCATGCTAATTTTTGTAATGTGGATTTTGGAGGCACCGTACTCGACACGGGCTCTCTAGAGGTTTTGAGTGGCATGTATAGCCAATCTCGGTTTCTGAGCGGAGTCTTAAATACTTTAGGTGAAGCAAAAGAGTGAAGGAAAGCTTTGATATTTGAGCTTGTTCTGTCGATGGTCTCCTGTAGTTTCGGTCCAGATAATTCCTTAGAAAGGAAAGTTGTTGGGAAGTCAAAGGTATCTAGGGAAACTGGGAGGCCTAAAAGAGCATTGAAAGCATTTGAGCTAGAGAAGAGAAGATTCCCTTGGTATTAGGAAAGGATGTAAACTTAGACCGAGTGGAAGGCTTGTCTACCAAGGCTTTAGTGGGGAATTTTTCTTATATCTCTTTGAACAGAATACACCCCCTAGGGTGGATTAATGCAAATTGTAAATGAGTGATTTGATACAATCCTCATTTTAATATGCTCACATGAATATGTGGTATTGCTTCCATTTTCTATTGGAGGAAGTGTTGGAAAAACTTCTAGTGAAGTTGTGGGTGATGGGTAACGGTTCCTTATTGTTAAAAAGGTGGCATTGTTCTTTCACCCCTTATAAGGAATAGTTCCAAAAAATGATTTTTTGGATTCTTTTATGTAGGTTTCCCATTGAACTATGGACACAAAATTTGATTATGGATGTGGCAAGTAGTGTGGGGAGGTTCATTTATTTTGATGATAAATCTATTTTGTGGGAGGATAAGAGGTTAGCTTGGTTCCTCGTCAAATTGGATGTATCTCTTAAAGTTCTAAAGATCTCGAGATCACTTGGTGGTCGAGGGTTATTGTTCAAAAGTTGGAATTTTGGAAGATCCCTTTCATATGCCATATTTGTCACAATACTTGACATTTAAAAATAATCAATGTTCTCATAAGTCTACCAAAGATATTTTGACCTTGGTAGAACAAGACTATGTGAAGAACTTGGATAGGGTTTCATTGGACCTGATATTCCTAGACAAGACTTCTCCTGGTAATGAGGCTAGAGATCGATAAGAGGCTAGAGGTTGTAGTTCTTTTGCTTCGAAGGAGGATCTTTCTTTTTTTGGTAAGTTGAAATCCCTCTTTCTCTCCTTATACGATTCTTTAAGCAGAGAGGAAATCATATGTTTGGAAGGGGTAGAGGCTAGTTACAAATCTATGTGTCCCAAACACTATAATGATGCTCATTCTAAGAATTTGCTTACCTCTAAAATTGTGGGGCCTTCTACATTAGAACATAATAAAATTGCATGGGAGTGTATGCATCCCACTACAATATCTATTTTTTCTTTTGAGCCTGGGGTGGAAGGAAATTTGAAAGAAGATGGGAGATTTGCTAAGAGTGTGGTTCTTGATGGAGACTTGATGGCTATTCAAAGTTCTCAAAAGATATTAGTTTAAAATGAGATTCGACTGAAGTTTGAATGGAATGGTGGGTTAGTACACTCTTATATTGTTTCTTTGATGAATTCTTTTAATGGTTGGGAATCAGGGATGAGTCATACAAGGGGACTATAGGTTTGGTCTCTAGTGGAGGAGGTGATTTTGGTTCTATCTAAGAGTAGAAAGACGAGGATATAAGTTCTATTGTTAATACTTTCTTACCCACTTACAGAGAAGTTTTGCAAAAAACATTGTTGATGGTCTACTCTGCAAATTCTAGTCAGCCTAAAGAAAATTATATGGTATCTTCAGTTGTTTGTTCGAATGCCACTATTCATAAAAAAAATAAAAAAATAAACAAGTTGAAGAAATGTGTTTTTCAAGGTGAATTGGATTCCTCTGATTCGTTCATTAATCAAAAATTATCCCATGTTTTCTTAGATGACAATTTAGGCAATGTTTTTAAAGATGAAATGTTGAATGTTTCTCTCAAAGCCCTTAGATCACATGTTCCCTCTAGCACATGTTTTTAATAAAATTAATGCATTTTTATATTAGAGGGGTTGGGGTCTCCCGAAATTCAATTGCCTCAGAAGGCTCCTAGAGGTGATGGAGCTTGATATTATACTTGTTCAAGAGACTCTGGTGTTTAGAATTAAGGAACATGAAGTTTTTTTTAAATTTCTACAATGTTGGGAATGTTGTAAAGTTGATGCTTTGGGGTTTTTTTGGGGTTTATTATCTGCTTGGAACCCTTAGATGGATTTTTTTTAGGGATTTATTAACATGTGTAGGGATTTTGTTAGAGGGTCAAATCTGAGACTTGGACTAAAACGTTATGGTGATTAACTCTTAAGGTCCCTACTCTAGTAGACATTACTTTTCGAATGAGGTTGTAGACAATGAGTTATTGAAGGGCCCTAACCTAATTTTTCACGGGGATCTAATCCTTACTTTAGCAACAAGGAAATTTTAGGGAGCCAATTCTCGGTTGCATCCTTTGGTTGGCCTGTTTAGTCATATGTTCGAAGATGCTAAGCTCATTAATGTTGTCCCATATCGTATGTAACTAACATGGAAAAATGGTCACAAAGGTAGTATAGGTGTGTCAAAGAGACTAGGTCATTTTCTATCGACAGAAAATTTAGCAGAGAGGGTAGGAAGATATAGATCATGGGTTCTTAATGTTAGTCTTTATGATCAAATGCCAATTTTCCTTAAGTTGGAAGGTGATTTTTCTAGAGTTTCTTATCTCTTTAAATTTAATCACTCCTAGACATAATTAAATGAGTTTAATATGTTGATAAGAGATAAGTGGAAAGCTCTTGATCAAGTTGTGAAAGACTATATGATGCATAAATTGTCATACAAATTGAAAGAAAAAAAATGCATTCATTCAGTGGGAAAATAAGAATAAATTATTAAAGAAAGAAGATTTAATAAACACTGAGGAGGAGATTCATTCTCGTTATGTAAGGAATAGCTTAGGGGTTCTCTCTAATTTAGAAATGGAGAATTTGGGCATCTTGGAAACCAGAAAGGCTCGAATTACATGGATGAAAGAGTAATCATAGAGGATTAAGTGTCAAGTAGTGTGGTTGACTCAAGGAGACAATATCATTGTTCTTTCATAAATTTGTGGATCAATGCAGAATTCACAACGCCATTTGGGATATTGTAGATCAAAAAGGAATCCATCTCTCTCCTTAAAAGGATCTAGAATAATCTAGGGTTGGTAATTTTGGTTCTCTTTTTTAAGATTCTTGGGATAATAATATTGGGGCTCAAATGCAGATTATCCAATGTTATCCTAGACTTTTCTCTAATGATGATGCTAAAAAAATGGGGAGCCTGTAACTCTAAAGGAGATGGAAGATATTTTAAAGAAATTTGCAAAATCTAAAGGCCCTAGGCCGGATGGATGGATTGTGGGGGTTTTTCTCCAATATTTTAATGTGATAAACAATGAATTATTTAATGTAGTTGAAGAAACTAGAGTTCAATGGAATATTTTTGGCGAATTAAATGCCACTTTCATTGCTTTAATCTCAAAAAATTATAAGGCTTATTCTTTTAGTGACTACATGCATATTTCTTTGTGTAACATGATATATAAAGTCACTAGTATATATGGCTCAAAGTTCCATGAAATACTGTCACGAATAAGTTAAACTCGAAACTTTCATGGATAAATAGATAAAAAATTTGAAAAAAAATGTTCTGGCTCTCGATGATCCTCTATAGCGACGGAAGTAACATTTCGTCACTACTTCTAGGATTCCCTCCTCAAAAAAACTCAAGCAGTCCATCCTTTAGTGCCAAAGTGTAAGATGTGTCCATGAAACAAACTCCAATGGTCATCTAGAATCCTCCATGTGTCATGTCAATGGTCCAAACGTGAAGTGGTAATGGTCCAAAAAAGGATCAAGCCTCCCATGTGCCAAGAACAAGGGTTTACATCATGTAGAAGGGAACGTCGCTCTAAAAAATGCTAGCAAATATCATGTGTGAAAGTGTAGCGCTCCATGGAAATATGCCTAATAATTATCAAACATACCAACTCAAGTGTCATATCATGTATATAAGATGAATCACTCTAGTGGATAAGGTTAACCCATCATTTGACTTAGGCAATGTTATCAAACATGAAATAAATTTACAACCACACCTCTCTAACAATTCAACAACTTATTTAACCTTTACTCATCCTGTCTAATTTTGGTGTGACCCTTTTAAACCCTTATTATATGTGATACCCCTAAGTTAAGATGCATAACGTAGATTCCTAAGTCAAGTGATTTTGCATGAATTTAATTATGTACTAGGGAAGAAAGGGGGTATTTATGAAATCACCATCATAGAAACATAAGAGGGAGAGGTCTATCCTTAACTTTCAAGAGTTAGGATTTTAAATTTTTCTTCCACATGTGTGCTAAAGGAAGTGTTGTATGGGTTATTTATCCTTGTTTAATCATATTACAATCCCCCTTTTATTTTATTTTTCCTTTGATATTTCATTTATTTACATTTCATAGCCATTTCATTGGTTTAGTACTGTTTGCTTTAGATTTGGCTTTGATAACATGGGACAAGGGAAGATGGCTTTTCGTAAGGGGGGTGTTAACCCCGATTTCATAGGGGTGTCCATGTATGATTTTGATCACACTCTTGAAGCAGGGGGTGACCTCAAATTTGATCACAATTTGATGGTGATTTGGGATATATAGGGTGAAGTATGAGACTAACCAAGCAACCTTTGAAGTCATGATAAACATTTGGGGAATAATTTCAAATGTAATCATCATTAATATGGGATTCTAAGATTAATTCTTACTAACTCATATAAGCATAATATTTATTACTATCTAGAAGAGTTACATAATAACATATTAAAAGTTGAATAGCTATTATACCCTTATTTTCCACCCTTGGGGTCTATAGGAGACTTGCCATGCTTGTTATGCCTAGACACTGTCTTTTTGGCCCTTGAGTCGGAGAATTACTACTAGTTTGAGGACTATAACCCTACATTCACTGTTTAGGTATGATAATCTTCCACTATTACTCCTTGCATTACAGGAAGTGAGCAACCCTATCCCACCTTGCATTACTTACAAGGAGCAATAACCTTCACATTTGGTTAGTTTTCAGGGTGACGACTATGATGGGGTTGGATCATGACTTGAGTGTGACAAGACCTAGGATTCTATATTCATCCCATTTACTCCTCCATCCATTTATATAATGAAGGTAATTCAAGGGGTAGATATGAGACTAAGGAGAGTATTGTTATGTTGTTAGGTTCGAGACTGAATTCCTAAATATCTCATTCAGATCATTGTATATGTGATTGGATCAAGGAAGGATAGGAGCAAGGATATTGGAGAAGCCTTGTGTCATGCATCAAGGAATATGCATGATGTATATTTCTTACTGATTTTATATAGATATATGCATTCCCCCTCCATTTCATGTCGTGTTTACCATTATATGTATTGTGCTTATGATTACATGTCTTATATGTGGAGGATCAGATCTATCTTTGAGCATATTAGATTAGATCGAGCTTGTATCTTGATTATCTTGATCTGTTTATATCTTCATTATCTTGTTTTAATTCATATCTTGATTATATTAGTGCTTGAGAGGTTTGATATGGTTATTATTATTTAATTTTGTGTATTCAACGGGTGCAAAGAAGCTGGAGCAAATTCCACCAAATCTACAGCAACAAGTGATCTACATCAATGAACATCACTAATGACAAGGTGAGTTACCTCCCCACCTTCTCTTTCTATGTAATATGTTGTCAAGATTAGATCTAGAGTGGAAATCATAGTGGTATAACCCCCATCTATCTTGGGTAAGGGGAAAGAGATCCAAGGGAGGTCTCATATGTCTATAGAAGGGAAATCTATGCAAATAGAAGTGGTGACTATAATAGGAAGGAGATTATGATATTTCCCTAGTTTGATTTGAAAATTTCCTTGTTTCTCTCATCCTTTTGAACGTCATTTTGACCTCGGATTCCTCCATATACATTGTTTTGTCCATTGGAGACCTTGGAACCCTTCAGATATGAAAAAAATATAAAACAATTTCCTTTCTTTGGGTTATTTCCCTTGCTAGTGAAATATAAAGTGATAGTATCCCTCCCTACTAAGCTTCTGGGAGAGATAGTCATTGTTTATCCTTCCTTGCATAGCCAGATAGGAGCAATAGTATCCTATAGGAGAATTTTTTCTTCTTCTTGTAATCTATCTCAGGTCTAGGTTGTATTTTGGTTCAAGGAGTGTGTTTATGGTTTGTATACATCATCATCACGCCTAGATAATGTCCTCTTTCTCATTTGAGTGATATCTATTTTCCTCTTTTACCATTTGTTTGAGTGTGATTTGCATTACATTAACTTAATGAATAGTTATATGATTTGAATTTTCTAGCCTACTAGTGCTTTTCTAATGCTATTATCTATGTTTCAAGTGAGTTTCCAAAGAATCTTCCATAGTTCGTAGCCATCCTTTGTCATTGTTTTTTGGTTTGCTTGTCATGATGCAATATAATGGTATAAGTCAACAATGAGCTTTACCACTATTTGAAACCCTATTTATTTTGTTTGAAAGTATGATTTACATATTTCTTTCTTTCATATTCATTAATTCATATTAGTGAGAAAAGAGAAGAATAAAATAATTCATTTTCATCACCTTCCAGGGTTGAGTTATTGGTTTCATAAGCATTCTTTGGATTGCTTGTTTTGGTGTAATCATATTAAAATATCTTCATCGAAGAAAATAATTGCATTTGCATATTTGCATTCTTTCTTACTAAGACATATGATGATTATATGACTTAAAGTGACAAAGAAGTAGGAAACAACCTTAATTTCACCATCATTATTTGAAGCATGATTGTGAGTCAGATCCACTTGCTAAGCTAATACTTTGTTGCTGGTGGATGTTGTAGTAGTATAAGGACGAGTCATCCACCCTAGAATGAACCCTTATGTCATCCTTTGATATACCTTTTTAGGTAGCCTTCTAAATCAAATGTTTCTTGCAAGATATGAGGAGGTCAATCCACTTTAGAAGATATTTCTTACCATTTGAAGGACTATACCTAGTTCTTTTTCCCTAATGGATGGGCCATCCATCATGGATAAGGGTCATCAACATCATTTTTTTTTTAAATACTCAAACATCGTCGCTATAGCGATGGAAAGAACTTGTTAATTCTTTTCCTGAGCAACGCTATTCCATGGCTATAGCGACGATCATTATGTCGCTTGTATAGAAAAGTCGTCATAATGTGCATGTCTAGCTGTCACTATAGAGACAACGAACCGTGGCTATAGCAACGATCAATCATGCACATAGGGACATTTTTTCTATATAAGAGACGGAATTATCGTCACTATATCCATGGAATAACCTTGCCCGGGAAAGGAATTAACAAGTTTTTTCCGTCACTATAGTGACGATGTTTGACACATCAACATCTCTATAGAGACAAAGACCTGTCGCTTTAGTGATAGATTAATGTCGCTATAGCAATGCCTAGAGTTTTTTTAATCATTTTCCACTGACGCCACACGTCATCTCTTTCCTGTCGCCATAGCGATGAAAGGTTCAAAGTGTGGCTACATCAATGAAAATGTTATGATGAAAATATGGGGTCATGTTCATCGCTATAGCAACATAAAAATGTTGAAATAGAAATGATTTTCCATGGGAAAAATGTGCACATGTACTAGTGAGTTATTGAAAAAGTGATAGAAAATAAAATCAAGAGTCATTTGGCTATTAACATTTCTAAGGAAAAATTCGGGTTTTTAAATAAAAGGATTTTTTTATGCCATTGGGGTGGCACAAGAGAGTCCTCATTCTATACAACTAAAGAAAGGGAAGGCTACAATTTTGAAGATGGACTTAGTGAATGCATATGATAAATTTAACTGGACTTTTATGATGTTAGTGATGTTACAAATCACTTTAAACTGGGAAGTCATTGAGTGGATTATGGGCCATGTGAATTCTGCTTAATCACTATGTTATATGTAAAATCTGCACTTCTCCGTCCGTGATCACATTGCCCTGTCGATCACACAAAAGGAAACTATGGATGGAATAGCTAGATTGACCTTAGATGACTAGTGTTGAGATCCCACATCTTCAGATGAAAACCTTATTTTTTCTGCATATTTCATTGGAAATGCGCCACTCTTATAACTGGCATCTAGCACATCATGCGTAGGTTCCACTATGGACAACCTGCGCACATATCCTAAAAGTTGTATGCTCTAGTCATTAAGAGCACTAGCTGTGCAACATGCATAGGTTAGCTAGTATCATACCCACACACATCTTAAGATGAAATGGAAAAATATTTTAAGATTACGAATTGGGATTAGTTGAGTTTGGTATTATAAATCCCTCAACCTCCCAATTCAACTGCCTCATGAATCTAACTTCCTACCTTGGCCATAAATACAAGGGGAATCAATGAGGAAAAGGCCAATAGCAGAGAAAGCTATTGTTATGTTGAAGGAATTTCTAGTCAAGAGAGGAGAAGCAGCCCAGAACTTGGTTGCAGAAGTGCTTGGAACAAGATCAGGTATATCAGTTGCATTTTGTTGCATTTCTTTGACAATAAAGATTGAGATATCCTTCCCGTCCCAATTAAATGTCAATTTCAGTGTATGTTTGATTATAATTAATGTTATATTGTTTTGGTCAATATCATTATCTGTTTATAGTCAAATATTTTTTAGGAAGGTTGACTGGTTTTGCAGGTGTGTTACTGTAGAGATCGAGAGAAAGCTAGGACCATCCGCCATAAATAAGGTACTTTTTCTCAAACCCTAAATCTCATTTTATTACAATAATTAGTATAAAACCCAAATATATCTATCTATCATCCCCATGTACGTTGATAGCATCCATCCCCTACTATAGGGTATAATCCTTTCCAACAAAACTTCCAACTCCACTGGGGAGCACCTGTTCGTGTCTGCTCTAGAAATCTTCTTTAGTTTTCTTCAGTCTTTACCATTTTCTAGCTTTCTGTGAGGTTTTCAAAGGTTGCTTTGTTATTTCCCTTTGCTTTGATTTAGTCTAGGTCTAAGTGTGCAAAGCCTTTTTCTTTACTTTTAGTCCCTGTGTGTGTGTCTCTTATGATTATAGGCATGCATTTCTTGACTTAGGTGCAAGTTGTTCTCCGTACTACCCACATACTTTAAGTTGCATGTGGTGGCTATTAGACTACACAGCCACAAACATTCTTGTAGGTTTTAACCTTTTACTTTAGGTTTGGATATTTGGGTGTTAGGTCTACCTTTGGTTTTTGCTTTGGCCTTTTGGCTGTTGTGAAGACATCCCTGTGTCTTTATGAGTTTTGGTATTGCCTCTTGGAAGTCCTGTGTGATTTCTTCACTTGATTCAACTATTTTTTGGTGTCTTTTCCTCTTTTTTTAGGCCTTTTGAAACCTATGCGTGACTCTCTACTAGCTACGTTAGCGCATATGTTTCCCTAGCCGCGATTTGTCTGCTTACAGACATGCACATTAGCTACGAGTTGTATGATGTAAGACCTGTGCACTTTTCCTGAGTTTTGCCTTTTAATTTAGGGCTTCACCTCGGTTAGGGTCTTTTGGTGGTTTGAAAGTCCTGGTTGCCTAGATACCTCCTGAACGTTTGTTCAAGTCAGACTGAGTTTGTTTGGAGTCTTATGATAACTTTTCTTCTTGAGTCTGCGTGGTTGTAGAGTTTCCCTGGTTTGCTTTCCTACCTTATCTTTGTGGCAGATGCTTGTCTTCGGTTTTCTGGTGTTCAGGAGCAGCCTAGTGGTCTATCTTTCTGTTTCACACATCAAATTTCCTTTTTCTTTTTGCATCTTGTTCGTATTTCTGATTTTTTTCAGTGAAACAACTCTGTAGGTTTAAATCTTTGTCAGTCTTCGGATTTGATTAGTATAATCCATCGGGTCCATTATCTTTACTCACATTTTTTATAGATATGGCTTGTTCATTTTCATGTTTATTTCCTTTCTTAGTTAGAGAAAAAGGTCAAAATTGAAAAACTAAGAACTCGTATACACGATTTGTCATGTTTTTTTTTCAAGGTAGGATAGTTTGCTTTACCATTCACTTTGAAAATTTAAAATTTTGAAAAAGAAAATGTTTATGCTTAGGAACGCCTAGTTTTTTGTTTTGAAATCTATAAACGAAATTTTTTTTGTGAAGTTTTATGCATCATTGTGGACACTTTACTTCTTGTCATAACCATACCACACACATCACTACTTATTGAATAAGAAACAACCGATAAAAAGAACATCTAATAAAATCAATTAGAAACTTTTCTTTTTTAGGTTTGACATTACATCAACTAGCTTAGGCTAGGAATTCGGGGTATATCACTTTAAACTGCCCGGAATTGTTTTATTGCTCAACAATCGTAGTGAGACAATCTTTTAGGCAAACCCACTTATATCAAAGTATCTTGAGAACACTCCACTTAAAACGGAGTTAAGCATGAGGTCATGTGAGATTGGAACTGTTGAGGATTCCCCCTCACTTTCCTTTCGATCATACACCAGAGCTGATTCACATACGGGGGTCCACTAGTACTTCAAGTACTCTTGGATTTCGGGCTTTCCTACCCTACCCATGTGTTTTGGCTAGACTGATGACTGTCCCCCCAGGTATTTTCGTATTTGTGGTATCCTCAGTATCTTAACCTTAGGACTCTTCACAGGTATAGTGGAAGGCTATTTCCACTGCACCTAGGATAGACACAGAAGGTAACCCTTTACAGTAATCCCAAGAAGGCGGTTTGGTGATTCAACGAATTGCACCGAGAGGACCTGAACTGGACTTCATGTAACTAACCTCCAATACTTTATTTATTTGTTCTAGGCCCTCATTTTCCTAGATTGACTTCTTATAGTATTAGCTTTGCTTGCCTAGTTTTGATCACTTTAGGACATTTTTGTAGTGGTATGCTGTTTGCTCCTTAGTCGAATAGTGGCCACTAGGTTTTCACACTTAGTTTATTTTTGATATAACTGTGCAGGACCAACCTCTCTGTAGGTCACGAAAGTTGCAAAACCTTCAACCACACACTGTGGAGCCTCCACCACCACATTGATGCCGGAGGACTGATTCCCATGTTTCATATGAACTTACGGGCATAACCGAACCGCCTGGAGAACCACAGATCATAATTCAGGATCAACAGGTCTTTGATAATGTTGAGGTTGAGGACATAACTTCTCAATATTTTAGAACTCCTTACAACCCTCCCTTCACTAGACCCCACAATCCATTGCTTGTAACTGTAGACTCTTTAGGTCAACCAGAGTTTAGTGCGTATTGGTTTACCCCTGGTTATTTCATGGTGAATTCTAGAGATGAGACAGGAGTTCCTCAAACTCCTACTATAGCTATGGTTTCGAGAGCTCTCTCTCATTCTTTTGCAAGCACATCGGTATCTACCTCATTGCAGGATTCCTCTGATTCGATCCCTTCTTTCAGTTTCAACATTGGTTTCATAGGTATGTCTAACTCTCAAGCTTCGACATCAGCTACTCCTTTTGATGCCACTGCTAGACCGTCTGGTATCCCTTTTACCAGGATACCTTCAATACTGTTTACTTCATATCCTTTCATGCAATAGTCCCAGGGTATTCCAGAATCTGCTCCATTCAGTCAAGGTTTCCTTTGGTATGGAGGGAACATTGCTCCCTCTACACCTTTTATAGGCTCGATGCCCACTTCATCTACACCTTTTGTAAGCTTGATTCCAGTGTCGCCCGTTACATCTATGCCTGGGTTTAACCCCTACATAGGTCCCAATGTACATCTGTCCAATGTACAAACATCTCATATACCTGTAGGGAGTATCACCTTTTCACTATTCGGTGGAGGAGGTGGTAGCATGTTTAACCCACATTACGAAGGGGCTAACACCCAGCCGCAATGGACGAACACTCAAGCAAGAAAACCTCTCTCTTATGGTTGGAGAAATTTTAGCAATGCTTTTACTTCAAAACTGGTGGCTGGGGGCAACCCCAACCAACAGTACACGAGATAGGTCTCAGGTGGTTCCCCCTACCGAACTCCTGCTTAGCAAATGCCATCGGCAAGACCGCGTTTACCTTTTCGGGAAACTCTGAATTTACCAGACCTTTCAAAAATAATAAATGATCTGGTGTGGCATCATCCTGCATGGACACCTGTTCCAACCAAGCTGCCTTCCGACATTCCAAAGTTTGAAGGAAAGACTGGGGAAGATCCTGGTGACCATGTCACTACATTCCATATCTTGTGCTCTTCTAATTATTTAAATGACGATTCCATCAGGTTAAGGATTTTTCAAAAGACCTTGACTAGTGTCACAGCTAAGTGGTACAATGAACTACCTACCACAACCTATGACAACTTTTGGGATCTGGCAACAGTTTTTTCAAATCACTTTCAAATTCCTGTCCGATACGATGTCGGCACAGACCTTCTATCAAATTTTAGATAAAACAAAGCTACTCATTTATCTAACCACATTCAGGAGTGGCGAAGGAGAAAGAGGCTCATTAAAGCTGAAATTCCCCAAGAATTTCTATTAGAGTGGTACTTAAAATCACTCCTTCCTTACATTTCTAAGGAAGTAGAAACTTCTGGAGTGTCTTCTGAGGAGCAGGCCATTCTTAGGACCCAGCAACTTGATCTAGTTTATGCTCAATTTGAGATCCTGTACGATATCATCCCTGACGCACTGAGGTCTAACATAGATCTAGGTAAACCCAAGCCTGGACCACATGCTAATGGCATCGTGGGTTTAGTTGACACAACAGCTTTCGAAGCCTTGACCAAGCAAGTTCATGCTTTATCTGTAAAGCAGTATTCCGTGGAAGCAACTACGGTTGCAACCTCCCCTTCGACAACATAATCTCTACAAAAAGTGCAGACGAATCAAAAGGGCCGTCGGCATCCCAACAACAATAAGAAGAAGGGTAATAAAGGGGAGGGGAACCATAAAAAACCCCGCGACACTGAAAATGATGACGAGGGAAAGAAGGAAAAAAAGAAGGTTAAGTTTCCTTGCACATGATGTAAGGAAGATTAGCTTACCCACCAATGCCCTCTGATGGAAGAAGCTCTGAAGCTCCTCCGTAAGAAGAAACTAGCTGTTCTAAAGGATCCATTCCCTCAAGGACAAAGTTCAGCTTCTGGAAACTCTAATGCTGGGGGCACAACTCGTGTCTCGTCAGCTGATCAATTGCTTATTAATATGGTGAACTCAGATATGCTTTTGCAAACTCAATCTATGCAAACTCGATCTAGGAACTATTCCCCAGGATCGCAGGAGAAAGATAAAGACATTCCCGAAACATCTACACCTCTTCACATTAAGAGACCTATAGATCCTTTGTCGAAGATCCCAAAGGGTGTCTTCAAATGGGCTGTGCATAATCCTAATGCGTGGGCTGCTCCTAACTACAATGTTGTAGAGGATCTATCCCAAACACCCTGTGCTATGTCCACACTAGAAGTCTTGCAAAGCTGTCCATTACAACGAAGTACAATTTTAGCGACAATAGGGAGTGTGGATTCATCTACTATGCTTGCTCAGTTTGATATATCTAATATCAAACCCCAGCTGCCATATCACTTAGCCCTCTAGATAGAGGTAATCCATGGCCCTAAAACCATAGGACGAACAATTGTGGATGAGGGCGTGCCTATGTGCGTTATGTCTATTTCCTGCTAGAAGGCTTTAGGCTCACCTAAGTTATCCCCTTCCAACACTATACTTACGTCTTTTGATGGGAGATATTTCCGTCCACACGAAGTCTTTCCCGCATTTGAATTTGAACTTTCGGGTAAGTTATTGTCTGTGGAGGTTGAAGTGTTGGATGCTCCCCTTGATTACAATCTGTTATTAGGGAGGAGCTGGACGTATGCAATGCAAGCTGTTCCATCGTCTGTTTTCCGAGTATTAATTTTTCGACATGAAGGAAATATCATCACAGTTGATCAACTTTCGTTTTCTCGGAAAAACAACAATACGTCATTGGATTTCACAATTCCGTTGATTGATCAATCTCACCCACCCAGTGAGAGTTTTGGAGTAGGCATGTATTCATCACTGATGGGCACATTCGGCCTACCTTCTCCCATTAACTCTATTGGTTCTACAAGTACTGTTGATTTCTCATCTTTGGATATTTCCACGGTCAGTCAAACAACTGATCCATGGGTTCTCCCGGCTCAGTCAGAACCCACCATGCCTTTTTCTGTTGCAAAAGTAGCTTATCAAGCATCACATAATGCTACAGCAGAACATATCTCGACTCCGTCCATCTCTGCCGAGTTAGATATGGACTATGCACCTGCATGGTCAGTTAACTCAACCCACTCTTTCGATTGTCTAGACACTGTTTTTCCCTCTGATGAGGCCAGTTTGGAAGCCATGGTAGGCCTGGACCATCCATGGGAACATATGCATCACAAGTCCTATTTTCTTCCTCATCTGGACAAGATTGAGAGAGGAGAGTTCTCAGTGAGACTTGGTGGTAATGTTGATTTATCCACTATCACTTATATACAAAAGATTTATGCTAAGGAGAATATGGAAAACATATCGAGAACCATTCGGATTGACATTTCCATCAAACCTAGAGTTGTGGAAAACCTTTTCATTGGAGCATACTGTTCTCCCGAGGAGATCATTTTGTACACCAATATGTTTAAGGAATTCCATGACTTTTCCCTGGTCTTACGTGGAGATGCCAGGCATCGACTCCGCCATAGTAGAGCATATCATAAGAACTTACCCAAATGCTAAGCCTATGAGACAAAAGCTCTATCCATTCAATCCTAGAAAAGCAGCAACCATCAAGGAGGAAGTTGAGAAATTGATTAAAGTTGGAGTCATTTATCCAATTGATATGACGGAATGGGTCTCAAAACCTGTTCAGGTAGATAAGAAGCAAGGAACCATTTGATTCTACACAGACTTACAGGATTTAAATAAAGATTGTCCTAAAGAAAATTACCCCACACCATTCATAGATCAGATTATTGATGCGTGTGCAAGCCATGAAATGTTTTCTTTCATGGATGGTTTTTCAGGATATAACTAGATCTAGATAAAAACTGAAGACCAACATAAGACAACATTTATTTGTCCTTGGGGGACCTTTGCTTAATGGAAGATTCCATTCGGCCTGAAGAACCCTGGAGCTACATTCCAACACACAATGAACTTCGCTTTTCATGATATCAAACATGTAGTTGAATCTTATCTTTATGATCTCCCAACACGATCTCATAAGAGACAGGATCATCCTGATCACTTAAGACTTGTGTTTGAACAATGCAGATACTATAAGATTCGGTTGAATCCTAATAAGTGTGTGTTCTACGTCGAATCGAGACGTTTACTAGGTTTTATTGTATCCATTCATGGTATCATGGTCGATCCACTTAAAGTTGAGTCCATTGTAAATCTACCTCCTCCTCGAACCCTAAGACAACTTCAGATTCTGTAGGGTATTTCCAACTTCTTACGACGTTTTATCATTAACTATGCCAAAATCACAAAAGGTTTCATGAGACTGCTCAAACAAAATACCTATTTTATTTGGGACGAGGCTACTCAAACTTCATTTGAGGCCTTGAAAAAGGCAGTATTCTCAACCCCCTTGTTGAGACTGCCATACTATAATAAGTATTTCTTGTTATATCTGGTTGCATACATATACACGATCAACATAGTACTTATTTAGGAGGATGACAATCTCCAAGATCATTTCATTGACTATTTGTCACGCGCCTTAATAGCTCCTGAGATTAAGTATTCTTATGTGCAGAAGTTGGCATTAGCTGTCGTCCATGTTGTTCAGAGGCTACGCCATTATATCTTGTTGCGAACGACCACAGTGATCACAGAGGTCAATCCGTTTCAATATGTTCTCACTCGATGTATCATCGGTGGGAAATTCAATAAATGGATTGTTATCTTGCAAGAGTTTGACTTGGTTTTTCAATCAGCTAAGTAAAAAAAGTCATTGGTTTTCACTGAACTAATATCTGAATTTCCTAGTGACGTAGTACACAATGAGGAAGAGTCATCATTCCTGGATGAACACATCTTACTTATTGCATCTTCTGACCCATGGTATGGGGATATTTTAGTATATCTCCATAATTTGAGGTGTCCTCCTACTTTCTCTAGGGATGAACGACGGAAACTGAAAAATCATGGAAAGAACTATCTCATCATTTCTGATACTCTATACAGACGTGGGATAGCTTCCATTTTACGCTGTTGTTTGACCCTAGAGGAAGCCGAAACAGTATTGATGACGCTCACAGTGGAGCCTGTGGGGGTCACCTTTCCGGGTTGGAAACAACCCAGAAGATACCGCGTGCTAGTTATTTTTGGCCCACGATCTTCAAAGATTGTGTAGAAGTTGTGAAACACTATCGACCATGCCAGTTTTTCACCAAAAAATGAGAGCACACCCACCTCCTCTCCATCCTGTGATTATAGAAGGCCCCTTCACCAAGTGGGGGATTGATTTCATGAATTGTAATCCGACTTCTGCTGGAGGTCATCACCACATCATTGTTTCCGTTGACTACTTCACCAATTGGGCCGAGGCAATGCCTACTGTCAAAGCAAACAGAGAAATGGATTCTTACTTTGTATTTAACCAGATCATTGCTAGGTTCAGTGTAACCAAAGAGAAACGGATTCTTACTTCGTATTTAACTATATCTCTATGATTATCGTAAAATTCACAGATTCAATGTCGTGACTAAATTTACAAAGATTGATTTCTCATTTGACAAATAGTTGGTCTCTAACTTCTTCCATGAATATACCATAGTAGGTTTGTTTCATTCGATATAGTCTTGGAAGTGATAAAATATAATACTTTTGATTTTTTTTATTGGTATTCTTGTACCAATACCTATAAGATGGGATTCCATGTCCATTCTATTACAGGATTGGCTATTAAAATGTATTTCAACTATTCTTTCAAACTGTTTCAATTTACATGCTATGTATTTCCGCTAAGTGGTTTTATTTTGAACCTCTTAGAAAAATATTTACCAAGTTACTTGATACATATTATGTTATTTGAAATTAATACAAAAAATGTCTATCATTGGTTAGAATCCCGATATATAATATCTATCAGATCATTTGGTTTCACTACAAAAAAACCTTGTGATTAGCATCTCTTTTAGATCCATTTTTGGCATCCACTGACACTTTTAGTGTATTGTTATTCATTTTATGGCCGAACAAGTTGCAACATACTCTGCCTTGACTGTACTCAATGCTACGCAGGACTGATTCCTGCTAAACTAAGAGATCACACCTGATCCCATACTGAAGCAACACCCAGATGTGCTCTTCCTATCTGCAGCACTGCCTGCCCAATCTGAATCAACATAACCTTGCAGGTTAAACTTTTGATTCGCTTCATACCTGAGCCCATAATCAACTGTACCCTTTAGGTACCTTAGAATATGCTTTACAGCAAACAGGTGAACACTCCTCGGATCCATCAGGAACTGGCTCAATGTGTTCACCGCAAAGCAAATATCTGGTCTCGTGTTCGTCAAGTACATCAAGGACCCAATCATCTGACAATACATAGAGACATCAACCAGCTCAGATAAAGCATCACATAGAAGCTTCAAATTCGATGCCATAGGTGTGGCCATGGCCTTGCAATCCATCATCCCGAACCTCTTCAGGATATCTACAGTATACTTCCCTTGTCCAAGGAAGATCCCATCTGTACTCTGCCACACGTCCATACCTAGGAAATAATGCATCATCCCCAGGTCCTTCATATCGAACTCAGCAGCAAGCTTCCTCTTTGCATCTGCACTCAATCTGTCATCTCCTGTTACAAATAAGTCATCCACATACAGGAGCAGAATCACAGGATTCCCTTCCTCAACCTTGTAGTAAAGGTTGGAATCCGCTTTACTCTTGGTAAAGCACAAACTAGATAGGAAACTATCCATCCTACCATACCAAGTTCTGGGAGCTTGCTTCAAGCCATACAAGGCTTTCTTCAATCTGTACACATATGACTCCCTGTCATGTGTTTCAAAATTGAGTGGCTGCTCCACATACACTTCCTCTTCAACTACACCATTCAAGAAGGCAGTCTTGACATCCATCTGGTGTATCTTCCACTTCATCGCTGCAGCCAGGGCAAGTACTGATCTGATGGAAGTGTACTTGGCTTCAGGACAAAAGTTCCTTCATAGTCTATTCCCTCTTTCTGAGAAAAGCCACGAGCTACAAACCTTGCCTTGTATTTTTCTATGCTTCCATCTATAGCATGCTTGATTTTGTAGATCCATTTGGAAGTCACAACAGACTTCCGTTTAGGTCTTGGGACAACATCCCAAACCTCATTTTTCATTATTGATTGGTATTCCTCAACCATGGCATCCTTCCATTCTTTCCTTTCCGTTGCTTCTTCATAATTGGAAGGTTCTTTGTTCATGATATCACAGAGTAAAGCAACATGGCTGGTATGAGATCTAGTTCTCTTCTTTGCTCTGTGTTCTTCTTCTGGAATGCCAAATCTCTCTGCATCTTGAATGAGCTCTCTAGCCCATGCAGGTTTCCTCTTGTGAGAGTTGTCCTCACGTGGTGGATCTACAAGTTGTTGAGGATCTTCAATTTCACGATCAACATCTGGAATAGCTTCAGTCATGGTAGTGTCTTGAAATCTAGTTTCCTTAGGTTCTTCATAATCTTCAACAGGTGTCTTTCTTGATTTGATAAATGCTAAGTTTTCATCAAATGTCACATCCCTGCTGACATCAATCTTGCAGTGCCCCTCTAACCGGAAGCCCACCGAAGTTCTAGATTTTGAAATCAAGTTTCGTAACCAGCTCCTAGCAGTTGTTTTTCCTTCTTTTTATTTCAATAATAAATAAGTATCATTATGCTTTTGTTATGCTAATTTTCTGCATAATTTTAGTGATTAGAAAAATGTCTAGTAGCATACAGTGCACCTACATATAGAAATTTTAACAACATACATAAAATTGTAATTTCTTGCATAATACTCAGTATATTGAAATATAAATCATTTTTCTAACTACCAGTAGAATACCTGGACCGATGTAGGTTGTAGATTGCCCCTATCCACTTCGTAGCTCCTTTGGTCCAAGCCTTAGTAACAAAAAATAGATGATCCACCCTGCCGACCAGCTCTTATCATGCTGGCCCTAGGAAATCGACGGGTTTCCTAGCCCCCGAGCCCACAAACCAATAATCCCGACAGCATCCTTCCTTAGTACCTTTCCATAGTTCAAGAGTTAACCCCACCTAATTCTTTTGAGTTTCCCACCTCCTCGGCATTCCCACTTTTTATCAAAATACTAAGTGTACTTCTCCCAAAACCAACCCCCTCTCATCTCCGTGAGACCATTGCTTTATAGAGCCATTTTCCTCCTCCACTTGCCTTCTTGTTTACTCCACCGCCCTCCATAAGAACCCTCGATCCCCCAAAACATTAAATTGATTGCTTGTTTTACAATCCAATTCATAAATAAATATTATTTTATAGTACTTCTTTTCTCGAGCAGTTCAATGGTATTAAGACTAGTTAGGTTGGATTTGATGGGTTGAATGTACATTATTTAATGATTCTTAAAATATTCATTTTAAGTCATTCATGAAGGCGGTGGATTCAATATTAATCTTATCCTCCATTTAATAGGTTGAATAAATAATAATTAAATACTATCATGTTGATCCTTTTCAAATTTGAAGTGGTAGTTTGTTTTAATTATAAATATATATATAAAAATCCAATCTCAGATCGGTTTTGTGACATGACAGTAATTTATCAATATAAATTTAATTGAGTTTTATCTTAACCTTCCTCATTTAATAATTTAATAATATTCCTTTCTCGTTTCATAACAATAAATTAATTAATTTAAAAATTCAAACATGTTCACTTACCCACTTATGATTTCTTTCATTCCAATAAGGACGCATTATCATTATTAACATTAGCTAAATAATAATAATAATAACATTAAATAATCATAATAATAACAATAATAATAAATATTAATGGTGATTTAAGTACCTTAGCACTAATCTAACATACTTAATTAATAATAAGTACCTTAGCGCTAATCTAACATACTTTCATTGATAAACGAAGTACTCTTAAGGGTTTAATTAATCAATATTAACAATTAGATAATACACGCTTCCAGCATTAATGTTTATCTGCTATACTTCATATTTCGATACCTTCACTTGACGAGAATTACAGTTGGAGGCAATTATTTTAATTGTTCAGTACAATGTTTACATATAAGATTAATTAACTTATTTTATACATAAACCAATCGATCATCTATTACTCATGTCGTTTACCCAAACCTTAACTGAGTTATCTATGACAACTTATAACATTGTTAAATACTGATAAGTATGTCGTAAACAGATACTATTGCACATGTACAAAATGTGCATGCGTGGCCAGCGTATGCACAGGTCTGACAAGTACTATAAACAGACATCATGTTTCCTATGCTTAACAACTAACTAATACCAATAATACCTCATGCAAACAGAACAAGTATATATATTTATCATAACATTACTAAAACATCATCGGTCATTATATTAGTTAACCTTTAATATTTCATTTCATTATCTTTATGATTACATTGGTTCAATCAATCAAGTACAAGGAAATCTACCTACTACCACTAACTCGATATCAACGAATACCCAACCCTCAACAGTACGAACTAAATATCCTCCCATCCTAACCTGCGTCCGCATCCTCCCTATCCTTCCTCTGCTAGTACAAAAGTGGATGTCAGCTATACTAACCTAGCCACATAGAACGTGAGAGCGGTAGCGTCGGCTAACTAGCGGACCTAACTTCTCCTAGCAGGCATCCGACCATCGTCATCACAACAACTTGGGGAGCGTGTCTCAGCACGGCCCTCCCACGACCTCGGGTATCATAGAAACATAGGGTGGGCAATACATCCATCCCTCTCAACATACTGGGTCTACGCCCTTATCGACTCATACTTTGTTGCTCTCGAGATTATTGGTTTGTGTCATCGTATCATCAACTTTGGTAAACAAGGCTCTCTGCAAAAATAGGTACTATACCATACTTTGTATCAGGTATCCGACTATTACATAGCCCCGATGTCCTATGGAGTAGTACTTTGCAGCCATACATTTATAACAATATTTCCATTCTATGATCGTCTGATACATATTGTCAACATCATTTATTTCTTCATATAAAATCAGTAAATCGATCACAGCATAAATACCACATCATATATATCACATTTCATCCAGGACGATTATTAAACATGCACCGTCATTATGAAATAAAAGAATCTCGTGATAACTACAACATAGTAACCACATAAACCTAATAACATCATGAGGATGGTAACATCATAACATCATAATCGTAGTGTCAGCATGGGCATAGTAACATCCTAAACATAGTAGCAACATATCATCACGTCTAACATGCCGAAAATATAATTCACTCTATCTAGTTGAGTCCAACAGATAATAATCAAATAAGGTGAAAGGTGTCTAACTCATAAACATGCCTAGTCAAAATATGGGGCGTTACATACACCCACCCTTCAGGAAACTTTGTCCCGAAGTTATGGTCATAATAATGCAGGGAAAATATTGATGCCTAACCTCTTCATTCTTGCAAGTAGTAGGTTTTTTCCATACTTGTCATACTTAGCCTTGACTTGACCGAATATGTCGATATTATCTTATGGTTTTACTTCTTTTATCCCCCGGTATGTATTCTAATAATCAAGAAACATTTATGTTAATCCTTCTATCAAATCTCAATACTATATCTAGAATGCCTAAGGTTATAATCAAGTGCTATCCACCTTAGTATCCTACTTCTTACCGTTTAGCAATGTCCTTTAAGTTATAACATCCAGAGGGGTTTACTCATTACAAAAGCTTATATTGATCCAACTTAGCATGAAATAATCAACGATTTAAAATGGAGGTCTTTAGAACTCATAATTTGTATTCACTCAACACGCAACGACCAAGGAACCTTAAGGTTGGCATACCTCTTTTAGGGGAGAAGGTTCATGTACTTTAAATCCTAAGGTCCTACAATATTATTCCCTTATTGATAATTAGCAATAACAAAAGTATTGTAACATTCACTAAACTAGGACGACTATTATTGTTACAAGGCTTTTGGGGCTATACCATATTAGAATGCAAATGTTATCAACTTTAACCATTGATCTCTCCTTTTCCATGTGATATAATTAGAAGGGGAACCATTACTTCTAATAAATTTATAGCTAATTTGTTCTTGTTCGCACAACATAAAGGCTTTTACTCGCATCTACCATACTATAAACTTGTATTTGTTGTCGTAAATCTAAGTTTCCTATACATACACTTATTAATCTCCATGGATCTTATGGATACCTACACACATTATGCACTTACGTGGCCTCAAGCTTTGTTCTTATTTTGTGAGATGTTGATGTCAACGGAGACATATAATCCTTTCTTCATAACATTATACTTCTTATTATTATTATTATTATTATTATTATTATTATTATTATTTTTTTTTTTTTATTTTTATTTTTTTTTTTATTTTTATTTTTATTTTTATTTTTATTTTTTTTTTTATTTTTTTTTTTTTTTTTTTTTTTTTTTTTTTTTATTTTTTTTTTTATTTTTTTTTTTATTTTTTTTTTTATTTTTTTTTTTTTTTTTTTTTTTTTTTCTGAGTTAACAACAATTTTTTTTACCTCTCACATGATGATCGATTTCTTCCATCATATATTAGGGGTTTGAACATCATAACTTATTCATCTCAATGCACATTGGTTCCCTATTTGTATTCATTTTTTATTCTATTTATTATCACTACTTCTCTTAATCTCGTATATGCTTACTCAAGCTAACTTATTAGTTCCTGTTGATGTATATGTAACTTCGGAATGTATTTCATCAGTATATTATATATATATTTATTGTACCCTTATAAGAGATGTGTTATTCCTCTATAAGGAAGTGTCGTCATGTGGATTGACAAGTGTCGCAAGTGTGTGTACTTGCCGATGGGTTATTAGACCACCTTATGGGGTCGGCCCTAATTAATATATAATATAATGTGGATGTACTCAAGTAGACAAGTCGGCCCCAGTAGGTCACTGGGCAAAAAGGTGAGTATAAATAGAGATAGGAGATCTCTATTTTACTCACTCGGAAAAGTATCTATCTCTCTCTCTGAAAAGTAGCGCACTAGTGAGGAGGAGGAGGATCATCTGCTAGGAGACTATCTCAGTGTTATTTGGTTGTATTTTGGTTGAGCCATTGCTCTCTCTATCTCTGAGGAAGTTGTGGGGTTTTTCACCTTAGGGTTTTCCCCACGGAAACTATGTGTCTCTTGTCTCTATGCTTTTGATTCTTGTGATGCTTGTGATGCTTGTCATATTATGATTGTCATGCATTGATATACTATAGATGTTATTCTCTCAGCAAAGATCCTTTAGTATTGTGATTTAATACTGAAAATTTAACATGGTATCAGAGCCTAACTGAGAAGAAGACATTTTGCAGTGACGAAAGCTTGTATTCCTTGTTTATTGGGTTTCTCTCCACAGATTTTTGAAATTCAGTATAGTAGATTGGATCTACTCATCAAGGCGCATCTTTCTGTCCAATCAGATTTCAGTTCCGAGCATTTTCAGTTTTGGCCCTAAAAATTAGGGTTTCCACAAAAGTAGGAATTTCTGGAAACTGAAGGTACAGCTGGAATCTCCTTGCAAAAATCGAAGGTTTGAGCTTTGGATCGAGATTTTTGGCTGGGTAGATCTCCGGGAAACTCAAACCCTAATTCAGGGCTCTCCCTAGTGAACCCGGGAGGACAAAAAGGCAATTCTGAAGGGCAAGACTTTGCTGATCTCAAATTCTGAATGTACTAGGCTGATCAGCTCTCCAAGGCGCATCTTTCTATCCTTTCAGAATTTTGAAATTCACATTTTGAATTTTTAGGGTTTCTCTGACAAACCCTAATCCGGGACCAGATCCAGTTTTCAGCACTTCAAGTGGTAAGTTCTAAATCTTTTCTATTTCCATTTGAAGTACTCTTAAAGATGTCTCTTCACACCAAGCTTGAGGATAAGCTTGAAGGGGCTGATAACTTCCGAGCCTGGAAGTATAGGATTGGGCTAATCCTGGAAGAGAATGAGTTGGACTCATATGTGAAAGAAGACATCCCTATCCCAGAGGATGAAGAGGCCAAGGTATTGCACAAGAAGAACTTGTTCAAGGCAAAGAGAATCATTGCTGATTCTATCAAAGATCATCTCATACCCCATGTGTCTTCTCTCAAGACACCCAAAGAGATGTTTGAATCTTTGACCAAGCTATTTGAAGGAAAGAACATAAATCGGAAGATGACCCTGCGGAACCAATTGAAAGCAGTAAAGTTTCAGAATGGAGAAACCATTCAATCTTACTTTTCAAGGGTATCTCAAATCAAGGAACAATTAGAAGTAGTAGATGAAATGGTGGAGAATGGTGAGGTGGTGATGACTACTCTAAATGGCCTACCTAGGTCATGGGATTCCTTTATTCAAGGAATTTGTGCAAGGAAGAAATTGATCTCGTTCAACAGATTGAGGGAAGAATGCTCTCAAGAAGAAGCTAGACTTATAGCTCATGAGGAAAAGATGGGAGAAGAAGATCAAGCTCTTGCAGCCCACACCAAAAGAAGCAAAACCAAGAAGGATCACCCTCACCCCAAAAGATTCCATCAAAAGAGTAAGAAGGACCTAAGATGCTTCACATGCAATGAGAAGGGTCACTTTGCTTCAGATTGTCCCAAGAACAAAAGGGATAATAAGAACAACTCCAGTAAGAAGAAGAAAGGCAGCAAAAGAAGGTTCCATGCTCATGCTGCCGAAGATGATGAACCTCCAAAGAAGAAGACTAGGGCAGAAAGTAGTAGTGATGATGACTCATCAAGTGAAGAAGAATATGTTCTAATTTCCGCTCTTACAGGTACCATCTCCCATGGATGTAATGATTGGTTGATTGATAGTGGGGCTTCCAAACACATGACTGGGTTCAAGGAATCATTTGTGAACCTTTCTGAACATGAATCACCCCATAAGGTGAAACTTGGGGATGATTATCAATATCCAATCAAAGGAAGTGGTGAAGCCTCTTACAACTTAGATTCTGGAAAATCTCTGAAGATGAAGGAAGTCCTCTATGTACCTGGGCTCAAGAAGAACTTACTCTCCATCTCTGCTCTAGATGCAAAAGGTATGAGGGTTGCATTTGTTGATGGCCAAGTACTAATGTGGCCAAAGGGAAAGACTATAGATGATGCAGTAGTGATTGGAGAGCAAGAGGGAGGCTTGTATAAATTAAAGGGTCAACCTGAACATGCCATGGTACATGAATCCATGGAGCCAAGTGAACTTTGGCATAGGAGACTTGCTCACATGCACTATAGAGCACTTCCAATTGCAAGCAAGGCTGTAGAAGGTCTTCCTGAAATCAAGACCAAACATGAAGGGGCTTGCAAAGGATGTGCAAAAGGTAAGAACATTAAGAAGGCTTTCCCAAGCAGTGAAAGCAAGGCTAAAGACATCCTGGAAATCATCCACTCAGATGTATGTGGCCCCATGTCATCCTGTTCCCTAAGTGGGTATGTTTACTATGTATCATTTATTGATGACTTCTCCAGGAAGACTTGGGTATACTTCTTGAAGGGCAAAGATGAGGTGCTTGATAAATTCAAGGAATTCAAAACCTTGATGGAGAATCAAACTGACAAGAAAATCAAGACATTCAGATCTGACAATGGTGGAGAATTCACCTCAAATGACTTCAAGAAGCTTTGCAGTGATTCAGGGATTAAGAGGGAGTTGACTGCTCCTTATAATCCTCAACAGAATGGAGTTGCAGAAAGGAAGAACAAAACCATCATGGAAGCAGCAAGGGCAATGTTGCATGACCAGGATCTTCCTATGCATCTATGGGCAGAAGCAGCTAGAACGGCTGTATATGTGCAGAATAGAACACCCCACAAGATATTGGACAACAAGACACCAGAAGAAGTCTTTTCTGGTAAGAAACCTGAAGTCAGCCATCTCAGAATATTTGGTTGTCCAGTATACACTCATGTCCCAAAAGAGAAGAGGACTAAACTAGATCCTTCAGGAAAGAAGGGCATCTTTGTGGGTTATAGTGAAAGCTCGAAGGCTTACAGAATATATTTTCTAGGTTTCAAGAAGATTGATGTCAGCAGGGATGTAACATTTGATGAGAATTCAGCATTCATCAAATCAAGAAAGACACCTACCGAAGTTTATGAAGAACCTAAGGAAACAAGATTTCAGGACACTACCATGACTGAAGCAGTTCCAGAAACTGCTCGTGAGTTTGAAGATCCACAAGAACCTGTAGATCCACCCCGTGAGGATAACTCTCACAAGAGGAAACCTGTATGGGCTAGAGAGCTCATTCATGATGCAGAAAGATTTGGCATTCCAGAAGAAGAACACAGAGCAAAGAAGAGAACCAGATCACACACCAGTTATGTTGCTTTACTCTGTGACATCATGAACAAAGAGCCTTCCAGTTATGAAGAGGCGGCAGAAAAGAAAGAATAGAAGGATGCTATGGTTGAGGAATATCAATCAATTATGAAGAATGATGTTTGGGATGTTGTCCCAAGACCTAAAGGGAAGTCTGTTGTGACTTCCAAGTGGATATACAAAATCAAGCATGCTGCAGACGGCAGTGTGGAAAAATATAAAGCAAGATTCATAGCTCGTGGTTTCTCTCAGAAGGAAGGAATAGACTATGAAGAAACCTTTGCACCTGTAGCTAGATATACTTCCATCAGAACAGTACTTGCCCTGGCTGCAGCAATGAAATGGAAGATACACCAGATGGATGTCAAGACTGCTTTCCTGAACGGTGTAGTAGAAGAGGAAGTATATGTGGAACAACCACTCGGCTTTGAAATACATGACAGGGAATCTTATGTATGCAGATTGAAGAAAGCCTTGTATGGCATGAAGCAAGCTCCCAGAACCTGGTATGGTAGGATGGACAGTTTCCTATCTAGTTTGGGCTTTACCAAGAGTAAAGCAGATTCCAACCTTTACTACAAGGTTGAGGAAGGGAATCCTGTGATTCTACTACTATATGTGGATGACCTATTTGTGACAGGAGATGACAGAATGATTGCAGATACCAAGAGGAAGCTTGCAGCTGAATTCGATATGAAAGATTTGGGAATGATGCACTATTTCCTAGGTATGGAGGTGTGATAGAGTGCAGGTGGGATCTTCCTTGGTCAAGGGAAGTACACAGTAGATATCCTGAAGAGATTTGGGATGATGGATTGCAAGGCCATGGCCACACCTATGGCATCGAATCTGAAGCTTCTTTGTGATGCTTCATCTGAGCCAGTTGATGTTTCTATGTATCGTCAGATGATTGGGTCCTTGATGTACCTGACGAACACGAGACCAGATATTTGCTTTTCTGTGAACACATTGAGCCAGTTCCTGACGGATCCGAGGAGTGTTCACCTGGTTGCTGTAAAGCATGTTCTGAGGTACCTGAAGGGTACAGTGGATTATGGGCTCAGATGTGAGGCGAATCAAAAGTTTAACCTGCAGGGTTATGTTGATTCAGATTGGGCTGGCAGTGCTGCAGATAGGAAGAGCACATCTGGGTGTTGCTTTAGTATGGGATCAGGTGTGATCTCTTGGTTTAGCAGGAAGCAGTCCTGCGTAGCACTGAGTACAGCTGAGGCAGAGTACGTTGCAGCCTGTTCAGCTAGTTGTGAGGCAGTATGGCTAAGGAAGCTACTGTCTGAGTTATTTGATCTCCCATTGGAGGCTACTGGTATCTTCTGTGATAACCAGAGTTGTGTGAAGCTGTCCGAGAACCCAGTGTTTCATGACAGGTCGAAACACATAGAGATCAAATATCACTATATCAGGGATATGGTGCAGAGAGGAGCTGTGAAGCTCCTATATGTTGCGACGGACGAGCAGATTGCAGATGTGCTGACGAAGCCACTAGCCAGGGTGAAGTTCGAGTACTTCAGAGAGAGGCTTGGCATGCTTCAGATCGAGGACACTTCGAGGAAGAAGTGATGGACACATTTGCTGAAGCCATTCCAAGCATGTTGGAAGGAGGATCCTTCACATGGCTGTGGATGTAAGCGCTGGATGATGAGCATCAGGATGATGTTCTGGTTTCTGCTTGATATGATCAGTTGGATCATTTTTATGTATGTATGTACGCATCATGTTGGATGCTGGATATGATCAGTTGGATCATTTATGTATGTACGCATCATGTTGGATGCTGGATATGATCAGTTGGATCATTTATGTATGTATGCATCATGTTGGATGCTGGATATGATCAGTTGGATCATGTGTATGTATTTTGTATATGCATCATGTTGGATTCTTGGACCATGTATCTGTATATGTATCAGGTGGATACATTGTATGATCAGATGGATCATGTATGGTTATATGTATCATGTATTTGTATTTGTATCAGGTGGATACATTGATGATCAGGAGGATCATGTATGATGATATGTATCAGGTAGATACTTGGTATGCATCAGGTAGATGCATTGATGATCATGATGATCATAGATGACGAGCTTCAGGATGTTGCTCCAGATGACATGCAGCAGGATGTTGCAGTGATGATCAGGATGATCATAGATGACGAGCTTCAGGATGTTGCTCCAGATGACATGCAGCAGGATGTTGCAGTGATGATCAGGATGATCATAGATGACGAGCTTCAGGATGTTGCTCCAGATGACATGCAGCAGGACGTTGCAGTGATGATGATCAGAATGATCATGGATACATCAGGATGATGTATGGTGAGTATCAGGTTGATACTCTGTGGCCGTGGATCAGGTTGTGTAGATGAGCATGTCTGGGAGATCCTATAGTTCGGAGTTGTGTACCCGTAACAGCCTGGGATGCTCTTTCGAGACATTGCTCTGGGAGGACATGTAATTTGTGCCCTGGGAGATCTCAGGTCGGAATTGTGTACCCGTAACATCCTGAGATGCTCTTGCGAGGTTTTGTCCTATGGCATGTAATTTGGGCCCTGGGAGATTTCAGGTCGAAGTTGTGTACCCGTAACATCCTGAGATGCTCTTGCGAGGTTTTGCCATGAAGAAATGTAATTTGTGCCCTGGGAGATTTCAGGTCGGAGTTGTGTACCCATAACATCCTGAGATGCTCTTGCTAGGTTTTGTGGTGGACCACATGTAATTTGTGCCCTGGGAGATTTCAGGTCGGAGTTGTGTACCCGTAACATCCTGAGATGCTCTTTCGAGGTTTTGTGGTGGGGGTCACATGTAATAGCGCCCTGGGAGATCCTACAGGTCGGAGTTGTGTACCCGTAACATCCTGGGATGCTCTTTTGAGGTTTTGTGACGCACGTAATAAGTCCTGAGGATTCCACAGTATGGCCAATGATGACGAAGACCTGCAGGTGGTGGGCCTACATCTAGTATGAAAAAGGACTGGCTCTGTAGAACTTCCTATGACGAGTAGAGACAGAGATTGGACGAGATAGCAGCAGCAGTGACGATGACAATGATCCAGAGAAGAAGACTTGTCTAGCAAATCTGTGTCGAGAAATACCTTCCTAGTTAAGAGGGAGTGTTGATGTATATGTAACTTCGGAATGTATTTCATCAGTTTATTATATATATATTTATTGTACCCTTATAAGAGATGTGTTATTCCTCTATAAGGAAGTGTCGTCATGTGGATTGACAGGTGTCACAAGTGTGTGTACTTGCCAATGGGTTATTAGACCACCTTATGGGGTCAGCCCTAATTAATATATAATATAATGTGGATGTACTCAAGTAGACAAGTCGGCCCCAGTAGGTCACTGGGCAAAAAGGTGAGTATAAATAGAGATAGGAGATCTCTATTTTACTCACTCGAAAAAGTATCTATCTCTCTCTCTGAAAAGTAGCGCACTAGTGAGGAGGAGGAGGATCATCTGCTAGGAGACTATCTCAGTGTTATTTGGTTGTATTTTGGTTGAGCCATTGCTCTCTCTATCTCTGAGGAAGTTGTGGGGTTTTTCACCTTAGGGTTTTCCCCACGGAAACTCTGTGTCTCTTGTCTCTATGCTTTTGATTCTTGTGATGCTTGTGATGCTTGTCATATTATGATTGTCATGCATTGATATACTGTAGATGTTATTCTCTCAGCAAAGATCCTTTAGTATTGTGATTTAATACTGAAAATTTAACAGTTCCCCACCAATTTTCGTACTTTTTATATTTTACTGCTTGTTCACTTTGTAATTATTAAATCGTAGTTGTTTCCCAACAATATTCTCCCTCAAATCATGATAATTAACATAAGCAAGACCAGCGACAGATAACTGCTACCATTTTCTCGCACATACTTAGTTCCTTCAATCTCTTCCACTTAGTATATTGAAACACGACTAATTGCACACAATGTGGAAGAATGCATCATACTAATTAATTAGTACTATCAAGCATCAATCCCCAACACTTGTGTACATATATTTATTTACCAATTTGATGCCTAGATTCAACTATGTTGGCTCAAACTATGGTGTTTTGCCAATACAACTAGGCTATTTAACGTCTCCTCATACATGAAGGTATTTTAAGGCATAATGTAACTCATTCATTATACGTAAGTTATGGGTTATAGCATATCCATTCCTTACCCCATTGCATCATTGCAACACTCGAACATAGACAATGATTATAATACCATAAAATATATGTTTTCATACAAACCACAATGAGGTAAAAACCTAACCTATTCCTAATGCCAACTATGGAAGGATCAACACTATGCCATTACTGGAAGAATCGTGGCGATGTCGATGACGACGATGGAGGTGGAGGTGAAGGTGGTCGACCTAGACCTCGACCTCGATGTGTTATTACAATGATTGATTCTATGTTCATGATCAAAACATCAAATCATTAATTCTTGAAAAAAAGTTTAGAAATGCCTATATTTATACTTATGTGCGAGGAACAGTTTGTTAGGATCAACGTGTTGAAATCGATGGTCGTTTCCATTCATGATTTTGTCATGTAGTGAAATTAGCATCTTAGCATTCAGCTCGCCATGCTCGTTTCAGCGGTTCCTTGTTTTCAAATTATGTGTTTGTTTTGTCTCTTCGACTATACGTTGAAGTCTTGGCAATGGATGTTCTAAGTTTTAAATAAATTAATTAATGTTTGGCTTTCCTAAGTAAATAAATAAATTAATGTTTGATCTAGTCTATACATTAAACCCATACATTAATCTTAATGGTTAAGCATAATAAAATAATATATTTAACTTAATTTAAGCATTAATACTCCACTATTACTATTTGACGTTCTAGTTCGATTTAAACCTAAATTTTTTTTAATTTAAATACACATAATTCATCATTAATTAAAATCTGATATATAATTAATTTAGGCATTAATCAACATCAATTAAAATATTCGTTCATGCTAAGACTTAATGGAAACTATAACTTTGAATTTTTTAAACATTTTATAGTAATAATTTTAAACATTTATTTTATTTTATTTATTTAACAGAATATTAACCTAACCCTACCGTAATCCCTAGCTAGCAGCTCCCTCTCTCCAAAGGACACCTAGCCCTTATCTCCCACGCGTCCCTGACTTCTCCCGGATCCCCATCCTTTCACCTCCAGGGCAGCCAATGGTTCAAGGGCGCCCACGTGACTATCTCCTGCATGCCTGCCACGCGCCGGTGTGCATGCTACCAGGCGGACTCAGGTGGGGAGCCCCAGCTGAAGGCGATCTTCTTTAAATCCAGTCTCCACCTACCTCGCGCGCGCGTGAACTCTCATTTCTTCTCCTTTCTGGCTCGGAAACTCCGTGCCTCCTCTTTTTTTTTATCCCTGGTGCGAAGGTATTCAGGTCTTCACGATGGTTGCGACGTTCCTGTGGGAATAAGACTTGATCCATGGGCTCTATCTGGGCGTTTTTTTTTTGGGTATACGCTGCAGCATAGAAGGTACAGAGGAATCAACATACCTCGAGAATTGGAGCTTGAGTCATTTCTGGTAGCCACCGCCCAAGTAGTTGCAGAGGAGCTACTCCACCTCATTCGTCTAACTTCCTCCACTGTGGCCTGCATTGCTTGCCCAAATCTCTATGCTCAGCCGAAGGCGAGGTTTGCTCCCTTATTGCAAAATTATTCCCGTGATTATTTTACTTATTTATTTTCGTTTTCTTTTTGGGGAATTTCTGTCGAAAGTGCTTCAAGAAACTTACGTCCATGCCTATGGTAGCCCATATTTTATCATATACTATTTTATCCTCTTCCAAACCATGCAGTATAAACATAACAATCAATTTCTGTAGATATCTAAGTCTAATAACAATTTAAGTCTGTAGTTTAAAATTTTTAAGTCTGACTTGGGATATCTATTTTTAATTTAAACTACAGAGGATATCTATTTAAGTCTGTAGTTTAAATAGTTTCCTCTGATAATAATTTAAGTCTATAGGACGTCTAAACCTAATGTCAAGCAAAGCTCGCCAATGGAGCCTGTGGTTTGGCGGTGGGGACGGTGGCATGTTACTAAAGAGCATTTGATTAAAATAGGGAAAGACAATGTGGATGAGGATTCTATTATCAAGTCAACCTACCGACATGAAATATACAGCGTCTACAGTTCTCTGGTTTGGGTTTTTCAATCAATCATTAGAAGTTTTTCTGAAATCTATATAAAGAAACCAAATGGGGTGTCTACCCCTAAACTGGTAGGCCTCAATAAAATCTAAATCCCAGCCTTATTGACATGCCTCACACACCCGACAAACAAAGGTTCACTTTGTAAAAACATGCATTTGAGAAATCGAATTTATCTTTAGTGAAATATCTGATTGAATGCATGTTTGGTCTCGTCTACAATACCTGATTGAATGCATGTTTGGCAATACCTAGAATAACCTCATTCACACACGGGCATTGTCTATTGAGAGACCCTCATTCCCAGTTTAGCATTCCCAACAGTCGGTTTCCGGACTCTTTTCTACAGAAAACTTCATTTAGGAGTAATATTTGGGTACACTGATCAGTTCATTTGGTCTTAGGTTGTCTACTGTATGACTGTTCTGAAACTTTATGGGCAATAATGCGACCAGGACTAAGCACAGTGCACCAGATGCTAACCCCGGAGGTGGCTGCCACGTTTTTGGTAGCCCTACTAGCCATCTGCACCAGGCTTGCTTGGCTGCGACTTCGAAGTTTAGGGGTTGGTGCTAGGGCGAAGTTTAGGGGTTGGTGTTGGGGCCACCGCAATAGAAATGATGGGATTTAGAAGACTCATAGAAATCCTTCTAAAGGTTTAAGAAGAAGAATTCAGTTCTCGTAGGGGAGAAGAGCATGAAGCTGTAAAAAAAAACTTGTGCGAAGAATAGAAAAAAGTGAAACCCAATCAATATAGATAGAGCCTAAGAATATAGATGAGCTGCTGGGGTATATATAAGACAAATTCTAGACGCCAATATGTGTGCAAACTAGAAATTATATTGAACTTGTGCCAGTAGTTGAAAGACTAAAATATATTGACTCTCTGTGCGGCCATAAATCCAATGACTCTCAGATGTATGCTTCTTTCTTTAGCACCAATTATTGTCATAAATAATGTTAAAATATTCAGTCTATAAGCATATATGCACGTTGACAGGCATATATATATAGACATTGGCTGGAGGTTCTAGAATTTTTATTTATTTTAATTATTTTAGGTATAAACAGATAGGACTAAATAAATTTGAAGTATTTCGATTCAAAACCATTCAAAGTTCGCGGTGTCTAAGCGAATCGAAGGGGTTTTTGCTTGTTTTTTGGTTAAAAGGATTTATCCTGGTCGGAGGCTAGAGTAAAACAAAAATGCAGAGTATCTGGCGGCTTACAGTGTTTCCTTGCTGCGTGTGGCTTGCGAGCCTTATTTATGGAGAAATGGTGGCATTTTGGATGCCTTACTGGAAATTCTCATGGCCTCCCCCTCAACAGAATTTGACAGGAGGGCCTCATCTGGAAAAAGTGTTCAAGGTTGCAGTGATCGCTGATCCATAGGTCAGTACTTTTTTTTTTTTTTCATAAGTAATTTTCTTGGGTATTAGCCTATTAGGTCGATTCTATTTCCTGAAGAGATCTTTATTAATGAAAAAAATAAAAAGTTAAAGCACAAAATGAAAGAATGATACCTTTGAAATTGACATCGAAACAAATATCAGTTAAAATATTATTTTTGAATATTTTGTTTTTAGTAGATTGAAATGAAACTGAAATGCTTAAATTAACATCCACGATGCCAAGAATGCCAATAGGACTGAAAATTGCAGATACAAGAGTACCATCAGCCAGAAACAAGAGATTACATACAGTTTAATTTGCAAATAAACTTTTATCTGCTTCCGATCAGATTAGGGTTTTCTTCTACCAAGGCAATCTTAAAATTTCAAAATATTGATGGTATTTTAGGGTTGGAGCACTTGTAGTAATAGAAAATCACAATAATTCAAAACTTTTACGAGGGTAGTAGATTATCTATAGTCTATATCATATATTCTATTAGGGTTCCCTTTCGGTCTTTATCCTTTCCAACCCACTTAAATCTTATGCATATTTCGATTTAATTTTGATATTGCTGTTGGTACACAAGCATTTGATTTCTCATTAACCACCGAAGTATTTATAGTTCTGTGTCAACGGGTCTTGGTTAGTTGGTAAAGTTGGGGTGTAGGTTGAAATCCTTAAGAGACACATATTGCTTCTTGTGGGCTGTCTTGTTCATGCAAGCAGGCCATTTCATGTGGTTGGGGCCAGATGCAAGTCTTGCATGAATTTGGCAGCATATATAACCCCCCACCCACGGTTTCTCTGTTGAAGGGATCTTTCTAGAGTTCTAAGCCATCTGCAGTCCATTGTTGTACTCCTAGAATGGGGAAAGGGCATGTTTTCCACACGATGATAACAGGAAATATCTTGTCAAAAAAAACTATTTATAGTTTCTTATAATTCTTGAAAGCCATATTGAGAGATGCATGTTCCTTTCTTATGGCACAAGGCTTGTTTTTGTAGAAAATTTCTTCGATAACGTAAACCCTAGTCTCTCATTAACGTAAATTTCTTGGATAAATATCTTGTAAAATTTTTTAACGTAAACCCTAGTCTCTCATTAATGTAAATTTCTTCGATAAATATCTTGTAAAAAATTTTAACGTAAACCCTAGTCTCTCATTTAACTACACAATCCACAATTACAAAGTTACAGTGGAACAAGAAGACATAAATAGGACACAACATTTATCACTGGGTTGGGAATGAGAAGTTGTAATTCTTCTTCTCTTAAATTACATTTTTTTTTACATGCTCATAATAGCTTATAAGGTTGCGGATGTCAATAGCCCTCACATTCATTGGTTGATGCATCAAAACAGACAGAGAGGGTGAATATTTCTCCTCATCTACTCAAGGTAGTGAAAATACCGACTTTTGAAAGTTTACAGTAATTTCACACAGAATATCGCTTCAAACTAAATCTGATTGTATTATTATTATATATATATATATATATATATTTTTGAAATTCTAAATTAATGGACAGAAATCTACCTTAACACAACAACATGAGGAAACAGTGCAAATTGAATTTGATGAGTTTTGTGACGAAGCCAGCTAGTAAGTGCTAATTGTAGTGCCAGGCCTACGAATCCTTACATTTTATGTTTTTATTTCTGGCTGAGCCCATTTGGTTCTGGAATAAACCAATGAATAGAAGCCGTAATTACTATTTGTTTTCCTATTTTTAGGAAAAATTAATGACCTATCCCACCCTACTGTAAATTTTCTTGCAAAAGGAGTCAATAAAATAGATTTACCATTTGAACATTGTTTTCTTCATACTGTACTTGTAACAACTATAACCTACACTACATAACTTTAACTTTTACAAGATTGGCTTTTCCTATGTTCAAGTTAGAATTCCAACATAGGAATTCTCTGGTTATCCTCTATAACATCAGCTTGTGGAAATTACTCTTTTTTTTCATTAAAACTCGGGTTGGATTCACCTTGTTATATTATGTAAATATTTTTATCCCAAGAACATTGCTAGAGGTTAACTTTCATTCCTAATGAGTAATAGATTTTGATGACAAAATGTTTTTAATTCCTTAAATATATTTGCAATATGTATCTATTTTGAAATACAAACACACATATATTTACATATATGCAGTTTTTCTAACATATCCAACTTTCTAATGGTGTTTGTGTTCGTGCAGGTATTTCTATCAAGGTTCATGTTCTAAGTTATTGTAGGCTTTAGCATGGTGAAAAGTCAAGGTAGTTTAGGCATGTGCAGGCCCTAAAGGTCTAAGTGTTCGAGCCTTGAGCTCTGATACCAAATGCAGTGCCCCTCTAACCGGAAGCCCACCGAAGTTCTAGATTTTGAAATCAAGTTTTGTAACCAGCTCCTAGCAGTTGTTTTTCCTTCTTTTTATTTCAATAATAAATAAGTATCATTATGCTTTCGTTATGCTAATTTTCTGCATAATTTTAGTGATTAGAAAAATGTCTAGTAGCATACAGTGCACCTACATATAGAAATTTTAACAACATACATAAAATTGTAATTTCTTGCATAATACTCAGTATATTGAAATATAAATCATTTTTCTAACTACCAGTAGAATACCTGGACCGATGTAGGTTGTAGATTGCCCCTATCCACTTCGTAGCTCCTTTGGTCCAAGCCTTAGTAACCAAAAATAGATTATCCACCCTGCCGACCAGCTCTTATCATGCTGGCCCTAGGAAACCGACGGGTTTCCTAGCCCCCGAGCCCACAAACCAATAATCCCGACAGCATCCATCCTTAGTACCTTTCCATAGTTCAAGAGTTAACCCCACCTCATTCTTTTGAGTTTCCCACCTCCTCAAAGCTTCGAGCTATCCCCCTCCTCGGCATTCCTCGTTTTTATCAAAATACTAAGTGTACTTCTCCCAAAACCAACCCCCTCTCATCTCCGTGAGACCATTGCTTTATAGAGCCATTTTCCTCCTCCACTTTCCTTCTTGTTTACTCCACCGCCCTCCATAAGAACCCTCGAGCCCCCAAAACATTAAATTGATTACTTGTTTTACAATCCAATTCATAAATAAATATTATTTTATAGTACTTCTTTTCTCGAGCAGTTCAATGGTATTAAGACTAGTTAGGTTGGATTTGATGGTTTGAATGTACATTATTTAATGATTCTTAAAATATTCATTTTAAGTCATTCATGAAGGCGGTGGATTCAATATTAATCTTATCCTCCATTTAATAGGTTGAATAAATAATAATTAAATACTATCATGTTGACCCTTTTCAAATTTGAAGTGGTAGTTTGTTTTAATTATAAATATATATATAAAAATCCAATCTCAGATTGGTTTTGTGACATGACAGTAATTTATCAATATAAATTTAATTGAGTTTTATCTTAACCTTCCTCATTTAATAATTTAATAATACTCCTTTCTCGTTTCATAACAATAAATTAATTAATTTAATAATTCAAACATGTTCACTTACCCACTTATGATTTCTTTCATTCCAATAAGGACGCATTATCATTATTAACATTAGTTAAATAATAATAATAATAACATTAAATAATCATAATAATAATAATAATAATAAATATTAATGGTGATTTAAGTACCTTTGCACTAATCTAACATACTTAATTAATAATAAGTACCTTAGCACTAATCTAACATACTTTCATTGATAAACGAAGTACTCTTAAGGGTTTAATTAATCAATATTAACAATTAGATAATACAGGCTTCCAGCATTAATGTTTATCTGCTATACTTCATATTTCGATACCTTCACTTGACGAGAATTACAATTGGAGGCAATTATTTTAATTGTTCAGTACAATGTTTACATATAAGATTAATTAACTTATTTTATACATAAACCAATCGATCATCTATTACTCATGTCGTTTACCCAAACCTTAACTGAGTTATCTATGACAACTTATAACATTGTTAAATACTGATAAGTATGTCGTAAACAGATACTATTGCACATGTACAAAATGTGCATGCGTGGCCAGCGTATGCACAGGTCTGACAAGTACTATAAACATACATCATGTTTCCTATGCTTAACAACTAACTAAAACCAATAATACCTCATGCAAACAGAACAAGTATATATATTTATCATAACATTACTAAAACATCATCGGTCATTATATCAGTTAACCTTTAATATTTCATTTCATTATCTTTATGATTACATTGGTTCAATCAATCAAGTACAACGAAATCTACCTACTACCACTAACTCGAGATCAACGAATACCCAACCCTCAACAGTACGAACTAAATATCCTCCCATCCTAACCTGCGTCCACATCCTCCCTATCCTTCCTCTGCTAGTACAAAAGTGGATGTCAGCTATACTAACCTAGCCACATAGAACGTGAGAGCGGTAGCGTCGGCTAACTAGCGGACCTAATCTCTCCTAGCAGGAATCCGACCATCGTCATCACAACAACTTGGGGAGCTTGTCTCAGCACGGCCCTCCCACGACCTCGGGTATCATAGAAACATAGGGTGGGCAATACATCCATCCCTCTCAACATACTGGGTCTACGCCCTTATCGACTCATACTTTGTTGCTCTCGAGATTATTGGTTTGTGTCATCGTATCATCAACTTTGGTAAACAAGGCTCTCTGCAAAAATAGGTACTATACCATACTTTGTATCAGGTATCCGACTATTACATAGCCCCGGTGTCCTGCGGAGTAGTACTTTGCAACCATACATTTATAACAATATTTCCATTCTATCATCGTCTGATACATATTGTCAACATCATTTATTTCTTCATATAAAATCAGTAAATCGATCACAGCATAAATACCACATCATATATATCACATTTCATCCAGGACGATTATTAAACATGCACCGTCATTATGAAATAAAAGAATCTCGTGATAACTACAACATAGTAACCACATAAACCTAATAACATCATGAGGATGGTAACATCATAACATCATAATCGTAGTGTCAACATGGGCATAGTAACATCCTAAACATAGTAGCAACATATCATCACGTCTAACATGCCGAAAATATAATTCACTCTATCTAGTTGAGTCCAACAGATAATAATCAAATAAGGTGAAAGGTGTCTAACTCATAAACATGCCTAGTCAAAATATGGGGCGTTACAAATCTTCTTGAACCCTGGAAAGTATATTCTGTAAGCCTTCGAGCTTTCACTGTAACCCATAAAGATACCTTTCTTTCCTAAAGGATCTAGTTTGGTTCTCTTTTCCTTTGGGACATGAGTGTATACTAGACAACCAAATATTCTGAGATGGCTGACTTCAGGATTCTTACCAGAGAAGACCTCTTCTGGTGTCTTGTTTTCCAATATCTTGTGGGGTGTCCTGTTCTGTACATATATAGTTGTTCTAGCTGCTTCTGCCCATAGGTGCATAGGTAGATATTGGTCATGCAACATTGCCCTTGCTGCTTCCATGATTGTTCTGTTCTTCCTTTCTGCAACTCCATTATGTTGTGGATTGTAAGGAGCAGTCAACTCCCTCTTAATCCCTGAATCACTGCAAAGCTTCTTGAAGTCACCTGAGGTGAATTCTCCACCATTGTCGGATCTGAATGTTTTGATCTTCTTATTAGTTTGATTCTCCATCAAGGTTTTGAATTCCTTGAACTTATCAAACACCTCATCTTTGTTATTCAAGAAGTAGACCCAAGTCTTCCTGGAGAAGTCATCAATGAAAGCGACATAGTAAACATACCCACTCAGAGAACTGGATGACATGGGACCACATACATCTGAGTGGATGATTTCCAAAATACCTTTTTCCTTGCTTTCATTGTTTGGGAAAGCTTTCTTAATGTTCTTACCTTTTGCACATCCTTTGCAAACACCTTCATACTTGATCTTAATTTCAGGAAGACCTTCTACAGCCTTACTTTCAATTGGTAATGCTCTGTACTACATATGTGCAAGTCTTCTATGCCAAAGTTCACTTGGCTCCATGGAATCATGTACCATGGCATGTTCAGGTTGGCCCTTCAATTTATACAATCCTCCCTCTTTCTCTCCAATCACCACTACATCATCAATAGTTTTACCCTTTGGCCACATCAGAACTTGGCCATCTACAAATGCAACCCTCATGCCTTTTGCATCCAATGCAGGGATGGAGAGAAGATTCTTCTTGAGTCCGGGTACATAAAGAACTTCTTTCATCTTCAAAGACTTCCCAAAATCTAGATTGTAGGAGGCTTCACCACTTCCTTTGATGTGGTATTGATAGTCATCCCCAAGTTTCACTTTATGGGGTGATTCATGTTTAGATAGATTTACAAAAGATTCTTTAAACCCAGTCATGTGTTTGGAATCCCCACTATCAATTAACCAATCATTACAGCCATGAGAGATAGTACCTATGAGAGCAGAGATTAGAACATACTCTTCTTCACTTGATGAGTCATCATCACTTTCTGCCCTAGCCTTCTTCTTTGGAGGTTCATCATCTTCGGCAGCATGAGCATGGAACTTTCTTTTGTTGCCCTTCTTCTTCTTGCTGGAGTTGATGTTATCCCTTTTGATATTGGGACATTATGAAGCAAAGTGACCCTTCTCATTGCATGTGAAACATCTTATATCCTTCTTATTATTTTGTTGGTTGTGATAGGATCTCTTGTAGTGAGAGTGCTCCTTCTTGGGCTTGCTTCTTTTGGTGTGGGCTGTGAGAGCTTGATATTCACCTCCCATATTTTCTTCACGAGCTACAAGCCTAGCTTATTCTTGAGAGCATTCCTCCCACAGTTTACTGAAAGAGATCAATTTCTTTCTTGCACAGATTCCTTGAATAAAGGAGTCCCATGACCTAGGAAGGCCATTCAGAGTGGTCATAAAAACTTCACCATTATCCACTACTTCATCCACAGCTTCAAGTTGTTCCTTGATCTGAGAGACCTTGGAGAAGTAAGATTGAATGGTTTCTCCATTCAACATCTTGACCCCTTTCAATTGATTCCGCAGAGTCATCTTCCGATTTATGTTCTTCCCTTCAAATAACTTGGTCAGAGAGTCAAACATCTCCTTGGGTGTATTTAGAGAAGACACATGAGTATGAGATGGTCTTTGATAGAATCGACAATGATTCTCTTTGCCTTGACCAAGTTCTTCTTATGCAATACCTTAGCTTCTTCATCCTCTGGGATAGGGATGTCTTCTTTTATATATGAGTCCAACTCATTCTCTTCCAGGATTAACCCAATCCTATACTTCCAGGCTCGGAAGTTATCAGATCCTTCAAGCTTATCCTCAAGCTTGGTGTGGTGAGACATCTTTAAAGAGTACTTCAAATGGAAATAGAAAAGATTTAGATATTACCACTTATTTTGCTGAAAACTGGATCTGTTCCCGGATTAGGGTTTGTCGAAAAAACCCTAAAAAATCAAAATGTGAATTTCAACTTTCTAAAAGGATAGAAAGATGCGCCTTGATGAGTTGATCATCCTGGTGTATTCAGAATTTGAGTCTACAATGCTTTACCCTTCAAAAGTGCCTTTTTGTCTTCCCGGGTTCACTAAGGAGGACCCTGAATTAGGGTTTGCGTTTCCCGGAGATCTACCCAGCCAAAAATCTTGATCCAAAGCTCTAAACTTCGATTTTTGCAAGGAGCTTCCAGCTATGTCTTTAGATTCCAGAAATTCCTATTTTTGTGGAAACCCTAATTTTTAGGGCCAAATCTGAAAAATGCTCAAAATTGAATTCTGACTGGACATATAGATTCTCCTTGATGAGTAGAGTCAATCTACTATACTGGTTTTCCAAAATCTATGGAGAGAAACCCAATAAACAAGAAACCCTAGTTTTCGTCACTCCACATTGTCTTCTTCTCAGGTTAGCTCTGATACCATGTTAAATTTTGAGAATTAATTCACAATACTCTAGGATCTTATTGAGAGAATAACATGTACAGTATTTCAATGCATATCAATCATAACAAGCATGTCAATCATCACAAGAATCAAAAGCATGAGAGACAAGAGACACAGAGTTTCTGTGGGGAAAACCCTAAGGTGAAAAACCCCACAACTTCCTTAGAGATAGAGAGAGCAATGGCTCAACCAAAGTACAACCAAAATACACAGAGATAGTCTCCTAGTAGCAGATGATCCTCCTCCTCACTAGTGCACCACTTTCTGAGTGAGAGAAGTATGAGTTTCCGAATGATCCAAATAGAGATCTCCTGATCTCTATTTATACTTAACCTGTTTGCCCAATATCCTTATGGGGCCAACTTGTCTAGCTAGGTACATTAATTACATATTACATAAAATAGGGCCGACCCCACACATAGTGGTCTAATAACCCATCGGCAAGTTAACATACTTGCGACACTTGTCAATACACATGACGACACTTCCTTATAGAGGAATAACACATCTCTTATAAGGGTACAATAAATATAGATGAAATACATAGATGAAATACATTATGAAGTTACATATACATCAACACAACGTTTTCAAGTTCATAATATAGGTTTAACGCATTCATAATATAACAGAGCCCACATAAATTATAGTTAGGATGGTAAGCTCATAAAATAGGTTTAACACACACCAGATAAATTATGGTGACACTAGAATTTAATCATTTTTACGTGTAAGGCATATTTCTGGTCGTAGGGATAAGGTAGAATATTTGGACTTTAAGTACAAAAACATATTCTCTTCGTTATTATTGCACTGAGAAAGATTAAGTACATTTTATTGTTCAGAGTTAGAGGGAACTATAGTGTTTTGAGTTTAAAGTGTTTGTGCAGTATGATATCTAGAAAAAAATTAAAATTAAAATAGAGTATAAATGACATGTGTAACCTATATATTTATAAATTAAATAGTTAAAACAATATTTATATATAATTTAAAAATTATATTATAGAGAGAGAGATTAAATTATAAGATAGATTATTTAAACACATATATATTTATAAGATAAAAATAAAAATAAAACGTTTGCGGAATGATTCTTGAAAGGCATTAAAATGGGCTTGATGGAGCATTATTGGTTAGGGTTTTGCAATGGAGTAGAGTTCTAACAGGAGGTGAGTTTTTTCAGTTGAAGGATCATTGAAAGCTAATTCATTGGGTGTGCTTCATTGTTGAGGAAGTATGCTAGGTGGAGGGAGATGTGAATTACAGTTATTTGGACATTTACAAATCAAATAAAGAATTCAGGGTGAAGTTAAGGGAGGTCAAATCTAATAAGAGATGCCAGAGTGAGGAGCTTACCTCGTATAATTTTGACAAAGGATCTATTGGTAGCCTACATGCTAATTTTGGTAACTTGATTTTGGAGGCCCCGTACTCGGCATGTGCTCTATAGAGGTTTTGAGTGGTATGTACACCCAATCTCAGTTTCTGAGCGGAGTCCTAAAGACTTTAGGTGAAGCAAAAGAGGGAAGGAAAACTTTGAGATTTGAGCTTGTTCCATCGATGGTCTTGTGTGTCCATAGAATGCATTAGAAAGGAAAGTTGTTGGGGATTCGAAGGTAACTAGGGAGACTTTGAGGACTAAAAGAGCACTGAAAGCATTTGAGCTAGAGAAGAGAAGATTCTCGTGGTATTAGGAAAGTATGTAAACTTAGACAGAGTGGAAGGCATGTCTGTGAGGGCTTTAGTGGGGAAGTTTTCTTATATCTTTTTGAACATAATGCACTAGCGGGTGGATTAATCCAAATTTTAATCTAGTGCTTAGCTATAGTCCTCATTTTAATATGTTGATATGAATATATGGTATTGCTTCCATTTTCTATTGGAGGAATATTTGGAAAAGATTATAGTGAAGTAGTGGGTGCTGGGTAAGCATTCCTTATTGTTAAAAAGGTGGCATTCGGATTTCAAGCCTTATAAAGAACAATTCCAAAAAATGAATTTTTGGTTGCTCTTATGTAGGCTTCCCATTCAACTGTGGACACAAAATTTGATTATGGATGTAGTAAGTAGTGTGGGGAGGTTCATTTATTTTGATGATAAATCTATTACGTGGGAGGATAAGAGGTTAGCTTGGGTCCTGGTTGAATTGGATGTATCTCTTAGAATTCCTACAGACCATGAGATCACTTGGTCGTCGAGGGTTATTATTCAAAAGTTGGAATTTTGGAAGATCCCCTTTAGATGCCATATTTATCATAATACTCGACATTTAAAGAATCAATGTTCTCATATGTCTACTAAAGAGGGTTTGACCTTGGTAGAAGAAGACTACGTGAATAAATTGGCTATGGTTTCATTAGATGCAAGCATTCTATAGAAGACTTATCTTGGTGATGAGGATAGAGATTGACAAGAGGCTAGAGGTTGCAGTTCTTTTGCTTCGAAGGAGGATCTTTCTTTTTTTGGTAAGTTTAAATTCATCTTTCCCTCCTTCTACGATTCTTTAAGTGGAGAGAAAATCATATATTTGGAAGGCGTAGAGACTAGTTACAATTCTACGTGTCCCAATATCTATAATGATGTTCATTCTAAGAATTTGCTTACCTCTAAAATTGTGGGGCCTTCTACATTAGAACATCATAACATCTCATGGGAGTGTATCCATTCCACTACAATACCTATTTATTCTTTTGAGCCTAGGGTGGAAGGAAATTTGAAAGAATATGGGAGATTTACTGAGAGTGGCATACTTGATGGACACTTGATGCCGATTCAGAGTTCACAAAAGAGCTTTGTTGAAAATGAGATTGGACTCAAGGTTGAATGGAATGGTGGGTTAGTCCACTCTTATACTGTTTCTTTGGTGAAATCTTCTGATGGTTGGTTTCCAGGGAGGAGTCATACAAGGAGACTATAGGTTTGGTCTCTAGTGTAGGAGGTGCTTTTGGTTCTATCTAAGAGGAGAAATATGAGGTTATAAGTTCTATTGTTAATACTTACTTACCCACTTAAAAATAAGTTTTGAAAAAAACATCGTTGATGGTCTACTCTACAAATTCTGGTGAGCCTAAAGAAAATTATATGGTATCTTCAGTTGTCTGTTCGAATGTAACTATTCATAAAAAAAAAGCAAGTTGAAGAAAGGTGTATATCAAGGTGGGTTGGATTCATCTGATTCATTCATTTCTCAACAATTATCCCATGTTTTCTTAGATGACAGTTTAGGCAAGGTTTTTAAAGATGAAATTTTGAATGTTTCTCTTAGGGCCCTTAGATCACATGTTCCCTCTAGGAAATGTTTTTAATGAAATTAATGTATTTTGATATTAGAGGGCTTGGGGGCACCCGAAATTCAACTCCCTCAGAAGGCTCATGGAGGTGATGGAGCTTGATATTATACTTGTTCAAGAGACTATGGTGTTTAGAGTTAAGGAACATGGAGGTTCTTTTAAACTTCTATTGTGTTGGGAATGTTGTAAAGTTGATGATTTGGGGATTTTTAGGGGTTTGTTATCAGCTTGGAACCCTTAGATGGATTTTTTTTAGGGGTTTCTTAACGTGTGCGTGGATTTTGTTGGAGGGTCAAATATTAGACTTGGACTAGAATGATATGGTGATTAACTATTAAGGGCTATACTCTAGTAGACATGACTTTTGGAATGAGATTGTAGACAATGGGTTATTGAAGGGCCCTAACCTAATTTTTCAGGTGGATCTAAACCTTACTTTAGCAGCAACTAAATTTTGGGGAGCCAATTCTCGGTTCCATCCTTTGGCTGGCCTATTTAGTCATATGTTCAAAGATGCTAAGATCATTAATGTTGTCCGATATCCTATGTAACCAACATGGAAAAATCGTCACAAAGGTAGTATAGGTGTGGCAAAGAGACTATATCATTTTCTATCGGCAGAAAATTTGGCAGAGAGGGTAGGAAGATATAGATCATGGGTTGTTAATGTTAGTCTTTATGATCAAATGCTAGTTTGCCTTTAGTTGGAAGGTGATTTTTTATAGAGTTTCTTATCCCTTTAAATTTAATCACTCCTAGACATAATTAAATGAGTTTAATATTTTGATAAGAGATAACTGGAGATATCTTGATCAGGTTGTGGAATACTATACAATGCATAAATTGTCATGCAAATTGAAAGAAAAAATGCATTCATTCAGTGGGAAAATAAGAATAAATTCTTAAAGAAAGAAGAAACACTCAAGAGGAGAAACCACGCAAACTCTTCCTCTTTATTTCTCAACCAATTATATAACTCCTCTCTCGATGGATTCCAAGTCATGAATTTTAGAAAACCCTAACCGTTTCAGGTCTAAGCAACAAAACCAATTGTTGGAAAGATCTTAGACCCCGGGTCCTACATAAAAGACCAGCAATATTCCTATGAACATTGGCATTTTCAATACCCAAACAAAGCTAAAGCCTCACCTGATATGTTCACTAGAAATTTAGAAAGTTGTAAATAGTTTGGGGTTCCATAACTATATGCCATCATCCTATTATTATGTAGTCAAAGTTAAAATACATTAAATATCTAAAGAACTCATAACTCATACCAAGATACAAAAAGGATTGTGATTATTTGTATTCCATCTAGAAAGACTATGCTTATTACAAATAGTATTCCATCAATATCAAAATATCCAACTAGAAGCAACCCATTACAATCCTAATCCAATGGTTCTTATACAAAATCATAGTAAATTAGAACTTGTCAACTTCTTTTCAACTATTCATTCTAACTAATCTTTCGACATATAATCTACTATTTTTTCATTATAGTACTTTGTTATAATGATAATATACTTTATTGCATAGTTCAATACATCATTACACTCTTCATTTACTAGCTTGTGCATAAACTATTACAGTGCCAATAGAGGCAAAATTCTACCTTTGCTTCTTTCATATGTTCCAATTGTACACTTTTGTGTAGCCTTATTTTTTGCTTGAATATGGTGAGAATACACCCATGTATGAATCTAACAAATGATGGTCACTTATGTTGTCTACCCTTATGGAAAATAATTGAAATTCTGAATTATAATCTTCCACATCACCTAAGTTCTTGATTCTTGTAAAGGACTTAAGTAATATTTTTCCCAAATTTTACCATATTCAACTTATAGGACACCTCTAAATAGAATTCAAGTATAATGATAACAAGGAGGATTCCTTTTAACTACACATTGATACCAATGATAGGTTTTTCTCTTAAAATACAATGTAGCTAAGGAAATTTGTTTCGTATCATCCATTAATATATTACGCAATTGAAATAATTTCTCCATTTGGTTCACCCATGTAAACACATATGTTCCATCAAAATTGCTTAATTCAACCTTGGGAATGGAGCAGTTTGCAATCCTAAATTGAACCCATGATGACGTGGAATATAAATTGTGAGTGACTACAACCTATTATTCTCCAATGTTTTTTCAATTTTCTCAATTTGTGATTGTAACAAGTCCCTCTTGTTCTCCTTGTCATATTCTGTAGGTGTAAATTTTTTGTTACAAAGTTATCCCATCATGCTTTCAAGGTTATTTTTGAGTTCTTGCACATGCCATTTTAAGGCTCAAAATTCATCCCTATTTACCATATTCTCGATGTTCACCTTTCTATGAATTTTATCTTCCATGTTTTTTTTACTTTTTTTAAATGCTTGATAATCTCAATGTCTACTTCATCATGCTCGACTTGTGTCATGATTGATCCTTTAGGAGGTTTAAGGGGCATAGAAAAATTTTCTCCACTTATTTCCATTTGATACAATTGATATATACCATATTTCTTCTCTATTTCTTTTTTATCATACCTTTCGAATCAACCAAAATTGACACTTCAATGAAAGGTTATCCAAGTTTTAAAGTTAGCATACCTTGCAATACCTAGTTTGTACGTCGTCCTTGTGACTGACCTTACTCCTGAATTATATTTGAAACTTCAACCCCTATGATTATGAAATTTCATCATTTAGTATCATAGTATGTATTCTCTACAATGCTATAAGATTGACCCAGTTTTGATGTGCCAAGGGAGAGTTAAGGTAACTCTTCAAAAACTAGTTTTTTTTGTCCATTTCAAGAGAGCAAAATTGTATCACCATCAACATGTCCAATTTTCCTTATCTGATTATAAAATTGATACCAAAAATAATATGGGCCATTTTATTTTTGATGCAACATGTCTCTATCAATTTGGATCGCTCAATATTTATACATAATAGTTTTACCTAGAACACATGTGATCCATAAATTGTTGTGGATATTCCATTGGAATAGTTCGCCAAAATGTATCTTACAACTTAGCTCTTTTTATTAGCTTATTTAAATTAAATGATAAATAATTGGCACTAAAAGAAAAATAATTAGAGAAAATAAATACATAATTCACACCATCAACACAACATTTACCCTGGGAAAACCCACTATGGGGAAAAACCCATCTAGAAATGAGGACTATGCCTTGCTCTTTTATATAGAATGCAAATACAAAGAAATTTGTACTCTTTGTGGAGTTACCTATGAATATATAACCAAAATGGCTACTATAGGATCACTTTCATCCTCTGTTCTTCTCTAATATCCACTCCCATGGTGTTTTTCAACTATGGAACAATACCATAACACCATAAGAATGAAACTCCTTCTTCTCCTAACGGCTCAATATTTTACATAGTCTAATAGAAATCTATAATTATTTTTAGGTTTTTGACTACCCCAATTCCTTATTAAGGTTAGGGTTTTGGAACTTATAAAATGTTCTTGAGTTTCCACACATGACTAGATATACATGTGTCAGAAATGAGAGCTAACATGGAATCCAGTTGGTACCATGGTGGTCAACTGGATAGGTCAACATGTGGGAAGCATAACTTCCTCATACGAACTCCATTTGAGGCGATTCTTGCGTCATTGGAAAGGAATCAAAATGTAAAATAGAATCAAGGGGCATGGAATAAGATATGAAATTTTGGTATAAAAATACATCGTTTAAACCATTAAATGGGCCTTGAAAGGTTCTAGACACGAAATCTACAAACTGAGACATGCCCCTAAAATGGGCCTTGCAAGCCAATCCATCCAATATTTCCACCAATAAAGCACCAAAATAGATGAAAATTAATATATTTATCCATTTCAAATCACAACTCCCCATTTTGGGAGGCTTTTGGTCCTCAAAATATTTTACTGAATGAGGTGAGGAAATATTTTTTCTACCTTCTCCTTAGAGTACAATTTAGGCTTGCCAAGAAATTGTCCTTTTAGCATCACCTACCATAGTTCATACTATCCTCTCATTATTATAGAATTCTTATGCAAAAATATGCCTTTTTCTATCTAGGCCCGAGTCTCTAGTGCTAATTCCTCTACAAAAGGTAAGACTTGTTTAGGTTCTTGGACCAACATGGAAGATTCATACAGTTTCATATTTTCCACATTCATTACTAAGTAAATGTGCATAAATGGGGGTAGAATGAGTATGTAGGAATTATCTCTTACCTTATGAAACACTTTAAAAGGACCATACCATAATTCCTTGATCTTACTAGGACCTTATAGTCTTCCCTTATTCAATGCAACCAAGCTCTGTCTCCCACCTTGGATGCTTTCCCAACACTATGTGTTACAACGTAATTTTCCACCTTGTGATCATCAGCACTCTTTGACCTTCAGTATTCATTTTTGAGATTCGTATCCATATTTTGTCCTCGAGGAACCCATTCTTACCTATTTTTGTTCCTGTACGCTAGCTGTTCCAATATAGCCAGCGTATACGCAGGTGACACCAATGTAACTAGTGTACATCGAGTCAAATGGTTAAAAACAATAGAAAATTACTTTTCACTCCAAAAAGTGATCTTAGGGTGACCTTTGGCCCTCCATGTACCCCAAAAATTACTCGATTCAACCTTTCACCTACCTTTGGAAGGCTATATATTGAGCTCTTATGGTGCATGGAAGGGGGAGAAAAGAGAGAGCATAGAAACTCTACTGGTTTTTTGCCGCGACTTGAGTCTACATCCTTTAATCCTTGTTGTTGTGAACCTCTTATGTTCACCTACCAAACTCCTTTCATAGTTTGAGTTTGCCATTACATAGGGGATTCAAGAGGTCGAGGCACAAGTGGGGACCTAGTTCTTGGTTCAGATGGGTTGCCGGCAAGAGGTCGTATCATGTACTTCTTGTTTTCATTAATAGATATACTCATTTTCTCGTCCAATTGATCTTGTAAATGCTTGTTAATTACATTGGGTTACATTTGCTTATTATATCATGGACCATGCTATAGTCTATGCTAATATCTTTCACACATTATATGCACTTGCTTGTATTTGTTGTTTAGACTAAACTGCAGGTTCAAGTGTAGATTTGGAAAGCTCAACGGGGATCTACTTCCAACATCTCGTTGAAGGTTGGTTTATTATCCACATTTAGCATTTTCATTATAATAGCATTGCACTAGGAATTGGATCAATTTCTGGTAGTCATCTGTCTGTTGTGGTCTGCCCCGAGCCATATGAAGTTTTTCTTCATAACAGAAATGGCGAATCCATTGGGGATGAACCTCCATTTTGGGGATTTTTAGGCATTCTACCTTATTTTGAGTTTCTGTTTGTCGAGCTTTTGTGTCATTGACTGGCCGTTGGGATATGCATTAGAAAACTTGTTTTTTCTAGGATGTTTGACTCTTTATTAGTCCACTCATCTTTTCCTGTATGCGGGTTAGCTTAGTTTAGCCCGCGTCTACTCGCTATTGTCAGTACAATAGCCAACGTACAGATGCTAATGTTCTTTCAGCAGCCACGTACAACTCCTGGATTAATTTTTTTTTGAACTTTGGTTGTTCTGGATTGATTATGAGAGTTCCTAACTCTTAGTAGGCATGTTTCATGACTGTTCCATGCTCTTTTATTGACCAAAAACTCCTCTTTTCTTTATTTTTTGAGCTTTTGGTTTCCAACCATTTTTTCATTTTTATAGCTCATTAGCTTGGCTGAATCTTACTGTCTGGGACTTGCTGGGTTGTCTGCTTGATATGCTCTACATTTTTACTGAATAGTTCTGATTTTGCTTGCATTTTTTCATTCATTATATTGAAAAAATACAAAAAACATTTGCATTTTCATTTCATTTATAATTGAAAATACAAAAAAAATTTGCTTTATGTTATTGCATTTTGCATTAGAGTGCTTGTTCTTTCATTAGGACTTGCTTGAGCATGAAAATATAAAGAGATTTCATTGTCTTTTTGAATCGTTCATTTGACTATCATATAGTGGCATACCTTTTTGTGGATAGATGAGTCTAGGATTTTCCGGTTGTGCATATAATTGAGTCTTTACACATAATGAGTTTCACAATCATATCCTTTGAGTAATCACATCCATTTAAAATTAACAATTAATCTAAAATTGATTAGAAACGATTTTCTCTTTTATAGGGTGCACCAACTAGAATAGGTTTAGAGTCTTGGAATACATCATTGTGAGTTAACAATCCAAGACTATTGAACCGACATTATGTGTATAGCCAGGGAGTGGTGAAACCCATGGTATACATCAGTGTTCTCAGGAAGCTCTACTAAAACCAGATTGAAGCACGAGGTCACGGGAGGATGGTTGTGGAGATAGCCCTCCAATACTAGCTGAATGTGGGATATATTTCCAGGATTTGTTCATGTTTGGGGACTCTTGGGGGATTCGACCCTCTTGAGTTTCGGGCTTAGTTACCCTTCCCATACGACGGATCCCTCCTACGACTATCCTCTTGAGAATTGGTTATACGTGGTGGCCTTAGTTGCTTTACCTAGGTATCACATAGGGTGCTTGCAGTGGTTATACAATGATTATCCTAAGTCAGATAGGGGTCGGAAAAAATGACCGCCTAGGTTGTGGGAGAGGGTAAAATGGGGTAACCACTAACCAATCTTTAGATTTAAGCTACTGACCCAGCTTAGTCTGAGAGGGATCTCTGTATAGATCTATGAAAAACTGGAATAATCAAAGGTGTCAAGAATGAAAACATACACCAGCATTCATCATTCAAGATATTCAATTACAACAATACATAAGATCATATTTTTGGAAAACAAAATGGTTTAAACATAGCTTGGTTGAAACATATGAATCTCTATTTGGGAAATGGAGTCACATTTAAACAAACTTTGAAAATTCATTTACAAATACTTCACAAATGCGTTAACACAGGGGCGAGATAGTAAATAGCTCATAGTCAAAGTGATTTTAATTGGTGAAACAAAAGAGAAATAAACAATCCATTGACATAAGGCATACAATGATGAATCCTACATCAATTTTAGCAGAAAAGTAATGGTGGAATACTTGGAAAAAGATAAGTAGAGCATAATTTCTATGAATTCTACTTAGCTATCACACTACACCAAGTATGAAAGAATGTTACAAACTGGAATTAACAATGAGAGATACACAATTCACATGGAAAAAAGAAGGAACAGACTACAAGACTAGTTACACAAGAATCCCTGAAAACATTGGCTCAACTCTACAAATCTTTATTCAAAATATATCTCAAAATGTCTTATAGAATAATACACAAAAATTCCCATAAACATTTTCAACCCTTTGTCATTCCATTACAAAGATTTTTATAGGCTCTTGGCCTAGAATCAGTCTGGAGGAAATGAACGGAAATACGCTACCACCTCAACAGTCTCAAATTTGAATATTAGATACGTGTCAAAGTCTAAAACTGGCTGACTAAGATGGGAAACAAAAATGCTATGAGCAAGGCACCACCTTACTCCGAATCCTTCAATAGGCCTTGTGAAACAACGAAGTCTTCTATCTTCGGAGAGCTGTCAGCTGGTGATCCTTCAATAGGATGGGGCGATGTCACTTCCCTGGTAGGGAGTACAAGGTCATGGATGATTTCCATGTCTTGCTAGTTGTCCCCCTTCTCTTCGACAATTCCCTTCTATTTTGGACGTCGAACCTTTTCGGATACCTGTCGCTTTTCCTCCTTCTCCTCGTCACTATCAGATTTGGATTCCTCGTGATCAAACATCGTAGGAGATGAAGGAGCATGTTATCGCTTGACCTCAAACCATGCCTATTCTGGCATGAAAACCACCCCAGCTTCCTGTCTTTCTTACATGATCTGGTCCTAACTGAAAGATGCCCCAAGTTTCCAGGTGTGCTATCCTTTCCATGTACTGATCTTGCACGGTGGACGAAGAACCACATCCATAACTGCAGTGATGATGATAGTAGGTGCATGTAGTCATGGCCGCCATGATAACCTGATCGGACCCCATAACCATGTAAAAATGAGGCCCTAGGTCGGAGCTGACTTTCAGCCCGCTCAACCAAGCTTCCCAGATAGACGATGTAGCCAATGATGATGTAGAGGTGACCTCCATCATACTGATAATCATTTGGGATAATAGACAGATGTCCCTTTGCTGGTATATCCTTCTAGCATCCCTTACGTAACAATATTTAACATCTTTGGAACCACTTGTGTCACCCGTCAGCTGGCATGAGTGACCTTCCTCTAGCCCTTCCTTGATCATCACCGACCGAGATTATAAGCTGCCCCATCTACCAGTGCCGATAAGTTTTTCCAGTCCTACCATGCTGTTTCGTTCCCCCAGTTTTGGGATCCGACCACTTTTTTGATTCATTGACGCTCTAACAGCCTCTGCGGGAAAAGTGGGATTCGGAATAGTGACGAAAGCTCTTCTGAAAAACCCCATGGTTTCAAGATGAACCTGTCTTTGATAGACATGACAAAGTGTGCAAGCATTGCTTGGAAAAACCCTTACGGGTACAGAACGCTTGCCTCACTAAACCAGACATCTTCAAACCTCAAGCAACGAGTTTATTATCCTTAACCTCCCTAGAAATAGACCTTCAACCTGCCTCCTTGCTATGAATGGAGTAAGTTTTGTTACTTTACCCTCCCAGTCTCTTTCAGACAGTCTGAAGGGCCGTGGGAATGGCCTCTCCTATTGTTTTTTACATCTCTTCGACGCATGGGGGTTTCAGAGAGAATAAAAATGTCGACTTTTGCGGGTGTCTTCACACATATAACCACGTATCCATAACCCCCCGGTTTTCTTAGCAAACTATCCTTTCATCTCAACCATTGATCTCCGATGTGCTCACTTTCCATCGTCGAATCCACTTTCTGGCTTTCATACGTGCTATCCATATTATCTGCATGCCTCCATAGGGAGACATCACATTACACCAAGGTGGTCCCCAGTATCGTTCCTTCCGTTGTGCGACGAGTTCTGTAGTTGACACCTGTCCAGTAGGAACTATTCATCGCATGCATTTTGCCACTAACCTGCGTGCTACTTCTTTATGTGACTATCCATAGGGACCATCCATCTCCTTCCTGGCATACATCCACAGTGTATTTTTACTCTCGGCTTAACTGCTAGGTCGTTCGTATGTTGTTAGGGCCTTTCCTATTATCTTTCGTGCACTTTCAGACTTCCACCAACCGCTGATGTGGTCTCCCTTGCCACCCGAAAAGTAGATCCGCCAAGAACTTAGGCCTTTACTGTGGTGAATGAACCCGAACCCTTAGGTCTCGAAAGGATGACCTTCGTTGTAGATCCTTGTACCGGTCCCCACCATCACATGTGCCTGATATGGCATTGTTCACTGCTCCTTACTCCTTGCGATGCCTCTTTAAATCGACACCTATGCTGCAGGACCCAGCCCATCGCATCCACTTATTCTCTTATCTCCTCGCAACTTGGCCATGTGACGGTTCATTTATAACCGTAGATCTTGCTCCCGCTCTTTATCAACAGTGTCGATCTGTGCAACACTTAATCTTTCATAAATTTCCCCAAGGACTATAGGTTTTAGGATTTTCTCTGCTTGCTTTTAGTCACTCTATTCGCCTATTAATTCTTAGCTCTTGACATTAGCCCCTTTATTTCATTAGACCCCTACTAGACCATTATGTCTCATGTCTTAGCATCTGGCCACCAAGGATGGAGATTACTTCAAGCTTTCACCAGGTAGTCTTCTAACCCTTCATTTCTCATGTATGACTTTTCTTATGCTGCAAAAGAGCAAAAATATATAGGTGCTATACTCCCAGTGAGGTAGCATAGAACTCCGTAGACTAAGTGCCTAATCCATTAGGCAAGTTCCCAACCTCGAAAAATTGCAACCTGTACCCTGTAACCAATTTCTTATCTAAAAACGATAACAGAAAACCCGAGATTGAACATACGAAAATATTCTGAAAATGATGCAGACTAAATAGACATACTACTTAAAAACTGAAAGCAATAAAAATGCCTGATTTTTCAAGCTTATTTATATACAAGGGATCCTACCCTAGTTACTTAATATAAAGACTAGAATCAGGTAATCTCACATTTCCAATGAAGCCATTCAAGCAAATGGCTTCCTGACTGAACTTCAAATTCAACCCCTTTATCTTCAAAAAAGAAACCAACAAATGCTAATTCCAACTGAAAATATATCTCAATCCCTGCATTCTTGAATAACACAAAATCCATCTCCTCTGATGATTCCAACGAATTGGCAAAAGGATCTTCAAGAAAATGAAAGACTCCTATTTCTTTGTGACCAATCATGAGAGCATCTTCAACTTGTTCTTTCCGACTGTTCACATCATCTATCTAACAATAAGGTTGCTCAAATTGTAATTCCCTTTGCAATCTGCCAATCTGAATTTCAGAAAGACTTTGAAAAGTAGACTCATTCCCTTTGTTTCGGCTACCCTGCTCTTCTTCTAACTCATATGACAACCGAAAAAACTAAAGAAACTTCTCATCCGACTCTAGAGAAAAAATATCCATACCATTACTGATCTTGCCCAGAATCTTAGAGTTCAACGCTTGCCCTTCTTCATCAGGTGTAGCAGAGATATTTTGGATTCTTTTCATACAATTAGGTGCAGCAAATTCTTCTTGACATACCAATCCTGAATCTAAAAGAGGGACCTGACTTTCTATTCGGCATTCAACCTCCCTATGGAAAATATCTGCTTCTCGGGACATATCGCACACTTGTCTCTCACTTTCGTCGTTAATTTCAAAAAAACTTACAAACTTTTCCAAGTAGTGTTCTTCATACTCATCATACTTAGGTGGGCTGAGATCTTCCTTAAAATCAGAAGTCTTAGCTGGCTGACTGTAATTTTCATAAAATAAATTAGACTTACCCTCTTCTGGTATCTCACTGGGATGGTCATCTCTCTGTTTCTCCCAGGAAAGACTAGAGCACAGAGCAAGTTTTCCTTATTCATGTTTCGCATTAAATCCTGATCTCTCTTCAACCCTTTCCTTGTTATCTTTGTTTGATAATTTTCTAGACATCCTAAGATTGTCTTCGACCTCCAAAGCATCAATGAACATATGCTGTAAATTAGGGGATCTTCTTTCCAACAAAAGCAAAGATAGATCAGGAGGAAAGATAGATGCATAGTATAGCTTAGCAGCCTTTTCTAGGGGCTGAATCTCCCTTGGAATATCATAATAGAATCTTGAAAACCTTCTTTTAAAACTAGACATGACTTCCCCTTCTTGCATTCTCATGGAGTAAAACTCTGAAAGAATTAGGTCCCATGACCATCTCTTACCCCAAAAATCCAAGAAAACATCAGAAAACCCTTTCCATGTATCTTTAGATCCGAGCTACAAATGCCTAAACCATTGATTCACATCTCCTTGGAAAGATTGGGTGAAAGCCCTCATACAAACATAATCATGCTCCACTTCAAAAAGATCCAAAAAATGTTCAAAGCTGTGGAGATGTCTCTCAGCGGTGAGGCTCTCGGATTCTCCATCAAATCTAGGAAGGTATTTATGGTATTTGGGAGGATAGTCATGAAGAACAGGGGGTAGTTTCAAAGGGCCATATCTCAGCTGAGATTTGGAAGGAAAGGGAGAGCCTCCTTAGCCTCACTCTCCTGGGATTTTCAAATCTGGGTATGGTTCTTACAAGTTTAAGAAGAAGAGATGGGGTCATCTCTCGGGGTGAAAGAAAGATATACATTTGTAAGGTCTAGGGAGGGATATACAAAGGCGGGTCTCTCTTTTCCTAGAGCTCTTCGGAAAAGAAAATTTTTCTTGATATATACAGAAAGGTAAGACGAGACCAATAGAGAAGAACAAGATTTCTTTGAAGAGATTGATGTTTTGATACCTGAATCTTGATTCTTCCATATTTCAAAGGTGTTGAGGTCGCCTTTTGGTGAAGTCTACAAATTCTGATTAAAGACTTGGGGAATCAGCCTGCGAATCAATGAAACTCTGGATTTCCCCAGCGGAGTCGCCATGAGACTCTTTCAACATCTCAATTATGATACAAAATCACATATCTCCCTAGTGGGGTCACCTTCGTACTGAACTTTCGCTTGATTGGAGTCGCCAAGTGAATGATACAACCTTCTCGATATCTGATTGTTGTTCACCATTAGCATTTCAGATCTGAAACCTTTGTCGTTCTTCCAGGGATGATAAGACAATCTTGTCCCCGGAAGCGGCGCAAATTTGTTAACACCCAAAATGACCCCCTAGGTTGTGGGAGAGGGTAAAATGGGGTAACCACTAACCAATCTTTAGACTTAAGCTACTAACCCAGTTTAGTCTGAGAGGTCTCTCTCTACAGATCTATGAAAGACTGGAATAATCAAAGGTGTCAACAATGGAAACATACACCAACATTCATCATTCAAGATATTCAATTACAACAATACAAAAGATCAAATTTCTGTTGGAAAACAAAATGGTTTAAACGTAGCTTGGTTGAAACATATGAATCTCTATTTGGGCAATGGAGTCACATTTAAACAAACTTTGAAAATTCATTTACAAATAATTCAAATTTGCGTTAACACGGGGGCGAGATAGTAAACAGCTCGTAGTCAAAGTGATTTTAATTGGTGAAACAGAAGAGAAAGAAACAATCTATTGACATAAGGCATGTAATGATGAATCCTACATCAATTTTAGCAAAAAATTAATGGTGGAATACTTGGAAAAAGATAAGTAGAGCATAATTTCTATGAATTCTACTTAGCTATCACACTGCACCAAGTATGAAAGAATGTTACAAACTGGAATTAAAAATGAGAGATACACAATTCACATGGAAAAAAGAAGGAACATACTACAAGACTAGTTACACAAGCATACCTAGAAGCATTGGCTCAGCTCTGCAAATCTTTATTCAAAATATATCTCAAAATGTCTTATAGAACAATACACAAAAATTCCCATAAATTTTTTCAACCCTTTGTCATTCCATGACAAAGATTTTTATAGGCTCTTGGCATAGAATCAGTCTGGAGGAAATGAATGGAAATACGCTGCCACCTCGACAATCTCAAATTTGAATATTACATACGTGTCAAAGTCCAAAACTGGCTGAGTAAGATGGGAAACAAAAATTCTATGAGCAGGGCACCACCTTACTTTAAAGTCTTCAATAGGCCTTGTGAATCAAAGAAGTCTTCTATCTTCGGAGAGATTTCAACTGGTGATCCTTCAGTAGGATGGGGAGGTGTCATGTCCCCCATAGGGAGTACGAGGTCATGGATGATTTCCATGTCTTACTGGTTCTCCCCCTTCTCTTCAGCAATTCCCTTCTCTTTCCAAGTTGAACCTTTTCGAGTACCTATCGCATTTCCTCCTTCTCCTCGTCACTATCGAAGCTGGATTCCTCGCGGTCGAACATTGTAGGAGACGAAAGAGCATGTTCTCGCTCGACCTCAGATGACACTTGTTCTAGCATAAAAGCCACCCCATATTCCTCTCCTTCCTCCATGATCCAGTCCTAACTAAAAGATGCCCCAAGTTGCCAAGTGTGCCATCCCTTCTATGTATTGATCTTGCACAACGGACGAAGAACCACATCCATAACTGCAATGATGATGACAGCAGCTGCATGTAGTCATGGCCACCATGATAACCTAATTGGACCCCATAACCATGTAAAAATGAGGCCCTAGGTCGGAGTTGACCTTCAGCCTGCTCAACCAAGCTTCCCAGATAGACGAGGTAGCCAATGATGATGCAGAGGTGACCTCCATCGTAGTGATAATAATTTGGGATAACAGACAGATGCGGCTTGGCTAGTCTATCCTTCTGGAATCCCTTACGTAACAATATTTAACCTCACGCTTCTCACATTCTTCGAAAGACATGTGTCACCTCATATTCAGAACCACTTGGGTCACCCGTCAGTCTGCACGTGTGACCTTCCTCTTGCCCTTCATTCATCATTGCCAATCGAGATTATAAAATGCCCCATCTACTAGTGCTGGTAATTTTTTCCAATCCTGCCATGCTGTTCCATTCCCCTAGTTTTGGGAGAGGACCGCTTTTTTTATTCGTTGACGCTCTAACAGCCTTTGCAGGACAAGTGGGATTCTTAATAGTGATGACGACTCTTCTGAAAAACCCCATGGTTTCGAGATGAACTTGTCTTTGACAGATGTGACAAAGGGCACAAGCATTGCTTGAAAAAACCCCTGCAGGTACAGAACGCTTGCCTCACTAAACCAGACATCGTCAAACCTCAAGCGCTGGGTTTATTTATCCTTAACCTCCCTGGAAATAGACCTTCGAACTGCCTCCTTACTGTGAATGGACTAAGTTTTGTCACTTGACCCTCCCGGTCTCTTTCAGACAGTCTAAAGAGCCGTGGGAATGGCCTCACCTGTTGTTTTCTACATTTCTTCGATGCATGGGGGTTCGGAGAGAATAAAAATGTCAAATTTTGCGGGTGTCTTCACACATATAACCGCATATCCATTGATCTCCCACGTGCTCACTTTCTGTCATCGGATCTACTTTCTGGCTTTCATACGTGTCGTCCATCTTAACTGCATGCCTCCATAGGGCAGCATCGCATTACACCAAGGTGGTCCCCAGTATCATTCCTTTCGTCGTGTGATGAGTTTTGGAGTTGACACCAGTCCGGCAGGAACTATTCATTGCATGTGTCTTGCCACTAACCTGCGTGCTACTTCTTTATGCAACTATGCTTAGGGACTGTCCATCTCCTTCCTAGCGTACATCCACAGTGGATTTTTACTCTTGTCTTAACTCCTTGGTCATCTGTATGCTGTCAGGGCCTTTCCTATTATCTTCTGTGCACTTTCAGACTTCCACCAACCGCTGATGTGGTTTCCCTTGCCACCCAAACCATAGATCCGCTAGGAACTTAGGCCTTTACCATGGTCAATGAACCCGAACTCTTAGATCTCGAAAGGATGACCTCCACCGTAGATCCTCGTACCGATACCCACCATCTCATGCGCTTGATATGGCATTGTTCACTGCTCCTTACTCCTTGCGATGCCCCTTTAATATGACACCTGTCTGACGAGACCTAGCCCATCGCATCCACTTATTCTCTTTCCTCCTCACAACTTGGCCATGCGACGGTTCATTTATAACCGTAGATATTGCTCTCGCTCTTGATCAATGGTGCCGATCTATGCGACACTTAATCTTTCATAGATTTCCTCAAGGACTATAGGTTTTAGGATTTTCTCTGCATGCTTTTAGTCACTCTATTCGCCTATTAATGCTTAGCTCTTGACATTAGCCCCTTTATTTCATTAGACCCCTGCTAGACCATTCTGTCTCATGTCTTAGCATCTGGCCACCAAGGATGGAGATTACTTCAATCTTTCACCAGGTAGTCTTCTAACCCTTCATTTCTCATGTACGGCTTTTCTTATGCTACAAAAGAGCAAACATATATAGGTGCTAGCAGGCCTTTATAATTGATTTTGTTACCTCTAGTTATAGTTTGGGAGTCTCAGACCTCTCCTAGGTAAGACATACCAACTGTAGTGTCGAGAGGTCCCTTGAGCGAGTCTTGTTTGTGTGCATTTGGCTGCAGATTTATTTTAGGTGTATTCTTTGTGATGATATAGTAGGCCTGTAGGAGACATTGGTTTTATTGACTTGTTGAAGTCATCCTGGAGTGAGTTCCGTCGATCTCGTCGTTTGGATGGTTTACTGCCTGATGAGTTATCACATCCTTTTTACAAGAGATGTCAGAGGATTTCCTCTGGTCCTGTTGATACTTCTCACGAGCTTCAAGGAGCTTCGATTATGATTTCTACAACTGGTACATCCGAAGTCCCAGTAACTCCATCCATTAACACAATGGGAAACTCCCCTCCAGTCACTCCTAGGGGTGAATGGGGAGGAGGTTCTCCACACACGACTCCTCATGGGTTTGGGACATCCCAGCCCATGAGCTCGAACCCTTTTGATGGAACATGATATTTAGGATTCTTATATGGTTCATCCTTAGGGATGTCAGGTTTTGGTTCTCCATCCGTCCCTTCAACCTCAAGTCCTTTTACTTATGGTATGCTCAGCTTCACAGCGAACATTACGTCTGCTTTGTCTAGTAGTCACACTAGCTCTAGTGTTGGAGTTGGGGGGACCATGCCTGCCTTTACTGCACATCAGTTCAGGAGTAGTCACATTCCTCCCTCTAATCTAACTGTTGGTGGAGGACCACCTCCTTTGTCATCCCCTAGCGTTAGTGTGAACCCATTTTCAAGTGGAGGTTTCACAATAGGTATTGGATCCACGACCTTTATCCCATCCTTTAATCTTCATGTCACTATGTCTATACCTTCAAATGATTTTGTGATTCCCCAAAACCCTTGGTTCCGTGGAGTGCTCACATACCGTTTTCATACGGCCCTCACTCGTCCGGTATTCCTTCCACAAGTGGGTCTACAAGACCCCAACTTCATGGAAGTCATCCTCATGGATTTTCAGTTTGTCCTACTGATTATCCCAACCCTTCACAGGGAATCCCTGCTACGCATCTGCTTGTGTATTCCAACATGGGCCAGTTTGGAGGAGGTTACTATCCCTATAGTCACAGTCACAGTTATTACCGGAGCTCGTCAGGACCACAAGCATCCACTTTGATGTATACAGTCCCACCTTACGGTTCACAAAAAGAGTCTCTTTCGAAAGCTTATAATCAAGCATCACAACCTCAACTCCCTTTTCTTGCTAGATTGAATCTACCAGATCTTTCAAAGCTCATGAATGATTTGGTGTGTCACAATCCTACATGGCCTCCAGTCCCCGCCAAAATCCCTTCCGACATTTAGAAGTTTGAGAGGAAGAAGGGTGAGCATCTAGGTGATAATGTTACTACTTTTCACTTATGGTGCTCTTCAAACTCCTTGAACCATGACTCTATTCATTTAAGGCTATTTCAGTGCACCCTCATGGGGGCAACGACGAAATGGTATGTTGAGTTTCCTGGGGGGAAATATAGAGGTTTCAATGATTTATCTTTGGTTTTCCTTAACCAATTTCAATTTCCAGTTCGTTATGATACTGGCACCAAAATTTTGTCCACCTTCCATCAGGAGAAATCCATGCACATCTCTAACCATATTCAGGATTGGCGCCGGTGGAAGAGGCTAGTGAAAGCCAACATTCCTCCAGAGTTTTTGTTGGAGTGGTTCCTTAAGTCTCTACTTCCCTACTACATTTTGAAAGATGTTTCATTGTCTGGTATTATGATTGAGGAACAAGCTATTTTCAAATCCCAACAACCAGACCTTGTGTATGCTCAGTCTGGCATCTTATACGATATTATACCTGATGGACCGTGATCACATCATGAGCCCAAGCCTATTCCTGGACCACATTCTGATGGTATTGTTGGATCCACGAGTATTCGTCTTCTAGATTTGGTTACAAATCAGATGCACAATCTGTTGATAATCCAATCTAGCCTCGGACAAGCCCATGCCTCATCCGGTCCCACCCAGTCGTCGGATGCTCACTATATACAATCGGCGAACTCATCAGGTAACTAGAAACTTGGTGGGAAGAAAAAGGGGAAGAATAATTGTAGAGGTGGGAATAATAAGAACAACAACGCCAAGAAATAAAATTCCAACCCTCCTCGGGATGGCGGAAATGCTAGTGGGGACCGAAAACCAAGGCATAAAGTGAAATTCCCTTGTAAGCTTTGCATGGAAGATCACCTTACTTATTTGTGTCCTCGTCTTGAAGAAGATGTGAAGCACATAGTACAGGGCCCAGCTGTGCCGAAGGATCCCCTTCCTCACCACCAAAATATGGCTTCGGGTGCTTCCATCGCTTGTAGTGGGACTTATGAAACTTCGACGTCCTAAAACCCTGCTGGCGGTTACAGATGCATAAAAATGGTCAAAACGGAAGTTAGTGTTGCTACTCGCTCTCATGATTATGGAGCTCCACAACCTCTGTTAGGGAATGAACCCCCTCCTCCTGATACTCCATTGCATATCGAGAAGCCGAACTCTATGCCGTGGATACCGAAAGGTGTTCTTAAGCGCTCGACGCATAATCCCAATGCTCGAGCCGCTCAAAACTACTCTATTGTAAAAGATTTGGGTCAAACTTCTTGTGCCATGTTAGCTCTCGAGGTTCTCCAAGATTGTCCTTCTCACAGGACTGTCCTTTTATGTGCCTTGGGTGTCCTGCATCAGTGTAGCCCAAACATTATCAAGTTTGACACTATAGATGTCCAACCTCGGTTTCCCTACCATGTGGCTTTTCAAGTCCATGTTAGGTGCTTAGAGAAAATCGTTAAACGTACCGTGGTTGATGAAGGTGCTTCTATGTCAGTTATGTTGTTAGATTATTGGAATGCTATGGGTTCACCTCCTTTGTCGAAGTCTATGACCATGTTGACTGCATTCGATGGTCATTCTTTTCAGCCGCATGGTATTATGCCCTCCCTTGAGGTCCACTTGGGGGGGAAGACTGTGCCAATTGAAGTCGAGGTGGTTGATGCACCCATCGCCTACAACCGTTTGCTGGGTAGGAATTGTATCTACACTATCCGAGCGATCATATCCTCTATGTTTAGAGTTATCTGCTTTCCACACGAAGGAAAGATTGTGATGGTCGATCAGCTTGATTACACGAGTTCTAATACCATTTCATCACCAGGAACGGAAGTTCATCAGATTGAGAATTCTCAGCCAGCAACTAGGAATATTGGTGTAGGATTGTATTCCTCTTTGATTGGATTTTTCGACTTTGTAGCACTAATCTCCTTTATAGGAACCGTTTCCGATAGCACCCCATCCTTATTACAGAGTGTACCATCCGGACGTCATATTTAAATGATTCATGGAATTTACCTTCCACGATTTCTTCATCTAGAAATATTGCGCACATCGGGATGGCCATGCCATTATCTACAGCTGAGCTTTCCTAACATGAAATTCAACAAGCCACTGTAGAACCGGATCTCTCTTCTGCACAGATAGAGGAAGAAGATCCTGTTACGCTGCCCACGTTGGCAGTCAACTCCTCTTGCTCGCATGATTTCCTTGATGGTACTTTTCCCTCGGATGAAACCATCATCGATGCCATGTATGGTAACGATAAGCCTTGGGAAGATTTACATCATTGATCGTATTTTCCTCATGAACTTGACCTTATTGAGAAGGAAGAGTTTCGATCGACTCTAGTCGAGAAGTTTGGTCACCTTGTGGCTCCTTTGGACTCGCATGGGGTTTAAACAGAGGGGAATATGGCCAACATTCCCCCAAGAATCCTAATCAACATCTCTTGCACTCGCGGGAAGATTGAGAATGTCTACATCGGTGTCGATTGTTCCCCTGAGGAAATCCTCCTTTACACCAAGATTTTCAAAGAATTTCGGGATGTTTTCGCCTAGTCTTATGAGGAGATGTCAGGAATAGACCCTAGCATTGTCGAACACGAGATTAACACTTATCCTAATGTTAATTTGGTTTGGCAACTCCTTTGTGTTGTGAATCCTAAGAAGACAACCACGATTAAGGAAGAGTTGGAGAAAATACTCAAAGCTGGTTTCATCTACCCAGTTCCCCTTACCGAATGGGTGTCCAATCCTGTTACCGTGGATAAGAAGTAGGGAACCATTCATGTATGGACTGATTTTAAAAATATCAACCGAGCATGTCCTAAAGATAAATTTCCCACTCCATTCATAGATCAAATCTTGGATGTGTGTGCGGGAAGCAAAGTATTTTCTTTCATGGATAGTATTTTAGGTTATAATCAGATCCAAATTAAACCCGAGGATCAACATAAGACAACTTTTATATGTCCTTGGTGTACATTTGCATGCCGAAAGATTCCCTTCGACCTTAAAAATGCTGGAGCTACTTTTCAATGTGCCATGACCTATGCGTTTCATGACCTTAAGCATATAGTGGAGGCTTACTTGAATGATCTTGCTGGTCATTCTCGTAAGAGAGTGCACCACCCCAAGCACCTCCTCCTCATTTTTGAAAGATGGTTGTGTTACAAGATTCGATTGAACCCAAAAAAGTGAATCTTTGTTGTGAAAATGGGTTTCCTTCTAGGGTTCGTATTTTCAAAAGAGGGTATAAGAGTCGATCCTCTAAAGGCTGAGGCAATACTTCGATTGCCTCCCCTGCGTAGCTTGATTCAGTTTCAGAGCCTCCAAGGGAGAGCCACTTTCTTACGATGCTTTATCGCGAATTATGACAATCTTACCAAAGGTTTCACACGACTTTTGAAGAAGGACACTCCATTTATCTGGGGTGAGCAATCCCAACAGTCTTTCAACGCTTTGAAGAAAGATTTGGTATCGGCCCCTCTTCTTAGTCCACCCGACTTTGCTAGAGATTTTTTGCTTTATGTGGCCATGTCTCAAGAGATGATTGGTATGGTCTTAGTTAAGGTGGATGATGTGCTCCAAGAGCATGTTGTTTATTACCTTAGTCAAAATTTAGTAGATTCTGAGCTGAGATACTCTCATGTTGAGAAATTGGCACTTGCGACTATTCATGCAGTCCAACGGTTACGACATTATGTTCTGCTTAGGAAAACCACCGTTATAGCACACATCAATCCATTTAAGTTCGTGCTTTCACGATGATTAATTGGGGGGATGTATAATAAATGGATTTTCATCCTTGAGGAGTTTGATCTCGATTTTGCTTCGGCGAAGTTGGTGAAATCCTTGTTTTTCACGGAATTGATGTTGGACTTCCCGAGATTTGATGAGGAAGTAGTCCATGAAGACTCTTTTGTGGATGAAAATTTGTTCCTTATTTCATCAACGGACCCTTGGTATGGGGATATCATTATCTATCTCCAAACTTTCAAGTTCCCTTCACACTATTCGCGAGATGAGCGACGACGTGTGAGACATCAAGATAAAGATTATGTCATCATCAGTGAAACCTTGTATCGCCAAGGAAAAGACTCTATTCTTAGTCGTTGCTTGACTGATGAAGAAGCGGAGCTAGTTCTTAATGATTGCCATAGCGGAGCATGTGGTGGTCACTTATCTGGGCTTGCAACAACCCAATGTATCTTGCAAGCAGGTTATTTTTGGCCCACGATCTTCAAAGATTGTATAAATGTTGCGAAGAGATGTCACCCTTTCCAGGTGTTCGCTCGGAACATGCGCTCATGGCCTGCTCCTTTACATCTGGTCATCACTATCGGTGCCTTCACCAAGTGGGGGGTAGATTTAATGGATTGCAACCCAACCTCGGTTGGGGGGCATCACCATATCATCATGGACATTGATTATTTTACCAAATGGGTTGAGTCCATGCCGATCGTTAAATTCGATGGTGCTATAGCAGCCCACTTCATTTTCAATCATATTATAACTCGATTCGGTATCCTGAAAGAGATTGTCATTGACCATGGAAGTCACTTCCAAAACCATATGATGGTGGACTTGTTACTCAATCTTGCGTTTAAGCAAGACCACTTATCTTCTTACTACCCCCAAGAAAATGGTCAGTCGAGGCAGTTAATAAGTCCTTCAAGACCATTCTCCAATGAACCATCAGACAAAGCAAGAGAAATTGGCACATTATGTTATATCCTACATTGTGGGCATATCGAACCACAGTCAAGACTACTACCGGGTTCTCACCATTTCAGTTAGTCTGTGGTGTGGAGTCTATTTTTTTGATTGAATGCGAGATCCCTTTGTTGAAACTAGCTATAGAGCTCCTTCCTGATAGCTTAGATGTTGAGCAACGTTTGATGGTAAAATGGTAAAAAGCAATAGAAAATTACTTTTCACTCCAAAACGAGGTCTTAGGGTGACCTTTGGCCCTCCATGTACCCTAGAAATGACTCGATTCAACCTTTCACCTACATTTGGAAGGCTATATATTGAGCTCTTATGGTTCATGGAAGGGGGAGAAAAGAGAGAGCATAGAAACTCTATTGGTTTTTTGCCGCGACTTGAGTCTACATCCGTTAATCCTTGTTGTTGTGAAACTCTTTTGTTCAGCTAGCAAACTCCTTTCATAGTTTGATTTTTCCATTGCATGGGGAATTGAAGTGGTGGAGACACAAGTGGAGGGACATAGTTCTTGGTTCAGATGGGTTGCCGACAAGAGGTCATATCATGTACTTCTTGTTTTCATTAATAGAAATACTCATTTTTTCATTGAATTGATCTTGTAAATGCTTGTTAATTACATTGGGATACATTTTCCTATTATATCATGGACCATGCTATTGTCTATGCTAATATATTTTACATATTATATGCACTTGCTTGTATTTTTTGTTGAGACTAAGCTGCAGGTTCAAGTGTAGATTTGGAAAGCTCAATGGGGCTCTACTTCGAACATCCGGTTGAAGGTTGGTTTATTATCCACATCTTAGCATTTTCATTATAATAGCATTGCACTAGTAATTGGGTCGATTTCTGGTAGTCATATTTCTGTTGTGGTCTTCCCAGAGCCATAGGAAGTTTTTCTCCATAACACTATGTTGGTCATGTCTTACCTTGTACTCTTCATGTGACTTATCCAGTTCCTCCTATAATTGTAAATGGATTTTCCTAATATTATTGAGTCTTTTCGATCTTAATTCTTCACATCTAGTGTCTTCCCCCAATCCCCCTTTTTTTCCATAAACAACATCTAGAGGTGAAGGTGGAAAATACCCAAAATAATTCTCAAAAGGGGATTTTCCAATGGATGTGTCGACTACTTTGTTATAAGAGTGAAATATGTAGATCATATTTTCATCCCAATTTGTTAGATGCTTTTGATTATAACCCCTCAAAATTTGCACCAAATTCCTATTCACTACTTCTATCTTCCCATCTATCTATGGATGGAATGTTGTAGATTTATTCAGCTTAGTGTCCATCTTCTCCCAAAGTGTAGTCCAAAAGGAACTGAGAAATATAGTATCCATGTCTGATATGATGCTTTTTGGTATCCCAAAGTGCACCCATACCTTCTTTTAGAACATGTTTTCTGCTACTTGTCCTTTGATGGTCTTTTTAGAAGGAATAAGTATGCACATTAGATGAATTTGTCAACTATCATGAATAAATAGTCATGTCCCTTCCTAGTGGTTGGTAGACCACCCATAAAATCCATGTATATGTTCTCATGCGGTCTTGTAGGAACAAGTAAGGTATGGTATAGACCTCACTTCCTATTATCGAGTTTTCTTGTACAACAAAGTATGCACTCTCTATGCATCCTATTATAAACCGAGATACATCTTCTTGCATTCTAGGCCATTAAAAATACCTTTGTAAGTTGGAAATTGTCTTCCCAATGCCAAAATTACCTAGAAATTATGAGGTGTGGTCCTCTCTCATGATTTGCAATCTCCCACCTTTAGGAACACAAAGCTTGTCCAACTTGTAGACTAAACCATGCTATAGATGATAATAAACCTTGATGTCACCTTGTTCTAAATGGAATTAGCCTTGTAGCTAGTGAAATACCTTCTTAAAGTCCTCATCTTTTGTGTATTCCTCCTTGTATGCATCAAGGGTAAAATTATCCATGTGCATGTGTTAGGATATCTCATCATTCAGTATGTACTCTGCATGCATGCTGCCCAATCACCAGTTTGATGCCTCCAGCACCTAGTCCCTAGTCTTCCAACACTCAAGAGCTACTTTCCACTCATATTTATCCCTCCTAGCTAGGGAGGAACCCACTTCTCACCTTCCACTATAGAAGGGCACCTTTTCTCACCTACCAGTCAATTTCACTTCAATTAGTTAGTTGTCTTTCCTTTATTTGAGGCTACACTGACTCCTAACTGCTGTTACCACTTCGATTGACCTCCGATGAGATTTGAATACCTATTATGAGTGCAGTTAACCCCTCATGCACCCTCCAATGAGCCTCCATCCCTAGATTAGTGCCACTTACCATCAGTTACACTCAGTTAGACTCAGTTTGACACTTGTCTGACAGATACTTGTGCATTGATGACCATCACTAATTGATGATGAGGACTCCTAGTTTGAGCCAAGCTATGCCATGCAGTTAATTTGAATGACCTCCTTGGTTTATTAGAATTGCTCACTCATTGTGATAGTATTGTATTGTAATTCTACTATTCTGTATTATAGAGCACTGATGCATCTCTCTTGCACAGTGTTTACTCCAAATTGTTTTACATATTTGTGATTGATATTCTTGTTCAATAAATCTATTGTGACTAATTTTACATGGTATCAAAGCCATTGCAGGGACAACATCTCTCTCCTACAGGTGTTCTACATGAAGAATTGAGTGAATTTGCTCAAAATTACTGAAGTTTTGGCATGCAAAATCTCATGTGCATTCGCTCATGTGCATGCAAAGCAGAAAATACACTCCAATCCACTCAAGAAGCTTGATTTTTCCACATAATTCCTGGATTTGATACATTGGATGCATTCAATCTTGCTTGATCTCCAATCCCAAGGGTGATGCAACTCTAAAAGGGTGGATTGTTCGACCTTACTATTCTTTTTCTTATTGTGATTTGCAGGTTTATCATCTCCATCAAGTGCATTTGCTATCTTGTGATTTGCAGGTTCTTCACAATCAATTGCACTCGCCATCAGTGATGGATTCCTCTTCTTCAAAGCCTATGCTAACTCCTTTCAATTATTTTGATTGGAAATATGACATGGAGATTATATTGTGCTCAAGAGGGTACTATAGAGTCACCGCAGGCCTTGAATTGGAGCCAAACACATTGCTTGAGAAAACAAAACACTTCAATAAGCTTGATGAGGCTTATGGTCTTCTTTGACTCTCCATCTCCAAGGATCTTCACTTTCATCTCAGCAGATTGAAGACTCCAAAAGAAGTTTGGGAGCAACTTGGCAGACTTTTTGGCAAGCAAGATGAGCTTAGAGCCTTTCAATTAGAGAATGAATTGATTGCTCTTAGTCCTGATAATTTCGAGAGCATCAATGAGTTTTTCACAAAATTCAAGCACTTGGAATTGCAGTTGAAGAACAGTGGAGTTGTCAAAGAGGATAAACAATTGATCCTCTCCATTCTTTCAAATCTTGGTAAAGATTTCTCGGTATTTGTCTCTACTTTCAATTCCGGTCGGCTAACTACCCCGAATTGGAAGATGCCTACCTTGAATGCCTTCATTGAATCCGTTAACAAAGAGCATGACAAGTTGATTCAAATGGGGTCCATAAGATCCAAATATTCATCCCTATTTGTTCAAGGATCCAAGAATTCAAATGGGAAAGGAAAGCAAAAGAAAGAAAAGCCCAAATTTGAACCTAACAAGCAAAGAGAGAAAAGCAAGCAATCGGATGCACCATCTGGTTCAAGGAACAAGAAAAAGGGTAAAGAGGGTAAAGAAAAATCTAAGTGTTCATATTGAAACCGTGGCTTTGATCCTGAAATTTCATGCATGAAGAAAAAAATAGATCAAATGGCCCTCCTTTTGGAAAAGAACAACATATGTCTTCTTGACGGTGCACGAAAGAAGGATAGAAATGATGATAATGAAAGAGGTCAAGCACTCATGGAAACTATTTCAAAACCCACCACTCTACTGATAGATTTCGGTGCTTCAAATCATATGGCTGCAAATATTGTCTCCTTCTCTTCATTGGATCCAAACAGCTCCATCCCCATCCATTTGGGAGATGACTCAAAAATTTCATCAAAGGGTAAAGGTACCATCCATTTAGAGCATGGAAGTTTTGAGAATGTTCTCTATGTGCCTTCCTTGGTTTCAAATCTACTTTCTGCGTATCAAATGACACACACTTGTGAACTGAAGCAAGTTACATTCATCCCTAACAAAGTTTAAATTTATGATATCAAAAGTGGAAGACTTATTGCAGTCAGAAAGGAAAACCACACTGCAAAATACTATGAGTTTTCTCACTTTGTGCCACTTGAAAATCCCATTGCTCTCCTCACTCATGGAAACAAGGTTATTAGGATTTGGCGTGAAAGGTTTGGACACATTAATTACAAGTATTTTCTCCTGTTACAATAGTAATCCATGGTTGGTGGTCTTCCGCAACTCCGTTCCTCGAAGGGAATTTGCCCCGGTTGCATTGTTGGGAAGCATCCTGAGCACAAGTTTGACCACGACAAAGCTAGCAGAGCTTCTACTATTTTGGGCCTCATACATTCTGATATCAGTGGTCCACTACCAAACATGTCCATGAATGGTTCAATGTATGTTTTGACATTCATCGATGAATTCTCCCGCTTTACTTGGGTATTTTTTCTCAAAAACAAGTTAGAAGTGCTTTGAAAATTCAAGGATTTTAAGGCTTCTGTTGAGACTGACACTGAGAGAAATATCAAAGCTCTTAGATCTAATAATGGTGGAGAATATATCAACATTGATTTGCTGCAACTTTTTTCTGAAAGTAGAATTCAGATCCAACATACAGTTCCCTACACACCCCAGCAGAATGGTGTAGTGGAAAGGAAGAATCAGTCACTGAAAGAGATGGCTACTTGCATGCTTGAGTCAAAAGGTTTGGCTGAAAATATTTAGGCTGAAGCCATTAATTTTGCTGCATATATTCATAACCGAGTTCCACATTCATCCGTGAAAGGTAAAACTCCTTTCGAAGCATTCATTGGTCGCAAACCGGATGTGCCCAATTTGAGGGTTTTTGGCTCCACGGCATGGGCTAGAATTCCTTCTGATAAGAGAAAGGCTTTGGATCCACAAAGTATTGAATGTATCCTAATAGGATATGGGGAAAAATAAAAAGCATATAAAATCATGAATATCAAATCCAAACAGATATTCATAGAGTGAAGTGTGAAGTTTGAAGAACCGTTGCCAGATCTGAAACTAGTTGGGGAAAACATTGACGATCCGCAACCTCCACAAGAAGAAGATTCGAGAGAATATGAAGGAAGCATTGGGACTGATATTTCTGATAGTTTATCAGAATTTTATGGCCATGACATATCAGGTTCATAATCCAGCCATAATGATCCTCCTCAGTTACCAAAGTGGGCCTCTCCAAACATTGGAAATCCTGCAGATCTAAAGAGAACAATAGCAGACTATCAAAGAACAGTTATGGCTCTTTCATTTTCTGATCCATTATTATCTGAGAAATGTTATTTGATGATTGGTTTAGATCCCAAATCATACTATCATTCCCACCGAGATCCACGATGGAAAACTGCCATGGATGAAGAGTACAGTTCTCTTCAAAAGAACAATACATGGGAGCTAGTTTCTCTTCCACCTGGAAGAAAATTGGTCCAATGTAAGCAGATCTACCGCACAAAAGTTTCTGCTGATGGCTCTATCAGCAAATGCAAATATAGGTTGGTGGAAAAAGGTTTCTCCCAAGTCGAAGGAGTGGAATACATTGAGAGTTTTGTACCGGTTGCAAAGATGGATTCCATCCGCTTAGTTTTGGCAATTTCCACATCCAAGCACTGGGAAGTGCACCATATGGATGTGAAGATTTCTTTTTTACATGGAGACCTTGATGAAGAAATATATATGAAGCAACCAGAAGGATACATATCAGATCCATCATTAGTTTGCAGGTTGACAAAATCTTTGTATGGATTGAAACATGCCCCAAGAGCTTGGTACACAAAGATGGACTCCTTCCTTCTTTCTCAAAATTTCAAAGGTAATTTTCTAATTGTTGTTTTATATGTTGATGATCTTCTCATTACTGGTAGCACTCTCCTTACAATGAACAAGCTAAAAACCGCTTTAAATCTAGCCTTTGATATGAGCGATTTTGGCTTGCTTAAGCAAATTTTGGGCTTGGAGATAGCTCAAAACTTTGATGGGATCACATTATCTCAGAAAAAGTATGCTAAAGACCTACTATTAAATTTTAATATGGAAGAATGTAAGGCTTCTCTGTTTCCATTCCTCTCAGGAATTAGTCTTGAAGAGGGAAATTCCACACCGCTTGCAGATTGCACTATGTATCGACAGTTGATTGGTTCACTACTCTACTTGAAACACTCAAGGCATGATATTTAATATTCCGTGAGTGCTGTATCAAGATATATGCAACAACCCCATGAGCTTCATTGGCGGGCAACCAAGTAGATCTTGCAGTATGTGCAAGGTACGAGACATTTTGGCATACATTATGCTGGAGATTTTGAGCTAGATTTCATTGGTTTTACTGATTCAGATTGGGAGGGTGATAGCATAGATCGGAAGTCCACTTCCGGATATGTTTTCATGATTGACCATGGCCCTATTTTCTGGTCAAGCAAAAAGTAGGCAGCCATTGCACTTTCTTCAACAGAGGCAGAGTATCGAGGGGCAATCAATGCCTGCATTCAGGCAATTTGGTTGCAGGGTATTCTTTCCAAGTTTGATTTTGGTAGCACTACTTCGAATGTCCTATTTTGTGACAATCAAAGTGTGATTAATATCTCCACCAATCCAGTTGACCAAGCACATTGAGATTCATATGCACTACATCCGAGAGTTGGTGCATGATCGCACCATCATTCTGCAATATTGCCCTACTGATGAGCAAATTGCAGACATCTTCACCAACAGCTTCAATGAGAAGAAGTTCTCTTACCTCCATTCACTGTTGGGGGTGAGTTCCATCATGGTGGAGACAGATTAGATCCATTTTATGTTTAGATTTGAGGGGGAGTTTTCTTCCCACAGGGTTTTCCCTCTTTCCTTACCTAGCTTATTTTAAGCATTTTTGGGGATATTGTATTGGGGTGACCTTTGGTCCCAGTAACTAGGGCCCTACATTTTATTTTTTACATCATAGTATAGCTTGAGGGGGGGTGTTAGTATATCTCATCATTAAGTATGTACTCTGCATGCATTTTGCATGCATGCATGCATGCATTCTGCATGCACCCGCCTGTTTCCCAGTCACCAGTTTGATGCCTCCAGCACCTAGTCCCTAGTATTCTAGCACTCGGGAGCTACTTTCCACTCAGATTTAGCCCTCCTAGCCAGGGAGGCGCCCACTTCTCACCTTCCATTGCAGAAGGGCTCCTTTTCTCACCTACCATTCAGTTTCACTTCAGTTAGTTAGTTGTCTTTCCTTGATTTGAGGCTAGACTGACTCCTAACTGTTGTTACCACCCCGATTGACCTCCGATGAGCCTTGACTACCTATTCTGAGTGCAGTTAACCCGTCATGCACCCTCCACTGAGCCTCCATCCCTATATTAGTGCCACTTACCATTAGTTACACTTATTACACTCAGTTAGACTCAGTTTGACACCTGTCTGATAGTTACTTCTGCATTGATGACCACCACTAATTGATGATGAGGAATCCTAGTTGGATCCAAGCTATGCCATGCAGTTAATTCGAATGACCTCCTTGGTTAATTATAATTGCTCACTCATTGCGAAAGTATTGTATTGTAATTCTACTATTATGGATTATAGAGCACTAATGCATCTCTCTTGCACAATTTTTACTCCAAATTGTTTTACATCTTTGTGATTGATATTCTTGTTCAATAGATTTGCTGCAACTAATTTTACAGCATGAGTACCCAAAGTTCTGATATTGGATGTAGGTATTATTGAGAGCATGTATTCCATCTTAATTATACTATCCTTCTTATATTTGATGATTAGATGGAATTTTTCTAAAAATCCCATCCACTCATAGTGTCATGTTTTATATAGCTTACTCTAGACCTGCAAATACTGTAGTGACTAATGATCAGTTGGAATGATGGTCTCCTTTACCATCAAATAGTGCTTCCATTTCTTAAAATATTGAACTGAGGCATAGAGTTCCATGTTTTTCCTTGTCATATGTAGGGTATTTCATCGAATTTCCATGGAACATTTCAAAATGCTAGCATATTGGCTTCCCTCCTTGCATCAAAATTGATCCCATAGCATATCCAATTGCATTTGTCTCCAATTCAAAAGGATCTTAGAAGTTAGGAAATGTGAAAACTAGTTCCTGACTGATATTTCGGTTCAGGTCCTCAAAAAATTTTGATGATTCTTTTCCCACTAGAACCCTTTCTTGTTGGATGTTATGGAATGGAGAGGTGCAACAACCACTGAAAATAAATATATGAAATTCTAAAGGTATTGTGTTTCTCCCAGTAAGCTCCTAACTTTTGGTGACATTTGTAGGATTTGGCCACTTAGTAATGGCCTCCATCTTTGTAGGACCAATCTTAATTTCTCCTCCACTAGTCACATACCCCAAATACACCAAGGACTATTGAGAAAATTCTCATTTTTTATTGTTTTTCTCGTAACTAATTTTTTTTCAAGGTATGCAAAACTTGCTTGAGATGTGAGATATTGTCTTCCCACGTTGCACTATAAAACCAATATATCATCTAAATACGCTATCACAAATGAATCTAAGAGAGGACACAACACATCATTCATCAAACACATAAATGTAGTTGGTGCATTACACAGACCAAAATGAAATACTAACCATTCATATATACTTTTCCTAGACTTGAACTTGGTCCTCCTGTAATCCTCCACTTTCACTCATACCTAGTGGTATCCTGATTTGAGATCCAACTTGATGAAGTACTTGGCATGTTGCAACTGATATAACAAATCATTAAGTTTTGGAAAAGGGTATTGATTCTTGAGGGTGATTTTATTTACATATTTGTAGTCAATACATATCCTCCAAGTACCATTCTTCTTTTGTACTATGAAAATAGGTGACCCACAAGATGAGTTGCTTGGCTGGATCACATCCTGCTCCAACAATTGTTGAAACTGCTTCTTCACTTTTTCTACCTTCATAACAGACTGTCTATACATTTTGATGTTTGGAAATGGGAAATATGACAATAGCTATATACCATTCTCCACTTCCCTCTTAGGAGGTATACCTCTAGTATCCTAGAAACCTTCTATGTATGCCTATAAAATATTCTCTAATTGGCCTTTATTCTCTTTGGTACATCCCTCCAAATTTTCCTTTACTTTTACCAATTCACCCTCTTACTACTTATGTAATAAGAAAATAAGCATATACTTTCTACTTGAACTAATCAACTTTTTTGCTTGGTTGGAATTTATGAGTGAGAACTTCAATCTACCTCTATTCACATTGATGATGAAATATTTCCCATCCTTGATGAGGAGGTATTGGTTTTCTCTCCTCATAAAGATCACATCCAAGTTATACATGTAGGGAATTTTAAACACTACACAACAAACATCAAGGTGTATTATGTCTACCTCCACTTCATCAATATAATATGAATTTATAGAAAAATTAATCTTCATTTTTTTGTGACCCTAATTTATGTATCATTATTTACCCATCCTAATGGATAAGGATAGGGTGATCATGTACTACCAATCCAAGCATACTTACAAATATTATGCTATTAGATTGGCATTTGAACTAGAATCAAATAGAGCATCAACCTTGGTATTTTTGACCTACATATTGACACGAAAGTGTTTCGTAATCTCCTTCTTTTCGTTGTGAAGAATGCTACTAAGATTCACCTACTTATTCATTGAATTTAAGATAATATTCTCACACTAGTGGATTTGGACCCAAAATCCGATGACAAAATCCGACGACCTCCGACAAAGAAGGACTATGTCGTCGGATTTCACCTTAAAAATTTCAAAATTTGATGATTTTTTTAAATTGATCGAAGGAGATGTCGGATATCCGATGGATATGCTGATATCTGATGAGGCCCCTGGGATATCCGTCGGCTCTATGGATATCCGACATCATATTAAGAATTGGGATGTCGGATATCCGACGCCAAGCTGTACCACTCGAGGATGTCGAAAATCCAACATCAATTCTCCAATGGTAACTAGGTTCAACGTGTCACATATCCGACGGAAGGATGACTTTTAAAACTTATAAATATTGAAACATTCCGACATGTTTTCTATGCAAGCAACGGTTTGCGGAATTTTTTTTATTTGGCGGACTGTTTTTCTTTATTTCCATTGTTTTTGTGATTCAATTGAGCGAAGTGTGGAGATTCATTTTCTAAGATCGATAATCTTCATCCATTCTCTTTACGAGAAAATGTCAACTAGCAATATTCCTGATCCAGATGAACAAAATCGACAATTTCTTGCTGGATTGTGGGAAGGAGTTGAATGAAGGGGTGATAGGAAATGCTATTGTCCATGTAGTCAATGCAGGGGCTTTAAGTGGAGAAGAATTTTGATCACAACATCCAAAAAACATTGTAGCGAGCATGGGCACGTTGAGGGGGGACATGAATACCATCCATTTGTAAGTTTTACATTATATATGTTTTTATTTTGATTGCTTTTGTAAATTTATGTATTGATCGTGGTTTCAATAGATGGGGACTAACATGGACAATAAATATTATTTTAATATTAAATATTTATTATACTATTTCTTTTTCTTTTGTGCATGTTGAATCTAGGGTATAGTGGAATAACTCATTTATTTGTTCGTTAGTGAGACTAACCCACTCACCGGGGAAAGCACTTAACTCTCTAGATTTGTGACACTTTCCATCATGATAATAGAAATAACGACTATATTGGCATGTTGTAATTTTTCTTATATTTTCTCTATAGAAATTACCATAGCATCATTTATCTTACCTTAGTGGAGTACAGTATGAGAAATTTTGGGTTATATTTGAGTAGCTTTGCTCAGTAATTGGGTCAATTATTATGTCTCTTGGATAGTTTGGAGGCACCTATTTGACCAACAGTACAATTGGTCATTGTTCTTTTCATCCCAACAGTACAAAATTTGTTACATTTTAAATGCATCACATAAATGTTTATATTTTGCATTTGAAATTTTTACATTTTGCGTTTGAATTTCTTATATTAACTTTTATCTATCGATGGTTTCATGTAATTATAAAGGAAAGACATCCTAGGGCACTTCGTCCAGAGGAAGTGCTTCCAGAAAAATTACCGGAAGCTATGAATATTAATGGAGAACAAGTTAATGATCACATTAATGAAGAAGATGATCATACTGAAAACATAGTTGAAGATGATGTTACAAATAATTTGATCCATGATTAATTTAATGTTGGAATGGATTTTTATGATGACAATGATGATCATGAAAATGATGAACATTTTTATGATATTCATGATATACCTCTTCTTGATAAGGCATACGAACCCCTTTATGAGAGCTCCAAGACAAATCTTCTCTCTGCTATATTATTGATAATGAACTTGAAGGTTATGAATGGTCTTTGAAACATATCAGTCACACAGATGTTAAGGTATGTAATATATTCCATCACAAAATATATATGATTGTGTATTTTGTTGTTCATTCATATATAAGTCAAATTATTACGGATGAAATTTGTTCCATTAATATTCTTTATATATTATATTAACTAGATTTTAATTTTAATTTGTTGTAGCATGATAGGTGACTATTTGTTACCACCGTCAAATATTTTACCTCACACATATCGAGATTTATCTGCCATCATGAAAGAAATTGGAATGCAGTATGAAGCAATTCATGCATGCCCCGATGACCATGTTCTATATTACAATCAGCATGAATTTGAAACAGAATGTCATATCAGTATATATCGCACAGATCAAGTAACTAAAAGGGTGCCTCGCAAGGTTCTATGTTATATTCCCATTATTCCACGTCTGCAACGACTGTTCAAGTGCAAAAACATCGCGCAGTTTATGGATTACCATGCATGGAACAGAAGTCAAGAAAACATTATTCAGATGCCTGCAGATGGGTCTGCATTTAGAGATATGGAGGAAAAATGGCCTCACTTTAAAGAAGAACCTCGTAATCTTAAGATTTCTTTGGAAACAGATGGTGTCAATCCATTTGCAGAGATGAGATCCATTTACTTGGTGTGGCCTATTTTTGTTATCAAAAACAACATTCCTCCATGGTTGAAAATAAAGAGGGAGCACATAATGTTGTTGATGATTGTTCCAGGTACGAACCCTGGAGTTTTTTTTTTAATGTAGTGGTATCTCATTTGTCATATTTTTGTCGCATAATGTCATATATATATTTAATGTTTTTCTATTGTGCAATATGGTTTAATATATATAATATAAATGGTACGTCTCATATTTATATTTTTTATATGTTCAAATCAATCAGGTAAGTACCAAGTAAAAGATATGAATGTATATATCGAACCTCTTATTGATGAGCTACTGAAGTTATGGAATGGCATCACTATGTATGACGTATCTAGACCAATACAACAAAGGAAATTTCAATTCCATGCAATTCTTGTATGGACAATACATGATGCCCCAAGGTTAACCCACTTTTGTGGTATGTAATTATAAGTTCCACTTTATTTGCAAAAATTTATACGAACTACTAGTTAATATACTACGCATGCATGTTTTTATAAATAATCTAGTCATTTTGTATATAATTATAATTGACATAGATATTCCATCTCTTTATGTAGGTATTCAGACAAAGGGGAAATTTACACGCCCAGTTTGTGGTCCTAAGATCAAATCTTGTCATTCAAAAAGCTTAGGAAAGGAGGTGTTTGATGAGTATAGGCACTTCCTCTATAAGAATCACAGGTATCGAACTACCGAAAAACATCTGTTCAATGGCTAGCAAGAGACTGCATTAAAATCGTAGAGAATGATACCTTGCCTATGGAAGTTGCAATATAATAAAAATCGTCAAGGTACGTATAATGCATCATCGTATATAATATGTTATATTGTATTTTTTTATATTGTGTGTTTTTTATTGTAATTGACATTAATTTATGTAATTTCATGATTGTCATTCATGTGATCATGAAGGCATTAATGGGCTTCCATGAGGAATGAAAAGTTATCCTAGACAATTCAGTAGGTTTCCCTACTATGAGCACCTACAAATTGCTCATCTATTTTATACAATGCATATCGGAAATAATGTGACTGAAACATTATGGAGAATATTGGATGGACGGAGTGACAAAGAAAAAATTGTCAAAATTTGCAAAGACATTCAAGATAGCAACCATGCAATGAAAGACGTCATTCAATTTCTTAGCAATAGAGAGAAAATTAATATAAACTCACTTCCATGGATGTTAATGGACCAACAAAGTAAAGTTGTAAAAGAAGTCATTCGAAAAATTCAATTTACCACCGGATTTTGTGCGAACATGAAGAATATCATAACAAAGAAAGGTGATTTCGCCGGGGTAAAAACTCGTGATTGGCATGTCTTCATGAAGGTAATTATTATGGTATAGATTTAAATTTTGTTTTTTTCCTATTCCAGTGAATATGGTTGGTATATTTTTTATTTGTCTACTCTTTGTTGATAAAATGAAACGATTTGTATATTATTGTTACAGTATTTTCTACCTCTCTCTATCCCAGACAACTTTGACAACAATGTCAAGCAAATAATATATAGTCTCGATAAATACATGAGTTAAGTGGTGATTTTTTCCATGTGCTTAGTGTTTGTTTAATTCAACATAGAACTTATATTTGATTTTCGTTCTGTAATTCATGATGTTACGTAATATATTGTTTTTTTTCTTTAATCTCTTGATTTGGTTGTCATGTCACTTGTAAATGGTTGTCATCTAAATAATTCCATAAAGAACACATAAAGTATTGGAGGAGAGAAATTCCTCGTCTCATGTGTGAAATGCATAAGCATCTACCTTTCGCATTTTTCAATGCACAAGAACACTACCTAATACACCAAATTGAGGAGATTGAACTGTGTCGACTTGCGCACTCAAGGTCCATGTGGATGGTTGAGAGGCACTTGCAATTTATGAAGGGTTTGGTCAGACAACGAGCATATGATGAGGGTTCTATGATGGAGGGATATATGGTATACCAAAACATGCTGTATATTAGTGAATATCTTCCTAAATTAGCATAAAATCTCAATTTACGTCACATTTGTGATCCATAATCCAATAAGAGTTTCGAAGGAGAGTACCCGAAGGGGAAAGGTAGATCGAGGAAGGTGAAAGGTAATATAACACATTTGACTGGTGATTTTTATGTATATATAATATCATACATATTCTATTTTTATATTTAGTATTTTGTATAAATTTAGAGTGTAATATACTTTGTTAAGTTACTATATTACATTTGTATTGAATTTTAATTTTATTGTCATGAAATAGTTGGTCGAGAGTGGGATGCAATTCATTTATACATCGCAAACAATCTTGACTGGATGAAGGTATGGATCAAACAATGTGAACATTTTGGTCATGGAATATCATGGGAAGGTGTGGCTTCATTGGATAAAGCTGCACATCGCAAAGGAGACACCAATCTAACAAAAAGGGAAATCGATTTAGCAAGAGGTTTAAAAGATTAGAAGGTAAGCATATTAATCATCCACACTAATTTGCTTTTGTAAAAAATAATGTCGTTATACGTCATGCTGTTTTTTTCATTGTATGGCATTATAAACATGCACTAGTTAATCATAAATATTGGATCATTATGTAATATTTTCCTGTATGGCTTGTTGTAGGTAAAACACCATAAGGCTATGTGGTGCAATAAGTGTAGATATCGAATAAAAAATTTGGATGAAACAAAGAAAACATCTGATGGTGGGATATCTGTAGTCTTTGAGGTGACCAATTTTTGTTCTAGAAGTGACAGACATCCAGAACTCTCTGAAAATCAATACTATGGGTATCTGGAAGACATTCTTCAATGTGGCTTTAACTCCTTCAAGGTGATTCTGTTTGTTTTCAAATGGTATAGGTGTCGATTGAATCAACGTGATCCCGATAAAACAATAATTGAACATGATAATGGATTTACCATGGTAAATACAAGGTTGTTTGAGCCAGGAACGGAGCCCTATGTTCTTCCAACCCAATGTGAATAGGTATTTTACTCTGAGGTTCCAGGTATATTCGGGTGGTCATTTACTGTGAGACATGCTCCAAGAGGAATTCCGGTATAGTATAACGTAGATGAAGGTAATGAAGACGTTCTCGAAGAAGAAGACACCGTAGAAGATGATCATGATCAACATGAGTTAGATGATCATGGTCCAAAAGAAGATGTCGAAGAACTTATTGAATCAGATGATGTATCAAACAATGTCCATGAAGATGATATTGATGATGACATGATGATCGTAACTAACATCGACGACGAGGATGATATGGCCAATCCTTACAATTTTGAATCTGGATCAGTAGATGACCCAGATGAAGAACATGATGAAGACCATTGAATTTTACGAGGTATGTAGTAATAATAAATTAATTGTTTCGTAGTGAGTTTCCATTTTCCTGTATGGTGTAATTAGAAACATTGCTTGTTTCAGAGTATGTCAAAAAACACATTTAAAGTTTCTGTACATAGATATTTTTGTCGGGTTATGGGGAATTGAGAGTGATGTGAGGGGGGGGGAGGGGACATAAGAGCTTCCACCTTCACGTGGTTGGCCTTCTTTAGTAGAGAATATTAAATTATTCTCGAAACATAGAGAATTTTAGTAAGGAAATGCACAATTATCAAGACTCAAACATCATCATAATCATCATCATCATCATTATAATCATCTTAATCATGATAATCATCATCATCATCATAATCATCGTAATCACAATTATCATCATCCTCATGTTAATCATCATCATCAACATCATCAATATCATCATGATCATCGTCATTGTCATTGTCATCGTCATCCTCATCATCGTCATCATCATGATTGTGTGTCTATTCTTTTCTTCGTGGTTATCCTACTCCATTTTCGGTAATCTAATCACCATCAAGTTTGGAAAAAATAAGGTAAAATATTCAACTAATAATTTTCCATAAACATGACACATGTCTGCGAAAAAAGAAATTTTTATGATACATCATTGTTCGAAAATAATTTAGTAACTAACAACCTAGGATTGTAAGAAGTGGAACAATATATCACATAAAGTCAGATTTACCACAATAACATGAAATCACATTTCAATATAGAATCCCATGGATCAAACAAAAATATTTCCCTTTCCGAGGCCATCTCACAACCAATCTCAAATTTTTCAATTTTGGGACATGAACGTTTGGGGTTTATTCAAGGCTTAATCAACATATTTTTGGGCCCGAAATGGAACAAAAGAGAATAAGTTTCCTTTACAAAAAGTAAGACATATTGATATCCTTAAAATAAAGGAGATATGCATTGGTTATAAATGTTGATATTTACATACTTCCAAAATAATGAATGACATTACATCAACACTTAGCTCTCATCATGCCTTTGACAATGGAAAAAGTGGGTACAAATACACGTAAGTTATCAACACGGTCAAAACTCATTGTGAAGAGGGTGAATCTACATGATTCCACAACTAACCTAAGCAAATATTATAACAATAATTAAATACATAAAATAACTATGTTTTCCTTATGCATGGTGTTTTCCTTGTGTTTCTTTTTATATAATCTTGCCGCATGTCATTTTGTTATGTTTTATATTTTCATAAGATTTAATTTTGTAGTTGAATGAGAATTGAATGGATATCAATGTCTCATTATGTGATTTTCTTGTCTTCAATATGTCAAATTATTTATGATAAATCAATTATAATGTTGTTTCATTTCTAAAATCTAACATTGAAGGGACCAAACATCCATCTCCACCTAGGTTCGATAGATTTCTCTATAACCGTGCATCATTTTTCGACAATCAAGTATAAAAGTATATTGTTGATATAATTTCTCAAAAATATACATTTATTATTATAGTGAGGGTTTTCCTCATGACATGTACCTCTTGAATATTAAACCTTGTAAGTGAATACAATGGACATATAAATCCCCCTTTAATGGCTTAAAGTTCAAGTATTTAATGGGCCAAAATACAATGCTATTGGGAAATATAGAGGCCAATGATTTTCCAAGGGTTTTAGACATCCCCATTGCTTTTGGAGAATTTGCTATGGATTTATGGGAGGTTTTAATTGAACCAGTGGAAAACAAAATCTAGAATTATTGAATTGCAAAGTTGTAGGCACTAGCTGTCAAATTCTAGAGCTTGTCCAAAAATAGTGTTGTCACCCATGTGTACAATGCATCCTCTTGGATGTCATTACATGTAGCATATTATGATCTATATAATAAAGGTGACCTTTCGAAGTATCCTATACCATTAATATCAACAACCCCTAATGTTGTGCATGAGGTTAGTATTCAGGGTGTCATCCCCATTGTGTGTTTTATTGTTTGATCATTTAGTTTTCTATTATGAGACTGTGGACTACTTGCAAGTTTTCATTACCATCTCTTTCTCAACCCTTGAGGTGTGTGCATCTTGAGTCGACACAATGTATTCCTTCCTAAGTCCAATGTATTCCTTCATCGCTTGGAATCAAGGACTCCATTAGGCCTACTCATTCTTTAGCAATAAGTTCTCAATCTTAGCACCCACAATGCATCACGAAGAAGATGATGACAATGAAGATGATGATGATGACGATGACGAAGACGATGATGATGATGATGAAAAAGAATAAGATGATGATAATGATGATGATGATGATGATGAATATGATGATGATGATGATGGTGGTGATGATGATGATGATGATGATGATGATGATGATGATGATGATGATGACGACAATGATCATCGTCGTCATCATCATCAGCAACAGTAGCAGCAACATGATCTTGATGATGATGATGAAGATGAAGATGAAGATGATGAAGATGATGTTGGTGGTGATGACGACAACAATGATGATGATGAGGAGGAGGAGGAGGAGGAGGACGATGATGATGAGGATGATGGTGATGAGGATGATGATGATGATGATGATGATGATGATGATGATGATGACTAGGATGAGGATGATGATGACGAAAATGATGATGATGATGAAGATGAGGATGAGGATGAGGATGATGATGATGATGAGGACGACGATGATGATGATGATGAAGATGATGATGATGATGGTGGTGGTGATGAAGATGATGATGATGGAAATGATGAAGATGATGATGATGACGATGATGAAGATGTTGAGTAGGAAGAGGGAGATGATGATTAGAACTTAGTTAGAAAATAATAATTCTATTAACCATTTATCTTTGGAATCCTATCTTGATGATTAGAACTTAGTTAGAAAAGAATAATTTTATTGAACATTCATCCTTGCAATCCTATTTGTCGATTAGAACTTAATTAGAAAAACAACAATTATATTAACAATTCATCCTTTGAATCCTATTATGACTATTAGAATTTACTTCAAAATAAAATAAATGCATACTTATACAATTAAAGCTTGGTTGACCTTATCAAAGCTAAAATCATAAAATGATAAATTTAATATAGATTGACATCAAAACAATCCAAATCCCAGGGAATTTAATAGTATATTCAAACAAGTTTAATTACAAGTATTCAATCAATAAATGTAATTCATAATGGAGCCCCTTGACATATAGAACAAATGAATTAACCCTAAGAAATTACCTACAATTCGTACCCAATTCCATAAACTATGTGCCATGCAAATTCACTACCCCCACTAGACCTATGATAAGACTCACTACCCCCACTAAACCTATAAGAATACATGGATTTAACCCTAGCCAAGAATCAACATGCATGAATTATTAATCCCTTTTTAACATTGAGTCAAGGAGGAGATGAAGAATGTTGAGGCAAACTCATCTAAATCAGAAAGCAACTAGGATAGCACGTATCCTTCTCCCATTTATAGCTATAGATAAGGTAAAATCTAAGAATTGAGGATAAAACCTCATACTTGTAGTGAAACAAGGTAGTCAGAGGGTGTGTGCACATTAAAACCAAGATAGTAAATTGTCCAAAATCACCATACCAATATAAAAGGTACTTATGGATTCACCCTCATCTATGTTATAAAATTGGGCCATGCCAAGCCAAGGTAATGACCACCATCAATGGAGGAAAATGAAAAAGCAACCTTCTCTTCGCACTTGTGCAAACTTTGCAATAAATAAATTTTAGTGTGAGTGGACTCTTTCATTACGCAAATTGATATGAACTCTGCCTCCTATCACCGTGCAGTTGACTGTGAAATCTAGCTGCCTCCCATTAATTCCTAGTGGACTGTGAACTCTACCTCTCGTCACCAAGTGAACTATCGACTCTACCTCTCTTTGTCGAGCGAATTGTGGACTATGGACTCTACCTCTCGTCGTCGAGCAAACTGTGGGATCTACCTCCCATCGACTGGAACCGAAGCTACTGCAATCTAACAAGACAGGAACATAATGCCTCATAAATCAGTGAGTTTATGTAATATCTAACATATCTATCATTTTACTCATATTTACTCAGGTTTTGGGGGTTACGAAATAGGTTGGTTTGGGTCATTGAGTTTTCACAGGGTTCTAGTTGCTCAAGATTGATCCTCTTTCTACCATGTCAAGGTTCAAATTTCACATACCCTTCACTTGGGTCAAAATATACCAATGTTTCCGTACTTCATAGCTCTCATGTCAGGTCAAGCAACCATGGGGCAAGCCCCGCGTGAACCCACTATCCACCTAGTAGGAGATAGAAGGCTGCTCCACCCATTGAACCCTTATTTCTTCGCAACTCGTGTCCCTCACGGGGATGCAATGGAACTATTGATGCTACTCCTTCTCCTCACTAGGATGCAATGGAACTATTAATCCTACTCCTTCTCCTCACGGGAATTCTTTCAATGTTTATTACCTTGGAATGATAGACCCCAAACAACAACAATGTGTCATTCTCCTTAGCAAATGAAGGTGGTTTTGATAATGAAGAGAGAGAGGTACCCCTTCTTGTTTCTTTGTCCACCATAGAAAATTACCATTGCAAACCCCTTCTATCTTCATCCAAAGCAAATATTCCTAGCTCTTTTTATGAGGGAGGTATTAAGTTATATAGGAGACCAAGGTTATTGGGGCCCCCTGGGATGTACCTCACCAATCATATCACTTGCATTTTTCCTCTATCTCATCTATCGATGACAACAAGTGGTATGCTGCCACACAAAGATGTCCAGGGTTGAGATGGCTTGACTCAAACCTTCCATCTCTAATTCCAACTCTGTTTCTAATTTCACTAGGGCCTCCTCTTCCACATTTGTTTATGATGTGTTCACAGGGCTTCCTCTTCCACCTTTGTTTATGATATGTTCACTAGGGATTCCTCTTTTACCCTCACATTTTGTGTCTACTAATGATGATCATTAGCCCTTTATTGTATCTATGGTTATGCTTCTCTTATTTAGTAGTTAGCTTACTCAGTGGTTTTGTTTAATTTCTCCGAGTTGCTTTGGCACTCACAATTTGTCACTACTAGATTGTAGTTGGATCCCTTTGACCTGTGTTTTTTGGTCATCCATAGACATCAATAAATCACCTTATCTATTCTTATCTATAATGGGAGGTCATTTGAAAGGAAATCGCATTTTTTCTAAAACAGAAAACTCTGTTATGTAATTGATCCTATAGTAGATCCCCATATTTCTTAGTCCTGACCAAGATGACCCATATCCAACTTGACAAAAAATATTTCTGCTAACCATAAGATTGTATAATTAATCAGGACCATGTTTAAAACCTGAGCTTGAAGCTTGAGCCTAAATAAATATCTCTAAAGTTGTGCACTGTCAACAGTTTTATACCAATTCTTGCAACATCCACAATCATCTTTGTGAGAACCTTTTGCCCCTTTATTATCCTTGAATGAACATTTTTTAAATATCTGTCAGTTGCTGCCATGCCCATGCACTCACGAGTCCCTTAAAACAACCTATCATAGACTTCCAACTGAGAGAGGTTATCCCAACCTGCTAACCCCGTGCTTTCCTATAATTTACCTTTTGATGGTTAAAAATCATTGAAAAAAAGAATTGCGTGAATATGTGAGAATATACACCACTAATAGACAGTTATATCTCAAAGGAATGGATGAAAGAGAATGTATCATTCACTGATGGTTTTAAAACTATAGTTGGGGAAGCCTCAATTGTCAATCCGATTCATATAGTCATGCATCCCTTGATCAAGTATGGGAAAGTCTTGATATTGTACATCAAGACTACTATGGAGAAATTCATTTAGATGAATATTTGTAGAAATCTCTTAGTAGCATCTTTTAGGTTTCACACAAGGTATTCTTCCTTAGTATATATACTTACTAATTAGTGGTCTACACATTAGTTCTGATCCATAAGTTTTAATCTATGATTGTGGTTTGGTTGCTTCAAAATGCTTGCATTCTAGAAGAAAAGTGAATCCCCACATTCAATTTTTCAACTCCAGTGGTAGCTTCATTTAAATTGTATTCCCTGATTGTGGTTTTGAACATTGGGTGTGTTATTAGTGAAGTAGCAGTGAATTCCATTATGTGTGTTATTCCCTATAAATTTTGAACGTTATGTGTGTTATTGGTGGTTTTGAACGTTATGTGTGTTATTAGTGGTTTTGAACATTATGTGTGTTATTGGACATGGATGGTCGCTTCATTTTCCAAAGTGGAAAATCTTGATGGGTGCAAACCCCCTTTGAGGACCTTGCTTGTTGAACAAGTAATCTTTATAGAATCCTTTGGAGGAGGCTAATGTGGGCATCTTTTGGTTGCTTTGAGCACTTGGTGGGTTGAAATTCCATGAGTAAGGTATGGATTCACTCCCAAGGTACTAGCTCGTAATTGAGAATATCAGTGGTTGGGATCAAAAGGACTACAAATCCATCCTTAATGTAAAGTCAGATAACCTTGTAGGTTGGAGTCCCCATAATGTCTTTCTTTCATGGTGCCACCATATGAGTTTTGAAAGTAAGATTAATTGGCCCCATCCCATTATGAAGTAGAACCATGTGAGATAGATCATATAACACTATTACCATCATGATATTCCCCAGTTGTGGTTACTATTTTTTTATTAAGCTCATGAACATTTATATGCAGTTTATTGTTTCTAGTATCACTGTGTTTTTGTGATGAATGACTGAAGAATGTTATAAGTGTGCCTAAATAATTATGAACATGGATATATACAATTCCTTATATTTATTATCACTTTGTTTTATGTGATGAATTCATTTGCATGACTTGAGTATATCTGAAGCTCTCCTTTGTTGATGTATTTGTAACTTCAGAATGTATTTCATATATGTATTCCTATAGAGATGTTATTATTCCTCTATACGGTAGTGTCGTCATTTATATTGTAAGTGTCGTAACTTATACTTGATGGGTTATTAGACCACCTTGGTGGGGTCAGCCCTCTATAAGTCATGTGGGTCAAAGGGTTATTAGACCACCCTATTGGGGGTCGGCCATGTCAGCATTATGTTATGTGGTTAAGTTAAGGCCAACCTAGAAAAGGTTATTAGATAAGTCAATTCAAGTATAAATAGAGTGCGGGAGGCACTCTATTTGATCATTCTATTATTATCTCATGCACTCATTGGAGAGTGGCGCACATGTGAGGAAGGAGGAGTAGTTTCTAGGAGAAGACTATCTCTTATGCTTGGGTTGTATCATTTCTCTATCTATCTCTAAGGAAGTTGTGGGGTTTTTCATCTTCTTGGTTTTCCCCCGTGAAACTCTGTGTCTCTTGTGTGCTTGCATTATTGTGTCCATGATTGATATACTGTAGATATGTTGTACATGTTATTCTCTCAGTTAAGATCCTATATCAGATTGAAATTTCGGAAAAACTAACATGGTATCAGATCTAGCCTGAAAGAAGGCATGGTATGGCATTTATGACACTTGTTGCACTTGCGAAGCTAGGGATTGATATAGAAAAAACCAGTCATCGTAGAACTTTCACTATAAATCAATTTTGGCGAAGTTTCAGGATCCAAAACCTTTACAACTCGTAGATAAAATCCCCATGTACCTTGTGTCAGAAGCACAACTTCTATTTCATTGTACTTTGTGAGTTATGATCTGTACAATCTAGGGTTTATGCCTCTTCCAGATCTCAGTCATAAACATATGACCTAGGAAAAAAGGTCATAACTTGGGCTAGGAAGCTCCAAATGAAATTTATTAAAATGTGACAGGTACGGAACGGACTATACTTTCTCAGGTAAGTTGTTTTAGAGGCGGAAATAGAACTAGTGACACGTGGCATGCCATACAAGTTCGCTCTCCTGTTTTATCCCATAAACAGGTCATGTTGCGACAATTAGCATAAATCTCTCTCAGAGAATCCAATTGAGTTCATACCTATGGGGTTGGAAAGATAATAGTTCAGGCTACCACAGGAAGAATTTTCAGACCCTATAGATCTAAAATTTCAGAGTTACCCTAGAAGCAATCAGGTTTATATTTCTGTCAAAACAGAACTAGATTTTGAGCACCTTCATTCATGGCTCCGGGAATTTAGGGTTTCGGAGAATGTTGGAATTTTTGTATCGGATACCATGGATGGATGCTCTTCATCAAAATCAAAATTTAGAGACCAAGATCGAATTTTTTGGTTGGTTAGAAGGATGGGATTGATCAAACCCTATTTCAGGACTTTGATCGAAAAAGTGAAACATTAGGGCTTTTGCAAAAATGGGAATTTTTGAAATCTGTGACCATAGCTGGAGGCTCTGTTGATGTATATGTAACTTCGGAATGTATTTCACATATATGTATATTGTATTCCTATAGAGATGTTATTATTCCTCTATACGGAAGTGTCATCATTTATATTGTAAGTGTCGTAACTTATACTTAATGAGTTATTAGACCACCTTGTTGGGGTCGGCCCTGTATAAGTCATGTGGGTCAAAGGGTTATTATACCACCCTATTGGGGGTCGTCCATGTGGGTCAAAGGGTTATTAGAACACCCTAGTGGGGGTCGTCCCAGTCAGCATTATGTTAAGTGGTTCAGTTGAGGCCGACCTAGTTGAGTAAAGGTCAAGTAAAGTAAGTGTATAACTAGAGAGTGTGTCTCTCTAATTTTACACATTCTATTCTCTCACTCACACTTGGGAGAGTGGCGCACTTGTGGAGGAGGAGGCTCTGCTGCTAGGAGAAGACTATCTCTTGTATTTTGGTTGTATCATTGCCCTATCTATCTCTGAGGAAGTTATTGGTCTTTTTCACCTTTATGGTTTTCCCCAAGTAAAATATGTGTCTCTTGTGTGCTTGCATTATTGTGTCCATGATTGATATGCTGTACATGTTGTTCTCTCAGTTAAGATCCTAGATCATATTGAAGTAAATTCTGAAAATTTAACATGGTATCAGAGCTAGCCTGAAAGAAGGCATGATATGGCATGTATGACACTTGTTGCACTTACGATGCTAGGGCTTGATATAGCAAAAACCAGTTATTGTACAAATTTCACTATAAATACATTTTGGCAACGTTTTCGGATCTGAAACTTTTATAGGTCGAATATCAGATCCCCATGTACCTTGTATCCAAAGGACAACCTCTAATTCGTTGTACTTTGTGATTTATGATCTGTACAATATAGGGTTTCGGCCTCTTCCAGATCTGAGTAAAAATTAGGTGACCTTGGGAAAAATGTCATAACTTGGGCTAGAAAGCTCCAAATGAAATTTCATAAAAAGTGACAGATAGTAGACAGAATTTACTATCTCAGGAAACGTTTTCAGAGGCCGAAGTTGAACCAGTGACATGTGGCACGCTGTACAAGTTCGCTCTCCTGTATTATCCCATGAACAGGTCACGTTGCGACACTTGGAATAAATATCTCTCAGAGAATCCAATTGAGATCAGACTTGTCGGGATGGAAAGACAAAAGGTTAGGCTATCTCAAGAAAAAATTTTAGACCCTGTGGATTGAAACGTTTGGAGTTACACTAGAAACAATCAGGTACATATTTGTGTCAAAACAGAATTATTTTTGAGCACCTTCGTTCATGGATTCCGGAATTTAGGGTTTCGGATAAACTTGGAATTTTTGTAATCGGAGACCACGGCTGAATGCTACTCATCAAAATCAAAATTTAGAAACCAATATCAGAATTTTTGGTTGGGCAGAAGGCCGGGCTTGATCAGACCCTAGTTCGGGACTTTGTTCAGAAAAGTGGAAAATAAGGGCTTCTGCAAAAATGGGAATTTTTGAAATCTGTGACCACAGCTGGAAGCTCCTTAGAAAAGTAGAAGATTAGAGCCTTGGATAAAACCTTTTGATTGGGAAGAAGAGTGGGATTCATCAAACCCCAGTTCAGGGTCACGTCCAGTGAATCCAGAAGTTTCAAAGGCAAAATTGAGGAGTGAAACTTTGCAGTTTTCAAATTCTGAATATACCAGCTTGATCAGCTCATCAAGGCGCATATTTCTATCATTTCGGAAGTTTGAAATTCAAACTTTGAATTTTTGGGGTTTCTCTGACAAACCCTAATACAGCTCCAGATCCAGTTCCTGGAAATCAAGTGGATTGGTTTAATCCTAGAAGAGGATGGATTGGTCACCTGCATAAGTGAAGAAGTTCCTGTTTCAGAGGGAGATGAGGCTAAGGCCTTACATAAGAATATTACAAGCAATCTCGACAGGTATGAATCATCCAGGTATGTCTCGAGATTTTTTCATGATTAAGTTTATGATATGTTTGTCTTCATGTTATTACGATTAGAACAATCTTGATTTTAGACTTGTCGTATCACCTTAGTAAAAATATGAATGCATATGAATGATAGAAGACATTCATTGATTAGGGTTATATGATTGTACTAAGGCATGGTGGTGTTGTATGAGGTTGATGTTGTTTGCTAACAAGATACAGGTACATCACGAAAGACAAATCAAGTTCCATGACAACATGAAGACAAAGACTCATCCATAATCTTTGATCACATAGAAGTTCTACTTACAAGGTATGTATGACTTTGTTCTATTATGCTTAACCTATGAGATATGCAGGTTCTAGCACAGGATCTCCAAATCATTGAAGAGAACAAAGAAGATATTGTTTAGGTATGTTAGACATTGTTGATGTATATGTAACTTCGGAATGTATTTCATCTATGTATTTCATATATATTTATTGTACCCTTAATAGACATGTGTTATTCCTCTATAAGGAAGTGTCGTCATGTGGATTGACAAGTGTCACAAGTGTGTGTACTTGTCGATGGGTTATTAGACCACCATGTGTGGGGTCGGACCTTAAATATATATTATAATGTGGATGTACCTAGCTAGACAAGTCGGCCCCATAAGGTCACTGGGAAAACAGGTTAGTATAAATAGAGATCAGGTGATCTCTATTTAGATCATTAGGAAAAGGGTATCTCTCTCACTCAGAAAGTGGCGCACTAGTGAGGAGGAGGATCATATGCTACTAGGAGACTATCTCAGTGTATTTTGGTTGTACTTTGGTTGAGCCGTTGCTCTCTCTATCTCTGAGGAAGTTGTGGGGTTTTTCACCTTAGGGTTTTCCCCACAGAAACTCTGTGTCTCTTGTCTCTCATGCTTTTGATTCTTGTGATGCTTGTGATGCTTATTGTGATTGTTATGCATTGATATACTGTACATGTTATTCTCTCAGTGAAGATCCTAGAGTATTGTGAATTAATGCTCAAAATTTAACAGACATAACTAGCTAGCATGCTAATCCAGGTATGTTTTTCCTATATCAAGCTAGAATCCTACCTTGTGTTAGGATCTTATACTATTGTGTTGTTGATAATGATTATTCATGAAGTCATAGGTTTGAATAGTCATGGCTATATGCATATTATGTTTCTTACCATAATCGATGATATGACTAACCAGAGGAATCATGAAGGTATAGGTTTGAGTAATCACAGGTTTATGCATTGATGATTTAACTAATCAGAAGAGTCCTATGATCAAATAAGAATATGCATGAGTAAAAGAAGACTTCCCTGAAACCTTGAATACTAATGTTTATTATGTGTGAATGATCATGACTATACATGTTTAAGATTATTGTGTTTTGATAATATTAAGATTATACTAATAAATGTGTGATTATGTATGAGACCTTAAGGATAACACAATGATGATACTAATAAGCATGCATAGTGATTAAGGATGGATGTAAGTTCAAAGAAAGGTAATCCAGGAAGCAAAGATCAAGAGGGAGCACACTCCAGTTGTTCCTGTAAGAAAGCAAAGGAGCACACTTCAAAAGTTTCTGCAAGGATGCAGATATTCAGAGGGATTTGACCATCTTTCTACATTCCACAACAGAAAGGTGTAGAAGAAGCTACTTCAGTAGATCCTGCAAAGAAGCAATGACTTAGAGGGAGTCCATCCAGCAACCAAACAAAGATAAGTATTTTTAATTATCATTTCTTGCATATTTGTTCGTTTATGTAAAATTGTTCAATGATGTATATGCTCATGTTCCTAGACTTAGGATATGTATTGTGCATATTAGAATGATTGCATTAATGAATAGTATACTACTAATATGCATGTGATGGGTAAGTGGCCTATGGCACTATACAACATTCCAGTGCTACTTATCTAGAATGAAACCTCTTTGCTGACATGTTGGGAGTAGTGCAAACTCTTAACAATTTTCTAGTAGAACTGGAAGGCATCTAGAAAGTTGTGGAACATGGATAAATGTTGTATTGAAGCATTGGCTAAGATAATTGCATGACTGTATGACATATTTATTAATGTGTAAGAATTTGTATCAAAATTATGAGATGTTTCTAATCATGCAATTTAACTTGTTTTGTAGAAAAGACCGTATACCTTCACCTACAAAAGAAGGACTACAACATTTGTTCAAGCAACAAAATTATCTATTGAAGATATTGAAGTTCCCAGGATACGGGAAGAATGCCATGATCCGTCGATCATGAAGAATGATGTTTGGGATGCGGTCCCAAGAGCTGAAGGGAAGTTTGTTGTGACTTCCAAATGGAACTATCAGATCAAGCATGTTGCAGATGGAAGCACAGAGAAATATAAAAGTGATGAAATAGAAGATACACCAGATGGATTTCAAGACAGCCTTCTTGAATGGTGTAGTCATATATGTGTGCAGAACTTGGTAGGATAGACAACTTTCTATCCAGTTTGGGCTTTACCAAGAGTAAAGCGGATTCCAACCTTTACTACAAGGTTGAGGAAGGAAATCCAGTGATACTACTTTTGTATGCGGATAACCTGTTTGTTACAGGTGAAGATAGATTGATTGTCGACACGCAGCAGAAGCTTGTTGCCGAGTTCGAGATGAAGAACTTGGGGATGATGCACTATTTGTTTTTGGCATGGAGGTGTGGCAGAGTGCAGATGGAATCTTCCTTGGACAAGGGAAGTATGCAGTAGAGATCCTGAAGAGGTTCGGGATGATGGATTGCAAGGCCATGGCCACACCTATGGCATCGAATCTGAAGCTTCTTTGTGATGCTTCATATGATTCGGTTGATGTCTCTATGTATCGTCAGATGATTGGGTCCTTGATGTACTTGACAAACACGAGACCATATATTTGCTTTGCGGTGAACACATTGAGCCAGTTCCTGACGAATCCGAGGAGTGTTCACCTGGTTGCTATAAAGCATGTTCTGAGGTACTTGAAGGGTACAGTGGATTATGGGCTCAAGTATGAAGTGAATCAAAAGTTTAAACTACAAGGTTATGTTGATTCAGATTGGGCTGACAGTGCTGCAGATAGGAAGAGCACATCTGGATGCTGCTTCAGTATGGGATTAGGTGCGATCTCTTGGTTTAGCAGGAAGCAGTCCTGCATAGCACTGAGTATAGCTGAGGCAGAGTATGTTGCAGCATGTTCAGCTAGTTGGGAAACATTATAGATACAGAAGCTACTGTTTGATTTATTTGATCTCCCATTGGATGCTACTAGTATCTTTTGTGATAACCAGAGTTGTGTGAAGCTGTCCAAGAACCCAGTGTTTCATGACATGTCGAAACACATAGAGATCAAATATCACTATATCAGGGATATGGTGCAGAGAGGAGCTGTGAAGCTCCTATACATTGCAACGGATGAGCAGATTGCAGATGTGCTGATGAAACCACTAGCTAGAGTGAAGTTCGAGTACTTCAGAGAGAGGCTTGGTGTTCTTCAGACTGATAACACTTCGAGGAAGAAGTGATGGAGACATTTGCAGAGGCCATTCCAAGCATGTTGGAAGGAGGATCCTTCACATGGATGTGGATGTATGCGCTAGATGACGAGCATCAGGACGATGCTCCAGTTACTGCTCTGTATATGCATCAAGATGATGCTGGATATGATCAGTTGGATCATTTATATGTATATGTATGTATGCATCATGTTGGATGTTGGATATGATCAGTTGGATCATTTATATGTATATGTATGTACGCATCATGTTGGATGCTCGATATGATCGGTTGGATCATTTGTATGTATTTTGTATATGCATCATGTTGGATGCTTGGACCATGTATCTATATATGTATTAGGTGGATACATTGAATGATCAAGTAGATCATGTATGTTGATATGTATCATGTATGATCAGGTGGATCATGTATGATGATATGTATCAGGTAGATACTTGGTATGCATTAGGTAGATGCATTGTATGATCAGGATGATCATGGATTACGAGCTTCAGGATGTTGCTCCAGATGACATGCATCAGGATGTTGCAGTGATGATGATCAGGATGATCATGTATACATTAGGATGATGTATGGTGAGTATCGGGTTGATACTCTATAGCCGTGGATAAGGTTGTGCAGATGAGCATATAATTTGGCCCTGGGAGATTTGCAGATAATCTTTCGAGGTTTTGCCTATGGCATATAATTTGGCTCTGGGATATCTGGCAAATGCTCTTTCGAGGTTCTTCTCTGGGAGGACATATAATTTGGCTCTGGGAGATCTGCAGATAGTATTTTGAGGTTTTACCTATGGCATATAATCTGTCTCTGGGATATCTGGCAGATGCTCTTTCGAGGTTTTGTCCTATGGCATATAATATGTCCTTGGGAGATTCGATAGGTTGGGCTGTGTGCCCTTAATAAGTCCTGGGATGCCCTTGCGAGGTTTTGCCATGACCACATATAATCTGTCCCTGGGAGATCCTATAGGTAGAGCTGTGTGCTTGTAACATCCTGGGATGCTTTTGCGAGGTTTTGTGGTGACCACATATAATCTGTCCCTGGGAGATCCTATAGGTAGAGCTGTGTGCTCGTAACAACCTGGGATGCTCTTGTGAGGTTTTGTGGTGAGGTCACATATAATATGGCCCTAGGAGATCCTATAGGTAGATCCGTGTGCTCGTAACAGCCTGGGATGCTCTTTCGAGGTTTTGTGATGCACGTAATAAGTCCCGAGGATTCCACAGTATGGCCAGTGATGACGAAGACCTGCAGGTGGTGAGCCTACATCCAGTATGAAAAAGGACTGGCTCTGTAGAACTTCCTATGATGAGTAGATTCAGAGATTGATTGAGATAGCAGTAGCAGTGATGATGATGGTGACTCGATGACGATTATCCAGTGATGATGATCCAGAGAAGAAGACTTGTGCTAGAAGACCCGTGTCGAGAAATACCTTCCAAGTTAAGAGGGAGTGTTGATGTATATGTAACTTCGGAATGTATTTCACATATATGTATATTGTATTCCTATAGAGATGTTATTATTCCTCTATACGGAAGTGTCATCATTTATATTGTAGGTGTCGTAACTTATACTTGATGGGTTATTAGACCACCTTGTTGGGGTCGGCCTTGTATAAGTCATGTGGGTCAAAGGGTTATTAGACGACCCTATTGGGGCTAGGCTATGTGGGTCAAAGTGTTATTAGACCACCCTAGTGGGGGTCGGCCCAGTCAACATTATGTTAAGTGGTTAAGTTGAGGCCGACCTAGTTGAGTAAAGGTCAAGTCAAGTTAGTGTATAAATAGAGAGTGTGTCTCTCCCATTTTACACATTATATTCTCTCACTCACACTTGGGAGAGTGGCGCACTTGTGGAGGAGCAGGCTCTACTACTAGGAGAAGACTATCTCTTGTATTCTGGTTGTATCATTTCTCTATCTATCTCTGAGGAAGTTATTGGGGTTTTTCACCTTTATGGTTTTCCCCAAGTAAAATATGTGTCTCTTGTGTGCTTGCATTATTGTGTCCATGATTGATATGCTATAGATATGATGTACATGTTGTTCTCTCAGTTAAGATCCTAGATCAGATTGAAGTAAATTCTGAAAATTTAACAGGCTCCTTGGAAAAATCGAAGTTTAGAGCTTTGGATCAAACTATTTGGTTGGGTGAATATCCAGGAAACTCAAACCCAAATTCAGGGTCCTCCCGAGTGAATCTAGAAATCTAAAAGGAAATTTCAAGGGGTGAAACTTTGCAGTTTTCAAATTCTGAGTATACCAGCTTGACCAGCTTAGAAAGGTGCATCTTTCTATCCTTTAAGAATTTTGAAATTCAAAGTTTGAATTTTTAGGGTTTCTCTAACAAACCCAAATCTAGCTCTAGATCCTGTTTCTGCAATTTAAGTTGATTTGGTTAATCCTATAAGAGAATGGATTGGCCACCTGCATAAGTGAAGAAGTTCCTGTTTCAGAGGGAGATGAGGCTAAAGAAGATTACAAGCAAACTCGACAAGTATGTTTACGGGTATGTTTCGAAATCTGTTCATGATTAAGTTTATGATATGTTTGTATTCATTAACATTAGTACAATCTTGATTAGTTTTAGATTTGGTTAATAAAAATATGAATGCATGATATTCATGGATTAGGGTTTTTGACACTATGATTGTACTAATGCATTGTGGTGTTGTATGAGGTTGATGTTGTCCACTAACATGAAAGGTACATCAAGAAAGACAAATCATGTTCTAGTTCAAGAACACATGACCATGGTGACATGAAGACAAAGATTCATCCATTGTCATGGATCACATAGAAGATCTACTTACGAGGTATGTATAACTTGGTTCTATAAATCGTTAACCTATGAGATATGCAGGTTACTAGCAGAAGTCATTGAAGAGAACAAGAAGACATTATGCGGGTATGTTAGACATAACTAGCTAGCATGCTAATCCAGGTATGTTTTTCCTATATCAAGTTAGAATCCTACCTTGTGTTAGGATCTCTTATATAAGTATACATGGAATGATTGATAATGATTATTTATGAAGTTAGAAATTTAAATAATCTAGGGTTTATGCATATTATGTCTCTTACCTTGATTGTTGATATGACTAACCAAAAGAGTTCTATGGTCAAATATGAATATGCATGAGTAAGAGAAGTCTTCCCTAAAACATTGAATGCTAATGCTTATTATATGTGTTTGAAATGATCATGACTATACATGTTTAAAATTATTGTGTTTTGATAGTATTGAGATTATACTAATGAATATATGATTATGTATGAGATCTCAAGGGTAACACAATGATGATACTAGTAAGCATGCATAGTGATCGAGGATGTATATAAGTTCAAGGACAGGTAATCCAGGAAGCAAAGATCAAGAAAGAGCACACTCTAGTAGTTTCTGCAAGGATGCAGACATTCAGAGGGATTTGACCAATTCTCACAATCCACATCAGAATGGAGTTGCAGAAAGGAAGCAAAGACTGAGAGGGAATCAACCCAACAAACAAACAAAGATAAGTATTTGAATTGTCATTTCTTGTATACTTGTTTGTTTAAATAATATTTCTCAATGATGTATATGTTCCTAGGCTTAAGGTGTGTATTATGCATATTAGAATAATTGCATTAATGAACAATATACTACTAATATGCATGTGATGGGTAAGTGGCCTATGGCACTACACAACATTCCATTGCTACTTATCTAGAATGAAACCTCTTTGTTGACATGTTGGGAGTTGTGCACACTCTTACAATGTTCTGGTAGAGATTGGAAGGCATCTAGAAAGTTACGGGATATGGATAAATGTTGTATTGAAGCATTGCCTAAAATAATTGGATGACTGTATGGCATATTTCTTTATGTGTAAGAATTTGTTCTGAAAACTATGAGATGTTTCTAATCATGCAATTTAACTTGTCTTGTAAGAGAGATCGTATACCATGACCTACGAAAGAAGGACTACAACATTTTTTCCAGTAACAAAGCTATCTATTGAAGATATTAAGGTTCCCAGTATCTGGGATGAAGTAATGGAAGATACACCAGATGGATGTCAAGACAGCTTTCTTGAATGGTGCAGCCAAAGAGGAAGTGTATGTGGAGTAGCCACTCGGGTTTGAGACACATGACTGAGAGTCACATGTGTGCAAATGTAAGAAAGCCCTGTATGGTTTGAAACATGCACCCAGGACCTGGTATGGCAGGATAGATGGCTTCCTATCTAGTTTGGGATTTACCAAGACTAAAGCGGATTCCAACGTTTACTACAAGGTTGAGGAAGGCAATCCAGTGATACTACTATTGTATGTGGATGGCATCTTTGTAATGGGTGAGGATAGATTGATTGCCGACACGAAGAGGAAGCTTGCTGTCGAGTTCGAGATGAAGGACTTGGGTATGATGCACTACTTTCTTGGTATGGAGGTGTGGCAAAAAGCAGATGGAATCTTCCTTGGACAAGGGAAGTATGCAGTAGAGATCCTGAAGAGGTTCGGGATGATGGACTGCAAGGTCATGGCCACACCTATGGCATCGAACATGAATCTTTTGTGTGATGCTTCATCTGAGCTAGTTGATGTCACGATGTATCATCAGATGATTGAGTCCTTGATGTACCTGAAAAATACGAGACCAGATATTTGCTTTGCGGTGAACACATTGAGCCAGTTCCTGACGGATTTGAGAAGTGTTCACCTGGTTGTTGTAAAGCATATTTTGAGGTACCTGAAGGGTATGGTTGATTATGGGATCAAGTATGATGCGAATCAAAAGTTTAACCTGCCGGGTTATGTTGATTCAGACTGGGAAGGTAGTGCTACAGATAGGAAGAGCACATTTGGGTGCTACTTCAGTATGGGATCAGGTGTGATCTATTGGCTTAACAGGAAGCAGTCCTACGTAGCACTGAGTACAGCTGAAGCAGAGTATGTCACATCTTGTTAGGCTAATTGTGAGGCAGTATGGCTAAGGAAGCTACTGTCTGAGTTATTTGATCTCCCACTGGAGGCTACTGGTATCTTTTTCGACAACCAGAGCTGTGTGAAGCTGTCTGAGAACCGGGTGTTCCATGACCGGTCGAATCACATTGAGATCAAATATCACTATATCAGGGATATGGTGCAGATAGGAGTAGTGAAGCTCCTGTATCTTGCGACGGATGAGAAGATTGCAGATGTGTTGACGAAACCACTAGCCATAGTGAAGTTTGAGTACTTCAGAGGGAGGCTTGGTGTTCTTCAAATTGAAGATAATTTGAGGAAGAAGTGATGGGACACATTTGCAGGAGCCATTCCAATCATGGTGAGAGGAGGATCCTTCCCATGGTTGTGGATGTAAGCGTTGTGTGATGAGCATCAGGATGATGCTCCAGTTACTGCTTGGTATGATCAGTTGGATCATGTATATGTATATGCATCAGTTGGATGCTTGGTATGATCAGTTGGATGCTTGATATGATCAGTTGGATCATGCATATGTATATGCATCGGTTGGATGCATTGTATGATCAGGATGGTCATGGATGACGAGCTTCAGGATGTTTCTCCAGATGATATGCATCAGCACGATGCAGTGACAATGATCAGGATGATCATGTATGTTGAGTATCAGGACGATACTCTGGATGATATGCATCAGGACGATGCAGTGACGATGATCAAGATGATCATGTGTGATGAGTATCAGGATGATACTCTGTATGATATGCATCAGGATGATGCTATGATGATGATCAGGATGATCATATGTGATGATATGTATTAGGTGGATACATTACATAACCAGTTGGATTATGTGTGATGAGTCTCGAAGACACAGATGCACATGAGCTTTTCGGACATGGTTGTAGATGTGTTCTCCCATGGTCGCGATGTAATTGCTGGTATTTTCCGACATGGTGGCAGATGTGTTCTCCCATGGTCATGATGTAATTTTCGGAGCCATTCTCACATGGTGGTAGATGTGTTCTCCCATGGTGTAGATGTAAGGGCTAAGGCCATTCGAGCATGGTTGTAGATGTGTTCTCCCATGGCTACGATATAAGTGCTGGGGCCATTCGAGCATGGTCATAGATGTGTTCTCCCATGGCTGCGATATAAGTGTTAGGGCCATTCGAGCATGGTTGTAAATGTGTTCTCCCGTGGCTGCGATATAAGTGCTAGGCCATTCGAGCATGGTTGTAGATGTGTTATCCCATGGCTGCGATATAAGTGTTGTGCCATTGTCGCATGGTTGTAGATGTGTTCTCCCATGGCGTAGAGATAAGTGTTGGGCCTTTCACGGATGATTGAAGTGTCTTCCAATGCCAATGAATGTAAGTGTTGTTTGATGTGCATATGGGTTGTGTTTCGTGAACGATGTTATGATCAGTATGATCATGAGTATCAGGATGATACTTTGTGGCCGTGGAAAGGTTGTGCAGTGGCACATAAAAGGTCCTGAGAGATCCGATAGGTTGAGCCGTGTGCTCGTAATCAGCCCTGGGATGCTCTTTTGAGGTTTTGTTGACTCACGTAATAAGTCTTGAGGATTCCACAGTATGGCCAGTGATGATGAAGACCTATAGGTGGTGGGACTACATCCACTATGAAAAAGGACTGGCTCTATAGAACTTCCTATGACGAGTAGATCAGAGATTGATTGAGATAGTAGCAGCAGTGATGATGGCGATGATTCGATGTCAATGATACAGTGACGATGATCTAGAGAATAAGACTTGTGCTAGAAGACCTGTGTCGAGAAATACCTTCCTAGTTAAGAGGGAGTGTTTATGTATTTGTAACTTCGGAATGTATTTCATATATGTATACCTATAGAGATGTTATTATTCCTCTATACGGAAGTGTCGTCATTTATATTGTAAGTGTCGTAACTTATACTTGATGGGTTATTAGACGACCTTGGTGGGGTCATCCCTATATAAGTCATGTGGGTCAAAGGGTTATTAGACCACCCTATTAGGGGTAGGTCTTGTCAGCATTATGTTATGTGGTTAAGTTAAGGCCGACCTAGTAAAGGTTATTAGGCAAGTCAAGTCAAGCATAAATAGAGTGGAGGAGGCACTCTATTTGATCCTTCTATTATTCTCTCACACACTCATTGGAGAGTGGCGCACATGTGAGGAAGGAGGAGTAGCTTCTAGGAGAAGACTATCTCTTATGCTTGGGTTGTATCATTGCTCTATCTGTCTCTGAGGAAGTGGCGGGGTTTTTCACCTTCTTGGTTTTCCCCGATGAAACTCTGTGTCTCTTGTGTGCTTGCATTATTGTGTCCATGATTGAAATGCTGTAGATATGTTGTACATGTTATTCTCTCAGTTAAGATCCTAGATCAGATTGAAATATCTGGAAAAATAACATCCTTGAGGTCCCATGAATGAACTTGAACACTTGTTGCATTCATTTAATTCGAAAGAGTAGTTATAGTTTGAAAGAACTCTCTCCTTACCTTAGCTAGCATTCATAGAAAGGAAAGGATTATTTTATCCATATGCATTTGCATGGTTTAAGTCAGTCATCACACCACGAATTGCACTTCCATCACCTAACTGAGTAATACAACCATTAAAATTTAACTCGTTAACTCAACACACTTTAACCTCGCTTGAGGATAAAAAGAATTTGTTAGTTAGGTAGGACATCGGGGATGCATCCAAATAATTCCCCATTGTCATTATCATCCAAGACATAGCTATTGTCCTCTAGGGTGCTAAAATCCTCTTGTACTTGTTGACACGATCATCAACTAGTTTGTGGAGGGGCCTCTTGTTGTTTCAGGGGTTAAACTGCCACAAGATCAAGAACCAGATGGACTATGTGGAATGCCGCACTCCACTTAGCCCTAAGGAAACATCGATAATTGTCTTCCTTGTATTCTCTGGCCACCATAATGGTGATACAAGCGTGATAAGGCAGAAGCGTCGAAAACCTTTTCTGATGTGGCATGAACAAGGTAGCTTATTGACTTTTCTACTAGGGCTCTTTCACCCAGGATCCATTTCGGTAGAGGGATATCCTTCCATTATTGGTCTCTCATTTTGTATTGTTCGACTTGGATTTCATCACCTTGCGAAGGATACAACTTGTTGAGGTCTCCATCTCTTAGTTAGGATGTTTTGCTGGCTATTTCACCTTTTTAGAGGGTCTTTTTCTTTTTAATGTTGCTTGTTCACATTCTGGCCACTTTTGTTTCAGCTCACTTACTGTGATGCCGGTCCTAGTACAGGTTTTTGAGCTTTCTTTTTTGGCCTGTGATCCTTGTCTTTTCCTAGCTCCCCTTCTACATGCTCGGTTGCTTTAGGGTTTTTGAGTTCTTACATGGTCAGTTACCAATTATCTGATGATGTGTGATTGCCTCTTCTCCTAGGTTTTCGAGATGGTTGAGTTAGATGGTCTTCTCAAGGGACTGAACACCCCTTGATGGAGCCACTAACGCTTGACCTTAGGAGTAGTCTAGAGGACCACATGATCATATCATCTGTGTGGAATTTTCCGTTTACTTTGATGATGGTCTTTCAGGTTATATGGAACAATGGTACATTTGAGAGAGAGATGATTGGTTGTACCCCACCTTGGTTGATTGTCTTATGGTTTTTCCATTTTGTCGATAATATTTGTGTGGTACCTCGCCTTTTACCTCTTGGGTGTTTTACTCATCTTGGTATATCTTTTGATTTGTACCACCTTTTATGTTTTTGGTCTTATGGGTACTACGGTAGTTTGTCCACATTTGAGGTACTAACCCCTTTGTCCAAGTTGTTATGAGTCTTTATACCCACTTTGTACCACCCTCTAGACCTTAGTTAGGATGGTTGCTCTCTATCATACCTTATGGTGGTCCTATTTGAGTTACAAGAGGTAGTTGCAAGGAGCTATTGCATATAAGAGGTAGTTACAAGGAGCTATTGCATATATTTGACATTATTTGACCTTCCATCTCTTTGGCATGTCAAATAAAGGGTAGTTACAAGGAGCTATTGCAATATATATTTGACCTTATTTGTACCTTCGCCACAATGGTTGATTTACTTTTGGTCCTTACACCCTGTTGTTTATTGGTCTTGTCGTAGCTTGTGTTAGAAAAACAGGATCGCAGAGTAATAACAATAAACAGAAATGCAAATATAATCACACGCACATTACAAGAGAGACACAGATATATCATGGTTCACCCAACTTGGGCTACGTCCACACTGAAGTTGCTAGTCCTTATTATTATTCCATCCAGCAAAGTGAAGGGATACAACCTGTAGCACAACCACTACACTTCCTCTGCATTGTCTCACAGTCTCTCTTTCTGATATCAGAGATCTTTACAATGCATAAAACCTAATACATCATTTAACCCTAGCCGTGTTACAATCTCTTTCTTTTATAAGGGAAATACAATGGGAAAATACCACAAGTTACCCAAAACCGAACCCCCTGGGGATTGTGTCGGGATCATAACCAAACCTAGGGTATGGACATGGCTGAATAATAATATCTCTAAATCTGGAGATCAGGCTCCACAACCAACAGCTTGTACTTTAATTTTGGTCCTTTCATTTTTTTGTGGTACCTTGCCTCTCACCTTTTGGGTCTTTTACTAATCTTGAGATATATTTTGATTTGTACCTTGCCTTTTATCTTTTGGGTCTTTTACTCATCTTGGTATGTCTTTTGATTTGTACCACCTTTTATGTTTATGGTCTTGTGGGTACTATGGTAGTTTGTCCACATTTGAGGTAGTTACAAGGAGATATTGCATATAAAAGGTAGTTACAAGGAGCTATTGCATATAAGAGGTAGTTATAAGGAGCTATTCATGCATATATTTGACATTATTTGACCTTCCATCTCTTTGTCATGCAAATAACAGGTAGTTACAAGGAGCTATTGCAATATATATTAGACCTTATTTACCTTCCCCACAATAGTTGATTTAGTTTTGGTCCCAAGGGTTATGAGTCTAATTTATAACCACTCTTTTCTTTTTTACTTGTACCTTATTGGTTGGTTTTTTTACCCTTTGGTTGGTCCTTGTACCTTACTGGGGGCCATGAGTCTCTCTGGCCTCATTCTGCTGGCTGTTAGCTCATCTTTATTGTGGTTGTAATAAGACTTTTGACTATCATTGAATTTCTTTGATTGACCGTCCCATATCCCAGTCATCTCTCTCTCTGGTTTGTACTAACCCTATAATAGGATCACTTGGTTCCTAGAGTTGACTAGCCTCTAAGAAGCACAGTCATTTCTGAAAGTAACTCTTCAGAGTATATTACAGGAAATGTCTACACCCAGATAATCAAATATGTGTTGGTTATAAGGCTTAAGTAATAAAATTGTTGGTAATCAAATACGTGGAAGTCGACCTTGATTGAACTTGTGAGGAAAATTATCTTGGAGAATAAGTGTCCTCATGACAGAAAACTGAGTAGAACTATGAATTTATTTGTTGAACCATGACCTTATCATAACTAGAATAGATTTCTCCATATTTCCATTTGTGCTAAACAACACAATAAAATTTGAAACAACAAAAGGAAAGTTTGCAAGATGGCAAGCATTGTTTTGATGTTATAACTGTACTGTTCATGAGCACATTTCTAGGAAAGCAAAAAGCATTCCTGACTTTTTAACAAGAGAATATTTGACACAAAAGTGTGCCATTAATTTTTAATAAGTGGGCCTGAAGCAAGCGAGTACGAGGCAAGTGAGTGTAGAAGTTCAAAGTGGAATCCACTAGGCCCATAACCCACAAGTAAATATGAAAATCTCTGCTTGGACCGGAGGAAAAAATCATATCTATACTATCAATGATAATATGAGTTGGTTGGATTATATTCAAGACTGGAAACCTAGGTGGGAGTTGAGACATGTTGAAGTATTAGATGCTAACTTATAGGGATCTGATGCTTTTATTAGACTAGTGCCAGAACTCAGAAGAATGCCTATGGGATCCAGTATTGTACCATAGATGATTTATAACAACTCATTGAGAAAAGAAGCTGATGCAAGCAATTGGTTAACTCACCTATACCATGATCTTAACTTAATCTCGACGGAGGGCTCTAAACCTCACCCTGGGCTACGACTAGAACAACAATACTACTATATTAACCAGATACGTTCTTTGGAAGCATGGCCACATCAAGATGCTAGTCTCCAGTTTCCAAGTACTACACACACTTATGAAAAATATAAAAAACTATGGTGGATATTCTTGAGAAAAGAAAATACAGATAGAACATATTATACCTTGCTAAAGTTTGGACCGCAAATGACACATATCCATGAGGATCCTACATGGTTCGTCCCTGATTGGAATGGAGACTGGTGGCGGTCATTCGGCATCAACCTAAAAGCATTAGATCCAAGTGCTATTTATAATCTAAAATGGGAAGTTGTAGAATCTCTCGAATAGGTCAAAGATATTTTGCAGACAAAGCTTACTGAGGCTCAAATCCTTGGGTACTACGATAAAAAACAAACGACGGTGGCTTGTCAAAACCCACATAGACGTCCACACGCATCAGAATAGATGCGTGGTCCTGAGGTCTGTTTATTCAAAGGCATGGGTTGTTGAATCCAATGTCTTTCGAGAATTATATGGTCCCCCATACTCCGATGAGTTTTAAATATTTCAAAAGTATTTGGCTATGAGTGGGGCCTATTCATTCAAATTGTCATAAATATTGAAAAGAAAGTATTTGTAACTATGTCATGATAATATAAAGAAATCCCTACTTTTCTCTATGTCAATATGATTGAAAATCTATGTTATGAATTAAATACCCTAAGTCAATATTAGAAGTAATTATCCAAAGGCAGCATTAGTTGGAAGTATGACTGAAAGCTCCCATTTTTCAAAACAATTTACATGTTTATGGTTTCATTTTTGCTTAATTCAATTACTTTCAGTCATCTAATAAGACCATGCTTGAATAAGATTATACAAGTTCCCCCACATTATACAAAATATTGTTTTTGAAGATTTTTGAACACTTATTAACCACCTAAAATATCTTACTTTTGAAAGTCATAAAAACTTTTAGACGTTTTCTATAATGGTTAATGATTTTTATTTATATTATTATTGTTGATTATAAATATCTTACTATATGTGACTGTACTACAACTACTGAGTTGATGAACCCAAACTGATGGGATGAGAGAGACTTTAGGGCTATGACGACAAAGCTGATAGTTGGATGATTTGATATGGGAGTCAAGACACAAAGGAGCAATAAAAGAAAGCACATAATTGCGTGAATTTGTACTCATAAGAAAGATAAAGTGATCATCTTCCTCATTGCTTGAATGCCTACACGTTGAGAAAGGGAATGAGGATCAAGTAACATTATAAAAGGCGCTACATGTCACCTTTTAAGAGGCGCTGTGCCTTGTAGTTGTATCTAAACTTTTTTTCCATGGTGCAGGTAGAACCAAACAGGTATCTGTCAGATCTGTCTTCCTCGAGTGAGGGGAGTTTAGGAAGGCCAGAGGAAAGTGAGACATCCAGTAGTTCTAGAAGAGTTGTATCAACTAGATGTCAAAAGACCAGAAGAAAATTCGATAAACACAATGAATTTTTTCATGGCCGAGGGGCGTCATGTTCCTATGGTGATGAGACAAAAGACGACCTTGAGGTGCCCTTGAGGTATAAACATTTAGTGAAACAATGGGTACCCAAGGATCTTCCTCATCCGAACACAGATTTTTGTGTGGACGAGAGGATATATCAAATAGCACTGTCGTCAATACATGGTTTCGGGTTGTTCAGCATCGATGGCATAAGGGTCCCTTACAACACATGTACATAATTGATGCAGTATGTTGGACCCTGTTACAGCTACACAGATTAGATGCACCTGGTTCAATTTACAAAAAGTATGCGTAGCTATGGATAGTCAACAAACTATTTACAGTTGAAAGAGAGAAATCAAAATAAAGGAGCAACGTTGTACATGGATGGAAGGCCAAAGGCCACAGGGAATATTGCGGGGTTTATAAACAGTACACAACCAAGGTCTACAATTAAGTAACCAATTTACGAATTTGAGGGGCGTGAAGGAAGCCGTGTTTTTTTAGTTGCCATTAAATCAATATCTGCAGGGGAAGAGTTGCTTATTAATTACAATTTGAACCGAGTAGATACAAAAAAGATTACTATGGGAGTGGTACATATAACAGTTTAACCAACCTTTTATTAATGAATTTAACATATTAAGGATTTTTTCGTTAGTTTATTTCGTTTAAATTTTCCATATTTACTTCGCAGGCTAGTGATCGGGATAAAAACCCGCCAACAGATGGTTGGAGGAGTACATCTTCCTTGAGGGATCAAGAATACATATTTGTAATAGTGCAAATATAATAAGAAAAAATAGTTTTTTTTCCTTTGTTTTTTCATTATTAGTATATTGGTTTCATTCCTATAATGTTATCTAATTATTTCGTTTACATAATAATTTTCTCTATGTTTTTTATGCAGTCTAGTTCTGCAAGGGTCACCGTACCCTCGACGCAACAGGTATACATATTCAATGTAATAGTAAAAATATAATACTTAATAATAGTTTTTAATCGATGTGTTTTCTCATGATTAGTTTTGGATTCATTTAGGTGATCACTTTCACTATGTTTTTTATTTAGGTATCTGTAAGGGGTAGCTCTTAGATATTAGAAGATCGGGGCAAGTCACCTATGAGCATCGATCTGAGGAGTGGATCACGATCCTCTACGTTGCAGGTATAATTCATTGGAATTGTACCAATATAATACGTAGCATAATGTTTATTTTGTTATGTATTTTTCGTGTGTTTACTAGTTTCATTGCGATAATGTTTTCTAATTGTTTTTTGCAAGGGCCTAATGATCGGGGCAAGTCGACATTTGTGGATCATACGACACCATCGTCTAGGCACCAAGTAAACCTAGTTGTAATTTTAGGAATCTATCATGATCATAGATATGTTTTTTTAATATAATAATTTTAGGAATCTATCATGATATAACTCAATAGTGTTTTATATATTTTTGTTGCAGCCCAGCGAATCGTTTTATGAAATAGCATTAGAAGAATGTTCTGTAGATCCTGAAGTGGATGAGCTCATTAAAGATTCCCACATAATTGGTGAATCCACAAACCCGATTAACATGATAGACAAATTGTTGGAAAAATATAGTGCGGAACTCGTTTCTCTTCTAATCAAGATTCCACAGACAAGCCAGAACCTGACAAGGATTGAATTGTTGGAACGGAAATCTGAATCCTTGGAAGTAAGTTGAGGAATATTGATTCATAAAATAGTGCATTTATGACTTTATAATTTTCTCTTTTATATGATAGTACTGAATGTGTAAGACGTGGTTTGTATTTACAGAATTATCGAAAAACACACAATAGTTTTGGAGGCAATGTTGGCCCTAGCGAGGCTCGTGGAGATATGTGGCATCACAAGAAAATGACTCCATGTTCATCAACTACTCCTTCACCATTTTTGTTGACTGAATAATCGGAAACACATTCTGACACACCACGAACCCCAACTGTGAGCGCACCGGTCGCTAGTGACTGATGTACACTGGATCCTCCAGAAGAAGGGTTCGACATAGATCAGAATCCTGGTAATATTGATATCGACCTAGCTACATTTCTAGGATCTACCCGTTTCACTAGCATGGGAACAATGGAGGGAACAGTTTTGGTCGACGTAGATCTCGTCCCAATAAAGATTGATAAGGTCCCAGGTAATTAATATACGTTGATCAAGTTAGTGTTTATAACTTCATTATAATATATCGATAAAACGTTTTCTTTCAACTAATTATGATCATGGCATGATCGTTTCCCAGGAAATGTTGTTTTCTATAAAAAAATGAATCATGCATGCTTGGAGATCTTCAGGCCCACCATCCGAGAAAGGTGGGATAAACAACCAAAATGTTTAAAAGATGAACTCACTAATCGGTTGGTTGGCCTGTTTGGCAACAATACCTTCAATAAAGTCGAGGTCATGAAAAAGGCCAGACTACATGTGAAGGTTATCTGAGACCAATATAGGACCCCCTAGAAAACAACCCTAGGTATGAGCACCCTCCAATGATTCCACCAATGGAGTGGAGAGCTCTAGTGGAGGATGGAAGGGAGAGGGCTCAGAGAAGAGAAGGAAAGATAACACCGGGAACAGGGAGGTGTGCAATACTTTCCGCAATGTAATTCAAAACCTTATTATTATCGAATATTTTTATATCGAACTTGGAACATCTAATGTATTTCAACACTTGCATAGGCTACCAGACACATCAAAGGCCACAAAAGCAAGAGTTGAAAAAATAGATCAGCACAAGCTTGGGCCTAGTGGTTATTCCAATTTCGTAGCACGAATTGTAAGTTTTGAAAAACCAATAATTGCATACAAATAATAAATTGCAAATTATTTTTCGTTTTATTGCAACAAAAAATGTTAATTAAAGGATTTATGCAAATATGCAGGCTAAACGATTCAATGAAAAGGCCACTGAGGAATACATGAAGCTTGGCTTCAAGGAAGGATTTGGAGCTGTTGTTGAACGCCGAAAAAGCTTGTCTGGCCAAAGACAGTCTTATGGTACCAATCCATCCGGTGCACAGGTAAATAGAATCTATATACTTTATTGAATATTAACCGCTTATGCAATCTATTCATTATAAATACTTGACAAAAAATATTGACTCTATTTTGAGCAGGAAAGCAATGATCCTCCCAATGTCGAGGAGGGAGAACAACAAATCAGAGATCATGCTTCGAATCCTGGTAATGAATTTATTCATATTCTACAATTTTATGTATAGCATTGAAAATGGTGAACATTAATTGTAGTTGACCATATTTCAACTGCAAAGCATGTAGAGGGTGAAACTGTACAGGTTGAGCATGGACAAGAACATCAACTACATGATGTGGTCACACCAAGTAAAAAAACACCTTTGTAATGTTTTTTTTAAATGAAATAATTGTCATTACAATATCAAATACAATGATGTAACGTTTTCACATTGTTGCAGCAAATCCAAACCCCTTGCCACAAAATCCATGTCTAGATCAACACTCTAGGATGCATACATCACCACAAGCACATGATGAAGAACCAAGAACTGGAAGAGAAAGTCTAGATGTAGATGCTCCTCTTAGAGATTATTTACCAATTATAAAAAGAAGAAAAACTAGTAAAAAGAAGTGACTAAAAAAATGTCATCTAATTATTTTTGATAATAATATATCGTCCATGATTTTTGGCCTAATGAATGAATGTATGGCTTAATGTTTTAATGATTCAGTGTAGTAAACTATTACCTTTATTGAATGTCATTTTTTATTGAATGAATGTGTTGACTGAATGAATGAATGGTTTACTGAATTTTATCTTTTATTGTATGTATGTGTTGATTGAATGAAACAATGGTTTAATGAATGTTAGCCTTTATTGAATGAATGGTAGATGAAATATGGATGAATTTGCACGTATTTGTTTTTTTCATGTACATGCATTGGGTATGGGGAATTGAGAGTGATGTTGGGGGGGAGGGGACATAAAAGCTTCCACCTTCAGGTGGTTTTCCCTGTTCAGTAGAGAATATTAAATTATTATCGAAACAGAGAGGAGCTCAATGAATGGCTACGATGCTGTCTTTCTACAACCCACTCGCGTGTCATCTAAATTTTGACAATTTCTTGGAGCTTGTTGTGATCTCTGGTTGCTCATCATAACCAATTTTCATTTTCCACAACTTCAAAGGCTGAGTAAATGATGCACTGGAATCAATATCCTTAACCTTTTCTTTAATTTCCTTGGAATCAATATCCTTAACCTCACATTAAACCCTTCCAAAATGGTCTATTTACCATTGAAGCCTGGCTTCTGAAGCATGATATTTGCAACTAATCTAGCATACACCAACAACAATTAGAAACATTCTTCCTGTTGTCAATGTTCATCGTTTTTTAGGGATGCAACTTAACTAAGGAGATTCAAACCTGCAACCTATGTCTAGTCCCAAGGCTAACACCTTCAAGCTTGAAGTGCAACTAACAATGGGAGACCAGCTTCAAGCAGCTTGATTCATTCTGCGTGCATTTCATAGTGGAAGACGATGGGATACCACCTTGCTTGATTCATTATGCATGCATTTCACTATGCAACAGTCTCAAATTCTCTCTGCGCTTTCCCTCATTTGGTTTCTCGATTCAGCATGATCCATGCCCACTGTCCAAGGAGTGTTGCCAACGGTCTAGAGTTTCATCCTGGCAACAATGATGATTCATGGTATTATGTTTCCCTTCAGATGCAATATGACAAACTCAAAGCTCTCATACGAAGGTTTTTCTGACAAATGTGATGGTTTCAGTTTCTCGATTCAGCATGACCCAAATAGTCACATTTTTCAGACAAACATTCGCAGTGGACTATGAGTTTTCCATATTGTAGCTGAAGGGAAACATAATACCATGAATCGTCACCGTTTCCAGGATGAAACTCAAGACCATTGGAAACACTCCTTGGACGATGGGCATGGGTCATATTGAATTGAGACACTAATTCAGGAAAAATGCAGTGAATCTGAGACCGTTGCATAGTGAAATGCATGCAGAATGAATGAAGAGTACTGGGTGTCGAGAGAAATGGTTGTGGGACTTCGTATGAGAGGAAATGGCAATGGGAATTGATTGATAAGGTCAGGCTTGAAGGTGGTAGCCTTGGTACGAGACATAGGTTGCAGGTTTGAATCTCCTTAGTTTAGTTCGTACCCGGTTATTCTTTCGATGCAAATTATAGATTTTATTTATGTTCCTTTGTCAAGTTTATGTACCCTTTATGTGTTTTCTTTATTTTCCTTTTTTAACATTATGTATCCCCTTGTGATAATCAGAATTGTTAATATCGAGTCACTCAAAAATGAACGTAAAGAGTATTTGCATGGAAATATGTTCCATCCAAACCTATCAAGTGTACTTTTAGGTCAAAAATATTCTTGTAACAAAGCCCTGAAAGACGTTCGTGTAACATAGTGATTTGTGTTTGTAGGAATCCTTCAATTTACAGGGTGAAAATCATGGCCATAGAGCTACCACAGTTCGGAGACGTCAAAATTGCTAACCTAAAAGTGCACTTGATAGGTTTGGAATATGGAATATATTACAATTAAATCCTCTTTATGTTCATTCTAGAGTTTTGAGAAAACCAGAGATATATGAAACGACGCATTATGACAGTTCGACTTCATAGTCACCTCTTGAAATCAAGGTAAGACTAGTTGGATACGGTAGGCCAAGTTCATATGATAGGGGGAGTAGTTGGAGCAAATGAAGTAAAAGTTCATTTGCTTTGACTACTCTGCCTATTGACTGATCTTGATATTGTGTCTTGTAGATTATCCTTGTACCTTTCCATCTTCATCAACATTTTGCTCTTGGTTTTTTCATGCTAAAATGCTCCCCCTTATGTTACTTCAAACTTCAACAAGGTTCTCTCAAGTAAATTCATAGAAGGTAAGCATGCATCATCATTCCATACTCCCTCAAATCTCTCTCTCTTTCTCATTTTTTTTTGAATCATGCTTACTGCCTCTCCATCCTCCCTCTTCTAGAACATTACCATTTTCAAGCAACAAACTCCACAAATGCTTGGACTTCTCAATCATCTCCTCATTTTGAATTTTTTTTTAACGAAAGAACTCCTCTATTGCAATCATATTCAACACAATGTTGCTCTACTTCATCTCCACTGTTTTCCCTAAACTCTTATGGTACAACTGTTATATTTTTACTTATGGGAATAAGACATTCACATTTGCATCTTCCACTACTACATATAATTAAATATCATCTCCTTGCAACTCAACCATTGTAACACCACTCTCTTCTATAGTGTCATCTTCTACAACAACACCACTCACTACTGCAACATATATCCATTACAACTTTTCCATTGTTTCTTGAGTTTCTTGTACAATCTCGACCTTTACCCCCAATCTTTTCCTTATTGTATTTTGCTACAATTAATTCTTTTACACCTTTATTTGAAATTATATCAACATACACTTCCAAACAACAATGTTTTTTTTTTAATTTCCCAATGGTTTCGGATAACTGACGGTCACAACAAAGACAACCAATGACTTTGCCATAGCTCCAGTGGTAAAAGACGTTGGTGCCCAGCCATTTTCAAGTGGGATGGGCATCGGTTTTCCGACCTCCACAATGCACAAAACCGACTACTTTTCCATAAATCCAACGGCAAAAGACGTCGGTGCTCAACCATTTTCAAGTGGGATGGGCATTGGTTTTGTGACCTCCATAGTGCACAAAATCAACGAATTTTCCATAGATCCAATGCCAAAAGACGTCGGTGCTCATCCATTTTCAGTTTTGAGTGGCGTCGATCATCTGACGGTCGTAGTGAAAAAAACCGACGCGTATGCCATAGATCCGACAGCAAAAAGACATCAGATCCAAGACCTTTTCAATTGTGACGGGCGTTGGTTATCCAACCTCCTATGGTGTTGAAGAACCGACGACATCCGAGGCATCGGTTTTAATCCGAATTTGGACCAACGTTGAAAAAATATTGAGATTGTCAGATAGTCGACCACAAGATGTAGAAAATCTGACTTTGTGGCCGTCGAATTTTGGGTCCAAAAAACCTAGTCTCATCCACATCTAAGATGATCTATATATCTTTTCTTGAATCTATATCTAGAATGTTCTTTTCTTAACAACCTTCTCGTGATTCTTCGGGTTAATCTCTAGATGCATCTTCCAACAGTTTTCTTCAGTGTGACCATCGATGTTATAGTTGTTACAATGGTTTTTCAGATCCTACAACTAATGTGCCATGGCTATTTCCTTCTTATATTTTCCTTTCCACTTCTTCTTCCCCAACTTGAAAGCATCTTGGTTGTGTTTTAGTTTATAACTACTTGGATATCCTTTCTTATGGCCTATATTTTCCAGTTATTTTGCTTGCACACAGGCCTCATCAATTTTCCTAGGCTCATAAGATCATCACTTTCTTTCGTGGATGACTATGTAGACCCCATATATACTTGAAAAGTACGTCTAGATTCTTAGCTTAGATACCCAACATGATATCCGTGTTCCTGAATTCAATGGTGTACTCTTGCACACTATGCCCTTGTATTTTCCTGAAGTAATGCCAATGGATCCATTTATCCTCTACATACCCAATAGGGTAGAAAAATGACTTAAAGATGGTTTTGAAATCCTCCCACCTTGTTTCTAGTGGATCACCCTCCATCCTAAGAGTATATGTGTGGAATTCCCACCAAGTTAATGCATGTCCCTCTCATTTCATTCACATAAATGAAATCTTATGCTCTTCTCTATTTGATGGATACTAAAATAGACTTCAATAATTGTTGCAACCAATGATTCAACTATAAAGCATCGAACTCATCTTGGTACAGCTTGATATTGAATTTGACATATGATTCCATATTAAATAAACATTGGGAAGGGGTAGTGGCAATGGAACTTCACTTCAATTATTTTGGGCTCTTTACTTGAATCATTTTCTGGGTTTCCTTTATCTTCCAATTTCCCCTATAATTTAATATATGAGTTAGAGCCTCAAAAGTCACTAAAAGTTACAAAATTTCTCTGCATGGATTCCATGAGGTTGACATGTTTCATGAGATATAAAGGACTTCTATTTCCAGTTTTGTAAATCATTCCTCGTAATCACCTACTGCTTCTTCACCAGAATCATCCGCCATGGCTAGTGTTTGAAGGATTTTTCTTTATTTTGCTACTATATCCTGCAATTTCCAATAAAAATGCAAATAAAATCTCTCTAATACCAATATGATCATTAAAATTCCATTGATATTCCACCAGAATAGTTCATCACAACTGATCTTACAACTTAGTTATTTTTATTAGCTTATTTCCACTGAATGCTAAATAATTGAAACTAAAAGAGAAATAACTAAAAAAAACAAATACACAATCCACACCATCAACACAATATTTACAATGGGAAAACCCACAATGGTGAAAAAATCAACCAAAAATGAGGACTATGCCCTTCTCTTTTATATAGAACACAAATACAAAGATAGTGGTGCTCTCTATGAAGTTACCTATTACTATGTGGCTAGAATGGATACTATAGGATCTCCTACATCCTTTGTTATTCTCTAATATCCATTCCCATGCTACTGTTATACAATGGAACAATACCATAACATTGTAAGAATGCAACCCCTTCTTATCCTAATGGCTTGGTATTTAACATAGTTTGATAGTCCTCTAGTGTTAACTTTAGGGTTTTTGCACACCTCAATTTTAAATAAGGGTTACGATTTTGGGACTTCTAGATTGTTCTTGAAATTCCAAATGTGACTAGATCGACATGTATGAGAAATGAGAGCTGATGTGGAATCCACTCGATGCCATGGTGGTCAACTAGATTGGCCAACTTGTGGGAAGCATAACTTCCTCGTATAGAATTCGTTTGAGGCGATTCTTGCACCCTTGGAAAGGTGTCAAAGTGTAGAATATTGTCAAGGGCAATAGAAAAAGTGACGAAATTTTTGGCCCACAAAAAACATTTAATACTTCAAACAAGCCTCAAAAGGTTATGGAACCAAAATCTACAAAGTGAGGCCTACCCCTAAAATGGGCCATGCAAGCCAAATCATCAAATATTTCCACCCAAAAAAAACCAAAATAGATGACAACTTATATATTGATCCATTTCAAATCAACATGTTTGAGATTAGTTTTTGGGCTAGTAAAAAATCCTAAATTCCACATGATATATCTATGAATATGTTATGAATAAGGACTTGAAACTTGTACCACTAATAATTTTCTATGTCATATGAGTTTCCTCCAAGTTTCATTGTCTGAAACATACCTTGAAAAAGTTTGTATCGAAAATTCAAAGATGACACATTTTGAGAGCATCCAAGCTCTAATATGAAATATTATGCACCAAATTTGCCAAAAGAGCATAAAATAAGAAAGAGAGAGTTATCCAACACCTTGAGAATGAATAAAATAGATGGATAAAAAGATTCTTTTAGGGGAGAACCTCCTTATACATTGTAGCAAATACAAAATACAAGATCAAATGATTATATAAATGAATATCCTTTATTATAAATAGGAGATGAAGTGATCATTATGTAACCTAATACTAATCTATCCTAACCATAACTAATATACTAATATTGAATGATGGTTAGGGCCTTATGAATTACAATATAGTCATGATTAATTTTGAAGGGTTAATACTATGGTATTACATTTCTCTGCCCCTTGTGATAAAATTACCGTTAATGTTCTCTTCTTTTCAGTAAGGTTCCATGTCTTCATTCTTCAATTGTACCTACAATTATGTTCCCTTCACTCCAACCTTTTTTCATTGTTTCCTATCTTTGAAAACAATGATCAATCATTCCTTTGGAATACCTTGGCACACCTCCAAGGCATTTAGATTTTTATCATATTCTCTAACAATCAACAAAGGAAAAAATACATCTTATAACCAATTTAAGAAGAACATATGTTATTCATAAACATTCAAATTTCATACTTGAAGCATATATATCCATAACAAAAGAGAAAGTATTCAAATAACCCCAATATTTTGATGTATTAGAATATCTCTTCTTCATAAGGCTACTACATCGATATTTAGCTCATTGTATCATTTGACACACATTATATATAAATATATATATAATAACATGAATATATCACAATAGATTCATTAAGTTCACCTCTTTATTGTTGTTGGAACATGCATAAAATAGCAAAAGTGATATCATATATTTGAAATGACTGATGGTCTTAACAAACATTGTTTGCATTTAAACATAGTAGCACAAATATATGTGTTGTTAATAGACCGATCCATGAGGATCATTTATAAATATATTTGGGTAGGTATCCAAACCAATAATGTGACCACATAACTCCAACCTACCATAAATATCCATAAAAGATGGATCTGGAATCAATGGTCGACATGGTCAAATCAAATAATAATCAGTTAGTTGACTCCCTTAAATGGATGACTTCCACAATAAACTAAGTTGAGGTTTAATCAGTTCCAACACCCCCGCTGCAAACTCATGTTGGAGGAAAGAACAAATTACATAACATTCTTCCCTTAATTTTTTGCAAACTACAAAAGTTTATCAACTGCAATACATTAATATTTTCCAAATAAAATATGGAAAATTTCCACCATCAAATTGATCAAAATTCAATATAGTAATACTCATGGAAGAAGTATGAAAACATTGTCACCTTCAATCCACTAATAACCATGATATAGTACACAAGCACTTAAATGCAATTCCCACCATTAGAATGACTAAAATCATGTACAATGATACTTCCATGAAGAATGAACATTTTCACCTCAATCATTCAATCCATCAAATATGATTGCAAAATACTTCCCAAAATCATCCTAGTTAATCAATTAACTAGACAACAAGACATTGCCTCCAATCAAATAGTTGACTAAATAAGAATATAGTAATCATAAACAATCCCTTTCCCTCAATATAGTCTCTATCCATCAACCAATCGTTGATCATTTATAGAAATAAAATCATCCTCAAAAGCACCTAATAAATAACTTAGTCAAACTCAACAATTGACTGAAAAATCAAGTTGGGTTTACATATCATCAACCCCACCCCATTAAACATAATTGAGGGAAATTAACAACAAACAAATATCTCATTCGAAACTCAGTCTACAAGTATTTATAATCAATCCTAAGTCGACCACTTGAAGGGACCAATGGTAGGAAAGAGGAGCATTATACTACTGTACAGTTGAATAAATAAATTTGTAAGAAGTATTCAAACATTGGTTCAAATGATTCTATGACCATTCATTAATCCAACCACAAGTCAATCCTGGTAGTCGATACTAGTCCATGATTGTTTCTTTCACATATTTTATAAAAAGTTCTTAAAGAATAACTACCTTCTTTCCAAGAATACTAATTTATGGAAAAAAATTCTACAATTCTTATGGTGAGGATGATGATATCAAAAGGATTTATGTTATGTATAAAAAGAGGATGTAGGATCAGTTTTTGGTTTAGTTACAGGTGTAGAACAACTCTTGACATCAACAACAATTTCATTTGGAATAAAATTTTCAAACCATTTCATCTTAGGAACAACCAATTCATCAATATGTTCAATAGAAAATAAAATGGGTTTCTCTTCCATCAAATTGATCTAAGCTCCTCCTACAAAAAATAAAGTGTTCTTGTTGTTAGCAAGTAGGGTTACGCAATGAGGAAACAACATCATAGCCAAGACCTATTCTAGGTGGATTTTTATCAGGGGTAATTGAGACAACAATATTCCATCCATTCTTTCAAATTCCTCCTCAAATATATCCCATCTTATTTAATAGTCGAGATCCAATACTAGTGTTTTGTTTCTCAAAACTAGGAGAAATTACATCAATATTAGATAACAAAGTATGATAATATAAACAAACATCATCATCGTATTTCTTATGAACAACTACGATAGAAGCAAGGACATGAAAGGTAGAATAACTAATCAGTGAGTGTGTAAGATCAACATCAATAGATTTCTTTACAAAATTTTGTAGTTGTTTAAAATGTAAGTCAAGGTTCTATTTATAATCCTATCATCCATGAATGATTTCATCTAAAAACACTTTCAAATTCAATATGCTAATAGCCACAGTATAGTAAAAATGACCTTAAGCACATATCCCACCATTATAGTAACCAAAATCATGTACAATAATACTTACATGAAGAAGTCTAAACACTGTCAGCTCAGTCATTCAACCCATCAAATATGATTGCAAACTGTTGTCCAAAATAATCATAGTCAATCAATTGACTAGACAACAGAACGTCTCATTCCAATCAACTAGTTGACTAAACAATAATATAGTAATCATAAATAGTATCTTCCCATCAATATAGTTTATATCCATAAACCAATCACTAATAATTTTAATAGCAAGAAAATCAGCCTTAGAAAAACCCATTAAACAACTCAGTCAAGCTCAACAATTAACTGAAAAACCAAGTTTGGTTTACATATCATCAATCCCACCCCCTTAAACAGAAATAAGGAAAATTGGCAACAAACAAATTTATCAGTCAAAACTCAAAGAACAGGTATTTCTAGTAAATACTTATTCAACCACTCGAAGGGATCAATGGTAGGAAAGAGGAGCATTATACTGCTGTAAATTTCACGAAATAAATTTGTACGAAGTCTTCAGACATTGATTCAAATAATTCCATGATCATTCATCATTCCAATTACAGTCAATCCAATACTGGTAGTCGGTACTAGTCCATGATTTTTTCTTTCACATATTTTTTGCAATGTTATGAAATGATAACTGCAATCCTCCAAGAATACTAATTTTTGGAAACCTTCCTATGATTCTTATGGTGAGTATGATGATATGGAAATGATTTATGTTCTATATAAAAAGACGATGTAGGATTGATTTTCGGTTTAGTTACATGTATATAACATCCCTACAAATAAACAACAATGTCATTTGCAATGACATTTTCAAATTATGTAATGTTAGGGAAAAACATTTCATCAATCTTTTCAATAGAAACAACAATGGGTTTCTCTTCGAGCAACTCAATCTAAACTCCTCCTACAAAACACAAAGTTTTTTAGGTGTTAGCAAGCAATGGTATGTATTGAGGAAACAACATCTATCTAAAACTTATTTGAGGTGGATTCCACTCAGGGGTAATTGGGACTACAATAACATGTCTATTCATTCCAGGTCCTCCTCTGGTATATCCTATTTCATTTTGTTGATGTATATGTAACTTCGGAATGTATTTCACATATATGCATATTGTATTCCTATAAAGATGTTATTATTCCTCTATATGGAAGTGTTTGTATTCCTATAGAGATGTTATTATTCCTCTATACAGAAGTGTCGTCATTTATATTGTAAGTGTCGTAACTTATACTTGATGGGTTATTAGACCACCTTGTTGGGGTCGGCCCTATATAATTCATGTGGGTCAAAGGGTTACTAGAACACCCTATTGGGGGTCGGCCATGTGGGTCAAAGGGTTATTAGACCACCCTATTGGGGGTCGTCCCAATCAGCATTATGTTATGTGGTTAAGTTAAGGCTGACCTAGTAAAGGTTATTAGGCAAGTCAAGTCAAGTATAAATAGAGTGCGGGAGGCACTCTATTTGATCATTCTATTCTCTCACACATACTCTTTGGAGAGTGGCGCACTTGTGGAGGAGGAGAATCTACTGCTAGGAGATGTCTATCTCTTATGCTTCGGTTGTATCATTTCTCTATCTATCTCTGAGGAATTTATTGGGGTTTTCAACCTTTATGGTTTTCCCCAAGTAAACTTTGTGTCTCTTGTGTGCTTGCATTATTGTGTCCATGATTGATATGCTATAGATATGATGTACATGTTGTTCTATCAGTTAGGATCCTAGATCAGATTGAAGTAAATTCTGAAAAGCTAACATGGTATCAGAGCTAGCCTGAAAGAAGGCATGGTATGGCATGTATGACACTTGTTGCACTTGCGATGCTAGGGCTTGATATAGCAAAAACCAGTCATCGTAGCACTTTCGCTATAAATCCATTTTGGCAAATGTTTTGGATGTGAAACTTTTACAGGTCGAAGATTAGATCACCATGTACCTTGTGTCCAAAGGAAAACTTCTAATTCGTTGTACTTTGTGTTTTATGATCTGTACAATATAAGGTTTCTGCCTCTTCCAGATCTGAGTCATAAAAAGGTGACCCGGGAAAAAAGGTCATAACTTGGGATAGAAAGCTCGAAATGAAATTTCATAAAATGAGACGGGTAGTGCACAGACTGTATTTTCTCAGGTCATGTTTTCATAGGCCAAAACGGAACCAGTGACACGTGACACGTTGTACAAGTTCTCTCTCCTGTTTTATCCCATAAAGAGGTCACATTGAGACACTTGGCATAACTCTCTCTCGATACCACAGGTAGAAGTTTCAGAACCTATGCATTCATAATTTCGGAGTTACACCAGAAACAATCAGGTGCATATTTCTGCCAAAACAGAATTGGATTTTAAGCACATTCATTCATGGCTCCAGGAATTATGGTTTCGAAGAAAGTTGGAATTTTTGTAATCGGAGACCATAGCTGAATGCTATTCATCAAAATCGAAATTTAGAGACCAAGATCAGATTTCTTGGTTGGTCAGAAGGCCGGGATTGATCAGACCCTAGTTCATGACTTTGATCGGAAAAGTGGAAAATTAGGGCTTCTACAAAAATGGGAATTTTTGAAATATGTGACCATGGCTGGAAGCTCCTCAGAAAAATAGAAGCTTAGAGATTTGGATCAAACCTTTTGATTGGGAAGAAGGGTGGGCTTTATCAAACCCTAGTTCGGGGTCATGTCCAGTGAATCCGAAAGTTTCAAAGGCAAATTTGAGGGGTGAAACTTTGCAGTTTTCAAATTCTGAGTATGCCAGCTCCAGATCCAGTTCCTGCAAATCAAGTGGATTGGGTTAATCCTAGAAGAGAATGGATTGGTCACTTGCATAAGTGAAAAAGTTCCTGTTTCAGAGGGAGATAAGGCTAAGACCTTACATAAGAAGATTACAAGCAATCTCGACAGGTATGACTTATCTAGGTATGTTTCGAGATCTGTTCATGATTAAGTTTATGGTATGTTTGTCTTCATTAAGGTTAGTACAATCTTGACTAACTTTAGACTTGTCGTATAACCTTAATAAAATTATGAATGCACGATAGAAGATACTCGTTGATTAGGTTTTTGACACTTATGATTGTACTAATGCATTGTGGTGTTGTATGAGGTTGATGTTGTCTGCTAACATGAAAGGTACATCAAGAAATACAAATCATGTTCTAGTTCAAGAACATATGACCATGGTGACATGAAGACAAAGGTTCATCCATTGCCATGGATCACATAGAAGATCTACTTACGAGGTATGTATAACTTTGTTCTATAATGGTTAACCTATGAGATATGCAGGTTACTAGCACAAGTCATTGAAGAAAACAAGAAGACATTATGCGGGTATGTTAGACATAACTAGCTAGCATGCTAATCCAGGTATGTTTTTCCTATATCAAGTTAGAATCCTACCTTGTGTTAGGATCTATTAGATAAGTATACATGGCTTGATTGATAATGATTATTCATAGGTTTGAATAATCATGGGTGTATGCATATTATGTTTCTTACCTTAATTGATGATATGACTAACCAGAAGAGTCATGAACGTATAGGTTTGAGTAACCACGGGTTTAGGCATATTATGTTTCTTACTTTAATTTATGATATGACTAACCATAAGAGTCCTTGAATACTAATGCTTATTATTTCTATTTGAAATGATCATGACTATAGATGCTTAATATTATTGTGTTTTGATAGTATTGAGAATATACTAATAAATGTATGATTATGTATGAGATCTCGAGGATATCACAATAATGATACTTGTAAGCATGCATAGTGATCGAGGTTGGATATAAGTTCAAGGACAAGTAATCCAGGAAGAAAAGATCAAGAGGGAACACACTCCAATAGTTTCTACAAGGATGCAGATATTCAGAGGGAGTCGACCACTTCTCACAATCCACATCAGAATGGAGTTGTAAAGATTCAGAGGGAGTCCACCCAGCAACCAAACAAAGATAAGTATTTGAATTGTCATTTCTTACATATTTGCTTGTTTAGATAATATTGTTCAATGATGTATATGCTTATGTTCCTAGACTTAGGGTGTGTATTATGCATATTAGAATAATTGCATTAATGAACAATATACTACTAATTTTCATATGATGGGTAAGTGGCCTATGGCACTGTACAAAATTCCATTGCTACTTATCTATAATGAAACCTCTTTGCTGACATGTTGGGAGTAGTGCAAACTATTAACAATGTTCTGGTAGAGATTGGAAGGCATCTAGAAAGTTACAGGATATGGATGAATGTTGTATTGAATCATTGGCTTAAATAATTGCATGACTATATGACATATTTCTTTATGTGTAAGAATTTGTTCTGAAAACTATGAGATGTTTCTAATCATGAAATTTAACTTGTTTTGTAGGAAAGATCGTATACCTTCACCTACAAAAGAAAGAGTACAACATTTGTTCCAGCAAAAAAGATATATATTGAAGATATTGAAGTTCCCAGGATCTGGGATGAAGTAATGGAAGAATACCATGATCTATCGATCATGAATAATGATGATTGGGATGTGGTCCCAAACCAGAAGGGAAGTCTACCGTGACTTCCAAGTGGTTCTATAAGATCAATCATGTTGTAGGTGGCAGCATAGAGACTTTTGCTCCTGTAGCCAGATCCACTTCCATCAGATCAGTACTTGCTCTGGCTGCAGTGATGAAATGGAAGATACACCATATGGATGTCAAGATAGCTTTCTTGAATGGTGTAGTCGAAGAGGAAGTGTATGTGGAGCAGCCACTTGGTTTTGAGACACATGATGGGAAGTCATATGTGTGCAGATTGAAGAAAGCCTTGTATGGCTTGAAGCAAGATCCTAGAGCTTGGTATGGTAGGATAGACAACTTTCTATCCAGTTTGGGCTTTACCAAGAGTAAAGAGGATTCCAACCTTTACTACAAGGTTGAGGAAGGCAATCCAGTGATACTACTTTTGTATGTGGATAACCTATTTGTTACAGGTGAGGATAGATTGATTGCCGACACATAGCGGAAGCTTGCTGTCGAGTTCGAGATGAAGGACTTGGGGATGATGCACTATTTTCTAGGCATGGAGGTGTGTCAGAGTACAAATGGAATCTTCCCTGGACAAGGGAAGTATGCAGTAGAGATCCTGAAGAGGTTCGAGATGATGGACTGTAAGGCCATGGCCACACCTATGGCATCGAACCTTAAGCTTTTGTGTGATGGTTCATCTGATCCGATTGATGTCATGATGTATCGTCAGATGATTGGGTCCTTGATGTACCTAACAAACACGAGACCATATATTTTCTTTGTGGTGAACACATTGAGCTAGTTCCTAACGGATCTGAGGAGTGTTCACCTAGTTTCTATAAAGCATATTCTAAGGTACCTGAAGGTACAGTTGATTACGGGCTCAAGTATGATGCGAATCAAAAGTTTAACCTGCAGGGTTATGTTGATTCAGATTGGGAAGGCAATGCTGCACATAGGAAGAGCACTTCTGGGTGCTGCTTCAGTATGGGATTAGGTGTGATCTCTTGGTTTAGCAGGAAGCAGTCCTGCATAGCACTGAGTACAGCTAAAGCTGAGTATGTTGCAGCTTGTTCAGCTAGTTGTGAAGTATATGGCTTAGGAAGCTACTGTCTGATCTCCCACTGGAGGCTACTGGTATCTTTTGTGACAACCAGAGTTGTGAGAAGCTGTCTGAGAACCCGGTGTTCCACGATAGGTCAAAACACATAGAAATTAAATATCAATATATTAGGGATATGGTGCAGAGAGGAGCAGTGAAGCTCCTGTATGTTGCGATGGATGAGCATATTGTAGATGTGCTAACGAAGCCACTAGCCAGAGTGAAGTTCGAGTACTTCAGAGAGAGGCTTAGTGTTCTTCAGATCGATGACACTTCGAGGAAGAAGTGATGGAGACATTTGCTGAAGCCATTCCAAGCATGTTGGAAGGAGGATCCTTCACATGGCTGTGGATGTAAGCGTTGGATGATGAGCATCAGGATGATGCTCCAGTTACTTCTCTGTATATGTATGTGCATCATGTTGGATGCTTGATATGATCAGTTGGATCATTTATGTATGTATGCATCATGTCGGATGTTGGATATGATCAGTTGGATCATTTATGTATGTATGCATCATGTTGGATGCTGAATATGATCAGGTAGATCATGTATATTGATATGTATCAGGTATGATCAGGTGGATCATGTATTTGTATATGTATCAGGTGGATACATTGTATGATCAAGTAGATCATGTATGATGATATGTATCTGCCATATATTGTGTATGCATCAAGTGGATGCATTATATGATCAGGATGATCATGGATGATGAGCTTCATGATGTTGCTCCAAATAACATGCATCAGGACGATGCAGTGATGATGATCAAGATGATCATGTGTACATCAGGATGATGTATGGTGAGTATCAGGTTGGTACTCTATGGCCGTGGACAGGTTGTGCAGATAAGCATATAATAGCACCCTGGGAGGTTTGTAGATTCTCTTGCTAGGTTTTGCCGCTGGCATATAATAGCTCCCTGGGAGATCTGGAAAATGTTCTTTCGAGGTTTTGCTTTGGGAGGACATATAATAGCACCCTAGGAGGTTTGTAGATTCTCTTGCTAGGTTTTTTCGCTGGCATATAATAGCTCCCTGGGAGATCTGGAAAATGTTCTTTCGAGGTTTTGCTTTGGGAGGACATATAATAGCAACCTGGGAGGTTTGCAGATTCTCTTGCTAGGTTTTGTTGCTGGCATATAATATCTCCCTAAAAGATATGGCAAATGCTCTTTCGAGGTTTTGTCCTATGGCATGTAAGTAGAACTAGGAGATCTGGACAGGATGAAAAAGGCCTCAGATGCTCTTTAGGGTTCTTGCTTGACAAGACACTCTTTTAAGCTTTTGTGGTGGGGGTCACATGTAATAAGTCCTGGAGATCTGGACAGGATGAAAAAGGCCTCATATGCTCTTTAGGGTTCTTGCTAGTGAAGAGACTCTTTTAAGGTTTTGTGACAATCACATGTAATAGCTCCCTGGGAGATCCGATAGGTTGGGCTATGTGCCCATAATCAGTCCTGGGATGCTCTTGCGAGGTTTTGTGACACACGTAATAAGTCCTGAGGATTCCACAATATGGCCAATGATGAGGAAGACCTGCAGATGGTGGGCCTACATCCAGTATGAAAAAGGACTCGCTCTATAGAACTTCCTATGACGAGTAGATTCAAAGATTGATTGAGATATCAGCAGTGATGATGACGATGATACAGAGAAGAAGACTTGTGCTAGAAGACCTGTGTCGAGAAATAACTTCCTAGTTAAGAGGGAGTGTTGATGTATATGTAACTTCGGAATGTATTTCACATATATGTATATTGTATTCCTATAGAGATGTTATTATTCCTCTATACGGAAGTGTCGTCATTTATATTGTAAGTGTCGTAACTTATACTTGATGGGTTATTAGACCACCTTGTTGGGGTCGGCCCTATATAAGTCATGTGGGTCAAAGGGTTATTAGACCACCCTATTGGGGGTCATCCCAGTCAGCATTATGTTATGTGATTAAGTTAAGGTCGATCTAGTAAAGGTTATTAGGCAAGTCAAGTCAAGTATAAATAGAGTGCGGGAGGCACTCTATTTGATCTTTCTATTCTCTCACACATACTCTTTGGAGAGTGGCGCACTTGTAGAGGAGGAGAAGCTGCTGCTAGGAGATGTCTATCTCTTATTCTTCGATTGTATCATTGCTCTATCTATCTCTGAGGAAGTTATTGGGGTTTTTCACCTTTATGGTTTTCCTCAAGTAAACTTGGTGTCTCTTGTCTGTTTGCATTATTGTGTCCATGATTGATATGTTGTAGATATGATGTACATGTTGTTCTCTCAGTTAAGATCCTAGATTAGATGGAATTAAATTCTAAAAAACTAACACGTTTAACAATCAAGATACAATAACAATATTGTGTTTCTAAAAACTAGGAGAAATTACATCAATAGTAGTGAACAAATCCTGGGAAGATAAACAATCCTCAGCATCATCTTTCTTATAAAAAACTGAGCTAAAATCAAGGACATAAAAGGTAGAAGAATTAATGAATGAGTCTTGAAGATCAACATCAAGAGTCTTGTTTATAACCTTTTGTAGTTGTCTAACTTCTAATTCAAGGTTATGTTTGGAATCCTACAATCCATGAATGATTTCATCTTTCTAAATCGGCTACAATAAGAAAGAATCATAATATTATTTCAAAATATGATATTCAACAAAAATCCTATTTTTTTCTACTTGAAGAGTGGTAGCTTCTTCATGAATCTCATTGGTAGAGGCATGTAGGTGGGCATAATCATTTTCTAACTAGGTATTAGCTTCCTCCATTCTGAAATTTTTATCCTTCAGTTCATGTATTTATGAATGAGAGAAGTCTTTATCTTCCTTCTCCATGTCTTCGACTATATCTAACTTATCTCCAAATTCATCCACAAGGTTTTGGAATAAGTAGGTTTCTATAGTGTTTTCCGAAGTAAAATCCTCAAGAATTTATCGTCAATCCTTTGTAAAAAAACAGTCTGAAAAAAGAGGAACTTCATCCTCTATCTAGGTATGAGATCTCTCCAATTGAATCCCCAATATTCCATTTTCAATGTGCAACAAAGAAAAAATAGTCTACAAGTCATTCACTTCTTCATGAAGTCGATCATGACTGTTGTTCGGGAAATCTACCCTATAGCGAGGAGAGGGACACTACCAACTTCTGGGGTGACAGGTAAATACATAGATCATATCACATAGGCTTCTACAAAAGGAAAGAGATCAAGGTTTATGAAGGCATACCTTATTAACGACATTCGATCCTAGCTTTCGCTTCCTCCTTCGATCAATCCTCCACTTGATCTTCTGTTTGATGAACCTGCAATACAAAGATACCTTCCTCATCGTATCTTGACTGATATAACAATGATGAAATTTAAATGCAATTTAAACATCAAATACAATCAAGCATTTAATCCAAACAAATATACAATCCATTAGACATTTGATTGGGACAAGAAGGGTATTTCAACCTTTATTGTCAAAAGCAAATAATCAGTACAATTATACCTGATCATTCAGAGTGCTTGTGCAACCAGATCCTTGGCTCCTGCTCTTCAGACTAACTTTGAAATTCCTCCAGCATAACAACCCTTAATGCGTAGTTTCTCCTCCCCTCTCTCATCTATCCCCCTTGTATTTATGGGACAAGGTAGGTAGTTTGGATCGAGAGGTAGTTTGATTGGGAAGTTGCAAAACCAACTTGAACTAATCCCAATCCGTCAAATTAATAAATTTTTGATTACTTTTTAAGGTGTACACTAATTTTCTTAAGTGGAGTAGCGTTCAACATGCAACTTTCCTGCTTTACAACTAGCGTTTGGAAGATTTTTTGAGTTGTATGCTACTCTATTGAAGCAAAGTAGAGTATTTCAAAAGGAAAACACTACTTTATTGAAGTGGAGTAGAGTATTTCAGTAGGAAAACGCTACTATCATGCTTATAGGGTAGCGTTTTTTCCAAAAAGTACGTAAAATGAGAGTTTTTTTCTGCTGCAGAGGGGTAAGTCTAGTCCATTCATCATCTAAGGAAATCATGCTCTTCAAACCCAGTTGTCCTTTTGTGTGATCGACAGGTAAAGGTGATCACGGACGGAGAAGTACATATTTGACCTATAACAGATGCCTCCTAATGTGTGAGGTTAGAGGGAAGTGATGGCCGAAATACATTATAATTCCAAGTCAGCAGAGGAGCAGGAAACTGCAGAACCAAGTCACAAAAGTACCTGAAATAATGATCAAGGTCAGCGAGCGATTACAATCTTGACATCATATAATGTGTAGCATGATACAACATGATCTGCGATACATAACTAGGAGATGTATATATAGCATGGCCACTGAAATACAAGCGTGGATCCATGTTAGAATGAGAGATCATAGCCATAATGACAAACTGGATGTATGTCTCATGGAGAGCCATAAAATGAGTGAGGCTCAGTCTTGCGCAGCTTGGGTGATAACATAATGAGGTAATGCTATCAACATCCCAAAGTCTTCATCCAAACAACCCCAGGTACAAACCCTAACCATGTGAATAAATGAGTTGAAAGTTGAACATGGGGGGTATCATTTGATTACCAATCATTGATGTATACCGTTAACAAATGCGAGGGATTCCATCGGTAATGATAATGGGGCCCAAGGTACCTAGTACGTTCCAACAAGTGTCAATAAGTGGACTTGACATCAAACACTTAAGGAAACTGTCAAATAAGAGACATTGATGTATTCTCATAATTTATCAGCAAGGGAAATTGCCACTGGTGACTGCAATCCCCAAGGTACTAACCAAAACTCTAAACTTCATTCCCAGAGCAAAATGAGTTGATGTCGATGGGAAGAAGTCCGTTGGAAGGGAGTCCTTAACCCATCCTCCATCATCCAACACGAGGAACACTCAAATGGTATGAGCTAATGTGGAGTAGTGCAAGTAACAAGACTGACACTAGGATGGCCAACACATGAGGTCAAGGTAAACTGGAGAGTGGTCGACATAGGTTGTATCCTTGAACAGTGAGCACAACACAAAGTGACTTAGGCAGTTTTCAAGATGGTGGGGGTGTGATATAAGCCTGCAATGTAGGAGACATTAGCAGACCCCCCATATGGTTGGAAGAATAACCAACCGGGGGAGTAAACAACTCAGAGATCAGGTTCACCCTAAGGTCAAAAAGTAAACTCAACTGAAATGATAGACTCAAATAGGTGTTGTGTTCAAGGATAGGACTGAAAGAAATACCTTTGAAACTATAAGATGTGATATACCCTTCTTATCCCTTATTGTTTTTAGATAAAATAATACCTTTCTTGTTGTTTTAATGAGTCCAATAAAGAATGAAAACTCAATAGATCCAACCATGTAAAGTGTTTAGCAAGCCCATGGGAGGAAGAATCAGGACCTTCTTCATTGTTTACAGAGTTTGAAGAAGAGATAGAAGAATACTCTATAATACTGATCTATGGATTTTAATATCGAGCCGAGATCTGTTCTTGCTCGCCGGTGTTTTCAATTTTAAGGAGTTTGAAAAACTTAAACAATAAATCCATTCACCTACTCGTGGATTTTAATATCGATCCCAAGTAGGTTAATGCTCGCCGGTGTTTTCCTATTTATAGAGTCTAAAAAACTTAAACAATCCTCTATACACCCTCTCGTGGATTTCACATCGAGCCCGAGTAGGTGAGTGCTCACTTGGTCTTTTCATATTTCGAGAGCTTGAAAACCCTAAAGAAGGCTCCAAAAGGTCCTTTTTCATAAAGTTATTCTCCTCCCCCGAAAAAGTGTAAAACAATGGAAGAAGAACTCTTATAGCCACAGATGACTAGAGTATTCCTTTTTTGTAAGTAATCCACAAAAGTTCAGAAAAGGGTTAAAATTATACTTAAGAGGATGGGCCTTCAGTTCCTTTAATGAGCTTGAAGAGGACAAGTTTGCTTGGCAATCTTGTTTAGGTTTCAATAGTCCAAAAAAGAGCTTAAAATGACTTAAAAGACAGCTTCTAGGATCATAACTGATGACCTGCCAAAGACTAGGATCTCAATAACCAAGTTAGTATTAATGACAAAAAATATTCAATGACATAAAATTTCAACCATAAAGTACTTAACGTGGTCCGTCAATAGAGAAATTAAGTCATAATAGATTGATGCAATGAAAATCTAGTGAAACTTTGAGAAACATAGGTTAAATTCATCTCATCAACATTTATAGGTGTTAATGATTAAATAGAACCCTTTTTTTATGAAATTTGAAACTATAGACTTTCCAAAAAAGTGGGTAAAAATCAAATTCAAATTCATATATGTAATTTCATTTTGAAAAAATCAAATATCACATTTGGAAATTTGAAGGGAAAGTTTTGGAGCAAACCCTTGATCTTCATTCGTTCATAGCGCTCAAATCGGGCCACCATTCAACCTCCAACCTCTTCCAAGTAAGCTATTTTTATCCCTACATGCATTTTGATTGTTCATTTGTCATTTTTCATGCTTAAAAACACTTATCTAGCCATGCTCAAATTGTGATTTTCGTGTACGCTACTGTGTAATGGTAGAGTAGAGTATTTTTTAGGGTGAACGTTACGTCCAAACGTGACTGTGTGCATATAGAGTATCATTTTCCCTTGAATATGTCTAAAAAATGGTCAAGAACTAAAAATTGACCTTTCTTTTGATAGGATGGCACTTATTTGGAGGGAGAGAGAGCATGAAGAGATGGATCGGGTGGCTATGCAAGATCCTACCACTTTTCATGCGCTTAGAAGGTGTGGTTTATTGAAATTCTACCGAAGTGTAAACATGAGGGCACTCAACCGCTTACTTTAAAGACTCATCCAGCATTGGGATGCCGATTCCAATGTGTTCAATATCCAGGCAGAGACCCTGGACCTCACTGTTGATGACATATACTTCATTACAGGGCTCTCTAGGAGGGGAGATCATGTAAACCTGAAAGGGTCCTCACGCAATGTGGGTGTCATGTTTGTGCAAGATTATGTGAATGCCTACTGTTTGGAAGGTACTGAGAAATGTGGAAGTTAGATTCTCATTTCTAATCTTACAAGCTTCCCTCTCAAGGTTATTATAAGTATGTTGAACCAAATGGGAGGGAGTGCCACACAGAGCTTAGCCTCAAAGTACTACATGTACATTGGTATTGAATGCTTGCAAAGTCATGTGTATGATTGGTGCACAAGTCTCTTAGAAAACATGAAGCTTCAAATCTCGGGGTGTAAGACCAGAAGAATGAAGAACTTTGGATATGGCAGCATCCTTTGTACCTTCTTCTTCGAGAGGGTACCTTCTCTTAGCTTAGGAATTCCATTTCCCCCAGTCATTCCTCGTGAGCCGAGATTGGGCCATTGGGGTGACATTTTTCTCCACCAGGGTGGTGGTGAAAGCCAGTTTTGCTATCACACCAATGATTTATGGGGATGGTGGGAGAGACAGGTGCCAGCATTTGAGCAGTTTTCGTATGTTGGTTTAGACTTCCATCATGATCCAAAGTTAGTACTTCCTCTAGGTGGTGCCTAGGGAGACATAGGTATGTTTATGTTTTGAAAATTATTCAATTTTTTCAATTTAAAGTATATTATTTTTATGATGAGTTTGAAAATACAAAAACAATGTGTCGTATGTAGATGTTGGACTAGTTCGTCCCCAGGGACATCCTACTACTTTCATGAGGCCTGTTGATGTGGGTGCAGTTGATGCTACGCTAGGGGCTATAGAGAGGAAGATGAGTCGATTGACTCATGACATTACCACATATCGTATTGAGTGGATGCCTATAGACATGCAGGAGGATGTAGTCGGTGTGCCCCCGGCCTAGATTAGACTGCTGCAGAAGGTAGCCAGGCTGGTCATATGTTACCGAGAGGCAGTGGATGCCGATGAGGCCCCACCTTCTCCATAGGAGAAGGATATTTTATGTATATTTTGAGGCCATCGAGCCCAATTTTGTATCTTATGATATGACTTTGTGATAGACTTATGTTCCAAACTCATACTATTTTTTAGTACAGTATCAGCTTATATTTACATGTGTGTGTTTAGGATGTGTATGATACAAATGCCAATCTAAAACATAATTTGCGAATGAATAAGATAATCCATTCAAATTGACTGTAATATGTTGATATATGATGGAGTCAAACTGTCTTTCCAATAATTTAACTCGCAAAAACTGTCATAGCAAAACAAGATCTCTACTCTGATAAACACCCATCAATTGAAATACAACTAGTTGCGAATCAAGTCTTACCTCCAAATGTGAAATGCCCTGGATGAGAGCATCCCGGGGAAGTTCTATGACCGCACTGTACTTAGCTACATTATTCATTGTGGGACCTAAACAAACCATTTGGCCAGTCGGTGAGTAAATGACCCAAGCTGCTAAAGCCAACTGTTGGGTGTGGCGACTGGTGCCATCAGCAAATCCTAAAAAGTGTTCAGTCGACATCTGAAACACGAAGTGAGAAAACATACATATGGTCAACTAACGATCACAAGCAAAAACTAGTTCTACAAAATGTACAACTATAATACATGAAAAAGCACAAATGCCTAAGTGTAGTACTTCTTCAGGTAGAGCCCATTTCTAGGCTCGGGAAGCTTATTATCCTCGTAATCTATTAGCTCATAAGCACCTTTCTTCAGTACCTTCAAGATTATATAAGGACCGAGCCACATGGAATTGAACTTTCCATCCCCTAAAGGTTCCTTGTCCTGATCCCAAAGTAGAACAAGTTCTCCTTCGAGAAAAACCCTAGGTCTGACAGACTTATCATACTATCCTTTGACTCATTTCTTATGGACCTCGTTTGCTGTGAGCACATCGTGGCATTTCTCGTCTAGATATTCTAAATGTAGCAAACATTCCTCTAGTACTAAAGTTTCTGGTAACAGTTGGACAACCAACTTTAATGAGGGAATCTCGCATTTAATCGGAATGACTGCTTCTATCCCATGCACAAGTTGGAAGGGAGAGAACCTGGTAGCAGTCTTTACATTTGCTCGATAATCCCAAAGAGCAGGATACAACATGATGTGCCAGTTATTTCTATTGACATTAACGGTTCTTTGTAGAATAGTCTTCAAAGTTTTGTTAACCGCTTCGACCTGACCACTCACCTGTGGATAGAATGAAGACGAATGCTCCTAACGAAAACCTAGCATGGTATAAAGCTCGGTCATCATGTTGTTCTGAAAATGACAACCGTGATCTGTCATGATCACTTTGGTATGCCGAACCTTGTGATAATCTAATTGAATATGAAATAAGTGGTGGTTTCTCCATCCTCCTTAATAGTAGGCATTTCCTCGGCCCACTTGGTGAAGTAGTCGACGACAACGATAATATAATGATGGCCTCCAGCCGAAACTGGATTACAATTCATATAATCAACCCCCCATTTGGTGAAGGGACCTGCTATGATCACAGGATGAAGAGGAGATGGATGTGCTCTCATTTTTCTGGTGAAAAACTGACATGGACAGCAGCGTTTCATAGCTTCCACAAAATCTTTAAAGGTTGTGAGCCAAAAATACCCAGCACGCAGTATTTTCTAAGTTGTTGCCAACCCAGAAAGATGACCCCCACAAGATCCACCGTGAGAATCATTCAATACTGATTCTGCTTCTTCTAAAGTCAAACAACGTCGCAAGATGGATTCTATCCCACGTATGTACAAAGTGTAAGAAATACTGAGATAGTTTTGCGCATGACTTTTTAGTTTGCGTCGTTCTTCTCTAGAAAAAGTGGCAGGACACCTCAAAGTCTGGAGATATACTAAAATATCTCCATACCATGGGTCAGAGGAGGCAATAAGGAAGATATGTTAATCCGGGAGTGATGACTCTTCTTCAATATGCACTAAGTCACTCGGAAATTCTGAAATTAATTCAGTAAACACTAGTGATTTCTTCGACTTGGCAGACTGAAAAACCAAATCAAACTCTTGCAGGATTACAATCCATTTATTGTATTTCTCACCGATGATACGTCGAGTGAGAACATATTGAAAAGGAATGACCTCTGCAATTACAGTAGTGGTTTGTAAAAGGATATAGTGACGAAGTCTCTACACCGCATAGACCGCAGCTAGTGCTAACTTCTCAACATGTGAATACTTAATCTCAGGAGCTATCAATGTGCACGAGAGATAATAAACGACATGCTCTTGGAGTGCGTCGTCCTCCTGAACTAGTACTATGACAATTATGTAAAGTGATGCCACCAGATATAAGAGGAAATCCTTTGTATAATCAGGTGGGCTTAACAAGGGGGCTGATAGTAATGCCTTTTTCAAGGCCTCAAATGATTGTTGAGCAGCCTCATCCCACAAAAAGTAGGTATCTTGTTTAAGCAGTCTCATGAAACCCTTTGTAATTTTGGCATAGTTTATGATGAAACGTCATAGGAAGTTAGACATGCCTTGCGAACTTTGGAGTTGTCTCAAGGTGCGAGGAGGAGGCAAATTTACAATTGCCTCAACTTTTAATGGGTCGACCATTATGCCACAACTGGATACAATGAAACCCAGTAATCGTCCAGACTCAATGCAGAATACACACTTATTAGGATTCAATCGAATCTTGTATTGTCTGTACCGTTCAAACACAAGTATGAAATGAGATAGATGATCCCGTCTCTTGCGAGGTCGCGTCGGGAGATCATCCAGGTAGGGTTCAACTATGTGCTTGATATCGTGAAAATCGAAATTCATTGCTCGCTGGAAGGTAGCCCTAGCATTTTTTAAGCCAAACATAATCTTTTGATAGGAAAAGGTTCCCCATGGGAAAATAAAAATTGTTTTATGTTGATCCTCGGGTTTGATTTGAATTTGATTATATCCTGAAAATCCATCCATGAAAGAAAACATCTCGTGTCCCGCGCACGCATTTATGATCTAGTCAATAACAGGTGTGGGGTAGTTATCTTTCGGACAAGCTTTGTTCAGATCCTGGAAGTCAGTACAGACTCGAATGGTACCTTTCTTTTTATCAACCAGAACAGGATTTGAAACCCATTCCATCATGTCGATCAGATAGATAAATCCAGCTTTAAGCAATTTTTCAACCTCCTCCTTAATGGCGGCCTCTTTTCAAGGATTCACTGGATGGATCTTTTGTCTCACAGGTTTTGTGTTAGGATATGTTTTGATGACATGGTCTACGATGGCAGGATCGATGCCTGACATCTCCTCATCAGAATAGGCAAAGATATCGCGGAATTCTTTAAAAAGTTTGATATACTGAGAGATCTCCTCCGGAGAACAATCTTCTCCAATAAAAAGATTTTCCACGACCCCGGGTTTGGTGGAAATGTTAATCGAGATGGTTCTCGATATATTAGCCACATTCCCTTCAGCGTAAACAGTACTTGAAGTGGAAGAGGACAAATCAACATTCCCACCAGCTCTCATCGAAAACTCTCCTCTCTCTATCCTGTCTAGATTTGGAAGCAGGTAAGATCTGTGGTGCATGTGTTCCCAAGGCTGGTCCAAGCCCATCATGGCTTCCAAAATGGTTTCGTCAGAAGGAAAAACCATGCCTAAACAGTCAAAAGAGTGGATCGAGTCTACTGACCATGCCAGAGTATAGTCCATATCCGACTCAGTAGAGACTGGCAGAGTCACGATATGTTCCATTGCAGCATGTTGTGCTTCCATGTATGCTACTTCTGCAATGGATAAAGGCACTAAGGGTTCTGATACAGTAGGAAGGATCCAGAGATCAGTCCTTAAACTGACCGTGAGATCCAGAGATCAGTCCTTAAGGGTTTCAGTAGATGTACCTTCATCAGAACGCATAAAAAGAACAGGAGAGGGTAGGTCAAAAGTTCCTATTAATGACCCATAAAGCCCTGCTCCTAAACTCTCTCTTACTGGGGTAGATTGATCAACTAAAGGAATAGTGGATTCCAATGAAGTCTAGTTTTTTTTCTGAGAGAATGAAAGTTGATCGACTGTGATGATCTTACCTTCGTGAGGGAACATAACAACTCGAAAAACTGTCGATGCAATAGCTCGCATGGCATATGTCCAGCTCCTGCCTAACAGCATATTGTAATCAAGCAGAGCATCCAGAACTTTAATCTCTACAGCAACTGTCTTACTGGCCAGTGTGATGTCGAATGATGGCAAGACTTCGTGTGGACGAAAGGTTTTTCCATCAAATCCAGTAAGTAGTGTGTTAGAGGGGGCTAACTCAGAAGAACCCAAGGCTTTCTAACAAGAAATCGACATTACGCACGTAGATGCGCCCTCGTCAACGATAGCTTGTCCAATGGTCATAGGACCATGAACTTACTCTATTTGAAGAGCAACGTGGTATGGAAACCAGTATTTGATATCAGACATATCAAAATGCCCAGTCATGTTGGATGATTCCATACTTCCAATCGTTGCAAGAAGTGCATTTCTTTGTAATGGACAACTTTGCAAAACTTCTAAGGTGGACATAGCACAAGGGGTCTGGGCTAGATCTTCAACCACATTGTAGTTGGCAGCAGCCCGTGTGTTTGGATTGTGCGAAGTCCGTTTCAAGACACCTTTCATGATCTTGGTTAGTGGGTCCACAGGTATGTGGAGAGGAGTGGAAGATTCATGAACCTCTTTATCCTTATTCTGCAAATCTGGGGTATAATTTCTTGGCCACATTTGTAAAAGAGCATCTGAGTTAGCCATATTAATAAAAGTTTGATCAACTGAAGCATGGGTGGTGCCCCCAGCATTGGAGTTGCCAGAAGCTGATCCCTACCCTTTGGGAAATGGACCTTTAAGGATGACAGGTTTATTTTCTTGAAGCAACTTCTGGGCTTCTTCGATTAGAGGGCATTGGTGAGTGAGGTGGTACTGCTTGCAAGCTTGCAAGGGAACTTGACCTTCTTCTTTTCTTTGTTACCCTCCTTGGAATTTGTTTGTTTTTGGGCTTCTGTTGGTTCCCCTCTCCTTTCTTGCCCTTATTTTTGTTGTTGGGCTACCAAGGTCCCTTTTGATTAGTCTGAACCTGCTGTACAGATTCAGTAGTAGAAGGAGAGGTTGTGACAGGAGTCACTTCTGTAGTCGACTATTTGACCGATAAGGCATGAACCTTTTTAGTCAATGCTTCAATGGCTACAGAATCAACTGAACCTACCATGCCGTCAGCATGTGGTCCAGGTTTTGGTCTACCTAGATGAATGTTTGATCGCGGTGCATTAGGTATAATCTCGTAAAGGAGCCTAGACTGAGCGTAAACCAAATCTAGTTGCAGGGTCCTTAAAATGGCTTCTTCTTCTTCCGATGACACCCCAGAAGTAGCTACTTCCTTAGAAAGATAAGGAAGGAGTGATTTTAGATACCACTCTAATAAGAATTCTAGGGGGATATTTCCCTTAATGAGCCTCTTCCATCTTCGCCACTCCTGAATGTGATCAGATAAATGGGTGGCTTTGTTTTGTCTAAAGGTAGACAAAAGATCTGTTCTGGCATCATACCGAACAAGAAGCTGGAAGTGGTTCAAAAAGACTACGGCGAGATCCCGAAAGTTAACAAAGGTGGTTGTAGTTAACTCAATGTACCATTTGGTTGCAGCACCAGTAAAGGTTCTTTGAAAAAGTCTCAACCTAATGGAATCTTCGTTCAATGAGTTCGAAGAACACCAGAGATGAAAAGTGGTAACATGATCACTAGGATCCTCACCAGTTTTACCTTCGAATTTTGGAATGTACGGAGGTAGTTTAGTGGGACCTGGTGGCCATGTAACGTTATGGAAGACCAGATCATTCGTTAACTTGAAAAGATCTTGCAAATTCAGAGTTTCCAGAAATGGTAAATGGGGTCTATAAGTTGGCATTTGATAAGCTGGAGTCATGAAGGGGGAACCTCCCATAATTTGACCCATAAACTGTTGGTTAGGGTTTCCCCCAACCATTCGTTGGTAGGGGTTTCTCCCAGCCATCTGCTAGTAGGGGTTTCCCCAACCATCTGCTGTTGTGTGAAAGTGTTGTTGAAATTCCCCCACCCAAATGAAAGTGGGTTGGAACCCTGTGCATTTGTCCACTGTGGATAAATGTTAGCCCCGCCATATTGTTGGTTAAAAATGTTACCCCTTCCTTTAGAAAACAAAGAAAAAGGGATATTTCCTGCATGTATGTTACTTTGATTCATATTGTAACCTACAAAGGTGTTAAAACCATGGGTATTCGAGGTGGACGGCAGAGTCATGGTACTCATGACAGGCATAGTTGCAGAGGCATTCGGACCTACATTGGGTGTGGAAATCCAAGTACTATGTATATGGTATGACTGTTGAGTCGCATGAGGTGGGGTGACATTCACTACATTATTGGGTCCAAAATTAGGTGTGGTAACTAAGGCGGATGTCAAAGATGTTGATCTTGGCATGCCTAATGTACCAGCATCGAAACTGAAGGACGAGGTTGAAGCAAAAGCTGTCTGCGATGAACTCGGTGTAGCAATGGAAGAAGGATTTACAAAAATTGTATTCATATCCATTGTGAGAGTTTGTGGAACTCCTTGTTCATCTCCTGGGTTAGTCATAATATGCACAGGTGTGAAAAAATATGCACTATACTCCGATTGTTGGAAACCAACAGGTACCAGAAGCGGATCGTTAAGTTTGGTAAGAGGAGGGTTAAAAGGAGTGTAAAATCACTAGAGGTAATATCCTCAACCTCAACAGTATTAAGAAATTTTTGATCTGGGGTTCTAAGTTGTGGTTCACTAGGAACCTCTATTTCACCAGTAAGTTCAAAAATTCCACTAGAGTCAGTCCTCCGTCTTCATGGTGGCGGTAGTGGCTCCACACTGGGTGGGGGAAGGTTTTGCAACCTCCGAGACCTACGAAGTTGTTGGTCTTCCACAATTATATAAAAATAACACTAAGTAAAAACCTAGTGGCCACTAGGACTAAGGGGCAAACAGCATACCACTAAAAAATCCTAAGTAATCAAACCAATCAAACGGATAGCAAATACTCTCGGAAGTAAGTCTGGGATGATTAGGGCCCAGAACAAACTAACAAAAGACTCTTTTTCTTTTTCTGTTTATGCTCTTTCCAAAATGAAAACTAAGCAAACCTAAAACAAATCTCTTTTTTTCTTTTCTTTTCAAATTCAAAACAAAGTAAACTATGCTACTTCGAAATGATCATAAGCCTTACTACTTTAAACTACCAAACTCATTTTTTGCTTTTTCTGATATACGTAAAAGAAAAAGAACTCGAAAATGGAAGCAAGTAAGACCTAAAAGAGAAATGTAAGGAAGGAAGAGCAACTCTAAGGCTCACAACAATCAACTTGATGTTTTGACAAAGACTTGTCCTACAAGTTTTTTAAAGAGAGAAAACCTTGGGCTTGGAAGACAAAGTGGAAAGAAAAGAAGGATAAGAGACGCTTTAAAAAGGAAAGGCAAACTTCAAAGGTTGCTCCAAAGCATCAAGAACCCTAAAAACACTAATCCAAGCTAACGGTAGGCAAGCAAACCAAATATGGCCTTACAATCACAAAGACTCAAATGGAAGCAAACTAAAAGACTTCAACTTACTTGAAACTGAAACTGACAAAGCAATCAGGAAGTGTCTAGACTCAAAAAATTTTGAAAACACCCTAAGGACTCTTGGGATCAAACCCTAAATCAAAGGCCAAAACACCATCAAAGTATGATTAGTGTTGCAACAAATAACAAATGTGGTAAACAAAAGTCTGTATACCTGCAACAAGCATCTAGGGTACAGGAGTGCAGCTACGTCCAACAAGGAGCAAAGCATGGTCTTCAAAAAGAGCCACAAACAAACAAGACACCTCAAAAGTACTCAAGCAAGTAAAAGATGACCTAAGGGACTTAGGAGAGGTAAAAAAGACTCAACAAAGGCATAAATACCTCAAGGATCAGTTAAGAAGACAAGAAAAGAGGCTAGAAATCAAACCAAACAAGTGGAAATCAAATCCCAAAAGCAAACAGAGACTTACAGGAAAAAACTCTACTGTGTAGTATAAAAACCTGCGTACACTGGGAGGTGTACCCTACTGTGCAGTAAGGAAAGTAGCATTTTTTAGCATGTGTACCCTACTGTGCAATAGGTGAAGTAGCATTTTCAGCAGGTGTATGCTACTCTATGCAAGGGATACCAGCGTTTTTTTCCAGAGAAGGCTTGAAACAAGCTTTAAAACTTCAAACTGGGACGATTCAAGCAATGGGAATAGGCTACAGTAACCTACCAAGCCTCTCAGAGGATCAAAAATATCCAAAATTACTGGAAGGAAAGTTAAATGAGTATCCTAGAATAGAAAACAACCGGTCCCCAGTGAAGTCGCCAGTCTGTTGTTCGGGAAATCTACCCTATAGCGAGGAGAGGGACCCTACCAACTTCTAGGGTGACCAGTAAATACATAGATCATATCACATATGCTTCTACAAAAGTAAAGAGATCAAGGTTTATGAAGGCATACCTTATTTACAACGTTCAATCCTAGCTTTTGCTTGCTCCATCAATCGATCCTCCACTTGATCTTCCATTTGATGAACCTGCAATACAAAGATACCATCCTCAGCGTATCTTGACTGATATAACAATGATGAAATTGAAATGCAATTTAAACATCAAATACAATCAAGCATTTAATCCAAACAAATATACAATCCATTAGACATTTGATTGGGACAGGAAGGGTATTTATACCTTTATTGTCAAAAGCAAATAATTAGTACAATTATACCTGATCATTCAGAGTGCTTATGCAATTGAGTCCTGGGCTCCTGCTCTTCACACTAACTTTGGAATTCCTCCAGCATAACAACCCTTAATGCATAGTTTCTGCTCCCCTCTCTCATCTATCCCCCTTGTATTTATGGGACAAGGTAGGCAGTTTGGATTAAGAGGTAGTTTGATTGGGAAGTTGGGGAAGTTGCAAAACCAACTTAAACTAATCCCAATCCGTCAAATTAATATATTTTTGATTACTTTTTAAGGTGTACGCTAGTTTTCTTAAGTGGAGTAGCATTCAACATGCAACTTTCCTACTTTACAACCAGCGTTTGCAAGATTTTTTGAGCTGTACGCTACTCTATTGAAGCAAAGTAGAGTATTTCAGAAGGCAAGCGCTACTTTATTGAAGTGGAGTAGAGTATTTCAGCAGGAAAACGCTACTATCATGCTTATAGGGTAGCATTTTTTCCAAAAAGTAGGTAGATTGAGAGTTTTGTCAGCTTCAGAGGTGTAAGTCTAGTCCATTCATCATCTAAGGAAATCATGCTCTTCAATCCCAGTTGTCCTTTTGTGTGATCGATAGCTAAAGGTGATCACAGACGGAGAAGTGCAGATTTGACCTATAACAATGACATTCTTACAAGTAAATATATATTTCTTTTCACTAATATATTCACACATTTTTTGTAAGGCCAAGGCTTCATCTTCATCAAGGATACCCATATTTGGGTATAAGTCAAAGCTATCTTAATTTGTTGGTTAATACTCAACAATGTCTTCTTCCTAGTGGGATCAATGTAACATAGATATACAAACCATACCAACAAGAACTAAGCACAATAGTTCATTGTAGAGATAATACAACACAACATCGTACCTCAAGGCTTGCTCAAAAATATAATTCTTGTAGCATGCATATAAACACTCAATATGGATAATCCCACAACAAATTTTCAACCAGAATGGAGTGAATAATTGTTCTACACTAGCTAGTCTATTACGGAGAAAACTTCATATGGATCAGGGTAGACCACAATAGACAACTGACTACCAGAAAATAACTCAATTCCCAATGCAATGTTATTATAATGAAAGGATAGGATATGGAGAATAAGAACCAACCTTCAACCGGATGTTCAAAGTAGATCCTCGTTGAGCTTTCAATCTCTACACTTGAACCTCTAGATTAGTCTCAACAAAAAATACAAGCAAGTGCATATAATATGTGAAATATACTGGCATAATCAATAACATGATCCATGATATCATAAAAAAATGTAACCCAATGTAATTTAAACAACATTCAGAACATCAATTGGACAAGAGAATGAGTATTTCCATTAATTAATAACAAGAAGTACAATGATACAACCTCTTGCCGGCTACCAATTTGAACCAATAACTAGTTCTCTCCACTTGTGCCTCCACCACTTCAATCCCCTATGCAATGGAAAACTCAAACTATGAAAGGAGTTTGGTAGGTGAACATAAGGAGATCACAATAACAAGGATCAATGAGTGTAGACTCAAGTCACGACAAAAATCCACTGGAGTTATCTTGCTCTGTCTTTCTGCTCCCTTCCATGCACCATAAGAGCTTGAATCGAGTCATTTCGGGGTATATGGAGGGCAAAGGTCACCCTAAGACCGCTTTTTGGGAGTTAAAAGTCATTTTCTATTGGTTTTTACCATTTAACTTGGTGTAAGCTGGCTATAGTGGGAAAACCTGCGTGTACGTTGGCTATAGTGGAACAACTAGCATACATGAACAAAAATAGGAAAAAGTGTGTTCCTAGAGGATAAAATGTGGATCCGAGTCAATAAAATGGATCCCGAAGGCCAATCAATGATGATGCTCACAAGGTAGAAAATTACACTGTAACAGATGCCCCCTAATGTGTGAGGTCAGATAAGGTACTACGATGGCCAAAATACATTATAAATCTCAGAAGTGGAGTGATGGAGACACAAATGGAGAGAGTAGCTCACTCGTCACAATACAATAATATCTCTGAATACATGTCGGTACAATACAACAATCTAATACAATGGCCATGATAGGAATTATATATTGAATACATGTCGTAAGAAGTGATAGCCATGACCCATATAGTAAGATATGGTCTCCTGTTGAAAAGGAAACAACTAGTGCAATACTGGAGGTGCAAACTGCTGATGTACGAGGAATAAGCTCTCATAAGTACAGTCACGATCAAGAGAAGCATACTGAATGTGACTAATGTCTGGGGCCTTCTACACAAATAATCTACGGTGTAAGTCCCATCAAGTGAATAAAGGTGTTGAAGTCGCACCTAATGTGACATCGTCTGATTACCGGTCAATGATGTATATTGTTAACAGACGCGAGATAACCCACCAATAATGAAAATGGGCATAAAGGCACATAGTACACTCATCAAAGTGTTAATAGATATGTTCAGGTTGAACACTATGACGAATCCATCGATTAGGGGACATAGATGTATTCTCAAAACTGTCGATGGCGAGAGAACCTACCACTAATGAATGCAAGCCTCAAGGTACTCAACCGAATCTAAGTCTCAATTCCAGAATAAATGAGTTGAAGTCAACGAAACAAAACTCGCTAGAAGGAGGGCATTAAGGCATCCCCCATCAACCAGCACGAGGTAACAGCTACGCTGAAATATTTGGAAGAACTAGGATGAACGGACTGACTCAATAAGGATGGCCGACATGTAATAGTCAAGAGATGTGAGAAGTGGCCGACTTTGGTTTCAGGGCTTCCTTTTAACAAGAGCATGAGCAGATGGATAGACTCAGGAAAAAGAGACTTGAATAACACTGTGCGATGGAGGAGGCATCAACAAAGGGATCCATAGTGACTGGAAGCTTAACCAATCGGTGGAGTAGAATCTGAGAAATGAGCACAGCTACTAAGGTCCTACTATAGTACCGACTCATGATGGATGGAGTGGAAGGAATGCTCTGTTCAAAGGCGACACAACAACTACCAATAAAAAGAAGTAACGATTCTCCCATACGACTTTTTGGAATATTTGATTTTGTTTTGTATTTTTCATATTTGGAAAAACTTGAAAAATAATAAAATTTCTTATAGTACAACAAGTGAGGGAATGAGTGTCAAATAGCGAGCAAACTAGTCCCAAGCAGTGGAACATATCTATGATCAATGCAAGGAAGCATGCGCAGGATGTCAACACTCGGGGGGGTGTTCCCGCAGGGTCAAAAAGTCATCAAATTGCGAAAGGAAAATGAAAGCTCTGCAGGGCTCGACAAGGGAAGTGCTCAGGCTCCAGGCTAACAATTGAGTAAGCAGGAACCGACATAAGGCTTGACCGGCAAGAAGGATGATGCAATGCAATCACAACTTGGTAAAAATGGGGGATCCCTTATGGGAGATGGCCAGTATAAGACAAAGTAAAGTATGAGTCTTTATCGCAAAGTCATGGCATAACTACAAAGGACTCTCGATCCTAAGGAGAGACAACAACATGGGCGCCGAAAGGAAAAAAGGTTCTAACAAGGGCACCCATGTTTGGACAAGCCCTACCGCCAAATAACGGCACTTCTATAACAATGTGAACGCTCTATGTCAGTTACAAAGCGGGGTCGCACCTAGGGTTAATGACAAATGGTCAAAGGTCAAATGCAGAATGCAGGAAAAAATGACATCTAACCTATATGACGGGTGTGAAATATACCTATTGTAGGCATGAAAAAGTAAAAAATTCAACTCTCATCTGAAAAATCTGTTCAAAATAGTACTCCAAGACATTATATTAGTCCAAAACAACTTAAAACAATGAAAACTATAGCAAAGTGGGTTTGAAAAACTATAAATCGTAAAAATAAATTACTATTTACCAATTCATTTTCATCCAAATAGTGGTTTTGGTTAGTTTTCACCTCAAAGTTCAGTTGATGATTCTGGAGGTTGTGGGCATCCAATTCACGAGCCGTCTGGAGCAGGTTATTCATATCATCCCTCTCTTTCATTTGGTAGATTTTATTTCAGTTTTCAGTGGTCAATTATTGTTATTAGGCCAGCCCTACTTCTCCACGGCGCTGTACGCGGGCTACAACTATGCGAGTCGCAGTTAGGACCTGCTAGATGCGCTCAACGCATGCGTTGACCATGGGTAGATGTACCTGTCTACTTAGTTTCCTATGGGTACGGTCATGAAGTTGGTTTTTTAAATGTTAAAAGCTAAACAAAAAATTGTTTTTTCCTACAGGATGATTCTAGAGTGGAGGAAAAGAGAACATGATATTTTGGATGAGAATGTCCGCCAAGATTTGCCTACACAACAAGCACTACAAGCGTGTGGGATTTACAAATTCTACAAGGTTGGGGGTTTAAGGGCCCAAAACCAACTACTATGTTGGTTGATTGATTACTAGGATGTAGACGCTCAGAACTTCAACTTGGATGGTCAAACATTCTCCTTAGAGGTGGATCACATATACTTCATTACAGGGTTGTCCCATCGAGGGGAGGTGGCTAGTCTTCAATCTCGCACTGTAGGTGGTGGGATCACCATTCCTCACTATATAAATTGGTATTGTCTTCCCGGTACCCAAAAGGTGGGGAGTCAAGTACCCATTGGCGCCATTGTGAGTTTGAGCATGAAGATCACAATGCTCACCCTCCTACGGATCACAGGTTCCATAGCTTTACATCAGGCTTCAAGGCTGGTGATGTTCTACGTAGCAGAGTGCATGAGGCCTATAGTATATGAATGGTGCACAATGTTACTAGTGTCCATGAAGACCCAACTAATGGAGTACAGGCATGGGAAAACAAAGAGCTTTGGGTATGGCAGTATACTATGCAGCTTCTTCTTCTTTGAGAATTTTGGGGCTCAGTCCGAGGGTTGAAGTCCCTCCGCATAGTCTCCATCACCCAGCCCTGACCCGATGGGCCGAGGTACTAACATAACAAGGTGGTGGCCGATATGTATCACCATATACAGATGAGTTCTTCCACTAGTGAGATCGGCAGGTCATCGCCATCGATGACTACCCATATGCTGGGATAGACTATCGGGGCGACTGCGACATGTCGCTCCCTCCAAGGGCCACATTCGGAGACATCGATATGTTACTCTTTTTATGTTTTGTGTATTTAATTTTTTGGGATTTTTTATTATGTATGAAAAATGAAAAAATATTTTTGGTGTAGTATCACATATTGACATTCCACTGTTTGCTCGCAGATGCTGGTCCATGAAGCCCAGAGAGCGTCCCGAGACATCGTCGAGGGGCAGGGGTGGAGAGGTAGTTGGCACTACATCAGAGAACACATTAGAGACCATACGAGTCAACCTGTCCCTTATGACTACTAGAGTACCCATGATTGAGGTGGAGAATCTTCCAGAGGCGATGCAACGACATGTTGTGGGAGTATCGGGCACCTGGGTGTGACTACTACAACGCATAGCCAATGCAGTTCACTACTATATTCAGACACATCCTGTCGAGGCGGCTAGGCCTCCTCCTAGGGATTAGATATCTCAGAGTCCCATATTTTGTATCAATTATGTATATTTTTTAGAGATACGGGCTCCAGTTTTGTACTATGAAACTACCTTTTTAGACATGTTATTTATAAAAAAATATGATTCTCCGGTTCTACTATATGTGTATGTACAAATGTGTGAATGAATGTTTATTTGTGTGCTTCTTTATTGATGTGACAAATGCCAATCTAGGACATAATTAGCATATGCATCATATACATGATTAAAACATCTTGGAACATGAATGTATGTAATGGAAACAAAATGATGCTCCAAGAGTCTTACCCTTAAGAATCTTCGTAGTAATGTAGGACCCTCACGCAATACCGTCCATTCAATTGAGACACAACCAGTTGTGAATCCAGGCGAACTTCTAAAGACTGTATACCATGCGAAATGGCATTCTAAAGTAGCTCAACTATGGCACTGTACTCAGCCACATTGTTGCATTAGAAACGAGACAGGCACCTCCTGAAGACACAATTTGATGGTCTGATGAATAAATAACCCATGCAGCAGAAACAAGTCGCTGGATATGATGGCTAGCACCATCCGCGAATCCAAAAAATACAAGAGATTTCGATGACATCTATAAACCAAACAGAAGCGAATCAGCAGATCCAAAAAATCAAAAGAAACCTAAACTACATACAGAAACAACTATACAATAGTATACAAAAGTTTTAGCTTGATCTAGAAGCTCAAGCGTAATACCGCTTGAGGTAGAGCCCATTTATAGGCTCCTTCAAGGTGTTCCCCTCATAGTCTTCCAATTCGTAGGCTCCTTTCTCAAAGACACACCTCACTATGTAAGGACCGTGCCACATGGGGTTAAACTTGCCTGCCCTCAGGGGTTCCTTAGCTTGTTCATACAAGAGGACCAAGTCACATTCATCATTATGCCTGGGACAGACAAACCTATCATATTGAACCTTGACACGACGTTTGTTGGCATCTATAGCGATGGCAGCATCTCGACGCTGCTCATCAAGCTACTCAAGGTGGATCAAACGTTGCTCAACATCTGACATATTAGGTAGGAGCTCTATGGATAGTTTTAATGAAGGGATTTCTCATTCAATCGGTAAAATAGACTCCACACTATGCACTAGATGAAATGGTGAGAAACCGGTGGCAGTCTTAACTGCGGTTCGATATGCCCACAAAGTAGGATATAACATAATCTACCAGTTGCTCTTGCTTTGTTGGATGGTACGTTGGAGAATGGTCTTTAAGGACTTATTAACTGCCTCAACTTGACCATTTTCTTGGGAGTAGTAAGAAGATGAATGATCTTGATGAAACCCAAGCTTCAGTGACGAATCCGCCATCATTTTGATCTGAAAGTGATTGCCATGGTCCGTGACAATCTCTTTCGAGATACTAAATCGAGTGATAATCTAATTGAACATGAAGTGGGATGTTTTAGCACCATCATATTTTACGTTAGGCATGGCCTTAGCCAATTTGGAAAAGTAGTCCACGGCCACAATGATATGGTGATTCCTCCCAACTAAAGCTTGTTTGCAATCCATGAAATCCACCCCCACTTAGTGAAGGGACTGGCGGTGACGACCGGATGAAGGGGTGCTGGATGTGAGTGTATATTTTGAGAAAACACCTGGAAAGGGTGAGATCTCTTCACAGCGTTCATGCAATCTTTAAAGATCGAAGGCCAGAAGTAGCCTACTCGCATGATGCGTTGGGTTGTCGCAAGCCCTGATAAGTGACCACCACACGCCCCTCTATGGCAGTCATTCAACACTAAATCCACTTCTTCATGAGTCAAACAACGATGGAGGATAGAGTTCTTTCCTCAACGATACAAAGTGTCGCCGATGATGAAATAACCTTTAGCTTGGTGGCTCACATGCCATCGTTCATCCCATGAATAGTCGCAAGTGCCAACTTCTCCACATGAGTGTATCTCAGGGCAGTCTCTACTAGGTTTCGACTAAGATAATAGACAACATGCTCTTGGAGTGAATCATCTACCTAAACTAAGACCATGCCAATCGTCTCGAGAGACACGGCCACATAAAGAAAATAATCTCTAGCAAAGTTGGGTGGACTAAGTAGAGGGGATGACACCAAATATTTCTTTAAATTGTCGAAAGACTTTTGGGCTCACTCATCCCATATAAACGGTGTGTCCTTCTTCAATAGCTACGTGAAACCTTTGGTAAGACTAACATAATTCACTATAAAATGTCGTAGAAAAGTGGCTCTCCCGTTGAGGCTCTGAAGTTGAATTATATTACATGGGGAGGCATTCAAAGTATTGCCTCAACCTTAAGAGGATCAACTTTTATACCCTCTTGTGAAACTACAAACCCTAAAAGATGGCCCATTCTCACAACAAAGATGCACTTGTTGGGGTTCCACCGAATCTTGTAACACCGACATCTTTCGAAAATAAGGCAGAGGTGCTTGGGGTGGTACACTCTCTTGCAAGAATGGCCAGCAAGATTGTCCAAGTAAGCCTCCACTATATGCTTAAGGTCATGAAACGCATAGGTCATAGCACACTGAAACGTAGCTTTGACGGTTTTAAGGCTGAAGGGCATTTTCCAGTACGCAAATGTACCCCAAGGACATATGAAATCTGTTTTATGTTGGTCCTCAGGTTTTATCTAGATCTGATTATATCCAAAGAAACCATCCATAAACGAAAAAACCTCGCTTCCCGCACACACATCCAAAATTTGATCTATGAATGGTGTGGGAAAGTTGTCTTTTGGATATGCACGATTCAAATATCTAAAATATGTGCATACACGGATGGTTCCTTGCTTCTTATCTACAGTAATAGGATTTGACACCATTCAGTAAGGGGAACCAGGTAGATGAAACCATCTTTAAGTAGTTTCTCCATCTCTGCCTTGATCACGACTGCCATTCTAGGATTCACAACACGAAGTCATTGTCGAACTAGTTTGGCATTGGTATATGTCTTAATCTCGTGTTCACCAATACTAGGGTCTATTCCTAGAATCTCCTCATACGACCAAGCAAAAACATCACGAAATTCCTTGAACTGTTTGTTGTATATACGGATCTCATCGGGAGAACAATCAACATCGATATAAACGTTCTCTATCATTTCGGGTGTCCAAGAGATGTTTATCGGTATGGTTGGGGAGATATTGGCCATATTTCCCTCCACGTAAACCCCATGTGAATCCAAAGGAGCCACAGGGTGACCAACCTTCTCATCAAGAGTCATCCTAAAATCTTCTCGCTCAAGAATATCGAGGTAAGGAAGAAAACAAGAGCGATGATGCAAATCTTCCCAAGGCTTCTCACTACCACAAATGGCCCCAATGATGGCTTCATCCGAAGGAAAAGTACCATCAAGACAATCATGCGAGCAAGATGAGTCGGCTGCCCATGCCAACAGCATAACAGGATCTTCCTCCTCTGTCTGTGAAGAGGGTGGATCCAGTTGTGCAATGGCTTTTTGAATGTCACGGTAAGCAAGGTCAGATGCAGATAATGACATAGCCATTCCAACATGTGAAATGTCTCCAAACAGGGCACTCATGGATGGTAAAGTCCACAAATCATTAAAATACAAGGTCCAAAAAGGTACATTATTTAAAGAGGATGGCACACTATCGAAACGGTTCCAATCAAAGCAATTGGTGCAATAAAGTCGAATGATCCCATCAAGGATGGATACAATCCTACACCAATATTCCTAGTTTCTGATTGAGAATCTTTGATCTGGGGAAAAACAGTTCCCGGTGATGCTACGGAATTAGAATTAGGGAAGTTTAGTTGATCGACCATCACGATTCTACCTTCATGAGGAAAGCAAATAAATCTAAACACAAAGGATACAATCACTTTCATTGCATAGATCCAATTTCTATCCAGAAGAGGGTTGTAGTCGATGGGCTCATCAATCACCTCGACTTCAATAGGCATGGATTTCCCACCAAAGTGGACCTCAGGGGGAGGGAGAATACCATGCAGCCTAAATGGCCGACCATCGAACACAGTAAGCATGGTCATAGATTTTGACAGGGGAGGAGAGCCAAGAGATTTCCAACAATCCAATGACATTACTAAGGTGGAAGCACCTTCGTCAACCACCGTGCCTTTAACAAAATTATCTAAGCACCTCACATGGAATTGAAAAGCCACATGGTAAGGTAAGCGAGGCTGGATATTAGTAGTGTCGAATTTAATGATGTTAGGGCCACTCTCATCCTGAACTCCCAAAGCAACTAGAAGGGCATGCCTCTGCGAAGGACATGCCTATAAAACCTCAAGAGCCGACATGTCACACAAAGTTTGGCAGAAATATTCTACAATAGAGTAGTTTTGGGCGGCTCGGGAATGGGATTGTGCGTCGAGTGCTTAAGAAAACATTTTGGTATCCGCGACATAGTAGTGGGATTCTCGATATGCAAAGAAGTATTAGGAGGAGGAGGAGGAGGCTCATTCCCCATATTCGGTTGTGGTGCACCATAATCGCGTTGATGAGTAGCAACACTAACCTGAGATTGGACCATGCTCACGCATCTATAGCCACCGACATGGGAAGAGGACATTGTGGCTTCATTAGTCCCATAGCTAGTAGTGAGAGCATTCGAAGCCATATTATGATGATGCGGAAGGGGATCTTTCAACATAGTTGGGCTCTATGCAAGATGCTTCGATGCTTCTTCAATTCAAGGACACAAGTGAGTCAAGTGATCCTCTCCACAAAGCTTGCACGGGAATTTCACCTTACATCTCGACTTATGGTCCCCACCAGCATTTCTGTCATCCTGAGGAGGGTTGGCGTTATCTTTCCTAGGAGTGTTTTGATTACTTCCATTATTCGAATTATTCCCACCCTTACGGTTATTTCTCCCCTTCTTCTTTCCACTAGGTTGGTGGTTATCCGATGGGTTCGCCATTTGTATAGAATGGACATCAGACGATTGGGTAGGACTGGATGAGGCGTGAGCCTGTCTGGGGGTAGACTGGATAATAGAAAAAAAATTCATTTGATTTGTAACCAAGTCTACTGGTCGAGTACTCGTGGATCCAACAATAAATTTAGCATGTGGTCCGGTAACAGGCTTGGGCTCATGTCGTGAGTGCGGTGTGTCAGGGATGATATCGTACATGATACCAGATTGAGCATAGAGCAAATCTAGTTGTTGGGATTTGAATATAGCTTGTTCCTCAGTCATGATGCCGGACACTGAAACGTCCTTAGATATGTAGGGAAGCAACGACTTGAGGAACCATTCCAATATGAAATCTAGAGCAATGTTGGATTTCACTAACCTATTCCGTCGACACCACTCCTGAATGTGATCAGATATGTGCGTGGCCTTGTTCTGGAGGAAGGTAGATAAAATTTCGGTGCCAGTATCGTAACGAACTGGCAACTGAAAGTGATCCAAGAAAAGCAAATCTATCTCGTTAAAACTCCTGTAGGTTCCCCCAGGAAACACGACATACCACTTCACGGCTGTCCCCGTGAGGGTGCATTTAAATAGGCTCAAATGAATAGAGTCGTGGTTTAAAGAACTCGAGGAGCACCAAAGGTGAAAAGTCTTAACATGATCACTCGGATCCTCACCATTCTTCCCTTCGAACTTTGGAATGTACAAAGGGAGCTTGGTAGGGACTGGAGGCCAAGAAGGATCATGACACATTGGATCATTCGTGAGCTTCGAAAGATCTGGTAGATTCAACCGAGCAAGAAACGAGAGATGAGGCTGTGAAGTTGGATTAAAGGATCCTAAAAGAGGTTGACCTTGCAAACTGTAAGGATGATATGAACTGTGACCGTGAGCATAGGGCTGATAACCACCTCCACCCTGACCCGTGTAAGGGTATGAAGGTATACATGGGTTATAAGAACCATAACGACAAGGGTTATAGTAAGGGCTAGAACCCGCTGCATTATAAGAAGGATTACCACCATAATTATGGGGCATATAGGTGCTAGTTGTAGTAGGTGCTATAGGTCAAATCTGCAATTCTCCATCCGTGATCACCTTGAGCTGTTGATCACACAAAAGGACAACTTCGATTGAAGAGCATGATTACCTTAGATGAGACTTTGACTTGACTCACCTTCCTGCAAGCTGACAAAACCCTAAAAAATATCATACTTTGGCATGGGCGCTACTCTTCTTGAGAAAACCAACGCATATGCCCTACTTTGCAAGCTATATAGTAGCACACACCTCCTGATATGCTCTACTCTACTTCAATAAACTAGCGCAAAGCATTAAAAAGTGGCAAATGCTAGTTATTAAACACTGAAGTTGCATGTTGGGCACTACTCCACTGTGAAATAGTCGCGCACATCTTAAAATATGATCAAAAAAATATTAATTTGATGAATAGGGATTAGTTGCAGTTGGTTTCCCAACTTCCCCAACTTCCCCTTCAACCACCTCTGGACCTGAACTGCCTACCTTGTCCTATAAATACAAGGAGGTTTGAAGAGAGGGGTTAGACATGAGACATAAGACAGGAGAGCCATAGAGAGACTTTTCTTATATGAGAAGCTTGTATTGAAGGTGGTTATGCTAGAGAAACTTTGGAGTCAGAGAGGAGCACGAGCCCAGGATCAGGTTGCATGAGCATGCTGCAAAGTCAGGTATACTTTGTATCATTCATATGTTTTTGACAAGAAAAGGTTTAAACATCTTTCTCATCCCAAATGAAATGCTTAATGGACTATGTATTTGTTTGGATCATTGTTGGTTAATGCTTGATGTTTGAATTACTTTTTAATTCCATCATTATTATATTGGCCAAGATACACTAAGAAAGGTCTTTGTGTTGCATGTTTATCGGACGGGAGATCGAGTGGAGGATTGAGCGCAAGATTGGATAAAAGCTAGGATCAAACTTTATTCATAAGGTATGTCCTCAAAGTCTCTGATCTATTTCCCTTTTATAAACGTTTATGTAATGCAATCACTATGTTTACCTGTCACCCCCTTAAGTTGATAGTGTTTATTTCCTCACTATAGGGTAGTATTTCCCGTGAACAGACTGGAGACTCCGCTGGGGAAGTTGTTTTTTCTGCTCTTGGAAACCCTTCTTGTTGTCTTTCTGGTACTTCTTAACCTTTTTAATATTCTGAGAAGCCCTATAGGTTGCCCCTACCTACTTCCCTTTGTTTGACTCAGTCTCTTTACACCTTTGCAAAGTTAGCTTTTGACTTTTTAAGACCTGTGCGCTACTCTATTATACATACAATAGTGCAGATGCGCCAGTTTTCCTTTACATAGTAGCACACACATCCCCAAATGCGCTAGTTTTCCTATTGCATAGTAGGGCACATTCCTATAGCTCTCTGTTTGAAGTAGGGTTGAGTTTTCTTCCCGTTTGGGTGGGTTTCTAACTTTGTTTTTGGTCTTCTTGACTGGTCTTTGAGGTCTGTAATCCTTCGTTGAGTCTCATTAGCCTCTTTTGAGTCAATTAGGTCATCTTTTGGTCACTTGTCTACTTTTGAAGTGTTTGGTTTATTTGTGACTCTTTTTGGATACTGTACATTGTTCCTTAGTGAACACCACAATTCCTCATCCATACCCTAGTAGTGTGTTGCTGACCTACAAACCTTTGTGCTTAACATTTGTTGTTCGTTGCAACACTTGTATGCTCTTTGGGTGTCTCATTCGTTGTTGTAGGGTTTGACCCATTTTTTTTTAGTTTTTGGGGTGTCTTCCAAAACTTTTTGAGTCCCAACATTTCTTGACCTCACTATCATTTTCAGTATCAAGTGAGTTTGAAGTACTTTAGTTTGCTTCACCTTTGAGTCATTGTGTTAGTAAGGTTGTCTTTAGTTCACTTTCCTACCTACTACTTGGCTTGGTGTTCTTGTTAGGGTTTGGTTCTTTGGAGCATTCTTTTAAGTTTGATTTCCAGTTTTAAGCATCTTTCCTCGTTTTCTTCACACTTTGCTTCCAAGTTCAAGATCTTTTTCCTTTGAAAAAAACTTGTAGGACAAGTCTTTGTCGGATCATTGATTTGATTGTTGTGAACTTTAGAATTTTTTTTCCTTACTTGCACATCTTTTATAGGTTGGTCTTACTTCCGCTTTCAAGTTCTTTTTCGTTCATATATAACAGAAAAAGCAAAATAAGTTTGGTAGCTTAGAATAGTGAGGCTTATAATTTCTATAGAATAACATAGTTTATTTTGTTCAGAATTTGAAAAGAAAACAAAAAAGAAAGTTTTGCTTAGTTTTCATTTTGGAAAGAATATCAAATGAAAAATAAAAAGTCTTTTTGTTGTTGAAAGTTGTTTATTTCATGCACTTTACTTTCTGTTGCAACCATGCCACACAACGCACTACCTATTGAGTAAAAATTAACCTTAAAAAGAACTTTAATAAAATCAATTAGAAACGATTTTCTTTGTAGGGATACACGACACCAACAAGTCTAGGCTAGAGTTTCGAGCTTAAAACACCTTAAATTGCTTGAAGCTTGTTTCATTACTCAAAAATCATAGTGCGACTGTCATATAGGTAAACCCATATATATCAAATATTCCTGGGAAACTCTACTGAAACCAGAGCTAAGCACGAGGCCATGGAAGATCAGAATCATTGAGGATACCTCCCTCACGTTCCTTTTGACCATAAACCAGGGTCAATTCACATACGGGGGTCCATCCGGACTTCGGGCTTTGGTACCCTGCCCATGTGTTTTGATCAAGTTGACGACTGTCCCCCCGGGATATTTCGTATGTATGGTAGCCTTAGTATCTGACCAAAGGATCATACACAGGTGACAGCGGAGGGTATATCTGTTGTACCTAGGACAGATGTGGGAGGAAATCCCTTGTAGGTCTTTGGGAGGGTGGTTGGGTGATTGTAGCGCTTGCACCCTTAGTCATTGTATTGTGGACCCCGGGTAACTGTTCTTCATCCTTTGTTGATCTGTTCTGGTCCCTCATCATCCCAGACTTTTCTTCGGAAGGCATCTTGTTTTCTTGGTTTGTATACTTAGGATTTTTTAGTGGTTTTTTGTTTGCCCCTTAGTCTTGGTGGCCACTAGGTTTTTACTTAGTTTTATTTTTATATATAATTGTGGAAGACCAACAACTTTGTAGGTCTAGAAGGTTGCAAAACCTTCTACCACTTAGAGTGGAACCACTACTGCCACCAAGACGACTGAGGATAGATTCCAATGGTCCTTTTGAAACTATTGGTGAAATAGAGGTTCCTGAGGAACCACAACCTGGGACTCCAAATCATCAAGCTTTTAATACAGTTGAGATTGAGGATCTCACTTCTGGTAATTTCAGTACTCCCTTTAATCCTCCTCTAACTAATCTTAACAATCCGCTTCTAATACCTAATGGTTTCCAGCAACCTGATTATAGTGCATATCTTTTCACACCTGAGCATTTTATGACTAACCTAGGAGGCGAACAGGGAGTTCCACAGACTCCCATAATAGGTATGAATACAAATATTGTAAATCCTTCTTCCACTGCTACACCAAGTTCGACATAGCTAACTTCTGTTTTGACTCCATCCTTCAGTTTTAATACCGGTACCCTAGGCATGCCGAGTTCAACAACTGTGGCATCCACCTCTACACCCACTTTTGGACCCATTAGTATAGTGAATCTTGTTCCACCTCCTGCAACTCAGCAGCCATATCATATACCTAGTACTTGGATTTCCACACTGAATGTAGCGCCAAACGTCTCTGCAACAATGCCTGTCATGAGTACCATGACTGCACCGTCCACCTTGACTACCCCTAGTTTTAATACCTTTGCAGCAATATCAATCAAGGTAATATACCTGCAGGAAACACCCCTTTTTCTCTGTTTTCAGGAGGAGGGGGTAACATCCTTAATCAACAATATGGCGGGGCTAACACCCAGCCATAGTGGACAAACATTCAGAGTACTAACCCACTTTCATTTGGGTGGGGGAATTTCAACAATACTTTCACACAACAACAGATGGCTGGGGGCAACCCCTACCAGCAGATGGCTGGGGGAAACCCCTACCAATAGATGGCTGGGGGCAAACCCTACCTGTAGATGGCTGGGGGAAACCCCTACCAATATATGGTTGGGGGAAACCCCTACCAATAGTTTACGGGTCAAACTATGGGTGGTTCCCCCTTTATGACCCCAGCTTATCAAATGCCATCCTTTAGACCTCGTTTACCATTTCTGGAAACTTTGAATTTGCTAGACCTTTCCAAGTTAACAAATGATCTGATATGCCATAACGCGAGTTGGCCACTAGTTCCTACTAAATTACCTTCGGACATTCCAAAATTCGAAGGCAAGACTAGCGAAGACCCTGGTGATCATGTCACCACTTTCCATTTATGGTGTTCTTCGAACTCATTGAATGAAGATTCCGTTAGGTTGAGACTTTTCCAAAGAACCTTAACCGGTGTCGCATCCAAATGGTGCGTTGAGCTACCCGTAGCCATGTTTATTAATTTTCGAGATCTCGCGACTGTTTTTCTGAACCACTTCCAACTGCCTTTTCGGTATGATGTCGGGACAGATCTTTTGTCTACATTTAGATAGAATAAGGCCACTCACTTATCTGATCACATTCAGGAGTGGTGAAGATGGAAGAGGCTCATTAATGCCAATATACCTCCATAATGTCTTCTCAAGTGGTATCACTCCTTCCTTACATTTCTAAGGATGTAGCTACTTCTCGAGTGTCTATAGAAGAAGAAGCCATCTTTCAAACCCAATAGCTAGACCTCGTTTATGCACAATCTGGGTTAGTTTATGAGATTATACCAGACGCACTACGATCAAACACTGATCTTGGTAGACCTAAACCTAGACCACATGCTGAGGGCATAGTGGGTTCAGTAGATTCTGTAGCTTTCGAAGCATTGACTAAGCAGGTTCATGCCTTATTCATCAAACAATCGACTGCAGAACCGACCTCCGTCACAACCTCTCCTTCTACTTTTGAATCTATAAACTAGGTTCAGAACAATCAAAAGGGCCCTCAACATCCCAATAACAAAAAGAAGGGCAAGAAAGGGGAGGGGAACCAGCAAAATCCCAAGAACAAAGAGAATGCCGAGGAGGGTAACAAAGAAAAGAAGAAGGTTAAGTTCCCTTGTAATCTTTGCAAGCAGGATCAACTCACTCACCAATGCCCTCTACTCGAAGAATCCCAGAAGCTTCAAGAAAAGAAACCTACTGTACTTAAAGATCCATTTCCTAACGGGCAGGGTTCAACTTCCAGCACCTCCAAAGCTGGGGGCACTACTCATGCTTCAGTTGATCAAACTTTCATTAATATGGTTAGTGCGGATGCACTTTTGCAAATGCGAACAAGAAATTATACCCCAGATGCACAGAAAAAAGATAAAGAGATTCTAGAATCTTCCATTTCTCTCCACATACCTGTGGACCCATAGCTCAAGATCCCGAAAGGTGTCTTGAAACGGGCATCGTACAATCCCAACGCACGGGCTGCTGCCAACTACAATGTGGTTGAAGATCTAGCCTAGACCCCTTGTGCTATGTCCACCTTAGAAGTTTTCCAAAGTTGTTCGTTACAACGAAATGCACTTCTGGAAGCGATTGGAAGTATGGAATCATCCAACATGACTGCGTGCTTTGATATGTCCAATATCAAATATCGGTTGTCGTACCACGTTGCCCTACAGATAGAAGTGGTTCATAGTCATATGACCATTAGACGGGTTGTCGTAGATGAGGGAGCATCAACGTGCGTGATGTCCATTTCTTGCTGGAAAGCTTTGGGTTCTCCCGAGCTAGCCCCCCTCTAACACGCTGCTTAGTGCCTTCGATGGTAGGACTTTCCGTCCACATGGAGTCCTACCATCGTTTGAAATTACACTTGCTGGTAAGACAGTTGCTGTAGACATTGAAGTTCTGGATGCTCCGCTTGATTACAATATGTTATTAGGCAGGAGCTGGACATATGCCATGCGATCCATTGCATTGGCAATTTTCTGAGTTGTTATGTTCCCCCACGAAGGAAAGATCATCACGGTCGATCAACTTTCGTTCTCTTGAAAAAACAACCAGACTTCATCGAATACCACTATTCCTTTAGTTGATCAATCTGCCCCAGTAAGTGAGAGTTTAGGAGAAAGGCTTTACGGGTCGTTAATAGTCACTTTCAACCTACCCTCCCCTGTTCTTTTCATGCGTTCTGATGTAGGTACTTCTACTGAAAATTTCACGATTGGTCTTAGGACTGATCCATGGATCCTTCCTACTGTATCAGAACCTTCAGTGCCTTTAACAATTGTAGAGATAGCATACACGGAAGCACAACATGCTGCGATGGAACTATCGTGACTCCGCCAGTCTCTGCTGAGTCAGATATGGACTATGCTCCTACATGATCATTGAATTCTACCCACTCTTTCAACTGTTTAGACATGGTCTTACCGTTTGATGAAGCCATTTTGGAAGCCATGATGGGCCTGGACCAACGATGGGAACATATGCATCACAGGTCTTACCTGCTTTCAAACTTAGGTAGGATAGAGAGAGGAGAATTCTCTATGAGACCCGGTAGATTTGTTGATTTGTCATCTTTTTCTTCTACTTCAAGACCTATTTACGCTGAAGGGAATATGGATAATATATCGAGAACAATCCCGATTAACATTTCCACCAAACCCAGGGTCATGGAAAACATTTTTATTGGTGCAGACTGTTCTCCAGAAGAGATCGCTCTATATAGCAAGCTTTTTAAAGAATTCTGCAACATTTTTGCCTGGTCTTATGAGGAGATGCCAGGTATCAATCCAGCCATAGTTGAGCATGTCATCACTACATACCCTAATGCAAAACCTATGAGATAGAAGCATCGTCCTGTGAATCCTTGAAAAGCGGCCGCCATTAAGGCAGAGGTTGAAAAGTTGCTTAGAGCCAGATTTATCTACCCAATTGACATGAAGGAATGGGTTTCAAACCCTGTTCCGGTTGATAAAAATCAAGGTACCATACAAGTCTGTACCGATTTTCGAGATTTGAATAAAGCTTGTCCGAAAGATAACTATCGCACACCATTTATCGACTAGATCATAGATGCCTGTGCAGGACACGAGATGTTTTCTTTCATGGATGGATTTTTGAGATATAATCAAATCCAAATCAAACCCGAAGATCAACACAAAACAACTTTCATTTGACTGTGGGGAACCTTTGCGTATCGGAAGATTTCATTTGGCTTAAAGAATGCTGGAGCTACCTTCTAGCGAGCTATGAATTTTGCTTTTCATGATATGAAACACATAGTTGAACCTTACTTAGATGACCTCCCGGCGTGATTTCGAAAGAGACGAGATCATCCAGCTCATTTGAGACTTGTGTTTGAAAGATGCAGACAATATAAGATTCGATTGAATCCAAATAAGTGTGTATTCTACGTCGAATCAGGACGTTTACTGGGTTTTATTGTATCCAGTCGTCGTATAATGGTCGAGCCGTTAAAAGTTGAGGCGATTGTAAATATGCCTCCTCCTCGCACCTTGCGACAACTCCAAAGTCTGCAAGGCATGTTTAACTTCTTGCGACGCTTTATCATAAACTATGCTAAGATCACAAAAGGTTTTATGAGACTTCTTAAACAAGATACCTACTTCGTGTGGGATGAGGCTACTCAAGCATCATTTGAGGCCTTGAAAAAGGCACTACTTTCATCCCCCTTGTTGAGCCCACTGGACTATGCAAAATATTTTCTTTTATATCTAGCGGCGTCTCTTAATACAATTGTCATAGTACTAGTTCAAGAGGACAAGACGCTCCAAGAGCATGTTGTTTACTATCTTTCTTGCACATTGATAGCTCCTGAGGTCAAATATTCGCATGTTGAGAAGTTAGCACTTGCTACGGTCTATGCGGTACAGAGGATTCGTCATTACATACTTTTACGAACAACTACTGTGATAGAAGAAGTCAATACTTTTCAGTATGTTCTCACTTGACGCATCATTGGTGGGAAGTACAATAAATGGATTGTAATCTTACAAGAGTTCTATTTGGTCTTTCAATTGGCCAAGTCGAAGAAATCACTAGTGTTCGCTGAGTTAATATCAGAGTTTTCGAGTGACTTAGAGCATATCGAGGAAGAATCATCATTCCTGGATGAACATATCTTCCTTATTGCTTCCTCTGACCCATGGTACGGGGATATCTTAGTATATATCCAGACTTTGAGGTGTCCTACCACTTTTTCTAGAGAAGAACGATGCAAACTGAAAAGTCATCCAAAAAACTATCTCATCATCTCTGATACTTTGTACAGAGGTGGGGTAGATTCCATCTTACGATGTTGTTTGACTTTGGAAGAAGCAGAATCAGTATTGAATGATGCCCATAGTGGAGCTTGTGGGGGTCATCTTTCTGGGTTGGCAATAGCCCAGAAAATACTGCATGACAGGTATTTTTGGCCCACAATCTTTAAAGATTGTGTGGAAGCTATGAAACGCTGTCGTCTGTGTCAGTTTTTCACCAGGAAAATGAGAGCACATCCAGCTCCTCTTCATCCTGTAATTACAGCAGGTCCCTTCACAAAATCGGGGGTTGATTATATGATTTGCAATCTAGTTTCAGCTGGAGGACATCATTACATCATCGTTGCCGTCGACTACTTCACCAAGTGGGCCGAGGCAATGCCTACTGCCAAGGAAGATGGAGAAATTGCTACTTATTTCATATTTAATCATATTATTGCAAGGTTCAGCATACATAAAGAGATTGTGACTAATCACGGAAGTCATTTCCAGAATCGCATGATGACTGATTTGTATATAATGTTAGGTTTTCGGCAAGAAAATTCGTCTTCAGATTATCCACAGGCGAATGGACAAGTCGAAGCAGTTAACAAAACTTTAAAGGTAATTATACAAAGAACTATTAATGCCAGTCGAAATAACTGGCACATCATGCTATATCCTACTTTTTGGGCTTACTGACCGAATGTAAAGACTGCTACCGAGTTCTCTCCCTTCCAACTTGTGCGTGGGATAGAAGTAGTCATTCCGATTGAATGTGAGATTCCTTTGTTAAAACTGGATGTTCAATTACTACCGGATACTTCAGCACTGGAAGAACGTTTGTTGCATTTAGAGCACCTAGATGAGCAGCGCCGCGACGCACTCACAACAAACAAAGTTCATAAGAAATGAGTGAAAAGACAATATGACAAATCTTTCAAACCTAGGGTGTTCCTTGAAGGAGATCTTGTTCTACTTTGGGATTAGGACAAGGAACCTCTAGGACCTGGCAAGTTCAAGTCCATGTGGTTCGGGCCTTACATAATCTCTAAAGTACTGAAGAAGGGTTCTTACGAGCTAGTAGACTACGAGGGTAATAAGCTTCCTGAGCCTAGAAATGGGCTCTACCTAAAGAAGTACTACGCTTAGGCAGCTGTGCTTTTTCTTGTAACATAGGTGTATATTTTGTATAACTAGTACAACTAGTTTTTTCTTAAGTTAAACTTATGTGTGTCTTCATTTCATGTATCAGATTTCGAATGAACATTTCTTAGGATTTGTTGATGGTGCCAATCGCCACACCCGACAGTTGGCTTCAGCAGCTTGGGTCATTTACTCACCGGCTGGCCAACTGGTTTCTTCGTGGGGGGGTTTGTTTGGTCCCACTACAAACAATGTAGTTGAGTACAGTGCGGTTATAGAACTTCTCCGAGATGCTCTTATTCATGGCATTTCACATTTGGAGGTAAGACTTGATTCGCAACTAGTTGTATTTTAGTTAACGGGTATTTACCATATTAGAGATCCTGTTTTGCTACAACAGTTTCTGCGAGTTAGATTATTGGAAAGACCGTTTGATTCTTTTATATATCATCACATTCCAAGAAATTTAAATGCATTAGCTGATTAATTTGCAAATTATGTTTTAGACTGGCATTTGTATCGTACACTTCCATAAACAACATTTCACACATAAAGTTCAAACACATACACATGTAAATAACCGATAGTGTATATATATCCAATACTGTATCAAAAAATATGTGAGTTTTCGATCAGTCTATCACAAGTCATGTCATAAAGTACAAAACTAGGCTCGGTGGCCTCAAAATAATAAATAAAGTATCCATCTCCTACAGAGAAGGAGGGGCCTCTTCATCATCTACTGCATCCTGATAACATATGACCAACCTAGCTATCTTCTGCAGCACCCTAAGCCATGCTGGGGGCACCCCAACTACATCTTCCTGCATATCAATAGGTGTCTGATCCATGCGACATGCAGGAACATCATGAATCAACCGAATCACTTTCTGCTCTATGGTCCCTAACATAGCATCAGCTGCACCAACATCTGCTGGCCTCACGAAGATAGTAGGATGTCCCTCGGGATAAACAGGTTCAATGTCTGCATTTGACACTTGTTTAGTACTTCAAAACTCATCATAAAAATCAAATACTTGAAAATTTGAAAAATTAAATAATTCTCAAAACAAAAACATACCAATATCTCCCCAGGCACCACGTGGAGGAAGCACTAGCTCCTGATCATGGTGGAAGTCCAATCCATCATATAGAAACTGCTCGAATGCCGACACCTATCTCTCCCACCACCCCCAGAAATCATCAGTATGATAACAAAAGTGACTTTCACTACCACCCTGGTGGAGAAATATGTCACACAAACGGCCCAATCTTAGCTCACGAGGGTTAGCTGGTGGTAGAGGCATGCCCAAGCTAAGAGCAGGTACCCTCTCAAAAAAGAAGGTACACAAAATGCTACCATATCCAAAGTTTTTCATATGCCCATACTTACAACCCTTGAGTTGAAGCTTCATATTTTCCAATAAACTAGTGCACCAATCGTACACATGTCCCTCCAAGCATCTAACACCTATATGCATGGAATGCCTCGAAGCTAGGTGTTGTGTGGAACTCCCCACCATGCGGTTCAGCATACTCACAATAACCTTTAGAGTGAGGCTTTCAATAGTAGAAATTAGGATTTGACTTCCTAATTTCTCGGCTCCTACCACACAGTATGCATTCAAATATTCTTGCACCGATGTAGCACCCACATTGCGAGAAGATCCCTTCAATTTTACCGCATCTCCCCTCCTAGAGAGTCTGGTAATAAAATATATGTCATCAACAGTAAGGTCTTGGGTTTGTCCCCGGATATCAAATGCATTGGCATCTACATCCCAGTATTGAACGAGTATTTGAAGCAATCGATTGAGTGCCCTAATGTTCATGGTTCGGTAAAACTTTAACAAACCACATCTTCGGAGCGCATGGAGAGTGGCTGGGTCTTGCATTGCCACCCTATTGATCTCCTCATGTTCTCTCCCCCTCCAAATAAGCACCATCCTGCAACAAAATTGTAAAATATTAGCATCTCGACACTTTTTTCTTCATGTTCAGGGGTGTGCGCTACTGTATAAGCCACACAGTCACGCATGGGCGCTACTGTGTAGAAGCATAGTAGCGCACTTTGCCTCCTGCAGAGTAGTGCACATGCTTCTCACAATGTGAGCATGACCTCAAAAATTATTTTAAGCTCAAAAATTGACAAATAACCAATGTAAATGCAAGTTAGGATGAATTCAACTTACTTGGTGGAGACAAAATGTTTATTGGTTGCTTGAGTTGATCGCCACGAAGGATTGAAATACAAGGGTTTGCTCCAAATTTTCTTGCCCTACAAAACCAAAATGAAATTTGAGTTTTAATTTTGAAATTACATATATGAATTTGTTTTTAAATTTTAATCCACTTTGGTAAAATCTCTATAGTTGCAAATTCTACCAATTTGTTCTATTTAATCAATTAATAGCTACATATGGTATTATGGTAATTTCACCCAATGGTTCTCATTTTTTCACTAAAATTTTGTAGGATCAATCCTTTAAGACTAATTTTCTTGATGATAGACCTTCTCAACTAGCTCATCGTTAAAATTTACATATCATTTAAGAATTTTGGTCACAATTACTAACATATTTGTTGAAGTCCTAGTTTTGGCAGATCATGAGTTGTGATCCTAGAAGCTGTCATTTAAGTCATTTTAAGCTCTTGTTTGGACTATTTAAACCTAAACAAGATCGCCGAGCCAACTTGTCCTCTTAAATCTCGTTAAAGTAATTGAAGTCTCATCCACTCAGGTATAGAATTACCCCTTTTCTGGGCCTTGGTGGATAAATTACGGAAAAGGTATACTCTAGGTATACTTCTGTATGCGATAGAAGAGTTCTTCTTCCATTGTTTTATACTTTTTCGGGGGAGGAGACTAAATTTACGAAAAAGGACCTGGCGGAGCCTTTCTTTAGGGTTTTTAGGCTCTCTAAACATGAAAACACCAAGCGAGCATTCACCTACTCAGGCTCGATGTGAAATCCACAAGATGGTAAATAGAGAACTGTTAAATTTTTTCAACTCTAAAAACAAGAAAGCACCGCCGAGCACAAACCAATCTAGGCTCGATATAAAATCCATGGATAGGTGTAAAGAGGATTGTTTAAGTTTTTCAAACTCTATAAACAGGAAAACACCGGCGAGCGTTAACCTACTTGGGCCCGATATTAAAATCCATGAGTAGGTATATGGAGTTATTTTTTAAGTTTTTCAGACTCCTTAAAATTGAAAACACCAACGAGCAGGAATAGATCTCGACTTTATATTAAAATATAGAGATCAGTAATATAGAGTAATCTTCTATCTCTTCTTTGAACTCTGTAAACAATGAAGAAGGTCCTGATCCTTCCTCCCATGGGCTCGTGAAAATTTTTACATGCTTGGATATATTGAGTTTTCATTCTTTCTTGGACTCATTAAAATAACAAGTTATTCTTTGATCTAAAAAGACTAAGGGATGAGAAAGATGTATCATATCTTCAGTGTCAAAGGCAGTTCAGTCCATTCTATCCTTGAACAAAGCACCTACTTGAGTCTATCATGTCGGTTGGGTTTAGTTTTTGACTTTAGGGTGAACTTGATCTCCGAGTTGTTTATTCCCCCGGTTGGTTATTCTTCCAACCATATGGAGGGTCTGCTAATGTCTCCTATATTACAGGCTTATATCATTTTCCCCATTTTGTTGAAAACTGCCTAAGTCACTTGGTGTCATGCTCATTGTTCAAGGATATAGCCGGTGTCGGCCATTCTGCAGTTTACCTTAACCTCATGTGTTGGCCATCCTAGTGTCATTCTTGTTACATATAGTACTCCATATCAGCTCATACCAATTGAGTGTCCCTCGTGTTGGATGATGGAGGATGCCATAGGGCCTCCCTTCCAACGGACGTCTTCCCATCGACATCAACTCATCTTGCTCTAGGAATGATGTTTAGATTTTTGGTTAGTACCTTGGAGATTGCAGTCACCAGTGGAAATTTTCCTCGCTGTTGAATCATGAGAATACATCAATGTCTCTTATTCGATAGGATCCTCAAGTGTTCGACTCCATGTCCACTTATTCGCACTTGCTGGCTCGTACTAGGTACCTTCGGCCCCATTATCATTATCGGTGGAAGTCCTCGCGTTTGTTAATGGTATACATCAACGACCGGTAATCAAACGATACCCCCCATGTTCGACTGTCAGCTCATCTATTCACATGGTTAGGGTTTGTACCTTGGGTTGTTTTGGATGAAGACCTTGGGATGTTGATGAAATTACCACATTATGTTATCACCCAAGTTGCGCAAGACTGAGCCTCACTTATATTCGGCTCTCCATGAGACATAGATCCAGTTTTTTGTTATGGCTATGATCTCTTAGTTTGGCATGGATCCACGCTTGTATTTCAAGTGGCCATGCTATGTATACATCTCCTCATTATGTATCGGAGATCATGTTGTATCACACTACACATCTATATGATGTCAAGAATGTAATTGCTCATTGACCTTAATCTTTGTTTCAGGTGTTTCTGTGACTTGGTCCCCCGGTTTCTTGCTCCTCCTTTTTCTTTGGATTATAATGTATTTCGGCCATCGTTTCCCTCTAACATCACACATTAGGGGGCATCTGTTATAGGTCAAATCTACACTTCTCCGTCAGTGATCACCTTGAGCTATTGATCAGACAAAAGGACAACTTGGATTGAAGAGCATGATTACTTCAGATGAGACTTTGACCTGAGTCACCTTCCTACAAGCTAACAAAACCCTAAAAAATATCATATTTTGACATGGGCGCTACTCTTCTTGAGTAAACCAGTGCATATTCCCTACTCTTCAAGCTATATAGTAGCGCACACCTCCTGATATGCGCTACTCTACTTCAATAAACTAGCGCACATCATTAAAAAGTGGCAAACGCTAGTTATTAAACACTGAAGTTGCATGTTCGGCGCTACTCCACTGTGAAATAGTCACACAAATCTTAAAATATGATCAAAAAAATATTAATTTGATGAATAGGGATTAGTTGCAGTTGGTTTCCCAAATTCCCCAACTTCCCCTTCAACCACCTCTCGACCTAAACTGCCTACCTTGTCCTATAAATAGAAGGAGGTTTGGAGAGAGGGGTTAGACATGAGACATAAGACAAGAGAGCCATAGAGAGACTTTTCTTATATGAGAATCTTGTATTGAAGGTGGTTATGCTGGAGAAACTTCGAAGTCAGAGAGGAGCAGGATTCCAGGATCAAGTTGCATGAGCATGCTACAAAGTGAGGTATACTTTGTATCATTCGTATGTTTTTGACAATAAAAGGTTGAAACATCTTTCTCATCCCAAATCAAATGCTTAATGGACTATGTATTTGTTTGGATCATTGTTGGTTAATGCTTGATGTTTGAATTACTTTTTAATTCCATCATTATTATATTGGCCAAGATACGTCGAGAAAGGTCTTTGTGTTGCAGGTTTGTCGGATAGGAGATCGAGTGGCGGATTGAGCGCAAGATTGGATAAAAGCTAGGATCAAACTTCATTCATAAGGTATGTCCTCAAAGTCTCTGATCTATTTCCCTTTTATAAACAATTATTGAAATGCAATCATTATGTTTACCTGTCACCCCCTTAAGTTGATAGTGTCTATTTCCTCACTATAGGGTAGTATATCCCACCAACAGTAGGAGTAGTCGAGTAATGACCATAAGTGTAGGGTATGTTTCCACCCCCAGTGTTGGGAATGTGCCCACCACCAGTGTTGGGAATGTGCCCACCCCCAAGGTTAGGAATGTTCCCACCCCAGTATAAGGTATGTTCCCATCCCTAGTGTTAGGAGTGTGCCCACCCACGGTGTTGGGAATGTACCCACTCCCAGTGTTGGGAATGTGTCCACCCTCGGTATAGGGTATGTGCCCACCCCCAGTGTTGGGAATGTGCCCACCCAAAGTGTTGGGAATGTGCCCACCCCCAGTGTTGGGAATGTGCCTGCCCCAGTGTTAGGAGGGACATGCTGGTTAGAAGACGCGGTCGTAGTCATAAGTATATACGTAGAAACATGGTGTGAGCCATGTTATGTGAAGTGTTCCCACTAAAACGAGGGGCAGTATTAGGGTGTGGTCATCCTCCAACAGTTGTAGAAGCTGAAGGGATTTGACTAGATGTGAGTTGAGATGGAGTGGAAAAGGTTGTGCCACCCTTGGAGGGAGAAGTAGAGGTTGTGCTACCCTGGGAGGGAGCAAAAGAGGATGCACTGCCCCCGGAAGGAGTAGTGCCCGTAGCTCCAAGGATAGTGTTAGCTTGACTACCCGACAAAGTGGATGTAACATTCCAATTAAAGTTGGGCATACCAACTGAAAAAGGATTGGTGGTTGAAGGGTTCGTAGTGTCATTAATATCTGGAATCCCATATCAGAATCCCTGTGTGTATGTACCATGGGATGGGTTTGGCTCCAGGGGTGGATATGGACCAAAACTTGAAAAAGTGACATGTGGGGGTGAACCTTCCTCTCCAAGCTCCCTAGGCGTGGTAGGAGTATTCTGTCCATTGAATCCAACCGATGGAGTCATGGGAATTATTCCAGGCATGCTAGATGCAAGAGTCATAAAGTACTGGTGAAATTTATCAAAATTCTCAAAAGTATCGGAGGGGATCCTCCAGTGTCTCTTATGAAAAGGATGTTCTACCTCGTCAGCTGATAAACCAGCTAAACGATGAGATCGACGGAGAGGTGGATCTCGCTCCATGATAACTCGAAATAAACAGAACGCATTCTAATGGCCAACTATTGATCAAACAGCACACACCTAAAGAAACTACAACCAAATGCACACAAACAAGACTAGCTCAAGGGACCTCCTGACACTACAACTGGTATGTCTCTCCTAGGAGAGGCTTGAGACTCCCAAACTATAACCGGAGGTAATAGAATTAGTTATAAGGGTTCCCATATTTCACTGTGTGCACAAGGTCAAATCCCTATACAACAGGAAACTGTGTTGTTCAACCCCTATCTGAATCAAGACAATCATAGAATAACCACAACAGATGCCCTATGCGATACCTAGGTAAAGAAACTAAGGTCACCATGATATAACCAATGCTTAGGTGGAAATTCATAGGTGGGATTTGTCGTATGGGCAGGGTAGCTAAGCCCGAAACTCAAGAGGTACAGACCCCTTAAGATCCCCCGTTCTCGAACAATTCTTGGAAGTATATCCCACGTTGAGCTAGTACTAGAGGGCTATCTTCGCAAACAACCTCCCGTGACCTTGTGGTTAACCCTAGCTTTAGTAGAGCTTCCTGAGAACAATGATGCATACCATGGGTTTCACCACTCCCTGGTCAGACACATAATGTTGGTTCAACAGACTTGGATTGTTAACTCACAATGATCTATTCCAAGACTCTAAACCTAAGCTAGTTGGTGCACCCTGTAAAATGAAAATAATTTCTAATCAATTTTAAGATTAAGTGGTTATTTTAATGGTTGTAATTACTCAAAGGATATGGTCGTGAAACTGATGATGTATAGGACTCAATGGTATGCACAACTGAAAAACACTAGACTCATCTATTCAATAAAAAGCATGACACTAATATGACAATCAATCCAACGGTTCGAAATAAAATGCAGATCTTTTAAAGTTTCAAAGCACAAGTAAGTCCTAGATGAAATCACAAACACACTGATGCAAAATGCAAAACATAAAGAAAATATTTTTGTATTTTCTCTTATAAATGCATGGAAAATGCAAAACACTGTTTTTGTATTTTTTCAATATAAGGAAATGAAAATATGCAAGCAAAATCTAACTATTCAGTAAATAAATGTAGAGCACATCAAATAGACAACCCAGCAAAGCTGAAACAGTAAGATTCATCCAAGCTAATGATCTATAAAACAAGAAATTGTGAAAAATAAAAAATATCAAAACAAAAAGAAAGAGGAGTTTTTGGTCATAAAAAGAGCATAGAACGGTTAGGAAACAAGCCAACTAAGACTCAGGAACACTCGGAACCAACCCAGCAACAACCCAAGGCAAAAAATCAACCAATCCCGAACTTGTACGCGACTCTTCAAAGAACAGCAACGGGTAGACGCATGCTAGAGTTCACAGAGGGGCAGGTAGATGTGGTCAAAACTAGGTTGACTCGTGTAAAGAAAAATGAACCCAAAAAGAGTCAAACAGCCCAGAAAACGCTAGTTTTCTAATGTAAATCCCGACAACCAGTCAATGACACGGGAGCTCGACAAACAACAACTCAAAATAAGGACAAATACCTAAAAAATACCCAAAATGGATGCTCTCCCCAGTGGAGTCACCATTTTTGTTATGGAGAAAACTTCCTATGGCTCGAGGTAGACTACAACAGACAGCTTACTACCAGAAAATAACTCAATTCTCAATGCAATGTTATTATAATGAAAATGCTAGGATATGGAGAGTAAGAACCAACCTTCAACCGGATGTTCGAAGTAGATCTTTGTTGAGCTTTTAATCTCTACACTTGAACCTGCAGATTAGTTTCAATAACAAATACAAGCAAGTGCATATAATATGTGAAAGATACTAGCATAATAAATAACATGATCTATGATATCATAAGCAAATGTAACCCAATGTAATTTAAATAGCATTCACAACATCAATTGGATGAGAAAATGAGTATTTCCATTAATTAATAACAAGAAGTAAAATGATATGACCTCTTACCGACAACCAATATGAACCAAGAACTGGGTCTCTCCACTTGTTTCTCCACCACTTCAATCCCCCATGCAATGGAAAACTCAAACTATGAAAGGAGTTTGGTAGGTGAACTTAAGGAGTTCACAACAACAAGGATCAATGAGTGTAGACTCAAGTCACGGCAAAAATCCACTAGAGTTATCCTGCTCTCTCTTTATCCTCCCTTCCAGACACCATAAGAGCTCAATATATAGCCTTCCAAAGGTAAGTGAAAGGTCGAATTAAGGCATTTCGGGGTATATGGTGGGCCAAAGGTCACCCTAAGACCGCTTATTCGGAGTAAAAAGTAATTTTCTATTGGTTTTTACCATTTAACTTGGTGTACGCTGGCTGTAGTGGGATAGCCTGCATGTGTGCTGGCTATAGTGGAACAACTAGCACACAGGAACAAAAATAGGGAAAAGTGTATTCCTGGAGGATAAAATGTGGATATGAGTCAATAAAATGGATCTTGAAGGCCAATCAATGTTGATGCTCACAAGGTGGAAAATTTCGCTGTAACATAGTCAAGAAATCAAGAATGCTATAGGATATCAATCCCAATGCAAGGTAACAAGCAAAAGGTTTTACCATCAGTTAACCATATGGTAGTCAATCTTAATTGACCTCGCAAGACCAAATTAGAACAATTATGCAAGTTGATTATATTTCAATTGAGAGGATTATGATTTTTATTCAAAGGCACGATATCCAATAATGAGAAACAAATTTAGTCAACTACCCATGCTTCCAATCATGTGCTAGTTGATAAATTCAAAAGTATATCACCAATCAACGGGCCAAATTTTTGCATGTAATCATTCACACAGAGGTCAAACTACTAAATTTCATCAATTAGGGAAAAGTGTTCCAAAAGAAACAAGTATCCAATTGGCTATTTCAATGTGGAAATCAACTCTTCATTCGATTCACCATCTCATCAATCCTTTCAGTCAGATAAGACATATGTCGAATTATCAGTTGAGGGATATTACTGGTTGAAGTTCTATACCGAGTAGAACATGGGTCGAATCATTAGTCAATGAGATGTGTTGATCGATATCATTATCGATGTAAGGATTATCTTGATTTGGAAATCAATTTCTCAAATAAGGAGACTTTAGTCAAATCTGTGGCTCACAAGGTCTAAGTCCATTGATGTATACAGACCCTTGTCATTTCCCTCCAAGCTACGATTGAATTTCTAGTCAATAGTTGTAGTCGATTCCTTTTGGTGTAATCTTGAAATCAGTGATTTAGTCAATTCTCACTCAAATTTGATGCTCAATCATCTTTTCATATATCTCATGAAGATAAATAGTTCACATTTAGTAGGGAATCAATATTTCGAATGTCTAGTCAATTATAGCAATGTAGAACAAAAGGAACTAAACCTCAATCATGAACACATGAGATAGAAAGCGATTACCTCCAAAGGAAATTCAATGGCTTTAGATTGCACCAAAGAACTGGGGAAAATAATTACCTCTGAAATCATGGAACCAATACTTAGTGATAAGCATGATTGGTATACCTAGACAACCATATCAATACAAAGTTTATATGCCTAATAAAACAAGAGAAACTTCATCCAAATAGAAATGATTTGATCAAGTTATCAGACACGCCCAACAAAAAAGAGTCATACTCTCAATTGGTAATTTCATGACCACTCATCAAATCACAAGCTCCATTATAAATCTTTTACTTCTAAAAAATCCTTAATCATGAACCAAATATCTTGATACAATGTTGGAATAGGTAGAAAATAGTGAAAGTGATAACTTAGATTCCAAAATAACATTGGTGTCAACATATGCCAATTTCACTTAAGAGTAGAAAGAAGCGCTCAGATAGATAATGATCTGCAACACAAATATATGTGTTTATAGACCAATCCAAAAGGTCAATCTATAAATAATTCTAAATAGATATCCAAACCAATAATGGTACCAAATAACTCCATCTAACCATAACTATCCATAAAAGGTCGATATGGAATCCTTAATGGACATGGTCAACTCAAATAGAAATCATCTAGTCAAGTCCCTCAAACCTTGTTTTCCATAATCCAACTGAGGTTTACCAATAAACTATGGCTCCAACCTCTATAGTCATTCACCCTTCCAATATTAGAAATCTCCTTGTTTGCTATAAATTTCGTTCAGTGATTTATCATTTTCCAAGGCTTTATGGAACATGAAAAACACAAATGGATAGAGTCTTACTACCACAATATCCCATTGCCAACCTCTAACATAACATGGTTCATGGTGATCAAAGCATATTATAGGGTTTGAATTCCATCATAGTAGTATCATATCCTTTACTTTAAATCTTTCATTAGCAATCATCTATTCTTAATAGATAGATCCAATATTATATCACATGTATACACATATAGTTATCGTGACAAATCATCATAATAATTTGAATTAGAAATTTTTTAAATATGTTTCATAGAAAAATCATATTTCACACATATAGTTCTTTCTCATAACATAATTTGTCTTATGCATGTGGTAGAATCTCATTTTTCATTATGGACTTACATTCATTTCCATATTCTTAATCCCTTGATATTGGTCAAGGGAGGAAAACAACAACTTCAATCCCTAAACATAGTATGTTAGGTGCATGTGCCACAAACAGATCCAGAGACCACCACCAGGGAGAACAAATTCTTTACAGGGATTTCACCATCATCAACAAATAAAAATAAGTGTGTTATGATCTTATTTAAGCCTTTCGATATCAATAACCTTAAACAATTACACAATCCAACATGTAGGAACTTTGTAGGGCTTCTTTGGCCTTAGAGCGGGATATAAACAATGCCAATAGGTTTTGTGCAGAAATGTGTGTCAATACATAAACATTGTCAATGGGGAAGTAACGAACTTAAACCCTAATTGAACCTTCTTAAAATTCAATCGTCATGAACAATACCTTAAAAAACAAGATGAGCCCGCTCTAAGGAGTATTTGAATCTTCCCAAAACTTATATGAAAACTATATTGTCACCTATTTTGTCTTTTTCTATGGAAATATTTTAAAGAAACACTTAAGACTAATAGAGAAACTTGGAATATGGGTGAGAAATCATATGTCATATCAATTTTCAAGGTTTTTTTGGGACTTATGAAGCCTCCCTTCCATGTCCCAAGTGGAGGCAATGGACATTTCCTAGACCTATCTAATAAGAGACCTACAATTAATTGTATACTATAATATACATATTGGGTTATGGATTGTGAATCCAAGTAAATCATTCAATCTAACTTGATATTATGTATATTTTTATTTATTTTCTCTTATATTTTTAACGATTTTGTGGTTCTTTGGAAGATTTATTACATGTATTTATTTGATTCATTCTCAAGCTAAATCATAAAATTTATGTTTAAGTATATATATATATTCTAATTTCTTTTGGGGCAATGTTTGGTCCTGCAACATATCTAGAGTATGGAAAATCAAGAAAATTTATAATCATTTTATTATTTATATACTTTAGATTAAAAACATCATACCGTAGTAAACCATTTTCTTTTTTTTTAACAAGAACGGTTAAGGATCATTTATATTAAAAAGAGTGAGTTTACAAAATAGAAGAGAAAGACTGCTCTCTAACAGAGCTATTGTCTGTGTCATCTTGCTTCTCTTTTACAAAATTGAAACTGTTTTTGAAGAGTCCTATTCTATGGAGACTATAGCTCATTACAAATTTCCCAAGTATAAGGATTAAAAAACAAAACATGTTGAGTTTGTAGAGTATATAAGCTTGCTAAAAAGAAAGTTAGTCGCTACATATCTGTGGAAAAATTTAACTGAAGTAGATTCTACCCTATATACTGTTATGTAAGCAAAAGGGAGCATTTCCATTAAACTAAAGAGAAATATAAGAATATGAAAAAAAACCAGGGTCTTGTGAAATCTCAACGACGTCCATAATGTTGCTCTGGAGGTCTAGGGACACTTTCAAGAGAGGGGTCGTGTTGTTTTCTAGTATCTGATTCTTTGTTGTCCTGAATGGCTGGGAACCAACGACTAACATCTTCACGGAGCTTGTCAATTTTCCCTTCCACATCGATGATGTTCATGTTGTTGTCGTCGGTTTTGGAGTCAATATTCGAGATGCTAAGAACCGCATAGTCCATAGTTTTAGAGATGGCGCCAATTATTCCATTCATCAAGGTATTCCCGTTTCTGATTTCGGTGATGGTAGCTTGAACCTGAGTGTAGATCCTTCCCAAATATTTCTTCAGCTCTGCGTTCTCGACCATGAGATGTCGAAGCTGCTCCTCCATATATTCCATCCCAAAAATATCCTCAGTCGCAACAAGGTTGAGGGTGTGGGAGGTGAGGGATTTTCTGGAGTTTTCCAGAGAGAGTAAGATGAAATTATGCAGAAAGGAAGGGGAGGAAGGGGCTACAGGAAAATATGTTTGGCAGAGGAGGAAATGAGTAGGGAGGTGACCAGAATCAAGAGTAGCACCCACAGAGGATGCTAGGAGAAACACAGAAGGTAAATCGCCCATTACACAAAGAGCCCGAAAATGAAACAAAGCTAACCAGACAGAAGACGTGAAGGAGCTATGCAAGAATGTAGGAATTTGAAAGGAGACTAGGGTTAAATAATGCGTTCCATGTGAATGCCAAGGTCAAGGAGGGCAGGTTGTAAACCATCGTGCCATTAATGCATGGTCAGAACAGTTGGGAGGTGGCAGAGAAGAAGCACCACGTATAGGATGAAAATTAAAGTCCAAGTGGGAGGAATAAAGAGTGAGGATCATAAGTAAAAGGTGGTAGGTTAACGAATAAATCATGAAAGGCTTAGGGTATCCAACTTTTTTCAATAAAATTGTCATTAAGATCAATATATCCATAATCAATGAGAACCCCTTTGTTGGCCATGAGATCAGTTGCATGGTTGTTTGTTCGGAGGATGTGTAAGAGCTTAATGGTGCTAAAGTCGGTTATAAGATTATTGAAGATATGGTGATGTTTAGAGGTAGGTTAACTAAAGCTCAAGGTTAGCTTTCTAGCCTCCTTTATTACAAGGAGAGAGTCTCTGAAAATTACTAGTTCTTTCAGTCCCAGGCTAGCAGCTAATTCGAGTCCTTTGATTAATGCAAGCCATTCTGCACTGTTGTTTGTAGCTTTCCCAAGTCCCCAAGAAAAATCCATCTGTCTGTTTCCACCGAGGTCAAAAATGACCCTTCCCGCACCTTCCAACCCAGCTAGTAAACCATTTTCTTAGAAGATGTTCTTTCACCCATTGAGAGTATGGTTATGACTAGGTACCTAATGTACTAGTACAAGATAATTGACATGAACATAACGAGATTCCTAAGGTTGCTTCAAATTTCAATCAATGTTAATTATCGCTTAGGTGAGGATGGTATCAACATTCTAATTCTTACTTAAACCATGAGAATATAGAGCAAGACGTCACTCTATAGTATGTTGATACCATTAAAAATTCTATTAAAGATAGTACATTTAACAAAAAATGTACTTTGAAACAAGGAAAAGATGGTAATAGAAAGTTGAGTTACCATAAATAGGTGATTAACACCAATATAGAATATCAAAAGTGTCATTCTATTATATAGTGTTTTTATTATTTATTCTTTTAAACACTGCCCCATAATAGTGTCAAAACAAAATTGAACATGGAAAATTTTCCTCTTCCAAATTTTAAAACCTCTCATTTTCCATCAAATTGTACATCTTCAAACTCAAATCCTGTTATTTGTCTTCCCTTGAGATATATCATTGTTTTTATTCATCAGCATGACAAAAGCAAGAACTATGATTAATAGGAACTATCACTAGCATGAAGTATGAATAAGTTCTTAACTAATTTCATGATTGATTTCTTATACGGATAGGAATGTGAGCTATATATGACCAATAAGAATTATGATTATTGAAAACTATGACCAAGTTCCTAAGAGACTTATTTTAAAGACAAGAACAAGAACTCAATCGGATTTCTTCTTGATCCTAGTTCCTATTAGTCAGAATTTCTATTAGTCATAGTTCCTTTGTCAAAGTATCTATAGATCAATGCTCTTGTAAGTCATATTTCCTTATTCAATGCTCTTGATCATAGTTCTTTAGTCATATATCCTTTCATAAATTTCATATCAGTAAGAATTACTCATACAAGAACATCTTTGCAGCTCTAATTTGTGAGGATATCTTGTGTAATTTCATGTTACCATAGTCGAACAAGAACTCAAATCAATGTTCCTGTCAGTTATAGTTTTCTCATGTTCATATTGATCGGAGTTCCTTTGTCAACTATATTTCCTATCAAGCCAAGGAATAGGAACAATAAATTGATCAAAGTTCCCACTAATCAAAATTCCTTGGTTATATCACCCTTTGTCACAGTTATTGTTAGTCATGGTTGCTTTATCAAGTTCTTGTCAGTTACATTTCCATTGCTAGTCATATTTCATGTCAATCATAAAGTTCATAGTTCCCTAGTCAAATTTCTTTATGTCTGTGTTCTTATTTTTCATTATTAATTCATTGCATCAAAATTCCTATTAGTTATATTTATTCTTGGTAATGTTCGTCAAAGATATTATCATTGGTGTAGGTAGATTTGTTTATAAAATTGATGTGTCATGAAACCTATAATGCAACTAACATATATAATAGTGAATTGATGTGACAAGCGAGGTTCGCCCCATGTGATTCTTTTGCTAGGTTGAAAAATTGTTAGACTACTAAAGAACATAATTGAGATTATTGCTATGATATAGCCCTATACCCATTGGAACAAACCTCTACAAATATAAATCCTTTTATCAATGTTATAATGATTTGGTTAATTACATCAGTAATTTTTACATTGTGGATGCTTGTAATATAAAAACTTTGGGTTATTGAAACAACATTCCACACCAAAATCAATTATTATTCATTATGATTCCTATTCTCTATTTAAAATATCACCTTGATTTTTTTTCCTCGATTAACATTTAGACTTGTTTAGGCTTACTCCTCTTTATACCATCTAAAACCCTATATAAGTATATTAAGTACACAAATTCATTTACAATTTTTTTGACATTTTTCTCTACTTTGTAATTACCTATCTTTTTTGTATATTAAAATCCTTATTTTCTATGTATTTTTTTTAATAATGTAGAGAAGATCATATTCTCTCTCTAGTCCATTGGATATAGCTTGGGTTGTTGGGAGGAATGATTCTTACCTTCCCACCCACGTTCAATTCTTGTAAGAGACAACATACCTTGATTCTCCAAAATAGCAGGTGTTGGCATATTTCCCGATGGATTTTGATGTAGTTATAGTGAACCACCATTGAAAAAAAATATTTCTCTTTCATCAATCTTCATCGTGAGTTATGAATTTTATTCACCATAAGATGGGGGTTCCACAACTTTTTTTTAATTATTTAAATTATCAAATATGAAGGGATAAGATTGAAGGGGTTATTATTCTTCCAAGTTTTATTCTCTTGAAGGTGTTTCAGGCTACGTTGATCCATCCCATGGAAGCATCTTGACGTCATCTAAATTACCTGTTTAACTAATCCATGTCTAGTAAATTAAATACGCGACTGTTTTAAATAGCAGTTTCTAATCCTCCCTCTCCCCACATACATAGGCATTTCTAATCCAACCTCCCACTATGTATAGAGGCAGTTCTCATTCTATGACGATTCATCGTCTTTATTCACTGTAGAATTAAGGCTTTATTCATGTGGTTCCTCACAACACAACCTTCTAGTTCTTGGAAATCTGATGCATTTTGGCGATACTGCATGATACAACTAAAGAGCAGAAGCTAACATAGGGATGCTACTAAACAACAACTCACCTACTCCTTTAAGGTATGCCCTATGCTAAAATTTGGTGTGTTAAAATTCAACAAATGCAAAGCATGTAGCAATGTACAGATAGCTTGCAAGAGTGAATATTTTTATTCATGTCGAGGAAGAATCAAGTTAACCAAGAACATTAAGTAGCTTGGGATTGCAAACCACTTTCTCCGGGTCTTGTGATGATGATGATGATGGTGGTATTTAATTTCCACTAAGACCAATATTGGTCTATCAGACATTAAGAAGATAGATATTAATTCGTTTCCTTTAAAATATTATTTCTATGCTTGAAAAGCTTACAGAGGATCATCCCTAGATCATTATAATTTTGGTGATCTAGAAGGTTAAAGAGATTAGTATTAGAGCAGAGATTTTGAAATTGAGATCTAATGTGAGTGAAAGCTGAGCACTCTAAGAGAAAGTGATTTTCATCTTCCACCCTCATGGAATCGCTTAAATGGAAAATTATTTCAGCCCAAGGCATTTTAGGGGTTGTCCAACGCCCAGTTTCACTATGAAGCTCATGAGAGTTCCTTCTAATCTTAGAAATATTAAATTTTTTTTGAGCTTGTTAAGATAGAAATATAGTTTTGATCCTCCAGATTAGGGTTAATGGTATCTTTGTAATACCGAAGCTTTATTTTTACCTCTAACTCTTCTTTGCACCACATTTTCTCTTTGAAGGAAAAAGTAATAATGTAATTAATGTTATCAATATTTTGTAGAGTGTTAGTTTCATTAATCCTCCAATAGTTTATCCAAGCCATGGCATCTTTAAGCCATCCCCTCTTGAGGTGTGCTTTTGGTTGGAGTTAAGAGCAATTTTAGGAATTCGGTCATCTCCTATATTGTTTAATTGGTTCTTGTACATTAGATGTCTAATCATAGCCATGCTTTCAATTGGGGAGAGCCCTTCTTGTAAGAGGAGAATAGGATAGGGCATGTTGCTCTTAGTTTTAAGATTATAAGTAATAAATCGATTTTGGATTTGCTCAATTCTTCTCCAAGAATATGTGGAAATTTTGCATCCCCAAGCTTCACAACCATATAGAATAACAGGAGTGACGAGCGTTTTAAAGAGGAATTTATTTTTGTCCCACATCACAAGGTTTTCCGCTTTACAATTGTTTTCAATGCCGAAGTAGTCTTTCATCCTCCATTTATCCTCTTTTCAATGTTATTGTTCTAATTGAGCCTGTGATGAAAGTCAATTCCTAAGTACTTATAGGAGGTTACTTCTTCTAATATTCAATTGTCATAGGAAAAATTGGCATAAGTACCTTTATTGGACTTGATAATCATGAATTTTGATTTTTCAGTGTTTACGGTCATGCCCATATTGTTGCAAAAACCTTTGAGAATTCGTAATTTCTTTTCAAAATCATAAAGATGCATTGCCATAATTATACTCTTATATAATATATTTTATTGTTCTTGAGTGTGAGGTTTTGAGCTAATTATTACTATGTATGAGAACTCAATCCATAGTGTTAGGGATTCTCTTTCTAGTATTGTTATCGAGACTACTTTCAAGCAAAGAACGAAGTTCAAGGTGAAGATAGCATGGAAAGTTTTAAAGAAATTAATTCTATTTGTTTAAACTTGACTAGTACTACTAATTGTTCTTATACTAAATGATACTTTGGTTCATAGATATCATATAATAAGAGAATACGTCCTCTTTCTCCAATATGCAAAACCACTATTGTATCTCCTAGTACTTCTCTTACTATTCCCAGGTCATATGAAGATATATTTTGTATTTTAACATTTTCGTTAAAATATGATGTTATGATTTCATAAAATTATAATGTATAATAAAATAAAATTTGCAATATTATTACAAACCTTCACTAAATTCATTTTATATTAAATTGCACACATAAATAATTGTCAAGTCATGGTAATGCTTCTCATTGAAGAAAAGAAAAGAGAAAATATCCCTTTTATAATTTTCTTGAATATCATTAATTTTGTAGTTAATGGTAATGTTGGTGCTCATAAAATCTTAGCATCGACAGTAGGGATTCTCCCCGATAAATAATCCCAATTAGATCGTTCATTGTTTGGTGTAGGGAATCCATCCAGTTTGCGGTTGGCTCCCGTAAGTGTGATTAATTTGTGTTTTGTTTTACCGGTTTCAGCCCATCTCACCATTTATGTATTTTATTTTTTAAAGGTATGCAGATGCAAGTGTCACCTACCCAAATTCTGAAAATATTATTTTATTGGTAAAATACTTTATGTTAAATTTTAATTACAAAGTTTTGTAATTATAACCAAGTTTGGTCAAGGATGAATATAATTACTGATTATTATTATTTAATAAATTAAAGTAGGAGACAAACACTCAAGGTAACTATTAAATGAGTGTTCACTAACCCACTAGGAGGAATGGAAGCTGTTAGAAGGTATGGGACAGATGGAAGCATTTGTACTTCACCACTAGCTATTGGTTATGGGACAACTACCCCTAAAAATGTGGCATTATCCCCCATGTGAGTGGGAGTGAGCAGGCAGCTCATTAAATGACCAGTTAACCACTAAAAGGCCTAGGCAGCCTACATAAGGCAATTCGAATTGAGCAGGAAGCTCTCTTACAATATTTTTTGCAGAAATATTCCTCAAGTGCATCAGGTGATCACTAAGAGATTCAAATAGGGAGGCTATGTAGGATTGCAACTGTAAGTCTGCAAATTATTCTGAGAAGGAAAACCAGAGGTGTTGGTGCATGTTCCTTTGACTGCTAAGTCTTTAAGACTAGGTAAACTATTTCTATTGCAAGTTGAGGACCCAAGCTTCTAAGTTTCTTCCCCATGGTGGTTCAGTGAATAGGCTCGGGGGTCCTAAGGAAAGTAACTTGGCTGTCTTTAGGAATTGGTTGGGTGGAACAGGTTCCTTGGGCTATTTGTTTCTCCTACAGATAACCAGGTTTCACTGTTCCTACTTTGTTTACAGTTTAATGTTTCTACTTAGTAGAATTATTAAACTCTATCATGTAAAAGAAGTTATTTTATTTTTTGATCTAAGTATGATTCTGAATAAAATAGCTTATTGAAATAATTGAATTGATAACCATCTCTATATTTTTCTCCATGTTGTTCTCTGCATAGTACTCTAGTATAGAGAAGCAAATTAAGAAAGATAAGTGATAGGCAGAATGCCATTGATTGGAATAATGATTACAGTAGTGATTCTTGTTAAGATTCTGTCCTATATTTAAACACAATAAACATTACAGTATAGCATCAACAGTAGTATAGAATTCATCTAGATTTTACATGAAAGAAAGACACAGTATGTTTCTGCACAGTGCTATATATTTCTCTTAACTCTATTTATTTTAGATAGTAAACAAATGCAATCAATATTAAACATTTCATGTTTTTCAAAGTAATTGTATCTCCAAGAATTATAGTAGCTGTAAGAATTAATCCTAGTATAGATTTCTTGCAATTATATATATTTCATTTCTTCACTAACTTTCACTTTTGATTCCAATTATCGAATATCTACACAGTAGTATTAAACCCTAAGAGAATAAAAACCCTAATATTGTTTACACAACTCATAATTTCCATCTCAAGTCTGTTATGACAAACTCTAGATAGTTCCTTTCTAAGCCTAATAGATATAGATTTTCCAAACCCTAACTATCATTTTGGGACTACTACAAGACAATATTCTACAATTAACAAAAAGCAGAATTCTGTACCATGGTCTTTCGATAGCTCATAATCCAAGTAAGAACACATACACACATCAAAAACATTTATTACACAGGTTAAGTCTCAGTACCAAACTCAGTACAAACTAAATAGTAATCGGAAACTACAGGTAGGGTTTCTTTCATAAAACAAATAGAACATTGAGGCAAAGCCTCTACGAAAACATTTAACAGTCAAACTATATCATCGATTTTCCAAATATAGTTATCAACAATGACAACGAAGTATAGGCATACATTTTTATACAGTTATGCAAACTATAACCCTCGGCCAAAGACAACCATCGTGGCTCGGCAAACCTTTAACATTTATTTTGCACAGTGTTCTCAACGATTATTTTCAAAACATAACTTTCCATAGCAAAGAAACGAGCCATTGTTTACAAGTGCAAGAGAACCCTTGGTTCTCAGTTTCCATTTAAAATTATGTAACAGAGAATTACATTACGGCCTTTCAAGGTTCCCAATAGCACACAGAGTTACCCTCATCATCTTTAAACATTAAGGCGAGACCGTGAAACAAACAAACTACATAGGGTTTTACCCTGGACTTAACAACATGAAAACGAGAACCAAGTTCTCATAAATAACATGGCCAGGCATCAAATAGCCAAGTGGCATCCTAAAATACTGAGAGGTTACCCTCTATACAGGTTGAATCAAAACAAGACAAACTTAAAACTTCGTTTTCGGCCATCACTGAAATAAGTCGAAGGTTTCCAACTCTCAACACACTGGAAAACACCATCAAAGGCACCTACGAAGTTTTTGAGAACCACTAGAGCTTACTAGGAGAAGTAGAAGCATATTCCATTCCCCATGCTTGCACAGGAACCATCCTATGAAGTGGGTACCTGTAAAATTACATTTCGAAGGGATTAAAACAGGAATTGCAAGATTAAAAACAAACATTGTAGTATTAATTTACTATCACGAAAACACTTACCTCTGTTAGTTTTTCAGAATTTACTTCAATCTGATATAGGATCTGTTTGTGTCAGAAATTGTTACTAAGGCTAAGGTAACAAGCCAACACAATCTCAAAATAAAAATCAATTCAAACTAGGGTTTAGGGTTTTATTTCATATGTTTTTGGTCATTGACTTCAAAAGCATGAAGGGAATACATTCAATATATAAGCAACAACTAAATCATACACATAAATCAATAAAGATGTATATATATCACAATATCCCAACAAAAGACTGAAATGACATTCACACATAAAGGACAAGCATCACTGGAAAATTACACAAACCAGAAATGAATTTATCATTCATGAAACTCAATAAGTTCAAAATGAAGCCAACACAGATCAAATATAGGGTAATGAGTCATATATTCATAGTTTCATCAAAAAATGCATATGAGAGTTTACAGTACCTATCACTGAACAAGTCTGGAAGTATAAGCAGCTTAGCAGACCTCCTAATGCTCTCCAAAATCAGAACCCTTACAATGTTTTTCCTTCCTCTCTAAATAGTTTTCTTCTAAAAAAAAACAGTTAGGGTTTCTCCTACTAACTCTCCATCGAATGACTAGAATAGGTAAAGTAAAATTTACATTTTTACAAAATTACAAGTTTGCTAAAAATAGCAAATTCTTTAACAAAATGTCTTAAATGACCCTTAACTACTAACTGCCTCATACCTCTTTCGATGTCTCCACAAGCAAAGATATACCATCTGGACTTGAGGATCTTTTCTTCATTCTTTTATGCTTTTTCTCCAGCTCAGCTATCTTTTTATGAAGGTGTTCATTTTCATGTTGCAAAGTTTCAACTGTCTTTTCCAGTTCTGAACAGTGCCTGTTAGAAGCCCTTTTCCTTCTGAGTGCTTCCTTTGCATCAACCACTAACTCCTGAAAATTATCATGAACATCCTGAAGATCCTCTCTTAATCTTCTATTTGCCATCATTAAACCATCATTAACTTCCTGCATGTAATTCATTTGATGCTTATACTGTTTGACAGTCTTCTTTAAATTCTCCTTGTCAGAATTAACCAATTTCTCTATTGCAACATCTTGCTCTTCATTAGGTTTCCAAAACATGTCAAACTTCTTAAATATTGTTTCTTCTGTCAATAGTCTCTCAGTAGTATCTTCAATGATGGGGTTTAGATCATCTGTTACCTGTACTGACTTAATCTCTTCTGTCAACAATTTCCCAGAAATGTCTTCAATGATGGACTTGGAGCTTTCTTCACCTTCTACTTTTACTGACTTAATTTCCTCTTTTTTACCTGGCTTCAGTATATCTAACTTTGATTTATCATCCCCCATGGATTCTTCATCAGAGATAGTCACCTTATCAGTCTTCAATTTTGGATTTAACAGCTTTTTCATATTTAACCTTAGCTTGTTTTTCGACCTAGTTTTAGGTGTCCAGAGAGTAGCTGCCTCCCCCATCATTTTCAGTTTTCTTCCTTTGTACCTAACAGAAGATAATTCCACCACTTCCAACTTATTTATTTTCTTTTTAGGTTTCATAGTTGTGCCATCTAAAACTTGAGCTTCTTTAAATTCAGTTTTGACCTTAATCTTAGAAACATGCTCTTCCTCCTCTAACATGTATCCTTCATCATCTGAAAGGATTGTAATGGGGCTTCTTGGCCGAATAGGCATTTCTTCTTGAGCTACAGGAACTATTTTAATATCAACTTGACTTTCATCCTGAGGATCTGCTACAAGTGATGATTTCTTTTCAAGCAATTCCTTTTTGTCTTCAAATAATCTGAACCTGTTTTTAGTGTGATCTGGAATTTCTTGGAGCTGATTGTCATTCTGTCTCTTTTTTGCTACCTGTTTAGTCACCTTCTTAGCTTTAATGTCATGCTTGCTTGCAGCTTTGACTGAATGGCCTAACTTTTGCATCATTACCTTCCCCTTGTCAGTTTGTCTTTTTGGTTGTTGATCTTCTCCTTTAGGATGAACCCCTGACCAGAACAAAAAGAAGTCCCAAGTCTTTCCCTCATGTTGCAACACTGTAGTGATGATTAGTTTAATGAGACCATGATGAAAAAGTGATTGAGAAGTGTGATCATCATGTTGTTTTATTTTGCTTGACATTTTCTGCAGACTTTTAAAGAAGAAGAAGGGCAAATTCATTTTAGAAACACCTGCCATGTGTTGAAGGAACCTGAGATGATATTTGAACACTAATGAATATCTTCCTTCACAAGTCACATAACTCTGAAGTATCCTTATGGGCTCAATCCATTCTTTCTTGAAATTATGAATGATAATACCCTTGTTCCAGTCAGGAATCACATTAGGCAATAAGTACCTTTGGGGATCAAACTCGAAAGGTGACTTCTTAAACCAGTGCTCACCCTCATCACTAATCTCAGTAGCTTCTGCTATTAATTCCACAGATAACTTGAAATTCAGAGCATCCATCATAATCATGTCATTCTTAAATGCTTTAGCAAACTTGCAGGTGACCTGTGTATCGAAGCCATCAATCTTTTTGAAAAACTTTAACCAACCTGCCTGCTGAAAAAGTTCTGCACAGTCAGGAAGCTTCTGAATCCAAGTTAAGTCTGTGGGTTCAGCCCTGTTGACCTTACCACTTTTGCCACTTTTTCCCATAATCTTCTTTTCAGTACACAGGCACAATCTGTCTTAGGTTTCAAGAATTGTTTTGTAAACTGATTTCCTATGCTTTGGGCTATTTTGAAATTTTCTACAGACCCTTGAACAGCCTTGCAAATTCAATATTCTCTTGTATCAACTCGGCAACTAAGTGAATATGTTCTCCAAGCAGGTGACTTCATGAAATTATGATAATTATCAACAATGTCTAAACCATTTTCATAAACCAACCACACCTACTGTGTAATAATGAGCATAATAGAAAAAATTGCGATTCCTCTTAATGTTCTTTCCAGAATTTTGAATGTATAAGAGAACAAATGATAAAATTCTTCATTCAAACTGTCATTTGCATTTCCCAGACTGAATACTTTACATTTGAAACTATTCCGCTGCTCTGTTCATGCATATTGCTCATACTAGCTTCAAATAGTTATTTTTGTTGTGAAATGCTAATTTTATGATTTATTTTATCATTTCCAGCCAGCAATTTTTTCAGATAATTGTGCAGTGAAAAAGACCCAAATTTTCCAGCTGTGAGGGTTTATATCGGAATACCTGTCATCTATGCATCTGTCGTGACTTACAGCTTCTTTTTGGGGTATTAATGGTCTCCTTTTATGAGAATAGGTGTCCTCATATCATGTCTTTAACTGCTGATGGATGAATTTGGAAGCCCTAATTCTCGCTGGCGATAAACACACCTGTCTCCTCTCTTCAGCAACACAATCCACCGTTTTAGCAGTGAGCTCTCCTTCACGAACACTACTCCTCTATAAGGATGCGTGTAACAAGAGAAATTTGACAGCTAACCAGGATTTGCTGGTTTCTATGCAACTAATCCCGCATACCATGCAATGATGAGCTTGTTTTACTTCGTGACTAGCAACCAGCTAAAATCATGCTCAAACTGCTGCAAACACGTGTTAAAACACTCACACAAGGTGATTAGACACCCCCATTCTTCATCATGATTGAAATTAGTTCAAAAATTGGAAAAAACACAGACCGCGATATTCTTGTAGCGCGCTCTTTGTTAAAACTTTGTATAGCGCTACAAGAATAACTTCTATGCCAAAATTTAGCAATTTTTTAACTTTTTGCTAATTTGTTAGAGGTTCTGGCAGTTATTTGGTTTAAGAGATAGGTTTAACCATTCTCTAAAGACATTAATGATTCTACCTTTGAACATATGACTCTTATTGACCCCCTTTACAATATAAAAAGTCATCAAAATCAAATAAAATCTGAAAAAGACTGGGCTCAAAACTTATTCAATCACTTATAAAGTTTCTAAGAAGACTAAAACTAAAACTCAAAACGAAAAATTTAACTGAGGTAGATTCAAAACAAACCAAAATTGGAGAAAATAACTCAAAAATGGAGGAAAATTTACTGACTTAACAGGATATTAACTGAGAGAACAACATGTACAACATATCTATAGCATATCAATCAAGGACACAATAATGCAATCACACAAGAGACACATAGTTTACTTGGGGAAAACCATAAAGGTGAAAAACCCCAATAACTTCCTCAGAGATAGATAGAGCAATGATACAACCCAAGCATAAGAGATAGACATCTCCTAGCAGTAGCTTCTCCTCCTCCACAAGTGTGCCACTCTCCAAAGAGTGTGTGAGAGAATAGAATGATGAAATAGAGTGCCTCCCGCACTCTATTTATACTTGAGTTGACTTGCCTAATAACCTTTACTAGGTCGGCCTCAACTTAACCACATAACACAATGCTGACTAGGCCAACACCCAATAGGGTGGTCTAATAACCCTTTGACCCACATGGTTGACCCCTAATAGGGTGTTCTAATAACCCTTTGACCCACATGGCTGACCCCCAATAGGGTGTTCTAATAACCCTTTGACCCACATGACTTATATAGGGCCGACCCCAACAAGGTGGTCTAATAACCCATCAAGTATAAGTTACGACACTTACAATATAAATGACGACACTTCCATATAGAGGAATAATAACATCTCTATAGGAATACAAACACTTCCATATAGAGGAATAATGCCATCTCTATAGGAATACAATATACATATATGAAATACATGGGTGAAATACATTCTGAAGTTACATATACATCAACACTCCCTCTTAACTAGGAAGGTATTTCTCGACACAGATCTGCTAGCACAAGTCTTCTTCTCTGGATCATCATTAGCGACTCATCATCCTCGAATCATCATCATTGTCACTACTGCTGCTATCTCAATCAATCTCTAAATCTACTCGTCATAGGAAGTTCTACAGAGCCAGTCCTTTTTCATACTGGATGTAGGCCCACCATCTGCAAGTATTCATCATCACTGGCCATACTGTGGAATCCTAAGGACTTATTACGTGCAACACAAAACCTGGCTGCAGTATCCCAGGTTGTTACGAGCACACAGCTCTACCTGTCGGATCTCCTAGGAGCACATTACATGTGACTCCCACAAAACCTTAAAAGAGTCCCTTGACTAGCAAGAACCCTAAAGAGCATCTAAGGCCTTTTTCATCCTGTCCAACACATTACATGTGACCCCCACCACAAAATCTTAAAAGAGTGTCTTGTCAAGCAAGATCCCTAAAGAGCATCTGAGGCCTTTTTCATCCTGTCCAAATCTCCAAAACTTATTACATGTGGTCATGGCAATGCCTCGAAAGAGCATCTGAGGCCTTTTTCATCCTGTCCATATCTCCCAAGTCTACTTACATGCCATAGGACAAAACCTCGAAAGAGCATTTTCCATATCTCCTAGGGAGCTATTATTTGCCAGCGGTAAAACCTAGCAATAGAATCTGCAAACCTGCCAGGGTGCTATTATATGTCCTCTCAAAGCAAAACCTCGAAAGAGCATTTGCCAGATCTCCCAGGGAGCTATTATATGCCAGCGGCAAAACCTAGCAAGAGAATCTGCAAACCTCCCAGGGCACTATTATATGCTTATCTGCACAACCTGTCCATGGCCACAGAGTATCAACCTGATACTCACCATACATCATCTTGATGTACACATGATCATCCTGATCATCATCACTGCATCGTCCTGACGCATGTCATCTGGAGCAACATCCTGAAGCTCATCATCCATGATCACCCTGATCATACAATGCATCCACCTTATGCATACACAGTATCTACCTGATACATATCATCATACATGATCTACCTAATCATACAATGTATCCACCTGATACATATACAAATACATGATCCACCTAATCATACCTGATACATATCAACATACATGATCTACCTGATCATACAATGTATCCACCTGATACATATACAAATACATACACATGGTCCAATTGATCATATCCAACATCCAACATGATGCATACATACATAAATGATCCAACTGATCATATCGAGCATCCAACATGATGCATACATACATAAATGATCCAACTGATCAAATCAAGCATCCAACATGATACATATACATATACAGAGCAATAACTGGAGCATCATCCTTATGTTCATCATCCAGCGATTACATCCACAGCCATGTGAAGGATCCTCCTTCCAACATGCTTGGAATGGCTTCAACTAATGTCTCCATCACTTCTTCCTCGAAGTGTCATCGATCTGAAGAACACCAAGCCTCTCTCTGAAATACTCAAACTTCACTCTGGCTAGTGGCTTCGTCAGCACATCTGCAAGCTGCTCATCCGTTGCAACATACATAAGCTTCATTGCTCCTCTCTGCACCATAGCCCTGATATAGTGATATTTGATCTCTATGTGTTTTGACCTGTCATGGAACACTGGGTTCTCAAACAGCTTCACACAACTTTGGTTGTCACAAAAGATACCAGTATCCTCCAACGGGAGATCAAATAACTCAAACAGTAGCTTCCTAATCCATACTACTTCACAACTAGCCGAACAAGCTGCAACATACTCTGCTTCGCCATACTCAATGCTACACAGGACTGCTTCCTGCTAAACCAAGAGATCACACCTGATCCCATATTGAAGCAGCACCCAGAAGTGCTCTTCCTATCTTCAGCACTGCCTGCCCAATCTGAATCAACAGAACCTTCCAGGTTAAAGTTTTGATTCGCATCACACTTGATCCCATAATCAACTGTACCCTTCAGGTGCCTCAGAATATGCTTTACAACAACCAGGTGAACACCTCTGGGATCCGTCAGGAACTGGCTCAATGTGTTCACCGCAAAGCAGATATCTGGCCTCGTGTTCATCAGGTACATCAAGGACCCAATCATCTAACGATACATAGTGACATCAACCGGATCAGATGAAGCATCACATAGAAGCTTCAGGTTTGATGCCATAGGTGTGGCTGTGGCCTTGGAGTCCATCATCCCTAACCTCTTCAGGATCTCCACTGCATACTTCCCTTGTCCAAGGAAGATATCATCTGCACTATGCCACACCTCTATGCCTAGAAAATAGTGCATCATCACCAAGTCCTTCATCTTGAACTCGGCTGCAAGCTTCCTCTTGGTATTGGCAATCAAACTATCATTACCTGTTACAAACAGATCATCTACATACAACAGTAGTATCACAAGATTTCCTTCCTCAACCTTGTAGTAAAGGTTGGAATCCACTTTACTCCTGGTAAATCCCAAACTTGATAGAAAGTTGTCTATCCTACCATACCAAGTTTTAGGAGCTTGCTTCAAGCCATACAAGGCTTTCTTCAACCTGCACACATATGACTTTCTATCATGTGTGTTAAAACCAAGTGGCTGCTCCACATACACTTCCTCTTCGACTACACCATTCAAGAAGGCTGTCTTGACATCTATCTGGTGTATCTTCCATTTCATCACTGCAACCAAAGAAAGTACTGATCTAATGGAAGTAGATCTGGCTACAAGAGCAAAAGTCTCTATGCTGCCACTTGCAGCATGCTTGATATCATAGATCCATTTGGAAGTCACAATAGATTTCCCTTCAGGTCTTGGGACTGCATCCCAAACATCATTCTTCATGATCAACTGGTACTCCTCAATCATGGCATTCTTCCTGAATCCTGGGAACTTCAATATATTCAATATCTTCAATAGATAACTTTGTTGCTAGACAAAATGTTGTAGTCCTTCTTTTGTAGGTGCTCGTATACGATCTTTCCTACAAAACAAGTTAAATTGCATGATTAGAAACTTATCATAGTTTTCAGAACAAATTCTTACACATAAAGAAATATGTCATACAGTCATGCAACTATTTTAGCCAACGCTTCAATACAACATTCATCCCTATCCTGTAACTTTCTAGATGCCTTCCAATCTCTACCAGAGCATTGTTAAGAGTTTGCACTACTCCCAACATGTCAGCAAAGAGGTTTCATTATAGATAAGTAGCAATGGAATGTTGTACAGTGCCATAGGCCACTTACCCATCACATGCATATTAGTAGTATATTGTTCATTGATGCATTTATTCTAATATGCATAATACACAACCTAAGTCTAGGAACATAAGCATACACATCATTGAACAACATTATTTAAACAAACAAATATGTAAGAAATTACAATTCAAATACTTATCTTTGTTTGGTTGTTGGGTGGACTCCCTCTGAATCTTTGCAACTCCATTCTGATGTGGATTGTGAGAAGTGGTAGAATCCCTCTTGTTGAATATTGTAACTTCAAAGAATATTATAATTGTACTTTATTATTCAGGAGATGTTTCATCCCTCCGAGGTAACCCTATTATGTATCCGGAGATGTTTATTCCTCCGAGGGTTTGTATTAACTAGGGTTATTAGACCCACCATGTGGGGGTCGGCCCTGTGGTTATATTTTTGGGGTTATTAGTCTTCTCCAGGAGAGGTCGGCCCCATAAGGTCTTTTAGTCAGTTGGGAGTCAGTATAAATAAGAGAGGTGAACTCCTCATTAGATAATTCACTCACTTGTGGAAGAGTGCGCACTTGTCTGGGAGATCTGCTAAGGAGACAAATAAGGAGGGAGCACATCTTGTATTTTGGTTGATCATCTTATTGAGGAAATCCTTGCTGGGTTTTCTACCCCATGAGGGTTTCACAGGGTATATTCTGTGTCTATCTTGTGATTGTGTTTCTTTTAGTGATCTTGCTAGTCTATTTGGTTAAAACTTAACATGGTATCAGAGCTAGACTGAATAGGACATCTTTCACAAGGTAAGAATACCTCTCTCTCTCTCTCCGGTGAAGTTAGGGTTTCATCCCAAAGTTGGTATTATTGAATTTTGGTTGCATGGCTGGATAGCCCTTTTCAATACCTTTCTTTTGAGCCCTAGATCGAACTTCTTGGTTGGGTAGAACTCCGGTAAATCCAAACCCTAATTCTCCCAAAAGTGCAATAAGTCAGACTTTGGTTTCAGAAAAAAGTTTGCATTTTTTATTTCTGATTACATGGCTGGATAGCCCTTCTCAATACCATTCTTTTGAGCCCTAGATCGAACTTTTTGGTTGAGTAGAACTCCGGGAAAGTCAAACCCTAATTCTACCAAAAGTGCAATAAAATTCTGTTCCAGATTTTGGAAAAGTGAAAAATAACTTTTCAGGTAAGTCTGCTCTGTCTCTTGGACTCCCCCAAGAGAAGATGGCTCCAAACACTAAGCTTGAAGACAAGCTAGAAGGTATAGAAAATTTTCAGGCTTGGAAATACAGAATTGGTCTCATCCTTGAAGAGAATGATCTTGCTCATTATATCAAGGAAGAAGTTGCAGAACCAGAAGGAGATGAAGCCAAAGAAAAACACAGGAAGGATCTAATTAGGGCAAAGAGAATCATAGCTGATTCTATTAAATACCACGTGATTCCCCAAGTGGCCTCCAAGAAGACTCCAAAGGAAATGTATGATGCCCTAGGAAGAATGTATGAAGGAAAGAACATCAATAGGAAGATGAACCTAATGTCTTAGTTGAAGAGTACCAAGATGCACAAAGGAGAATCTATTCAAGACTATTTCTCAAGGGTCTCTCTAATCAAGGAGAAATTAGATGCTATTGGTGACACTCTTGATGAAGATGAACTTGTGATGACTGCCCTAAATGGTCTCACTAGATCTTGGGAATCTTTCATACAAACCATGTGTGCCAGAAAAGAAAGCATGAAGTTTGATGTAGTATGGGAAGATTGTGTTCAAGAAGAGGCTAGGGTTTCCAACAGAGAAGCTCTTCTAAAAGAGGATGACCAAGCTTTGGCCACCCACACCAAAAGAGGAAAGAGAGGCTACTTCAAGAAAGTAAACTACAAAAGGTCTCAACCCTCTCATAGACTCAAAAGGAAAGGAGGAGACATCTCCACAGTCCAATGTTTCAATTGTCTTAAGCTAGGACACTATGCTAGAGACTGTACCCTACCAGAGAAGAAGAAGAAAAGGTTTGTTCACAAAAGACATCATGCTCATATGGCAGAAGATGATAGTGAAGAAGAAGAAGAAGAAGAAGAAGAAGAAGTGGAGGAAAGGCCTCAAAAGAAAAGATCTAAAGTAAAGAAAGAAGATCCAGAAGAATATGTACTATTTTCTGCTCTCTCTGGATCTGTGTCTCCTGGTGAAGGCACTTGGCTCATTGACAGTGGTGCTTCAAAGCACATGATAGGTCATCAGGAAACTCTCTCCAGGATTGAAGAAAAGTCTTCACCCCAAAAGGTATCTTTAGGAGATGATTATCAATATCCCATCAAGGGAATTGGTGAAGCAAGCTACAAGCTTGATTCGGGAACACCATTAAAGATGAAAGAAATTTTATATGTCCCAGGTTTAAAGAAGAATCTACTCTCTATCTCAATACTAGACAAGAAAGGTTTTAGAGTAGCCTTCATAGATGGACAAGTACTCATGTGGTCCAAAGGAAAATCAATCAAAGATGCAATTGTCATTGGTGAAGAAGAAGGAGGACTTTATAAACTCAAGGGTCATCCAGAATCTGCCCTTGCTCATGAAGTTTCTAGTCCCAGTGAGCTATGGCATAGAAGACTAGCTCACATCAACTATAAAGCCTTACCCTATGTAAGTAAGATGGTTATAGGTTTGCCATATTTGAAGGCTGATCATGATGGCTCATGTAAAGGATGTAAGAAAGGGAAGAATATCAAGAATCCCTTTCCGAAAAGTGAAACAAAGACTAAGAACTCTCTAGAACTAATACACTCAGATGTATGTGGACCTATGCCTACCACATCTCTAAGTGGGTTTGAATACTATCACTCATTCATTGATGACTATTCAAGGAAAACTTGGATATACTTCCTAAAAGGTAAGAATGAAGTCTTTGGAAAATTCAAAGAGTTCAAGGCTCTAATAGAAAACCTCTCAGACAAGAAAATCAAGATTCTCAGAACAGATAATGGCGGAGAATATACTTCAAAGGAATTTGAATATTTTTGTAAAGAATCTGGAATTAAGAGGGAACTAACCACTCCCTACAATCCCCAACAAAATGGGGTAGCTGAGAGGAAAAATAGAACTATCATGGAGGCTGTAAAGACTATGATACATGATCAAGACCTTCCCATGTATCTATGGGCTGAAGCAGCCAAGACAACAGTATATGTACAAAATAGACTATCTCATAGTGCTCTTGATTTCAAAACTCCAGAAGAAGTCTTTACAGGAAAGAAGCCCGAGGCAAGTCATCTTAAAATATTTGGGTGTCCTGTGTACATCCACATTCCAAAAGAAAAGAGATCCAAGTTGGATTCCTCAGTTAAGAAGGGAATGTTTGTTGGTTATTGTGAAACTTCCAAAGCCTTCAGAATCTACATACCAGGTTTCCATCATATAGAAATAAATAGAGATGTAACCTTTGATGACGAAGCAGCTCTCAAGAAATCCAGAAAGTGTCAACTTGAAGAAGTTTATGAAGAAGATTCATCTCCCAAAATCTCAGAGACTGTTCACATCCCTGAAGAGGATACACCAGAGGATCATGACATGTTGGAACCACAAGAACCCCCTGTTGCAGAATTATCTAGGAAAAGAAGACCAGCATGGGCTAGACATATTATTCAAGGAGCTGAAAGATATGGTGCTCCTGAAGGCTCCACTAGAGAAAGGAAGAAACCAAAACTAGTGTCCAACTATATGGCCTTGATGTGTGATCTTGTGGATACTACCTACTAGCTATGAAGAGGCAACTCAGAAGAAAGAATGGGTAGAAGCAATGACAGAAGAATATTAGTCAATAATGAAAAATGATGTTTGGGATATAGTTCCCAAACCAAAAGATAAAAGTGTGGTTTCTTCCAAATGGATCTTCAAAATAAAACATGCTGCGGATGGAAGCATTGAAAAATACAAAGCAAGATTTGTAGCCAGAGGATTCTCTCAGAAGGAGGGAATTGACTATGAAGAAACATTTGCACCAGTTGCTAGGTACACTTCAATTAGAACTATCATGGCTCTTGCATCCATGATTAAGTGGAAATTACACCAAATGGATGTTAAGACAGCTTTTCTGAATGGTGTAATTGAAGAAGAAGTATACATAGAGCAACCATAAGGGTTTGAGGTTAAGGACGGAAAGACTCATGTATGCAAACTGAAAAAGGAATTATATGGGTTAAAACAAGCTCCCAGGGCTTGGTACGGAAGGATTGACAATTTCCTAACTAGCATGGGCTTTACCAAAAGTAAGGCTGACCCAAACCTTTATCTCAAAGTGATGGATGATGAACCAGTTATACTATTGTTATATGTAGATGATCTATTTCTAACTGGAAATGAGAAACAAATTATTGAAAGCAAGAAGAAGATTTCTTCAGAGTTTGAGATGAAATATCTCGGTTTAATGCACTACTTCTTAGGCTTAGAGGTTTGGCAAGAACCAAGAGGAATCTTTCTAAATCAAGGTAAATATGCTGTGGAGATCCTGAAAAGATTTGACATGTTGGAGTGCAAACCCATGGCCACTCCCATGGACTCCAACTTAAAGATTTTAGTCAATGACTCATCAGATTTAGTGGACCTAACTCTATATAGACAAATTATTGGGTCACTAATGTATTTGACAAATACTAGGCCAGATATATGCTTTGCTGTAAATACCCTAAGTCAGTATCTAGTAGAACCTAGAAAGGTTCATCTAATAGCGGCAAAGCATGTAATGCGGTACTTAAAAGGTACATTAGATTTTGGTCTACTCTATCACGGAAGTCATGAACTCAAGTTGCATGGTTACTCAAACTCTGATTGGGCAGGTAGTGTCTCAGATAGAAAAAGTACTTCAGGTGGATGTTATAGCCTTGGATCTGCCATGATCTCTTGGTTTAGCAAGAAACAATATAGTGTGTCCCTCAGCTCTGCTGAGGCAGAATATATAGCTGCTTGCTCTGCCAGCTGTGAAGCAGTATGGCTTCGGAAACTGCTATCTGGAGTGTTTGACTTAGAAATGGATCCCACTATAATTATGTGTGATAATCAAAGGTGCATCAAGATGACAGAAAATCTTGTGTTCCATGATAAGTCAAAACACATAGAGATCCGATACTTCTATATTCGAGATATGGTGCAGAGAGGAGCTATCAAGCTTGAGTATGTGAGCACTGAAGATCAAATTGCTGATATTCTGACCAAACCACTGTCTCGTGTGAAATTTGAATACTTTCGAGACAAGCTTGGTATAGTTCAAAAGGACCCTCCTAGAAAGGGGGAGTAGCATGATCCCTGATGACAAGCTTGTCTCATCAATAATAAGACTTCACCTAGTCACTTAGAAATAGTTAGATTTACGACTACTATATTTAGAATACTTAATTTTACTTAGACATGTTTTTGATGATAGATGCATTAGTGAGAATACATGCTTTGATGATAGATGTATACATACTTTTGATGTATACATGCTTTTGATGATAGATGTATTAGTGAGAATACATGCTTTGATGATAGATGTATACATGCTTTTGATGATAGATTTATTAGTGAGAATACAAGCTTTTGATGATGGATGTATACATGCTTTTGATGTCAGATGTATTAGTGAGAATACATGCTTTTAATGATGGATGTATACATGCTTTTGATGTCAGATGTATTAGTGAGAATACATGCTCTTAATGATGGATGTATACATGCTTTTGATGTCAAATGTATTAGTGAGAATACGTGCTTTTGGTGATGGATGTATACATGCTTTTGATGTTGGATACATGCTGTTGATCGTATGATGATGATGCTGATGATCATGTGATGACGATGATGTTGATCGTATGATGACGATGTTGTTGATTGTATGATGACGATGTTGATGATCGTGTGATGACGATGTTGTTGATCGTATGATGACAATATTGATGATCGTGTGATGACGATGCTGATGATCGTGTGATGACGATGCTGATGATCGTGTGATGACGATGCTGATGATCGTGTGATGACGATGCTGTTGATTGTATGATGACAATGCTGTTGATCGTATGATGACGATGCTGATGATCGTGTGATGACGATGCTGTTGATCGTATGATGACGATGTTGTTGATCGTATGATGACGATGCTGATGATCGAGTGATGACGATGCTGTTGATCGTATGATGACGATGCTGATGATCGTGTGATGACGATGCTGTTGATTGTATGATGACAATGCTGATGATCGTGTGATGACGATGTTGATGATCATGTGATGACGATGCTGATGATCGTGTGATGACGATGCTGATGATCGTGTGATGATGATGCTGATGATCGTGTGATGACGATGTTGTTGATTGTATGATGACGATGTTGATGATCGTGTGATGACGATGCTGATGATCGTATGATGATGATGCTAATAACGATTCTGGTAACGATATTGTTGATCGTGTGATGACGATGTTGCTGATCATGTGATGATGATGCCGATGACCGTGATGTCGATGTTGATGTTGATATTGATATACCAGTAACTGTTTGAGTTACTGATGAAGACAAATTGAAGAAAGCTTCCGATGATTTTATAGATGTATCATGTATAGTGACTCCTTGCTCCTGCAGATGCTGTTATAATATCCTTCTCGTTAAGGGGGAGTGTTGAATATTGTAACTTCAAAGAATATTATAATTGTACTTTATTATTCCGGAGATGTTTCATCCCTCCGAGGTAACCCTATTATGTATCCGGAGATGTTTATTCCTCCGAGGGTTTGTATTAACTAGGGTTATTAGACCCACCATGTGGGGGTCGGCCCTGTGGTTATATTTTTGGGGTTATTAGTCTTCTCCAGGAGAGGTCGGCCCCATAAGGTCTTTTAGTCAATTGGGAGTCAGTATAAATAAGAGAGGTGAACTCCTCATTAGATCATTCACTCAATTGTGGAAGAGTGTGCACTTGTCTGGGAGATCTGCTAAGGAGATAAATAAGGAGGGAGCACATCTTGTATTTTGGTTGATCATCTTATTGAGGAAAGCTTTGTTGGGTTTTCTACCCCATGAGGGTTTCCCAGGGTATATTCTATGTCTATCTTGTGATTGTGTTTCTTTCAGTGATCTTGATAGTCTATTTGGTTAAAACTTAACACCTCTGAATATCTGCATCCTTGCAGAAACTACTGGAGTGTGCTCCCTCTTGATCTTTGCTTCCTGGATTACCTGTCCTTGAACTTATATCCATACTCGATCACTATGCATGCTTACAATTATCATTATTTTGATATCCTCGAGATCTCATACATAATCATACATTTGTTAGTATCAAAACACAATAATATTAAGCATGTATAGTCATGATCATTTCAAACAGAAATAATAAGCATTAGTATTCAAGGACTCTTATGGTTAGTCATATCATAAATTAAAGTAAGAAACATAATATGCCCAAACCCGTGATTACTCAAACCGATACTTTCATGACTCTTCTGGTTAGTCATATCATCAATTAAGGTAAGAAACATAATATACATACACCCATGTTTATTCAAACCTATGAATAATCATTATCAATCATGCCATGTATACTTATATAACAGATCCTATCACAAGGTAGGATTCTAACTTGATATAGGAAAAACATACCTGGATTAGTATGTTAGCTAGTTATGTCTAACATACCCACATGATGTCTTCATGTTCTCTTCAATGACTTGTGCTAGTAGCCTGCATATCTCATAGGTTAATCATTATAGAACCAAGTTATACATACCTCGTAAGTAGATCTTCTATGTGATCCATGACAATGGATGAATCTTTGTCTTCATGTCACCATGGTCATATGTTCTTGAACTAGAACATGATTTGTATTTCTTGATGTACCTTTCATGTTAGCAGATAACATCAACCTCATACAACACCATAATGCATTAGTACAATCATAAGTGTCAAAACCCTAATCAATGAATATCTTCTATCGTGTATTCATAATTTTAATAAGGTGATACGACAAGTCTAAAGTTAATCAAGATTGTACTAACCTTAATGAAGACAAACATACCATAAACTTAATCATGAACAGATCTCAAAACATACCTGAATAAGTCATACCTGTCGAGATTTCTTGTAATCTTCCTATGTAAGGCCTTAGCCTTATCTCTTTCTGAAACTGGAACTTCTTCACTTATGCAGGTGACCAATCCATTTTCTTCTAGGTTAACCCAATCCACTTGATTTGCAGAAACTGGATCTGGAGCTGGATTAGGGTTTGTTAGAGAAACCCTAAAAATTCAAACTTTCAATTTCAAACTTTTGAAAGAATAGAAATATGCGCTTTGATGAGTTGATCAACCTGGTATACTCAGAATTTGAAAACTGCAAAGTTTCACCCCTCAAATTTGCCTTTGAAACTTCCAGATTCACTAGACATGACCCCGAACTAGGGTTTGATAAATCCCACCCTTCTTCCCAATCAAAAGTTTTGATCCAAATCTATACTCTTTTATTTTTCTGAGGAGCTTCCAGCCGTGGTCACAAATTTCAAAAATTGCCAGTTTTTGCAGAAGCCCTAATTTTCCACTTTTCTGATCAAAATCCCGAACTAGGGTCTGATCAAGCCTGGCCTTATTCCCAACCAAAACATATTATCTTGGTCTCTAAATTTCTATTTTGATGAGTAGCATTCAGCCATGGTCTCCAATTACAAGAATTCTAACTTTCTCTGAAACCCTAATTCCCGGAGCCATGAATGAAGGTGCTCAAAATCTAATTCTATTTTGACAAAAATATGCACCTGATTGTTTCTGGTGTAACTACGAAATTACGAATCCAAAGGGTTTGAAACTTCTACCTGTGGTATCCCTACCTGTCATCTTTCCAACCCCCTAGGTCTGACCTCAATTGGATTCTCTGAGAGAGAGTAATTCCAAGTGTCGCAACGTGACCTGTTTATGGGATAAAACAGGAGAGCGAACTTGTATAGAATTCCACGTGTCATTGGTTCCATTTCGGACTCTGAAAATTTTACCTGAGAAAGTACAGTATGTGCACTACTTGTCACTTTTTAAAAAATTTCATTTGGAGCTTCCTAGCCCAAGTTATGACCTTTTCTCCTAGTTCACTTGTTTATGACTCAGATTTGGAAGAGATAGAAACCCTAGATTGTACAGATCATAAAACACAAAGTACAATGAATTAGAAGTTTTCCTTTGGCAACAAGGTACATGGGGATCTGATATTTTACCTGTAAATGTTTCAGATCCAAAACCTTTTCCAAAATAGATTTATAGCGAAAGTGCTACGATGACTGGTTTTTGCTATATCAAGCCCTAGCATCGCTGGTGCAACAAGTGTCATACATGCCATACCATGCCTTCTTTCAGGCTAGATCTGATACCATGTTAGTTTTTCAGAATTTACTTCAATCTGATCTAGGATCTTAACTGAGAGAACAACATGTACAGCATATCTACAGCATATCAATCATGGACACAATAATGCAAGCACACAAGAGACACAGAGTTTACTTGGGGAAAACCATAAAGGTGAAAAACCCCAATAAATTCCTTAGAGATAGATAGAGCAATGATACAACCCAAGCATAAGAGATAGACATCTCCTAGCAGTAGCTTCTCCTCCTCCACAATTGCGCCACACTCCAAAGAGTGTGTGAGAGAATAGAATGATGAAATAGAGTGCCTCCCACACTCTATTTATACTTGACTTGACTTTCCTAGTAACGTTTACTAGGGCGGCCTCAACTTAACCACATAACACAATACTGACTGGGCCAACACCCAATAGGGTGGTCTAATAACCCTTTGACCCACAAGGCCGACCCCCAAAAGGGGGGTCTAATAACCCTTTGACCCACATCACTTATACAAGGCCAACCCCAACAAGGTTGTCTAATAACCCATCAAGTATAAGTTACAACACTTACAATATAAATGACAACACTTCCGTATAGAGGAATAATAACATATCTATAGGAATACAAACACTTCCATATAGAGGAATAATACCATCTCTATGGGAATACAATATACATATATGAAATACATGGGTGAAATACATTCCGAAGTTACATATATATCAATAACCTCTAAAATAAATTGATACTTCGAAGTATTGACGCACTACACCAACAAATTAATAAGCATTTGATATGTGAACAACAATCCTAAGTTAGCACCGCAGACTATTCTCAGCCACAGGAGAATCGAAGCCAGACCGAAATTACATTCAATACTCTAGCTGGAGAAACCCCATCACTACAATGGTGTATCTTGGGTTAAGTGCAGAGAGCTTAAGCCTGCAACTATTAAAAACTATCTCTCACAGGTCACAAGATCGAAACCCCTGATAGAAACTATCTCTAACACTACTTTTTAGCAGCCTGTCCGCACCAACTATAATCATATTTAAGAACTTAAGCAAATCTGTAAACTGTACTCGTATGCATAATCATAAAAGATCTTTCGTTAAGGACATTAACATCCACTTAAATCTGAAATAGAAAATACAATTATATCATATTTATTGGAGAAGTATGATGTGTCATCGTTACTAATTATATTATTTAAGAAATCTAATTAATTTATATGTTCCGCATTAATGACTTTGATAATTCTTTCTATTATAAAAAATTTTAAATTTTGGTATTTTTTGGGATGTTACATGTGGTATCAGAGCTCACGTTCGAACTCTATGCCTGAAAAAGGTCCAAGAACATGCAGCAAAAAATTTATTTGCAGCAGAAATATTACTAGTTCAAAAATTTAAACTATTTTTGTTACACAGAAATTATTTTAAGTTACAGGTATGGAAGGATCAGCCGAACATTTAGAAGACAGATTTTGACCCAACAGTCATAGCACGGGAAGGAATTTCGAACGAGAAGAATTCCATGGAAAATTAAACGACAATTCGTAAGAATTGTTACGAGCATTTCAAGAGTTAAAGTTAGAAATCGGATCTGTAAAGCAAGACAATGAGAAAATTTTGAAGGCACAAGAAGAACTAAATCAAGTACCGCTCGAACAATGCCCAACGGATGAATAGAATAGAGAAATTGAAAATACTTCCAAGATTGAAGATTTACCTCATCCAGACGCAAGTAAAAAGATGAAAACTAATGATGCAAACATCATTTCAACATCATCAGAAGCTGCCCATGAAAAACGGAAAAAGAAAAGAAATTATTCAAGTGACTGCAGTGAAGGGGACTATAAACCCAAAAGAAAAGGTCACAAATAGTATGAGAAAGTTTTTGGGGAGTTCCAGAAAATCAAACCCCCAACCTTCAATGGTGAAACTGAAAAAGGAGAGATAGCAGAAGCTTGGCTATCCGGCATGAAAAGTATTTCCAAATATATGATTATTCTGAATCATTGAAGGCAAAGATGGCAATCTACAACTTGATTGGAAAGGCAGATATTTGGTGGAAGGACATCAAAAGAGTAAAGGGCATCAAGGATAAGGATGTGAAATGGAGTACCTTCAAACAGTACTTCAAAAAGAAGTTCTTATCGGAACAATACTATGAAGAAAAATCAAAGGAGTTCTATGACTTAAAGCTGGGAAGTATGAACATGAAGGAAATGAACAGTAAATTTCTGAATTTACTGAGATATGTACCATACCTCGTGGAAGAAAAACCGAAGATCCAAAGATACTTGAGCTGTCTACCTTTCAATATCAAGGACAGAATCGAGTATGACAATCCAAAGACCTTAGAAGAGGCCATGAGGAAAGCAACTTTCTGTTCTGATACTAATCGGAAAAGAGAAGGAATGTCAAACTGGAAAAGTCATAAACCCAACAATTTTGAGCTGAAAAGGAAAAATTTCAGGTTTAGTGGGAATTCTGGTTTCCGAAAGAAAAATTTTCAGAATCGGAATTTTCAAGGAAACAATCCGAGAAATAGTCAGCAACAGAATTTTATAGCTCCTAGAAACACTTCCAATGCTACCAGGACTAATGATCAAAAGGAACCTATCAAATGTTTTGAGTGTCAAGGTCCTCATTATGCATCAGAATGCCCCAAGAGGAAGCGGACAACTAACAACATTCATTCTATTCAGACTGAACCTACTGTTGGAGACTTGGCAAGGGAGATGCCCATAATTAATGCAACACTTGACAACAGATAAGTAGATTATCAAATCTCTATGGTAGAGATGGAAGGTATGCTACAAAATCATCTTGTTACTATTTTGATTGATCCAGGTGCTAGCTTAAGTTATATATCACCAGATATTCTAGAAATTTTTAAATTGAAAATAAGAAAAGTTCAGTAAATCTTGGTTAGTTAGACTAGCAACAGGAACAAAGAGGAAAGTAACAGATTTTATTGAAAGTTGTGCTTTATCCATGAATCAGTTAAAGACACAAATCAAGTTGAATGTTTTATCTGTAGGATCCTATGATATTATAATCGGAATGGACTAGTTAGAAGCACATCCTGTCATTCTGAATTGTTATGAGAAAAGCTTTACATGTTTAAATGATGAAGGAGAAACTGTAAAAGTAAAAGGTATTCCAAGAAAGACAACCCTTAGACAGATTTCAGCCATGCAAGTAAAGGGGGCAGTTAGGAAAGGATGTAAGTTGTTTGCAGTAAATGTAGTAAATGATGAGTTTATTTGTAAAGAGGACAAACTGAAACTAGAAGACATACATGTCCTAAAAGATTTCAAAGATGTTTTTCCTGAGGAGATCCTAGGATTACCTCCTAAAAGAGATCTAGACTTTACCATCGAATTAATACCAGGAGCAGTACCAAATTCTAAAGCTCCATATAGGATGAATATACTGGAATTAAATGAGTTGAAATCATAGTTGAAGGAACTGATTGATAAAAACTATATAAGACCCAGCGTGTCTCCTTGGGGAGCACCTGTTATATTTGTTAAGAAGAAAGATGGAACCCTAATATTGTGCATAGATTATCGTCAGCTGAATAAGATGACAATCAAGAATCGATATCGGTTACCCCGCATAGATGATCTATTTAATCAACTGAATGGAGCAACGATATTTTCAAAGATTGATCTAAGGTCAGGATATCACCAAGTGCGGGTTAAGGATGAGGATATTTTAAAAACAACCTTTAGAACTCGATATGGACATTATGAGTTCGTAGTCATGCCATTTGGCTTGACTAATGCCCCGACTGTATTTATGTGTTTGATGAACAATATTCTGCACAAATACCTAGATAAGTTTGTTGTTGTGTTTATAGATGACATATTAGTGTATTCTAAAAGCAAAGAGGAGCATGATGAACATCTATGGATTATCTTACAAGTTCTGAGAGATTATCAACTATATGCTAAGTTTAGTAAGTGTGACTTTCACAAGGACAAAATTCAGTATTTAGGACACATAATTTCTAAGGAAGGAATCTCGGTTGACCCCGATAAGATAAAAGCCATTAATGATTGGCCGGTTCCTAAAGATGTGTCGGATGTAAGATCATTTATGGGTATTAATGGATATTACATAAAATTTGTAGAGGGATTTTCAAGGATTTCAAACCCCATAACCTCCTTGCAGAAGAAAGGGAAGAAATTTGTGTGGGATCATAAATGTTCAGACAGTTTCAAGAATCTAAAAGAATTATTGACTATAGCACCTATTTTGAGGATAGCAGATCCTAATAAGGATTTTATAGTTTGCACAGATGCATGTAATGATGGAATCGATGGAGTCCTAACACAAGAAGGGCATGTTGTGGCATATGAATCTAGAAAGCTGAATATACATGAGAAGAACTACTCTACTTATGATTTAGAGTTATTAGTAGTAATTCATGCTTTAAAAATGTGGCGTCATCACCTTATAGGCAGAAAATTTACCTTGTTGACAGATAACAAGGGTCTGAAATATTTATTAGATCAGACAAATCTGAATGTTAGACAAGCTAGATGGTTAACTTTTCTAAGTGAGTATGATTTCGAAATTCAGCATATTAAAGGGAAAGAGAACAAGGTTGCTGATGCATTAAGTCGTAAAGAAAAACTGAATTTTATTTCAGCCATCAGTGCTTACTCCACAAATTTAGAAAATCATATCCTTGAAAGGAGTGAAATGGATGAAGAATACAGAAAAATACAAGAAAAGACAACAAATAACAGTTCTAAAAATTCTATGGCAGATTACAGTTTAAAGGAAAATGGACTGTTATTATACAAAAATAGATTGTATGTACCCAATATACCAGAAGTAAAGATTCTGATTTTAAATGAGATGCACAAAAGCCATTACTCTGGTCATCTAGGTTATCAGAAAACCATCACTATGCTACAAAAAGAGTACTATTGGCCCAGAATGAAAGATGAAGTAGTAGAGTACATTGCTAAGTGTTTCGACTGTCAAAAAGTGAAGGTTGAACATCAACATCCAACTGGACTGTTGTAGCCATTACCTGTACCTAGCTGGAAATGGGAAGTGATAAGCATAGACTTAATTACTAGACTACCCAAAAATCAGAAACAAAATGACTCTATCATGGTGGTAGTCGATAAAATTAGCAAGGCAGCACACTTTATACCTGTGAAGACTACTCATAAGGCTCCAAACATTGCAGAAATCTTCATGAAGCATATTTTTCGACTACATGGTATACCGAAAATGATAATTTCAGATCATGACTCTAAGTTTACTGGAAACTTTTGGAGGTGTTTATTTAAAGGGTTGATTCAACCTTGAACTTCAGTACAGCATTTCATCCACAAACGGATGGACAGACAGAAAGAGTGAATTAGGTATTGGAAGACTTGTTGAGAATGTATGTTAAGGATCAGCCTGGTAAGTGGGAAGACTACTTGCATTTAACATAATTTGCATATAATAACCATTATCATGCATCAGCCGGACTTAGCCCTTTTGAAATTATTTATGGTAGGAAATGTGATACACCTGTTTCTTGGAATGATCCAGTAAATAGAGTTGTTTTAGGACCTGAATTGTTGTAGGAGTTAGAACTAATTGTGAAATAGGTACATAGAAATCTAAAAGCTTCCCAAGATAGGCAAAAGAGTCAAGCAAATCTTAAAAGGACTCATAAAGAGTTCCAGGTTGGTGAACATGTGTTCCTCAAGGTCAGATCGAAAAAGAGTTCATTGAAATTGGGAAGCTGTGCCAAGTTGGCACCCAGGTATTGTGGTCCTTTCGAAATATTGTCCAGGGTTGGACCAGTGGCATACCAAATGGCTTTGCCACCAAATTTAAAGATACATAATGTTTTTCATATATAATTTTTAAAGAAGTATGTACACGATGCTACTCATGTTGTAAATTGGAATGATGTACAGGTGGGACAAGACGACGCGTTTCAGGTGGAACCAGACTATATTCTCGAAAGGATGGAAACACTACTTTGGAATCGCACCATTGGGCAGGTAAAGGTGCAATGGAAGCACCTTAGCCCAGAAGAGGCAACCTGGGAGTTGGAGAGTAGTATGCAGGAAGCACACCCAACTCTGTTTCAGGAACACTCAGAGAGTGATTAAACAACATCGAGGACGATGTTGAGACTTAAGTGTTAAGATTCAATATGCTAAGACAGAAAATATCAGCATTACATTCCATTTCACAATGATAGCATATACAGGATCACTGAAGAAACAACAAGCATAGCAAAAATACAAGAGACACAGATTTATCCTGGAAAACCCTCATGGGGTAGAAAACCCAGCAAAGCTTCCTCAATATAGATGACCAACAATATACAAAGATGCAAACCAAAGACACGATCTCCTCCTCCACCATAGCAGACCTCTCTCTCACAAGTGCGCTACATTTCAAGTGAGGGAAGTGTGTGTATAATGAGGAACGCACCTCCTCTATTTATACACATCTCCGACTTGTACTTTATATTAATTAGGTCGGCTCCAACTTTACCACTGGGTTAAACACCCCACTACAACTGACTGGGCCGACCCCACTAGGGTGGTCTAACAACCATTTGACCCACATAACACATACAGGGCCAACCCCCACTAGGGAAGTCTAATAAACCAAGTTACCACATTCCGACAGAGGAATAAACATCTTCGGATATACAATAAGATCTTCACGAAGGAATGAAACATCTCCGGAATAATAAAGTACAAATATAATATTTTTAGAAGTTACAATATCTAAACACTCCCCCTTGACGAGAAGTATATTATAACAACATCTGCAGGAGCAAGGAGTCATCAACATGATACATCTATAAATCATTGGAAGCTCTCTCAACATCATCAGTAACTCAAGCAGTTATTGGAACATCTTCAATACTGGAACATCAACATCTTCAGTACTGAGTCTTTATCTTCTGCAACACTTGAACAGCAACAACAACAGCAACATCAACATCTAGATCCTCATGATCATCAGCATTGTCATCACACGATCATCAGCATCGTCATCACACGATCATTAACATCGTCATCTAGACCATCACGATCAGCAGCATCGTCATCACACAATCATCAGCATCATCATCTAGACCATCACGATCAGCAGCATCGCCATCACATGATCATCAGCATCATCATCTAGACCATCACGATCAGCAGCATCGTCATCACATGATCATCAGCATCGTAATCTATACCATCACGATCAACAGCATCGTCATCACATGATCATCATCATCGTCATCACATGATCATCAACATCGTCATCTGGACCATCACGATCAGCAGCATCGTCATCACAAGATCATCAACATCGTCATTACACGATCATCAGTACAAGTGTCCTCCTCAATACAAGTATACATACAAGTATCCTCATCAATAATTATCATCAATACAAGTATCATCATCCATACAAGTATACATACAAGTATCCTCATCAGTCAAGGATGCATAATAGCAGCATACCCTGCAACACACACGATCATATTACAGGATGATCAATCCCACTCTCTTTAGGACATAGGTCCATGGATGATACAATCCAGATCAACTTCCAGGATTATCAATCCTTATCACTTTAAGACAAGTCTCATGTCTAGGGACAATGCAATCCCATCTCATACATTTTGAACCAAGAGTCCAGGGATGATACATTCCTATCATCAATTCTCAGAGACAAATGTCTACGAATAAATTCTGGGACCAAAGTCCGGGGAAGATACAATCCCCTACCTGTTCATTCAGGACTACATTCTCAGAGACCCAGTCTACAGCTCAATTCTGGGACCAAAGTCCGAGGATGATACAATCTCCCACCTGTTCATTCAGGACTTTATTCTAGAAGACCCAGTCTACGGCTCAATTCTGGGATCGAAGTCCAGGGACGATACAATCCCCCACCTGTTCATTCAGGACTTTATTCTCGAAGACCCAGTCTACGGCTCAATTCTGGGACCAAAGTCTGGGGACGATACAATCCCCCACCTGTTCATTCAGGACTTTATTCTCAAAGACCCAGTCTACGGCTCAATTCTGGGACCGAAGTCCGAGGATGATACAATCCCCCACCTGTTCATTCAGGACTTTATTCTCGAAGACATATGTCTACGGCTGTTAACACCCAAAAAGTGTTCACTACTTCATCTACCACATTACATGGCTCATTTGTCCATTTTCCTACCATATTTCCCTTAAAAACCCTAAAAATCCCACTAAAAAGTCTCCAAAAGGCCACAAAACCATCAAAATAGCCTCAAAAAGGCTAAAAAACCCCTTTTTACTCCAAAAATATCCAAAATTCCTCTAAAATAGCAAAAATACCCTAAAAAGGGAATAAAAAATATAAAATAATGAGGAAAAGGAGGAAAAAACCCTATACAGATGCCCTAAACCATATGGTTCCCAAAACCATGGGCCAGGCCAGTACTCCACCACCAAAAAACTATAAATAGGTGATGGAGATCCCTTATTCCACATCCACAATCATAAGTACCCTTACTCTGCCAAAATCTCTCTTGAAACCCTAGCTCACCATTGAGCCACTTTCACCTTGAGAGCCCCTTTTGGCCCATTTCCACCATTAGAGAAAGAGAAGTAGCAAGTTGGAGCTTGGAGCAACCCTCTTGGACATTGCAAGAGCTTCATCAACCTCCACATTGGAGGTAATATCAATACAAAAACCATTATTTACATTTTGTTGTTTATGTTTCATGCACATGTTTTAGAGTAGTTTATATTTCTATTTTAGCATAATAATTTCCATTTACTGAACTGCTACTAAGGAGTCCCTTCTCCTTAGTAGGTGCTCATTTGCACAAGCTAGGGGTAAAACCCTAGCTATAGTTTTGGCAACTCCCCTAGGTTTGAATTTCTGGTTTTCGTTTAAAATTTTTTTTTAGTTTTCTGCAATAATTTTCCCTTTTTTTTTTCGTTTCGGCTGTCCCTTTCGGCCGCCGTACACCGCGTCTTTTCCCTCTGCTGTCGCGTCCCGAACGTGTCTTTCAGGACTTTACCTACGACCCGACCATGGCTCTCAAACTATTTCCGATGCCCTACCGGCGGATTCAAGTCTGTTACCTACGATCAGATGACGGCTAATCAGCCTGTTTGCTGTGATCTGACTGCGCCTGTCGGCCATTTTCCCACGTCCCGACTGCGGCTTTCAGCCCCTTTCCGGCGTCCCAACTGCCTCTGTCAGCCTTTTTCCCGCGACCCAACTGCGTCTTTTTCCCTGTTTCCTGCGTCCCGACTGCCTCTGTCATCCCAAAAGCCGCGACCTGTCCGCATCTGTTTCCCTTAAACCCGCGGTCCGCCTGCTCAGGTTCGCCATAGACCCGCGGTCTGATTTCTGCATTTTTTCCGTGAATTGAGCCTAGCCCCTTTACTGCAATATTTTCTGCATCTGAACAGCCATCTATCGTACCTGCAGCCCCACTTCCCTACAGCCTTTTCTGCAACATAATTTTTGTTCCCTTTACAGAATCTTTTTAAAATTTCAGTATTTTTAATTCAGAAAATTTTGCAAGCTAAAGTTTCAAATTCAGTATTATTGATAGTTAGAAGTTGCCCCCCCTTGTGGAACTTCTATCTTGGGTTCATCACCTCACGAGCACACACTCTGTCACATAATTCAAGTGAGCCTTAAAAAGTACCTAACTCAACCAATATTCTAACCCCACTTGGGGAACACAAAAGAATCTTTGTAGTTAGGTAGGATCGGGGGGATAGGCTTCCAATAACACCCCTCGGTTACTTACACTTGAGACATAGTTGTTGTCCAATTAAGGAACCAAAATCCCCTAGTACTTTTTGGCACGGTCACGACCAGTTTACCAGAGGGCCTCTCCCCTAGGAGGGTTGAAGTCGCGAGACTGGTTCTGGAGGCCTGAGTGGAATACCGCACTCCATTCAGTAACCGAAGAGCTACCTTTCGTAGTTCTTGGGATATCCCTGTATTGGGGTATTGCGGTAAAAGGACCAAACGGCAGATTCACCTTTCTGGACGTGTCATGAACGGGGTATCTTAGTTGCCATTCTTCTAGGATTGACTACCCGGTGTCCCTCCCAGTAGGGGGATATCTTAGCCACTTGGCTTTCCTATTCATATTGTCTGACTTGGATTTCATCACGTTGCAGAGGATATGTCTAGTTGAGTCAGAATACTTTTAGTTATGTGTTTGCATGCTCCCTCACCTCCTTTTGGTCTAGTGAGTCCACCATTTTTTATTTATAGGAAACCTGCTGCTTGTTGGTATTCTGACCATCTTTGTTGATACTCCACTTATTGTAGCACAGCTGTTACAGTAGGTGTTTTTTCATGTCCCAAATTTGGAATTGGGTCACAATGGCCTAATCACATTAGCCATATTCATTAGAGTTTGTAAAATTGATGTTAAGGGTCAAATAATTGCCAAGGAGGAAAATTACTAGTTTCCTAGGTTTGGGGTGGAAGCTTTGGGATTTGGAATAAGGGGGATAATAAATGATGTTTAGACATTAGAAGGGTTCAAGTATTTAATAAATAGAGTGAATAAAGAAATTCAAGAGAAATCCTAAGTGACAAATGGTTTTGGAGACATATGGAGGATGTGGGACCCACACTAGCTTGATTTTTCATAATACATGGTATCTCTCTTTTGCAAATTCGAATTAATGGGAATGTGAACACTCTTGGGTGAGTTGGTAAGTCATAACACATTTCATTGAGCATATTAGGTCGAATTTGGAAGGATTGGTAACCTCCATGGAAGATAAAGAGTCAAAGTGGAAGTTTGTGGACACTTGGGCTAGATTCCCTAGCCCCTATGACACCAATGATGGAGAATCTATGACAACTATGACAAATTGCAGACCTGACCTCTGACATCTGACCACTATGACATGTCAGCCCCAAAAATAGGCTCAAAGAAGGCGAATTTGGGAGTTGGAGAAGCCAAAGAGACTCAAAATCGAATTTGGGAGAAGATGGAAGGTTGGAACTAGGAGACAAGTGGCAAATGTGGAATATTTCCTAAATGAAAATCTATTGAATCTATTGAGAGGATTTCGACCCTTAGAAGGCTAATGTTGGTTATAAAATGTAGAAATGAAGTATGAGAATGGATTTTGATCATTTGTAGAATTTGCAATTGCATTTGTGAAGAGGGAGAGCTAGTGGATGACTAGTTTCTTGCCTTAGCCAATTTCGAGGGTGAAAGATTCCCATCCAAGTTGGTAATTGGAAAGGCCATTCAGACCTTTCATTTGGAGCTTTAATGGAGTCTTTATTTGTAGGTGTAAGCTACAGGGCAGCTCATGGTTTCTTCTATTGCAGCTCACTCCTTCAACCATTTCCAGTTTTGATGGCATATTCTTGATCCTTGAGGGAGGGCGTTTTTGGTGAGCTATTGTACTCTTTGGGGAAGCTTTTAATGCCCCATTTCTTTTGTAATATGAATAAAATACTCTGTTCTTCATCTCCAAAAAGTTTCAGGTCGAAATTCCAAGTAGAAATGTATAAATCTCATTTTTAATGGAAGAACAATGCCATTTTCCCACTACCTTGTTGTGAACCAATGTATTGATGATGATTTCGAATGAATGGATGATTCTCTAATATATCTGTGATCAATATACTTCCATGGATTTCTTCTACAAGTTTCATGTACTGTACTTGAGCATTTGAATCATTTTTACTCAGTTTAGTTGTATTGGGAGGTGAAATAGTGCCATTTCCCCCAAGGGTCGAATTGGGTATTTTTGCAGTTGAATGGGAGAGGGTGAGAACAGTTGTAATAATCCATTAATGGTGCATATGAGAATTTAATAAAATAATTAACACATGACATACCTCTGTTCATAAATTTGAGTGGGTTTGGAGGCATTTGGGAAGCCATTTTCAGTACTTACCCCAGGGGGATTTGAACCCCAAATCACTAGTAAAATTGTATAATTGGTCCAGAATATTAAGAGAGTTTGCAGAGGTCTTTTGGTGGACATATGTCATCCATAAACATCATATTCAAGTTCTAATATCATTCATACACCTTCCTTGAAGATTTGAAGTCATTTGGAGTCAATTTGAGACCTAGAGGCCAATACTAGTCAAAGGAAAATCACTAGTAAAGTTACCTACATTGATCAGAATTGAAAGAGGATTTGTAGAAGTATTTTAAAGGTCCAAAGGCATCCCTGAAACACATATTTATGTTCTAATATCATTCATATACCTTCTCAGAAGATTTGGGATCATTTGGGGCAAATTTGGGACCTAGAGATCAAAACTAGTCAAAGGTCGAACTAAGGAGAAAAAGTGGAAAATTGCAATTTTAATCAAATCCCTAATAAGGGACATTACATGTTTTGAGTTGGTTGTTGGCCTGAGTGCCTTGTTTTTTAGCTCTCCTTCTGCACACTCGGTTGCATTAGGATTTTTGAGCTGTTTTTCTACTCACCTCAACCCATAGAGATTTGACACCATCTGTCACCATTGAGTCCTGGAGACATTCTCGGCGCCTCAGGGGAAAGCCCCCACAACACGGTTCACTTGACACCACCCGTCACAGACTTCGATCATCATCACTTGATACCACTTATCATAGATCACGAGCCTTGTCCCTTGACTCCACTCATCAGCGGCATAGGACTCCGTCACCCGATATTGACGCCCCTTACTTTACCTTTGATTCTAACACAGAGTCTGAGAACCCCATTTACACTGCCCCTACCAGCCCCATGGCTGGCACGAATTCCACTCCTTTCATTGTAGGGACTATTCGTGGCACATCTACCACTACACCAGTTACTACACCTGCTTTGGGTATGCCCTCCATGGGGTCCCCATCTACCGTTTCCATCACTACACCTATTCCCGCAGCAGGAATACCTATCCCCACTCCATCAGTGGCTCACACTACCCATGGTGGTGCAGGACCGAAGTCCGGGGACGATACAATCCCTCACCTGTTTATTCAGGACTTTATTTTCGAAGACATATGTCTACGACTCACTTTAGGAATGAAGTCCAAGGATGATCCAATCCTCACATGTCCACGAAGGACTTCATTCTCAAAGACATTTGTCTACGGCTCCTTTTAGAACATGTGTTCAAGGATGATGCAATCCATCTTCTTTCTCGGAGACACCTATCTACGTCTCCTTTTAGAATATGTGTCCAGGGATGATGCAATCCCTCTTCTTTCTTGGAGACATCTGTCTATGGATCCTTTTAGAACATATGTTCAAGGATGATGCAATCCCTCTTCTTTCTCGGAGACATCTATCTATGGATCATACACCAACCTCTCTGTCGGCATCACCAATATAGGTATCCACATCATCAACCTCACTATCAATGCAGGCAATCTCATCATATGTGATCACATCACTCCCCCTTTCGAGGAGGGTCCTTCTGAACTATATTAATTTTGTCTCGAAAAACTTTATTTGAGGTAGAGTTTTGGTTAGTACATCGGATCGGTAGAGGTTTAGTTAGTACATTGGTAACTTGTTACAAATTTGAACTTTAGTTCCTTTCTACACCATATCTCGTCAGATCTGTATGTGCTTTGACTTATCATGGAACACTGGATTCTCTTCCATCTTGATACAACTCTATTTGTCACATAGGATCACAGTTGGGTCTATCTCTAAGTCAAACAATCCTGAATCCATACTTCTTCACAACTAGCAGAGAAAGTAGTCATATATTCCGCTTGTGCTGAGAGCCACACTAGACTGCTTCCTGCTAAACCACAAGATCATGGCTGATCCCAGACAATAACATCTTCTCGATGTGCTCTTCTTGTCTGATACACTTTTTGCTCAATCAACATCTGTGTAGCCATCTGAAGTCATGATCTCCAAGATAGCATGGATCAAAGTCTATCGTATCCTTTAGGTACCTCATCACATGCTTTGCAACTATCAGGTGAACACATCTTGTTTCCACTAGATACTAACTCAAGGTGTTCACAGCAAAGCATATATCTGACCTAGTATTTGTTAGATACATCAATGACCCAATAATTTGTCTATACAGAGTTATATACACTAACTATGATGAGTCATCCGCTAACAGCTTCAAGTTGGAATCCGTGAGAGTGGCCATTCCAACATATCAAGTCCTTTTAATATTTCTCGGCATACTTTCCTTGGTTGATAAAGATTCCTTCTGAGCCTTTCCATACTTCCATAACTAGGAAGTAATGCATCAAACTGAAATCTTTCATTTTCATTTCTGCAACCATCTATCTGTGCCATCTCTCGTCAGATGGGTCTACTGATATGAGCCTCAATATCATTCGAACTCTGTGGTGAGTTCCTTCTTGCATCTATGTCATCTGTGTATAGAAACCATATTCAACCTTGTGGCAAAGGTTGAGATCCACATCACCCATGGTGATCATTAAGCTCATCAAATTACTATCGATCTTGAGTACCCATACAGAACCTGAATCACACTTCTTCTTTAATTACACCATTTAAGAGAATGGTCTTATCTAGCCAGTTGGAGCAAACATCTCATCGTGATTCTCTTCCTCTTTCGAAGAGAATCTTCTAGCCACGAGCCTTCTATATTTTGTTTGATTTGTAAATCTTCTTATTGAAATCCATCACTTGTTCGGTTTTCATCATTCTTCATGATCTTTCCTACAAATCAAAATTAAGTACATGATTAGTAATACTTCATAATCATGAAATCATGTTGACATGATAACCTATTATGCATACAGATATCATTTACATAGTTATGCAACTATATTAACCAATACTTTGGCAGAACACTTTTCCATATCCTTTATGCATACAATGGCTATCTAGATGCCTTCCATCTCTACCAGAACATACTATCGAGAGTGTGCACAAATCCCAGCATGTCAGCAAAGAGGTTTCATTCTAGACAAGCAACAATGGAATGTTTTTCCAACTTACCAATCATATGCATATTAGTAGTATACTGTTCAATGCTCTATGAATGTTTACACTCAACATGATATATTCTAGGAATACAAATATGCATACAATCTATTACAAGCAATATCATTTACTATTTCAAATAACAACTCAAATACTTGTCTTTTATGTTTGTGTGGTTGCCTCTCGCTTGATATTCTAAATGTCTTTTGAACTTCTATTCATTCTGTACCACTGTGCATGCTCAAGTGTGCACTAGTGTTATCCTCATGATCTCATACACAAACATACATTCATTAGTATATTATAAATATTATCAAAACATTACAATTCTAAATAATCTTGAATATGTATAGTCATGATCGTAGATAATAAACATTAGTATTCAAGATTTCAGGGAAGTCTTTTTTTACTCATGCATATCATCAATCAAGATAAAAAACATAATATGCATAATCCCTTGATTACTAACTTTATGAATAAGCATATCTAATCATACCAAGTATACTTATATACGGGATCCTAACACAAGGTAAGATTCATAGGAAACATACCTGGATTAGTATATCTGTTTAACATGCCTAATCAATATCTTCCTTGTTCTCTTCAATGATTTAGAGATCCTGTGCTGGAACCTACATATATCATAGGTTAATCATAATAGAACAAAGTCATACATACCTCGTAAGTAGAAATTCTATGTGATCAAAGATTATGGAGGAGTCTTTGTCTTCATGTTGTCATGGTCATGGAACTTGATTTGTCTTTCGTGATGTACCTGTATCTTGTTAGCAGACAATATCAACCTCATACAAGACCACAGTGCATTAGTACAGTCATATAGCCCTAATCAATGAATGTCTTCTATCATTCACATGCATTCATACTGTTACTAGGGTGATAAGACAATTCTAACATTAAACAAGATTGTACTAATAAATAATATGAAGACAAACATATTATGGACTTAATCAAGAATCAGATTTCAAGACATACCTGTACCTCCTTAAGTCATACCTGTCAAGACTTCTTGTAGTCTTGTTATGTAAGGCCTTAGCCTCAACTCCCCCTGAAACTTGATCTAGAGCTTGATTAGGGTTTGTTAGAGAAACCCTAAAAATTCAATCTTTGACTTTCACACTTTTGAATGGATGGAAGGATGTGTCTTGCTGAGCTGATCAAACTTGCATACTTCAATTTTGAAATCTCCAAAATTTGACCCGTCAAAATTGCCTTTGAAACTTCTGGATCTTCTGGACAGGATCCCGAACTAGGGTTTGATCAAGCCCAACCTTATTCCCAATCAAAAGGTTCGATACAAGGCTCTAAACTCTTATTTTTCTGAGGAGCTTCCAGCCGTGGTCACAGACTTCAAAAATTCCAACTTTGGTTGAAGCCCTAATTTTCCATCTTTCCAATCAAAATCCCGAACTGGGGTTTGATCAAGCCTGGACTTCTATCCAACCAAAAAATTTGATCTTGGTCTCTAAATTTCGATTTTCCTGAGTAGCGTTCAGCTATGGACTCTGATTCCAAATATTTTAACTTTCTCCAAAACCCTAAATTTTGGAAGCCATGAATGAAGGTGCACCAAAAATAATTCTGTTTTGACAGAAATATGTACCTGATTGTTTCTACTGTAACTCCAAAATTTTCGATCCACAAGGTCTGAAAAACGTTTTTTGTAGTAGCTTAACCTGTCATCTTTCCATCTCGATAGCTCTTACATGAATTGGATTTTCAAAGAGAGATTTATGCCAAGTGTCGCAACGTGACCTGTTTATGGGATAAAACAGGAGAGCAGACTTGTACGTCAAGCCACGTGTCACTAGTTCAAATTCTACCTCTGAAAAATTTTTCTGAGATAGTAAGACTGTGTACTACCTGTCACATTTTACGAAATTTCTTTTGGAGCTTCCTAGCCGAAGTTATGACCTTTTTTCCTAGGTCACCTGATTTTGACTGAGATCTGGGAGAGCCGGAAACCCTAACGTGTACTGAGCATAACTCACAAAGTACAATGAATCTGAGGGTTCCCTTTGGACACAAGGTACATGGGGATGATGTCTACAACCTGTAAAATTTTCAGATCCTAAAACTTCACAAAAATGGATTTATAGCGAAAGTTCCACGATGACTGGTTTTTGATATATAAAACCCAAACCTTCAAATTGTCGCAAGTGTCGTAAGTGCCATACATTTCCTTCCTTCAGGTTAGCTCTAATACCATGTTAAGATTCAATATGCTAAGTCAAAAAATATCAGCATTACATTCCATTTCACAATGATAGCATATATAGGATCACTGAAGAAACAACAAGCATAGAAAAAATACAAGAGACACAGATTTATCCTGGGAAACTCTCATGGGGTAGAAAACCCAGCAAAGCTTTCTCAATATAGATGACCAACAATATACAAAGATGCAAACCAAAGACATGATCACCTCCTCCACCATAGTATACTTCTCTCTCACAAGTGCGCTACATTTCAAGTGAGGGAAGTGTGTGTATAATTAGGAACACACCTCCTCTATTTATACACATCTATGACTTGTACTTTATATTAACTAGGTCGGCCCCAACTTTACCACTGGGTTAAACACCCCACTACAACTGACTGAGCCGACCCCACTAGGGTGGTCTAACAACCCTTTGACCCACATAACAGATACAGGGCCGACCCCCACTAGGGAAGTCTAATAACCCAAGTTACCACATTCCGACGGAGGAATCAACATCTCTGGATATACAATAAGATCTTCATGGAGGAATGAAACATCTCCGGAATAACAAAGTACAAATATAATATTCTTAGAAGTTACAATAGCTCAACACTCCCCCTTAACGAGAAGGATATTATAACAACATCTCCAGGAGCAAGGAGTCATCAACATGATACATCTATAAATCATTGGAAGCTTTCTCAACATCATCAGTAACTCAAGCAGTTATTGGAACATCTTCAATACTGGAACATCAACATCTTCAGTACTGAGTCTTTATCTTCTGCAACACTCGAAAAACTATAGCAACATCAACATCTGGATCCTCACAATCATCAGCATCGTCATCGAACGATCATCAGCATCATCATCACCCGATCATTAGCATCATCATCTAGACCATCACGATCAGCAGCATCGTCATCACACAATCATCAACATCGTCATCTAGACCATCACGATCAGCAGCATCGCCATCACATGATCATCAGCATCATCATCTAGACCATCACGATCAGCAGCATCCTCATCACATGATCATCAACATCGTCATCTAGACCATCACGATTAGCAACATCGTCATCACACGATCATCAGCATCGTCATCTAGACCATCACGATCAACAGCATTGTCATCACACGATCATCAACATCGTCATCACACGATCATCAACATCGTCATCTAGACCATCACGATCAACAACATCGTCATCACACGATCATCAGCATCGTCATCACATGATCATCAACATCATCATCTGGACCATCACAATCAGCAGCATCGTCATCACACGATCATCAGCATCGTAATTGTAATTGTAAACAAATGCAATGAATATTAAACATTTCATGTTTTTCAAAGTAATTATATTTCCAAGAATTATAGCAGCTGCAAGAATTAATCCTAGTATAGATTTCTTGCAATTATATATATTTCATTTCTTCACTAACTTTCACTTCTGATTCCAATTATCGAATATCTACACAGTAGTATGAAACCCTAAGAGACTACAAACCCTAATTCTGTTTACACACCTCATAATTTCCATCTCAAGTCTTTTATGACAAACTTTAGACAGTTCATTTCTAAGCCTAATAACTATAGATTTTCCAAACCCTAACTATCATTTCGAGACTACTACAAGACAGTATTCTACAATTAACAAAAAGCACGATTTTGTACCATGTTCTTTCGACAGCTCATAATCCAAGTAAGAACACATACACACATCAAAAACATTTATTACACAGGTTAAGTCTCGGTACAAAACTCAGTACAAACTAAATAGTAATCGGAAATTACAGGTAGGGTTTCTTTCATAAAACAAATAGAACATTAAGGTAAAGCCTCTATGAAAACATTTAACAGTCAAACTATATCATCGATTTTCCAAATATAGTTATCAACAACGAGAATCAAGTACAAGCATACATTTTTATACAGTTATGCAAACTATAACGCTCGGCCAAAGACAACCATCGTGGCTCGGCAAACCTTTAACATTTATTTTACACAGTGTTCTCAACGATTATTTTCAAAACATAACTTTCCATAGCAAAGAAACGAGCCATTGTTTACAAGTGCAAGAGAACCCTTGGTTCTCGGTTTCCATTTAATATTATGTAATAGAGAATTACATTACAGCCTTACAAGGTTCCCAACAACACACAGAGTTACCCTCATCATCTTTCAATATTAAGCCGAGACCGTGGAACAACCAAACTACACAGGGTTTTACCCTGGACTTAACAACACGAAAATAAGAACCAAGTTCTCATAAATAACATGGCCAGGCATCAAATAGCCAAGTGGCATCTTAAAAGACTGAGAGGTTACCCTCTATATAGGTTGAATCAAAACAAGACAAACTTATAACTTCATTTTCGGCCCTCACTGAAACAAGTCAAAGGTTTGCAACTCTCAACACACATAAAAACACCATCAAAGGAACCTACGAGGTTTTCGAGAACCACCAGAGCTTACCAGGAGAAGTAGAAGCATATTCTATTCCCCATGCTTGCACAGGAACCATCCTATGCGATGGGTACCTATAAAATTACATTTCAAAGGGATTAAAATAGGAATTGCAAGATTAAAAACAAACATTGCAGTATTAATTTACTGTCACGAAAACACTTACCTCTAAAATAAATTGATACTTTGAAGTATTGACACACTACACCAGCAAATGATGAAGCATTTGATATGTGAACAACAATCCTAAGTTAACATAGCAGACCATTCTCATCCACAGGATAATCGAACCTAGACCAAAATTACATTCAATACTCTGGCTGGAGAAACCCCATCAGTACAATGGCGTGTCGTGGGTTAAGTGCAGAGAGCTTAGGCCTACAACTATTAAAAACTATCTCTCACAGGTCACAGGATCGAAACCCCTGAGAGAAACTATCTCTAACACTGCTTTTTAGCAGCCTGTCGGTCCCAACTCTAATGTCACAATGAAGACCGGGAAACTCACTACCACTACATACAATGAGGTTTTGGGTTCCACAATCAACGATCAAGATTTGGTGATATCGACGAGCATGGAGATGCCAACAATGCTACGTTGAAAGCTGAGCAAACATTGCATTGATATCTCATTAATTACAACAACCACGACGTTGCCAACACTGCATGCCAAGGAACAATACCGTGTACATCTTAGAGGAGAAGCGTAATGGTAACCATGTACAGCTAGGATTCCAAGTTATCTTAAAAACCCAAGTTCACGTGGATGGATTACGTGGGTTGACAGCCACACCTTCCACTATGGAGTTGGTCAGAACCATTAATACAAGTTCGAGACACTGTCAACCTACAGTTAGCAATTTAACACCCATCAACTCATCACTTCATTAACGAGATTATTGTGAATACAATAACATATGATAATAATGCTTAGGACAAGAGCTAGGTCATATAGCATAGTTAAATATATTGCTATAGTTTTAGTTTTTCAAAGGTTTTGATACATCACGCAATTGATTTCAAGTCATTGCTAAAGTTTAAAATAGATATAATTACATCGTATTCATTTGTTTGCATATTATAACCATAGAATTGCATATTGTAATCATATCATTGCATATTGAAAACCATATCATTGTAATTTCAGTGCAAATTTGATATAGTTCAAAGTTAGGCATCGTAATATTTGAATTACATGTCAATGTAATATGTAAATGCATAGTAACTATAGAATAATTCTATTTTCATTTCTATAGTTTTGTATAAACAATAAGATGAAGTTTTATAATTCCAACTCATAACGTAAAAACCATATTCACAACAAATCTCATGTGAATAGCCATGAAGTGAAAGGACTATTTATCAAGGTATCACCATAGGTATAGTTTAAGTGTTGACAAGATACACTCTAAATCCAGGTTCTTATACAAGCACTAGTCACTATACCTTATATAATTTAACTGTGTATTCAAATGATAAATTCAGAACCTAGAGCAATCTAAGTTCTGTAAACGCAAAATATAATATTAACACTATTTTCTACAAGCTTCCTACAGTAATATCCATAGATATTAGTATCGTTGTTTTAATGATAATGAAAGTAGTCATACGATAATATATGTAGCGTTATATGAAAATGCATGGATGACTTGAAATTATAACACTGAAGAGTTTAAATGTCAGTACATAAACTAGGATTAGAACCATGTATCCATACCTCTAGTAACTGGTGTCGCAAGGAAGTACTTAGCATTCTAATTTTATGTTGACGATGAATTGAAAGACACAAGTACTCTTAACACATATTGTCATAGGATTTCTTATTTGCGGTCTGCACATGGAAACAAGATTCAAATGCCTTAGCTAAATGTAGCTAGGTAAACTCCAGGGTACCTCGTAGGACCCCTTCATCACAAACACACTGTCAACACTTTATCAAGAACATCACAATAGTACATCATGTAATCATATTGAAGAACTTAAGCAAATCTGTAAACTGTACTTGTATGCATAATCATAAAAGATCTTTTGTTAAGGAGATTAACATCCACTTAAATCTGAAATAGCAAATACAATGATATGATATTTATTGGAGAAGTATGACATGTCATCGTTACTAATTATCTTAGTTAATAAATCTAATTAATTTATATATTCTGCATTAATGACTTTGATAATTATTACTATTATAAAAAAAATTAAATTTTGGTATTTTTCGGGATGTTACAGCAAGTGATTCCTAACTAAATGCATATAATTGACAGGTAGAAACCACACTAGCGATGTGCGGGTTCTTACCTTCTGTCTTATCGCTCCTACCTTATAAATTATCTACTCCTATTCTAAATTAGTCTAGCCTATCCCTGCACGGATAAAATTTGAGTTAAGAGTAATAAGCTAAAATGTTTGGGTAAATTTAACAGATAGCCATTAAAATAAATATTCACATTTACAGCAAAAATTATCAAAGATAGCTCTGATATTAGTTGAAGCAATTTATCACTCTGTTACACATAAACAATTGCATGAATTAAAGAAACATTCATTATCATTGAAATAGTTCGACAGAATTAGAAAGGTATCACAGCATGATATAAGCAGAAAAGGAAATAGTTTTGTTCGAACAATCACACGTTCTAGGAAAACATCAGTGCAAGCTTTTCCCTAGTGAACAAGTATTTTCTCATTAGCAAAGAAATAGTTCTTTTACAAAATTCCTCCAGCATATAATTCACCAGAAAAAAGTCCCCTTCAAGTATTCTCACCATATATTTATATTACAAAATTTTTGTCTCCATATGGATGTTCGTTTCACCTACCCTAACCTTTGGACTCCCAAAATTAGTCCTCTAGTGTTTGCACAAAGAATATTACAATAAATTACAAACTATTAATTTACAGCTGGACTCTCCAAACTGTAGATGTAATTGTCCCACATGTCATTTTCTTCAAAAATAATATTACATTGTGTGGGTTCTAAAAATTTCAAAGTTATCTCATGAAATGACACCTCAGTTTCCACACTTTTTATTCCTTCTTTTGCTGCTTTGTAGCTATCCTCCAGAAAATAAGCATTTATGGATGCTTTCCCAATGTATTGATGGAAATATTCTTCTGTCAATACATCCAATTTTCTAATGGAATCCAGGTCTTCCCTCAACACATTTCACAACTCCATCAAACGTTGACCTTTGGTAGGTAGCTCATCCATATTCGGAGGCATCGCGCGTTGACACTTTTCATGAATCTGATGAATCTTCTGGTAGAACCCTACACACCTATTGATAGATTTAGGGACTTCATTATTTATCCTCCTGTCATCTTTTCTACAAAACTCAAGAAGACCCATGTCTAAATTAGAGTCCGCAATCGTCTTTTGGGGCAAGTGATCAGGGAACTCTGATTTTCCTTCTCTCCGCGTCATCTGCTTCTTAATATTATTTTCACTGTTCAATAATCTCTATCTGATCCTCAGTGATTCTGCAACAATCTCGTTCATCCTTTCTATCATTATTGTCATCTTATAGATCTCTTTAGTGATCAATTCTTTCAAATGACATATTTTTTTGTTAATATTGCATGCTTGTTCATGGAAAGGAGTCATGTCTTGTTTTTTATTGTTTGCCAAATACACTTGTTCTGTACAAGATTCCTTCTCTTTTACTAGTTCCCACATCTGAGCTTTCAAATATTCAGCCTGTTGGTTTTCTACCAACTCTCTCATTTCCAATTCACTGATACGCACTTCAAAGTCGCTCTCTCGCCCTCCATTATCATTCACTATACAGTCATTTCCTCTTTCTTTGCATCTAGACTCTGATAGTTAGACAATAATCATTCCTTTTCAATGATGGTAGCCTCGTACTTCCTTTTCAACTCTATTCCCTCTCCACGCACCTTTACCAAGTTATCTTTTAATTTCATTATATTTCCCTTGTTGCGCTCGATATCATTACACAACTTGTATACATTGTCTACAATTTCTTTTGCATCTGCTATACTTATAGAGGTTGTGAATTTAGGGTCTTTATGAGTACCCTCCATGATCGTTTTTTCCTGGAAAGTAACAATATCAGGCTGGGCGCCCATTTTCAATCTCTTCTCTATCCTCCTTGTGATGGTATTTCTCCCTGAATAAAAAATAATCATGTCCAATTTGGCCACTGTGTGCTGCTTCGATGGGGTAAAAGGTGTGAGCCCGAGCTCTGCAAATGGGAGGTGACCTCCGGTGAGCGTGAAAATCAACACTTTAGGTGGGTGTATGTCCATGTGCTATATATTTTTTCTTCCACCTTGAGATTCTATTATTTCCAAAGCTTCCTTGGACTTATTCTCTCTTCCTTTCCTCTTCGCTGCTTCTCTTTCTTTCGCTTATCTCTTTTCCTCCTCTTCTTTTCTTTGTTGTTCCTCTTCTTTTATTTATCATTCCTCTTCTTTTATTTTCAACTATTTGACCTCCTCTATTTTTTTCCTTTCTTCTTCCTCCTTTAGCTTTCATTTGGCTTCCACCACTTGTATCCTTACGACTTCTTCTCTTTGCTTCTATTGTCGTTCTGCTTCTGCTACAGTAGTGGCAACATGACTGGGACCGACGCTGCTTTTCCAAAAAAAACACTTGTTCAGCTCAGACATTGCTTGCTCTTCTGTACACTTCCTCATCCTTGTTGAAGTAATCTGCATATTCATAATGTATCCTAATTGATGCACAATGATCGACGACTTTCTTGTGGCTATCATTTCTTGCGAAAATCTTCTCCCCAAAATGGAATGCTTCCAAATATTGTATGAAAGCTTCGACCCCTTTAACTTTGGTAAATGTTTAGGCCCCGGTACACAAGGGAAACAGTGGGAAGGATCCTTTCTTATTATCATGTAAGAAACTTCCAATTCCATTAATGAATACCTGCCTCACAACCTCTTTGTGGACTACAAAGTCTGTTGCATATTTGGGCATTAGGGATGGAGCTCTGGAACACCCATACATTTTGATATAGGTGCCTTCTTGTGAAAAGTAATAATCCCCATACTTGTTTACATGACATCCATTGCGTTGTCAAACAGGCAGTTCGATTCCTCTTTGAAAATCAACCAATACAAAGGAATAATCAACTCTTCACAGATGAGTCTGTATTGGCTCGCATATCCATGGGCCGATGTAATATGATAGGCCACATAGATCAGAGACTCGTACTGATTCTAGATACATTTCAAATTAGGAAATGGGTGCCTGACCAGTATGCAGCCCATGAGATATGAGGACATGTATAACTCTACTTTCTTCTGGGTTAAGCCTCCATGTGTCGCTGTTATTGTTGATGCCATGTTGTCTGAGATGATGTATGCCCAGTTAAACAAAGTGTCGTGGAAGGATATGTGATAAATCATTGGTACCCAATTTAGCTTCTAGATGCTTCCATTCGCTCTGCTGAAAATTATTCTTAGCATCAGAGCTATAATTTTGAATGGGGTTCTCAAGCTTTTAATTTCATACTCCCCACTTTCTTTTTTGCTTAGTTGCTTCCCTGAGACTAACATTTTTTTAGCATATTCGAATTGGTCCATGTTTACACCCTTGATCCAGTCTTCGATCATCAGGGCCTTAGGTGGTGGAAGTTGTATTTTGATGTTATGTGACCTAGATGAAAAGAGGCAAATCCTTCCCCTTTTGTGTCAGATATGATTCTTGTGGTGACATCCACGCCCGACAAGATCCATCCGATGAATTTTGAGCAAGGAAAACATTTCAGGCATGTGGTCGCTTTGGTGATGCCCGATTTCTTAATGTTTTGGTACAAAATCATATCCTCAAGAGCTGCATCGGGAATATTTTGATCTCGGATCATCTGATACAGTACTCCCCACTTGTATTCTGGGGCAATTCCTGTTACTTCTCTAGTATCTTCGAACATGGTTTTTATCGTTATGTTAGCTACTACTTCTATGTTTGACTCTGATTCAGTTGTCTTGGAATTCCTCGTGGCACTCTTTCTCTGCATTTCTGAATCCCAATGAAACAGTAAAAAAAATGTGTAAGCAAAACTCAACAAGAAGTCTGTAACGCATTTTCCTTAATTTTACTAATAATAAGTTGAGTTAAGAAAACAAACACTTCCATGTTGTTAGGTATTTTCTTTGCTTCAATAGTATGCAGGTGCGTGGAAATTAATATGCAACTGAAAATGTCTGCAAAATCATTTCAAAAATATTCTACCCAAATATTTTTCATCAATAACCACAAAATAACTACTAGTGGTACTACTAGGTATTCAACTTATCAATCCTTTGGTTGAAATTTCGTGATATGATTAAACCAACATTTAAATCAGTTTGCATAAGAGATTATATGACATGTATTCATAAGGTTCAATCTATGAAGACTAAAGAATTAAATGGATGCTTTTGGGTTTATAGATGCGAGTAGATCTCAAATTATCATCATTCTATGGAAAATCAGGTCTCGATCCAGCGATAGGTAATACACAACAACCGAATCTATAACCAACAGAGCAACTATGCGGGAGACTACTGTGGGGTTTTGGAAAACATGATGTCCTCAAGATACATTCAAGGACGTTTCTTTCGTGCTCATAGAAACGAGCATTCTAAGAAATCTGCATAACCATCCTGATCTATATGGCTAGGATAAGAAACGTTTGCGATGCATGTCACTTTGGTTTTCTAAGTTTGTTTCATGGTGGCAGGGAGGCCACTGTGCCAAGCCAGTGGTTGCAGGAAAAAATCTACTGTTCGTGGCCAAAATAACCCCCCCATACAAGATTATGTGAACTAAAAGAAAATGAGTTTTATCAGAGGGCGCGACCGAGTGGTAAAAGTGAGGTAGGATGACTGTTAGGATAGGAAAAACCATGGATATGTGAAGTCAAAATACCCTTTTAACCATAAATATAAACCCCAACAACTGGTATGAATTAATAGGTCACAACGATGTGGATAAACCGGTGGTGAGGAAAGGTCAATGCCTCATAAGAAACCAAAAATACCCAATAGAAAACAACATTGTCATCTTAAAATGGAACATTAGGGTACGAGGTGGCCTACCTGTCAGTTGTCGAGTGGCTGTGAAGTTGAGCTCAACGACGTTGGGATGCTTGGCGTCTGACAATTGGTGGATATAATTTCTCCATAACGGTGTTTGCAAATGTTTAAACAAAGACTTAATTCCCTATATATAACTTTTGAAAACCCCTAGCAATAAATGCGAATGGGGAAGTTGGTGGGGTCATTATGTCTTTACCAAATGGAAATCCGTTTTCCTGCGTCGCTGCCAAAAATAATTTACCACCGACCATTTCAACGTGATTCGACCAGCTGAAGTGAATCACATCGGCGACGTTCTCAATCTTTTACCGACGTTGGGTTCATTTGGTGACTTTTCTCCAGAGTGGAACAATGTCTTTTAGGCGTATATTGGTATTTTGCGCCAAAGGAGTCAGCGTCATTTTGTGAGTTTCCCAAAGCGTCGGTATCACTTTATGGGTTTCTCTGAACCTTTGATTTCCGTTTTGTGGTCATGTATCAGTGTTCACCTCAATGTCTTCATCGGCAGGTCTCAAGTTTTTCCAACGACCGTTACAGTGCCACTCGTCGAGTTACTCTGAAACACGTCGTGGCGTTTAACATTTTATGCTGACCTTCTTTTTTCCAGGGTTTCATTGGCCTAACTAGAATTTTAACACAGATGTGTTTCGGTGTGACTGGTGTTTTCACACCGAAACAGTCGGCATCACTCGCTTGTTTCCTCCTATCAAAAGCACAATAAAAAAATCTAAGTGTTGGGATGCGACCCGAATAAACACTCCGATTGTTTCGGTGGCATTCTGTAAGTTCCTCTGACCGTGTCGGTTCAACTCGTTGATTTTCTCTGAAACATGGCTTCATCCAAAAAACCAACTTTTCTCTGATCATGTCGGCCTAACTCGTCGATTTGCTCCAACCGTTTAGGCGCAAAAATCCCAGTTATACTTAGCCAAAAATTATCTTTCCTCACTTGATTCTTAGGAAAACATTCTAAGTGTTGAAGGTGAAACTCTCTAGGATGAGTTAAACTCTAAGCCTACTCAAAAATAGAGGGAGGGCCCCACAATTTCAATAAAATTTAGGGGATTAGGTTGCAGCAGCAACAATTGGTGACTAGCTGGTGAACACAGATCTCTGAACAATGCCTTTTGAGAATCAACAATGTTTGTATGTTATTGATATTAATTGTAAAACAATCCATGCATTAATTTTTTCAAAATTTTAAAATGCCATAGTTAAATACAAGGAGGTATTCTTTCTTGCATCATATTGGTCATTTGTTTCGGGATATAAGGTAACCTAGACCAGATTTCTTGACTACTCTCCTAAAACCTTAGTATGGAGTTCCTTTTTTTTAGTTCCATCTTTCGGTTGCTACTACCTATGACTCCACATGATCGTAAAAAAATTATACATATGTATTCGTTTGTTCCTCATTCACATGCTATAAGCATTCTTTTAGATGCTTTCTTTTGACGAAATTTTATCATCTGAGTCTTCTTGATATATTTCTTCAATCTTCAGAATTTGACGTGGGTTCTTCCATCCATAATGTCCTTTTGTGTGAGTGAGAGATTTATTTGTTTTTCATGCTCACATGAGCTTGTCATTTGAGCAACCTTCTTGATTGTATTTCTTTGTTTTCAAGACCACTTCTTTGATGGAGATGACTTTTCAGAATTTTGACTCTTTTATATAACCCTTTTGGCTTTTGAATTTGTAGCATGGAATCATTTTAATTGCCACACATTTGTAAGACCTGCTTCCTTTATGTGGGTCTGTTATGGTAGGCTTCCTAAGATGGTTATTAATGTGAGAGTGAATGGATCGATCCCCAAGATAGTAATTTAGAACTCACAAGTATTAGTTGTTTTACATGGTTTATAATGACTCAATTAAGAACATGGAGCAGGTTTCCCTTTCGAGAACTGGGCATCAATTAAAATCATAAATGACAATGTTATACAAAAGAATTCCTCTTCTATAAGCTCATATTGATTCTCTGATGATGACTGTGAGATTGTTCATATTCCTATATTTCCACACATCAAAATGTTGAGCTGGGGTTTATTTAAAAACAAAAATAAAGCAAATCAATCAATAAGCCAAACAAAATGAACTGACAAAATGGGAAAACAAAACAAAACAAACTAATCAATTCAGAAAATAACAAACTATAAAAGCTTAAGAAAACGCAAAATTTTATTTATGTACAAAGGTGTTCCTAAGCCTATGTGAAGTATTGTTTAAGAGCAAGGCCGTTGACAGGGATATTCTCCTCCTCCCCTTGTAAATCTTGCAGTTTGTATGTCGATTGGCCGAGCTTTTCGGCAATCTGATAAGGACCAAGCCATAATTGTTGAAATTTCATATGTTTTCCCTTTTCTTCATGCAGGTGATCCCATTTCAGAGCTACGTCTCCTACCTCAAAACTTCTCTTACCAGACTTCCATTTATCAAACCATCTTTTGACAATATCTTGGTGCTGATTGGATCTATCCTTAGCCTTTTGCCGTGATTCTTCACGTTTCAACAGGGTATTGATTCGTGATTGTAGGACTTCACTATTGGATCCTCGAGAGACCTGGGTTAGTGTAATACCCCTATTTCAACCCCTATGATTTTTGGCTCAATGTGAATATTGTGTACATGTTATGTATGTGTTTTCCCTAGTGTGGAGATCAAGGCCAAGGCCCCACTAGTGGACGTTCTGGTTTAATTGCACATGCCAGCATTTGATAGTTAATCAACCATAAGTTGTTAAGCCATGGAGCATTGTAAATGATGTAATTATTATTATTGCAATAAAATACCTAAGGGACTGGCTATGGAGGCAACCTAAGAGAAGGGGTTGTGTGTATCCACTAGGGACTGGTGAGGGGGTTGTGGGATGGGAACCCATGTTTCCACTTGTCCATTCATGAACCCATATCACCTCCCATACTACCATTAATGAAATTGTAAGAGAGTGGTTGAAGAAATCGGCTCATAAAGTCGATGGAGTATGGAACGGACCTGCAGACTCGTATGGCAGGCGACGACCTGTGCTTGTGTGCCCCGTAAATCACTCCATGCCTAGGGAATCTACACAACATGTTTTCTATCCCATGGTTAGGGAAGAGAGGAGGCATTCATGCATTCAGTATTGATGCAACCATGATTTACTTATCCACGATCATTCACCAGGGTGGGGAAGCTAGTCATGAAGCCAAGAAGAAGAGGAATGTGATTCCCTATTTAAGTGGGAAAATATAGAATGGTATGTTGCGAGATAGAGCTTAGTACACAACCGGGTTAGTAACCTGTTGGTTTTAGCAAAAGTGGAAGGGAAAGTTTTGGGGTTGGATATGCTTGATAAACCCATTTAAGACTGTAGTCTCATAGAATAGGAAAATGGACCTTTCTATTCCCACTCTGAATAGCACTAGAGGGAAGGCTTCTCGAGGGACTGAGCAACAGAGAAGAGGACCTTCCTTGTGTTGGGTGCAGTTGGTAATGTGGGTGCCATGCTGTTGAATGTTGAGATGTCTGCAGCTCTTTCAATGAGCTCACTGGCTTAGCACCATCCTCCCTATTGCTTGAATGCTTGATAAACCTACTGAAGGATGTAAACTCATGAGAATAGTGGCTGGACCTTTTTATGCCCACCCCGAATAGCACTGGATGGAAGGGGTCTCAAGGGACTGAGCAACAGAGAAGAGGACCTTCCTTGTGTTGGGTGAGGTAGGTATTGTTAAGTTTAGCCTAAATTCACAAGCAAGATCACTGAAAGAAACACAATCACAAGATAGACAAATATTTACCCTAGGAAACCCAGCAAAGCTTTCCTCAATATAGATAATCAACCAATACAAAGATGTAGTCTCCAAACAAGAGCTCCTTCTCCTCCTATGCAGATCTCTCTCTCTCCTATGCACAATACAAAAGTGAGTGAATGAGTGATAAGTGAGGAACACACCTCCTCTACATATACTCATCTTCTAACTGACTTTTCACCCTAACTGGGCTGACCTCTCCTAAGAGAGTCTAATAACCCCTAAACAACTAACTCATGGTTGACCTCACATGGGAGATCTAATAACCCTAGTTACCACATTCTCTCGGAGGAATAAACATCTCTGGATATACGATAGGGTCTCCATGGATGAATGAAACATCTCTAGAATAATAAAGTACAAATATAATATTCTTAGAAGTTACAATATCTAAACACTCCCCCTTAACGAGAAGGATACTATAACAAAATTTGCATTAGCAAGGAGTCATCAACTACATGAAACATGATACATCTATAAATCATTGGAAGCTTTCTTTATACATCATCAATAACTCAAATAGTTATTGAAATATCTTCAAGATCTTCAATACTAGAGCATCAAGATCTTCAGTACTGAGTCTTCATCTTCTGCAGCACTCAAACAACTACAGCATCATCATGATCTGGATCTCCCGACCAACAACATCATATGGATCTATCGATCAACAACATCATCATCTGGATCTCCCGATCAACAACATCATCGTCTGGATATTCCGATCAACAACATCAACATCTGGATCCTCTCGATAAACAGCATCATCATCTGGATCTTCCAATCAACAACATCAACATCTGGATCCTCTCGATCAACAGCATCAACATCTGGATCTCTTCTCGATCAACAACATCATCATAGCATCATACTCTGCAATACACATGATCCAATTACAGGATGATCAATCCTGCTCACTTTAGGACATAAGTCCGAGGATTATACAATCCTATCACATGCATTTTGAACCAAACATTCAGGGACGATGCAGTCCTATCACGTACATTTTGGACCAAATGTTCAGGGACGATGCAGTCCTATCACGTAAATTTTGAACCAACTGTTCAGGGACAATGCAGTCCTATCACGTACATTTTGAACCAACTATTCAGGGATGATGCAGTCCTATCACGTATATTTTGAACCAACTTTTCAGGGATTATGTAGTCCTAACCACAGTGCGATTCCTTTTTTATATTGGATGTGACCTAGATCAAATCTTGGATTTATCACCATAGAGCTAGTCCTTTATCATACTGGATGTGACCTAGATTAGATATAGGATTTATCACCACAGAGCCAGTCCTTTTTCATATTGGATGTGACCTAGATCAGATCTAGGATTTACCACCACAGAGCCAGTCCTTTTTCATACTGGATGTGACCTAGATTAGATCTATGATTTACCACCACAGAGCCAGTTCTTTTTCATACTTGATGTGACCTAGATCAGATCTAGGATTTACCACCACAGAGCCAGTCCTTTTTCATACTGGATGTGACCTAGATTAGATCTAGGATTTATCATCATCTTTCTCGGAGATCATAGTCTACGGATCTCTTTAGGACATGTGACGAGGGATGATACAATCCACTTGTCAACTTAGACCAAGTCTAAGGACCACTCATCATCTATATCATTGAATTCATCGTCAACATCATCGATACAGGTATCTCCATCATCGATACAGGTATCCACATCATCGACCTTACAGTCGATGCAAACAATCTCATCATTAGTGACCATATCACTCCCCCTTTCGAGGAGGGTCCTTCTAAACTACACCAAGCTTGTCTCAAAAATATTCAAACTTTACTCGGGATAGAGGTTTGGTCAATATATCGGAAACTTGTTCGTCAGTGCTCACATATTTGAGCTTGATAGCTCCTTTCTGCGCCATATCCCGTATATGAAAATATTGGATCTCTATGTGCTTTGACATATCATGGAACACTGGATTTTCTGTCATCTTGATACAACTCTCGTTGTCACACAGGATCACAGTGGGTTCCATCCTTAAGTCAAATAATCCTGAGAACAACTTCCGAATCCATATCGCTTCACAACTAGCAGTGCAAGCAGCAATATATTCCGCTTCAGTTGTGCTGAGAGCCACACTAGACTACTTCTTGCTAAACCACGAGATCATGGTAGATCCCAGACAATAACATCCTCCTGATGTGCTCTTCCCGTCTGATACACTTCGTGCCCAATCAACATCTGTGTAGCCATACAATATGAAACGATGATCTACAAGATAACATAAACCAAAGTCTATCGTACCCTTTAGGTACCTCATCACATGCTTTGCAGCTATTAGGTGAACACGTCTAGGTTCCACTAGATACTGACTCAAAGTGTTCACAGCAAAGCATATCTCTAGCTTGGTATTCATCAGATACATTAGTGACCCAATAATTTGTCTGTACAGAGTCACATCCACTAACTCTGATTAGTCATCAGCTAACAACTTCAAGTTGGAATCCATGGGAGTGGCCATGGCTTTGCATTCCAACATCTCAAATCTTTTCAAGATTTCTACTGCATACTTTCCCTGGTTGAGAAAGATCCCATCTGAGCCTTGCCATACTTCCAGACCTAGGAAGTAGTGAATCAATTTGATATCTTTCATCTCAAATTCTGTAGAGAGCTTCTTCTTACACTCGATAATTTGTTTATCATTTCCAGTCAGAAATAGATCATCCACATATAGCAGCAATATGACAGGTTCATCATCCATAACATTGAGATAAAGATTAGGATCAGCTTTACTTTTGGTAAATCCCAAGCTTGTCAAGAAACTGTCAATTCTTCCATACCAAGCTCTAGGGGCTTGTTTCAACCCATACAAAACCTTCTTCAATTTGCATATGTGGATTCTTCTATCTTCAACCTCAAATCCTTGTGGTTGTTTTATGTACACTTCCTCCTCAATCACACCATTCAGGAAAGCTGTCTTCACATCCATTTGGTGTAATTCCCACTTCATCATGGATGCAAGTGCCATGATGGTTCTGATAGAAGTGTACCTTGCAACTGGTGCAAATGTCTCTTCATAGTCAATTCCCTCTTTCTGAGAGAATCCTCTGGCCACAAACCTTGCCTTATACTTTTCAATGCTACCATCCGCAGCATGCTTTATCTTGTATATCCATTTGGAGGATACCACACTTTTGTCCTTTGGCTTGGGAACTATATCCCAAACATCATTCTTCATTATTGACTGGTATTCCTCATTCAGTGCCGCTACCCACTCTTTCTTATGAGATGCTTCTTCAGAACTAGTGGGTTCTTGATCTACAAGATTCCACATCAAGGCCATATAGCTGGAGAATGTCTTTGGTTTCTTTCTCACTCTAGTGGAGCCTTCAGGAACTCCATACTTTTCTGCTCCTAGTATAATGTCTCTTTCCCATGTTGGCTTTCTCTTCCTTGATATGTTTATGGCAGGGGGTTCTTGTGGTTCTCTTCAGGTGTTGTCTCTTCAGGGGTGGGTGCATCTTCTATAATTATGGAAGGTGCATCTTCCTCATATACTTCTTCATACTGGAACTTCCTAGATATCTTGAGAGATGGCTCTTCATCAAATGTCACATCCCTACTTATTTCCATATGATGGAATCTTGGGATGTATATTCTGAGTGCTTGGATGCTTCACAATATACAAAAAATATTCCCTTCTTCCCAGAAGGATCTAGCTTGGTCCTATTTTATTTTGGAATGTGAATGTATACTGAGCATCCAAATATCTTGAGGTGACTTACCTCAGGCTTCTTCCCTGTGAAAACTTCTTCTGGGGTCTTGAAATCAAGAGCACTATGAGATAGTCTATTCTGCACATAGATTGTTGTCATGGCTGCTTCATCCCATAAATACATAGGTAGGTATTGATCATGTATCATTGTCTTTACTACTTCCATGATGGTTCTATTCTTTCTCTCTGCAACACCATTTTGTTGAGGGTTGTAGGGAGTGGTTAGTTCCCTCTTGATTCCATCTTCTTTACAAAAGACTTCAAAATATTTTGAAGTATATTCTCCACCATCATCTGTCTTGAGTATTTTGATCTTCTTTTCTGAATGATTTTCTATCAAGGCTTTAAATTCCTTGAAATTTCCAAATACCTAATCTTTTCCCTTTAGGAAATATATCCAAGTCTTCCTTGAGTAATCATCAATGAATGTAAGGTAATATTCATACCCACTCAAGGATGTGGAGGGCATTGGTCCACATACATCTGAGTGAATCAATTCCAAAGTACTTCTAGTCGTTGTTTCACTCTTTGGAAATGAGTTCTTGATATTCTTCACTTTTGCACATCCTTTGCATGTGCCATCATGATAAATCTTCAAATATGGTAGTCCTATAACTACCTTGCTCACATGAGTTAGTGCTTTGTAGTTAATGTGAGAAATCCTTCTATGCCATAGCTCACTAGGGCTAGTGGCTTTCTGAACAAGGGCAACTTCTGGATGACCCTTAAGTTTGTATATCCCTCGTTCTTCTTCACCAATAACAATTGCATACTCAATTGATTTCCCTTTGGGCCACATGAGTACTTGTCCATCTATGAATGCAATGCTATATCCTTTCTTATCTAATGTTGAGATAGAAAGTAAGTTCTTTTTCAAACCTAGTACATATGAGATTTTCTTCATCTTCAATGGGGTTCCAGAATCAAGATTATAGCTTGCTTCACCAATTCCCTTAATGGGATATTGATAGTCATCTCCTAGAGATACCTTCTATGGAGAGGTCTTCTCTTCAAGTCTTCAAAGAGTCTTCTTTTGTCCTGTCATGTGCTTTGAAGCACCACTATCAATGAGCCATGTCTCTTCTCCAAGTGTTGAAGACCCAGAGAGTGCGTAGAATAGAACATATTCTTCTAAGTCTTCTTCTTATATTTTAGTTCTTTTATTTTGAGGCCTTTCCTCTTCTTATTCTTCATTATCATCTTCTGCCAAATGTGCCTGATGTCTTTTGTGAAGATTCTTCTTCTTCTTCTTTGAAGGACAATTTCTAGCAATGTGTCCTTGTTTGTGACAACTATAACATTGAACTGAGGAGAGGTATCTTTCTAAACTTGCTCGTCCTCTCCTTTTAAATCTATGAGGAGGTTGAGACTCCTTGTGGCCATTCTTCTTGGAGTTGAAATGACTCCTTCTTCTTTTGGTGTGGGTGGCCAAATCTTGGTCATCTTCTTTGAGCAATGCTTCTCTATTGGATACCCTAGCTTCTTCTTGAATGCAGTCCTCCCATACCACATCAAAATTCATGCTTTCTTTTCTTGCACACATGGTTTGGATGAAAGAATCCCAAGGTCTAGAGAGACCATTGAGAGCAGTCATGACTAGTTCATCTTCATCAAGAGTGTCTCCAATTCCTTCTAGTTGTTCCTTGAAATGGGAGACCCTTGTCAAGTAATCTTGAATGGACTCTCCTTTATTCATTTTGGTACTCTTCAATTGAGTTCTCAAATTCATATTCTTGTTGATGTTCCTTCCTTCATACATTCTTCCTAGGGCATCATACATTTCCTTTAGAGTCTTCTTGGATGCCACTTGGGGAATCAAGTGGTCCTTGATAGAATCAGCAATGATTCTCTTTTCCTTAATCAAGTACTTCTTATACTTCTCTTTGGCTTCATCTTCCTCAGGTTTTGCAACTTCATCTTTGATATATTGAGCAAGATCATTCTCTTCAAGAATGAGAGCAATCCTATATTTCCATGCTCAGAAATTTTCTATACCGTCTAGCTTGTATTCAAGCTTAGTGCTTGGAGCCCTCTTGGCCAGAAGATCAAAGAGATTGAAGTTTCTCAAAAGATAGAATAGAACTTACCAGGAGATGTGCTTGATTGAATTGAGATGACTGGTATACTCTGCTTCTGGAAACTTCAACTTTTCACCCTTCAAATTTGATCAGCAACTTTCAGATATAAAACATAATTTCTAGTTTTCTGGTTCGCACTTTTTCCAGTTTACTAGTGCACAAGTGCACAGTTTTTCTAGTTTACTGGTTTTCTGGTCCAAAAGTCAAACTAGGGTTTGACAAAGCCCGGGGTTCTACCCACTCAAAAAGTTCGATCTAGGGCTCATAATTTTGATTTTTAGGAGGAGCATCCAACTATGCTCTCAGAATCCAAAAATTCTAACTTTTGCAGAAACCCTAATTTTCACCAGAGGAGGAGAGAGAGGTATTTTCACCTTGTAAAAGATGTCTTATTCAGGCTAGCTCTGATACCATGTTAATTTTAGCCTAAATTCACAAGCAAGATCGCTAAAAGAAACACAATCACAACATAGACAAAGATTTACCCTGGGAAACCCTCATGGGGTCGAAAACCCAACAAAGCTTTCATCAATATAGATAATCAACCAATACAAAGATATAGTCTCCAAACAAGAGCTCCTTCTCCTCCTATGTAGATATCTCTCTCTCCTATGCGCAATACAGAAGTGAGTGAATGAGTGATAAGTGAGGAACACACCTCCTCTACTTATACTCATCTTCTAACTGACTTTTCACCCTAACTGGGCTGACCTCTCCTAAGAGATTCTAATAACCCCTAAACAGCTAACTCAGGGTCAACCCCACATGGGAGATCTAATAACCCTAGTTACAACATTCTCTCAGAGGAATAAACATCTCTGGATATACAATAGGGTCTCCACGGAGGAATGAAACATCTCCGGAATAATAAAGTACAAATATAATATTCTTAGAAGTTACAATATCTCAACAGGTATTTTCGGTGCCACGCTAGCTGATTAGTATCAGATGCATGCATTTCTGTAGTGAACTCACTAGCTTAGCATTGTCCTTTTATTCACTGAATGTCACCTACCCAAATTTTGAGAATATCATTTTATTTGCAAAATACTTTATGTTAAATTATAATTACAAAGTTTTGTAAATATGACCAATTTTGGTCAAGGATGATTGTAATTACCGATTATTATTATTTAATGAATTAAAATAGGAGACAAACACCCAAGGGAACTGTTAAATGAGTGTTCGCTAACCCACTAGAAGGAATGGAAGCTATTAGAAGGCATGGGACAGATGGCAGCATTTGCACTCCACCACTAGTTGTTGGCTATGGGACAACTACCCCTAAAATTGTGGCATTATCCCCCAGGTGAGGGGAGAGAGCAGTCAGCTCATTAATGACCAGTTAACCACTAAAAGGCCTAGGTAGCCTAGGAAAGGAAACTAGAATTGAGTAGGCAGCTCCTACAATATTTTTTGCATAAATATTCCTCAAGTGCATCAGGTGATCACTCAGAGATTCGAATAGGGAGGCTATGTGAGAGTGCAATTGTGAGTCTGCTAGTTATACTGAGAAGGAAATCCATCAGTGTTGGTGCAGGTCTCTTTGATTGCTGAGTCTTGATGACTGGAAAATCTATATTCTACTGCAAGTTGATGTACTAAGGCTCCTATAGAATCTTCCTTTTGGTGGTTCAGTGAACAGGCTCGGGGTTCCTAAGGAAAGTAAGTTGGCTATTTTCAATAGTAGGTTGGGTGGAACAGGCTCCTTGGGTGGTTTTTTCTCCTACAAATTATCAGGTTCTATTTTTCTATTGGTATTTTCAGTCAAATAAATTCTGCATTTATCAGTAAGAAATTGTTTTATTTTCTGACCTGAATATGATTTCTGAATGAAAATGATTTATGAAATGATAGATTCGATAACCATCTCTATATTTTTTCCCATGTTGTTTTTGCATCATACTCCAATACAGAGAAGTGAATTAAGAAAGATGAATGATAGGTAGATTTCCAATTGATTGGATAGAATAAACTTTGTAATGATTTGTCTTAATGTTAATTTATAAATTCTTCCTGTTTAAAAACAAATAAACAGAATAGCTACCATAGAAATTAGACTCATAATAGATTTATGTACTTAGAAATAAAAATAAAAAATCCATCTCTGCATCAATTTAAGTCTGCAAACTTTTACTAAATGTTCTTTCTGTTTGCAATCTGATGTTCAATAAAAATGTCATGTTTTCATTCACTTCCTGCATTATTGTTTTTAGAATTTTAACAGCTGCAAAAATATTCTTATCCAACCCAAAACAAGCATTCTATTTTTTATTCCATTCCTTTCATCAAAATTTTCTATGGATTAAACTTAGTATTATTTTTAGTACTGTAATAGTCTACTATATTTCAAATTTATGCAAAATAAATAAATTCTAGCTTGTATTTCTAATATTTTACAGTACTGTTCTTGCTAAAACTTTCATCTTCATGAAGTCGAAAATATGTATCTTATTCTTTCAAAAACCCTAAGATTATTCTATAGACAGTTTAAAACTACACATTTAAAACATAAACATCAATCTCTTGTATTTAGTTTTCCTTTAACAAAAATACCTTTCGGTTGTCCAAACTACTAGACATATATATTAACTATATTATAGGGCATTTGCTAAGTAAGAGTTTGTTATTCTCTTAAACCATTTTTGTTTTATGCCTCAAAAACCAGAAAACGATTATCATCTTCAAACAAACTCTAACTTAAAAATTTAAGGTTCGTTTGAAGAAAACCATCTAACTTTCGGCACTTGGCCTTTCATTAAAATGACAGTATTCTTGCTTGTCAAACCTTTCTACTATCAAAACCTAGTTTTTATTTTTCAAACCCTAAGATCAAAAACCGTAGCCATTTAAAAACGTTTAGCTTCTACTTTCTACCTTAATCACATTACAGTACCTCGTCTTCATTCAAAACCTACATGGCACAAAATATCTTTCATAGTTATAAGTCAACCAATAACATAAAACTTATTATCAAAACAATTACTATTTATTCTGCATCGACGTTTTGGGATTACAAACATTACACAGTAAACATTGCAGTTTTAAAAATGGTATGATCCATTCAAAGGAATGACGGTTTACCCCTTATCATTACATTTTTTTTACAAGGTTTTTCCAACCAAAATTTACAGTAGACACTATAGTAACAAGCTAGCTAAGAATCTTAGCAGCTGGGCTTTCCACTATGGTTCCCAAAAGTTTACTAAACAATGAGAAAAAGCCGTGCCAGAAACCAATCATCAACACCTTGCCAAACATCTAGCGTCGACCACAACTGAACCAGGAGATACCATGGGGTAAGGAACCACTGAGGCTTACCGGTGGACGCGCAGTGCTCTTCCATTAAAACTCATGTAAAAGGTTCCTTCGACGAGAAAAAACCTAACAAGTAAACCTGTAATGGTTAAATGAGAACTTATAAATGATTTTCAAATGCCTGAAATGATAGTGGTTGATAAATAAAGGTCCTTACCTGTGTTTTCATGAGGCACTTCTGCAAATATAAGTGACGAAGCTATCCACCCAACTTATGAAGGAGAAGCTTCCATATTCTAAGGTCAAAATTTTACCACTACAAGAAAATAAAAAGCCAGTTCGAATATTTCAAAACTCTAGACAGACACCCTCACAACTCATGCAGTAAAACGAGCTACAGATTCAATCTTTCAATGTTTTAACTACTGCAACTCTCACTACAGACTCGACTCTTTTTATGACAAACATTCACAGTCTAAACGCACACAGGTCATGGGTTCGAGCTTGGGAAAGCTCTCAACCACCAAACCCTAGAACCTCTCGGCCAGTCGGCCTCACCCAAAGTTTATACCAAAATGAAATGAAGACAAAAGACCTTTCCTCGATGATGAAAGAGAGTGTAGTTAGGATGCCATTACAATATTAAGAATATACATATCAACGGTGAAGATTGATACCAACCAGGCACGTTGGAAAGTGGATAACAACTACATTAAATACCTCATTAAATGTTACAACCGTGACAATGCCAACATAGTATGCCAAAGAACAACAATTTAACCAGCTCGGAGAAGAGTCATTATATCAACTATGCACGGCTCGGATTCTTAGTTGTATCATTCACCAGATTTCACGTGAAGTGGATTATGTGGATTGACAACAGTACATTCCACCATAGTGTTTAGACCGAAGCATTAATACCTGAACGGGACACTGTCAACCTGCCATTTCATAATAGTAGCGAATTTATTACCTGTCAATTCATCACCTTAACAATGAACTCATTTTGTAAAGTGCAAAAACATATAATATCAATACTTAGAATAAGAGTTAGGGTTGCATAGCATAGTTCATTTCATCACTAAAGTCTTAGCCTTCCAAATGTTTGGTTACATTGATAATTTTATAGATAAGAGTCACACTTCATAAAGGCTACACACTTAGGACTTGGCTAGGGTGCATCCCTTGGTCCGGTTTATTATTGTTTATATAAACACAATATTTTGTAGAATCACACTTTATTCCACGGTACTAATATTATATTCACAAAGGGTTAAATTCTATATTGTAACTTTTCAAATTAGAATTTCGTAGGTAACATCATAATAGATGTGCTAGATTTATACAATGCTTTATGCATTTATAGATGGAAACTTAGGAGCCTTTATAGTTAATTTATGACATTCAAGTATGGAAATTGGATCATGATACTATAGTTTGGAAATATTGTATAAGTCGAAATATTCACAAATCAATACATGTGGTGGAATTGAAACGACCAATTAGAAAGTATCATATTTATACTTGACTTTCGTAACCTAGTATTTATAATCTAGAAATTCCTAAGCACAAGTAATTCCTTTTGACGATTTTACTAATAAATAGCATTTTCACCAAACATTGACAATTTAATGAAAAACATATTTTGCTCTTAAACACTTGGTTGTCGCATTCTCTTGCCTGAAATCTGCGCAAGAGGGACAGGAACAAATGCTTTAGCTAAACATAGCTAAGTAAGCCTCAGGGACCTCGTAGGACCCCTTCATCACCATCCAAAAACAAAACTGTCGGCACACTGTCAAGAAAACATAAGCACATGATATTCGAATTACTGTTAACAAAAGCAGAACTAATGTCGTAAGCATACTAAAACAAGTGTCTCGCGTCATTGTCATTTAAAATATTTTTAGTTATGAGACTCAGTAATTAATATGTTTTATGTATTAATGACTTATTTATTCAAGGGTGTCTTGTTAAGCATTTATTATTTCCGCATTCGCAATTTATTTTACACTTAATGTTGTTTTAAAATTTTAAATTTTTATGAAAATAACGGGATGTTACATGTGGTATCAGAGCTCATGTTTGAACTCTAGGCCTGAACAGGTCCAAGGAACATGCAATAGAAAATTTATTTACAGCAGAAATCTTATTAATTCAATTTAAATATTTGTGTTATACATAAATTATTTTTAAGCTACAGGTACGGAAAGATCAGCTGAACATATAGAGGACAGATTCTGACCCAACAGTCATAGCACAGGATAGCATTATGAAGAAGAAGTCCATGGCGAATTAAATGACAATTCATCAAAATTATTACCTACATTTCAAGAGTTAAAAGCAAAAATCAGATCTGTAAAACAAGACAACGAGAAAATTCTGAAGGCACAAGAAGAACTTAATCAAGTACTCTTCGAACAATGCCAAACTGATGAACAAGATAGAGAAATGGAAAATACCTCCAAGATTGAAGATTTACCTCATCGAGACAAGGGTAAGAAAATGAAAACTAATGATGCGAACAACATATCAACATCATCAGAAACTGCCAATGAAAAGAAGAAAAAGAAATGTAATTATTCAAGTGATAGCAGCGAGGGAGATTACAAACCCAAAAGAAAAATTCACAAATAGTATGAACATATTTCTGGGGAGTTCAAGAAAATTAAACTCCCAACCTTCAATGGTGAAACTGAGAAAGGAGAGACAATAGAAGCATGGCTGCCCGACATGAAGAAGGACTTCCAAATTTATGATTACTTGGAATCATTGAAGGCAAAGATGGCAATATACAACTTGATTAGGAAGGTAGATATTTGGTGGCAGTACATCAAAAGAGTGAAAGGAATCAAAGGCAAGGATGTAAATTGGAGAAATTTTAAAAGATACTTCAAGAAAAAGTTCTTATATGAACAATACTATGAGGAAAAATTCAAGGACTTCTATGATTTAAAACTGGGAAGTATGAACATGAAAGAGATGAACAGTAAATTTCTGAATTTACTGAGGTATGTGCCATACCTCATGGAAGAAAAATCGAAGATTCAAAGATACCTGAGTTGTCTACCTTTCAACATCAAGGACAGAATAGAGTATGACAATCCAAAAAACTTAGAAGAGGCCATGATGAAGGCAACTTTCTGTTATGACACTAATCAGAAAAGAGAAGGGATTTCTAACTGGAAAAGTCATAAACCCAGCAACTTTGAGCAGAAGAAGAAATATTTCAGGTTTAGAGGAAATTATGGTTTCCAAAAGAAAAAAATTTAGACCTGAAATTTTCAAGGAAACAATCCCAAAAATAACTAGTAGCAGAATTTTACAGCTCCTAGAAATAGTCCCAATGCCACTAGATCAAATGACCAAAAGGCACCTATCAAATTTTTTGACTGTCAAGGTCCTGTTACATCATAATCTTCCACCCTGTGAGCATCAGCATTCTTTGGCCTATAGGATCCATTTCAGTGACTCATATCTATTTGTATCCTTCAGTGATACCAGTCTTCCCTATTTTTATCCCTACCCGCATGTTGCATCACTATAGCATGCGTACCCGCGAGTTGCATCACTATAGCCCGCGGGTATCAAGTAAAATGGTAAAAACCAATATAAATTACTTTTTACTCCCAAAAAGCAGTCATTGGGTGACCTTTGGCTCTCCATTTTACCAAGTAACGTCTCGATGAGTCCTTTCACCTACCTTTGAGAGGAGTATATATTGAGCACATATGGCTTATGGATGGGAGGAAGAAGAGAATAGCAAAGGAACTCTAGTGGATTTTTTCCCTATCTTGAGTCTGCACTCATTGATCCTTGTAGTTGTGGACCATTTATGTTCACCTTCCAAACTCCTTTCTAGTTTGAGTTTTCCATTCATGGAGGATTGAAGTGGTGGAGACACAAGTGGATTGATCTAGATCTTGGTTCAGATTGGTTGCCAGCAAGAGGTCATATCACTTTGTACTTCTTCTTGTTCATTAATAGAAATGCTCATATTCTCGTCCATTCATGGTGTGAATGTTGTTTATTATACATTGGGTTACATTCGCTTATGATATTATGGACCATTGTTATTGATAATGTTAATGTCAATTATATATTATATGTACTTGTTAGATATTGGTTGTCAATACTAATTTGCAGATTACAAGTGTGCAGATTGAAAGCTCCAACGGGGATCTACATCAAATGTTTGGATCAAGGTTGGTTACATTTCTCTATTATCTTAACATTGTCATTTATAATAGCATTGCTTTGAGAATTGAGTAGATTTCTTGTAGTCATCTGTCTGTTGTGGTATTCCCAAGCCATAGTGAGTTTTCTCCAATACAGAAATGGAGACTCTATTGGGGAAAACATCCATGTTTGGGAAATTTTTTGAGCATTAGTCCATAATTAGAGTTGTTGTTTATCGAAGCTCTGTGTCACTAATTGGCCGCTAAGATACACTATAGAAAACTTGCTTTTTCTGAGCCTCTGGACTCTCTGTTTTCCCATTTGCCTTTCCTCACCCGCAGGCTAGCTTAGTTCTGCTCGCATCTACCTGCCTCTGTTTACTCTACTGCTCACGGGTACCCGTAGGTATTCCTTCGATAGTAGCATGTAACTCTGGCTTTTGTTGGTTTATGGCTATTGGTTGTTGCTAGGTGAGTTTGGTTGGTTCCTGAGTCTTTGTTGGCCTCTTTCTTGACTGTTTCATGCCTTGGTTGTGACCAAATCTCTTCGTTTCTCTTGGTTGAGCCTTCTTGGTTTTTTACCAATCTTTGGTTTTAGCCTCTTGGTTTCTTCCTTTTGAGCTCATTCCTTTGGCTGAGCCTTGCTATTTAGTATCTGTTGGGTTATCTTAGTGATCTTCTCAGCACTTCAGTGACTGAATAGTAGGATTTTTCTTGCATTTTTTCATTCCATTTATATTGAAAAAATACAAAAATATACATTTAGTTTTTTGCATTTTCTTTCTTGTTTATAAGTGAAAATACAAAAATATTTTACTTTCATGTACTACATCTTGCATTGAGTGCTCATTGCCTTCATTTTAGGTTCTGCTTGTGCATTGAAAAGATAAAAGATTGCATTTTTGTTTCGGAATTGTTGGTTGATTTTGCATATTAGTGACATTGTTTTATTGAATAGATGAGTCTAGGATTGGACGATGTTGCATACTATTGAGTCTACACATCACTAGTTTCATGATCATATCCCTTGAGTAATCACAGCCACTAAAATTAACGCTTAATCTTAAAATTGATTAGATTGATTTTATTTGTAGGGTACACCAACTAGCATAGGTTTAGAGTCTTGGAATAGATCATTGTGAGTGAACAATCCAAGACTACTAGACAAAACATTAGGTGTCTGACCAGGGAGTGTAGGAATCCATGGTATAGATCGGTGTTCTCAGGAAGCTCTACTCAATCCAGAGTTAAGCACAAGGTCACGGGAGGTTGGTTGAGGAGATATCCCTCTGATACCAGCTGAACGTGGGAGATATATCCAGGATTTGTTCGTATCTGGGCGTACCAGAGGTTCGTCCTCTTGTGCTTCAGGCTTAGCTACCCTGCCCATACGACGTGTTCCACCTGCAACTGTCCCATTGAGCATTGGTTATATTGCGGTGAACAGAGTTGCCTTACCTAGGTACCTCACAGGGTACTTGCAGTGCTTATGTTGTTTGTGTCCTGAGTCAGATAGGGATTGGACAACACAGTTGTGTTCGTGCAGTGGACTTGACCTTGTGGACACAATGAAGTCTGGGTGTCTCTATAACTGATTCTATTACCTTCAGCTATAGTTTGGGAGTCTCAAGCCTCTCCTAGGAAAGACATACCGGCTCTTGTGTCGGGAGCTCATTTAGCCACTCTGTTTGTTTACTCTTGGTTGTAGTTTCTGTAGGTGTGTGCTTTTGATTTACTGTTTTTGATCGATAGTTGCCCTTTAGGGGACGTTGTGTCTCTCTCCGGAGATAACGTGGGCGCGGAGCCCTACTCTCCACCGGTCGCGTCATTTGGCTAGTTTAAAGCCACTCGAGGTCACACGCCGTATTTCTAGAGGACGCCGGAGGGCTCCCTCTGAGTCTTCGGATTCATACGAGACTTACGTTGAAGATTACATGGCTGCACATCCTGATATTGGGAAAGACCCTTCTACTCCTTCGGGTAGAGTTGACCTTACTTCCGATCCCCATACGCCTCGTGAGGATTAAGGAGGTGATCCACCTAAGACTCAACTTGGTTCTATTTGGCCTAATCCACTTGACCAGGATCCATTTGATCCTTCAAATCCGAAGAATTATCTTTACAGAATGCCTAACTTACCCGAGGAGGAAGAACAGGACGAGCCTTTCTTTCCTTCGTTTCCACGTGATTATAGATACAGAAGGCTTGAGACTCATGATGACACTGGCCCTACGATCAATCCCACTGCACTCTCTTTTGGTATGCCTAGTCATAATACTGTCGAACCTTCCACTATGATTGGTAGTCATGTTGGCACTACCCAAAGTGTTAGCCATACTATGTCCACTGGGGGCACTACCCTCGCTGGGGGCACTACGTTGTCCACCCACTCACATAGTATGGGGACTAGTCATGTTCCTCCTAACAATGCTAATGCTGGAAGATGACCACCTCCTAGGATTACTCAACCTAACCAGAATGTTGTTCGGAATATGACTCACCATCCACCACCTAATACATGTGTCACTACTCGTTAACCTAGGACTACTTTTGCACATGATACCATTCCTCCCAACCACGAGGGTGGACATATACCGCATACTTTTGCATCCACTACCACTGCTAGAGATGCTAATGTATGGGGTGGGAATATTTCCTATCCACATGGACATCACAGCACCAACCCTGCTACTAATCGCACTAATGTTGGGGATGGGCATACTTCTCATGCTTTTGGTCACCACACGACTGCTCAAGCTAATCCTAATGCTGAGGGTGGGAACATACCATACCATTATGGTCAATACAACACGGTTCCCGCTATGAATAGTACATATATGCCCCATACTCATGGTGGAAACTCTTACTACAACACAGTCGGTGCTGGCCACCAGTATAACCCACCACCCCAATATGGTGCCCAAAACACGCATATACTTGCTTACTCTCAAATGGGTCAGCCAGGAGGAGTTTATCAATCCTATGGCCATGGGAAAGCTTATGGGCCGTCAGGTCCTCAGTATCAGTAGTTTAAACCTCATGGTCAAGCTTTTGGTCCATCTTATAACACAGTTCTGTTCAACCAACCTTTTATGGGGGCTTATAATCCAGCTTTCTCGTCGGAGCTCTCGTTCCTTGCATGCTTGAATCTCCCGGATCTTTCGAAGCTCACGAATGATCTAGTGTGTCACGACCCTACTTGGCCCCCGGTCCCTACCAAGCTTCCTTCGAACATTCAAAAGTTTGAAGGGAAAGGTGGTGAGGACCCAAAAGATCATGTCACTACTTTTCACCTTCGGTGCTCCTACAACTCTTTGAATCATGATTCCATTAGATTACGACTATTTCAACGCACCCTCACGGGGGCAGCCGCGAAGTGGTATGTGGAGTTGCCTGGAAACACCTACAGGGGATTCAATGAGATTGCTTTGGTTTTCTTAGACCATTTCCAGTTGCCAGTTCGTTATTATACTGGTAATGAGTTGTTGTCCACCTTCCACTAGAATAAGGCCACACATATTTCTGACCATGTTCAAGAGTGGCGTTGGCGGAAGAGATTAGTGAAAGCCAACATTCCTCCAGAGTTCCTATTGGAATGGTTCCTTAAGTCTTTACTCCCATACATTGCTAAGGATGTTTCGATGTCTGGCATTGTGATTGAGGAACAAGCTATCTTGAAAGTCCAGTAGTTAGATCTACTTTATTCTCAGTCTGGCATTTTATATGACATTATTCTTGATGCACCGAGAACAAGACATGAGCCCACGTCAGTTCCTGGACCACATGCCGATGGCATCGTGGGGTCCGCATGCACTCACCTTGTAGACTTGGTAGCTAACCAAATGCAAAATTTGTCGCTAAACGAGTCTGCTCCTGGACAGGTTCATACCTTGTCCACTTCCACTCCGTCGTTTGATGTACACAATGTGTAATCAACGAAACCGTCGGGTAACCAGCAACCTGGTAGTAAGAAAAAGGGGAGAAATAATCGTAGGGGTGGAAACAATGGAAGTAACAAAAATAGCAATCACAATACTCCCCCGTAAAGAGAATGCCAACCCTCCTCGAGAAGGTGGTAATGCTGGTGGAGATCATAAACCTAGGTGTAAGGTGAAATTCTTTTGCAAGCTTTGTGGGGAGGATCATCTTACTCACTTATGTCCTCAAATTGAAGAAGCATCGAAGCATTTGGCACAGAGCCCAGCTGTGTTGAAGGATCCCCTTCCTCATCATCAAAATATGGCTTCGCATGCTCCCACCACTCGCTATGGTACTAATGAAACAACAACGTCTTCTTCCAATACTAGTGGTTATGGATGTGTGAACATGGTTCAGTCGGAGGTTTGTGTTGCTACTCGTCAACGCGATTATGGTGCACCACAACCGAATTTGGGCAATGAGCCTCCCCCTCCTCCTGACAATTCCTTGCATATCGAGAAGACCTCTATTATGCCACGGATACCGAAAGGTGTTCTCAAGCAGTCCATGCATAATCCTAATGCTCGAGCCACCCAGAACTACTCCATCATAGAATATTTGGGCCAAACTCTGTGTGCCATGTCGGCTCTTGAAGTTTTGCAAGCCTGTTCTTCTCAGAAGCATGCCCTTTTGAGTGCGTTAGGAGTTTAGGATGGGGGAAGTCCTAGTGTTATCAAGTTCAATGCTACTAATGTCCAACCTCGCTTGGCTTACCACGTGGCTTTTAAAATCCAGGTGGTTTTCCTTAAGAGATTCATCAAATGTACTATGGTTGATGAAGGTGATTCTGCGTTAGTAATGTCGTTAACTTGTTGGAAATCTCTTTTCTCTCCTCCTCTACTCGCGTCTAGAACTACACTCACTGCATTCAACAGTAGATCTTTTACGCCACATGGAATTATCGCTTCCCTTGTTGTCTCCTTGGGAGGTAAGTCCATGCCTATTGAATTCGAAGTGGTTGATGCGCCCATCGACTACAACCTTTTACTGGGTCAGAACTGGATGTACACTATGAAGGCTATCGCGACTACTGTATTTATATTTATTTCCTTTCCCCACGAAGGCAAGATTGTGACGATCGATCAGTTGGATTATGTTGGCACTCCTTCCACAGCATCTACGTGATTTGTAGTCTCACAAGTTTTTGATTCTCAGCCGACAACTGGGAACATAGGTGTTGGAATGTATCCCTCATTGATGGGAACTTTTAACCATTCTGTGCCTGTGAATTTTATTGGAACCATTACCAACAATGCATCTCCTCCTTCGAATAATATGTTATTCCGGACCTCCTATTCAAATGATCCATGGATTTTACCATCCACGAGTTCCACGTCTGGAGACATTGCGCATGTCGAGATGTCTATGCCTTTATCTATAGCGGAGCTCTCTTATGATCATATCCAATAAACCACTGGAGATCTTGATCTCTCTTCTTCCCAGACAGTTGAGGAAGATCCTGTTACGCTGCCAGTTTGGGCAGACAACTCATCTTGTTCACATGATTGCCTCGATGGTATCCTACCTTCAGATGAATTTTTTATTGAGGCCATGGGTGGTGATGACAAGTCGTGGGGGGATCTTTATCATAGATCTCATTCTCCTCCTCCCCTTGATATTATTGAACAAGATGAGCCTATAATACAACCTGCCATCCATTTGAATTTGGGTCCATTCACAGTCTCATCCAACCTTGATTTGACGTTTGAGTCTGATGAGTCTTTGAGCTCTCCTATAGATCTGCAAATCAGCACTCCTGAAGAGTTGGACTCTACTTCTGGAATTTCCAACTCCTATGATGATGAATTTGCCACTGCAGATTCCCTCACATCCTTCAACTTTGCTCTTCATTTTGAAGATGATCATTTTGATTCCTCAAGTATTGGTACAATGGCACCTTCAGTGGTTAGCTCTACCTACGTTATCTCTGAGGTTAACAATAGTGAATATGAAAATGTTTCTACCACAGTGACTTGTATTAGATTTTTATTTACATACGTTTTAGAGATGATCTTGGTACTTATGTTTCTTGGAGATAGGATTCTTAGCTGGACTTATACTTGTTTACTGGTCCTTTTCGACATTTGCTTCGGTCATGGAAGGCATATTCGGAACCTTGCATATGGGTTTAGGCCTCCCCATTGTTATGATGCATTTGAACCTATTACTATCCGAATTTGCAGACACCCCTTGAGTGTCCTTATCTTGCTCATGTTCCTTGCATTATGCATAGCTTTGTCCCATGCGCTTGGAACTAGTCTCGCATGTCCCTGACACTCGTCTGCTCTCATTACGAGCATTCTTCCATATCTCCTTTGAGCTCGTTAAAAACAGTAAGGAGGTCACGAGTTTACTTTTTCGGGCTCATTAAACCTTTACGAAAAATATTTTTATAAAGTCTTTTTTAAGCCCTTGTTAGACTTTTTCAAATCAAACAAGATTGCCGAGTACACTTGTCATTTCAGATTCGTTAAAGGATTTGAAGCAACATTCACATCGGTATAAGTTTATCCCTTTTCCGGACCTTTGTGGATTAATTACGAAAAAGATATACTCTAGTCATACGTGACTAGAAGAGTTCTTCTCTCATTGTTTTATACTTTTTCGGGTGAGGAGACTAACTTTACGAAAAAGGACTTCTCAGTTATATCATGTTGTGATTGCATTGCATCATCCTGCTTGCCGCTTGAGCCTTGTGCCAGCTCCTGCTTACTCAGTTGTTATCCTGGTGCCTGAGCACTTTTCCGTGTCGAGCCCTGAAGAGCTTATATATTTTCCCTTCACAATATTGATGACCTTTTGACCCTGAGGGAACATACCCCCGAGTGTCCACATCTTGCATGCACTTCCTTGCATTGAGCATAGGTATGTTCCACTGCTTGGGACTAGTCTACTAGCTATTTGACACTCGTTCCCTCACCTGTTGTACTATAAGCAAAATTATTCTTTTTCAAGCTTTTCCCAAATATGAAAAAGACCAAAAAAATCAAATATTCCAAAAAGCCGGACGGGATTATGGTCACTATTTCTTGTTGGCAGTTGTTGTGTCGCCTTTGAACAGAGCATTCATTCCACTTCGTACATTATGAGTCGGGACTATAGTTGGGCCTTAGGAGCTATACTTGTTTCTCAGTTTTCTCCATCGATTGGTTATGGAGCCCCTCTATAATGCCTCCTGCATTGCACAGTTTATGTCAAATCTATGCTGCCTGAGTCTATCCATCTACTCATGCTCTTGTTCAAAGGAAGTCCTGAACCAGTGTCAACCACTCCTCAGATCTCTTGACTAATGCATGTCATCCATCCTTATTGAGTCAGTCTGTTTAACTTGAGTTATTCCAAATCTTTCAGCATTGCTGGTAACTCGTGCTGGTTGATGGGGGATGCCTTAATGCCCTCCTTCCAGCGAGTCTCGTTCCGTCGACTTCAACTCATTTATTCTGGGACTTGAGGCTTGCAGTCATTACTGGAAGGTTCTCTCACCATCGACAGTTTTGGGAATACATCAATGTCCCTTGATCGATGGATTCATCCTGGTGTTCGACTTCAACCCATTTATTCACACTCTGATGATTGTGCTCTGTGCCTTGATGCCCATTTTCATTATCGGTGGGTCATCTCACGTCTGTTAACGATATACATCATTGACCGGTAATCAGACGATGTCTCATCAGGTTCGACCCCAACTCCTTTATTCACTTGATTGGACTTGCACCGTCGAAGACTTGTGTAGAAGACCCCAGGCGATTGTGGCATTCAGTATGCTACATATGACTTTGACTTTACATCTGACATATCACCTCTCAAATTTCAGCAGTTTGTACCTCCAGTTTGCACCAGTTGTTTTCTTTTCAGCAGAAGACCATATCTTACTATATAGGGATCATGCTTGTGATCACTTATCACATGTATCCATTATGTACTGCCTATTCATGGCCATTGTATCAGATTGTTGTACTATACCGACATGTATTCATAGATACTATTGTATTATGACGAGTGAGTTGTTCTTTCCACTTGTGCCTCCATCACTCCACTTCTGAGTTTTATAATGTATTTCGGCCATCGTAGCACTTTCAGTCTCTAACCTCACACATTAGGAAGCATCTGTTACATCATAATCTTCCACCCTGTGAGCATCAGCATTCTTTGGCCTATAGGATCCATTTCAGTGACTCGGATCCATTTGTATCCTTCAGTGATACCAATCTTCCCTATTTTTATCCCTACCCGCATGTTGCATCACTATAGCATGCATACCCTCGAGTTACATCACTATAGCCCACGGGCATCTAGTAAAATGGTAAAAGCCACTATAAATTACTTTTTACTCTCAAAACGCAGTCATTGGGTGACCTTTGGCTCTCCATCTTCCCAAGTAATGTCTCGATGAGTACTTTCACCTACCTTTGAGAGGACTATATATTGAGCACATATGGCTTATGGATGGGAGGAAGAAGAGAATAGAAAAGGAACTCTAGTGGATTTTTTCCCTATCTTGAGTCTGCACTCATTGATCCTTGTAGTTGTGGACCATTTATGTTCACCTTCCAAACTCCTTTCTAGTTTGAGTTTGCCATTCATGGAGGATTGAAGTGGTGGAGGCACAAGTGGATTGATCTAGTTCTTGGTTCGGATTGGTTGCTGGCAAGAAGTCGTATCACTTTGTACTTCTTCTTGTTCATTAATAGAAATGCTCATATTCTCATCCATTCATGGTGTGAAATTTGTTTATTATACATTGGGTTACATTCGCTTATGATATTATAGACCATTGTTATTGATAATGTTAATGTCAATTATATATTATATGTACTTGTTAGATATTGGCTATAAAGACTAATTTGCAGATTACAAGTGCACGGATCGAAAGCTCCAACGGGGATCTACATCAAACGTTTGGATCGAGGTTGGTTACATTTCTCCATTATCTTAACATTGTCATTTATAATAGCATTGCTTTGAGAATTGAGTAGATTTCTGGTAGTCATCTGTCTGTTGTGGTATTCCCAAGCCATAGTGAGTTTTCTCCAATACAGGTCCTCATTATGCATCAGAATTCCCCAAGAGGAAGCGGACAGCTAACAATATTCATTCCATACAAACTAAACCTACTGTTGGAGACTTGGCAAGGGAGATGCCCAGAATTAATGTAGCTCTAGACAACAAGCAAGCAGAACATCAAGTCTCTATGGTAGAGATTGAAGGTATGCTACAAAACCACCATGTTACTATTTTGATTGATCTAGGTGCTAACCTAAGTTATATATCACCAGATATTGTAGAAGTTTTAAATTAAAAATAGAAAAATTTGATAAATATTGGTTAGTTAGACTAGTAATAGGAACAAAAAGAAAAGTATCTGATTTTATTGAAAGTTATGTTTTATCTATGAATCAGTTAAAGACATAAACCAAGTTGAATGTTTTACCTTTAGGATCCTATGATATCTTAATCGGAATGGACTGGTTAGAAGCCCATCATGTCATTCTGAATTGTTATGAGAAAAGTTTTACTTGTTTAAATGATGAAGGAAAAACAGTAGAAGTAAAAGGCATTCCAAGAAAGACATCACTTAGATAGATTTCAGCAATGCAAGTAAAGAGAGCAATTAGAAAAGGATGTCAAATGTTTGCAGTAAATGTAGTGAATGAAGAGTTAATTACTAAAGGGGACAAACTGAAACTAGAAGATATACCTATCCTAAAAGATTTCAAAGATGTTTTTCCTGAAGAGATTCCAGGATTACCCCCTAAGAGAGACCTATATTTTACCATCGAGTTAATACCAAGGGCGGTACTGAATTCTAAAGCTCCATATAGGATGAATATACTAGAATTAAATGAGTTGAAATCACAGTTGAAGGAATGGATTGATAAAAACTATATAAGGCCTAGCGTGTCTGCTTGGGGAGCACCTGTTATATTTGTTAAAAAAAAGATGGCACTTTAAGACTATGAATAGACTATCGCCATCTGAATAACATGACAATCAAGAATCGATATCCATTTCCCCACATAGATGATCTATTTGATCAGCTGCATGGAGCAACGATATTTTCACAAATTGATTTAAGGTCAGGATATCATCAAGTTCGTGTGAAGGGTGAGGATATTTTTAAAACAAACTTTAGAACTCGATATGGACATTATGAGTTCGTAGTCATGCCATTTGGATTGACTAATGCTCCGAATGTATTTATGTGTTTAATGAAAAGTATTTTGCACAAATACTTGGATAAGTTTGCTATTGTGTTCATAGTCGACATTCTAGTGTATTCTAAAAGCAAAGAAGAGCATGACGAACATCTACGTATTATCTTACAAGTTCTGAGAGATCATTAACTATACGCTAAGTTTAGTAAGTGTGACTTTTACAAGGACAAAATTCAGTATTTAGGACACATAATTTCTAAGGAAGGAATCTCGGTTGACCCCGATAAGATAAAAGCCATTAATGATTGGTCGGTTCCTAAGGATGTGTCGGATGTACGATCATTTATGGGTATCGCTAAATATTATAGAAAATTTATAGAGGGCTTTTCAAAAATTGCAAACCCCATAACCTCCTTACAGAAAAAGGGAAGAAATTTGTGTGGGATTAGAAATGTTCAGACAATTTTAAGAAGCTAAAAGAATTACTAACTATAGCGCCTATTTTGAGGATAGAAGATCCTAAGAAGGATTTTATAGTATGCACCGATGCATGTAATGACAGACTCGGTGGAGTCCTAACACAAGAGGGACATGCTGTTGCATATGAGTCTAGAAAGCTGAAAATACACGAGAGGAACTACTCTACTTATGATTTATAATTATTAGCAGTAATTCACGCTTTAAAAATGTGGCGTCACCATCTTATTGGCAGAAAATTTACCTTGTTGACATATAACATGGGACTGAAGTATTTATTAGATCAGACAAATTTGAACGCTAGACAAGCGAGATGGTTAGCTTTTCTAAGTGAATATGATTTCAAAATTCAACATATTAAAGGGCGAGAGAACAAGGTTGTTGATGCATTAAGTCATAAAGCAAAGTTGAATTTTATTTCAGCCATCAATACATACTCAACAGATTTAGAAAACCAGATCCTTGAAAGGAGTGAAATGGATGAAGAATACAGAAAATTACAAGAAAAGACAGCAAATAGCAATTCTGAAAATTCTATGGCAGATTACAGTTTAAAGGAAAATGGACTGTTATTATACAAAAACAGATTGTATGAACCCAACATACCAAAAGTAAAAATTCTGATTTCAGATGAGATTCATAAAAGCCAATATTCTAGTCATCCAGGTTATCAGAAAACCATCACTATGTTACGAAAAGAGTACTATTGGCCCAGAATGAAAGATGAAGTAGCAGAATACATAGCTAAGTGTTTGTACTGTCAAAAAGTGAAGGTTGAACATCAACATCCGGTTGGACTGTTGTAGCCATTTCCTATACCTAGCTGGAAATGGGAGGTTATAAGCATAGACTTCATTACCGGACACCCAAAAATTAGAAACAAAATGACTCTGTCATGGTGGTAGTGGATAAACTCAGCAAGGCAGCACATTTTATACCTGTAAAGACTACTCATAAGGCTCCAGACATTGGATAAATCTTCATGAAACAGATTTTTCGATTACATGGAATACCAAAAGTGATAGTTTCAAACCATGATTCTGAGTTTACTAGGAACTTTTCGAGGTGTTTGTTTAAAGGGTTGAATGCAACCTTAAACTTCAGCATAGCATTTCATCCACAAACAGTTGGACAGACAGAAAGAGTGAATCAGGTATTGGAAGACATGCTTAGGATGTATGTTAAAGACCAGCCTAGTAAGTGGGAGGACTACTTGCATTTAGCAGAATTTGCATATAATAACCATTATCATGCATCAAGCAGGCTTATCCCTTTTGAAATTCTTTATGATAGGAAATGTGATACACCTGTTTCTTGGAATGACCCAGTAAATAGAGTTATTTTAGGACCTGAATTGTTGCAGGAATTAGAACTAATTGTGAAGCAGGTACAAATAAATCTTAAAGATGCCCAAGATAGGCAAAAGAGTCAAGCAGATCTTAGAATGACTCATAAAGAGTTCCAGGTTGGTGAACATATTTTTCTTAAGGTAAGACTGAAAAAGAGTTCATTGAAATTGGGAAGCTGTGCCAAGCTGGCACCCAGGTATTGTGGTCCTTTCAAAATTTTGTCAAGGGTTGGACCCGTGGCATACCAACTGGCTTTGCCACCAAATCTGAAGATACATAATGCTTTTCATATATCATTTTTAAAGAAGTATGCACACAATGCTACTCATGTTGTAAATTGGAATGATGTACAGGTGGGACAAGACGACGATTTTCAAGTGGAACCAGACTATATCTTGGAAAGGAGGGAAACTCTACTTTGGAATCGCACCATTGGGTAGGTAAAGGTGCAATGGAAGCACCTTAGCCCAGAAGAGGCAACCTGGGAGTTGGAGAGTAGTATGCGGGAAGCATACCCAACTCTATTGAAAGAACAATGAGAGAGTGATTAAACAACATCGATGATGACGTTGAGACTTAAGGGGGGGTGTATGTCACCTACCCAAATTTTGAGAATATTATTTTATTTGCAAAATACTTTATGTTAAATTATAATTACAAAGTTTTGTAATTATGACCAAGTTTGGTCAAGGATGATTGTAATTACTGATTATTATTATTTAATAAATTAAAATAGGAGACAAACACCCAACGGAAATGTTAAATGAGTGTTCACTGACCCACTAGGAGGAATGGAAGCTGTTAGAAGGCATGGGACAGATGACAACATTTGCACTCCACCACTAGCTGCTGGTTATCGAACAACTACCCCTAAAATTGATGCATTATCCCCCAGGTGGGGGGAGAGAGAAATCAGCTCATTAATGACGAATTAACCACTAAAAGGCCTAGGCAGCCTAGAAAAGGAAATTCGAATTGAGTAGGAAGCTCCTACAATATTTTCTGCAGAAATATTCCTCAAGTGCATCAAGTGATCACTGAGAGATTCGAATAGGGAGGATATGTGAGAGTGAAATTGTGAGTCTGCTAGTTATACTGAGAAGGAAATCTAGAGGTGCTGATGTAGGTCTCTTTACTTGCTGAGTATTGATGACTGGAAAATCTATATTCTATTGCAAGTTGATGTACTAAGGCTCCTATTGAATCTTCCTCCTGGTGGTTCAGTGAACAGGGTCGGGAGTCCTAAGGAAAGTAAGTTAGCTGTCTTCAAGAGTAGGTTGGGTGGAACAGGCTCCTTGGGTGGTTTGTTCTCCTAAAAATTATTAGGTTCTATTTTTCTGTTTGTATTTTCAGTCAATTAAATTATGCATTTATCAGTAAGAAATTGTTTTATTTTCTGACCTGAATATGATTTCTGAATGAAAATGATTTATGAAATGATAGATTTGATAACCATCCTCTATATTGTTCCCCATGTTGTTTTCTCATTGTACTCCAATACAGAGAAGTGAATTAAGAAAGATGAATGATAGGCAGATTGCCAATTGATTGGATAGAATAAAATCTATAATGATTTGTCTTAATGTTGATTTATAAATTCTTCCTATTTAAAAAAAAATAAACAGAATAGCTACCATAGAAATCAGACTCATAATAGATTTCTGTACTTAGAAATAAAATAAAATAATCCATCTCTGCATCAGTTTAAGTCTGCAAACTTTTAGTAAATGTTCTTTTTGTTTGCAATCTGATGTTCAATATAAAAATGTCATGTTTTCATTCACTTCCTACATTATTGTTTTTAGAATTTTAACAGCTGCAAAAATATTCTTATCCAACTCAAAACAAGCATTCTATTTTTCATTCTATTCCTTTCATCAAAATTTTCCATGGGTTAAACTTAGTATTATTTTCAGTACTATAATAGTCTGCTATATTTCAAATTTATGCAAAATAAATAAATTCTAGCTTGTATTTCTAATATTTTACAGTACTGTTCCGGTTAAAAATTTCATCTTCATGAAATCGAAAATATGTATCTTATTCTTTCAAAAACCCTAAGATTATCATATAGACAGTTTAAAACTACACATTTAAAACATAAACATTAATCTCTTGTATTTAGTTTTCCTTTAACACTAATATCTTTCGGTTGTCCAAACTACTATGCATATATATTAACTATATTATAGGGTGTCTGCTAAGTAAGAGTTTGTTATTCTCTTAAACTAACTTTTTTTTATGCCTCAAAAACCAGAAAACGATTATCATCTTCAAACAAACTCTAACCTCAAAATTTAAGGTTCGTTTCAAGAAAACCATATAACTTTCGGCACTTGGCCTTTCATTAAAATGATAGTATTCTTGCTTGTCAAACCTTTCTACTATCAAAACCTAGTTTTTATTTTTCAAACCCTAAGATCAAAAACCATAGCCATTTAAAAACGTTTAGCTTTTACTTTCTACCTTAATCACATTACAGTACCTCGTCTTCATTCAAAACCTACATGGCACAAAATATCTATCTTTCATAGTTATAAGTCAACCAATAATATAAAACTTGTTATAAAAACAATTACTATTTATTCTACATCGACGAATTGGGATTCCAAACATTACGCGGTAAACATTGCAGTTTTAAAAACTGTATGATCCATTCAAAGGAACGAGGGCTTACCCCTTATCATTACATTTTTTTTACAAGATTTTCCAACCAAAATTTACAGTAGACACTATAGTAACAAGCTATCTAAGAATCTTAGCAGCTGGGCTTTCCACTATGGTTCCCAAAAGTTTACTAAACAATGAACAAAACTCGTGCTAGAAACCAATCATCAACACCTTGCCAAACATCTAGCATCAACTACAACCGAACCAGGAGATACCAGGAGGTAAGGAACCATCGGGGCTTACCGGTGGACAAGTAGTGTTCCTCCATTAAAACTCATGTAAAAGGTTCCTTCGACAAGGGAAAACCTGACAAGTAAACCTGTAATGGTTAAATGAGAACTTATAAATGATTTTCGAATGCGTGAAATGATAGTGGTCGATAAAGAAAGGTCCTTACCTATGTTTTTGCGAGGCACTTTTGCAAATGTAACTGACGAAGCTATCCATCCAACGTATGAATGAGAAGCTTCCAGATTCTAAGGTCAAAATTTTACCACTTCAAGAAAATCGAAAGTCGGTTCGAATATTTCAAAACTATGGATAGAAACCCTCACAACTCACGCGGTAAAACGAGCTATAGATTCAATCTTTCAATGTTTTAACTACTGCAACTCTCACTAGAGATTAACTCTTTTTATGACAAACATTCACAGTCTAAACGCACACAGGTCACGGGTTAAAGCTTGGGAAATCTCTCAACCACCAAACCCTAGAACCTCTTGGCCGGTCGGCCTCACCCGAAGTTTCTACCAGAATCAAATGAAGACAAAAGACCTTTCGTCGACGATGAAAGAGAGTGTAGTTAGGGTTCCATTACAATCTCAAGAATCTACAGATCAACGGTGAAGATCGCTGCCAACCAGGCACGTTGGAAAGTGGGTAACCACTACATTAAATACCTCATTAAATGTTACAACCACCACAATGCCAACACAGTATGCCAAAGAACAATAATTTAACCAGCTCGGAGAAGAGTCGTTATATCAACTACGCATAGCTCAGATTCTTAGTTGTATCATTCACTAGGTTTCATGTGAAGTGGATTATGTGGATTGACAATAGTACATTCCACAATAGTGTTTAGACCAAAGCATTAATACCTGAACGGGACACTGTCAACCTGCCATTTTAACAGTAGCGAATTTATTACCTATCAATTCACCACCTCAACAACGAAATCGTTTTGTAAAGTGCAAAAACATACAATATCAATACTTAGAATAAGAGTTAGGTTTGCATAGCATAGTTCATTTGATCACTAAAGTCTTAGCCTTCCAAATGTTTGGTTACATTGATAATTTTCTAGATAAGATTCGCACTTCATAAAGGCTACACACTTAGGACTTGGCTAGGGTGCATCTCTTGGTCGGGTGTATTATTGTTTATATAAACACAATATTTTGTAGAATCACACTTTATTTCACGGTACTAATATTATATTCACAAAGGGTTAAATCTATGTTGTAACTTTTCAAATTAGAATTTCGTAGGTAACATCATAATAGATGTGCTATATTTATACAATGCTATATGCATTTATAGATGGAAAATTTAGCTGCTTTTATAGTTAATTTATGACATTCAAGTATGGAAATTGGATCATGATACTATAGTTTGGAAATATTGTATAAGTCGAAATATTCACAAATCAATACATGCGGTGGAATGGAAACGACCAATTAGAAACAATATCATATGTATACTTGACTTTCGTAACCTAGTATTTATAATCTAGAAATTCCTAAGCACAAGTAATTCCTTTTGACGATTTTACTAATAAATGTATTTTGAATATCAATCATTCTGACTTCTGCGTTATGCATTTCTTTAGTCAAGTAGTACATCTAGATTAGACAAGGTCCATACCTGAAACAAGGGAGTAAATAGAATTTTCACCAAACATTGACAATTTAATGAAAAACATATTTTGTTCTTAAACACTTGGTTGTTGCATTCTCTTACCTGAAATCTACGCAAGAGGGACAGGAACAAATGCTTTAGCTAAACATAGCTAAGTAAGCCTCATGGACCTCATAGGACCCCTTCGTCAGCATCCAAAAACAAAACTGTTAGTACATTGTCAAGAAAGCATAAGCACATTATATTCAAATTACTGTTAACACAAGTAGAACTAATGTCGTAAGCATGTTAAAAGAAGTGTGTCACATTGCTGTCATTTAAAATATTTTTAGTTATGAGACTCAGTAATTAATATGTTTTCTGTATTAATGACTTATTTATTCAAGGCTGTCTTATTAAGCATTTATTATTTCTGCATTCACAATTTATTTTACACTTAAGGTTGTTTTAAAAATTTTACTTTTTTATGAAAATAACAGGATGTTACACTGGACTACTTGATAAACCCAGTCGTGTATTGGCTTAGCAATGGGATCTATCCTTGACTATGAAAGTATCGTGAGTGTTCCCTAGATTGCTTGATAAACCCAACAGAGTATTGGCTTAGTATTGGGATGAGACTTTGACTGTTAGAAACAACCATCAACCTCCTTAGTGGATACACAGCCTAGCTCGGGGTGGTCTCTCAGCTAAAAGAGTACAGGCTGGACAGAGACCTATGGTTGGGTGGAACGTTTTCCTCACATAGCAATTTGCATGGGGTAGCTTCAGTCTCAAGATAAGTGTTTTATGATGTTAATGTTCTTGATGCATGTATTATATCTGTTTGATATATGATGTTGATTGAATGGATGTATGAATGGAATCAATAGATAGCTATGTGTGAGCTTGTATGTAGAATTGATTTCCTGTTGAATACTCCATTGTTACATGAATGTTATGCATGAATAATCTTGTAGGTTGTGATATGTTAACTAGTTCAATTTATTACCATGTGGTTCTGTATTTAGTTCATCTTCAAGAAGATGGGATTTAACCTCATCTGGATCGGGGAGAAGAGTGATATCCTCTTCATGATTGTTAGAATTCCTCTGTGAGAGAGAGGGATGTGGGAAAGTCATGGGAAAGGATAGATAGAGTTTTATGAAGTTCTAAGGCATGGAAAAGTGAAGCTATGATGGGATATTTAGATGAGATAGTGAAAAAGTTGTAATCGTCATATGGATGAGAGAGTTATATCAGTGGAAATATCTCTCCAATGGCTTTCCAACAGTACAAAACTTGCCTCATTTGGCTCAAGGAAGAGGGAGAAACAAGTTTGGGAAGATTGCAGATGTAGAGAAGGAGGTTCTGCTTTCATGCATGCGCAATGCAGATTGTTGATTGTGGAAAGGAAATATTTTTGGAAAGTTGTGTTTGGACTTCCGCAATTCCGACTTCTACAATGAGGATTGTGGATTGCGAAATGAGTAGTATTCCAGTAAAGTGAAGTTGGACCTCCGCAAATCCAATTTCCGCAATCGGGGATTGCGGATTGCGGAAAGGAAGTTGACGGGATAATTAGACTTCCGCTATCTTGAGTTCCGCAATGCGGATTTCGGATTGCAGATTGTGAAGGGTGTTGGAGAGATAAGTTTGGTGATCCATCTTCCGAATCCCGCAATGTGGATTGTGGATTGCGGATTGTGTAAGGAAAGGTTGTGGGTTGCGGGTTCTGGATCTGTGGTAACTTGCGAATTGCGGATCCGAGGTAACATGCGGATTGTGGATTGTGGATCCGAGGCAACTTGCAGATTGTGGATCTGAGGCAACTTGAGGATTGTGGATCCAAGAGAGTTTCATATTTTAGATTGCGGATCTGAGGTAACTTGTGGGTTGTGGATTATGGATCTGAGGAAACTTGTAGATTGCGGATCCAAGAGAGTTGTGTATTGTGGATTGCGGATCCGAGGTAACTTGCGGGTTGCAGATTGTGAATCCGAGGAAGCTTGCAGATTGCGGATCCAAAAAATAGCATCAGAGTCTCCCGTCACCCCTAAAGGACCCATAGAGGTTTGGAGTACATGGAAGATGGGTACCAGATCCTAGGGATGGGATCAGGGTACACCATAGAGTGGTATTAGATCTTCGGTTACAGCACTGGAGCTATTGGGCCAAGCCATGAAGAGATTCATATGCAAGGAATGCATCCATGACGTGGGTTTTGGATGAATGTGTATTAATTAATTGATTGTCCAATGAATTCCAGATTTGAATGGATGTTTAAGATTTATTGTATGCTTGTAATGTCTAATAGTTGTTTTTGTTATGCAAGAGTGACAGCAGTAGCAATGGTAAGTTGAGTTGTCCAGAAAGGCCACGTGCAGATAAGTAAAGATGGTGAATTTTGACGATGCCCAGGACCCTTACGAACAGGAGGAAGATGTGCTATGAGAAAATGTGTAGGAAACACATACAGATGCAAAGTCTGATGGAAGGAGGGCATGAATAACACCCCCAAACTTGGCCGAGAACATGGTAAGCTTCAACGAACGTTTGATGAATGCGCAAGAAGAGCAACATCAACTTAATGCATCTATCTTGAAGAGTCTCACAAACCTAGAGCAAAAATTAAATGGTGGGTCTAATCCAAGCAACGAAGGCCGAGAGGAAATAAATGCAGAAAGTCAGTCTAGGGGTCATTCCAAGAGAAGGGCTCTAAGCTCTAGAAGGAATTCTATGAGAAGAAAACAAAGAACACCCTCTTATAGATCTTATTCTAGTAGGTCAGTTGATTCCCAGGGTTCTCAACGAAACCCAAGGTATAATCCCAACAGGAGTAGGAGCAGAAAGAAGTACAGAGGTATTCTACAAGGCAAGTTCAGGAAGGCAAGACCTCCCACTTTTGATGGTGAAGGTAAAAAGGGTCAAGAAGAAAAGGTGTGGCTCCTTGGAATGAAGAAGTACTTCAGAATACATGAGTATTTAGAGAATGAAAAGGCTAAGGTTTCTATTTATAACCTTGGTGGAAGATATTCTATTTGGTGGGAGCACCTTATGCAAGTGAAAGGAATCAGTGAAAGAATGATTAGTTGGGACAGATTCCAAAGGTACTTTCAGGAGAAATACCTGTCAGCTAGGTACTACGATAATAAAAGGAAAGAGTTCAATGAACTAAAACTTGGGCAAAACACTATGGATGTGCATGTCCATAAGTTTATGGAGTTGTTGAGGTATGTAGACTACATCAAGGATGAAAGAGTCAAGATTCAATGTTTCCTTGGTATTCTAGCACAGAGTTACAGAGATAGGATTGAGTTTGTCAATCCACCAAGCTTGGAAGAAGCCATTAGAATGGCAGAGCATTGCTATGAGGAAAGTAAAGGTAAATTATAAATGCAGTCAACATGGAAAGGTAAGCCTAAGGGTAGGTTCGAACCAAGAAGAAGTGGATTTAAACCACATATTTGAAATCAACCCAAAACCTTTCCATAAGGACAACAAGCTAGGAGTGGATTTAAGACGGCAGTATCAACAGACAAAGCACAGAAAGGACCACTTCAGTGTTGGGGATGTGGAGGAAACCACATGCTTATAGATTGTCCAAATAAAAGGGAGTACCTGAGGAGCTTGCACAACATTCAAGGAGCTACTACAGTGGGAGACATGGCAAGAGCAATGCCTAGGATCTATGCAACATTGGATGACTGTCAAGCAGACCACCAATCAGCAGTGGTGGAGATTGAAGGTAAGATTGCTAAGCAATCTATTTTTGTTTTGATTGACCCAGGGTCTACCCATAGTTATGTATCTCCTGGGGTAGTTGAAACTTGTTCTCTTGGTAAAGTAAAGCATAGTAAGGCTTGGCTAGTTCAGTTAGCCATAGGAATCAAGAGGAAGGTAAGTGAATCAGTGGGGAAGTGTCCCATAGAAATGAATGGACTCCTCACTCATGTAGAATTGAATTTCATACCATTAGGATCATATGATGCCTTGATTGGCATGGACTCGTTGGAAAGGCATAGATCCAAATTATAATGTTATGAGAAATCACTTGAATTCCTTGATGATGAGAGGAAGCCAAGGATGGTAAAAGGAATTTCGAAACGAGTTTCAGTGAGGTATTTTTCAACCCTACAGCTAAGAAAGTTCTACAGGAAGGAATGTCAATTGTATCTTGTGCATACATCAGATTCAGCAGAAGATAAATGACCAAGGATAGAAGAATTCCAATTGTTTCAAGAGTCCAAGGATGTCTTTCCAGATGAAATGTTGGGATTGCCACCCAAGAGAGATATTGAATTTTCCATTAACATTGTTCCAGGAGCAGCACCAATTTCCAAGGCTCCTTATAGAATGAGCACACCTGAGTTGATAGAGTTGAAGATGAAGCTACAAAAATTAATGGGCAAGAAATATATCAGACCGAGTGTATCCCCATGGGGTGCACCAGTGTTGTTTGTTAAGAAGAAGGATGGAACATTGAGGCTATGTATTAATTATAGGAAGCTTAATAAAGTGACAGTTAAGAACAACTATCCTTTTCCAAGGATTGATGACTTGTTTGATCACATGAAGGAAGCTAGAGTGTTCTCCAAGATTGACTTGAGGTCGGGGTACCACCAAGTGAGGATTAAGGAAGAGGACATTCATAAGACAGCTTTCAAGAGTAGGTATGGTCATTACGAATTCACGGTGGTGCCATTTGGTCTCACCAATGCACCTGCCACATTCGTGTGCCTCATGAATAGTGTCTTCAATAAATACTTGGATAAGTTTGTGATTGTGTTCCTAGATGACATCTTGGTCTATTCACGGAATGAAGAAGAGCATAACGAGCATCTAAGGGTGGTATTGCAAGTCCTTAGGGAGCACCAAATGTATGCTAAGAAGAGTAAAAGTAACTTATATCAACAGAAGGTGCAATATTTGGGTCATATTATATCGGCGAAAGGTATTGCAGATGATCCAGAGAAGATAGAGGCCATAATGGATTGGCCTACTCCGAGGAATGTTGGAGATGTATGATCTTTTATGGCTGTTGATGGTTACTACAAAAGATTCATTGCAGTGTTCTCCAAGATATATCACCCGATCACCTCATTGTAGAGGAAGAGTATCATATTTTTATGGTCTGAGAAATGTGAGAAGAGCTTCCAGTAGTTGAAGAAATTGCTAACTAGTGCCCCTGTTCTGAAGATTGTAGATCCTAGTAAGAATTTTGTAGTATGCACTCATGATTGCATTGAAGGACTGGGTGGAGTACTAATGCAGGAAGGGCCTGTAGTTTGTTATGAATCAAGGAAGCTAAAATATCATGAAAGTAACTACGCCCCCCATGACTTAGATCTAGCAACCACAGTACATGCTCTCAAGAGATGGAGGCATTATCTCTTGGGAAGAAGATTTGAACTCAGGGCTGATCTAATGAGTTTAAAATATTTGCTTGACCAGCCAAATATGAATGCTCAGCAAACTAGATGGATGGATTTTTTATGTAGGTTTGATTTGGAAATCAAACATGTTAAAGGAAAAGAGAAAAAATTCGTTGATGCACTCAGCAGAAAATTTCAGATTGCAGCAGTACGTAGGTGTGAATCAGACTTGAAGGCAAGGATTTTAGAGGATCAATATAGTGACGAATTCTACCTTCGAATCAAGGAGAAATTGCAGCAGGGTGTTATGGATGAAAATCATGCAAGATATCAGCTGGGTGAGGGTAATTTTCTCATTTATAAAAAATTCAGACTATACATTCCAAACAGTTTGGATTTGAAAAAGTTGGTGATGGATGAGATACATCAAAGGCCATACTCAGGACATCCGGGATATCAGAAGACTATAACAGCAGCAAGGATGTAGTACTTTTTGCATGGTATGAAGAGAGACATAGTTGAGTACATTGATAGGTTTCAGAAGTGTCAACGCGTCAATGCAGAGCGCCTACATCTAGCAGGACTATTGCAACCATTGCCCATCCCAGAATAGAAGTGGGAAGTAATCTCTATGGATTTTATAACAGGGTTTCCAATGACAGTGAAGAAACATGATGCGATCATGGTGGTGGTGGTCAAGATATTAAAGGTAGCTCATTTTATTCCATTCAAGTCCACTCACAAGGCCAATGATATTGCAAATATCTTCATGAGAGATATATTCAGATTGCATGGATTTCCCAAGGCAAAAATTTCAGACCGTGACAAAAATTTCACTTCTAATTTTTGGAAAGGATTGTTTCAGGAACTAGGAACTCAGTTGAAATTTAGCACAACCTATCATCCTCAAATAGATGGTCATACTGAGAGAGAAAATTATATCCTTGAAGATATGTTAATTATGTATGTGATAGACAAGCCATCCAAGTGGGAATACTATTTACACTGGTAGAATTTGCTTACAACAATGGACATCGAGCATCATTGAAGATTAGTCCCTTTGAAGTGTTGTATGGAAAAGAGTGCAGAACTCCAGTAATCTGGGATAGCCCAGTGAACAGGGTAGTGCTTGGACCCAAAATGATTGAGAAAATGGAGCAAGAGATTGTGAAGATCAGGCTGAATTTGAAGGCAACACAGGATAGGAAAAAATGTTATGCAGATCTGAAAAGAATGCATAAGGAATTTCAGATTGGGGATCATGTCTACTTGAGAGTGAATCCAAGAAAGAGTTCCATGAAGTTGGGAAGTTGTGCCAAGTTGGAACCAAGATATTGTGGTATGTTTGAAGTCCTTGATGGGATAGGACCTATTGCATATAGAATTGCATTGCCTGCTAACTTGAAAGCTCATCATGTTTCCCTGTTTCTTTTCTTAAGAAATATGTACATGATCCTAATCACATAATTGATTGGAATGTGATACAGGTGGAACCAGAAGGAGATTTCTAGGTGGATCCTACGTGCATCCTCGAAAGGAAGGTTACCTTGCTCTGGAACATGTCCATAGGGAAGGTAAAGGTGCAGTGGAGACACCTTAGCCCCAAGGAGGCCACGTGGGAGCTGGAGGATTCCATGTGATAGGAATTCCCATTTTTGTTCAGTTTTGGGAACACCAAGGACAATGTTGTTCTAAGGGGGAGAGAATTGTAATACCCCTATTTCAACCCCTATGATTATTGGCTCGATGTGAATATTGTATACATGTTATGTATGTGCTTTACCTAGTGTGGAGCTCAAGGCCAAGGCCCCACTAGTGGACATTCTGGTTTAATTGCACGGGAAAGTATTTGATAGTTAATCAACCATGGGATGTTAAGCCATGGAGAATTGTAAATGATTTAATTATTACTATTGCAATAAAATACCTAGGCGACTGGATCTAGAGGCAACGTAAGAGAAGGGGTTGTGTGTATCCACTGGGGAGTGGTGAGGAGGTTGTGGGATGGGAACCCGTGTTGCCACTTCTCCATTCATGAACCCATCTGACCTCCCATACCGCCATTAATGCAACTGTAAGAGAGTGGTTGAAGAATCGGCTCATGAAGTCGATGGAGTATGGAACAAACCTATGGACCCGTATGGAAGGGGACAACCTGTGCTTGCGTGCCCCGTAAACCACTCCATGCCTAGGGAATCCATGCAACCTGTTTCCTATCCCGTGGTTAGGGAAGAGAGGAGGGATTCATGCATTCAGTATTGATGCAACCCTAATTTACTGATCCATGATCATTCACCAGGGTGGGGAATCTAGTCGTGAAGCCGAGAAGAAGAGGAATGTGAGTCCCTGTGTAAGTGGGAAAATATAGAATGGTATGTTGTGGGACAGAGCTTAGTCTGCAACCGGGTTAGTAACCTATTGGTTTTAGTAGAAGTGGAAGGGAAAGTTTTGGGGTTGGATCTGCTTGATAAACCCATTTAAGGATGTAGTCTCATAGAACTGGCGGATGGACCTTTCTATGCCCACTATAAATAGCATTAGATGGAAGGGATCTCGAGGGACTGAGCAATAGAGAAGAGGACCTTCCTTGTATTGGGTGCGGTAGGTAATGTGGGTGCCATGTTTTTGAGTGTTGAGATGTCTGCAGCTCTATCAATGAGCTCATTGGCTTAGCACCATCCTCCCCATTGCTTGAATGCTTGATAAACCTAGTGAAGGATGTAAACTCATGAGAACAGTGGCTGGACCTTTCTATGCCTACCCTGAATAACATTGGAGTGAATGGGTCTCAAGGGACTAAGTAACAGAGAAGAGGACCTTCCTTGTGTTGGGTGAGGTAGATATTGTGGATGCCATGCTACCTGATTAGTCTGAGATGCCTGCAGTTCTGTAGTGAACTCACTAGCTTAGCATTGTTTTGGTATTCCCTGTACTGCTTGATAAACCCAATCGTGTATTGTCCTAGAAGTGGGATGTGTCCTTGACTATGAAAGTATCGTGAATACTCCCTAGATTGCTTGATAAACCCAACATAGTATAGGATTAGAATTGGGATGAGACTTTTACCGTGAGAGACAACCATCAACCTCCTTAGTGGATACACAGCCCATCTCAAGGGTGGTCTCTCAGCCAAATGAGTACAGGCTGGACAGTTACCTATGGTGGGGTGGAACGTTGTTCTCATGTAGCCAGTTTCTCGGGGCAGCTTCAGTCTCAAGATAAGTGTTTTATGGTGTTAATGTTGTTGATGCATGTATTATATCTGTTAGATATATGATGTTGATTGAATGGATGTATGAATGGAATCAATAGATAGCTATGTGTGAGATTGTATACAAAATTGATTTCCTGTTGAATACTCCATTGTTACATGAATGTTATGCATGACTAACCTTGTAGGTTGTGATATAACCATGTGGTTATGTATTGAGTTCATCTTCAAGAAGATGGGATTTAACCTCATCTGGACCGGGGAGGAGAGTGATATCCTCTTCATGATTGTTAGAATTCCACTATGAGAGAGAGGGATGTGGAAAAGTCATGGGAAAGGGCAGATATATTTTTATGAAGTTCTAAGGCATGGAAAATTGAAGCTATGATGAGATATTTAGCTGATATAATGACAAGGTTGTATTCCTCGGATGGATGAGAGAGTTATACCAGTGGAAATATCTCTCCAAGATATTTCCAACGGTACTGGACTTGCCTCATTTGGATCAAGGACAAGGGAGAAACGAGTATAGGAAGTTTGCAGATGTAGAGAAGGAGGTTCCACATTTCTGCATCCTCAATACGGATTCCTGATTGTGGAAAGGAAATTTTTTCAGAAAGTCATGTTTGGACTTCTGCAATGCAGATTGTGCATTGCGGAAAGAGCAGTCTTCCGATAAATTGAAGTTTGACCTCCGTAACTCTGACTTCTGCAATTGTGGAAAGGAAGTTGACAGGATAATTAGACTTTCGCTATCTCGAGTTCCAAAATGTGGATTGCGGATTGTGAAAGGGTGTTGGAGAGATAAGTTAGGCGATACATATTGTGAATCCCGCAATGCGGATTGCGGATTGCGGGAGGATGGATTGTAGGTTGTGGATTGCGGATCCGAGGTAACTTGTGAATTGCGGATTGCGGATGTGAGGTAACTTCCGGATTGTGGATTGCAGATCTAAGGAAAGTTACGGATTGCAAATCCGAGGAAACTTGTGGATTGCGGATCCCAGAGAGTTTCTGATTGCAGATTGTGGATCCGAGGTATCTTGTGGGTTGCAGATTGTGGATCGGAGGCAACTTGCGGATTACGGATCGAAGAGAGTTGTGGATTGCATATTGCAGATATGAGGTAACTTGTGGGTTGCAGATTGCATATCTGAGGCAACTTACGGATTGCGGATTACAGATCTGGTGATGCAATTGCAGAAAGGCGTGAATGGAAGCATTTGAAGAAAAAAAATAGCATCAGAATATCCCATCACCCCTAAAGGACCCGTAGAGGTGCATAGTACATGACATATGGGCACCAGATCCTAGGGATGGGATCGGGGTATGCCACAACTAGTTGCAAGGATGGGAGTAGTAGGTTAGGTGGGAGTATAGCTTCTTTCCCATATACTAATGTATAAGGAGAAACTCATAAAGAATTTGTTGGAGTGACTCTATCTTCCCATAAAGCATTTGGAAGAGCTACATGTCAATTTGTCTAACTCTCAATAAATATTTTCTTTAAAATTTGGATGATGTTTTTATTTGTAGATTCTGCTAGTCCATTTCCCTCTGGATAATAATTGGATGAATAATGCAATTTGATTCCTCTTTCATAAGCAAATGAAGTTAACTTAAAAGATGATAAGTAAGTTGCATTATAAAAACTAGGGAAATTGGAACCCCAATCCTGGTTATGATGTTTTCCTACAGGAATACGATGACCGCGTCTTCGTTCACTTTACGCAACAGAGCAACTTCTATCCACCGTGTGAAATAATTAGTAGCTGTGAATATATACCAATGTTGCAGCGAATAATTTGGATTGATTTCTCCAATAATGTATATGCCCCATTGCTCAAATGGTTCTAAGATAATAACTGGTTGCAATGGTCCTAACGCTTTCGGTAATATACCAGCACTCCTCTGACATACATCACATTTTTTGGTATAAGTATGAGCGTATTTTGTAACATCCCCTCCTATCATACCAGCATGATAGAGATGATCATAATACTAAACCGGGCAACTAGCCCCATGCACTTTTAACTAAGCATTCACATAATATAAAAGACATATGGGATGTATAATTATAAGTAAAACATAGCGGAAATAATATCAATTACACTTCTATCATACATTCAAGATATTCATCAGATAAATAATCGCAAAATTAACACGAGAGAATACTTATCTTATAACAAAGTAGTCCCAAGCAACTGGCTATGCAACTGCAACGTTCCACCCAACCATAGGCCAGTTGTGGTCATCAATATCTCCACACACTGCCACCCCCGAGCTGGGCATGATCTCTACAAGGAATCAGGGAATAGCAGACTCACACATAGCTCCAAGATACACCAAATCAGCCAAGCCAAGCTACAGTTGGGTTTATCAGGCTGCTAGGAATTGGAAAGGAAGAATTGCTAAGCTAGTGCGCTTAAGCACAGAGCTAGGGATACCCCTCCCATATCTATTCAGCTTGGCACTCGCAATGCCTAGACACCCAGCACAAGGAAGTATTCTCTTCACTGCCACACAATCCCTCAAGCCATACCTTCCTTTCTAGTGCTCTCAAGGTGTGCATAGAAAAGTATCCAAAGCCCTCTTGATCTTCTTGAGAGGTTATTCTCCCCACTAGGTTTATCAAGCCAATTCTATCCACTACCACTCCAAGTTTCTTTTGCTCACAGGTTCAAACCAAAACAGGGATGCACATAACAATAGAACCATAATTATTGGGCATGGTAAAAACGTTTTTATAGTGGAATGTCCAAAGAGGGGGTTTCTACCAATTCAGAAAAACATGGGAAAGCCCAAAACGAAAATGGCAATTGGGGAACAACCTTGGAGAGCAGAAATCGTTTTCAGAAAAACGTCCATGGACATTTTGGGGCACAAACGGCCTCCATAACAGTCCCAAATCGTGGTCCTACACTCCCAGCTGCTGTATAATGCAAAAACGAGCTCCCAAGCATGGAAAATGTAGGAAAAAGGGTGAAAAACGTGATGGGGAAAGACCCAGTAGTCCAGACTGCGTGAGAGAGGAAAGACTGACTATTCAGAATGGCTTTGGGAACCATTTCGTGGGTGTTTTCTTTCCCAAGGAGACAAAATACGATTTCCCAGGTTGATGGCTTTCCCATACACGAAATTGGCTGCCATACCTCTTCATTCCCAAGGCATTAACTGCCTCAACCAATTTCTGGAAGAATTAAATGATTGGGTCCATAACCCCAAATGGGTAGTTGGTGGTTTATGGGTTTTCTCATTGACAAATGGATTAACACCATTGGCTCAAGGGTTTGAATAATTTCCCTCCCTATTCCTTGTAGAATCATGCCCCCATCTCTTTGTTGCATTGCATAGCTAGTTGTGGGTATTTTTCATTAAAATTTGTATTTACATGATGTCTTATTTACATTGTTCCTATCTAGCACAAGAACCATAGGCATCTATTCCTTTAATTGCCGATACATAAAATGCTAAATCAATGGTGGGGCCTTGGCCTTGAGCTCCTCACCATGATTAAATTACAATATTTACATCATTTACAATTTAATTCAAAGGGGGTCAAAATGGGGACATTACATATTTGAAAAGAGTGGGAGAGTAGTATCCAGCTCTCATTATTTTGTGAGAAGTGGTATCCCCAAAATAATGTCCCCCTATAGGGCCATCATGTAACTCTTTGATCATCTTATCTACATATTCTCTCTCAAGGCATCTAAGAAAAATTCCATCATAATTTTTTTCTGAAGAGTACTCCATCAATTATCTGGTAAGATGTTGATTTCAAATGGAGCACCCTTATCTTCTTAGAACTCCAGTGTTCTATAAGATATCCTTGTTCGATATAGTGCCCCAAATATCTGTACCAGGATTCAGGAGTAGTAAAAATGGAACATACCTCAGTTGAGTTTAGTTCAGCTTCGTTTTCCCAATCACGATCCCCTTCAGTTGGGTTTTCAGTGAGCAACTTACAGAACCCTTGTCCTTTATTGATAGAGGCTATTTTTAATTCTAGATCATACTCTTTTAGTGCAATTACCCAATTTCCTCTTCTTTCCCCCAACTCCTTTTGCACAAATAATGATCTAACAGTGGGATGAGGTATTATCACTTTCGTTATGTTCTTCAAAATATAAGGTATGAATGGTTTTACTTCCTTGAATACAGCAAATGCTTGTTTATCTACAGCTGGATAGTTCAATTCAGCTCCTTGTAACCCAGTGCTCCTAAAAGATATTGGATACTCGTCTCCTATTTCTCCTTTCTGTGTGAGCACTGCTGCAAGAGAATTGTCTGAAGCAAAGGTATACATGATAAAGTCCTTCTCAAAGTCTGGACTCCTTAAGGAAGGTGCATGATCTCTAGCATTCTTTATATCCCTGAATTCATCCTTCTCTACATTAGTCCACTTGAACTACACACTTTGCTTAACCATTTGTTGCAAAGACTTTACAAACTGTGCAAAATATGGTACAAACCTTCGAACAAAATTAATCGTGCCCATAAACTAGTGCATAGTCTTTTTGTTGTGGGGCATGGAAATATGAGTTATGGCCTAAATTCTCTCTCGATCTATCAATATTCCTTTCTTGGAGATGATGTGTCCCAACAGTTTTCATTCGAGTACTGCAAAAATACTTTTCTTTGGATTCAAAGATATATCATATTTTCTGCATCGATCAAAGATCTGCTTCAAATGGAAAACATGCTCTTCTCTTTTTTTAGAAAAAAATGTCACATCATATAAATATATGACAACAAAGTGGCTGACTAAACCCTAGAATGAAATATCCATGGCCCTATTGAATGTGGATCCAACATTCATTAGACCAAAAGGAATTCTTCTATATGTGAATGTTCCCCACTTAGTGCGAAATGTAGTCTTGAGTCGATCTTTTTTAGCCACTAACTCTTGATTATTTCCATAAAATCCATCTAACAGGGAGAACAATTCCGAGCCTGATACCATCTGTAAAATTTGCTCCATTGGTGGCATAGGATAGTTGTCTTTGTCTGACGCTCTGTTCAAATTTTTGAATTCGACACATAATCTTATTTCCCATGATTTCTTCCTCACGGGGACCAAATTAACCACCCACTCAGAGTATCAAACTTTTAAATAATCTTAGCATCCAACAAATTCTTCAATTCCTTTTGTATTAATGCTTCAAGTTTCGGATGCATCTTACGTAGTTGCTGCTTAAATGGATTTACTCCTTGTCTAATGGGTATCACATGTTGTATGATACGTGTGTCGTATGTATTCAAATATTCATAAGTCCATGCAAAAACATCTTTGTATTGCTAGAACAATTTAATGAACTTACTTCTTTCACCAAGTGAGCAACATTTTCCTAAATTAACATATTTAGGTTCAGCTTCTGTACCCAAGTTTACCAACTCATGTTGTATCGAGGAGCTATATGTCTTGACATTGGCTAGTTTTCTAAATTTATTTTGTAAATTAAAAAATCCTTCAAGAGTCCTTACTCTTTTCGGCATAAAATTTCCTTTACTTGTGTCCTTATTCTGCAAATCCGACCAGTGTTCCTCTTCATCGATTATAGATTCCTTGAAAGCATCTTCATTCAGCAAGAAACTGATGATTTGTTCATCATCATCGAAAACCCTTATATTTGTAACGTTATCAAGTACTGATGGCCTGACAAATTAATTCAATAGAGTATTTATTATTTGTCGGTACTAATCTAGAAGCAGAAGTAGCTAATAAATTAGCTGCAACATTTTGTAATCTGGGAATAGCATTTATGTTAAAAGCATCAAATTGTGAAATCAAATTCCAAACTTCAGATTGATATCCCTTTAAGTGCAGATACAGACAATGAATTGCATTTCTTATTTGTTTGACAACTATTTCTGAGTCACCAAATAATTTTAAATTCTTAATATTTAAATTAATGTCTCTTTTAAGTCCTTGGACTAGAGATTCATATTCAGCCGTGTTGTTTGTACACTCAAACTCTATCCTACAAGAGAGAAATTATTTGTTTCCTTCAGGATCAACAAGAACATAGCCAGCTCCTGATCCCTCTTGCATTTTGGAACCATCAAAATATAAAATCCAAAATTTATTTTTTGATTCTACTAAGTTAGTACTATTTTCTAAGTTAATAACTAATTCTACTATGTTACAATCAACATCATCAATTTGTGAAAATCAAAGGAGACCGTACTGTTTGTCTGAATTATGACTAGCATCTTCCGTTGATAATTTCCTGGCTCAATTTCTAAGAAATAATTCCCCAAAATTGAATATAGGAAGTTTATCGGTTCATTCTTTTCTTCTAATTGAGTTACATTTTGTTCCATGTGAGGCTCTCTCAACACCTTAATATTATTTTTCTTATTCTTATATGGCAGCCACAAATGGGACCAATCTTTTGCAAAATAACCATTTAGTTTCATAGACCAGTCCCTACTCAATATCAAACCATAAGCTTCAGGTATGTCCACTACGATGATATCTGAAGATAATCTGATGAGTACATTTCTCATTTCCCCCATAACCTTAACGACTAATTTGTCTAGTTGTATGATCTAAGAAGGGAATGTTGTAGGTTTCCCATTGATTTTCTTACAAATGGATAGTGGCATAACATTGGAAGAAGCTCTAGAATCCACCAAGAAATTATGGACATTATGATTAAAGATCTCAAAAGTTAAAAGGAAAGGCAGAGTCTGAGATTTTGATTTTCCACCAATGCTTGTTGTGTTAATATCATTATCTGACTCAACTTTTTCTATCATACTGCTTGGTTGTGGGTCGAATGCTTCCAAAAATTTATTCCTCTATTGTGGGAGATTACATATTTCAAACAAGGATATGTTTTCTTTGGTTTTCTTAATATATTCCACAATATCATATCCCATACTATGATCTACAATACTCTTTTCACCACCGTCGAATTTGTTTACTATGGTCTTTTCTTGCTTATTAATCAATGGGTTTGCTTCTTTTGTGATTACAGGATTCACTTTAGGTTGTAGCTGATTCATGCCATTGATTTTTTTAATATTCTCCTTGGTTTCCCTTACTTTAGGCAACATTAAGCTTTGGTCTTCGACTAGCCCTTTGCTTCTCATAGCATAATTCACAGATGACACTTGAACTTCTCCCACCTCTTCTTCTTTATTCAATCCTAAAGTAGGTGCCCATTCCCATAATAACATTGTGGTTTCCTCATTTTGATTTTCCTATTCACGAAATTGATCTTCTTCTTGGTCTTCCTATTCTATTAAGTATGCATCTAATAATTGGTTCATCACTAAAGTCATTGAGTTAATCCATTATGGGAAACTCTTTTCAAAGTGATGTTCTTGGTGGAAAGTGCAGAACTTCTCCATGCCAACTTCATTCAGATTCAAGACATTAGAGTTGTTTAATGGTGATTGTGTGAAGAACCTGCAATAATTAATTAATGCAAATACATGAGATGTCAGAAATAATAGAACTCAGAATCACTTTTATATTGATCACAGGCCACTTCGAGGGGGCAACCTCCTTTGAGCAAGCTCAATACAATTAACTTCACGGTCCCTTCATAGGCCTCAACACACACTTATATACTAAGTCTAGGTGCCAATACCATGTGTCAATACAAACCATGGGCCAATACAAAATATGGATCAACAAAACTATGGGTGACTTACAAAGCATATGCGCCAACAACAATAACACAAACTATGGATCAACAAATACTACGGGACGACTTACAAAGCATATGCATCCAACAACAATATACTAACAAAGTAAAGACATGGGTTCCTAACAGATTGGGGTTGCGCATTTTCGTCCCTTTTCCTATAGAAAGGTTTGAATGGTTTTCTCGATGAACTAGCCCCCTTTTCCTTTTCCAGATCTACTATCTTGTTGGATAACTTATGTACCATGTTTACCACATTTTCTAATTCATTTGAGGGCTCTTCTTTGGGTTTGGATAGTATCAGAGGCTTTTTACTAACCATTGGTTTTACTTCCAATTCCATTGTGTGTTTCATGATGCTATCTAATTCAGCCTCTACCTTCTTGGATTCCTCGTAGTTTTCTATCAAAGTAGTTTTGACTGATCTCTTGACAAACATGGCTATTGGTGGATAAAGTGTTGTAGTATAATATTCTACCAAATCTTCTTCAACAGGTTTTTTTGCAAATCTGAAACTGTTTAATAAGGTAGTGAAACTCTGATTGAACTCCTGTACCTTTTCTTTTTTTTCCATCCTCATAGACAAAAGTTCTTTCATAAGCGCGACGACGGTCTTTTGGTTGCCAAATTTTCTTATAAAAACCTTTTCAAAACTGTCCGAGCCTGCTATCGAATTTGCTTGCAAACTGAAATAACATGAGTACTCTCTAGGATCAAAAGTGTAAGGGAAAATTATGCAGACCACATATTCATGTTTAACATTTAAAATATTCAGAGCCAAATAAAAACTTTTCAAGTGATCTTCTACAAAAATACCCTTTCCGGGATCAAATTTTGGTAACACTCTTTCTGGTTCTTAGGTAAATCATGTAAAGGTGCATCCAGGTTGACTGGCCCTCTCGCTCTTGACATAGGTGGTTGGTTAACATTTCCATCCATAATTAGCGGTGGAGAATGCGGTGGTGAGTGATGTCATGTATGAGGTGGTGTGTGAGGTACCGTGTGATCCTATGGGGACTCAGGTAACTAATTAAGTGGATCTGGGATTTCTTGTAACAATAAATAAAACAACCCCTTCATGTTTTCTACAAGCACAGTCTTTGGTGTATGATATCTCTTTCTTAGGAACTCGACTTCTAGGTAAAGTAGGAATTACAAACAATCCTCCAAGATTTATCACGTAAGATCTTGTATGCCTTCAAAAGTGGTCTATTTCCTCATATGGGACAGCGTATAAACGTTCTGTATTTTAAATTTCAGAATCTAACTTTTCAGTTTCAGGAATAACTTCTTCCGATATGGTTGTGTTTAATGGGGATGCAAAAAAATTACCAGTTGAAAACGGTTTTCCACTACTACCCATGCATTGGAGGCCCTCCTTCTAGTGCCAAAATTGTTGATGCCCAGAAATCTCAGCATCGACAGTAGGGATTCTCCTTGGTAAATAATCCCAAATAGATCATTCACCATTTGGTGTAGGAAATCCATCTGGTTAACAGTCCGACTACCATAACTGTGATTAATTTGTTTTTTGTTTTACCCATTGCGGCCCTGATCACCGTTTATGTATTTTATTTTTTAAAGGTATGCAGATGCAAGTGCTTCCTAATTAAATGGATATAATTGATAGGTAGAAACCACACTAGCGATGCGCAGGTTCTTACCTCCCGTATGACCGCTCCTACCTTATCAATTATCTACTCCTATTCTAAATTAATCTAACCTATCCCTGCAGGGAGAAAATTTGAGTTAAGAGTAATAAGCTGAAATGTTCGGGTAAATTTAACAGATAAGCCATTAAAATAAAAATTCACATTTACGGCAGAAGTTATGAAATATATCTTTGATATTAATTGAAGCAATTTATCACTCTGTTACACATAAACATTTGCATGAAATAAACAAACATTCATCATCATTGAAATAGTTCGACGGAAACAGAAATATCTATTAGCATGATATAAGCAGAAAAAGAAATAGTTTTGTTCCAGCAATTAGATGTTCTAGTCAAACATCAGTGCAATATTTTCCCCAGCGAACAAGGATTTTCTCATTAGCAAAGAAAAAGTTATTTTACAATATGTCTCCAGCATATCATTCACCAGCAAAAAGTCCCCTTCAAGTATTCTCACCATATATTTATATTACAAAAAAAATGTCTCCATATGGTTGTTCGTTTCAGCTACCCTAACCTTTGGACTCCCAAAATTCGTCTCCATATGGTTGTTCGTTTCAGCTACCCTAACCTTTGGACTCCTCTAGCGTTTGCACAAAGAATATTACAATAAATTACAAACTATTAATTTCCAGCTGGCCTCTCTAGACTAGATATGTAATTGGCCCACATGTCAGTTTCTTCAAAAATAATATTACATTGTGTGGGTTCTAAAACTTTCAAAGTTATCTCATGAAATGATAGCTCAATTTCCACACTTTTTATTCCTTCTTCTGCTGCTTTGTAGCTTTCCTCCAAAAAATAAGCATTTATGGTTGCTTTCCCAATGTATTGATGGAGATCTTCTTCTGTCTATACTTCCAGTTTTCTAATGTAATCCAGGTCGTCCCTCGACGCATTTCACAACTCCATCAAACATTGATCTTTCGTAGGCATCTCATCCATATTTGGAGGCATCACGAGCTGGCACTTTTCATGAATCTGATGAATCTTATGGTAGAACCCTACACACTTCTCGATAGATTTAGGGACTTCATTATTTATCCTCTTGGCATCTTTTATGCAAAACTTAAGAAGATCCATGTCTAAATTAGAGTCTGCAATCATCTTTTAAGGCAAGTGATCAAGGAAATATGATTTTCCTTCTCTCCACGTCATCTGCTTCTTAATTTTATTTTCAGTGTTCAATAATCTTTGTCTGACCCTTGGCGATTCTGCAACAATCTCGTTCATCCTTTCTATCATTATTTTCATCTTGTAGATCTCTTCAGTTATCAATTCTTGCAAGTGACATATTTTCTCTTAAATCTTGCATGCTTGTTCATGGAAAGGAGTCATGTCTTATTTCTTATTGTTTTCCAACTCCACCTATTCTGTAAGAGATTCCTTCTCTTGTACCAGTTCCCCCATCCGAGCTTTCAAATTTCAACCTATTGGTTTGCTATTGACTCTCTCGTTTCCAATTCACTGATATAGGCTTCAAAGTTTCTTCTCTCGCCCTCCATTATCATTTAATGTACACTCATTGCCTCTTTCTCTGTGTCCAGACTCTAATAGTTAGACAGTAATCTGTCCTTTTCAATGATTGTATCCTCATACTTCCTTTTTAGCTCTATTCCTTCTCCACGCGCCTTTACCAAGTTATCTATTGATTTCAACATTTTCCCCTTGTTACGCTTGATATCATTCAATAGCTTGTCTACATTGTCTGCACTTTCTTGTGCATCTACTATACTTACAGCGGCTGTTAATTTAGGGTCCTTATGAGTACCCTCCATGATCGTGTTTTCCTGGACAGTAACAATATTAGGCTGGGCACCCATTTTCAATCTCTTCTGTGTCCTCCTTGTGATGGTCTTTCTTCCTAAATAAAAAATAATCATGTGCAATTTGGCCATGGTGTGTTGCTTCGACAGGGTGAAAGGTGTGAGCTTGAGCTCTGCGAATGGGAGTTGACCTCCAGTGAGCGTGAAACCCAACACTTCAAGTGGTTCTATTTCCATGTGCTATATATTTGGGATTCCATATTGAGCTTTTGTGCTTTCCACAGCTTCCTTGGACTTATCCTCTCTTTCTTTCCTCTTCGCTGCTTCTCTTTCTTCCGCTTGTCTCTTTTCCTCCTCTTCTTTTCTTTGTCATTCCTCTTCTTTTCTTTGTATCTTCTTTGACTCCTCTGTTTTTGTCCTTTCTACTTCCTCCTTTAGCTTTGATTCGGATTCCTCCAATTGTAGCCTTACGGATTCTTCTCTTTGCTTATATTGTTTTTATGATTCTGCTGCAGTAGTGGAAGCATGACTAGGATCGGCACTTCTTTTCCGAACAAAACTTTTGCTCAACTAAAGCATATTGTTTTCTCTTCTGTACACTTCGTCATCCTTGTCAAAGTAATATGCATATTCATAATGTATCCTAATTGATGCACAATGATAGACGACTTTCTTGTGGCTATCATTTCTTTTGAAACTCTTCTCCCCAAAATGGAATGCTTCCAAATCTTGTATGAAAGCTTCGACACCTTTAACTTTGGTAAATTTGTAGGCCCCGATACAAAAGGGAAATGGTGGGAAGAAGGCTTTCTTATTATCATGTAAGAAACTGCCAATTCCATTAATGAATACCTGCCTCACGGCCTCTTTGTGGAATACAAAGTCTGTTGCATATCTAGGCATTAGGGATGGATCTATGGAACACTCATACATTCTTCTATAGGTTCCTTCTTTCAAAAAGTAATAATCCCTATACTCATTTATGACAGCTATTGCGTTGTCAGACAGGAAGTTCAGTTCCTCGTTGAAAATCAACCAATACAGAGGAATAATTAACTCTTCACAGATGAGTTTGTATTGGATCGCATATCTGTGGGCCCATGTAATCTAGTAAGACACATAGATCAGAGACTCAACCTGATTGCAGATACATCCCAAATTAGGAAATGGGTTCTTGACTAGTATGCAGTCTATGAGATATAAGGACATGTAGAACTCTTCTTTCTTCTGGTTTAATCCTCCCTGTGTTGCTGCTATTATTGATACCAAGTTGTCTGAGATGATGTATTCTAGTTAAACACAGTGTGGTGGAAGGCTATGTGATAAATGAGGGATACCCAATTTAGCTTGTAGATGCTTCCATTCACTCTGCCAAAAATTTTGCTTAGCATCAGAGCTATAATTCTGAATGGGGTTCTCAAGATTTGAATTTCATACTCCCCACTTTCTTTCTTCCCCAGTTGCTTCCCTGAGACTAACATTTTTTTACCACATTCGAACTGGTCCATGTTTACACCCCTGATCCAGTATTCGGTCATCAGGACCTTGGGCGGTGGCAGTTTGGATGCTATTGTTATGTGACCTAGATGAAAATAGGAAAATCCTTCCCCTTTTGTGTCAGAGATGATTCTTGCAGTGACATCCATGTGCGGCAGGATCCATCCGATAACTTCTAAGAAAGGAAAAATTTTTGGGCATGTGGTCACTTTGTTGATGCCCGATTTCTTAATCTTTTGGTACAAAATCATCTCCTCGAAAGATACATCGGGAATATTTTGATCTCGGATCATCTGATATAGTTCTCCCCACTTGTATTCTGGGGCAATTCCTGTTACTGCTCTAGTATTTTTGAACATGGTTTCTATCACAGTGTCAGCTAATAATTCTACGTCTGACTCTGATTCAGTTGTCTTGGAATTCCTCTTGGAACTCTTTCTCTGCATTTCTAAATCCTGATGAAACAGTAAAAACAATGTGTAAGCAAAACTCAACAAGAAATCTATAAAGCATTTTCCTTCATATTACTAACAATAAGTTGAGTTAAGAAAACAATTACTTCCATGTTATCATTTATTTTCTTTGCTTCAACAGTATGCAGGTGTGTGGAAATTAATATACAACTGAAAATGTATGCAAAACCATTTCAAAAATATTCTACCCAAATATTTTCGTCAATAACCACAATATAATTGTTGGTGGTACTACTAGGTATTCAACTTATAATCCTCTGGTTGAAAGTTCGTGATATGATTAAACAAACATTTAAATAATTTTGCATAAGAGATTATATGAAGTGTATTCATAAGGATCAATCTATGAAGATAAAGAATTAAATGCATGCTTTGCGGTTTGTAGATGCGAGTCGATCTCGAATTATCATCATTATGTGGCAAATCAGAGCTCGATCCAGCAATAGGTAAGACACAAGAACTGAATCTATCACCAACAGAGAAACTATGTGGGAGACTACTGTGGGGTTTTGGAAAACATGATGGCCTAGAGATACATTCAAGGACAGTTCTTTCGTGATCGTAGCGACGAGCATCCTGAGAAATCTGCATGGCCATCCTGATTTATATGCGCAGGAAAAAGAAAAGTTTGTAATGCATATCACTTTGGTTTTCTAAGTTGGTTTCATGGTGGCAGGGAGCCCACTATGCCAAGCCAGCGGTTGTAGGAAAAACTCTACTATCCGTGGCCAAAATAGCCCCCCCCATACATGGTTATGTCAACTAAAAGAAAATGAGGGTTATCGGAGGGCGTGATGGGTGGTAAAAGTGAGATAGGTGTACTATTCGGAGAGGAAAAACCATGGATATGTGAAGTCAAAACACCTTTTTAACCATAACTTTAAACCCCAACAATTGGTATTCTCTAATAGGTCACAGTGACGTGGATAAACCGGTGGTGGGGAAAGGTCAATGCCTCATAAGAAACCAAAAATACCCATAGAAAACAACAATATCAACTTAAAATGGAACATGAGGGTACGAGGCGGCCTACCTGTCTGTTGCGGCGAGTGGTTGTGAAGTCGAGCTCAACGGCATTCAGATGCTTGGCATCCTATGATTGGTGGAGGTAATTTCTTCAATAATGGCATTTTCAAATGTTTAAACAAAGAATTACTTCCCTATATATAGATTTCGAAAACCCCTAGCAATAAATGCGAATGGGGAAGTTGGTGGGGTCATTAAGTCTTTACCGTGTGGAAATCCTTTTTCCCGCGTCATTGCCAAAAAGAATTTACTGCCGACTGTTTCGGCACAATTCGACGAGCTGAAGAGAAATGCGTCGGTGATGTTCTCAATATTGCGCCGACGTTGGGTTCGTTTGGTGACTTTTCGCCAGAGTGTAACAGTGCCTTTTCGGCGTATCTTTGTATTTTGCGCCAAAGGAGTCGGCATCTTTTTGTAAGTTTTCCAAAAGCATCGGTGTCACTTTGCGGGTTTCTTTGAACCTTTGTTTTCCATTTTTTGGTCGTGTATCAGTGTTCGCCGCAATCTCTTCATCGGTAGGTCTCAAGTTTTTCCAGAGACCATTTCGTTGCCACTCGTCGAGTTTCTCTGAAATCCGTCGTGGCATTTAACATTTTATGTGGATCTCCTTTTCGCTAGGGTTTCATTGGCCTAACTGGAATTTTCACACCGATGCGTTTCAGCGTGACTTGTGTTTTCACGCCGAAAGGGTCGACGTGACTCGCTAGTTTCCTGCTATCAAAAGCATAATAAAAAAAATCTAAGTGTTGGGACGAGACCCGGATAAACACTCCAACCGTTTCAATGGAATTCGTCGAGTTCCTCCGACCGTGTCGGCTCAACTCGCTGAGTTGCTCCGAAATAGGGCTTCATCCAAAAACCAACTTTTGCTCCAACCGTGTTGGCTCAACTCGTTGAGTTGCTCCGACCGTTTGTGCACAAAAAACTCAATTATACTTAGCCAAAAAATAACTTTCTTCACTTGATTCTTAGGAAAAAATTCTAAGTGTTGAGGGTGAAACTCTCTAGGACAAGTTAAACTCTAAGACTACTCGAAAATAGAAGAAGGGGCCCCACAATTTCAAGAAAATATTTGGGATTAGGTTGCAACAACAACAGGTAATAAGTATTTTGAATTTCAAAAATATAGATAATTCTGAAATGAATAATTTTTCTATTAAAAGTTATATAATTTTAACTTATTTATTATAATTATTACTTTAACAATTATTAATTATAAACATATCATTACAATATTAAAAATTAAAAATTATATGATTATTATTATTTTTCAAACCTAATTTCTTAAAGCATATTCCATGTCTTAACCATATTGCACGTCTTAAAGCTCTTTTAATAGGTAATAGCAGTGTGCATAATTCAAAAGCTTTATTTATTTCCTTAAAACCTAAAAGAGCTTTAAATATTTCTTTAAAAAATAAAACAATGCGTTGAGAAATGTTAAGTCATTTTGGTTTTTTTACAAAAGAAAAAACAAGTATAATTTGATATTCATGAGAGTGAGAATCAAAATTTCATAGTAACTATGTATGAAGTGATTATTGAAAATAAATTATTTTCAATCTACCAAAAAGTGAGAAACCCAAATCTCCAATACAACACAACTTTCAATCTAAAAACAAAAAACACCAAACCTATAAACGTTGAAGGAACCTATGATGCTTCCCAAATGTACAACACAATAAAAAAAAGTGTTGAAAATTGAATTTAAAATAAAGAGACACACCACTCGCTACCATAGAGTTCTCTACAAATTTGTAGAAATGCATAAACCGATCCATCATTCCTATAACATTTTTGGAAAGGTTAAAAATTATGTTGCTTCTTCTACTAATTCTTATTCTTATTCTTATTATTATATAAAAAAAAATATTTATTTTATAAAATTCTATTTTATTATGTCATTGGCATATATTTTCGGGAGGCATTAATTTGATATTAATTTGATATGTGGTTCAAAATTTTTGCAAATGGAAAAAGGTTGACTTATAGTTCAGTATTTTGTAATTTTTTTTTTCTAAATATCATATTTATTTGATTTTCCATTTGATCTGTGCAGATGAGGTTGACTTGGGATCTTGTGCCCCAGGCCCGGGCGACGAGTTTACGTCACCAAGGAGGTACGACGAGTTTACGTCACCAAGGAGGTAAGAACACTGGCAGTCTGGAAGCTCTACCACTGAGCAGTCACATATTTGATGAATTGTACTGCCTCCCCCATGCCGCTCTACCACTGAGCAGTCACATCCCCATGCCGCTCTACCACTGAGCAGTCACATCTTCGATGAATTGTACTGCCTCCCCATGCCGGCGAACGCAGCACCTTCAAAATGTTGACATTGTACTGCAACCAATCAATACATTTAAACATTGTTCATCATGTTTCATCGCAAGGTAATGCAAAGAAAGCGTGTTGTGTTTCAGAAGACAAATGGCAACCAAAAGTTTTTATTGCTAGTTCTCTTTCAGAAGAGCAGATGCTCGGAGCTCACCTTCCGCAAAGGATAGCACAATAGGTACTGAGGTCTCTGGGTACTTTGTAGCTTATTATTAAGAAGTCTAATGTCGTAATTTCACAGAATCTCTCCTCTTCAGGAATCAGCTCATTATTCTACAAATAAGAATACTAAGGTTGATGGTAATTATGATTATATAGAAGTAGTCTTGGAGATTCTCAGTGCAAGCAAACCTATTGTTGCTGGTTCAGAACACCAGGTGCTCGAAGCTCACCTTCTGCAAAGAATACCATAATAGGTAGCATGTTATTATTTATGTCTCTGGGTACTTCATATGTTACTATTAAGAATAATGAGATAATGTCATAGAATCCCTCTTCTTCTAGAATCAGCCCATTATTCTACAAATAAGAATACTAAGGTTGATGGTGATTGTGATTGTGCAATATTCCTGGAGCCTCCAAGTGCAATGAAGCTCCGTCATCTTATTATAATGTTCTAATAAACTATAAACTATAAAATATAAAATTTGGATGTCAATCTCAATGATATAGGAGAATCCCAGTGCGAGGAAGTTTTGCACCTTCAAAAAAACTTTGTACACTGCTCCAACCCCCTGTGCCAACCCCTTCAATTTTACACATCCGTTTGCACACAGGCCCTCCAAAGATACCAATTTTTCCATACTTGGCAACTCTTCTAACTTAGAGCACCAACTAACATCTAGGAATCAAAGCAATCAAAGCTTTTGCAGCTGCGTGAATTTTCGTATGCTCTTCAACTTCACACATTCGCTTGCCTTCACGTCCAAAGATGCCAATGTTTCCATATTTGGAAGCTCTGAGCACCCAACAGCAATTAACCTTAGAAGCTTTGATAGTTGTGCCAACCCCTGGATGCTTTTCAGCTGCAGATGTCCACTTACATACAGCTCCTCCAAACAAACCGACAACTATAGAGATGCCTGCAAAATAAAACTGTTGAGGCTTTTCCACCGTAAGAGGATTTACCAATCATAATTATTACCTGCAGATTCATAATTTTCCAGGTGAATGCAAAGATATTTACCAATCATTTTCCGTGTGAATGCAAGGGGATTTACTTTTATTTAGTCAACTTCATGCATACAAAAATAGAAGGTACAATGTGAACATCAATTGACAAGTGTATAATAGGCCACGTGAATGCATTGGTTCCATTGATTATATTGAACTAAATTGAAAAACTGTTGTACCAAATTCGTCTAAACTAAGCATTCATGAATATATGAGCACACATAATTGATTATAACTGAATATAATGAAATCTATGTGCGATTTTTCCAAAGATTGTTAACTTACATTGAATTTCAGTAGCAGGTGTTTAGAAAATCCAATGCCACAACAACAACAACCAATTTAACCCTACAGTTAGCATCTTCCCACTGTAATATGCTCTAGTTTTCATTTAACTGCAACTGAATTTGGATTAGAAGACTTGTACAGGGACCGGCTACAATGGTTGCACCCACGACTAGCGATGGAAAATGCATTGGTTTCTGGCACGTTTCCACCCATCCATTCAAGCATTTGGGAGGCGATGACGCCAAAACGAACAGCTAGGAATGGGATAGCTCTCGACATGCATGAATGACACATCACTGAATGACCGAGAACAAGTGTATGGCATGCAAGTTGGTAAAATATTTGTGAAGTATATCGGGAATAGTTGGAACACCACGTAGCATATAAATTTGCATGCTATGGCTTTTCATTTTAATTTTAAAACAAATAAGCACAATTTCAATAACGTGGGCAATTAATTCAGATTCATATAATAACGTTATATATTAATCGATTTTCATTGCTAAAGCAAATCCACGGTTTGACATTGCATGAAGGAGAGGGTTGTTACCACCTAGTTGTTTCAACACCCAGAGTCAGTATCGTTCCTTGTCAACTCCTCTCCATGTTTATTCAATGACTCAATTAGAACAACAATGTCATGGCCAACTGTATTCCGTCTCTATGTCTATATATTGCCCATATGTTTCACAACGATTTTACTAATAATATGTGCATTTATTCGATTTAAAATTTGGTCCTATCTTTGAATTTATCTATTTGATTGTTAAGGAATTCATCATATCCAACTACATAGAGGCTTTTTAAAATAGTAAATAAATTTATTTATTAACAATGATAAGGATCGGTTGTTTTCTTTGTTTGAATTGTGTTTTTACATTGGCACAACTCAATGATTTCGTTTCCCCTGGATTCAGAAGCAACAATCTGAGCTTGGATGGAGTGGTGAACATCAATCCTATGGGAGTTTTAGGGCTCACAAACATCACACAGTGGATGTTGGGCCATGCCCTTTATCTCATATAAAGTTGCCTCTTCCTCTGTATCTGTCAAAAACAATACTCACAATGCTCATTTCCTCGAAGATTTCCATATCACTATCCAAAATGAGTAGATTTTCTACACTACCAATACCAATACAATTAAAAATATCAAACACTTACCGAAACTCCCCAAATACATGTCTTTATTGTCAACAACTTTTCAGTATACATGTATTTAGACGTGCCTCTTGAGAATGTGGTGCTTGTTCTGTAACAAATACTTGACAGAAACATAGGCATCTTAATTTTAAACCGTGTGTAGATTTCAAATATGTAATGCAAATTTTATAAAATTTTACTGATGTAATGTTTTCATTACCTCGGCCTCTTCAATATTTTGCAATGCGTCCCGTAGAGCCCCCTGCTGGTCACCGATTCCTGATTCCACAAGTGGAGACCACCGGGAAGCATCCGACGAATGGAGCGCGGCACACGAGTGCCCCATCTTCCATTACTCCTCGTGAATGCGAGCAGTGATGCTCGCACTGGGTATTTGCGAGAAGGTGAGTCTCTTCGACTTCAGGAAGTCTCGTGAGGCTAAGCAACAGTACCACACAAATTAGGAGGGTGAGCTCACGCTTCACGATTATGAGGCGGAGTATCAATTCTGATTTGGCTGATGGGTTACCGGATATACCTTTCCTAAGCGAGTCCGACATCGAGCTTTCCTCCAGTGATGAGGTTCCTTCTTTCTCTGTTCAGTTTTCTACGGGTATGGGATTCTTTCGAAGTGTGCAGTAGTCATTGGGTTTCATAACTGAGTGCTCATTTGTCCAGTCAAATATGGCTGAACAATTATTATGTAGCCATTGGATGACCGTTAAAACACACATGGCAAACATAATGAATGTAAATGGTTTTTAAATCAAAATATTATTTAATTATGAATAGTTTATAAAGAGTTTAATGCTAGTCAATTACCTGTATGTTCACATCTTTACTTTTTATTTTTTATTTTTCAATAGTTTTCCATTTTTTCTTTTTATAAACTTTTTTAAAAGTTTAATCTATTTTTAAATGTATGATTTTTTTAAAATTTAATTTATTTTTAAATGTATGATTTTTTAAAAGTTTAATTTATTTTTAAATGTATGAAAATATTTATATTACTTATATATAAAAATGGATTTTTAAAATTTTGTCATACTATATATTCATTCTAAGACAAAATAGTATTCTATCAATTGTCAATTACATATATCAAGTTTGATTATTTAACATATTAATATGGTTAGGCGAAACTTAAACACCAAAGAGACTCCCCTTTAGGGAGTGTGCATGTGAGGGGAGCACCGTTGGATCTTTCATCTAACAGCTCCAACCTCCAATGCATGATTCCCGAGGGGGAATCTGTCTCCTGCTTAAGTTTTTCCAACATGGATAAGCCATGAAATACTAGAATCCACACTTGTGCTATTTAGAATATATTTTGCTTAGGTCATGAAATACTAGAATTGATAGGTGTATTGCTTATAATATATTTTGTTTCATTGATTTTAGCGTCCTCTTGCTCGAAGTTATAGCATGGTAATAACAATGAGCTCTGAGATCATGTTGAGCATTGTTGGCCTCCAAGTTGACTTGACTTTACAAAACAACTAGCATACTCCCCCTTAATGTACTAGAGTGGTTCTTTGTTTGCTTTCACATGTGGATTGAGGGGTTGTCATTTGACTCTACTAAAACCACTAGCATAATCCCCCTCAATGTACTAGAGCCCCCTCAATGTACTGGTGTGGTTCTTTGTTTGCTTTCACATGTCGATTGAGCATAGCCCCCCTCAATGTACCATTGTACGGGAGTGGTTTGGGGGTGGTTCTATCCAAGGTAAAGCACTTGCTCATGCCAACTTAAAGCCCGTATCACATTTTTTTCAAAGACTATTTCGAGGCTTAAAGTAGGGACTTGTGAGCCCAATATCAAAGTGGAAACATGGTCTTTAGAGCCTTTTTGTTAATTGAAATAATAATAATAATTATCAATAAAACTTCAAACTTAATAGTTAAACCATAAAATAGTTGAATAGTTTTTCAATATACTAAATTTATATACCAAATATTAATAATAAATTGATTAGCATTGCTCCTAGTAAATAAAACTTCTAGCAATTGCAAATCCCCAGCCAAAGCAGGTGCAATGTCGAGGAAATTGGCACCTCGTGGCTCTTATTTATATAATAAATATTGTTATTTTATTAAGAAAATTGGTTGATCTAAAATAAAATATTGAATTTAATTTTACATTATTTTGTCTTATTATTTAATCTTTTACATTATTTTACTTATTATGTTTTTCTATTCTTTAAATTTTCTTTTGAATGCAGATATGCCTCTTTAATTGTAGTATAAAGAGTCCAATAAAAACATGCATTTGATTACTATTCAGTAATAATTTGCAAGTAAGAGAAGACTCCAATACTAAACAGGTATTTAAATACGCCTCCCAATTGAGGTTATGAATTGGATTATGTCATATATTTCTTCTTCTACCTTTGTTGTTCTAATAAATGGTTCTTCCACAAAAAAAATTTCAAGCGGCAAGGGTGTCCACTATCACCATTAATGTTCATCCTGGTCATCGAGGGTTTGAGTAGACTCGTAAATGAAGCAAAATCCTTCCACAAAATCAGAGGTATCAATATTTCCATAGATTTATCTATTACACATTTACTGTTTGTTGATAATGTAATGATATTTGGTCCTGCTTCTATGGTTTGTGAAATTAAAGCACAACAGATCTAATTGAACAAGAAAATCAATTACAACAAATGCATAAAGAATAATATGTGTAAACTATGCAAGAGAATTGCAGCAGTGTTCTATTGAACTGAGAAGTAGAATACAATACAATGTGCAGTCACAATGACTGAATGATTCAAATTAACCAAGGAGGTCAATTGAATAGCCTGCATGGAATAGCTTGGCTCCACTAGGAGTCCTCATCATCAGATCAATGGAGTCATCAATGCACAAGTAACAGTCGAATAGGTGTCAAACTGAGTCTAAGTGAATGTGGTAGGTGTAATACATGCATGGTGCACTAATGTAGTGAAGGATGCTCAAAGGAGGGCACATGAGGAGCTGACTGGAGTGAAAATAGGAAATCTAGTCTCACTGGGGGTCCAACGGAGTGTTTTAGCTAGTTAACAAGTCAATCTAGCCTTAAATCAAGCAAAGATCCACAAATTACTCAACTAACTGAGTGTATCATTGGTGGTAGGTGAAGAACGACTCCTTTCACATGTGGTAGGTGAAAGGAGGGTGCATCATTGACTAGGAGGGATAAAAATGAATGGAAAGAATCTCTGAGGGCTAGCAAACTAGAGAATAGCTGTTGAGTGACACCTCACGGATGACTGGGATGCATGCAAATGCATGAATGTATGCAAAATGCATGAAAACATAAAAAGTAATGATGAGATATCCTAACACCCCCCCTCAAGCTATACTATGAGGAATAAAATAAAAGATAGGGCCTTGGTTACTCAGACCAAAGGTCACCCCAATACAATAATAATCCAAAAATACTAGAGAAAATCTAAGTGAGGAAAGAGGGAAAACCCAGTGAGAAGAAAGGCCCCCCTCAAGCTGAATATAGAAGGATCTAATCTGTCTCCAACATAATGGAACTCACCCCCAATAGTGAACGGAGGTAAGAGAACTTCTTCTCAGTGAAGCTCTTGGTGAAGATGTCTGCAATTTGCTCGTCGGTAGGGCAATATTGCAAAATAATGGTTCTGTCATGCACAAGCTCTCGGATGTAGTGCATGTGGATCTCGATGTGCTTGGTCCTCTATCTCTGAACTGGATCTGTCGATATCTTGATAGCACTTTGATTGTCACAAAAGATGACAGTCGAAGTGGTTCTACCAATATCAAACTCTGCTAGAATACCCTACAACCAAACTGCCCGAATGCAAGCATTGACTGCTCCTCGATACTCTGCCTCTGCTAAAGATAAGGCAATGGCTACCTGCTTTTTGCTTTACCAGCAAATAGGCCTAGTTCCAATCATGAAAACATATCCGGAAGTGGAATTTTGATCAATGCTATCACCTTCCCAATCTGAATCAGTGAATCCAACCAAATCTAGCTCAGAATCTGCAGCATAATGTGTGCCAAAATGTCTAGTACCCTACACATAGTGCAAGATTCTTTTGGCTTCCCACCAATGGAGTTCATGGGGCTGCTTCATATATATTGATACAACACTCATGGAATAATAAATATCAGGCCTATAGTGTGTCAAGTATAGAAGAGATCCAATAAATTGTCGATAAAGTGTCAAATCCGCAAGCGGTGTAGAATTTCCCTCCCCAAGACTGATTCCTGAGAGGAATGGGAATGGGGCTACCTGACAATATGAAATATTGAATTTGTTTAGCAGGTCTGAAACATATTTTTGCTGAGATATGTTGATCCCATCAAAGTTTTGAGCAATCTCAAGCCCAAGGAATCGCTTCAACAAGCCCAAATCACTAATGTCGAAAGCTAGATTTACAACAGTTTTTAACTTGTCGATTGAAGCAAGAGTGCTTCCAGTTATCAAAAGATCATCAACATAAAGAACTACAATCAAAAAATTACCTTCAGTTTGTTGTAGTTACACATTTGGATCTGATTTTCACCTTGCAAAATTATGTGACAGAAGGAAGGAGTCCATCTTTGTGTACTAAGCTCTTGGGGCCTATTTTAATCCATACAATGATTTCTTCAATCTGCACACTAATGTCGGATTTGATATGTACCCTTCAGGTTGCTTCATGTAAATATCTTCTTTCATATATCCATGAATAAATGCACTCTCCACATCCATATGGTGCACTTCCCAATGCTTAGATGCGGAAATAACCAAAACTAGGTAGATAGAATCCATCTTTGGAACCGATGCAAAGGTCTCGATGTAGTCCACTCCTTGGACTTGGGAGAAGCCTTTTACAACCAACCTAGATTTGTATTTATGGGCTGATCCATCAGCAAAAACCTTTGTGTGGTATACATATTTACATTGGACTAATTTCCTCCCAGGTGGAAGAGAAACTAGCTCCCATGTAGCATTCTTTTGAAGAGAACTGTACTCTTCATCCATGGCAGTTGTCCATCTTGGATCTCGGTGGGCATGATAATATGATCTAGGATATGAACCTATCATAAAAAAAACATTTCTCATATAGAAAACGATCAGAACATGAAAGATCCATACCTGCTCTCTGAAAGTCTGCTCCAGTTATCCTTGGATCGGCAAGATTTCCAATGTTAGAACCAACAGAATTGAGAGTATTTTGGGCCCACTTTGGAAACTATTGGAGAACATCTGGATCAGATTCTGAACCTGATATTTCATGTTCATCAAATTATCATAAAATATCAGAAATATCAGAACCAAAACTCTCATCATCTTCTCCGAAATCTTCTTCTTGTAGAGGCAGTAAATCAGCAGTTTCTTCCTTGACTAGCTCTAGATTTTGAAGCGGTTCTTCAAATATGACACTTCGATCAATGAATATCTTTTTGGATATGATATCCAAGAGTTTGTATCCTTTTTATTATTCATCATATCCAATTAGGATGCACTCAACACTTTGTGGATCCAAATATTTTCTCTTTTGAGACGAAATTCTAGCCCAAGCAGTGGAGCCAAAAACCCTGAGATTGGACACATCAGGTTTGTGACCAGTGTAGGCTTCGAAAGGAGTAGTATCTATCAAATATGAATGTGGAACTTTATTTTGAATGTATTAAGCAACATTCATGGCCTCATCCCAAATATTTGCATCCAAACCTTTTGACTCAATCATACAGGTTTCCATCTCTTTCAGTGACCGGTTCTTCCTTTGCACTACACCGTTATGCTGAGGTGTGTAGGGAACTGTGTGCTGGATCTGAATGCCACTTTCAGAACAAAGTTGCAGCAGCTCTAATTTGATATAATCACCTCCATTATCATATCTTATATCTTTGATCTTTCTCTCGGTGGCAGTCTCAACAAAAGCCTTGAAAATCTTAAATTTTTCTAGCACTTCTAACTTGTTTTTGAGAAAGAAGACCCAAGTGAATCTGGAGAAGTCATCGATAAATGTCAGAACATACCTTGAGACATTCATGGAGGTATGTGGAAGAGGACCACTGATATCAGAGTGTATCAAACCCAAAATAGAAGAAGCTCTGCTAGCTTTGCCTCGGTCAAATTTGTGCTCAGGGTGCTTCCCAATGATGCAACCTTTGCATATTCCCTTCGAGGATTTGATTTTCGGAAGGCCATCAACCATGGAATTTTTCTGTAGCAAATGAAAATATTTATAATTTAGGTGTCCAAACCTCTCATGCCATAGCCTACTAACCTCATTTCCATGATTTAGAAGAACAGTGGGATTTTCATGTGGCAGAAAGTGTGAAAACTCATATGCTTTTGCAGCATTATTGGCTTTTGCTACCGCAATGAGTTCTCCACTTGCAATATCAAAAATTTCACCTTTGTTAGGGCAGAATACAACTTTCTTTGTTGAACCAGTGTGTTTCATCTGATTTACGGAAAGAATATTTGAAGCAAGGAGGGTACATAGAGAACATTGTGGAAACTATCATGCTCTAAATGAATGGTACCTTTACCCTTTGAAGATATTTGAGAGTCATCTCCCATGTGGATGGAGATGGTGCTATTGGGATCAAATGATGATAGAGGATATTTATTTTCAGCCATGTGGTTCAAAGCCGCAGAATCAATGAGTAGAGTTGTGGAATTCGAAACACTTGCCATGAGTGCATGACCTCTTTCAGGGTGATCATTTTTCTCCTTCTTCCTTGCACCGTCAGGAAGGGTTATGTTGTTTTTCTCTAAGATAAGGGCAATCTGATCTATGGTATTTTTCATTCATGAACTTTCAGTATGAAAGCCCTTGCTGCAATAAGAATATTTAGTCTTCTCTTTTCCCTCTTTGCCCTTTTGCTTGTTCCTTGAACCGGATGGCTCATCCGACTGCTTGGTTTCCTCTCTTTACTTGGAATGATCAAACTTTGGCTTCTCTTTCATTTACTTCCCTTTCCCATTCGTATATTCAGACCCTCCAGCAAAAAGAGCTTGATCTTTGGAGCATATGGACCCCATTTGAACAAGCTTGTCATGCTCTTTTGTCACGGATTCAATGAAGGCATTTAAGGTAGTCATTTTCCAATTGGGAATTGTGAGCTTTCCCATATTGAAAGTTGAAACAAAAACTGAATAATCTTTACCAAGATTTGTAAGGATGCATAAAATCAATTGCTTATCCTCCTTTTCCACTCCACATTGCTTCAATAACATAACTGAGCTCTTAAACTTAATGAAGAAGTCATTGATGGTCTCGAAATTTCAGGATTGAGTGCAATCAACTCGTTTTCAAGCTGATAGGATCTCATCTCATCCTGCTTTCCAAAGAGTGTGGCAAGTTTCTCCCATACCTCTTTCATAGTAGTCAATCCATTGAGATGGAAAAGAATATCCTTAGAGATGTTGAGACAATGGAAACCATAACCTTCATCAATCTTATTGAAATATTTTTCCTTCTCTACTACTGATGTAGCTTCGACTTCAAGGCCCATGGTAACTCTGTAGAAACCTTTAAAGCTCAACAATATCTCCATTTCATCCTTCCATTGACAATAGTTGAAGGGAGTGAGGATATTTGATGAAGAAGTGTCCATATTTCAAGATGAACGAATGCAATGGAGAAGTAGAATAACCTACAAATCATAAGAAAACAAGAACTATAAGGTCAACAACCCACACTTTTCAAGTTGCATGACACTCGGCATAAGACAATCAAGCAAGCTTGAAGATCCAATGATTCGAATCCAGGAATTATGTGGAAACTCTTGGCTTCTGGTGTGGAGTTGGAGGAAAATTTTCAGCAATAGATAATGCACATGAGAGAATGCATGCCACTGCTACAATTGTTTTGAGCAAAAAACACTCAATGTTCATGAATAATCCCTGCAGAAAAGAAGTCTTGTCCCTGTTATGGCTCTGATACCATGTGAAATTGAAGCACAATAGATCTAATTGAACAAGAAAATCAATTACAACAGATGCATAAAGAATAATATGTGTAAATTGTGCAAGAGAATTGCAGCAATGCTCTATTGAACTCAAAAGTAGAATACAATACAATGTGTAGTCATAGTGACTAAATAATTCGAATTAACCAAGGAGGTCATTCGAATAGCCTGCATGGAATAGCTTGGCTCCACTAGGATTCCTCATCATCAAATCAATGGAGTCATCAATGCACAAGTAACGGTCAACCAAGTGTCAAATTGCGTCTAACTGAATGTGGTAGGTGTAACACATGCATGGTGCACTAATGTAGTGAAGGAGGCTCAAAAGAGGGCACATGAGGAGCTAACTTGAGTCAAAATAGGAAATCTAGTCTCACTGGGGTCCAGCGGAGTGTTTTAGTTAGTTAACAAGTCAATCTAGCCTTAAATCAAGGAAAGATCCACAAATTACTCAACTAACTAAGTGTGTCACTGGTGGTAGGTGAAGAAGGGTGCCTTTCACATGTGGTAGGTGAAAGGAGGGCGCATCATTAACTAGGAGGGCTAAAAATGAATGGAAAAAATCTCCCGTGGCTAGCAAATTGGGGACTAGGTGCTGGGTGACACTTCACTGATGAATGGGATGCATGCAAATGCATGACTGCATGCAAACATAAAAAGTGGTGATGATATATCCTAACATGGATGAGTGGAAAATATACAAAGAATTATTTGATGTCTTTTGTCTGGCTTCTGAAATGGCTATTAGTTCCAGCAAATCTATTTTTCTATACAATTGTCATGACTCTGTTTGTGTAGATAACTTGTATAATCTATTTCCATACAAATTGGAGCACATTGATTCAAGTATTAAGTATCTTGGATACTTTCTCAAACCCAATAATTATCATTCTAAATATAGGAGATGAATTATTAAGAAAGTAGAAAGGAATATTAACATTTGGGATTTTCATTGGCTCTCTATTGGTGGAAGACTCATTATGGCTTAGTCAGTGATACAAAGTATCCTAGTCTATTGGTTTTGTCTAATGAAAGTCTTGGTCTCGATTATCAAGGTAATACGCAGCAGAATGTTTCATTTCATTTGGTATGGAAATCCATAGTTGAATAAATTTCATCTTTCCAATTGGAAAAGTTTATCTTGGCCAAAGGAGATGGGTGGTTGTCATGTACCAAAAATTTGCATTAGGTCACAATGGCCTAAGCCCCTTGGCCATAGTCATGATAGTTTGTCAAATTGATGCTAAGGGTCAAATAATTTCTAAGCATGATGTCCAAGTTGGTAATAATGCAAAACTAGATCCAAATGGACAAGGTGGGTCACATCAAGAGAAAATTCCGAAGTATTGGTTTGTAATATTTCCCATCCAAATGAATTATCATGGAGGATAATTACTAGTTCCCTAGGGTGGGGGTGGAAGCATTAAAAGTTGGAGTAAAGGAGCTACAAGACCCAAAATGACCTTAGAATTACAAATTCACATTAAATGGGTCAATTAAATAATAATACAAAGAAAATAAGGTGGCATTGGATCATGAGGGCACATAAGAGGTTGTGGGACCCACATGTGGCAAGATTCCTCACTACACTTGGCATGATACTCTCACCAATTTGAGTTCAATATGAAGGGTAACATACTTGGGGGAGTTTAAGAGGTATTATTCATGGCATGCATCATGTAAGGTCAAATTGGAGTGGAAGAATAACTCCCACGGAGAGGAAGAGGCATCTTAGAAGAATTGTGACACTTGGAGCTAGATTCACTAACTCATATGACAACAATGATGAAGATTTTATGACACCTATGAAAAATTTCAAACCTGATTGCTGAAATATGACATGTCAGGTCTAAAAATAGCCTCCAAGAGGGCACACAATGGAGTTATGGAATCCAAGAAGATTCCCCATTCGAATTACCGGAAGATGGAGACTAGGAATTGTTGGACAAGTGGCACACAATGGAATCTCTTCCCAACTTGATTTGGCATGAGGCTTTTAGAAGGAATTAGACCCATGGAGGACTTGATAAGTTTATAAAAGAGAAGAACAAAGAAGGAAAGCATATTTTTGATCATTTTTTATTTGCATCTTTGCAATTTGGAGAGCTTCTAGATTGTCCGTGCTAGTGGAGTGTTTACTCTAGTTGCCTTAGTACCAATTTCGAGGGTGAAAGACTCCCATCCTAATTGTAAATTGGAGAGGCAATTTAGACATTTCATTTGGAGCTAAAATGGATTTTTTTTTGCAGATTGAAGCTACAGGGAATCTCTTTATTCTTTCTTCAACTTGTTCCCATCTCTATCTCACATTTCTCTGCATATTTTGGCTCTTAGAGGAAGGGCGTACTTGCTGACATGCTGATATAATTGTGAGAGTCCAAGATACTCCATTTATTTGTAATATGATATATATACATTTTATTTAATGCTCATAAGATGATCATGTTTAAATACCAAGTGAAACTATGTAAAAATACCAAACAATGCATAAATGGTGCCATTTTCACTATATCTTGTTGTGAGAGCTTGAAGTTGCTTTATTTCGATTTGTACCAGTTCATATATATGATTTTTATGATGTATGGAGAGTAATTAATGTCCTGAAGAAGTTTCATTTAAATTTCATAAGCCTTTGGAACATAAATCTTGAATTTCATAGCAAGTGGTGAAGTTTCCTATCATTTCCCCCTATGCGAATACATGTCCACAAACCTCTGATTTATGGGGGTTACAACATCCCTTAGAAACTAATTAATGATGTATTTAGGTGCCCATTGAATTCCTTTAACTAATCCATGTCTATATTCTTAAAGTTAGGAGGGTCTTATTGCATTTGAGAAGCCATTAGTGACCTCTACCCTTGGGGGTTTGAACCTCGAATTTACTAGTAAATTTCCCTATTTTCTCCCGAAGATAAATGAATATTGAAAAAGTATTTTGAGAGTTTACAATGATACATAAGATTAATTTTTATGTATAAATACCCTTCAAACAATATCAGTCACAATTCGAAATCCTTAGGAGTCTTTTGGAGCCTTCTACCATTGGGGGTTTCAACATCGATTTTCCTAGTAATTATGCCTTTCATTCTCTAATTGTAAATGTAAGTTGCTGAAGTATTTGGAAAGTGTCCAAGAATATAATATATTATTTAAGGTGTCCAAATACATCTCAATCCACTCCATAAACCATTCAAAAATATTTGGGATCATTTGGGACAGTTTGGGGCTTTACTAGTCCAAGTTTGGAAAATTGACTAAATTGTGAAAAAATTCAATTTGGGGACATTACAGTGGTATCATAGCATGGTCCTTGAAACTATGCATTAGTTTCATCCATTGAAGAATAAATTGCATTCATGTATTACTATTATTATGACTCCTATGAGTACAATTCCATGAATGAACTACAAAGATTCAGAGCAACATGTAAACCCTTACCCCAACAATATCAGGCATACCTTGATCTATATAAGGGAGGTGCACAAAAGGCCATTCCTTTTGAAGACTTTTCTGATTGGTTGTTTGAAAATAGGCCCAATATAGAATATTTGGAGTTAGTGAAGAAAGGTCTATTCCCTTCTTGCAAAAGAACTTGGAGATAAAATCATATGTGTGTGAGTGAAAAGAGAAGTGAAATATCTGAAGCTTCAGGGAATGCATGTGTTTCCTACTTGAATATATTTTTGGGGTTTTCTTCAAAAAGATGTTCCAAACATATTGATCCTAAGGAAACCAAGGGGCAAAATGAATCAACTTGCTTGAAAGAGCGAAAGGAGGAGACCCATGAGCCACCTAGTTCTAAAATAGGTGAAGTAGAAAAAGCAGTACATGAACAGGATCGAAAGTCACTCCCAAGTGACTCTGAAAAATATGAAGAGACATCACATGTGCATGATCCTACCATTATGGATCCTACAAACGATGGCATTTTTGCATATTCTTATCATTTGGGTGAGTTGGTTCATTTTCCTATAACTTACACATCCATATTTTGCAGCATTCATCCTAATGAAGTATGGGTGAAAATTTTATTTTTGATGGTACCACATGAGGAGTATGAAACTCCTATCTCTCCTTTATATGATGACATGATTATAGCACATTTTTATTTACATTTGTAGCAGCATCCTTTTTTACCTTATGATGATACATATCTTCATGGCTACACCTATGATGTTCACTTGAGTCACTTGAAGACTCATGATTTTCCTTGCTCTTTGCTCAGTTCAATTGATGTTGGAGGAACTTCATCCAATACTTGGGTGAAGAGATATATGATTGGAGCACATTATTATTTGTAGAAACATCCCTTGTTATTTCTTGATGATACACATATTCATGGATGCACAAATGTTACTTCATTGAGCCCCTTGAAGGCTCATTGTTTTCCTTGTTCCCTACTTGGTTCAGATTTTAATGGAGATTATTCGTTCACTTCTTGGATGAAAGAACAAATGACTGACTATTTTGATGCATCTTACATCCTTTTGGAGCAGCATTATAGGACATGGGATCCTCACCTATGTCATTGGAGCAAATTTGATTGGTCACTTGAATCTTGTATGCACTTGGAAAATGGTGGTCTACTTACTTGGAGGTATAAGCACTTTCATGAATCTTTGATGAGGCACCTCCTTGATGTACATTTTTACTATGTTGTTATGTAATTTGATGATATATATTTGGTACTCGTGATGTTTGGAAGAATGCATACAAGAAAATGGGATCCAGGAATTCTCTTTCATGATGGTATGGGTTGGAGAGCACTCCTAATTGTTGGAGTGCACTACAAGCAATGGGACCCTGGGATAAATTTTAGTCTCATTGGTTTCAATTTTTTGGGGACACAAGTAGTATGGGAGATTGATCCCTAATTAATAAAGTGATTTTAATCAGAGTAGTGCAGCAACAAGCATGGTGGTTCCTCTGTAAAATTTTCATAGAATCTTGAAGACTCAAAGTTGGGCAACTCAGTGGCAACTTTAAAGAATTATACGGAAAGGGGTTTCCAAAATATGAAAGAGGTAAAAGAGTAATTGTGCAAACTTTGTTTTGATGGATTTAATTAATATTTTGGTGTTTAGTGGTGATGTAACATGGGATATCGATATGAAAAATAAAATCCACATCTCCTTGCTTTTGGAAACACACAATTGTAGTGCATGAGTGCCACTACTCAGAGTTTTAGAAATAAAGTTTTGGAAAGAAAGCAGGTTCTTCAACATCCATGCTTGAAATTGTTTGAGGACAAGAAATATTGGGAAGGGAGGATTTTTTATGTCCCAAAAATTTGCATTAGGTCACAATGGCCTAAGCCCATTGACCATAGTCATGATAGTTTGTCAAATTGATGCTAAGGGTCAAATAATTGCCAAGCATGATGTCCAAGTTGGTAATAATTCAAAATTAGATCCAAATTGACAAGGTTGGTCACATCAAGAGAAAATTCCCAAGTATCGGTTTGTAATAGTTCCCATCCAAATGAACTATCATAGAGGAAAATTACTAGTTCCCTAGGTTGGGGGTGGAAGCATTAAACGTTGGAGTAAAGGAGCTACAAGACCCAAATAACCTCAAACTTAAAAATTCACATTAAAAGGGTCAATTAAATAATAATACAAATAAAATAAGGTGGCATTGGATCATGAGGGCACATAAGAGGTTGTGGGACCCACATGTGGCAACATTCCTCACTACACTTGGCATGATACTCTCACCAATTCGAGTTCAATATGAAGGGTAACACACTTGGGGGATTTTAAGAGGTATTATTCATGGCATGAGTCATGTAAGTTCGAATTGGAGTGGAAGAATAACTCCTATGGAAGAGGAAGACACATCTTAGAACAATTTTGGCACTTGGAGCTAGATTCCCTAACTCCTATGACAACAATGATGAAGATTCTATGACACCTATGACTAAGTTCAGACCTGATTGATAACATATGACATATATGACATGTCAGGGCTAAAAATAGCCTCCAAGAGGGCGCAAAAGGGATTTATGGAAGCCAAGAATCTTCTCCATTCGAATTGAGGGGAGATGGAGACTATGAATTGTTGGACAAGTGGCACACATTGGAATCTCTTCCCAAATTGAGTTGGTATGAGGCTTTTGGAAGGAATTAGAACCATGGAGGACTTGTTAAGTTGATAAAAGAGAAGAACAAAGAAGGAAAGCAGCTTTTTGTGTTGATGTATTTGTATCTTCGGAAGATATTCACTTGTATATTGTATGTATTACATTTGTACTTTATTGTATCCCAACCGAGATGTATTATTCCTCCGTTTGGAAGTGTCGTCATGTGTACTTGCATGTGTCACAAGTTATATTGTAAGTGTCGTAACTTATACTTGATGGGTTATTAGACCACCTTGTTGGGGTCGGCCCTGTATGAGTCATGTGGGTCAAAGGGTTATTATACCACCCTATTGGGGGTTGGCCCCATCAGCATTATGTTATGTGGTTAAGTTAGGGCCGACCTAGTTGAGTAAAGGTCAAGTGATGTAGTGTATAAATAGAGAGTGTGTCTCTCTCATTTCACACACATTCTATTGTTCACTCACTTTGCATTAGTGAGAGAAGAGGAATATATGCAAAAGTGGAGGAGGAGCATGCTACTGTAGATATCTATCTCTTGGGTTTGATCATGGTCATCATTGTATTCATGCTTATTCTATCTCTGCGGAAGTTGCGGGGTTTTTCACCTTCTTGGTTTTCCTCGGTGAAATGTTTTGTGTCTCTTGTCTCTTGCCTCTTATGCTTGATATGTTGTACATGTTGTTCTTTCAGTTAAGATCCTAGATCATAATGTATTAAATTCTGAAAAAATAACATGGTATCAGAGCTAGCCTGAAAGAAGGCATTCTATGGCATTTATGGCACTTGTTGCACTTGCAAAGCTAGGGCTTGATATAGAAAAAACTAGTCATCGTAGAACTTTCGCTATAAATTCATTTTGGAAAATTTTCAGGATCTGAAAATATTACAAGTCGAAGATAAGATCCCCATGTACCTTGTGTCTAAAGGAGAGCCTCTAATTCATTGTACTTTCAGATTTATGATCTGTACAATATAGGGTTTCTGCCTCTTCCATATCTCAGTCATAAACAGGTGACCTAGGAAAAAAGGTCACAACTTGGGCTAGGAAGCTCCAAATGAAATTTCGTAAAATGTGGAAGATGGGTCATATATTGTACTTTCACAGGTACAATTTTCAGAGGCCGAAATTGAACCAATGACATGTACTTTCATGGGTACTTTCTCTCTCCTGTTTTATCCCATAAATAGGTCACGTTGCGACACTTGGCATAACTCTCTCTCAGAGAATCCATTTGAGGTCAGACCTATGGGGTTGGAAATATAATAGGTCAGGCTACCATAGGAAGAATTTGCAAGCCCTGTATATCAGAAATTTTGGAGTTGGTGCATATTTCTATCAAAACATAATTGGATTTTGAGCACCTTCATTCATGGCTCTGGGAATTTAGGGTTTTGGAGAAAGTTTTGGACACCATGGCTGGATGATCCTCATCAAAATCAAAATTTAGAGACCAATATTGAATTTTTTTGTTGGGAAGAAGGTCGAGCTTGATCAAACCCTAGTTCGGGACTTTGATCAGAAAGGTGAAAAATTAGGGCTTCTGCAAAAATGGGAATTTTTGAAATCTGTGACCATAGCTGGAAGATCCTTGGAAAAATTGAAGTTTAGAGCTTTGGATCAAACTAGTTGGTTGGGTGAAGCTCCAGGAAACTCAAACCCTAATTCAGGGTCCTCCCTAATGAATTCGGAAGATTGAAAAGCAAATTTGAGAGGTGAAACTTTGCATTTTTCAAATTCTGAGTTTATCAGGTTGATCAGCTCATCAAGGTGCATCTTTCTATCCTTTCAGAAGTTTGAAATTCAAAGTTTTAATTTTTAGGGTTTCCCTTACAAACCCTAATCCAGCTTCAGATCCAGTTTCTACAAATCAAAGTGGATTGGGTTAATCCTAGAAGAGAATGGATTGGTCACCTGCATAAGTGAAGAAGTTCCAGTTTCAGAGGGAGATGAGGCTAAGGCCTTACATAAAAGGATTACAAGCAAACTCGATAGGTATGACTTACGAGTATGTTTTGAAATCCGTTCATGATTAAGTTTATGGTATGTTTGTCTTCATTAAGGTTAGTACAATCTTGATTAACTTTAGACTTGTCGTATCACCTTAATAAAATTATGAATGCAAATATTCATTGATTAGGGTTTTGACACTTATGATTGTACTAATGCATTGTGGTGTTGTATGAGGATGATGTTGTCCACTAATATGAAAGGTACATCTAGAAAGACAAATCAAGTTCTAGATCAAGAACATATGACCATGGTGACATGAAGACAAAAGACTCATACATAGTCATGGATCACAATAGAATCTCTACTTACAAGGTATGTATAATTTGGTTCCACAATGGTTAACTTATGAGATATGCAGGTCACTAGCACAAGTCATTTAAGAGAACAAGAAGACATCATGTGGGTATATTTGACATAACCAGTTAACATATTAATCCAGGTATGTTTTTCCTATATCAAGTTAGAATACTACATTGTGATAGGATCTCTTATATAAGTATACTTGGTATGATTGATAATGATTATTCATGAAGTTATAGGTTTGAGTAATCATGGGTTTAGGCATATTATGCTTCTTACTTTGATTGATGATATGACTAACCAGAAAATTCCTATGGTCAAATAGGAATATGCATGAGTAAAAGAATTGTGATAAATTATCTGTGTATGAAATGATCTCGACCATACATGTTTAAGATTACTTAGAATCATAATGTTTTTTATAGTATTAATAAATATATGTATGAGACCTCGGGGATAACACAATGATGATACTAGTAAGTATGCATAGTGATCGAGGATGGATATAAGTTCAAAGACAGGTAATCCAGGAAGCAAAGATCAAGAGGGAGCACAATCCAGTAGTTCCTGCAAGGAAGCAAATATTGAGAGGGAGTCCACCGTACAACCAAACAAAGATAAGTATTTGAATTGTCCTTTATGATTACTTAAATGATGTTGTTCAATCATGTACATACTTATGTTCCTAGATTTAGGATGTATATTATGCATATTAGAAAAGTTTCATTAATGAACAGGATACTACTAATATGCAAGTAATGGGTAAGTGTCTTACGGTACTGTACAACATTCCATTGCTACTTATCTAGAATGAAACCTATTTGCTAACATGTTGGGAGTTTTGCACACTCTTAACAATGTTCTGGTAGAGATGGAAGGCATCTAGAAATTTATGGGATATGGATAAATGTTGTATTAGAGCATTGGCTAAGATAATTGCATGACTGTATGACACATATTCTTATGTGTAAGATTTTGTTCTGAAAACTATGAGAAGTTTCTAATCATGCAATTGAATTTGACTTGTAGGAAAGACAGTGTGCCATCACCTACAAACGAAGAACCACAACATTTGTTCCAGCAATGAAGTTAAAAGAAAACTATCTATTGAAGATATTGAAGAACTTGAAGTTCCCAGGATCCAGGATACAGTAATGGAAGAATGCCATGATCGAGGAATACCAGTCGATCATGAAGAATAATGTTTGGGATGTGGTCCCAAGACCTGAAGGGAAGTCTGTTGTGACTTCCAAGTGGATCTATAAGATCAAGCATGCTTCAGATGGTAGCATAGAGAAATACAAAGCGAGGTTTGTAGCTCGTGACTTCTCCCAGAAAGAGGAAGTTTATGTGGAGCATCCACTCAGTTTTGAGACACATGACAGGGATTCATATGTGTGCAAGTTGAAGAAAGCCCTGTATGGCCTGAAACAGGCACCCATGACCTGGTATGGCAGAATAGATAGCTTCCTATCCAGTTTGGGATTTACCAAGAGTAAAGAGGATTCCAACCTTTACTACAAGGTTGAGGAAGGCAATTGAGTGGTACTACTATTGTATGTGGATGACCTGTTTGTTACAGGTGAGGATAGATTGATTGTCGATACGAAGAGGAAGCTTTCCTTCGAGTTCAATATGAAAGACTTGGGTATGATGCACTACTTTCTAGGCATGGAGGTGTGGCAAAGTGCGGATGGAATCTTCCTTGGATAAGGGAAGTATGCAGTAGAGATCCTGAAGAGGTTCGGGATGATGGACTGCAAGGTCATGGCCACACCTATGGCATCGAAACTAAAGCTTCTATGTGATGCTTCATCTGAGATGACTGATGCCACGATGTATCGTCAGATGATTGGGTCCTTGATGTACCTGACGAACACATGACCAAACATCTGCTTTGTGGTAAACACCTTGAGCCAGTATTTGACAGAACCGAGACATGTTCACCTGATAGCTGCAAAGAATATTCTGAGGTACTTGAAGGGTATAGTTGACTATGGGCTCAAGTATGAGGAAAATCAAAAGTTTAACTTGGAGGGTTATGTTGATTCGAATTGGGAAGGTAGTGCCATTGATCGCAAGAGCACTTCAAGGTACTGCTTTAGTATGGGATCCGGTATGATCTCTTGGTTTAGCAGGAAGTAGTCCTACATAGCACTGAGTACAGCCGAAGCAGAGTATGTTGTAGATTGTTCATCTAGTTGTGAGGCAGTATGGCTCCTGAAGCTACTATTCGAGTTATTTGATCTCTCATTGGAGGCTACTGGTATCTTTTGTGACAACCAGAGTTGTGTGAATATGTCTGAGAACCCCGTGTTCCATGACAAGTTGAAGCACATCGAGATCAAATATCACTATATCAGGGATATGGTGCAGAGAGGAGCAGTGAATCTCCTGTATGTTGCGACGGACGAGCAGATAGCCGATGTGTTGACTAAGCCGCTGGCTTAAGTGAAGTTTGAGTACTTCAGAGAGAGGTTTGGTGTACTTCAGATCAAGATTCCTTCCAAGGGGAAGTGATGAGTCCGTAGACACAGATGCACATGAGCCATTCTCACATGGTGGTAGGCGTGTCTTCCCATGGATGCGATATAAGTGTTGTGCCATTCTCGCATGGTTGAAGTGTGTCTTCCCATGGCTGTGATATAATTGTTGTTCCATTCAAGCATGGTTGAAGTGTGTCTTCCCATGGCTACGATATAAGTGTTGTGCCATTCTCGCATGGTTGAAGTGTGTCTTCCATTGGCGTAGATATAAGTGCTGACCCTTTCACGAATGGTTGAAGTGTGTCTTCCCATGTTGGTGAGTGTAAGTGTTGTGTGATGTGCATCTAGGTTGTGCTTCGTGGACGATGAGGTGATCTGAAGACAATGAGGTGACAATATGGTACACAGGTTTTGCAGAGGCATATAATCAGTCCTGAGATGCTCTTGCAGGTTTTGCAGAGGCAGTGTACTTAGTCCTGGGAGATCTTGCAGGTTTTGCAGAGGCAGTGTAATCAGTCCTGAGGTGTACCTACTTGATGGCTTGCTCATTGAGATGACATGATCGGTATGATCATGAGTATCAGGATGATACTCCGTGGCCGTGGACAGGTTGTGCAGTTACATGTAAAAGATCCTGGGAGATCCGATAGGTTGAGCTGTGTGCTCGTAATCAGTCCTGGGATGTTCTTTCGAGGTTTTATGGAGGTCACATATAATATTACCCTGGGAGATCCGATAGGTTGAGCAGTGAGCTCATAAAAGTCCTAGAATGCTCTTTCGAGGTTTTGTTGACCACGTAATATGTCCTGAGGATTCCATAGTATGGCCAATGATGATGAAGACCTACAGGTGGTGGGCCTACATCCAACATGAAAAAGGGCTGGCTCTGTAGAAATTCCTATGACAAGAAGAATTATGAGATAGCACCAGTGATCGAGATGACGAGTACAACAACAGTGATGATGATGCTCCGTGATCCAGTGATGATGATCCAGCTTGAGTATTGAATACTTGTGCCTATATGTATTGATGACTTGTGTCAAGAGAATACCTTCCTAGTTAAGAGGGAGTGTTGATGTATTTGTAACTTCAGAAGATATTCACTTGTATATTGTATGTATTACATTTGTACTTTATTGTATTCCCAACAGAGATGTATTATTCCTCCAATTGGAAGTGTCGTCATGTGTACTTGCAAGTGTCGCAAGTTATATTGTAAGTGTCATAACTTATACCTAATGGGTTATTAGACCACCTTGTTGGGGTCAGCCCTATATGAGTCATGTGGGTCAAAGGGTCATTAGACCACCCTATTAGGGGTCAACCCAGTCAGCATTATGTTATGTGGTTAAGTTAGGGCCGACCTAGTTGAGTAAAGGTCAAGTGATGTAGTGTATAAATAGAGAGTGTGTCTCTCTCATTTCACACACATTCTATTGTTCACTCACTTCTCATTAGTGAGAGAAGAGGAGGATACACACAAGTGGAGGAGGAGCATGTTGCTGTAGATATCTATCTCTTGGGTTTGATCATGGTGATCATTGTATTGATGCTTATTCTATCTTTGAAATGTTTTCCTCGGTGAAATGTTTTGTGTCTCTTGTCTCTTGTCTCTTATGCTTGATATGCTGTACATGTTGTTCTTTTAGTTAAGATCCTAGATCAGAATGAATTAAATTATGAAAAACTAACATTTTGATAATTTTTTATTTGAATCTTTGCAATTTGGAGAGCTTCTAGCTTGTCCATGCTAGTGGAGTGTTTACTCTACTTGCCTTAGTACCAATTTCGAGGGTGAAAGATTCCCATCCTAATTGGCAATTGGAGAGGCCATTCAAAAATTTAATTTGGAGCTACAATGGATTTAGTTTCTTCAGTTTTAAGCTATAGGGAAGCTCTTTATTCTTTCTTCTTCAACTTGTTCCCATCTCAATCTCACATTTCTCTGCATATTTTGGCTCTTGGAGGAAGGGCGCACCTGGTGAGATGCTGATCTATTTGTGAGAGTCCAAGATAATCCATTTTTTTTAATATTATATATATACTCTGTATTTAATTCTTAGAACACTCTTAGGTCGAAATACCAAGTGAAACTATGTAAAAATACCAAACAATGCATAAATAGTGCCATTTTCCCTATATCTTGTTGTGAGAGCTTGAAGTTGCTTTATTTAGATTTGTACCGGTTAATATCTATGATTTGATGTATGGAGATTAATTAATGTCCTAAATAAGTTTCATATACATTACATAAGCCTTTGTGACATAAATTTCAAATTTCGTAGAAAGTGGTGAAGTTTCCTATCATTTCCCCCTATGTGAAGACACGTCTACAAACCTCTGGTTTATGGGAGTTGTAGAAGCCCTTAGAAACTGATTAATGATGTATTTGGGTTCCCATTGAATTCATTTAACTAATACATGTATATTTTCTTAAATTTTGGAGGTTCGTACTACATTTGGGAAGCCATTAGTGACCTCTACCATTGGGGGTTTGAACCTCGAATTTACTAGTAAATTTCCCTATTTTCTCCTGAAGTTAAATGAATGTTGCATAAATATTTTGAGAGTTTAAAAGAATACATCAGCTTCATTTTTATGTCTCAATACCCTTCAAAGACTATAATTCTCAATTCGAAATCCTTAGGATTCTTTTGGAGCCTTCTACCCTTGGGGGTTTCCACATCAATTTTCCTAGTAATTCTTCTTTTCATTCTCTAATTGTAAATGCAAGTTGCTAAAGTATTTGGAAAGTGTCCAAGAATATAATAGTTTCTTTAAAGCGTACAAATACATATCAATCCACTCCATAAACCATTCGAAAATATTTGGGATCATTTGGGACATTTTGGGGCTTTAGTAGTCCAAGTTTTGAAAATTGACTAAATTGGGAAAATTTTCAATTTGTGGACATTACAGTGGTTGGGTTTTGATGAAATTGTAATTTTTCAATTTGGCGATGAGAAATAAAAGCATTTGGAGGGATTTATCTGACGGTGGTCTTCGGATCAATGTAGTTAGATTAAAATATTTGAAGAATTTTACAGTTACTCAATGGATGAGGAAGCCAGTGTTGGTTTACCAGACAACATCTGTTATATGGCGCAGTCTTATATATACCTATCATTATACAGATGAATTTATTAGTTTGAAAGGGATCTGACGTATTTATTGGAATTTATCCCTATGTGGGTATAGATGTTAATTATATGCTTCCATCATATGTTGTAAAGGAGTTGCATCAAAGAAAAATTGTGGTTCTTTCTCAAGTTTATCATTTTGGCACAGAGTCGATTAACCCTCATTGGCTCAAGGAGGATGATTTGGAGTTACCTAATCATCTGGGTTCATATTGGAATAGGTATATATACATATATATTGTATTATTTTTGTTGGGATCACACTTTCTGACAAAAATGATTTATTGGCCTTGGGATAGTGCTGAAGCGAATGGTTGTTTAACTGTCAAGAAGATGTATAATGTTTTTTTGAACAATCTGATTCTTCCCGGGCATTATTGGTGGCATAAGAGAATATGGTCCTGGAAAATACCTCTAAAATTAAAATGTTTCTTTTGTTTGTGCTTCAAGAACAAAATACTTACTTGTCCAAACTTGGTCAGAAAAGGCTTTAATGGACCCAATATATGCATGCTTTGTAAGAGCGAGGTGGAAGATATTCCACATCTCTTTATTTACTGTAATTTCCTTAGGAAAGTGTTGGTTGAACTTCAAATTTTTTTGAAGTTTTCTGATGACTGGAATGGGTCCTCATTTAATGATTTCTTCTTTGATTGGTTTTAAAGGAAAGTTAAATTCAAAACACTACCTTTATTTATGATCCGGGTGATCTGGAAAACTCGGAATGCTCAAATTTTTTAGAATATTTCTCCATCTATTTTTGGTACTTGCATGAAGATTATATGCACTATGTATGATTACCCTATTTATGTGCATAAATTAAGAACATAATTGTCAAGAATCATGTTTTGGAGAATAGTACTACAATTAGCTTCTTTGACGATGCTACTAAACATGGTATATGCGGTGCTAGTATTGTTTTATACATAAAAATAAATCACAAGATTCTCTTAAAGAAGGGTGTTGGGAATGAGAGAAACACGAAGACAAAGCTCATGGATTTAAGGAGTCTTCTTTGGTTTGCATTGAGGAGGGATTTTTTTTCCATGGAAATCTGTGGTGCTGATCAGGTTATCATAAATTGGGCGGTTGGAAATTTTGATAGGAACGCTATCTTATTGAATCCATGGCTAAGGAATGTGGATTCATTGATCTCATCACATATACAGGGAGGAAAATGTGGAAGCTTCCAAGTTATTGGAAGAGGCGATTGGACCTATGGATAGATTTCTTTATTTTGAAGAATATGTGGATAACTCTCTGGCGAACCTTGGGTCTGTGTGGTCTCTTTAATTTTCTGCACTTATCTAGATCATTTCGGTAGATGTGTTGTGGAACAATATAGTATGCTTTTTGGGGGGTTTGGACACTATATCAATTTGTTCATTCTATTTTAGTGGGATATATTTTTAAACTTTCTATTAGTTATTTTTGGTAAATGGCTTGTATGGATAGAGTTCCAAGCTGATGAAAATTATGTACTTATTTTGTAACTTTGATTTTCATATGAAAATAACAAGTTACAACTTTTTTCACTTGAAAGAAATGTATTTAAATACTTTAATGTAATACTTTAAGCATTTCTAATTGTAATACTTTAAGAATTTCTAATTGTAATAATTCACTCATTCTATTAATGCAATGTTTGGTATTGCAGTCTATTAATGTTTCAATGCAATAATCCAACCATTTTTATTAATGTAACGTTTCGTATTGCACTATATTAATGTTTCATGCATTTATAGTCATACATTTATATTAATTTGTCATACATTTCCATTAATGTAATGTTCCATATTAATGTATTCAAGCATTTTAGTTAACTATTTATTATTGTTATGGTTGCTAAAGTTAAAAGTTCCAATTTATCATTGTCATTACCTTTATGATTTTATGTCGACCTAGTTATTACTATGTGTTATCACTCAGATTTTGCCCTTTGGTTTTGGAAGGATAAACCTAAGGTAACTGTTTCAAACCAACCTTTAGGAGGGAAATTAGCCTTTTTCCCTACCGGAGAGGGCTCTCTCAAAAATATATAAATGGCTAAGGATATATGAAAATAAGTGGGATTTTTCAAAACAAGTAAATGGTTGAAATATACACAAGAACCATTGGGAATGGAGTCAAAACCAAGAATATTATGGACCAGCAGATAAACAACAATAAATATCTTTACAGAGGAAAGATAGTTGTCACATTACAGTCAAAATATTTTGCAGGTGAAAAAGAAAGAGAAATAGATAGTCCACCAATAATGGGCACCAATTTTCAGATGAATCCACCATCAATTTTGGAGAACAAATGAATACTTAGGTCCGATAAATCAAGGCATAAACATATGAATCTTTACTTATTTAACTTTCATCCAAGCATAGAAGATATAACATAATGGAAAATATTAACAAATGAAGGAAAACATGCACATAAGAGAAAGGGAAAGTACAGACTGTAACTTCGATCAACACATGAATCTCTGACTTGCAAAATATGTTATTTTCTGCATGGCTTTCTTGTATTAGGAAAATATAATCTGTCCTCTCTTCAAAAGTTTCCAACCCTTTCAAAACAATTCACATTGTCTTTTATACAAAATTTCTATGAAGCAAAACCTAACTGCTTCTTTTAACTAAAATTAACATAACTTAACTAACTACCACATGTCACTTTGAGTTAAAGTTTATATAAAAAACATTACAAATTTCTTTCAAATAAAATTCTTCAAAGTCTTCATTTCTTATGGGACACAACAGATACTTTTATGATTGAAGATTATATTTAATTCTTCCATATTTTTCGACTGTCATCCATTGATATGTTGATATAAGATCATAGCTTGTCATTTCTTTGACCAAGACCTTCATATAAATATGATCTGCATAGGAAATTTATGGAATTCTTTTGCCAATGGAAACTAATTTGTTCATTATTTCGAAATCTTCTTCAAGTTTTTCCATCAAGATTTTCCCTGTAAGTAAATGATTCAAATGCTGAAATTTTTCATGACATTCTTATATCAAATAACAATTTTTTATAATCATCCTAGGAAATCAACTCATTGTTTTCATCCCAGAATGCAGGCAAACCTTTTTCAACCAATTTATCAAACTGTTTTTAAAACTCTGTCACTTGTTTTTTCATTTCTCCATATCTAGATTCAACTATTTCAATATGTGCATTCTTCCCTAAAATTCTCCTCGCCCAAGTAATAATGGCTATCATGCTTTTAATGTTCATGGTATTTAAATCTTCTTCTATCAAACCATTCAATAAATTGATTGTATTTTTTGCGGTGTCTTTGGGCTTCTTATTCATACTCTCTCTCATTGCAGTACAACTTTCCAAAGATTCTTTAGCCACTTTCTCCTTTATCTTCAAGAATTTCAAGTATGGCCTGAATTTTTCTGCCTCTTTAATAATTAAATCCCACACCATGTGTTTAGAACCTTGCATAGCTTTTTGACCTGTCACTTGGTTTGCCAATCTTTTGTTTGTTTCAATTAACTATTTGTATTTGTCTTGCAGAGACTTTGTTTCTTCATCTTTCTTTTCATTCTCTTCTTTTAATTTTTGGGTTTCTTCTCTCAATTCTTTAATCTCAACATCCTTCAAACTCACCTGGGACATAGCCTGTAGAAGGATGTCTGTGTTGGTTCCTTCTTCAGTTTGACTAATACCTGTTTTTGTTGCTGAGTCAAATTTGATAATTTATTCTTCAAATCATCGATTTGATTTTTTAAAATTATTTTCTATTTCTCCCAACCAGCTTCCTTTTTGACCAGTTTCAATAACTTAGTTGTGACATCATCCACTTCTTTAGTTAATTTTTCTTTTTCCTGCTCCAATTTGGTCAACTCAGAACCTTGAATAAGCTGAGTCTCCGGGATTTTCAATTTCTTTCTCAATTATTGGATTAAATTTTCTTTTTCTCTTAGCAAATATATTCCTGCATTCCCTCCAGTGCCACTTCCAACCAAATCAATTTGCAACTTCTTGATTTGCTATTGGCGGGATTTATTTTCTACATTTTCTTGTTTCAATTGATTATTTAACTTCTCTACCATTGTTTTCAATTTCTCAACCTCCAAGATTGCTTCCAAAAAATCGGCGTATATCACTTCCCCTATCTTCCTATGTAAAAGAATTTTATCAGGCGCAATAATTTTCTTTAAATTGAATTTCATTTCTGTAACCTTGTCACTTGATGACACTACCAAATTCAAAGTATTTTCTTTGACATCCCGACTAGTAACCAAATTAACATCCTAATTCAACAAGCTTCTGACTTTTCGAAATAATTGATAAGTCTGTTAAGATGAAGCCTGCTTGTCTTGGTTGTATTTTCCATACATGTCGGCTCTAGTTTGAAACTTACCAACATCTCCTGCTTACTTGGCCTCTTGGAATGTATACTCTTGTATTTTAACCTCTGGTACTACGAATTCACTTTTTCCTTCATCCTCTGTAAGTAACAACAAATCTTTTTGTTCATCCAACTTAGGTCTTTTTACTTTTTCTTGATCTTCATCTCTAAGTCAATTGTATCCTGAAAACTCCTCTTTTCCCCAATAACCACAGTGCTCATTGTAGCTTCGACTCCTCATGTACATTCTGTCAATACCAACTCTCTTCCTTGGGGACTTGTAGTTTCTTCATCTTCACTTTCATATTGTGACCGATTTGCTTTCTCAGACATCCCTTCCACCTCTTGGTGATCAAAAGCCTTATTCTGATTATTCTGTCTCCTTTTTGAAATGACATGAAGGGGATTATAATCAATGGCCACTTCCTTTTTGAAATCCATTTCTTCTCATAATTTCTCTATGTACAAAATGGCATATTTATTCTTTACAGTAAATGGACCTACTGTAAAAGGATATTTGATATTGGTAGCTTTTTTGAAGAATAGAAAATGAGTGTCTTCTACAATCAATTTATGTCTAAGAAACTCAAGTGCGAAAAATCTTAATGTCAAAAATTCAAGTAACCTATATGGCTGATGTTTGAAACCATACAACCTAAGAACAGTGTGATATTTCAATAAAAACCAATCTCCCACAGCGAAATCGGTGCTCAACTGCATATGGGTCCTCTTCTTGGGTAATACTTTGGGTATTTTTCTTTGAAAATAATTCTATACATCTCTGATAGCATATAATTCAAATAATTAAACATATTATCTTCCATAGGACTTATACAAATTATTCTCGGAAAATGTAATTCTTCTTGACTGGAAAACATGACTATCTTCATCAGGTGTGATTGAAACCTAAAATGTCTTATGCTATGAAATTTCACCATCTGCAAGTGAATGCTTTCAGACAAAAACTCCTCAAACTTGAGACGTGGTGTCTGACTACTTTCAATTTCAGGTAAACCAGTACTCATTTTAAATAACAAACTCAACTAAAACTCAGTCACCCATGCGTCTGGGTCAAAACCTAAAAACAAAGCCAATAGGGAAAGAACAAGCTAAGTGTTCTCACTAAAGAAACCACTTATACTATGAAACGAGAACTCGACACAGTTCTCGTTTTTCTCTCTCCTAATTTTAGTAGCTATTTTTACCTCCGTTTCAAAAAGGGTTGATGCCAGTATCACACATTTTCATTTTGAGGCATTTTTTTGGGCCTTTGACACATCTTTATTGTAAAGTATTTTTAATTTCTATTTTCAAGTGTGTTTTTTAGAAATTTAACAAAAAACATACATTTAGAAGCTAGCTATAATGAAAAACACATACATTTTCGAAATTTATCTTTAAAATTTAATCATAAATAATATATTTTTATGGAAAAAATAGTAAACAAATCGAGAAAAAAAAAGACATTTAAACCCATTTTTAATAGATTTTTAGTCATTTTGTATAAAAATGATACTCTTTCACATTATTTTTCATAATATTTAACCACCTAACCAATTATTATTAAAATTTAAAAAGAAAATATTTAAAAAAATTACATTGCCCCCTTCTACCCTAACCCTATCCCTACCCCCCACAAACTATTACAAAAGTTTAAAAAATAATTATAATGCGTCCCTTCTACCCTAACCCCCTAACAAACTATTAGTAATTTTTTAAAAAAATTACATTTAAAAAAATAATTACATATCCTACCCTAACCCCTCAACCAACCATTAATAAACATTTAAAAAAACAAAGTACATTTCCTAATGCCCTAGCCCCCTACATTACCCCCTACCTTAGCCCCCCGAAAATTACATTCCCTAATGCCCTACCCACTACCCCATTACCCCTCACACATCGTTTTAATTAAAAACAATTTAAAACCTATCTTAAAAAAATTAAAAAATAAAAATAAAAACCTAAACTTAAATAATAAAAAATAAAACCTAAACTTTACCAAAAAAAAAAAAAAAAAAAAAAAAAAACAAACTCGACTTTACAAATTAAAAAAAAAAGACTTTACAAAAAATAAATTAAAAAACAAATTTAAAATTTAAAAAAAAACTTTACAAAAAAAATTAAAAATTAAAAAGAAAACTTTACAAAAAAAAATAAAAATTAAAAAGAAAACTAAACTTTACAAAAAAAATCAAAATCAAAATCAAAATTAAACAAAACCAAACTTTAAAAAAAATTTAAAAATTAAACAAAACAAAAATTAAAAATAAAAATAAAAATACAAACAAAAAAAACAAAGATCGCACCCAAAGAGGTGGGCGGATGCTGGCTCCGCTCCCTTGGGTGCCCAAAGGGCCGCCCCACGGGGGCAGCTCAATGCCCGGCATCGAGCTGCCCCGTGGGGCGGCCCTTTGGGCGCCCAAACACATTATAAAAAAAAATTAAAGATTAAAAAAAAAACATTACAAAAAATAAATTAAAAATAAAAAAAACACTTTACAAAAAAAAATTAAAAATTAAAATAAAAAACAAAACTTAAAAAAAATCAAAATCAAAATGGGCGGGGAGCATCCGCCCCCTTGGGCGCCCAAAGGGCCGCCCCACGGGCGGCAGCTCGATGCCCACAGGCGGCCCTTTGGGCGCCCCTCGAGCGGACCCTTGGGCGCCCAAAGGGCCGCCCCACGGGCGGCAGCTCGATGCCCACGGGCGGCCCTTTGGGCGCCCATCGAGCGGAGCTCCGCTCGAGGGGCGCCCAAAGGGCCGCCCCACGGGCGGCAGCTCGATGCCCGACATCGAGCTGCAGCTCGATGCCCACGGGCGGCCCTTTGGGCGCCCATCGAGCGGAGCTCCGCTCGATGGGCGCCCAAAGGGCCGCCCCACGGGCGGCAGCTCGATGCCCGACATCGAGCTGCAGCCCGTGGGGCGGCCCTTTGGGCGCCCATTGAGCTGAGCTCCGCCCCCTTGGGCGCCCAAAGGGCCGCCCCACGGGCGGCAGCTCGATGTCGGGCATCGAGCGGGCGGCCCTTTGGGCGCCCAAGGGGGCGGATGCTCCCTGCCATTTTGATTTTTTTTTTTAAGTTTGGTTTTTTATTTTAATTTTTAATTTTTTTTGTAAAGTGGTTTTTTTAATTTATTTTTTGTAGAGTTTTTTTTTTTAATTTTTAATTTTTTTTTGTAACTTGTTTTTTTTAATTTTTAATTTTTTTTTTGTAAAGTTTTTTTTTTTAATTTTTAATTTGTTTTTTTTGTAAAGTCTAGATTTTTTTTGTTATTTTTTTTTTGTAAAATTTAGGTTTTATTTTTCATTTTTTAAGTTTAGGTTTTTATTTTAATTGTTTAAGTTTTTGAAGTTGGGTTTTAATTTTTTTTAGTTAAAACAATGTGTGAGGGGCAATGGGGTAACATTTGGGGGTTAACGTAGTGGGTAGGGCATTAGGAAATGTAATTTTTGGGCGGTTAAGGTAGGGGGTAATGTAGGGGGCTAGGGAATTAGAAAATGTACTTTGTTTTTTAAAATCTAATTTTTTCAAACATTTATTAATGGTTCGTTGGGGGGTTAGGATTAGATATGTAATTTTTTTTTAAATGTAAATTTTAAAAAAAATTATTAATATGGGGCAAATGAGACAACCCTGACCATTTAAGGTAGGAGGGGTGCATTATAATTTTTTTTTAAACTTTTGTAATAGTTTGTTGGGGGTTAGGGTTAGGAATTTATTTGTTGAAAACAGAAAATTTCAATTTAGGGGTTGATTTTGAGGCTTTCGTAAACAACAGTATGAGATTTTTAAGCCATGGCTATATTTTTAACCCATAGAAAAAAAACATTGATACTAGTATCAACACTTTTCGATTTGGGGGTTGTTTTTGGTGTTTTTTATGAAAACATGATACTGGCATCAACACTTTTTGATTTGGGGGTTGTTTTCGGTGTTTTTTATGCAAAAATATGAGTTTGTATGGCTAGAGTTCTCGTTCTTAGTATATAGTTCTCGTTTCATAGTATAAGTGGTTAAGAGACTGACATCTATGGGATAGGGAGTATTGGTAATTTCCAAATCTGGTTTAAGGCAAGAAGTCATGAAAAGTTGCTTAGTCTTAGGGGATGACTGGTGATATAGGTCAATAATTGACTTCTCGGAAAATATTTATGGTTCAAGAAATTGGGACGCGGGAACTTCTAGGGCATCTCTTATAAGTGAGGGTTCTATTTGGCATACTATTCTGGTTTTTGGGGCGTTCATAACAGCTCATTCGGCTTCTGAATAATTGGATGTGCACCAGGACACAAACTCTGGGAACGAAACAATTTGGTCAAGGAAAAATGACACAAGCGACAACTGGTTAACTCTGTGTACATCTATACCTTCCTCTTGCAAACTCTTCAATTTAACTTTAGTCTTTGCAACTGATAACCTAATTGAAGTATCAAATATGTCCCTTATCCTCCAAAGCATCCCTAGCCTTAACACTGTATACATCCTGGACTGTTTCCATTTTAATCTCTTATAAAAAGCTTTAAAATATTATTAGCTTGGGTTACAAGACCTTACCTATCACTGTCAATCTTGGACTTTGTCCTGCTCTGTTGCTTTCTGGGATGCCTACTCGTCTAGAACCTTCTAGCTCTGACAGTGCAAAGAAAAATGTCAACTTTTTTCATGTTTCTTTGCTATATATAACCCATATTTCTTATCTTCCGTGCATCTTCATGGGCGCTCATTTTCCTCATCCGTTGATCTCATGTGCTGTAATCTTGATCGTTGGATTTCACCTACTTGTAACACTTCGGTAATATTCCTCACCGTCCAATCATTTCTCAATTTTCAAATCTCAACCATTAGATCTAATACAAAAAATATGGTTTCACAACTTCAAAAGTGGTTTCCAAAACCGCCTTTATCAGCTGCAGAATGTTCTAGTGCCTCCACTTGTTTAGAGGTTTTTCATCACACAACCGCTATCCTCTCTTATCCGTTGTGCAGTTTCATGATGTGGAACTCTTGGAACCATTGATATTTATCTATTAAAGCACCAACGATTGAACTTGCAATATATTTATCTTTCGACTTTTTCCTGCTGGTGAGCTCCCTTCCGTTATCCTTCAGGCACCTTTTGAACTCTTCTCCCTTGATTTATTTTCCTTGCAATCTAAGCCATGGATCTCCTGAGAGTTGCACTGTGATTAAGAATGTATCCCGGGCTGTCAGATCTTTTCATCAACAATCTCGACCATTGACTTCAACGCCATACCTTATGCCATGGTGGTTTCGCATTCCTTCAAAGTGGTTTCTCTATACTACTTCTCTCACTTGTGAAGTGTTGCAAGGTTGCCACCTGTCCGTCGGTTTTGTCTTTCGCAACCGCTTGCAACCTTTTTCCTCCGCGCACTTTGTTGATGTGAGATAAACTATGGACCATTGATTTCCTTCCCACACCAGATCAATGGTGTATTCTTGCGTGTTGGTTAATACTCTCATTTATTTGCTTTCAGACTATTGCTTTCTAACATTTCTTTTGCCTCCCATTTGCTTATTTTTGCAATTTTCTTTGAAATTTCCTTTTATTGCTTCTTTTGACACTTTTATCCATCATTTTGGTCAATTTTTAACCATATAATCATGAATCCAAAGACATTTGCAAGGCCTTCCTCCACTATATATCATCATTTGGAATGTGAAAACTAGGTGTTAACACTATGTTTGAATGTTAGGTTACATGCCTATTGTACAACATCTCCCCCATACTAGATTGTAGAAGCTCCTCTTGGCACAATAACATTATCAACCATAGTCAATTTTAGCCAACCATAGTCATAATTGGATGGCCATGGTCATTGTTAAGCCACAGATGTGGGCACATTCCCCCCTATATTATGGTGCATTACATTAGTTTTGATGTCGAATTTGGTCCATTAGTTGTAATTTTCATTAGTATGGTTTAATTTTTTATATCGGCTTGGTTCAGTTAGTTGGAATTGTACCTCTTAGTCTCATATATATAGGAAGGAGACCTTTTCATTTGGAGTATCTTGTCTTGTCTTGACTTGTGTACTTAGTACATTGTATAAGAAGGTTGACCTATTGAAGAATATTGTTATCCATCTATTGTCTTCGTTAAATTCATGGAGTACTATTTCTAATCTATTTGTACCTTTTCATTCTCTTTTTGGAAATTTGTTGCATAACATTTGGTATAAGAGCTCTTTCCTTGGGCTTGGGTGCTTCAAAATGAGTCATCTTGGCATATTCACTATAATTTTTTTCTACAAGGTGTCATATATATAGGATTGGAACCCATATAGGAAGAATGACGAAATATATTTGATATAAGTTTCAGATCTTGAGCCCTTACAAATTATGAGATATTTGCATTCGAAGTTAGGGTTTCTAACTAGTCCACAAACTAGTCTCAAACAGGTGTGTTCGGTAAAACGGTTATATATGGGGCAAGAGAAATCCAAATTGAGTGATACCTATTGAATTAGAAAGAAGACAGACCAAGGTAGTAGTGGTAGTAGTTTCAGATTCATATCTGAAATACTGGACATGTGTAAGTCCCTACAAGTTCTCTCTTATTAAAGGACTGAAAATAACAAGCGTCGAGAGATTTTCCATATATTTCTACTAACATATCAGAATTAGGTCATACCTATGGAATTGAAGAGAGGAGATATCAAGATGCCCTAGGAAGTATTTTTAGACTTAAAAGGTCCAAAATTCCAAATATATGTCAGTTTGAAGGTCGGCTAGAAACACGGTATTGAAATCAAAGTTGATAAAGGTACACCATTTTAAATTGGAATAAAATTTTTAGTATGAGGATCTATTAGAGGTGAACCCTAGGGTGTTCAAAATCCCCCCCAAAGGGTAGTGTAAAAAATAACACTCCACTCAAACCACTTGAGGATTCATCCCATATGTATGATGAAATGGAAGACGTATCTTTTTGAATGTCCAATATGGAGGAAAATATGAAAGGGTATGTGAAAATGACCGATTTACTTAATCTAGAGGAGAATTGGATGGTACATATGGACAAAAAAATAAAAAAACATTGATAATCGCATACAAAATTCAAAGGATACTCTCCCTACAAGTAATGATGTATTCCATGGTACTCTGTAGGACAAGGATAATAAGCATTCCCATAATGGTAGTTATCCAGGATGGTCACCAAGAAGTACCCAAATTCCCAATATTGACATGAGAAATTTTGATGGAAATCATCCAATAATATGGATATTCCAGATGGAGCAATTCTTCGATCTGCACCAAGTACCAACCTTGCAAAAGGTAACTATTGCATCATTATATTTAGATCCTAGTAAATTTGTATGGTACCAATGGCTTTGTGACCGAAAGAATGACTCTATTATATCTTGGTCTATATTCAAAGTGTTACACCTAAAATCTTACCATCATGGGATTCAATGTATACATCCCTAAAGTTTCATTAACTAAGTTATTGGCTTGGAAGAGATATAACCCATTTACACTAGGTTTTGAGAGGTCGTCGTAGGTTGCACTCATGCAACCTGAGATGTCGCATCTTGCTCTTTTGCAGGGTGCGACGATGTCAGTTAATGGACAAAACGAGCTCCTTCGTGTCCATTCTCGAAGCTAGCTGACATGGATCCCTATCCCTAACATGTGGGAGAGCTAGCACTCAGTTCCTAACCTCTTGGAAGGATCCCCTATCTCTCTCCTACCATATATCAACCTACCTTATCCATACCCTATCCACTTAGTCCTATATAAATGAAGCTCACTACCATTCCAAAGGGAGGAAGTCTATAGTGTCTACATGCTGGTGAAATCATCTTGGAGAGAGCTCTACTCATCCATTGAGAGACTTACACTTCCTTGGGAGGATATAGCATTGGCTTGGATGGAGAAGGATTGCTACGTTAAGCCTCGGTTGTAATCATTCTTTTCTATGTACTTTCCCTATATTTACAGTAATATAAATTCTTTCCGCCAATATTGTTGTGATTGATGATATTGTGTAGTTTAACTGCTTAATTGTTTACTTAGATATGTTATTGTTCGGATACTTTTACTTGTTTGCCTTGTTTTGTGCATCTTGACGATTCTTGCAACTTAGATTTGACGACCACAAGGCATGGAACAACATCCTGGAGAAAGGGCTACAAACTTAAGGTAAGACATCCGATAAATTGATCCTTAACTAGATCTAGGAAAGTGGTTTATAGACTGTACTATTTGTTCTAGACTCACATTGAGCTAGGGAGATCTGGCTCGCGTCCGCTCAAGTGGATTGTCCATCAAACACAAAGAAGAATTGATTGCACATTATGGGGATATTAATAGGAACACATTCTTAGCCAGTTAATAAATCTTAAGCAAAAAGGTCCAGTTACAGAGCACATGAAGCAGTTTCAGAAGCTAAGTCTTTGAGTGAAGAACATTTCAGAAGATAATTTGTTGGATATCTTCATTGGAAACTTTAAGGATAACATTTGAACATGAGGTGCGTCTCTTTGAACCACCATCCTTAGAGAATGCTATCATGGTGGAAAGGAAGGTTGAAATTAAAAATATGACGATGGCCACTAGAAATACCACCTCCAAAACATATAGAGAGAATAATGTTACTTCTTCTAACCCACCTCAAAGGTTGACACCTCAGCAACTAGATGAAATCATAGACAAAGAAATATTCTTTAATTGTGATAGCAAGTATAGTAATGGGCATAAGTGTGGTGAGAAGAAATTATTTGACATAAATTGTGAAGAGGAAGAACCAAAAGAAAAAGAACCATATCCAGATGAAGAAATATAAGATACTACTTCAGAAGAGATTACTCCTACCATATCCTGTCATGCATTGGATGGAATTAGCACTCCTAAAACTCTCAAGATCGAAGGATTTATCAAAAAGAAAAAGTTAATAGTGTTGATTGATTATGGTAGTACTCATAATTTCATTCACTATAAATTAGAAAAAGTTGGCAATTGCTTTGTATATCCAGAACTAGAGTTTCAAGTAATGATTGTAGATGGAGAAACTATCAATTGCTCAAGGAAAATCCATAATATCATTCTTACTATGGGGTAATATGTATTAAATAGTCCAATGATTGCTATTCCAATAGGTGGTGTTGAAGTTGTCCTAGGATTTCAATGGTTACAATCATTGGGAACTGTGGATTTTAATTTTCAAAATATTTTCATGAAACTTTTATGGGAAGGAAATGAATATGAGTTAAAAGGTATCAGAGGGAAACCAAGCAGGTGATCATCTCTAATGGTATGGAAAAATTGATGAAAAGGGGAAATCAAGTTGTAATTGCATAATTATGCTAGATGTTCAAACATCTAAGCCTCTTATTTCCTCGGATCCCCAAATGGTCATTAATAAGTATTCCAAGGTATTGAAGATATTCCAAAAGGTCTTCTACTTATTCGAGATTTTGATCATGTTATTCACTTAATTCCAGGAAGTGTTCCTCTTAACATCAAACCTTATAGATACCCCTTATGTCCATAAGAGTGAAATTGAGCATATGGTTGAAGAAATGTTAGACGATGGCATAATTAGGCTTAGCCAAAGTTCTTACTCTGCACCAGTGGTAATGGTTCACAAGCCGGATGGATCATAGTGTATGTGTCCAGATTATAGAGATCTCAATAAGATCACCATTAAAGATAAGTTTCCCATTCATGTCATTGATGAATTGTTAGATGAATTACATGGAGCAATTTTCTTCACAAAGTTGAATATATGTTCTAGGTATCATAAGATTAGAATGAACGATGAAGACATCCCAAAAACAACATTCAAAATTCATAAAGGTCATTATGAATTTCTAGTCATGCCATTTGGTCTCATGAATGTGCCTTCCACATTTCAAGGTTTGATTAATTCCATTTTCAAGCATTTTCTTAGAAAATTTGTGCTAGTATTCTTTAATGATATACTAATCTATAGCAAGTCTTGGGAAGAACATGTTCAACATGTTGAGAGGGTACTACAACTACTAAAGGAGAAACAACTATATGAAAAAACTTCCAAATGTTTCTTTGGGGTGAAGGAGGTAGAATATTTGGGTCATAATGTATCTCATGAAGGTGTGAAGGAAGACTCTAATAAAATTAAATCCATGATAGATTGATCGATTCCAAAAACCCTGAAGAATATTTGAGTATTCTTAGGTCTGACAGCGTACTACCGCAAGTTTGTTCGCAACTATGGAAGAATAGCAATTGTTAATTTTCGAGCATTAATTCAATATATTCTAGGATCTTTACTGAGAGAATAACATGTACAGTATATCAATGCATATCAATCATAGCAAGCATATCAATCATCACAAGATGCAAACATAAGAGACAATAGACACATAGCGTTTCTGTGGGGAAAACCCTAAGGTGAAAAACCCCACAACTTCCTCAGAGATAGATAGAGAAATAGTACAACCAAAGTACAACCCAAGTGCACAGACATAGACTCCTCCTAGCGACTGATTGTCCTCCTCACATGTGCACCACTTTCCGAGTGATGGATAAGTGAGTAATGAAGTGATCAAACAGAGAGATCTCGCTCTCTATTTATACTTGTTCTAAGCAGCCTAATAAACCTATGGGGCCAACTTGTCTAAATCATCCTAATAACCCCATCTTAACTTAATCAGAGCCGACCCCACACATGGTGGTCTAATAACCCGTCGGCAAGTTACGACACTTGTGACACTTGTCAATATAAATGACGACACTTTCGTATAGAGGAATAATACATCTCTATAGGAGTACAATAAAATACATAGATGAAATACATTCCGAAGTTACATATACATCAACACCGGCTCTTAACTAGGAAGGTATTTCTCGACACAGATCTGCTAACACAAGTCTTCTTCTCTGGATCATCATCAGTGAATCATCGTCCTTGAATCATCGTCATTGTCATTGCTGCTGCTATCTCAATCAATCTTTGATCTACTGGTCATAGGAAGTTCTATAGATCCAGTCATTTTTCATACTGGATGTAGGCCCATCACCTGTAGGTATTCATCACTAGCCATACTATGGAATACTCAGGACTGATTACGTGCCTCAACAAAACCTCGAAAGAGCATCCCAGGTATGATTACGAGCACACTGCTCAACCTATCGGATCTCCCAAGATCTTTTACATGTTGACCTTCACAAAACCTACTTAGAGCATCCCAAGATGTTACGAGCAAACTGATCTACCTATCTGGATCTCGATAGAGCATCCCAGGCTGTTATGATCACACTGCTTTACTTGTCCAGATTGTAAAGGATCTTTTCTATGTGAAAGTTTGCAAAACCTACTAAGAGAATCCCAGGATGTTACGAGCAAACCGCTCTACCTGTCTGGATCTCGATAGAGCATCCCAGGATGTTACGAGCACACCACTCTACCTGTCTGGATTTTAAAGGATCTTTTCAATGTGAAATTGTAGCAAAACCTACTCAGAGCATCCGAGGATGTTACGAGCACACTGCTCTACCTGTCTGGATCTCGATAGAGCATCCAAGGATGCTACGAGCACACCACTCTACCTGTCCATATTTTAAAGGACCTTTTCTATGCTACCTGCACAACCTGTCCACGGCCACAGAGTATCAAACCGATACTCACCATACATCATCCTGATGTACATCATCACATGATCAACCTGATCATCATCATAGCATCAACTTGATGTGTATCATCTGGAGCAACATCCTGAAGCTCGTCATCTGTGATCATCCTGATCATACGATGCATCCATCTGATGCATACATAGTATCTACCTGATACATATCATCATATATGATCAACCTGATCATACAAGTATCCACCTCATACATATACAAATACATGATCTACCTGATCATACAAGTATCCACCTGATACAAATACATGATCTACCTGATCATACAAGTATCCACCTGATACATATACAAATACACGATCTACCTGATCATACAAGTATCCACCTGATACATATACATATACAAATACATGATTCAACTGATCATATCCCGCATCCAACATGATGCATATACATATACATGATCCAACTGATCATAACAAGCATCCAACATGATGCATATACAAAGCAGTAACTGGAGCATCATCCTGACGCTCATCATCCAGTGCTTACATCCACAGTCATGGGAAGGATCCTCCTCTCACCATGCTTGGAATGGCTCCAGCAGATGTGTCCATCACTTCTTCCTCGAAGTGTCGTTGATCTGAAGAACACCAGGCCTCTCTCTGAAGTACTCAAACTTCACTCTGGCTAATCGTTTTGTCAACACATCTGCAACCTGCTCATACATCACAGCATACGGGAGCTTTACTGCTCCTCTCTGCACCATATCCTTGATATAGTGATATTTGATTGATATGTGCTTCGGCCTATCATGGAACACCGAGTTCTCAGACAGCTTCACACAACTCTGGTTGTCACAAAAGATACTAGTAGCCTCCATTGGGAGATCAAATAACTCAGACAGTAGCTTCTGGAGCCATACTGCCTCACAACTAGCAGAACATGTTGCAACATACACTGCCTCGGCTATACTCAGTGCTATGCAGGATTGCTTCCTGCTAAACCAAGAGATCACACCTGATCCCATACTGAAGCAGCACCCAGATGTGCTCTTCCTATCTACAGCACTGCCGGCCCAATCTGAATCAACATAACCCTGCAGGTTAAACTTTTGATTCGCATCATACTTGAGCCGAAAGTCAACTGTACCCTTCAGGTACCTGAGAATATGCTTTACAGCAACCAAGTGAACACCTATTGGATTCGTCAAGAACTGGCTCAATGTGTTCACCGCAAAGCAAATATCTGGTCTAGTGTTCCTTAGGTACATCAAGGATCCAATCATCTGACGATACATTGTGACATCAACAAGATCAGATGAAGCATCACACAAAAGCTTCAGGTTCGATGCCATAGGTGTGGCCATGGCCTTGCAGTCCATCATCTCGAACCTCTTCAGGATCTCTACTGCATACTTCCCTTGTCCAAGGAATATTCCATTTGCACTTTGTCACACCTCCATGCCTAGAAAATAGTGCATCATCCCCAAGTCCTTCATCTCGAACTCAGCATCAAGCTTCCTATTGGTATCTACAAACAAACTATCTTCTCCTGTAATAAACAGGTCATCCACATACAGAAGTAGTATCAATGGATTGCCTTCCTCAACCTTGTAGTAAAGGTTGGAATCTGCTTTACTCTTGGTAAAGCTTAAACTGGATAGAAAGCTATCCATCCTACCATCCAAGTCCTAGGGGCTTGTTTCAAGCCATACAAGGCTTTCTTTAGTCTGCACACATATGACTTCCTATCATGTGTCTCAAAACCAAGTGGCTGCTCCACATACACTTCCTCCTCGACTACACCATTGAAGAAAGCTATCTTGACATCCATCTGGTGTATCTTCCATTTCATCACTGCATCCAGGGAAAGTACTGATCTGATGGAAGTGTACCTGGCTACAAGAGAAAAAGTCTCTTCATAGTCTATTTCTGGGAGAAGCCACGAGCTACAAATCTTGCCTTGTATTTTTCTATGATAACATCTGCAGCATGCTCGATCTTGTAGATCCACTTGGAAGTCACAATTGAATTTCCTTCAGGTCTTGGGACTACATCCCAAACATCATTCTTCATGATCGACTGATACTCCTCGATCATGGAATCCTTCCATTCTTTCTTTTCCGTTGCTTCTTCATAATTGGAAGGTTCTTTGTTCATAATGTCACAGAGTAAAGCAACATAGCTGGTATGTGATTTGGTTCTCTTCTTTGCTTTGTGTTCTTCTTCTGGAGTGCCATACCTTTTTGCATCTTAAATGAGCTCTCTATCCCATGAAGGTTTCCTCTTGTGAGAGTCCTTCTCACGCGGTGGATCTACAGGTTCTTGCGGATCTTCAATTTCACGATCAACATTTGGAATTGCTTCAGTCATGGTAGTGTCTTGAAATTTGGTTTCCTTTGGTTCTTCATGATCTTCAACAGTTGCCTTTCTTGACTTGATGAAAGCTGATTTTTCATCAAATGTCACATCCCTGCTAACATCAATCTTCTTGAACCCTAGAAAGTATATTTTCTAAGCCTTCGAGCTTTCACTGTACCCCACAAAGATACCCTTCTTTCCTGAAGGATCTAGCTTTGTCCTCTTTTCCTTTGGGACATGTGTGTATACTGGACAACCAAATATCCTGAGATGGGTGACCTCAAGTTTCTTACCAGTGAAGACTTCTTCTGGTGTCTTGTTGTCCAATATCTTGTTAGGTGTTCTGTTCTGTACATAAACAGTTGTCCTAGCTACTTCTTCCCATAGATGCATAGGAAGATCTTGGTCATGCAGCATTTCCCGTGATACTTCCATGATTGTTTTATTCTTCGTTTCTGCAACTCCATTCTGTTGTGGATTGTAGGGAGCAGTTAACTCCCTCTTAATCCTTGAATCACTGCATAGCTTCTTGAAGTCACCTGAAGTGAATTCTCCGCCATTGTCTGATCTGAATGTCTTTATTTTCTTATCAGTTTGATTTTCCATCAAGACTTTGAATTCCTTGAACTTGTCAAACACTTCATCTTTGTTCTTCAAGAAATAAACCCAAGTCTTCCTAGAGAAGTCATCGATGAAAGAGACATAGTAAACATACCCACTCAGAGAACTAGATGACATCGGACTGCATACATCGGAGTGGATAATTTCCAAGATTTCTTTTGATTTTCTTTCACTGCTTGGAAATTCCTTCTTTATGTTTTTTCCTTTTGCACAGCCTTTGCAAACACCTTCATGCTTGGTCTTGATTTTAGGAAGACCTTCTATAGCTTTGCTTGCAATTGGTAGTGCTATGTAGTGCACATGTGCAAGCTTTCGATGCCAAAGTTCATTTGGCTCCATGGATTCATGTACCATGGCATGTTTAGGTTGTCCCTTCAATTTGTACAATCCTCCCTCTTGCTCTCCAATCACCACTGCATCATCAATAGTTTTACCCTTTGGCCACATTAGAACTTGGCCATCTACAAATGCAACCCTCATTCCTTTTTCATCCAATGCAAAGATGGAGAGTAGGTTCTTCTTGAGCCCAGGTACAAATAACACATCTTTCATCTTCAAGGACTCTCCAGATTCTAGGTTGTAGGAGGTTTCCCCACTTCCTTTGATATGGTATTGATAATCATCCCCAAGTTTCACTTTATGGGGTGATTCATGTTCAGACAGATTTACAAAAGATTATTTAAACCTAGTCATGTGTTTAGAAGCCCCACTGTCAATTAGCCAATCATTACAACCATGAGAAATAGTACCTATGAGGGATAAGATTAGAACATATTCATCTTCACTAGATGAGTTATCACTTTCTGCTCTAGCTTTCTTCCTGGGAGGTTCATCATCCTCAGCAGCATGAGCATGATATATTCTTTTGTTATTCTTCTTGTTCTTGTTGAAGTTGTTGTCTTTCTTCTTCTTGGGACAATTTGAAGCAAAGTGTCCCATTTCATTACATTCGTAACATCGAACATGGGATAGATCTTCCTTCTTGTGATGAGGGTGAGAATGTTTCTTGTTATGAGATTTCTCCCTCTTAAAATTGCTTCCCTTGGTGTGAGTTGTGAGAGCTTGATCTTCATTCCCCATCTTTTCTTCTCGTGCCACAAGCCTTGCTTCTTCTTATGAACATTCTTCCCGCAGTCTGCTGAAGGATACCAACTTCTTTCTTGCATAGATTCCTTGGATAAAGGAATCCCATGACCTAGGTAGGCCATTCAGTGTGGTCATGACAACTTCACCATTGTCCACAATTTCATCCACAGCTTCGAGTTGTTCCTTGATCTGGGAGACCCTAGAAAAATAAGATTGAATGGATTCTCCATTCTGAAGCTTTACCCTTTTCAATTGATTCCGCAGAGTCATCTTCCAATTTATGTTCTTCCCCTCAAATAGCTTGGATAGGAAATCAAACATCTCTTTGGGTGTCTTCAGAGATGACACACGGGGGATGAGATGGTCCTTAATAGAATCAACAATGATTCTCTTTTCCTTTACCAAGTTCTTCTTGTGGAGAGATTTAGCCTCTTCTTCCTTTGGGACAAGGACCTCAGAGTTGATGTAGGTGTCCAATTCATTTTCTTCCAGGATTAACCCAATCCTATACTTCCAGGCTTGGAAGTTATCAGCCCCTTCAAGCTTATCCTCAAGCTTGGTGTGGTGAGACATCTTAAAGAGTACTTCAAATGGAAATAGAAAAGATTTAGGTCTTACCACATGATTTGTTGAAAACTGGATCTGATCCCGGATTAGCGTTTGTCAGAGAAACCCTAAAAATTTAAAATGTGAAGTTCAACTTTCTAAAAGGATAGAAAGATGCACCTTAATGAGCTGATCGGCTTGGTATACTCAGAATTTGAAAACTGCAAAGTTTCACCCTTCAGAAATGCTTTTCAATCTCCCAGATTCACTAAGGAGGACCTTGAATTAGGGTTTGAGTTTCCCGGACATTTACCTAGCCAAAAATATCGATCCAAAGCTCTAAAATTTGATTTTTCCAAGGAGCTTCCCACTATGCCTTCGGATTTCAGAAATTACTATTTTTTAGGAAACCCTAATTTTTAGGGCCAAAACTTAAAGTGCTCAGAATTGAATTCTGATTGGACAGAAATATTCACCTTGCTGAGGAGAGTCAATCTATCATATTGCTTTTCCAAAATCTGTGGAGAGAAACCCAAAAACAAGAAGCCCTAGCTTCCGCAACTGCACAGTGTCTTCTTCTCAAGTTAGCTCTTATACCATGTTAATTTTTGAGCATTAATTCAATATACTCTAGGATCTTTACTAAGAGAATAACATGTACAGTATATCAATGCATATCAATCATAGCAAGCATATCAATCATCACAAGATGCAAACATAAGAGACAGTAGACACACAGAGTTTTTGTGGGGAAAACCCTAAGGTGAAAAACCCCACAACTTCCTCAGAGATAGATAGAGCAATAGTACAACCAAATTACAACCCAAGTAAACAGATATAGACTCCTCCTACCAGCTGCTCCTCCTCCTCACATGTGCGCCACTTTTCGAGTGATGGATAAGTGAGTAATGAAGTGATCAAATAGAGAGATCCTGCTCTCTATTTATACTTGTTCTGAGCAGCCTAATAAACCTATGAGGCCGACTTGTCTAACTCAGCCTAATAACCCCAGGTTAACTTAATCAGGGCCGAACCCACACATGGTGTTCTAATAACCCATCGGCAAGTTACGACACTTGCGACACTTGTCTATACAAATGATGACACTTTCGTATAGAGGAATAATACATCTCTATAGGAGTACAATAAAATACATAGATGAAATACATTTCGAAGTTACATATACATCAATAGTAATGCCTCTAACAACATTATTGAAGAAACATGCATTTTCTTGGACTACAATGGAAACTCAAGCTTTTGAACAACTTAAATAGGCAGTGTGAAAAGCTCCTATTTTGGCCACACCAGACTTCACAAAAACCTTTATTGTGGAATTTGATGCTTCAGGAAATGGCATTGGTGTTATTCTTATGAAAGAAGGACACCCACTTGCTTTCACAAGTCATCCAATCAAGGGAAATAACTTAAAGAAGCCCATTTATGAGAAGGAAATTTTGGAAATACTACATGCTCTTAAGAAATGACATCCTTACCAAATAGGTAGGCACTTCATGGTCAAAACAAATCATGATATTCTTAAATAATTCTTGGAACCAAGATGTTGGGATATGAATTTTAAATCATCTATCGAAAAGGGAAATAGAATGTGGTGGCAAATGTGCTCTCCAGAAAAAAGATAAAGATGTCGGGGCATTACTTTCTGCAATTTCCATTCTACAACTAGGTTGGGTAGTAGTAGCAAGGGAAGAATGGAAAAATGACCTATTTGTGTGGATGCTCATTCAAGAGATATAGAACGATCATAATGTATCAGATACTTTTGTGTGAAAAAATGGTTCACTATGGTATAGGGATCACTTATATTTATGCAAAAACACCCAACTCAAACAAAAGGTCCTTTCAGAATTACACACCTCTCCTCTAGGTGGGCATTCTAGATTATGGAAAACTCACCACAGGGTCAAGAAAGAATTTTCTTAGGAAGGTCTTAAATATGATGTTCAAAGGTTTGTGGTCGAATGTTTGGTTTTCCAACAAAATAAGGGTGAAACAATTAAGACCCCAGGACTTCTACAACCATTAGACATACCTTGCTAACGTTGTGAGAAAGTATCCATGGATTTTATCACAAGTCTACCCAAGTCATAAGGGAAGAATGTTATTATGGTGGTTGTTGATAGAATCATGAAGTATGCACATTTTTGTGCACTCTCTCACCCTTTTAATGCAAGTACAGTAGTTGCAGCCTTTATGGAAATTGTTCATAAGTTATTTGGAAATATGAAGATTATTGTAAGTGATAGAGATCCAATTTTCAGTAGAAAAATTTGGACTAAATTATTTTCTTGTTTGGGTACCCAATTGGCTCACAGTTCATCTTATCGCCCTCAACCCGATAGGAAAACTGAGATAGTGAACTAGTGTTTGGAAGGATACCTTCATGGCTTTGCATTTGATAAACAAATACAGTGGGTTAAATGGTTTTATTTGGCAGAATGGTGGTACAATACTTCCTTCCATACATCATAAAAAATGTCTCCATTTATGGCTCTTTATGGTTACCGACCTCCATCTATCACATCTCCCTTAAAAGGAAAATCTAAAGTCCAAGCCATGGAAGATCACATAGGGCACCAACAACAAGTTCTCTAGATACTTAAGGACAACTTGGCTATGTCAAAAAACATGATGAAACAATAAGTCGATCAACATCGCTATGAAAGGATTTTCGAAGAAGGGGATTGCGTATTTCTAAGGCTACAACCTTACAAGTAGATGTCTCTCAAGAAACTAAATAAGGACAATAAATTGAAACCAAGTATTGTGGTCCATATAAAGTGTTGCAGAAGATTGGTAGTATGGATTACAAATTGAAGCTCCCTTCATCCTCAAGAGTACATCTAGTTTTCCATGTTTCTTTGTTAAAGAAGGTAATAGGAGAAAAGATCTCAATTCAAGAAATCTTATTGGAGCTTGATGAAGAATGAAAATTCATATTGGAACCTACACAAATCAGTAAAACAAGGACCAAACCACTACGAAATCATGCTATTACAAACTACCTCATCAAATAGAAGAACTTACTAGTTGCAGATTCGACATGGGAAGATGATTCCTTCATATAGTGGCATCCATAACTAATCAAGAATTGAGGACAACACTTGTTTGAAGGGGAGGGAAGTGTTAAACCCTAAATGTGGGTACATTTCCCCTATATTATGGTGCATTACATTAGTTTTGATGTCGTATTCGGTCCATTAGTTGTAATTGTCATTAGTATGTAACTTATATTTGTTACGTCGGCTTGGGTCAGTTAGTTGGAATTGTACCTCTTAGTCTCCTATATATAGGAAGGAGACCTTTTCATTTCGAGTATATTATCTTGTCTTGTCTTGTGTACTTAGTACATTGTATAAGGAGGTTTCCCCCTCAAAGAGACTTATTATTCATATATTTTCTTCATTAAAGTCATGGAGTATACTTGCTAATCTATTTCTACTCTTTTCATACTCTTTTTGGAAATTTGTTGCATAACAGTCATACATGGACAATCATTGTTAATCATTCCCAAGCATTATGATGGAATTATCATTGTTAACCTTAGCTAACTGGAGTCAACCATACACAACCAAGATTTATTGAAGTCAACCACGGTTAACCAAAGTCAACCATATCCAACCATGGTTCACTAAAGTCAACCATGGCCAAATAATTAGTCATCAAAAAATAATTATGGTCAAACTTAGGTAACCATAAATTGACCTCAATCATGAACCATGCTCAATAATCGTAAGAAATGGTGAAGCTTAGGTAACATTAAACCATTGTTAAGTAAAGTCAACCATGGTTAAAAATAGTCACCTGTGGTTGACTATGGTAATACTTGGTGAACCATGGTAAAGTTTGTTAACCTTGAGAACTCATGGTAAGACCATATAGTCGATTTTGGTTAATCTTATTCAACTATAATTTAACCTCCATCATCAACCCTAGTATAAAATTGTCAAACATGGTCCAACTTAGCTAACCAAAGTTAGCCATAAAAATCATGGTTAACTAAATTCAGCGATAGTCGACCAACATTCACTACTGTCCACCATGGTAAAAAAATTGTCAACCATGATTGACTATGGTGAAACATAATCGACTTTGATCGACCATGTTGAAACCATTTAATCATGTTTGGTTAAGCATGTTCAAACTTAATCAATCATGTTTAAACTTGGTGAACCATTGTCAAACATAGAAAACCATAGTTAACCATGGTTCGTTAAAATCAATCTCTTAAGCCTTTGGTCTAACCATGGTCTATGATTGTCAACCATAATCAACCATAACAAAAATGGTCAATTACATTCAAACATGTCACACATAATCAAACATGTTGAATTATGATTCAAACATGTCACACATAATTAAGCATGGATATTAAACATTGTAACCTTAAATGATCCATATTTAACCAAAGCAAACCATAATGAAAATTTAAAAAACATGCTCAAACATGTTTAACTATAGTCTAATCATATTCAACATAGTCAACATTGATCACCCATGTTGAAACCATAGTCTTGTTTGGTTAATAAGGGCCAAACTTAATCTTGAATCAAATATGTTCAATGACATTCAAACGTGTGACACATAATCAAGCATGGAGAACCATGGTCAACTAAGATGATCAACTCAACTAAAGTAAATAGTGAAAAATTAAAAACCAAATTAAACCATACAAAACCAAGGTTCATTAATATCAACCATGGTTTACCAAAGTCAATTGTTTCCGACCATGCCGCAAAAATGTAAACATGGTTAACTAAAGTAAACCATGTCCAAACAATAGTCAACAATGATTAATTATGGTGAACCATATTCAACCATAGTTTAACCTTCATCATCAATCGTGCTCAACAATGACCAATCTTGGTTAATATTAACTAACCAACATCAACCTGCATAGTCAACTATCATTTGTCACCCATTGCCAACCATGGTCAACAATGGTGAAACATAGTCAACCCTAGCTAATCATAGTTAACTATGGTAAAAAAGATGAAGTCTTAACTAACCAAAGTCAACCATACATAACAAAAGTTTCTTGTAGTCAATCATTTTTAACCAAATTCAATTATAATCAACCATGGTGCACTAAAGTCAACCATGGCCAAATAATAAGCATAAATGATTAATTATGATCAAACCTAGTCAACCATGACTTCACCCCATCATCGATCATGGTCAATGATAGTCAAACATGGCTAAGCTTAGGATTAAAATCATCCATAGAAACCATGGTTAACTAAGTTGAATCAAAGTCAACAATGGTCAAACAATAGTCACCATGGTTGACTTTGGTCAAATTTAGTCATCCATGGTTGACTATGGTAAATATTTTCAACCTTGATCACCCATGGTCAAACTATAGTCACCTTTGGTTAATCTTAAGCGATCATAATTTGACTTCCATCATGAACCCTCATCAACAATGGTCAAACATGGTCCATCTTAGCTAATGAAATTCAACTATAAAACCTTTATTAACAAAATTCAACCATAGCCAACCATTGTTCACTACAATCCACCATGGTAAAAGAATAGTTAACCATGGTTAACTATGGTCAAACATAGTTGACTTTGATCATCCATGTTGAAATTGTAACCATGTTTGGTTAACCATGGTTAAACTTAATCAATCATGGTCAAGCCTAGTTAACCATTATCAAACATAGACAACTATAGTTAATTATGGTTGGCTAAAGTCAACCTCTTGAACCCTTTGTCTAACCATGGTTTATGATTTCCAACCATAATCAACCATAACAAACATGACCAATGGCATTCAAACATGTCACACATAATCAAACATGATCAATTAAAAACATCTCACACATAATTAAGCATGGATAAACATTTTCAACTTAAGTGATCCATAGTCAACTAAAGTAAACCATAGTGAAAATTTAAATATCATCGCCAAGCATGTTTAACTATAGTCTTATCATATTCAAGCATGCTCATCTCTGACAAAACATAATAAACCATAACAAACATGATTTATCATACATTATGATGACAAAAATTTACAAAAAATTGTAAACCATGGTCAACATCATTGGTCAACCATTGTCAAGCATGGTGAACCTTATCTAACCAAAGTCAACCATACTTAACCATAGTTTACTTTAAAGTCAACAATGCCTAACCAACATCAGTTATATTCAAACAATAATCAACCATATTAAACTTTGGTTTTCGACCACCATTTGTCACCCGAAACATAGTCAACGCTAGCTAACCGTAATCAACATTGGTTAAATATAGTAAATCATAGCTAACTAAAGTAAGTCTCACTGAACCAATGTTTGTTAAAGTCTCCCATGGTGAACCAAATTCAACCATAGCCAACCATGGTGCACTAAAGTCAACCATGGTTAACTAAAGTCAACAATTGGCAAACAATAGTCTTAATGATTAATTTTGATCAGTGATATTCAAACAATGTCACACTTATTCAAACATGGCTAGCTATGGTCACCTAAAGCACTCCATATTCAACCAAAATCAACCATAGTCAAAATATAAAAACCATGGTTAACCATGTTTAAATACAGTCCAACCATAGTGAAGCATGGTTATCCATGGTAAAACATAATAAACCATAACAAACATTATTTAAGTTTATCATGATCAACTATTACCAAACACAACTTAAGCATGGTCAATCACAATGAACAATGGTCAACTATTATTGGTCAACCATTGTAAATTATGGTCAGTGTTGGCTAAACATTGTCAATGTTATTTAACCAAAGTCAACCATGATTAACCATAAGCAACCACACTTTTAAAAGTAGTTAATATACTTGTTCTATTGTGCTAGTCTTATGATTTCTCTTATTCAAAGATTCTATGCTAATAGACGAAAATTGTTATCCAATGCACTGCAACATCGAATCAAAACATGGGCAATAAATTCTTCAAATTCTTGTCAAGGTAAGCATGACCATCTCTGGGACGAACGCTTGTCAAAAATCCAAATGACCGCAATCTCTGAAGGGGAAATCCCACGGCCCCATTCTAAATGCCTTACATTAAATCACCAATTCATATGGATGTTACAATTGGGCAAAGGCGAATGGACGAATGCCACAAAATTACCTTGCAAGACTGGAGCCTCATTGTCCTCGAGCTTTCTCCTACTCCTCCTCTCTAAGAGCCGGCGAAGGAAGAAACCTAGATGGCAGTTTAAAACCCCTACCCTATAAGACATGGCTGCAAGGATTAGAACAATCTTCACCCTACACCACTTTTTCCTCTCTAAGAACCAGCGAAGAAAGAAACCTCTCAGGAATTTTAAAAGCGCTACGATATAAGCCATAGCAGCACGGAGTAGAACAATTTGTACCCTGCAAAGAAAAGAGAAATACCGTAACTATATTAATATATGCACTGAATTTAAGCTCACTGGTTACATGAGATGACTGGCATCACAAAAACTAACTGGCATCACAAAAACTGAAATACCTGAAACTGAAGTCGAACCCCTTCGTTTTCCAATTGCAACCTTTACACAAAAATGTAGTTCAGAATATAAGGGACACGTTCTACAGATTCATATTTGAAATAAATTCCAGCATGTACAAGTACGTCAATCCACTGAACCGCAAGAAACGTTGGAATCTGGATCAAATTGCATGTATACCATTGAAACAAGGTATGAAGGAGGGCGCAGCCGATAGTGAACGGACCCAATGCCCAGAACCTCCTTATCTATTCATAAAACCAAATATCATATTTATACAAGAGGTTGATATTTGGAAAGATCAAGATCGAGACTTCTATAGATAATAATTTGATGGAGTGTGTGAGAGATCAAAATCTGGAAGGATCGAGCTTCATAAAGAAGCTATGAGACATTTACTACACACTGTACACATTCACGTGATCTCTAGGCTCGAGGAGTGATGTGGCGATTGGAATTAATTTCTAACACCCCCCCTTAATTTCAATAGCCACATTACAACACACAACTTACAAAAAAAATCATGGTCTGCTGGTCTAAAGTCTCAGCTAGGAAGCTTACATGTGGTCATAATATACTTCAAAAATTTCTTTAATGTTGTTGTTGGTTCATGAATCTTCATCATCAGATTGCTCTCATGTCTTAGAGAGTCTTATGGAAGCTCTGCTACTGCAGAGGCCTTCTCAATTGCATGATGAAGATGTTAAAATTCAATATGCCAAGACAGAAAATAGTAGCATTACATTCTATTTCACAATAATAGCATATACAGGATCACTGAAGAAACAACAAGAATAGCATAAACACAAGAGACACAGATTTATCCTGGGAAACCCTCATGGGGTAGAAAACCCAGCAAAGCTTTCCTCAATAAGATGATAAACCAAAATACAAGATGTACTCCCTCCTTCTAATCCTCCTTAGCAAATCTCCCAGACAAGTGCTCATCTTTTCAAGTGTGTGAGTGTATCAAATGAGGAACACACCTTCTCTATTTATACACTACTTTGACATATATTTTACACAAGTACATGTAGGCTCGTATTTAACCATTAGGTTAAATACCTTATTATAACTAACTGGGCCGACCCCCACATGGTGGGTCTAATAACCCTAGTTGCCACAACTCCTCAGAGGAATAAACATCTTCGGATACATAATAGAATCACCTCGGAGGGATGGAACATATTCGGAACAAATAATGTACAAATATAATATTCTTAGAAGTTACAATATTCAACACTCCCCCTTAACGAGAAGGATATTATAACAACATCTACAGAAGCAAGGATTCATTGACTACATCATCTATATATCATCGAAAGCTTTCTTTAATTCATCATCATCAGTAACTCAACTAGTTACTGGAACATCAACATCATCAGAGTTGATATTACTCGATCATCAGCATCGTCATCATCATCATCATCACACGATCACACGATCATCAGCATTGTCATCACACGATCATCAGCATCGTCATCACACGATCATCAGCATCGTCATCACACGATCAGCAGCATCGTCATCATACGATCAGCATCGTCATCATACGATCAGCATCGTCATCATACGATTAGCATCGTCATCACACGATCAACAACATCGTCATCATACGATCAACATCGTCATCACACGATCGGCAGCATCGTCATCACACGATCAGCATCGTCATCATGTGATCAGCATCGTCATCACACGATCAACAGCATCGTCATCACACAATCATCATCGTCATCATACGATCAGCATACACGATCGACAGCATCGTCATCACACGATCATATTATAGGATGATCAATCCTGCTCTCTTTAGGACATAGGTCCATGGATGATGCAATCCAGATCAAGTTCCAGGATGATCAATCCTTATCTCTTTAAGACAAGTCTCATGTCTAGGGATGATCCAATCCCAACCACAGTGCCAGTCCTTTTTCATATTGGATGTGACCTAGATCAGATCTAGGATTTACCACCACAGAGCCAGTCCTTTTTCATACTGGATGTGTCACATCTACAGAGTCAGCCCTGTTTCATGCTGGATGTATCACATCTATAGAGCCAACCCTGTTTCATGCTGGATGTATCACATCTACAGAGCCAGCCCTGTTTCATGCTGGATGTATCATATCTACAGAGCCAGCCCTGTTTCATGCTAGATGTATCACATCTACAGAGCCAACCCTGTTTCATGCTGGATGTATCACATCTACAGAGCCAACCCTGTTTCATGCTGGATGTATCACATCTACAGAGCCAGCCCTGTTTCATGCTGGATGTATCACATCTACAGAGCCAGCCCTGTTTCATGCTGGATGTATCACATCTACAGAGCCAACCTTGTTTCATGCTGGATGTATCATATCTACAGAGACAGCCCTGTTTCATGCTGGATGTATCATATCGACAGAGCCAGCCCTGTTTCATGCTGGATGTATCATATATATAGAGCCAGCCCTGTTTCATGCTGGATGTATCACATCTACAGAGCCAGCCCTGTTTCATGCTGGATGTAACCTAGAACAATTCTAGGATTTGTCATGTACATTTTGAACCGAGGTCCAGGGATGATCCAGTCCTATCATGTACCTTTTGAACCGAAGTCCAGGGACGATCCAGTCCTATCATGTACCTTTTGAACCAAAGTCCAGGGACGATCCAGTCCTATCATGTACCTTTTGAACCGAAGTCCAGGGACGATCTAGTCCTATCATTCAATTCTCGGAGACCTCATGTCTACGGCTCAATTCAAAGGACCATAGTCTGAGGACGATCCAATCCCCTTACCTGTTCATTTAGGATTTAGTTCTCGGAGACATCATGTCTACGGCTCAATTCAAAGGACTAAAGTCCGAGGATGATCCAATCCCCTTACCTGTTCATTCAGGATTTTGTTCTCGGAGACATACGTCTATGGCTCTCTTTAGGACTGAATTCCAGGGATGATCCAATCCCCTCAAGTCCACCAAGGACTTCATTCTCGAAGACATACGTCTACGGATCTCTTTAGGGCTGAAGTCTAGGGATGATCCAATCCCCTCAAGTCCACCAAGGACTTCATTCTCGAAGACATACGTCTACGGCTCTCTTTAGGACTGAAGTCCAGGGATGATCCAATCCCCTCAAGTCCACCAAGGACTTCATTCTCGAAGACATACGTCTACGGCTCTCTTTAGGACTGAAGTCCAGGGATAATCCAATCCCCTCAAGTCCACCAAGGACTTCATTCTCGAAGACATACGTCCACGGATCTCTTTAGGACTGAAGTCCAGGGATGATCCAATCCCCTCAAGTCCACCAAGGACTTCATTCTCGAAGACATACGTCTACGACTCTCTTTAGGACTGAAGTCCAGGGATGATCCAATCCCCTCAAGTCCACCAAGGACTTCATTCTCGAAGACATACGTCTACGGCTCTCTTTAGGACTAAAGTTCAGGGATGATCCAATCCCCTCAAGTCCACCAAGGACTTCATTCTCAAAGACATACGTCTACAGCTCTCTTTAGGACTGAAGTCCAGGGATGATCCAATCCCCTCAAGTCCACCAAGGACTTCATTCTCAAAAACATACGTCTACGGCTCTCTTTAGGACTGAAGTCCAGGGATGATCCAATCCCCTCAAGTCCACCAAGGACTTCATTCTCGAAGAAATACGTCTACGGCTCTCTTTAGAACTGAAGTCTAGGGATGATCCAATCCCCTCAAGTCCACCAAGGACTTCATTCTCGAAGACATATGTCTACGGCTCTTCTTTCGGATTGAAGTCCAGGGATGATCCAATCACCTCACATGTTTACCAAGAACTTCATCAAAACATGTGTCAGTCATGTATCCTCATCATCAAAACATGCATAACATCTATCATCAAAAGCATGTATACATCTATCATCAAAAGAAAAAATATAAGATTCCTAAATCTAAATAATTCTAAGTAACTAGGTGCAGTAAATAGGTAACCTCATCATTGATGAGACAGACTTGTTATCAGATACTATGCTACTCCCCCTTTCGAGGAGGGTCCTTCTGGACTATACCAAGCTTGTCTCGGAAGTATTCAAACTTTACTCGAGATAGAGGTTTAGTCAAGATATTAGCAATCTGATCCTCAGTGCTTATATACTTGAGCTTGATAGCTCCTCTGTGCACCATATCTCGTATATAGAAGTATCAGATCTCCATGTGTTTTTGACTTATTGTGGAATACAAGATTTTCTATCTTGATGCAGTTTTGAATGTCACACATAATCATAGTGGAATTCATTTCTAAGTCAAACACTCCATATAATAGCTTCTGAAGCCACACTGCTTCACAGCTGGCAGAGCAGACAACTATATATATATTCTGCTTCAGCAGTACTGAGATCCACACTAGAATGTTCCTTGGTAAACCATGAGATCATGGCAGATTCAAGACTATAATATCCACCTGATGTACTCTTTCTGTCTGAGGCACTTCCTACCCAATCAGAATCTGAGTAACCATGTAAACGGAGTTCATGACCTCCAAGATAATATAGACCAAAATCTAATGTACCTTTTAGGTACCTCACTACATGCTTTGTAGTTATTAAGTGAACCTTTCTAGGTTCTACTAAATACTGACTTAGGGTATTTACAACAAAGCATATATCTGGCCTAGAATTTGTTAAATACATCAATGACCCAATGATTTGTCTATATAGGGTCAAGTCCACTAAATACGATGAGTTATTAACTAATAACTTCAAGTTGGAGTCCATGGGAGTGGCCATGGATTTATACTCCAACATATCAAATCTTTTTAGAAACTTCATAGCATACTTACCTTGATTTAAAAGATTCCTTTTGGATCTTGCCATACTTCTAGACCTAAGAAGTAGTGCATTAATCCAAGATCTTTCATTTTCATTTCTGCAGCCATTTTCATGACCTGTTTCTCATTCCTTGTCAGAAAGAGATCATCGTCATACAATAATGGTATGATAGGTTCATCATCCACAACCTTAAGGTAAAGGTTAGGAACAACTTTACTTCTGGTAAATCCCAAGCTTTGTCATGAAGCTGTCAACTGTCCATTATTCACACTCTGCATTGAATGATCTTCTGCATATCTATCTGTGCCATCTCTCGTCAGATGGGTCTACTAATATGAGCCTCAAAATCATTCGAACTCTGTGGTGAGTTCCTTCTTACATCCATGTCATATGTGTATAGAAGCCATATTCAACCTTGTAGCAAAGGTTGAGATCCACATCACCCATGATGATCATTAAGCTCATCAATTGACTACCGATCCTGGGTACCCACACAGAACCTGATTCACACTTCTTCTTTAATTACATCATTAAGAGAATGGTCTTATCTATTCCCTTGGAGCAAAACATCTCATCATGATTATCTTCCTCTTTCTAAGAGAATCTCTTAACCACAAGCTTTCTATAGTGTGTTTGATTTGTAAATCTTTTGTTGAACATCCATCGCTTGTTCAGAGTTCATCATTCATCATGATCTTTCCTACAAATCAAAATTAAGTACATGATTAGTAATGCTTCATAATCATCAAATCATGATAACCTATTATGCATACAGATATCATTTACTATTTCTAATAACAACTCAAATACTTATCTTTTATGTTTGTGTGGTTGCCTCCCGCTTGATCTTCTGTATGTCTTCTAAACTTCTATTCATTCTGTACCACTGTGCATGCTCAAGTGTACACTAGTGTCATCCTCATGATCTCATACACAAACATACATTCATTAGTATATTCTCAATATTATAAAAAACATTCTAATTCTAAATAATCTTGAATATGTATAGTCATGATCATTAGTATTCAGGGTTTCAAGGAAGTCTTCTTTTACTCATGCATATTCTTGTTTGATCTAGTTAGTTAAATAATCAACCAAGATAAGAGACATAATATGCATAAACCCTTGATTACTAACCAATCATACCAAGTATACTTACACAAGGTAAGATTCTAACATGACATAGGAAAACATACCTGGATTAGTATACCTGCTTAGTTATGTACAACATACCTAAACAATCTCTTCAATGATTTAGAGATCCTAAGCTAGAACTTGCATGTCTCGTAGGTTAAACATAATATAACAAAGTCATACATACCTCGTGAGTCTTTGTCTTCATGTTTTCATGGTCATGGAACTTGATTTGTCTTTTGTAATGTACCTGAACCTCCTTAAGTCATACCTGTCGAGACTTTTTGCAGTCTTCTTATGTAAGGCCTTAGCCTCAACTCCCCCTGAAACTTGATCTGGAGCTTGATTAGGGTTTGCTAAAGAAACCCTAAAAATTCAATCCTTGACTTTCATACTTCTGAATGGATGGAAGAATGTGTCTTGCTGAGCTGATCAACCTAGCATTCTTCAATTTTGAAATCTCCAAAATTTGACCCCTCAAAATTGCCTTCGAAACTTCTGGATCTTCTAGACAGGAACCCGAACTAGGGTTTGATGAAGCCCACCCTTCTGTCCAATCAAAAGGTTCAATCCAAGGCTCTAAACTCTTATTTTTCTGAGGAGCTTCCAGCCGTGGTTACAGACTTCAAAAAATTCCAACTTTCTCCGAAACCCTAAATTCCGGAAGCCATGAATAAAGGTGCTAAAAATAATTCTGTTTTGACAGAAATATGCACCTGATTGCTTCTGCTATAACTCTGAAATTTTTGCTCCACAGGGTTTGAAAACCTTTTCTGTAGTAGCCTGACCTGTCGTCTTTCCATCCTGACAGGTCTGACCTCAATTGGATTTTCTGAGAGAGAGTTATGCCAAGTGTCGCAACATGACCTGTTTATGGGATAAAACAGGAGAGCGAACTTGTACGGAGTTCCACGTGTCACTGTTTGATCTTCGGCCTCAGAAAATTTTTCCTGAGATAGCTCGCCCTGTTATATTTCCATCCTGATAGGTCTGACCTCAATTGGACTCTCTGAGAGAGAGTTATGCCAAGTGTCGCAACGTGACCTGTTTATGGGATAAAACAGGATAGCGAACTTGTACGACATTCCACGTGTCACTGGTTCACCTTCGGCCTCTGAAAAAGTTTCCTGAGATAGTACAGTCTGTGTACTACCTGTCAATTTTTTTGAAATTTCATTTGGAACTTCCTATCCCAATTTATGACCTTTTTTCCAAGGTCACCTGATTTTGACTGAGATCTAGAAGAGGCAGAAACCCTAACTTGTACTGATCATAACTCATAAAGTACAATGAATCTGAGGGTGCCCTTTGGACACAAGGTACCTGGGGATGTTATCTTCGACCTGTAAGCTTTTCAGACCTTGAACCTTCGCAGAAATGGATTTATAGTGAAAGTTCCACGATGACTGGTTTTTTCTATGTAAAACCCTAACCTTCAAATTGTCGGAAGTAAAGCAAGTGTCGTAAGTGCCATACCTTGTCTTCCTTCAGGTTAGCTCTGATACCATGTTAAAATTCAATATGCTAAGACAGAAAATAGCAGCATTACATTCTATTTCACAATAATAGCATATACAGGATCACTGAAGAAACAACAAGCATAGCATAAACCCAAGAGACACAGATTTATCCTGGGAAACCCTCATGGGGTAGAAAACCCAACAAAGCTTTACTCAATAAGATGATAAACCAAAATACAAGATGTGCTCCCTCCTTCTAATCCTCCTTAGCAAATCTCCGAGACAAGTGCTCCTCTTTTCAAGTGTGTGAGTGTATCAAATGAGGAACACACCTTCTCTATTTATACACTACTTTGACATATATTTTACACAAGTACATGTAGGCTCGTATTTAACCATTAGGTTAAATACCTTATTATAACTGACTGGGCCGACCCCCACATGGTGGGTCTAATAACCCTAGTTTCCACAACTCCTCGGAGGAATAAACATCTCCGGATACATAATAGAATCACCTCGGAGGGATGGAACATCTCCGGAATAAATAATGTACAAATATAATATTCTTAGAAGTTACAATATTCAACAGAAGACTTAAAGGCTCACTCTACGCTCTTCCTTCCCCGCAGGTGGAAGACTTCAGCAAACCACACATCAATGGCGGAGGATCACACAAAGATATAGAAGATCACAAGGCTACAGCCTTCAACATTTAGTCTTCAGGAACATTGATTGTTCAACATTCAGCAGCAAACATTAGCATCGAATTCATCCAAGAGTGGCTTCAACCAACATCATCGTTTCAAAAACAACATTAGTACAACAAAAAACCATACAAAAATTCTTCAAAACATTTTCTTCATTGATAGCACCAAGTAATTTTTTTTATTTTCCAACGGTGCAAAAGTTTGAACCAATGATGTGTTAGAGTCTTCATGAATTTCATCTTGACTTTCTTCTTCTTGTTTATGCTACATGGCAACTTCAATATTGTAGCTCTTGCAGCTCTAAGTGTGCAATCAAAACCTGTACAAACACTGAGAACTAAAACTTTAAATAAAGCAGGATTTTCTTCATTTCTCTGCTCTCTGGCAGCTTGCACTGTTGTACTTGCAACCTCCTTGGTTGCATTCTCTTCAACTGCTACAGGGGATTCAATAAGCATGGGATTTTCCAGCCATTCCTCAACAAATCTCAACTCAGCTTCTTCATCAATTGCAGCAGCAGTTGGAATTTCATTCACCCGATCTTCATGTCCAAACAGATTAACACTGCGAGTAAGCAAACTATTTATCAACTTTATTTCCATCTCGAGTACAATTCACTCCTCTGGAGTAAAGTTCTCTTCATCATACTTTGGTTCAATCTCAATTCCATCTTCACATTGTACTGCAGTGTCAATAGAGTTGCTGCTCTCAACATATGTAGGGTTTTCACCACTGCATTCCTTCTCATAGAGTTTGGATGCCAAACTCGTATCCATATGTTCCATTTTAAAACTTCCAGTCTTTCAGAACAATCTCCTTGAGATTCACACACATAGCCATAGGTGTCAATTACAAAGCTTTTGCTCAACTTCAGGCTAGGGCCTTCACAAATTTCATCTGCGGCTTCACACACAAGAAATGAGCCACTCAACTCACTTGAGGAGATCTGGCAACTACTCACGGGATAAACAACAACTCGACCATTAAATGGGAGCTCAGGCCTTCTTGCTCAACAAGTACACTATGGGAGCAATAAATTTTGCAATAGAAACATAAACATAAATTTCTTCTTACTTTTGCCAGGGCTCGGGTTTCCTATCCACCAGAGATAGAGTTCAACCAGCGGGCAACTGGGCTTCAGGCATAAATTGACTTCTTCCACGGGCTATGGCCCTTCAAATTTTCCATACGGGCTGCACACAACTACCAACAAAACTGCTGCCACACTCTTTTGCACAGGAAGTGATTTGATATATTTCCTCCACGCAGTCTTGAAGATAGGACAATGACTAGACTACTATCTTCCCAGACTATGTTCATGAGAACTTGAACCCTGAACCTCGTACAACTCAAGACTTCAGCTTGCAACACTCAGTTTAATTCCTTGAATGCTCCTCTAGAGAGACCTTTCCAATGGACTGTTGTCCAAGACTCAAACGAAACCTGAGGTTTCTGGGCCTGTAACTACTACAAACTTCGACTCAAACAGACCACAAACGTCCAGGTCGCAAAAAACCAGCAAAGAAGAAAACAAAATCCAACTCGGTTTTCTGAAAACTGAAAAACAAACAGGCAGTGGGGGACACTTGTGCTCAACTGCGCTCTCATAAAGAACCACTTCTATAGTAGCCTTGCTCAAGGAGATTTGATTTACCACAGCATTGTCCAGACTTGGCTCAACGCACAACAACTCTCCTAGATGACTGGTAGGGAGTTTCTCTGCCACAACGTTGGCTCACAGGATCATAGAAGCCATATGCTCTGATACCAATTGAAGAAGGGTGCAGCTGATAGTGAACGGGCCCAATGCCCAGAACCTCATCTATTCATAAAACTAAATATTACATTTATACAAAAGGTTGATATCAGATCGAGACTTCTATAGATAATAATTTGATGGAGTGTATCAGAGATCAAAATTTAGAAGGATCAAACTTCATATAAAAGTTATCAAACATTTACTACACCATATACACATTCACATGATCTCTGGGCTCAAGGAGTGATGTGGCGGTTGAAATTAATTTCCAACGAAGTATTACGAAAACTTAAGGGTACATGTACACTTCAATCTGCAATACCCTTCAAAGTTCAAACGATAAAGGTGTGGCACCTGATTGGCAGATTCCATACGATAACGGAGAAACTAGAAGACGCCGTTGAGTTACTGGAACGAGAGGATGGGGAGGATGGTTTGCCGGATTCGAAAAAGTGGAGCCAGGAAAGCGCCAAATCATTGGCCTTTAGCCTAAGGCAGCCTACGCTGTTTCTTGCAGTTGGCGGCATGTACTAATAACTCTGCAAGAAGAGCTACAAGACACGTCAAGGAGCATGGATAAACATATCCCCATGAAATCCCTTAGACTGGCTTAAACGTAACACCCTAAATGAAAGCCCTGAAACATGTCCATGGTAATGTTTATGAGATATGAAGTTCAATATATGGTGCTTATTACTTGTGAAATTAGAATTAATGGCTGAATATATCCTTCAAACTGCAGTGGGAAATGGAGCCAGTAAACCCAGAAAGTTTGGGCAGTCTTAATCCGAAGGCATGATTGCAGAGACGATATTGACAAGTCACGGACGGATATTCAAATTCATAGAGTACGTCTAGAAAGTACTCATCACTGAAAGTCTGAAACTACTATGTTGGGTAACATACATGGATCGAGTTTTAGCGTTTTCAGGGATTGAATATTTTATATATACACAACAAAACATAATTCTATTGATTCCCAAATATACAAATTACAAATGGCTGGCAGCCGGGCACATAACATCCCGCTATAAAGCATTTATCATGTATATATTTAAAGGCGGACGGCTTGTTTTCTCTTTATTATATAAACAGAAATATCCTTTATAAGCGTTCACACCTCCCAAAACGTTATGAACTGTTAAATTTACAGTGGCTGAAACTAAAGCTTGCGCGTCGGAGGCTGCCATTCGAGTCTTACTTCCAAGAGACCAGATTTAACGCCACTGAGCTTCAAGGACACGTCCTGAACTATTCGACCATCGTTACGCTGGATGATCCAACTATCTTTAGCCAGGTAACCATCACTAGTTGGAGCCACTACTTTCTTTCCGGTAGCCATGGGATACGATTCTTGAAGAAGAGGCTCTAGATCAATTTGAGCTTCTCCCAGGAAGTCCTTCCTTTTGAATTTGGGGAATCTATCCTCATCCAACACTTCCTGCAAAATCCAAAGCATGACTCGTTCATATCATCACAACGGAACGGGTAAAATTTTCTTGAGAAAGAGTTAGAGTTAGATTTAAAGAGGATACCAGAGTAAGTAAGCAGTGATGACGATATGAAACATTAGTGAACTTAAGCTCTTGATCATTGGACCAATCTGGATTAAGGGTCTTTTTCTTCACAGCCGTCTTTTTTGTCTGATAATTAACATAACAGAAAGAGGAAGACAAACTTGCTGTTAGAGGTATTAACTGGTACGAAAGCGAAAATCCTCGTCTACTACAGAAAGTTATAACAGAACATTGTGTGACTCTGTGAGTTAAAACAGAACATTGTGTGTGGAAGCTGAATCTAAATCAACCACTGACTTTGCTCATGGCATCGCCGGTAACTCGATCCTACAATCGAGGTCGCCACTAGCTGATATAACTAATACTCGTGATGCTAAGATGAAAAATGGATAGGTTAAGAGATTACGGACTTGTTTGCCCAACTGGACGACAACGTAAGGATCACTACTCATTACGAAGTGATCTCCAATCACTAAGCTCGTCCCCTTCAACACCCGCACATACAGTTCCCCCATCTCCGTTCTGCAGAACACAAAACACAAAAGATAAGAAGTGAAAGCGCTCTGACTGCACAGCCTCTACTAAGTCTCTAACAAGTGACTGTTATATAATGGGTACTTTTGCAGTCTTCATTTGAAAAGACAAAAAAACAGAAAGAATATATGGAGTGATGGAATAAATGTGAATCCAGTTCAGGAGTACTGTTGTCAAAGAAAGAGAAATGGAATCAAACTTCCACAAAAACAGAAAGAATATATGGACTCTTATGGAGTGATGGAGTATAGTGGAATCTAAATACGGAATAGCGTAGTCAAAGAAAGAGATGAATGGAATAAAACCTTTTCTGCAGCTTTGGTACAACGTTTTCAAGTTCATAATATAGGTTTAACACATTCATATAACAGAACCCAGATAAATTATGGTTAGGCTGGTAAGTTCATAAAATAGGTTTAACACACACCAGATCATAAATTATGGTGAAGCTAGAATCTTATCATTTTTACGTGTAAGGCATATTTCTGGTCGTAGGGATAAGGTAGAATCTTTGGACCTTACAAAACATATTCTCTTCGTTATTATTGCACGGATAAAGATTAAGTGCATTTTATTGTTCAGAGTTTGAAGAAACTATAGTGTTTTGAGTTTATAGTGTTTGTGCAGTATGATAATATCTAGAAATAAAAAAATAAAAATTGAGTGTAAATGACATGTGTAGCCTTTATAATTATAAATGAAATAGTTAAAACAATATTTATATATAGTTTAAAAATTATATATAGAGATTAATTTATAAGATAAATTATTTAGACATATATAAATTTATAAGATAAAAATATAAAAAAGGTTTGTGGAATGATTCTTGAAAGACAATAAAATGGGTTTGATGGAGAGTTATTGGTTAGGGTTTTGCAATGGAGTAGAGTTCTCACATGAGGTAAGGTTATGGCGTGTGCTTGATTGTTGAGGAAGGTTATTGGGTGTGCTTGATTGTTGAGGAAGTATGCTAGGTGGAGGGAGATGTGGATTGGAGTAAGTTGGATATTTATAAATCAAATAAAGAATTTAGGGTGAAGTTAAGGGAGGTCAAATCTAATAAGTGTAAGGAGCTTACTTCGTATAATTTTGACAAAGGATCTATTGGTAGTATGCATATTAATTTTGGTAACGTGGCTTTTGGATGCCTCGTTATAATTTTATATCAAATTTTGTTTAAGTATTGAATGAAATGCTTCATTATTATCATATCATCCCCTTTTTATATTCAAAACTATTATTATGATTTGAAACCATTTATTTTTATTTTTAATGTATATATAATATATTATATCAACTTTTGTATCAAATTTTATTGAAGTATTGAATGAAATGCTTCATTATTATTATGTCATTTATTTTTTATATTCAAAACTATTATTATGGTTTCAATCATTTATTTTTAGTATATGTGTAATGTATAATTAGAATTTTAAATTTTAATTCTATATATAAAATTTTAAATCAATTATAAACAATTATTTTTATACATATTTAAATCTTAAATTTTAATGAATATTTTATATATATTTTTCTTAACAATATTTAAAACTTTTTCATAGCCCTTTGAAATCATCTATTCCTTTACATTCCACTCGCGTGTTCATGGAATTTCATATCTGTATTCAACTCCATTTATTTCCATAGTTTCATATGTCTATCATTAAGGTTTTCACATTGAATATAAGTCTTTTATTTAATCATTTATTTTATAGTATTAATTGCAACACATTATATAGAAGTTGGGTTTGATGAAGTGAAAGTTTCATGAACCAACAACCCGCACAATCATGTTATAATGATCTTTTAACATCATGAATTTTAACATCCTAAAACTATATATAGTAAACAAAAATCAAGACATATATATTATATTTATAAAAATCATATACTTTAAAATATTACGATTTATATATTTAAATAGGATCTTTAAATGTTATCTGAGAACTATAACTATACCCTCTCCCTCTCCTTCTTAACACATGGATTAAATTTGAATAGCACCATTCAACCACATTGGTTGAAAATATGATGGAAAAAGATGTACTATGAACCGATTCATTTGGTGCCTCCTAAGTACTTGTTGTGTATAAGCACATACCCATCAGGTTCTAGCTTTCCTATGCCCCTTTTCAAAGTAATTTGAAGCATGTATAGTTCATATTTTCTTATGAAGTAAACTGAACCAATAAATATATCACACCGATTCAAATTATCGAGTACATCTAATAACCAAACCTTTTGTTCTTTAAAGATGATCCCATAGTTAACAATGTTGAACAAAGTGTCATGTTCATCATCATTATATATATAAAAATGATACTCTTTAATGACATCATGATTATGTATAGTGAATACTCTGCAATGAATATTTTCTTGTCCGTGTCTATATACAATATTGTTCTCAAATATAGTAATTTGGTCAAAATGATAGTATCCATTTTGTATTTCCCTTTATGTAGTGAATGCCTCCTAAGTACTTGTTGTGTATAAGCACATACCCATCAGGTTCTAGCTTTTCTATGCCCTTTTTCAAAGTAATTTGAAACATGTATAGTTCATATTTTCTTATGAAGTAAACTGAACCAATAAATATATCACACCGATTCAAATTATCGAGTACATCTAATAACCAAACCTTTTGTTCTTTAAAGATGATCCCATAGTTAACAATGTTGAACAAAGTGTCATGTTCATCATCATTATATATATAAAAATGATACTCTTTAATGACATCATGATTATGTATAGTGAATACTCTGCAATGAATATTTTCTTGTCCGTGTCTATATACAATATTGTTCTCAAATATAGTAATTTGGTCAAAATGATAGTATCCATTTTGTATTTCCCTTTATGTAGTGAATGTATAGATTTGTGTGATAATATTACGTCATTAGGAAAATTACTTCAAAAGTGTGTTTATATTATAAATCTTACCACCTTTAAACACTATGAAAGTGCCCAACATGTCATTAGGAAAATTACTTCAAGAATATGTTTATATTATAAATCTTACCACCTTTAAACACTATGAAAGTACCTGACATATTTTTATACTTGATGTTTAAACTTCTACATAAAATTTGTGATGGTTAATGTCATCTTCAACATCAAACTTCTACATAAAATCTGTGATGGCTAATGTCATCCTCAAGCATATCATTATTTTTAGAGTTCATCCTTGAAGATGATATATGTGATTTAAAACCACATATTCATATCTCTTTCACTTCACCTTGTTATTTTCAATCCGAGGTTGGAAAGAGCAATAGGAAAGTTGTTGTCATAAAGTGACATAAAACCAAAATCATCACATTTTTCTCGAACATATTTTTTTATAAAAACATCATGAAAGCTTCCATTTCAGAATATGAGGGAAATGAATTCATAAACAAATGAAGGAGATGAGTTACAAAGAAAATGAATTTTATAAATATCTTGTAATGTCTCATAATATAATTTAAATTCCTTGTGGTAATAATAATGACATGTGTCAAAAACAACATTTGGTATGATAGAAGAAGATTTCAAATTGTCAAATGTGCTAATTCCAATTTGAACCTAGTTAAAAGTTTTGAACAACTTAACTTGAATAATTTCCATCATATTTTAATACGACTCTCATACATTCCTTGAGATACTCTTCAACATACAACCTACTTTTCAATTTGTAGAACACAAGAGTTTGATTCGCAAATTTCTATAGTCTCTTTTTGAACATCTTATATGAGTCCATCTTGATAAGGTTATCTATAAACAATGATCTATAAAGATATTTCATTGTTTTCGTTGAAACATACCATGGATTTGTTATATGTTTGAAGTATTCTTTTGGAAATTCTTAATAATTTTTATATTCCTTAATATATTGAATATATTGATGATTCATCACTAACAAAAAGTAACGACATTGATACGAAACATTCACGTCTTTCCCAATGTGGTTAAGGCCCTCACTATGTTCTTTTATATATATTTCTGTGACATTTGTATATCTTCAGATTAAATACCCAAAATTCCCTTTACATGTTTTAACCATTTTAAGTTCAAAAAACTATATAAATTTTTAACTTATACTATTATTGAATTATTTATTAAAATATTAAAATACCATGATGAAAATGTATACACACCCTGAAATCAGCAATCATATCATCATGATAAATTAATGTATTAATATTATCAAATATATATTTCCATCAATAACAATATCATATCAACTATCATTTAAATCTGAAGCCATTCCTATATTGTAAAACCAAGTTTGCAAAATTTTGTATGAATAAAGCAAATTTTAAATTTTAAACATATCAACTTAGAATCTAATGTGCAATGATCAAACAGGTTAAATATTTAGAACATGGTGTCCAAATATTACTAATATCATCTCCAGTATTTTCATTTCGAGGGAAGCCACATCCACGGGTTGTTCTGATGGGGCTGGGTGGGGCTGCGGCTAATGAGAGGAATCCACAATGATTTGTCTTTATCTTTCTGTCCATTTAGCAAATCTCTTTTCCTTGTTCGAAATTCTCTTAACACTTTTTTTAAAGCTGTTCTTTGTTCTTCATCATTATCTTGTGGATGTTGAGTTCACCTGTTTTTTTTTTTAACCTTCAATTTTTTTAATAAGTAATTAATTTTATAAAAATGATTAAAAATTTAAAAGAAAATAAAAATTAATTAATTAAATTAGAAGATTGCTAAAGTAACTCTTTATAAACCAATTTCGCACCAATCTCTTGATTCAGACATTGTGTTTTAGAGCGAGGTGAGCCATTAAAGGTAGGAAAAACTGCAATGGAATACCATTGTTCTGCTTTTTCATGGAAGGGTTACTATCATCTATGAAGCTTATGAAACAAATGTTTGGCATTCCATCATTAAAATGAATCTAAATGGAAAGCATTTTCTATTTATATATACTTTTTATTTTATTTTATAAAGATTATTTATTTGTCTTTAATCTTTTTCTAAAATCTATATATTAAACTTAATTTTACTAATTAAAATACAAATAAGTGAAAAATAATAAAATAAGGAAAAATTATGGTGATAATACTTTAAATTATCATCTTCTAAAATAAATTGATTATTTGAAAATTATTAAAAAAGATTAAAAGAATGTTTACATATGAAAAATTTTAAAATAAAGAAAAATTATGATATAATACTTTAAATTATATCTTAAAAAAGTAAATTGTTTATTTGAAAATTATTAAAAAATAAATAAATAAAATGTTTAGATTATAAAAATTCATGTCTTACAATAAGAGACATGATATTGGTTGTTTTCGTATTAAACTAGGACAATTCAATTAACCAGAAATGTGTTGGCATCGTGGATCACCATTGTTGTTTTGCATATAACTCATTGATTGTTTTGTGCTATGAGTGTATGATATGTGTATAAGACTTTGTGGGTAATGATATTGAATGGACTTAATGACAAGGATGGTGATTTTAATTTGTATTTTGAAGTACATCGCTTGTTTTAGGTGAATGTTGTTTCCCTTCATAATATGGGTTGGCGTGTTAGTGTTATTGACAAATATAGCATTATATTCGTTTATATAATAGATTGTGTTTCTTAATGTAGGATTTTAAATGTTGGGTAAGTGTGAATCGTGTTGGAAATGGGCACGAGCTAAACTGCTTAGGCACCATTTTGAAAGAGGGGGCTGAATTCAAACAAGCCCTACCACCTAATTAGTAGATAGAGGTGAGTTTACAAATTCCTTTTATACGAGATCCAACTAATTCAACGTTAATGTGAGTAATGTCTTTAATAATTCATGTACACAATTCTTTGTCGAGACTAATTGATTGATGGTTGAGCCATGCAAATGCAATCTCTACACTAACCTGCTTGAATTCTTTGGTACAAAGTTGGAGTTAATTACCCCCAAGAAATAGTACTGGTTGAAACTTGGGAAGACGAGGAATCCAAGGTCCCTAATATAGATAGATATGTCCTATGGTGGATATGGAATAAGCATACTTATCATAGAGGCATTGGAGGTATAGAATTTTACATCAAGAATAACATCTCCCCTCATGTTAGGCTTTATAAGAAAGACCCTTATAACCAATATATTTGGATTGAGATTATAAACATTAATGATAAAAAACCTACATAGCCATATGTTATTTCCCCCTATTAATTCCAACTTCTATAAGAAAAGCACTTTAGATCAAAATTGTCCTTATAATTGTTTAGAACATGATATGTCTAGTCTAATGAAGGAAGGTCGTATCCTTTTGATGGGTGACTTCAATGCCCGAACTTCGAGTAACCAAGCTATTATTTTGAACAATTATTCGAACCCTAATCCTATTTGGTTAGGCGAAGACCTTGCACTAGGTAAGAGGTACAAAAGAAGCTATGAATATCTAGGTGAAAAATTATCTGGTTATGAGATGGTCAAGTTTTGTCGTGCTCAAGACGTTATAGCACACTTTTTCAAAAAATGGCATTTTTATATGATTTTATCAAAATTGAAAATTGTGCTTATTTAATCTATTAGTAACATTGTATAGAAAATGCATTGAGTTAAACACAAATTATTCAATAAATAATTTGACCACTCTTTTGATATAAAATACAAAAATTTAAGTAGTTCATTAGAAAATCATATAATAAACCATAAGACGTAGAAGTAATTCATATCAAAATTCAAGCACTCCTTTAGAATTGCCATACAAACAATGGAATATTAATAAAAGTTGGCAAAATGTTTCATGTGCGAATATTCAAATCAACACATGGATTCTAACAAACCATCAGAATCTACATTTTCTTGAGATGAATGACTGGATGAAGATGTAGATGACCCGTATTCTTCTCTAGTATCGACGAGTGCACCATCTGAATTTTAATGTACACCCAACATTTCATATGCCAAATTCCTTCTAGATCTACGCCTTGGTTTAGGAGACTCCCATGTTGCAACTATTTCTGGTGCCAACAATCTTTTGATAATCTCTATACTCTTGGAGAGAAGAGTGCCTTTCCTTGTCAACTGGAAGTCATAAACTAGTATGTCAACATCCTCTAATTTCAAAATGTCTATTCAACGATGATTTACATTTTGACCCTTTCTTTTTCTCTTTTTTCAAACTCTTTTCTCGATCACCATCTCCGGCTTGTACACACCATGAAATGGGTGTGTGTCTGTTGCATACCAATGTGCTTCAATATATATAACTTCTTCATTTTCTTTATTGACCTTCATAGCTTTTGCAATCCAGAATGGATAACCACGTGGATCTTCTATGGCCAAAACTGCAATCATGCAACCCTCCTTAATATCTTGTACTGAGCCTATATAATGGTCTTCCATCGTTTCGCGTCATGCAGTTGATCTTCTAGACCCAATGTACATTTCCCTTTCTTCCAGTTGAGAAAGCTCAACACCTTCAAGCTCAACATTTCTCTCCTCATTTTCATTTGACATACTTTGTGACCAACCAAATGGAGTCTTCAAAAAACTGTCTCCATTTGTAGAGTTTGTAATTATGTCATTTTGCTCCATGAAAAATGGCTCCCAGCAAACATAATCAACAACATCAAAATAGTAATATGTATCTTTGATAGAATTTTTTATTTCTTCCAAGCATTGAGAAGAATCAACATCTCTATTGTGCCGGCATGAATTTTGAATCTCAACAGCTGATTGCAACAATGATAACTTTGAAGCATACATTTGACGACCTGGGATGAATTTTAGAAATGCTAAACTTGATGTAGGCCCCCATTCTGCACTTGTTGAGTACTTCTTACCCCATAGTAGTGTTTTCCCATCAATTTTTTTATGCAAAATTGATGGTGAAATCTAATGTCATTAAGTTTCTCAATGCACCTTTCTTCACCATGCGATCCCAAAATGAATCTTCACATGTTAATAGTTTCCTCCAATGTTAGCACAACAGGCTCTGGACTACATGTTTTTCTAATAATTTTAGTAAATAATGGCAGGCTCCCAACATTATTCCTCTCCAATGTCACTGCAAAATAGATAAACATTTTATCAATATGGTCATGTGTATGCCCAACAAGAAGGAAACCAACTTTAACCTTTTGAAAAATTTCCAACAAGGATAATTTTAGGGGCGAAATTTAGCCCATGAGCTATTTTTCCGTATTTTTTTCCAAAAAAAGTTGGCCAATTTGCATTTTTTGAAGCCCCATTTCGTCCAATTTTGATGGGGTAAAATTTTTTCACTCTAAAATTTGCCAAATTATTATATAAACTATATAAGATCCTTATAAATTGAAATAATTTTAGAAAAATATTTCCAAATATTTCATAGTTGACATTTCAAGAATTGGTAAGATTCGCCAAGGTTTATACACTTTTAAATAAGTATGGGTCCTTAAAATTATCTCTGATTCCCAATTCAACAAGCATGTTTACATAACCAAACATGATCTGATTTTTGTTTTCCTGGCTAGTGTTGTCCAATTGTAGATATAGAACTCGAGGATTATTACTAGACCAATTATTTAGCACATGGTGAATTATGGTAATGGTCATATTTGCATCATTATGAATATTGGGAGCTGTAAAGTAAAGCTTTGTAGACATTTGACCATTAAAAACCATACAACCAACCAAGTGAAACTGAATAAAATTTTCCTCCTTTAAATTCTTTGGTACACGAACAAAATGTGGAAAAAGTTTTGTATCCATTCCGTCAATTATCAAACCCATATACTTATGTGGTTCATCGTAACACTTATTGCAATGTTTGTATAACTTTTGTCATTCAACTGATTGTTGATTGCGATGTGCTTGAAGTTTTTTAACAATAGAATCTACAAATAAAATAAAATAAAAACATTGATGAGCTTTCGCAATAGATATTTATTGCAAAAAAATAAATTTATTAGAGACATACCACTCTCTATCCCTTTTGATTTATCCCTACTTCATTTAAGAGAAGAAGATATACTGCAAACCCCCATCCTTGACCTCTTAAGAATACAGACACTGTTGAACTCTATTTTCCATAGTCTTGTAAAATATTCATATCTAATGAAATTGTTATTTCCTTCAGCATCTTGAACAAATGCCTTGTACAAGTTGTAGATTTCTATCCTTGAGAAATTCTTTGGAATGTGTATGGTTTCTCTATCTGGTATACTCTCTCCATACTTAGAAAATAAGTCACGCATCCATGACATTGCAATGTTTGTTAATGGCCCACTAGCTCGTGCATGATACTCTTTAGAATAAAATGTAGGATCCTTTTCTAGCCTTGTCTGGATTCTTGATATTCTAAGATTACCAATTGAGTGGATTCTTTTGAATGCTCTTCTGCAAAGCATAAAAGTCCCTATTTGATAATCATAAGCTTCCTTTGTAGAAATCATGCACCCTACCAAATATGAATTTTGCATTTTTTTGTTCATTGATAGATATGCTCGTCTTTTCTCAAAAGCATGACTGTAGTGTATTTTTTTCAGACAATTTTTTTGGCAACACTCACTTGAAATCAAATCAGTAATAGAACTGGGCCTTGTGACCAAACATTTCGTAGACCTTGTATAACTAGAATGCTTTGGATTGATATAAAATGGCCTAGTCCTACACTTAATCTTTCTCATTGGTACAATTTTCCTTTGCATTTCATCAACGATTAAACCATCCTCATTAGAATGAATATCATCATCAATGTGAGGAATATCATCCCTCTCATTGAGATTATCATCACCAAAATTAGTAGGAGAATGAGTATCTGCATCAATATCATGTTTATCACTTGAGTTTAAATCAACATCATTGTCGAGTTCATCCTCCCCAGAATCATCATTTGTCTCATTAAAATCCTCGCTTGGAGGAAAATCATCATCAATTCCATCAAAATCCTTGCTTGAAGGAAAATAACCTTCATCATTATTGGTTCCTGCATCCTCACCAGAATCATCACTTGTCCCTTTAAAATCCTCGCTTGGAGGAAAATCATCATCGGTGCCATCAAAATCCTCGCTCGGAGAAAATTCATCTTCACCATTATTGGTGCCCTCATCCTCACCAACTTCATCATCTGTCCCATTAAAATCCTTGCTTGGAGGAATATCATCATTGATGCCATTCAAAATCCTCGCTCGAAGGAAATTCATCTTCACCATTATTGGTTCCCTCATCCTTACCAACTTCATCATCCATCCCATTAAAATCCTTACTTATAGGAATATCATCATTGATGCCATTAAATCCTCACTTGGAGGAAAATTGTCTTCGCTACCATCATAATCCTCGCTTGGAGGAAATTCATTATCGGTGCCATTGAAATCCTTGCTTGGAGGAAAATCATCTACACCATCATTAGTTCCTTCATACTCACCAAAATTATTATCTATCCCATCAAAATCCTCGCTTGGAGAAAAATCAAGTTTGTTGTCTTGTAAATCCTCGCTTGAAGGAAATTCATCATTTGTGCCTTGAAAATCCTCGCTTGGAGGAATATCTTGGCTTAAAGGAAAATCATTGTTGATGCTTTCAGAATCATTTCCTTGAACAAAATCATCATTGGTGCCTTGAAAAGCGTCACTTGGAGGAAAATTTTCATCATCTTCCTCAATGTCTTTAAAATATCCACATGGAGGAAGCTCTTCATCATCATCATTAATTCCTTTAACATCTTCACTTGAAGGTAAATCATCATCGATGCCTTTCAAATCCCCACTTAAATCAAAATCTTCATAATCTTCATACATTGAGATTGATTCAGACGAGTCCATGAATTTTCACTAAAATGTTTAAGAGAATGAAATTTTCTCACACTCCTCACCCAAAAATACAATGGTGCAACTATCAACCCCAACAATATTATAGCTAAAAAAATGAAATTTTTCCTCCTAAATTTTCCCTCCCCAACATTCCCTCCAAAATTTCACTTCAAAATTTTTCCTCCACAAATTCCCTGCAAAATAAATCACACATTTCAAACACAATTATAACACTAGGAAAAGTAATTTAATTTATCGTATAACAATTGTAAAAATACTAATAAAATGAGATTTAAACAATTCTATCCAAATTGCTTAATACAATATTAGTTATTTACATTAATTTTTTAAACCAAAAGTCACAACACTAGTCACATTTCATTTAATGTCTTCTTCTCTATATTTAGAAATAATGCATTATCTAATTACACAGTTTTTAATCCCACATTCATAAAATGGTAAAAAAAAACCTATTTTATTCTATATTAATGCAGTTTGGTTTTCTATAGTCACCATTTGCAAACAACGATCCAGAAGGCTTTGGAGACCATCGAACAACTTCAAACATTATCAAGGTTAGTTAAATTAATTTTTTTATATTTTAATGCAAATTATTTTACTTTGGGCTTTGGCATGCCCTCTATAAAACCTAGGTTTTTTTTTTTTTTGGGGGGGGGGCGGTGGGTCGAGGGCATAGGCACCTTATCCCCCATTGCATAGCACATTGGCCATGGCCATTGGGATCCCATTGCATAGCCCGATGGGTGGGCGTTGTCGGCACCCAAAAGGGAGCCGAGGGGGAGCGGAACTCCGCCCCTGGGCCCCCTACGGGATCCCACAATGCCCAATGCATAGCCCATGGGCTATGCTATGCGCACCACGTAACATATCCCAAGGGCTATGCATTGGCCATGGGGGCACCAATACATGTCCCAAGGGCTATGTTAAGCCATCAAATTCTTAGTTCTTTGGCTACTATATGTTAACAATTGTTTTCTATTGCAATTTTGTTTTTTAAACATATATTATTATTATTATTATTTGACTATATGGAAAATGACATCGAGAGAGCGATCTGTAAACATCTCTGGAGCAAGATCGTCGATGAAGTCATAGAAAAACATAGTTGAGCCATTTGACAATGTTGCATGCGATGAAATTGTTCCCAATGATGAATTAAAAGCCAATAATGTTAGAGAATGGAAACATGCACCAACTGAAGAGAAACTTGACAATTCTTGGTATTTGAAAGAGAAATATCAAAGAAAATCAGAAAGTATTCACCTATATTGTGTTGGATTTGAATATCTTAAAAATGATTATCACTCATTGGGATTGTTGCGAGATAGTTGTTGGGTGTCTGGTAAAGGCATTGTTTATGCACTAGTGAAACAAGCTAAAACCTTTGTCAAAATCCGATATTCTCTAAAGGTTTCAAACTATAAGATTGACAAAATTTTCACAGAATTTTGTTCAGCAATCGTGCACGAAATTGAGAGCAAGAGAGTAAGTTCCTATATTTTTATATATTTTTGAATTTCTTATACTTTGAATTATATGACAATGCAATAGGTTTAATACAATAATGTTTTTATTTCATAGGATTTTTCTATTACACTTTTCAATATTCTGAATGGAATTTATTCTACAGAATAAAATACGATGGATGTCATTAATGCCCCTCTTCATAAGGGAGAAGCACCAAAGAAGGGAGAAACACCAAATCAAAATCGAGTGCAAAATGTTCCTGTAGAAGTACAAGCACGGAAAGGAAAAGGAATCCAACAATCAAATGAAGTTCCTAGGAAGGTTACATTCAAAAACATATCTCGCCTAGTTGAACATGATCGACGAATTGTTGGTGATGACAATGTTACTTCTGCTGGTAAGAGAAATAGACAGTCTTCTAAAATACCTATGGATGAGGATGTTTTCATTCCTGATCAACAAGTTGTTCTTTTAGGTACAACTGCTTCAAGACATAAAAGGAGGAGAGAAAATGTTCAATCCATTGTTGAAAATAATAGTGAGAACTCGGGGGAAAGTTTGGAAATCATTACTCCAGGTGGTGATCTGGATGATGGTGTTGTTAAGACAACACAAAATACTATTTGAGTTCGATTGCAGACGGATAAGTTGGTTCACAATGGACATACATTTGATTTAAATGTAACTTTATAGACACACAAAAGGACAAGAGAAGTATCAAATTAGGAAACCACCTCGCTTGCATGTTCATAAATTGAAAGCATTGATGAGGCACAATCCCTATGCACATGTGGTTCACTACCTAGTTCTTGTTGACCCAAAATATGTTCCTGTTAGAGATGTGTTATCACCCAAATTGAACCCCAGGTTGTAAGAAGGGTAATTCGAGGTAACCACTAACCAATCTTTGGACTGATGTTACTGACCCAACATAGTCCGAGAGGGCGCTCTCAATAAACTAATGAAAAACTGGAAATAATCAAGGGAGTCAACCATGAAAAAGGAATACCAGCGTTCATTCTTCAAGATGTTCTATCAAAACATACACATAAGGTTAGATTCATGTAAGACAAAATATACTCATGTAAACCATTGGTTGGAGAACAACATGGATCTATATTGGGCAATGGAGTCAATTCAAGTATAACATAAACATTATTATCAAATGCTTAGTAGATACATTCGCACAGAGGCAAGGTAGCAACCAGCTGGTAGTCAAAGTGATTTAATTGCTGAAACAGAAGAAAGATGAACATTCCATTGATATAAGGCATACACAGATAAATCCTATACCAACTTTAGCGGAAATATTTTGTGAAATACTTGGTAAGAAATGAACAAGGAATAATTTCTATGAATCTCATTCAGATACTACACTGAACAAGGTATGAAGGAATATTAACAATATGGATTAACAAAGGAAAGAAACACATATCACATAGGAAAGGAAAAAACAGACTACCAGACCGATTACATAGGAATCCCTGAAAAACACATGTAAGCTTCTGACAACTTTATTCAAAAAATATCTCTGAATAACAACAGTGGACAAAATATGCAGAGCTCCAAAATGTTCTCAACCCTTTCCATTTGAAAATACATGGAACTTATAGTGGCCTGGAGTCTCATACTCGGCCCACGTGAAACAAAAGTTAGTTACAATATAGGGACACCTCATCATAGTTCAAATGTCACTATCATAAAACAGAAAATATAACAAGATAAGCCTAACTACTTTCTTGCATTTGCTAGTATGTCGTTAAACAATAAAAGATATTTAAATTATCTGTCTAATGGTCAAACTTCATTACATAACAGGAAACCCACTGCCACGTCTTGGAAAATAAAAATCCTAAATATACTACAAACTTTCATATAAAAAATAAACTAATATTTAGAAAATGCATAGATCTAAGATCTAAGGGGTAGCAGCTTCCAGTGGAGCGTGATAGGTATATTTCATCCTTTCGTATTTCTCTACAGGTATCAAAAGTTCAGGTGCTGGGATGTCGTAACTTGTCATTTCTTTCTCCAGGACCCTTATGTTAAGGTGATCAACAGAAGACATGGGTGGAAGCCCTTCACCGATAGAGGTCAATCTGTATCCCATCTCGAAATCTTCGTCCATCTTGTCCATTAGGATTTTCCCTGAAAGCGACTGGCTCAAATGTTTGAACTTGGAATGATCCACCCGCCTACTAATCATCAACTTTTTATCCTCACTTTAGGGAATCAATTTTTGCTTTTCATCCCAAAATGCAAGAAATCCTTTTTCTACTAGTTCCCCAAACTGTCCTTTGAACTCTATTAATTGTTCATTCATTTCATTTCTTTGGCTTCCACAGATTTGACCAACGCATACTTCCCTAGGATTCGTTTTGCTGTTGCAATGGTTGTGACCCTGTCTTTGATGCTCAAATCTATGATATCCTTATCTGTCAAACTATTTAAAAAGTTTATAGCATTATATGCAGTCTCCTTTGGCCTTTTGTGTAGCTTTTCCTTGATGGTAGTGCAGCTCTTAAAGACATCAGTGACTATCTTCTCCTTTGTCCTCATGAGGTCTGGATAAGGTCTGAAGCTCTTAGCTTCCTGGATAATTAAATCCCAAACCAGATGCTTGCATCCCTGCATAGTTGTTTTCCCTGTAATCTGCTGAGAAAACCTGTTATTAATTGCTACTAATTCCTTATATTTTTCCTGTAGGGCATTTGTCCCTTTTTCCTTTTCATCATTTTCTTCTTTTAATCTTTGATTCTCCTCTTTTAGTTCTCGTATTTCAACCTCCTTTATGTTGATCTGGGACATGGCCTGTACAATGCTTTCAATACCATCCTTCTTCTTGTTTGGGTCTTCGCTTTCTTGCTATGAACATATGTTTGATAAACTGCTCTTCAACTTTTTGATTAGACTATTCAAACTTGCCTTCTCTTTCTTCCAGCATCTTTCTTTCTCTGCAAACCTTAGCAATTCAAATTTATTATTGCTGATCTCCCTGCTTAAATCTTCTTTTTCTTGTATTAACTTTGTCTCTTCGGGGGCTTGTATCAACTAGGTGTTGGGGATTTTCATTCTCTTTTGTAAGCTCTGGATCAAATTATCTTTCTCTATCAACAGTTTCTTGCTTACTTTGCCTCTACCATCCTGTTCAATTAAATCAAACTGCAGCTTTTTGACATGCTACTGAAGTGCTTTATTCTCTAACCTTTCATGTTTTAACTTGGCATCCATTTTATTTACTGTAACTTCCAAATTAGAGATCTTCAAGGACGCTTCCACTAAGTCATCATATAGACCTTCTCCAATTTTCCTGCGAAATTGAATCCTACCTGGCAAGGGTATCTTCTTCCAGTTTATTCTTGCTTCTGTCATTTTTTCTTTATCGGATATCGTTAGATTGAAAGTGTGTGTCTTGATATCCCTACTTGTCATCAAAGACGCCTCTGTTTTATACAAACTCCTTACTGTGGGCATTATTTCAAAACGTTTCTATGCAGATGCCTGCTTATTTTTCCCATGATACTTAAACATATCTTCTTGGGATTGAAATTTACTGTCCTCACTCCCTCCTGCTGCATCTTGGAATTTATATTCTTGGACTTCGATAACTGGGGTTGATAACCCCTCTTTCTGCTCATCTCTACTACTTATCAGGATAGCTGATTCTTCTGGTGTTTCAAATTTTAGTCTTTTCTTTTCACTTTCTTCTTCTTCTTCTTCTATTTCAATGACTTCTTGTAATTCTCTCTTCCTGCCTACCTCCAGAGTGTTAAGTAGCTGGTTTGTTTCCATAGGATCATCTGTCACGATCAAAGCTTGGACTTGTAAATCTAGGTCATCTTCCTCTTCAGGCTCATATTGTAATAAATTCTTCCCCTTCAACAATCCTTCAGGTTCTTGGTGTTCAAATGCCTTCAAACCATTTTTCTTCTTCCTTTTGGCTATGATATGTAGAGGATCATATGCGATCGCTACATCTTTTCTTAACCCCATATTTCTCAACAATTTTTCCACTTCGCTAACAACTTCTTTAAAATTTACAATAAAAGGTCTAACTTGCCAAGGGAGCTTTACATCAGAACCTTTCTTATATTTCCCAGAATGTTCCTCTTCTGCAATTAGCCTATGCCGAATGAACTAAAGGGAAAAAACCCTCAAAGTTAAAAATGCTGGAAAAAATTACGGTTCATGTACAAAACCATACACCCTTATCACTATGGCATCTTTCAGCAAGAACCAGTCGCCAACGGCTAGTTCATCTTTCAACTGCATCAGAGTTTTCATTTCTGGTAGTAATCTCGGTAGTTCTTCTTCAAACATAACTTTGTACACAACAGATAGAATGTAGTTCATGTAATTGAAAACATTATCCTCCAAATTCCTTGTAAAGAATATCTGAGAGAAACGTAACTCATCTGCACTGCTATGTAGAATCATCTTAGTCAGATATGCCTGAAACCAAAAAAATATGGTATTTGCAAAATAACTCAACTTTGCATGGACTTTTTCTGCCAAAAACTCCTCAAACTTGAGGGATGGTACTAACTCACTTCCTGCCTCCGGGGAACTAACACTAATCCTTAATAATAGGCTCAGTTGTACTTTAGTTATCCATAAGTCTTAGTCTAAACCTAAAAATTGTGCTATCAAAGAAAAAACCAACTGGGTGTGGTCATTAAAAAGGCTGACGTCTAGTGGGTAGGGGGTATCTGTAATCTCTACATCAGGTTTAAACAAGTGACATGGAAAGCTTTACGGATTTCAAGGGAAATCTGCCTATATAGAATAACGACCGATTCTTCAGAGAAACTTTAAGGAATTAGGCTTGGTGACTCGAGTACAGCAAGGGTGTTCGAATGATGGCAACGTCTACACTATAGACGATTTTAGACCTTTTGGTGTTCATTATTACTCATTGGGTTTCTGAATAATTCAATGAACACCATGACATGAACTCCAGGAAAGGCATTATCTGTTCCAAGCAAAAGAAAATAAAAAATGACTGATGGACCCTATAGACATCTATCCCTTCTTCAAGCAAAACTTTCAACCTTCTTTTAACTTCTGGTATAGGGAACGAAAGGTCTGGGTCAAACACATCACAGTCTCTGTCTTCTAGGGTCGTTTTGACCTTAGAACTAGTAGAAACGTGTTCGTCTGCCATTCTACAACTATAAAACAGACTGCACGTTGCAAATAAAGGGGTTTTGGAACCCTACCTGTCAGGGGAAGCCTGAGAGTGACCTTCTCCCTGTCGCCCTTTTCGGCTTCTGCACTTCCAGAATCTTCCAACTCCGACAAGTCCAAGAAAGAAATTTTCATTTGACACATGCCTCGTTATATATATAAAAAATTTCCCAATAATTTTTGCTCACCTTCGTCAGCTGTCCCTCTTTCCTGTCCATCGCATTGTTTCTAGTCCGTTGATCCCATCCCTTATTTAACTTTTTCTGATTTGACATATTTTCATCTCCACCGTACGATCTTCCATTGGCTTTAAATCTTAGCCATCCATCGTATCCAACATCCTATAAGGATATGGTGGTATCGCTACCCGACCTCAGGTGTTGGGTTACCACTTAATCTTCCTCACGAGGTGCTCAGGTGGTGACACCTGACATATGGTATGCACCCTTGCAACGACCTTTTCCACTTATGTGGGGTGCTCTTTCACCCTACGACGATCACCGAGGAGCGTTTATCTTGTCCTTTAATGTATCTATGGCGGGGAGCTCTCCAAATGTCTAGCTTTCAGCACTTTCGTCAGTGGGGTCCACTATGCTATTAACCGTGTATCTTCTATCTCCTCCAGCCATAGATCTGATTCCCTTTTATCGTGAGCCGTTGATCTGCCCTGAACTCTGTGCTAATGTGACAACTTGTCTTTTGTGCCCTCAGATCTTTGACCATGTAGCTTGCGCCGTTGATCTTCTACCTTGATTTTCTGCTGTGGCGGTATCGTGAGCCTTCTGGCAGTTTTCACTTACCTCCCAAACACTCATCTGAGGGCTCCTCCAACTTCCATCTATCGTGGCGGTTTATCCCTCGCGACCACCCTCCTGGGCTCTTTTCCGCACAACTTCATGATGCGAGGGCGATCGGGGGCCGTGGATCTCTTTCACGCACCCAATCAACAGTTGGGACTTATCTTGATTTTAAACCTTACTTTGCTTTTTTTTGGACTATAGATTATTGACTTTTGTATCCATTTTTAATTATTTGGGCTAGCTTCTTATGCCTAAAGTGCCAAAAAAACCCTTTATTTTTCTCATTATTTCCTCTCCACTTGAGCTACTTCTTGGCCTTAGCAACCTGGACATGACTATGGAGGGGGGTTTAACCATCTCTTCAAGGAATTCACTAGTGGAGTCAGTCCTTCCCTTTGGCTTTGTGCAAAAAATTTATAGGTGCCAACAACTGGCTCCAGTCGGGGATGCTATCCTCCCTGTGAGGTAGCAAAGAACTCCGTAGACTAAGTGCCTAGTCCATTGGACGGTTCAAACCTCATATTCAACAACTTCTTCTGAATTCTTAGAACTACAACTGTATCTGCTGCATATGTAGGCTACCCACACACGAAAAGAAAAAGGAACCATGGCTAGCCTTCTAGACCTTATCTTCTTTTGTTTAGGGTTTCAAGTCTTTCAAGTTTGTCGTCAAAAATTTCAAAACAACTGTAAAAATAAATGAAAAATATATACATAGGCTATGGTACATTAAATACCTGCTTCCCTTAGGACAAGTAATGCTTTAGGAACCTCCCGTTAACTGGACCTCCTGGCCAGGCAGATCCGTCTTGATGTTCCAGGACAAAAGAATTTATTCCTCGTATTGCTGCAATAATATATGGCCCCATCCACATATTGTCAAAATTTCCATGTTTGTCTTCTTTAGGAGCGTTCCATTTCAAAACTTGGTCATTAACCTGAAAATAATCTTCCTTGGATTTTTTGTCGAAGGCTTCCTTCATTTTTTCTTGATGGCTTTCTACTTTGTCATATGCCTTACTCCTTAGCTCATTCAGCTCAACTATCTGATTTACTCTTCTTTGCATGTGATTTGGTTCTTCTTCTATTCCCTGTAATAACCTCATGATAGGAAAACCTAGGGATGCTGGAAAAATCACTTTGGATCCATACACCAACTAAAATGGTGACATTCCAATGGCTCTTTTCATGTTGATTCTGTCGGCCCACAGAGAATATTTTAGCTTCGTATGCCAAGACCTCTTGTTATCTTCTAATAGTTTTTTAATGATTCTTACCAGGTTCTTATTTGAAGACTCTGCTAGTCCATTTCCTTGGGGTTAATAGGCCGTGGAATGATTTAGGATGATATGGTACTTATGGCAGAAATTAATCATCTTTTTGGAACATAAAGCTGGAGCATTATCAATCACAATTATTTTGGGACATCCGAATCTGGACAGGATGTTATCTTCCAGAAAATCAATGATTACTCTTTCAGTCGCTCTTCTGGTAGGTATAGCTTCTATCCATTTGGTAAAATAATAAGTAGCTGTTAGGATCCATCTGTGCTGCCCAGAGGAGTTTGGGTTTATTTATCCAATGAAATCTAAACCCCATTGTTGAAAAGGTGCTTCCAGTATGATTGGATGTAGAGGAAGAGAAACAACCTTTCTTTTTCCATCAAAAATCTGACATTGGTGACAAACCACAGTCTCTTTGTAAACATTGTAGGCCAGTAAAACCCCGCCCTCAGGATTTTGTTTACTATCTCCTTCCAGAAATGGTGTCCTCTGCAATCCCCTTTGTGGAATTCTTCTTTTATGTGTTTAGCTTCCTCTTCAATCAAATAGTTTAGCAACACCCCTCCAGGATCTTTCCAATACAGGTATTGATTCATGATACAATACTTGGCAGCTTTTAGCTTTACAGATCTGGCCCTGCTTTTGCTTAACCCTGCAGGTGCCTGTAAATTCTGCAATACAAAAACAATGTCTGTATACCAAGGGGACTCAGAGAATTTAGGCTTCACCTATATGTTTGTATTTGGTTGGTTAGGATGGTCCTCCAAAAAATTTAGCTGCAAAGAGTCACAATTTTATTTAGTCATTAACTTTGCTAACCCTTGTCCTTTCACCAGTTTAGTGGGTTTTATCTCCAAATCATATTCCAGTAATACTGCAATCCATTTGTCCCTTCTACCTTCAGGATCAAACTGGGTCAAAATGCTTTTCACAACACTATTTGGGATGTAAGCAATGATGTGCGAGTGTATAATATAGACCCTAAAATATTTCAAATATTTTATAAGAGCATAAGCCCGTTTCTCCATGATATCATATTTCAGTTCCCCTTCTCTCAACACTCTGCTGAAAAAAGCAATAGGTTGCTCAACATTTTGGTCATTTTTTTGCAATAGCACTTCAGCTATTGTATGTTCAGAAGCATATGAAAAAATTAGGAAATCCTCAATAAAGTTTGGGCTAGCCAACACCAGAGCTTCAGTGATGGCTATCTTGATTCCTTTGAAGGAATCTCTGGCTTCCTCGGTCCATTTTATTTGATTCTCCTTTCTTAAAATATTTATAATACTTCTCATTATTTCAGCAAAAATTGGTATAAATCTTCTTAACAAACCCACTTGGCCAATGAAAGATTGTATTTCCTTTTTGCTTATGGGCTCTCCTACTTTCTGAATAGCATTAACCCTCTCAGGATCAATCTTTATTATATCCTTGGTGATGGTATGTCCTAAAAGCTTAACCTCATTCAGGGCGAAAAAAGATTTCTTGGGAAATGCCATATTTCCTACATTTTATGAAAACCCTCTCCAAATGCTTGAGATGTTCTTCATCCGATTTTTAAAAAACCATTATATCGTCCATATATACCACCACAAATTTATCTTTTTCTTCAGCAAACGCAATATCCATAGCTCTTTAGAAAGTGGCTCCAGAGTTCATCATACCAAATGGCATCTTAGCGTACATGAAAGTTCCCCAAGGAGTTGTAAAAGTGGTTTTCTCCTGGTCTTTTGGGTGCACTTTAATCTGATTATACCCTGAAAAACCATCCATGGTGGAAATTATTTCGGCCCCTACCACCTGCTGTAAGATATGCTCCATTTTGGGTAGAGGGTAATTGTCTTTCATTGACGCTCTATTGAGGTTCCTGAAATCAATACAGATTCTGATTTCTCCACTTTTCTTTCTGACAGGGACTAGATTTGCTATCCATTGTGAGAATCTTAATGTAACAATTATATTTGCATTGAAAAGTTTTTTGACTTCTTTCTCTATGATATCTGTTAACTTAGGATTGATTCTCCTTAATTTTTGCTTAAAAGGATTCTCACCTGGCTTGAGGGGAATGGAATGCTGTATGATTGAGGTATCATAGTCCTTTAAGTCTTCATAGAGAAAGCATCAGTGTATCTTTTCATCAATTCTACATAGCCAAGAGAAAGCATCAGTGTATCTTTTCATCAATTCTACATAGCGTCCTTTTTTGTCAGCATGTAACCTTTTAGACAATTTTACCATTCGAGGGTCTTTCTCTGTACCCAAGTTTTGATCTTCTACTAATTCGTGGGCAGGTTAAAATTTTGGGTTTTTAGCTGCATCATCTTGATCAAATAGCTTTTCTACAGGTATTAGACCTTTAGGAATGTAATTATTCTTCAATTGGATAATATCCTTACCACCCATCCTGTTTTTCCACCCTTGGCTTCTTCAACTTTCTCTCCCTCTACAAGGTTTTCTAGGTTCTCATTTTCAGTATCAATATGCACATTTGCAAACTCATCAGAAAGTTCTAAAAATCTCCTGAGCTGTAAGTCGTCCTCAAATACCTTCCAATACTTAGAATTATCAAGAATAGAAGGCATGTTTATTATTTCAACCTCATATTTGGTTTGGGAGAAGATTGGGGTCTTAAAACCCCCAGCAGTAGTTGCCAAGGAATCTGCTACCCCATTTTCATGCCTAGGGATTGCTCTAATCTTATGTTCCATGAAAAAGTTCCCAAAGAAATCCCAAACTTCATTTCTATATGCTCTCATTATTGGGTGTTTGGCTTGGTAACTATCATTTACTTGGTTCACTACTAGCTCCGAGTCCCCAAACACTTCTCTCTTCTTAGCTCCCAAATTTTTTAGAGCCCATTATCCCAACAACAATGCTTCGTATTCGACCACATTATTAGTACATTCAAATGTTAGCTTATATGAAATTGCCCTTGACTCCTTATTGGGAGGAATGATCCAAACCCCTGCTCCAACACGATTTTTGCTCACAGAACCATCAAAATACATTTTCCACCAGCCTTCTTCATTTTTTTCTCACTCAGAAGCTTCATACCTAGTTGCAAATTCCTTATCTTCATCAACTTCCATATATGGGGAAGGGTTAGGATCACAACGAGGCCCATCAATAAAAAAATGGAACAACCCATGTCTATATCAACAACATATATATGGTGATTTTCAGGCTTGCTTTTGCTGCTGACAACATATTCCATCATGCTTTCCCAATATAATCTTCTATTGGCTCCAAAAATGGGAATTGTGGCATAAGATAAGTCCATCTGCATAGCTCCTTTCAACTTTGAAACCCGGGATCTTGAGAAAAGCATCCCAAACTTCACAGGTACATCATCCACCACCACATCCATCATGACACTTTTAGCAGGGAGTTGGGTTAGAGTCACAACCATGTTCTTAATCAGTCCCAAACAAGGTACTTTTCTAGAATCAAAGGAGAAAATTTCTTGGTATGGCCTAGTCACTTCTAATCCTAGCTCTTTCAACACAGATTTTGGCATCAGGTTATGAGATGCTCCAGAGTCTATTAAGGCATTGTGCAAGATTTAATCGTGGACATTTAGGCTTAAGTAGAAAGGAGGGACTTCTTCATCACCTGGTTCTTCCAACATAGATCCAAAGATTATGGTAGGAGCATCATTAGATAGCTCCAGAATATCATGTTGGTATTCATTTTTCCCTTTAACCATCTTTGTTATCTCTTCCCTGTACTCATTATTTTTCAGTAGCTCATTAAGAGGGATGGAGATCTTTACCTTTGACAATTCAGCTCTGACACTAAAAGTGGGGGCAGGTTTGACTATCTCTGTGACTTCTGGTGATTTAACCTCCTTTGAAGGTTGACCATCTTCTTCTTTATTTTCAGGTCTCTTATTTGCAACAACTCCTTGTTGTTTCTCTTTCAACTCTTCTGTAGCCTGTTGGGTGACTGGAGGTTGGTTCAAAGGAAGCTTTCCTTTATTCATGGTAACTTCTCTATTTCTCAATTTTAGCTTTCTTTGAAGATCATCCACAGCATTTTGATAACCCATTAGGTATTGCTCAGATTCTAATTCAGATTTGTTACTATTACTTTCTTTGTTAAAAAATTCATGTTCCCTTTTAGTCAAGTATATTTCATGGTCTAGGGAGTCAACAAAATGAATATGGGCATCAGTGGGAGCTTCAGGTACTTCATCATCCACCATATTTTCAGAAAAAGGAGGATGCATCAGTTGTTCTTCAGGATTTCTTTGATTTCTCACAGGAGGTGGTGGTCTTCTAAAGTTTTGGTTCGGATCTGGTTTTCAGGATTCTCTCGGGGAGGAGGCTTGGTATCTATGGTCAACCTATCCATCAACTTTTCCATGGCTTTCATCATGGTATCAAATTTTGCATCGTTAGAAGCGGATGAGGTAGAAGTTTGGGTCTCTTGCTTCTTTCTTTTAGCCTCTGTTTTACCCTTTATTTTTCCTGAGGCCATTATGATTGCCTCTACCTCTAGGGCATATTTTAGCAGAGCAGGTAGGTAGGCAGATTTTCTTTCCCTTAACATACATGAGAAATCTCCATCAAAGGCTTCTGCAAAATGGAGTTTTGTAGCACCTGCCGAGGGCCTTAGGTCGTCTGGAATAGAATTGTATGCCCTCTTAAATCTAGCAGAAAATTCATGCACAGACTCGAAACCTCCTTTCTTGAGGTGATTGTAATGGGACAAGACTAGGGAATGACTTCCTATCATTTCCCATCTCTCTAAGAACAGTGTCTTAAACGCTGCAAAATCATTTATGGAAGCATTTGGTAACAACCTATACCATTTCTTAGTTTCTCCAAACAAACTTTGGGAAAATAACCTCATCTTTGCATCATCATAATCTACTTCCTCCAAATCAATAAAATCTTCAAACCTGTCTACATGCTGTCCGGCAGAGAAATTTCCCTCTCCATCATAGGAGTTGATCCTTTGTGCCTAGTTTTGAGGTAGATCATGTAAAACAACTGATAAGGCTAAAGGTGCAAATCTAGCAGCCATGGTTACAAGCGGATTTTGTGAAAGGGGTGGGATATTATGGGAACAAGGTTTAGCTTTTTTAGCTTTGATAGTATCTAGTAAATCACGCTAGATAGGATCTAACAAGTAGGATTCAGGATTATTAAGAACTTCTTCACCTAGGGCTAGATAGGATTCAGATCTTGATCTTGGTAAAGGTTTCCCAATGTCAATCTCTATATTTAATTCTCGAGAAATAGGTAATCTTTCTTCAGACACAATTCTTTCACTATTTGAAGTACTAGCTTTATCTTTTTCATCTTTTCACCTAAGCAGACTTTCTGGATTATCAACAACTAGCAGAATTTCACAAATAGGATTACCTCTGGTATGGATCTTTCTTGAGGCCAGGATGCCTTGTCGAGATCCCCTTCAAAACTAGAATTCAGCTTCAGTGGTCTTCCCTAGTGGAGTTCTTTCTTCAATATAAGTCTTTATGAGTGGAGTCGCCAGGGAAAAATTGTACAACCTTAAAAAATATGGAAATCTCTGTTTTCTTATAGGGATCTCTATTTTCTTCGAATATTTGGAATTCTTTGTCATTCTTGCAAGGAAAACAAGAAAACTTGCGGTTCCCCGGTAGCGGCGCCAATTTGTTATCACCCAAATTGAACCCCAGGTTGTAAGAAGGGTAATTCAAGGTAACCACTAACCAATCGTTGGACTGATGTTACTGACCCAACACAGTCCGAGAGGGCTCTCTCAATAAACTAATGAAGAAATGGAAATAATTAAGGGCGTCAACCATGAAAAAGGAATACCAGCATTCATTCTTCAAGATGTTCTATCAAAACATACACAGAAGGTCAGATTTCTATAGGAAAAAATATACTCATGTAAACCATTGGTTGGAGAACAACAGGGATCTATATTGGGCAATGGAGTCAATTCAAGTATAACATAAACATTATTATCAAATGCTTAGCATATACATTCACAAAGAGGCAAGGTAGAAACCAGCTGGTAGTCAAAGTGATTTAATTGGTGAAACATAAGAAAGATGAACAATCCATTGATATATGGCATACACAGATGAATCCTATACAAACTTTAGAAGAAATATTTTGTGAAATACTTGGTAAGAAATGAACAAGGCATAATTTATATGAATCTCATTCAGATACTACACTGAACCAAGTATGAAGGAATATTAACAATATGGATTAACAAAGGAAAGAAACACATATCACATAGGAAAGGAAAAAACAGACTACCAGACCAATTACACGGGAATCCTTGAAAAACGCATGTAAGCTTCTGACAACTTTATTCAAAAAATATCTCTGAATAAAAACGGTGGACAAAATATGCAGAGCTCCAAAAAGTTCTCAACCCTTTCCATTTGAAAATACATGGAACTTATAGTGGCTTGGAGTCTCATACTTGGCCCATGTGAAACAAAATTTAGTTACAATATAGGGACACCTCATCATAGTTCAGATGTCACTATCATAAAATAGAAAATATAACAAGATAAGCCTAACTACTTTCTTGCATTTGTCGGTATGCCGTTAAAGAATAAAAGATATTTAAAGAATCTGTCTAATGGTGAAACATCACTACATAACTGGTAACCCACTGCCACATCTTGGAAAATAAAAATCCTAAATATATTACAAACTTTCATATAAAAAATAAACTTATATTTAGAGAATGCATAGATCTAATATCTAAGGGGTAGGAGCTGCCAGCGGAGCGTGATAGGTATATTTCTTCCTTCCGTATTTCTCTACAGGTATCCAAAGTTCAGGTGCTTGGATGTCGTAACTTGTCATTTCTTTCTCCAGGACCCTTATGTTAATCTAATCAACAAAAGACATGGGTGGAATCCCTTCACCAATAGAGGTCAATCTGTACAACATCTCAAAATATTCGTCTATCTTGTCCATCAGGATTTTCCTTGAAAGAGGTTGGCTCAGATGTTTGAACTTGGAATGATCCATCCGCCTACTAATCATCAACTTTTTATGATCACTTTGAGGAATCAAAATTTTCTTTTCATCCCAAAATGCAGGAAATCCTTTTTCTACTAGTCCTCCAAACTGTCCTTTGAACTCTATTAACTGTTCATTCATTTCATTTTCTTTGGCTTCCACAGCTTCGACCAACTCATACTTCCCTAGGATTCATTTTGTTGCTGCAATGGTTGTGACCCTGTCTTTGATGCTCAAATCTATGATATCCTTATCTGTCAAACTATTTAAAAAGTTTATAGCATTATATGCAGTTTCCTTTGGCCTTTTGTGCAGCTTTTCCTTCATGGAAGTGCAGCTCTTAAAGACATCAGTGACTATCTTCTGCTTTGTCCTCATGAGGTCTAGATAAGGTCTGAAGCTCTCAGCTTCCTAGATAATTAAATCCCAAACCAGATGCTTGCATCCCTGCATAGTTGTTTTCACTGTAATCTGCTAAGAAAAACTGTTATTAATCGCTACTAATTCCTTATATTTTTCTTGTAGGGCATTTGTCCCTTTTTCCTTTTCGTCATTTTCTTCTTTTAATCTTTGATTCTCCTCTTTTAGTTCTCGTATTTCAACCTCCTTTAGGTTGATCTGGGACATGGCCTGTACAATGTTGTCAGTACTATCCTTCTTGTTTGGGTCTTCGCTTTCCTATTGTGAACATATGTTTGACAAACTACTCTTCAACTCTTCGATTAGACTCTTCAAACTCACCTTCTCTTTATCCCAACATCCTTCTTTCTCTGCAAACCTTAGCAATTCAACTTTATTATTGTTGATCTCCCTGCTTAAATCTTATTTTTCTTCTATTAACTGTGTCTCTACGGGGGCTTGTATCAACTGGGTGTTGGGGATTTTCAGTCTCTTTTGTAGGCTCTTGATCAAATTATCTTTCTCTATCAACAGTTTCTTGCTTACTTTGCCTCCGCCATCCTATTCAATTAAATCAAACTGCAGCTTTTTGATATGTTGCTAAAGTGCTTTATTCTCTAACCTTTCATGTTTTAACTGGGCTTCCATTTTATTTACAGTAACTTCCAAATTAGAGATCTTCAAGGCTGCTTCCACAAAGTCATCATATAGACCTTCTCCAATTCTCCTGTGAAATTGAATCATGTCTGGCAAGGGTATCTTCTTCCAGTTTATTCTTGCTTCTGTCATTTTTTCTTTATCGGATATTGTTAGATTGAAAGTGTGTGTCTTAATATCCCTGCTTGTCATCAAAGACGCCTATGTTTTATACAAACTCCTTACTGTGGGCATTAGTTCAAAACGTTTCTGTGCAGATGCCTACTTATTTTTCCCATGATACTTAAACATATCTTCCTGGGATTGAAATTTACTGTCCTCACTCCCTCCTGCTGCATCTTGGAATTTATATTCTTGGACTTGGATAACTGGGGTTGATAACCCCTCTTTCTGCTCATCTATACTACCTATCAGGACAGCTGATTCTTCTGGTGTTTCAAATTTTAGTCTTTTCTTTTCACTTTCTTCTTCTTCTTCTTCTGTTTCAATGACTTCTTGTAATTCTCTCTTCCTGCCTACCTCCAGAGTGTTAAGTAGCTGGTCTGTTTCCATAGGATCATCTATCATGATCAAAGCTTGGACTTGTAAATCTAGGTCATCTTCCTCTTCAGGATGATATTGCAATAAATTCCGCCCCTTCAACAATCCTTCTGGTTCTTCGCGTTCAAATGCATTGAAACCATTTTTCTTCTTCCTTTCGGCTATGATATGTAGAGGATCATATGCGATCACTACATCTTTTCTTAACCCCATATTTCTCAACAATTTTTCCACTTCACTAACAACTTCTTTAAACTTTACAATAAAAGGGCCAACTTGTCAAGGGAGCTTTATATCAGAACCTTTCTTATATTGCCCAAACTGTTCCTCTTCTGCAATTAGCCTCTGCCAAATGAACTGAAGGGAAAAAACCCTCAAAGTTAAAAATGCTGTCAAAAAGTACGGTTCATGTACAAAACCATACAGCCTTATCACTATGGCATCTTTCAGCAAGAACCAGTCGCCAACGGCTAGTTCATCTTTCAACTGCATCAGAGTTTGTATTTCTGGTAGTACTCTGGGTAGTTCTTCTTCAAACATAACTTTGTACACAACAGATAGAATGTAGTTCATGTAATTGAAAACATTATCCTCCAAATTCCTTGTAAAGACTATCTGAGAGAAACATAACTCGTCTGCACTGCTATGCAGAATCATCTTAGTCAGATATGCCTGAAACCAAAAACATCTGGTATTTTCGAAACAACTCAACTGTGCATGGATTTTTTGTACTGAAAATTCCTCAAACGTGAGGGATGGTACTTACTCACTTCCCGCCTCTAGGGAACTAACACTAATCATGAATAACAGGTTCAATTGTACTTCAGTTATCCATAAGTCTGAGTCCAAACCTAAAAATTGTGCTATCAAAGAAAAAACCAACTAGGTGTGGTCATTAAAAAGGCTGACGTCCAGTGGGTAGGGGGTATTTGTAATCTCTACATCAGGATTTAAACAAGTAACAAGGAAAGCTTTACGGATTTCAGGGGAAATCTGCCTATACAGAGTAACAACCAATTCTTCAGAGAAACTTTCGAGAATTAGGGTTGGTGACTCAGGTACGGAAAGGGTACTTCGAACGAAGGCAACGTCTACACTACAGATGATTTTAGACCTTCTGGTGTTCATTATTACTCATTGGGTTTCTGAATAATTCAACGAACACCATGACATGAACTCCGGGAAAGGCTTTATATGTTCCAAGAAAAAGAAAATAAAAAAGGACTAATGGACCCTATGGACAAATATCCCTTGTTCAAGAAGAACTTTCAACCTTCTTCAAACTTTTGGTATAGGGAGCCGAAGGTCTAGCTCAAACACATCACAGTCTCTATCTTCTAGGGTCGTTCCGACCTTAGAACTAGTAGAAACTTATTCATCTGTCATTCTACTACTATAAAACAGACTGCATGTTGTAAACAAAGGGGTTTTGGAACCCTACCTGTCACGGGAAACCTGAGAGCGACCTTCTCCCTGTCGTCCTTCTCGGATTCTGCACTTCCAGAAGCTTCCAACTCCGATAGGTCCAAGAAAGAGATGCCGATTTTACACATTCCTCGTTATATATATAAAAATTTTCCCAATAATTTCTGCTCACCTTCGGCAGTTGTTCCTCTTTCCCATCTATCGATCTGTCGGGCATTGTTTCTAGTCCATTGATCCGATCCCTTATTTAACTTTTTCTGATTTGACATCTTTTCATCTCCACTGTAGGATCTTCTATTGGTTTTAAATCTTATCCATCCATCGTATCCAACATCCTATAAGGATATGGTGTTATCTCTACCCGACCTCCGGTTTTGGGTTACCACTTAATCTTCCTAGCGAGGTGCTCAGGTGGTGAGAACTGGCATATGGTATGCACCCTTGCAACCACCTTTTCCACTTATCTAGGGTGCTCTTTCACCCTGCGATGATCACCGAGGAGCGTTGATCTTGTCCTTTAACGTATATACGCCGGCGAGCTCTCCAAATGTCTAGCTTTTAGCACTTTCACAGGTGGGGTCCACTATGCTATTAACCGTGCATCTTCTATCTCCTCCAGCCATAGATCTAATTCCCTTTTGTCGTGAGCCGTTGATCTGCCCTGACCTCCGTGCTGATGTGACAACTTGTCTTTCACGCCGTCATATCTCTGACGATGTAGCCTACGTCGTTGAGCTTCTACCTTGATTTTCCGCTGCAATGGTATCACGAGCCTTCTGGCGGTTTTCACTTACCGCCCAAATGCTCATGCGAGGGCTCCTCCGACTACCATCTGTCCTAGTGGTTTATCCCTCGCGACCACCCTCATGTGCTCTTTTCCGCGCAACTTCATGATGCGAGGGCGATCGGGGGCTGTGGATCTCTTTCGCACACCCAATCAACGGTTGGGACTTATCCGGATTTTAACCCCTACTTTGCTTCTTTTTGGAATATAGATTATTGGCCTTTGTATTCATTTTTAATTATTTGGGATAGCTTCTTATGCCTAAAGTGCCAAAAAAAACCTTTATTTTTCTCATTATTTCCTCTCCACTTGATCTGCTTCTTGGCCTTAGCAACCTGGACATCACTATGGAGGGGGTTTTAACCATCTCTTCAAGGAATTCACCAGTGGAGTCATTCCTTCCCTTGGCTTTGTGCAAAAAATTTATAGGTGCCTACAAGATGCATTTGAAGAATCAAAATTTTTTGATTACAACTACTATGTTTTGGGGGGAAATCATTCTACGGAGGCTAGAAGAGAATTGGTGGAAGAGTTTCCAAAAAAACCATATTTTTCAAACAATGAAATGCATCATTTACATTGGTTTAACAGATGTGGAAGCAAAACTATTGGCATGGGATCACTACACAGATAGTGACTATAGGATGTCCATGAAATTCATTCAAAGGGTTTTATTTATCCACAATGAATTTTAACAAATATGTGGTCGGGATAGATCGAAAGTTTATGCAGATTTCCAAAAACAATGTTGTATGGAAATAGGTATCCCTATTAAAGAGGACAATGTGAAACATAAAGGTTTGATAGGGAGTGATGCATTCAGAGCTGTAGATAACTATTTTCAGTTGGCATTTAGATTGGGCCCCATATGGGATTTGATTGATGACATATTTAGCACGTGGTAGAATATTGGTGTAAAAACCCAGAAGGTAAAAAAAAGTAAAGCAGTTGCATGGAGCAGTAGTCAAGGAGGTCCTGATGTCAAGAACTTGCCAGAATATATGACTATAAAACCTTGGAGATCATTTCAAGGTGTGAAGGATGAAACACTTATAGCTTCAATACTATCACGTGGAAAGTCAGGGGAATTATCCATGGAAGAAATGTGCAATGATTTAGAAAAGTAAGTTTAAGATTTTTTATTAAATAAGCATTGTGTTATTATTAGATGTCATTGTTAATGCCATTTATTTTTACATCATGTAGTCATAAGGTTTACATGAAAATACAAGAGGATATGGTTATAATGTTGGGTGAGAAGAGTTGGGATGATGTCAGATGCAACTATCTAGATTCAAGCTCCATGGAAAGCTTAAAAGCCTTTTTTGTTGCATACAAAAAGGTATGACGGTTTATAATATTTTCTATTTTATTTATTTCTAAGTGAATTCATTTCTATTTATTACTTATATATATATATATATATATATATATATATATATATTCAAAGATGTCAAAGAAGAATTCAATACCCGAGTCTTTCAAAATTCATATTCAAAGAGCCAAAATAGAACGACAAAGAAGACAATGTCTTGCAAATGTTGAACTTGATGACACCCTTGATTATCATGTTTGGAATGGGCTCGACAGTTTGCAATATAAAGTGATTTTGGGTAATTGTGCAAACATTGCAAATCTTGTTCCCAAAAAGGAGTACTCCCTAGTTATTGCAGATACCCCTCATGGATTCAATATCAAAAACATTATTTATGATTGTGAGCCTTATACATACCAGTCATTCACTAAAGTGGTTTCGGGATTTCTGAACGTCACAACATCACCTTTATGGAGATGTCTTGTTTTCCATTCAGATGTACAAGGAGGAGCAATGCTAACAACATTCAAGGATAAAGAAAACCTAAGGAAACAACTACATTGGTAAGATATTTGTAGTATATTATTAAACATTTGAATTTAGAAAACATTAAATTATTTTTCTATAATTTAATTAGATTTTTATCTATTTTTGTTACAGGCAGAAGCCTAACATTCGTAACTCCAACAGTGATCCATTTATGAGTGATACTGAAAGCATACATCTTGCATGTTGGACAAAAGATGAGACCTATGCCACTCTTTTAATCAATGAAAAGAGTGAAGGAAAATATAGTCAAATATTGTCTTATAATGCCATGGTTAACAAGTTGACATATGAGGAAAGAGATTTGAAAGGAGAGACTATAAACATCTACCAGAAGCCACAAGCTTTGATTAATTATCTCATAGATACTTTTTCAAGAGAAGGAGATTGGGTTTTAGATTTGTTCTCGGGATTAGGTAATATTTATGATGTTACATAAGAAACTAGTGCCATAATCTAAATTAAGTAATATATATTTTTTAAATTTATGTTTCATTATGTTATTTAACTTTTTTTGTTTTGTATGTGTTGATTAGGTACAACAATGTCATGTTCATTACAAAAATGAATAAATTGCATATCCATTGAGAATGATCTACTGCAATGCAATTATATTAAGCAAAGAAATAATGCTATGAAAGTTCTTCTAGATGAAATGCAGGAAGTTGGTTTGAAGAAAGGAGAATTTAGTGAGTCACTTGTAGCAAAGATGTCAAAAGAGCCTCAGCCTCCTTTAAAAGGGATGTTCAGAAAAGATCACTTTGGGCATTTTGCAGAAGTAGAGGACTCAATGGAAGAACACATTGAGGTCCAGGAAGAGAGCCAACTAATAGAAAATGTCAATTTCAATGAAGAGTTCAGGATGCAGGATATTGTTGATTCATTTCAAATTTTTGAGGAAAATGTCAAAGTTGACAATGTTTTGATATTTTGCAATGTTTTGAATTGAAGATTTTATTTTGAGAATAACTATTCTGTTTTTAATATGCTATTTAGAAATATATGGTATACATTTTGTTGAGTTTATGTGAATTATCACTTGATGGACAATAATGTTAAAGAGCGTCATTTTTATACATCAAATAGCAGGAAATACGTTGAAAAATGGTTTGGAATGTCTTTTTTTCACATTTCGTTTAGAAATTTGCCCAAAAAATGACGTCTTTAAGATAAAAGTTTAATGAAAAAACTTTGAAAATGCATGTATTTTTCATTTTAACTAGCTTTTAAATCGTACAAAAATTCAAAAATGTGTGTGTTTTGACTATAGCTAGCTATTAAATGTAGATTTTTTTGTAAAGTTTGGAAAATGACCCTTGTAAATCAAAGTTATAATTTTCTTATGACCAAGAAGTTTCAAAATCACAAAAAAATGTCTCAATATGAAAAATGATGCTACCAGTATACACCCTTTTTGAAATGGAGGTCAAAATAGCTACTAAAATTGACCCCCTAAAAAATGAGAACAATGTTGGGTTCTCGTCAAGTTGTATAACATGTTTGGTATGATCAACGGTATAAAGCTGCGAGAAAAGAAATTAAGTGATATACTATTAAATCGCTTAGAGTGGACACAATAAATCACTACAAGTCCCTAATTAAAAGAAAAAAATTACACTATCTAAGTAAAAGGCAAGAGAATCACATCCACCTCTCCAAGATGGCTCCTAAGAAATTATGGAGGCGAATTCTAACTCGTAACACAATAGAAGATAATAAGATTGTTTCAAAGGATTGTAACTCATATCTTAAAAAAATTTACGAATCCCTGGATATCACAGATAACATTCAAAATATTCTTGCAATGAAATAATTTTTCTCATTAGAAGACATAGATTTCGGAGTTAAGTGCCTAGCAAATTGAAAATCCAAAGACATTGAAGGATAGTAAGCATAAATCTTAAAAATTGGAGGGCATGTCTTCATCCTGCACCATCTTATCTAATTTATACGTTACTATCTGAGAAAAGAAGATCACTGAATAAATAGCAATGGAAGGTAAGTACACTAAAGTCTAGGCATGTTATAGAAGGCATCGGTCAACCACTAACCACCTTGTTACACTTAGGGTCATTGTACAGGAATGTTGTAATAATAAGCCTGATCTGTTTTGTTGCTTTGTGGATTTTAGAAAATATTTTGGTGTGGTTCCTATAAATAACCTATGGAAGAGATTAGAGGATTTTAAGGTTCCTTTTAAGTTCAAATTTGTCGCAATAAGTTTATACAAAAAAATAAATGTTAAGTTTAAGAACAATGAAGGGTGGTCAATGGATATAAACTGTAATATTCCATAATTAAGAAAGGATCCCCTCTCTCCCTTACCTTTTTCAACATTTACATCAATAAAATAGAAGGTTGTTAAGAAGAAGTAGGTTGCACCGGCATGATCTTACCTCAGATGGTTATCATCCCATTTTTTTATGCTAATGATATTGTTCTTATGGAAAGGTGTTCCTTTGATCTTGATAAACAATTAAAAATTCTCAAATATTTCTTATCTAATATGGGTATTATTGTTAACAAAGACAAGACACCATATATAATTATAAAATCCAAGAAAGACATCTATGCTCATTTTATATATGACAATAACAATCTGGAGGAAGTGATGTAGTAAAATTATGATAGAGAATTGTAAATCAGCCATCCTGGTCATGAGGGATAAAAATAAGTTCCTCTTTGAAACTCTTGTGAAATTCTAAGTCACAACAGATCTAAATAGCTGAGGATACCTCACAAAGAAAGAATGAGCAGAAACTTTGAAGAAGAGTGAAAATTGCAGTAAAAAAGAGCAGAAGAATAATAATGTAGCAGAACTCAGATAGGAGAAGAATAATGCCACATGTTCCAATAATGAGTATAATAAATAATGATGTTACAACGGAGAGAATTCAAATCATGCAGGGTAACTCTAACCTCGGTTGGTCTAGGATAGAGATTATCACCACTGGAGTGCTCCGAAAGACTCAAAGTCAACTGCACTGAACCTAAACTCATCTAATTAAAGTCACAATCAGTTAAATGACTAAGGAGGGTGAAATAATGAGTTTGTCATGCATGCCATTCAGAAAATGGAACATGAAGCCACAATCAATGTCATCTGGAGCTCTAACCCCCCCACGAGAGTCATATAACTCAGGTGGACTGCACTGGAACACTGAGTAGGTTCCTATAAAATAGGGAACTAACTGAAGTGGTCCTAAAATGATGCATGCAGGGATCAAAAGGTGGTAGATGGATCCTAGATGACATATGCACACCACTAGGGGGTAAATGACATCATCAACAACTAGGAAAAATAAATAATGCTAGGTAGGACAAGGATGGAGTATTGAAATATCCTAAACCCCTCCCTTAATCCATACTTTGCATCCTTGGCCCTGGTTACTAAGACCAAAGGTCACCCATACAATCAAATAAATGACAAAAACTAAAGAACTATCCATGAACCAAGGAAATGGGTAAAAACCTCATGGGAAAAATACCCCCCAGAAAGAACAGCAGTAGCGAACTCAAAGAACCTTCATGCTAAGTAGAGAAGGAAACAAATTTCCTCGGTGGAAGCCTTTACAAAAATATTGGCAAGCTACTCCTCTGTAGGGTAGAAATGTAGGTGCTAGATCTGGATCTGATCCTCTAATGTGCCTCCCATTGTGTAGAAGTTGTATTTTTCAAAACAATTCTTTCATGAACCCTTCTTTCTACTGGAGCAAATTGATAATTGTGCTACAAATAATGAACCTTTGAGTACTTTTTTTTAGACAACCGATATTGTTTCCTAGTTGTAGATCCCCCATGGCAAGTCTCTCCAAGAGATTGTCAATCAAACCCCACCGTCATGCAACACCTCTCTGAGAGAGGTGGATCTGCATGACATAGTGCAAGTTCTGCATGATACTGAGATCTAGTGGTTCTATGGTCAGATGAATCCCCAACTGTGTTCCTAGCAGCTGCAAGGACTTTGTGAGCCCATATTGGCCTTGGCCATGGATTGGGAGCATGTGTTGGATCTGGATCTGAATCTAAATATCCTTGAACTTTATTCTCAACATCAAGATATTGATCCTCATATTCATTAGAAGAGGTATCACTCTGATCTTCATCAAATTACGATGGGGTATAAAGAGAGTATGGAAAAAAATGTGAGAATTCATATGCCTTGGAGGCATGGTTTGCAAACCCTTTCGATATAATTATCCCAGTGGATATCTCTGCAATCTCAACTATGTCAGGACCAAAGACCACTTTCTTCGGTGAACCCGTGTGAGTCATCTGATATATAGACAAAAAAAATTTGGCAAAGAAGGCACAAATAGAACATTCTTGAACTTGCCATGCCCCATATGTATTGTGCCCTTCCCTTCAGCAGAGATCTGAGAGTTGTCTCCCATGTGAATAATCAGACCATCTTTGAGATCTAGGGAAGAAAATGATTCTTTGCAGGAAACCATGTGGTTGGCGGCTCCTGAATCTATGAGGAGGGCTTGTGATTTTGAAAATATAGCCTTCAGTGCATGGAAAATCTCATGACCACTAGACTCACTTCCAAAACCAGTCTCTCTTGCACATTTTGGGAGGGAAATGTTTTGTTGTTCAAGAATCTTGGTCATCTGATCTATCTTCTTCTTCATGCAATATCTCTTTGGATGGTTTCCTTTCTTGAAATAGGGACAATTGGATTTCTCAAATCCCTTTTGTTTTTCCTTCTTAGAGATAGAGGATCCTTCTGATGGACTTGACTTGGCATTCTTCTTAGGTTTAGATGGCCTCTTATCCTTTCCCTTGTGCTTCCCCTTCCCATTCTCACTTTTTTCTTCTCCAACCATAAGAGCTTGATCTTTGGAGGCATTCAAGGCGCCCATCTGGATAAACTTATCTTGTTCTTGGATGAGAGATTTAGTGAAAACATCTAAGGAGGGAATATTCCAACCAGGAATTGACATTCGTCCAGAATGGAAGGTAAATACAAAGATGGTGAACTCAAGACCTAGATTGCTCAGAATGGATAGCACCAACTTCTCATCCTTATTCTCAATGCCACACTGCTTGCATTGCATAAGCAGACATTTTAATTTTGAAAAGAATTGTTGAATGGTCTCAAAACTGCTTGGTTGTAGAGAAATCAACTCATTTTCCAGAATACAGCCTCTTATCTCATCTTGTTTTCTGAAGAGGGTCTCTAAATTCAACCATAACTCTATTGGAGTCTTCAATACTTTGATGTGGAAGAGTATATATCTAAAAATATGAATACACATTAAATCAAATACTTCATCCAATCTATTCAAATACTTAATTTTCTCCATAGTTGAATGTGGTTCGGGATCCTTCCCCATTCTCACCATGTACATTGATTTGTTTCGCAATACCATCTGCATATTATCCCTCCAATCAAGATAATTGTAGGGTGTCAGGATCTTGAGAGAGAGAGGAGAGTTCCAATTGTCCATTACAACTGCTTGAGTGAATACAAGATGAAACTGCTTCTACTGTAGAAAAAACTGCTGCAACTGCAGAAAATTGTTGTAACTGCTGCAACTGCAGAAAACTGCTGCAACTGGTGATGCACTCAAAAATTTGAATAACCTGCAAAAAAATCCCAATAAGGAGGTAGAATACTACTGAGCATTGCTTTCGGATAGTAGGAAATTTTATCTGGATCCTTCACACCTAGCTAGACCTCATTGGATTTCTCCAATGAATTCAATGCAATGGCACTAGGATTTGTTGTGGAAATCCAGAGGCTTTTGGTGCACTACCGAAAGCAGCTGCTCAACCTATTCGATCAAATGGATCTGATACCATGTGAAATTCTAAGTCAAAGCAGATCTAAAGAGATGAGGATACCTCACAAAGAAAGAATCAACATAAAATTTGAAGAAGAGTGAAAATTGCAGTAAAAAAGAGAAGAAGAATACTAATGCAACAAAACTTAGATAGGAGCAGAATAATGTCACATGTTCCAATAATCAATATAATAAACAATGATGTTACAATGGAGAGAATTTGAATCATGCAGGAGAATTTGAACCTCGGTTGGTCTAGCATAGGGATTCTCACCACTGGAGTGCTCTGGAAGATTCAAAGTCAACTAAACTGACCTAAAATTAGCTAACTAAAGCCAGAATTAGTTAACTGCCTAAGGAGGGCGCACTAGTGATTCTATCATGCATGCTAGTAAGGAAAGGGCACATGAGGCCACAATCAATGGCATCCAGATCTCTAACCCCCCACAAGGGTCACATAACTCAGTTAGACTGCACTGGAACACTCAGTAGGTTCCTATAAAATAGGGAACTGACCGAAGTGGTCCTAAAATGATGCATGCAGAGCTCAAAAGGTGGTATTCAACAGATCCTGGATGACATCTACACACCACTAGGGGGAAAATGACATCATCAACAAGTAGGGAAAATAAATAATTCTAGGTAGGACAAGGATGGAGTATTGAAATATCCTAACAACGCTTTTCATCCCCATTATCATATATGTGTGTGAAGTTTGGGGTTGCAACATCTCTAGAGAATCTTGGAGAGAGATCAAGCAAATCTAGAAGTGATTTATCACTTATAACCTTAAAATTAAAAGCAATACACCTTATCTTATTCTTCTCATAGAAGTGGGTCTCTCCCCCATTGAGAGCATGGCTATGACTAGGTACCTGATGTACAAGCACATGATAAATAACATGGGCGACACGAGACTTCCTAAAGTTTCTTTAAAAGAAAGTCAAAACCAACTACGCTTCAAGTAGGGTTGGTGTAAAGATAACATGGCTTGGTTAAACCATTGGGGAATTGACGAAAATGACACTTTGAAGAATATCCATAATGTCAAAAATATTGTTACATATAATTTTAAAGAGAAACTGTGTTGTGAGATAAATTTAGAGGTTAAAAGAAAATTAAGATACTATAAGTAGTTCATTAACCCTAATCTAGAAGATCATAAGTATCTCTCGGTATTAACTAGTTCAAAGAAGAAAATTAATATAGCAAAGATAAGAATGAACTCTCATGAGCTCCTTAACAAAACGGGATGTTGGTCTATTTGTAAAACTCCATGGGTGGAAAGGGCTTGCCATCTTTGTGAGTCTACGAGCATTGAGGATGAAAATCACTTTCTCTTAGAGTGCCCTGCTTACACCCACATTAGGTCTGATTTTCATAGTATTTTCTACAGCACAAACCTTTCTAAAATCCTAACTTGCCAAAACTATAGTTAGCTACGAGAGCTTCTTGCCATGTGTTGGGCCTGGCCCAAGTAAGGCATTTTTGGCAAAACAGTTTTGGAACTACGAAGTCGAGAGCAGTTCACTTGAAGAATTTTTGGTGGAAGACAAGCTTTGGGAGCGGCGATGCGAGCACAGCGCAGTATTGGCAGGATGGGAACCACACAGCTGAGGACCGGTTCCGCGTAGTAGTAGCACTGCGACGTGCCAGCAGGGCACCTATTTTGGGTAAAGAATGAAGGTAAGGTCGACTGGGTGAAAGCAACCTATTTTTGGTTAAGATACTCCATGATTACCAAGCAGGAGGGTAAGGAGTATAGAGGAAGGAAAGCGACCGGTCACACACGCAGAGGAAGCACAACGTGAACCAACCGCATAAGGTCGTTAGAGAAGGAACAACCGGGAGAAAGTGATAGTCCGCATGCGAACGATACAGCAGGATGAAAGTGACGTGACCAGGCATAGAGGATGGCCACGACGGAAGATTCGCTACAAGAATCGAGCAGTCCAGTTATGGGAAAACTGCAACAGTTTTGCGAAACCTTAGGGTTTTTACCTATGCATTGTAAAGACATGACCTATGGGCATGATCTATAAAAAGGCAGGATTCTATAAGGAAAGGGTTGTTGTTGGTTGTTAATGTTGAAATGTAATCGCTGAAATCCATTGTAAAGGCTTTGCAAGCTGCGTGCGCAGAGGCCTATTGAGAGAGAAGAGAGTCTGCAGCTGACTGCGTAGACTGGAACAGTTGTACCCTTCCCGAGATAATATAACAACAGTTACTGTGGATGTAGTTCCCATCCTGGGGGTGAACCACATTAAATTCTATGTTGTGTGATTGTTTATGTGTTTTCATCTGTTGCTTTGCTTACAATGAATGCTTAAGATCTTGCTTATCAGTTCATGTCTTGTACTTCTATATGTATTCACCATAAAGAATGAGATGGGAATAATATGTTAAGTATCACATGTATGGATGAATGTTAGATGCATAAGTATTTCTAAGTCTGTGAATGCATAAGTCAGTTGGATAGTCACTAAGCGAGTGGAGTTCGCACCATGCGATTCACTGGAAGCGCAGCACTGGAAGTGTGCAGTATATCATGTGTTGTCATATTGCATAAGTCATCAGATAAATAAACCTAAGGAAATTGATGAATGAATAGGGAATCCTAAGAAGAGTCACCGAAATTGGTTAAGTCCGAACAGGAAGCGTAGTTATCAGTTGAGTTGTCCTGTCGACGAAAGTCCATCCGACATCGTGTAGTCCTTGGATGCGTGATAGAGTAAGTGTTGGCCACAAAGGAGTTAAGCTTCGCGCAGTCATCAGTTCGCAACACGAGTTGCACAACTCACTGTTCATCAGATCTATTTACGCACTCATCACCTGGTTGTGGAAACCAAATTCCACAACCCCCCCATAACTTTGCCTTGGGTGAAACCTCAGTTTGTTCACAGATTGTTGTTGAAAGGGCCAGTGAAAAGGGATTTTGTTGGTTCCCTGAACCGCGAAGAATCTGGGTCTTTATAGAAAACCTCAAGACAGTTATGTAAGACAACAAATGGTTCCATTGCCGCGCTAAGAATCCATGATGAGTTGTCACACCTGAAATCATGATGTGCTCAGGAGAAAAGGTTCCATTGATTGTAGAAATTTGGCATCCAGACATGAAAGAAATTTGGGCTTGGTGTGACAAGACAGAAAGAGACTTCCCAAGGAATGAAAATAGACATCCGCATCTGTCTGACATAGATTGGTTGAAAAAATACCTGGGGAAAGATGTTCACGATATTTTTTGGGCATCCTTTGGAAACAAGTTGCACGAGTGGTTATCAATGCTCGTAGAGCACAAGAACTGTTTCCCGCCAAAAGTGTCGACCGAGTGGACCTCGAAGCTCATTGTGAGGCTTAAAGCAATAGATTGTCCATTTTCAAGAGCATTCAACTTTTGGATTGACAATATACTAGAAGGCTTCATGACAGAGTTCGTTGTTGACATGCTGAAGTCCTACAGCACAACCGAAGTAGAGTTTTTCAAGGGTTTCAGAGGTAAGTACCTCACCGATTTCAATTTATACATTAAAATGCTTTTAGCTGAGAAAGTCGTTTTAAGAATGTAGTGAAATTTTTGAATCTGTAAAGGTCAATAGCATCTATAGTGATTCTGATGAAGAAACACATAATTTGAGAAGTGGAAAAAGATATAAGTATACCACTAAGAATACTTCCCGTAAACATGGGCTCTGCATAGACGTTGATTTACAAACCATGCCTGATAGCCAAACCACACCTCTATCAACCACCTATCAGCATATTACTCTGCAGAATCCATCGATTGCAAGTACCGCGCATCCTATTTCTCATATTCCGTCAATTCAAAACCCTCCAGTTGTTAATATTCCCAATCCTCAGAGCGTCAATACCAGCAAGACCACGAAAGTGAGTACTCAGACAATCTCGACTCGGACCATTCTGAATCTGACTATCCCAATTCAGATTATTCTAATTCAAAACACTGCGCAAAATACCCCTGACACCACTCAGAACACTATGCAGAACATTGGACCACCTAGGAGAAGAATGACTGATGATGTTAAGTTGTTGATATTCAAAGGAACGGGTCTAGAAGACCCTAAGCAACACTGGTTTCTATGTGAATCCATGTGGAGTGATAAGCAAGTTCAGGATGATACTGTGAAGAGAGCGCAGCTCATTACCACATTCAAAAATAGATCCTTGAATTGGTTCATGAAGTATTATGTTGGACATCAAAGAACCTTAGCAGAATTCAAGAAAACGAAGTGAGAATCTCAATGTATCACAGAACTGAAAGAAATTAAGCAAAAAACTAATGAGACGGTTTGAGAATTTGACCAGACATTTAAGACACTTTTGGACCAAGTAAGTTTTGTCATAGCACCGCAACAACACCAAGAATGGTTTATAGCTGCGCTATTTCCCCATATCAAACTGTCGTTGATGCAGCAGAAAGTAGCTTCGCAGGCAGAAGCCTTGGAGATTGCGATGAAGTTAGAAGCTTCACCTATAGGAGAGACTAGCACTGGAATGTCTCAGATCCAGACTCAGCTAGCTACCCTGAAATTACAACTACAGGATATGAATAAGGGAAAAGAACAGAGACAAGAAGTCTGGTGTACAGGATGCAAGGGAGAAGGGCACACCAGAGAGTACTGTCCTTTATTTTAGGAGTACCTTAACAGTGGAGCACCAAATCGGCAAAATCAAAATCAAGTGCCATGGTGTGAAATCTGTAAAATGCGAGAACATCGGCTTGAAGACTATTATCTGAGACATAAGTATGTCCGAACCCCTAAGAACCTATATTGCAATTTTTGTAAGTCAGTTGGACATGATGAATCCAACTATAGAGCATATGAGCTCATGCGGGAAAGAAAACGAGACATGGGGCATATGCACAATAGTGGAGTATATAGAGTCCAAGAAGCAACTCCGCAAAAGCAACATAATGTACAATATTACCAAGGCGCATATAGAGGCCATGGTGGAGGATACCGCAGAAGAGGAAGGAATGTTGGGCTGAGACAAGGAAGAGGAAGAGGGCAGATGATCTATTACAACTGTGGCCAGGAAGGCCACTTATCTAGAGATTGTACCAATGAGTGTACTACTTATAATTATTGTAAATATTTCAATCATATTATTGAAGACTGCTGAGTGTTAGCGGAAGAAATGTAGAAAAGAAAGCAAGATGCGTCGAACCCGAACATTCAGTTGATCATAGTAGAGAGAAGTGTCGTGGATCCAAGTATCAATGCAGTGACGCAAAGTGGCACTACCACGGGGGATATAGAAAAGTAGAAGCCTCGACTTCTGGCGATTTTGACACTAAGTAGACCCCTGTTGAAACAATATGGATCAGAAAAGCTACTAGGAAATCACCTTCTTTCAACATGGAGAAAAACAAATAAGTCTTTGAAGAAGCACGGGATATCTTCAAAGAGTCAGCCCCTACGTCACCAAGAATCTTGTTGCGCAGTAGAGACATGAACCTCTGTTGTGCAGTTCCTACAGAGTTGCATGAAATTACTAAAGAGCACATATGCTGTATCAGAATTACAAAGGTTGTTAAATCAATATGAACCACGCAGCGAGAAGGAGACTGTCAAGAGCGCAATCGATCAGATTAAGAACCATAAGAGAACAGGTTGATAGCGCAGTCCATTATATTAAGAACCATAAGAGAACATGTTGAGAAATGAGGCTCACTACATAGATAGGAGACTATGAGATGGATGAGATCATCATTGATTTGGGTTCTAAAGTAAATGTCTTGACTAAAGAGATATGGCAACAGATGGGATGACCAAAGTTGTTATGGTCACCTATACAGTTGAGAATGGAAAACCAAGATAAAGTCATACCATCTGGAAGGTTAGCCAATGTTATTGTTGACATTGATGGAGTGCGAAGTCATGCAAACTTCGAGGTTATCGAGATTGTGGATGATAGTCAGCCTTACCAGTACTATTGGGAATTGACTGGGCTATAGATAACCTCACCATCATAAACTTGAAAACAAGGAAGATGTTCTTTGAAGGATAGCATCTCAGGTTCATCGCACCATTAGACCATACAGACATAGAAAGATACAGCGAGCTGATTCAGGAAGAATCCAGAGCACAGGCTCTTGACCACCTCTACAAGATGACTGCAAATCAACATGACTATGTTAATCCTGCGATGGATGGAACACTCAGTTGGCTATGTGACATTTCTTGCATCTCAAAATTTGATGCGGGACTAGAGAACTAGCAAGGCCATATGCATGAAGTATCTGCATGAAGATGCACGCAGCTTACAAAGTCACTGCACTAGATTGGGAAAGAGGTGAGTCCAATCCCCACCTATGATGGTTCATCTAATTTTTATTCATTTATCCAAGAATATACTGTATCAGTTGCAGATGAACATCGCATACCAGCGTTAGACATGGCACTGCGCGACACACCATCCAGATGGTGGGTTGCGCATAAGCAGACATTGACCACATGGGATTAGTGTAAGCGAATGATATAGATCAGGTTCGCTGAGAAGGTTGTACTTCCCTTTGAAAAATATAATGGACACACATATCCTAGGGATCATATTGAAATCTGTTCACAAGCATGGGAGGAAAGACCACAAATAGAATGGGTGCATCTGTTTGTGCATACATTGGAGGAGCACACTCCAAAGAACTGGTACTTGGACACGGAGTTGCGCAAAGGAACTACAGATTGGCCTACCCTGACTATGAACTTCGATAGAAGCTTCAATTTTGAAGATGATAGCTTGAGTATAAATGAAGCTTTGCAGTTCACAAAGGAAAGAATATTCAGAGTAGAATTCCCATGTAGAAAAGAGGCATTGGAAGAACTCAAAGAGAGAGTGTTTGAAGATGTACATGTACCTATGAACCTTCAGCCAGAATGGGCCAGAACGATAGAGCATGCCCTTGAATTCTATAACCTTGCTGAAGGTGAAGATAAACAAGAAGAAAGCAATGAGGAGGATCCGCACAACGTCAATATACCTGAGTCAGAAAGTGAGCGCGATGTAGAGGGACCTTCAATGGAAATTCCAGACATGAGTGGACTTGTGAAAACAAGAAAAGTGAACATTGGCACAAGTGAAGAGTCGAAGTTCGCATCTATTGGAGACTACTGGGATGATCAGACGGTCATGGAGATCGCAGACCTGCTACATAAATATCATGATTTATTTTTGACAAATTTTATAGAAATGAAAGGTATTTTGGGTGACTTAGGGGTTATGAACATACCTCTTAATCCAGGCGCCAATCCTGTTAAGCAAAGAAACTATAGACTGAATCCTCGATATAAAGAAGGAGTAAAGGTAGAACTTGATAAGATGCTCAATGTGAGGATCATTGAGCCGGTTGAAGAATCAGAATGGATAAGCCTAATGGTTATCCAAAACAAGAAAACTAAGGGTGATATCACAATCTGTGTGGATCTTAGGAAGCTGAATGATGCTTCACTACATTAACCATTTCCCACTCCTTTTAGAGATGAAGTCTTAAATACCGTTGGAGGAAATGAGGCCTACTCTTTTATAGATGGATTTTCTGGATACCATCAGATAAGAATTGATCCAACAGATAGACACAAGACCACTTTTGCTACTGAATGGGGGTCGTTCCAGTACACAGTAATTCCTTTTGGTCTGAAGAACGCACCTGCAATCTTTTCCAGAGTTGTGGCTACAGGATTTAAAGATTGCATGCATACATTTTTAGAAGCATATTTTTATGATTGGACTGTCTTTGGTTTGTTGAAGAACCACTGTGAGAACCTTAGAATGATGTTAGCTAAGTGCAGGTGACATCAAATTTCATTGAATTTAAAGAAGTGTGTTTTTTGTGTGCCTTATGGTATTCTCTTAGAACACATTGTGTGCAGACAAGGTTTGATGGTTTATCCTATGAAGATTGTAGTAATTGTGAATTTACCTATGCGAACATTAGTAAAGCAACTTCGCACCACATTGGGGCACATGGATTACTACAGGAAATTCATTAAAGGTTATGCGCAAATAACCGCGCCAATGGACAAAGTGTTGAAGAAAGACGCGTCATTCATCTAGAACGCAGAATGTGAGTAAGGATTCGACACATTAAGAGATAAAATGGTAACTACATCGATCCTTGTTTTTCTAGACTAGGAGAAGCCATTTCATGTACATGTTGATGCTTCATATATAGCATTGGGTGTTGTACTAGAACAACTAGGAGAGGGAGGTATTGACCATCCAATTACATTTTTGAGCAGGAAGCTTTCATCTGCTGAAAAGAATTATAGACCAATGAGAGAGAGGGTCTAGCTATGGTCTACGCACTGCAGAAATTCAGGCACTATTTTGCTCGGTGCACACTTTTCTATGTACACTAACCATTTAGCTTTGAAGTACTTGGTCAATAAGCCAGTGTTAGGGGGAAGAATCTGTAGATGGTTGTTACTCTTTCAGGAGTATAACTTTGAAATTATAGTTAATCCAGGAAGATTGAACTTAGGACCTGACCATCTTTCAAGGATTGAGTCAGGTGAAGAACCCATCAATTTAGAGGACAGTCTTCCTAACACAGAGTTGTTTGCTATCCACATCACAGATGACTACTATAAAGACATTGTCAATTTCTTGACTACTAGGTTAGCACCGGTAGAGTTTACTATGCAAAAAAAGACACAACTGGTAGTAAGAGCAGCAGACTTCACCATAATCGTGGGACAACTAAACAAATTGCGACGGGATGAAGTGCTGCGCAAATGTGTGCTAGATCATGAGAAACCATTCATTTTGGTTGATGCACATTCAGGTGTATTAAGAGGTCACTACGCAGGAAGATCCACTGTGCATAAAATATTAAGGGCAGGGCTATGGTGGCCTACTATTCACAAAGATTCGAAGGAACATTGCCAGAGCTGCGATGTTTGTCAAAGGATAGGAAAGCCGTCGCGAAGAGACGAAATGCCTTTGAATCCGCAGTTGACACTTCAGGCATTTGAGAAATCGGCCATTGATTTTGTGGGGCCTATAAACCCACCGGGAAAAAGGACTGGTGTGAGAAGCAGGAAGCTTTCATCACTGCTACTGATTATCTCACCAAATGGGCAGAAGTGAAGCCAGTGAAGGACTGTAGCACAGTCATTGCTGCACAGTTCATTTTTTAGAAAATCCTTACTAGGTTCGGATGCCCGAAGATTTTGATGAGTGATCAAGGCACTCATTTTCTGAACATAACTATTGAGGCCCTGACTGAAGAGTTCAACATTCATCATCAGAGGAGTACGCCATACCATCCTCAAGCAAATGGAATTGTTGAGGCTTTCAATAAGGTATTGGAGCATGCGTTGACAAAGGTATGCAATGTGAATAGGGACGACTGGGATCTGCGCATTCTAGCTGTGTTATGGGCATATAGGACTACTTGCAAGAAATTAACTGGCCACACACCTTTTAGGTTGGCCTATGGACAGGAAGCAATGATGCCTATGGAGTACATTGTTCCTAGCTTGAGAATAGCTGCATTCACAGGCATGGAAGATCAAGAGGCACTAGAAGAAAGGCTTCTACGCTTGGTTGGGTTGGAGGAAGATTGCTTCATCACAGGCTTTCACCAAAAAGTGCAGAAAGATAGAGAAAAAGCATCGCATGATCATCATATCAAGAACAAGTCCTTTCAAGTAGGTCATCTAGTCCTTTTGCATGATAGAAAATTTATGAAGTTTCCTGGAAAGTTTAAGATGCATTCGCTTGGTCCATATACTGTTGTACATGTTACTAACAGTGGCGCAGTTTAGTTAGCCACGTTAGATGGAGACAATCTACCTAGATTAGTCAATGGAAGTAGTCTAAAACCCTATTTGGATAGTCCTACTTTGCAGAACCCTCTGTAGAATGAAGCCGTGAAGTTTAAAAAAAAAGAGAGAAAAGATAAAAGAAAAAAGAAAAATAAAAGAATATCCCCGCAACTCGAAGCTCAAAAAGGTGGTTGCACAGATCCAATGAAGCAGAGAAGATGCAATGTTCAGAACCAAGAAGCTCGACATGGCAAAGTAAGTACGTTGGAATAGTGACGGCCAGCCGCGCAGTTCGACGCAACACTCCAAGAAATTAGATATTAGAATGTCGGTCGAAAAACTAACCGTTATATAGTGCTTTTGCTAACGACCGCTTGAAACCACTTATACTATGAAACGAGAACTTTATACTATGAATGAGAACTTTATACTATGAACGAGAACTATACCCTTAAAAACAATGATTTTTGCAAAAAACCCACCAAAAACACCCCCCAAATAGAAAAGTGTTGATACGAGTATACACGTATTTTTTTTCAGGGTAAAAAATAGACCCATGGCCTAAACATCCCATATTGTTGTTTACAAAATCTTTAAAATCAACCCTAAATTGGAAAAATGTTTTTTTTCTTCAAGACAAAAATTACAACTTTCTGGAAAATTGCATATTAAACAAAAAAAACAAATTTCTCTAATAATTTCACCACTCTAACCATATAAAAACAAAGAAATTATGATGTGATTCATAATGAGATAATATATTAGACCATACAAGAACAAATGGTTCATATAAATATTCAAAAACTCCTCTAGAGTTTCAATTACAAAAATCATACTAATAAAAAGCATCTAAACAACTTCTTCAAATTCATCAATGGGTTCTGACACCCCATCATCAAAAACTACTCTAGAGTTTCAATTACAAAAATCATACTAATAAAAATAATCTAAACTTCTTCTTCAAATTCATCAGGATCTACATTTTTGCAGATGGACTTGATGAAGATGTAGATGACCCATATTCTTCTCTATTATCAATGGGTGCACCATCTGGGTCTACATCTATGCCCATCATTTTAGATGTCATATTCCTTCGGGATCTATGGCTTGGTTTAACAAACTCCCATATTTCAACTTCTTGCTTTGGCATCAACCTCTTTATAATCTCTATAGTCTTGGAGCGGAGAGTGTCTTTCTTTGTCAACTTGAAATCATAAACAAGTATATCAACTTCCTCTAATTTCAAGATGTAAATGCGGGGACGATTTATTTTTTGACCCTTTCTTTTTCTCTTTCTACAAACCTTTTTCTCAACCACCATCTCTGCCTTGTACACACCATCAAATGGGTGTGTATCTATTGCATACCAATGTACTTCTACTGATACTACTTCATCATTTTCTTTATTGACCTTCAAATATTTTGCAATCCATAATGGATAATGACTTGGATCATCTGTAGCCAAAACTGCAATCATGCAACCCTCCTTGATATATTGTACCAAGCCCCTGTAAAGGTCTTCCATCTCTCGACGCTTTGCAGATGATCTTCTAGAGCCAATATACATTTCTCTTTCCTCTACTTGAGAAAACTTAACAACTCGAGGTTCAACATTTTTTACCTCGTTTTCATTTGATAAACTTTGTGGCCAAGCAAATGGAGACTTAAAAAATATATCTCCATTTATAGAGTTTGAAATTATGTCACTATGCTCCATGAAAAAAGTCTCCCACCAAACAGAATCAACAACATCAAAGTACTCATATGTATCTTCGATAGACTTTTTGATTTCTTCCAAGCATTGAGAAGAATCAACAGCTCTACTATGTTGCCTTTCATTATGAATCTCTGTAGATGATTGCAATAACAATAAATTTGAAGCATACATTTGACGATTTGGGATGAATTTCATAAATGTCAAACCTGATGAAGGCCCCCATTCTGTGCTAGTTGAGTACTTATCGCCCCACAATAGTGTTTTTCCATCAATCTTTTTTATACGAAATTGATGTTGAAAGATAATGTCATTGCGTTTTTCATTACACCTTTCTTCTCCATGCGATCTAAACAGAAATATTCGCATGTCAGCGGTTTCTTCCAATTTTTGGACAATAGGCTCTGGATGGTATGCTTTCCCTATAATTTCAATCAACGATGGTAGGTTGCCAACTTTCTTCCTCCTCAATTCCCTTGCAAAATGGCTGAACATTTGATCAATATTATCATGCTTATTCCCAACAAGAAGGAACCCAACTTTTACCTTTTTAAAAATTCCCAATTCAACAAGCATGCTTAGATAACCAAACACGACCTGATTTTTGTTTTCTCGGCTTGTGTTGTCCAATTGTAGATATAGAACTTTTGGAAGATACCCAGGCCAATGAGTAATGACATGGTGAATTATGTTGATGGTAAAATTTGCATCATTGTGAATCTTTGGAGTTGTAAAGTAAACCGTTGGAATCATTTCACCATTAAAAACCATACACCCAACCAAGTGAAACTGAATAAAATTCTCCTCCTTTAAATTCTTTGGCACACAGACAAAATGTGGCAAGAGTGTTTTTTTCTGAACCATGCCATCAATTATCAAACCCATATACTTATGTGGAGCATCATAACACTTCTTGCGATGTTTGTACAACTTTTTCCGTTCATTTGATTGTTGATTGCGATGTTCTTGCAGTGCATTGATTATGGAATCTATAAACAACATAACAAACAAAAATTGTTAACTAGCTTCAATAATTGACATTTATCTATTTTTTTTTTTTGTAAACATACCTCTTTCTATCCCTTTTGATCTATCCCTTCTTTCTTTAAGAGAAGCACATGTACTGCAGACCCCCATCCTTGACCTCTTTGGAATGTGGACTTTGTTGAACTTCTTTTTCCATACTCTAGTGAAATATGCATATTTGATGAATTTGTCATTTCCTTGACCACCTTGAACATAATCCTTGTATAAGTTGTAGATTTACTACCTTATGAAATTATCTAGAATGTGTATTGTTTTTCTATTTGGAATACTCTCTCCATGCTTGGAAAAGAAATCATGCATCCATGATATTGCAATGTGTGTTGATGGCCCAGTGATTCGTCCCTGATAATCGTTAGTGTAAAATGTAGGATTCCTTTCTAGTCTTGTTTGGATTCTTGATAATCGAAGATTACCAATTGAGTGAATCTGTTTGAATGCCTTTCTACAAAGCATAATTCTTCCAATGCGATAATCATAACCTATCATAGTAGAAATCATGCACCCCACTAAATATGAATTTTGCATGCTTTTGTTCATTGATAAATACATCTTTCTTTACTCCCAGACATAATTGTAGCCTAAAATTTTCAAACAACGTTTGTGGCAACACTCACTCGAAATCAAATGAGTAATGGAACTTGAACTTGTGAGCAATTCTTTCCTAGACCTTGTATAAGTGGAATGCTTTGAATTGACATAAAAAGGTCTAGTCCTATACTTAATCCTACTCTGCATTGGATTCTGTCGCTGGATCTCTTGGACCATTATGTCTGCAACAACATCGTCATTAGAATGAATGTTTTCATTGTGATGCATATGAACCCCCTCATTGAAAATTTCATCACCAAATTCATTATGAAAATTATTGTCATGATCACTAATAAGTTGATCACTTGCTACCAGATCAATGTGACCATCAACATTATTTGTGCCACTAAATTCTTCATTGAAAGGGAACTCTTCAGATTCAACATTGACATCATTGTTTCCTGTAAAATCCTTACTTGGAGGAGAATCATTGTCTTCATCATTGGTTCCTGTAACATCCTTACTTGGAGGAGAATCATTGTCTTCATCATTGGTGGCTTCATCATCAACAGAATGATCATCAGTGCCATTGAAACCCTCCCTAGGAGGGAAATCATGATCGGTGCCATTGAAATCTTCACTCAAAGGAAAATCATCATCGGTGCCATTGAAATATTAACTCGGAGGAAAATCATCATCTGTGTCATTGAAATCCTCAGTCGGAGGAAAATCATCATCGGTGCCATTGAAATCCTCCCTTGGAGGAAGGTCATCCTCTGTGCCATTGAAATCCTCGCTTGGATGATAATCACTATCATTGCCATTGAAATCCTCACTTGGATGATAGTCACCATCATCTCCATTGAAATCCTCGCTTGAAGGTAACTCATCTTCGGTGCCATGAAATCCTCGCTTGGAGGAACGTCATCACCTGTGCCATTGAAATCCTCGCTTGGAGGAACGTCATCACCTGTGCCATTGAAATTCTCGCTTGGAGGAAAATCATCTTCACCATTATTGATGTCTTCTTCGTCACCTAAATCATCATCTATCCCATTAAAATACTCACTTGGAGGAAAATCATCATCACTCCCACAAAAATCCTTGCTGGGAGGAAAATCATCATTGGTCCTATTAAAATACTTGCTTGAAGGAAAATCATCATTGGTGCATTGAAAATCCTTAATTTCAGGAAAATCATCATTGGTTCCTTGAAAATCCTCGTTGGGAGGAAAATTCTTATCATCTTGTTGCTATCTTTAGGATCCCCACTTGGAGGAAGCTCTTCATCATCGTCACATTATTGCCCTTCATTACTAGTGATTTCAAAATTTTCATAATTAGGAAGTTCTTGAATAACATGATTGATTACATTGCTTGCACTGCCAGTATCTTGGCTAGATGAACAATACATTTCTTCAATAACATTGGAATTTACTTCATATGAGTGCATGACTTCTCACTAAAAGGTAGAATTATAGAAAAATCTTAATCGCTCAACTGCAAAGAAATTTTACAACAGACCTCATCAAAAAGTAGAATGGTGCAACTCTCAACTGATAATATTATAACTATGAGAATGAAAGTATCCCTCCAAAATATTCCCTCCAAAACTTCCCTCCAAAATTTTCGTTCAAAATTTTCGTCCAAATTTTCCCTCCAAAATTTCCCTACAAAATTAAAGCGCACATTCATAAGACTAGTAAAAAACGATTTTATGATATAAAAAAATTGAAATAATATATTAACTCATTAAATATTTCTATCCGAGACATATAAGACTAGTAAAATTTATCGTAACATTTTTTATATACAATTTGTAATAAAGCAATGACTATTTACATTATTTTTACTCCACATTCATAACATTAGTAATTATTTCATTTAAACCTATCTTATATAAATTTAATAATAATTCAATAACTAATTTAATTTTTTTAATCCCACATTCGTAAAAAAAATAATGTTAAACTTAATCTAGGATATATAAACCATTTAGATTTCCTACTATTCATCATTTAATTTGGAGCAATTTAGTAACACTTCCAAGGTTAGTGCTTTTTATGTTCTTAATAAATTAATTTTTTTTTGTTAATTTTGCAATAATTGTTTTATGGCTTTATTAATTTGGTAATGCTTGTTTTAGGGCTTTATTGATTTATTCTTTTACATTTTTGTTTTTTTAACATTCTTAAGAATGGTAAACTTAAACCTAATCTATCTTATTAATACAGGATTGTTTAGTCTTTGGAACAATTCACGAAAGTTTTCAAGAAGAACGAGAAGATTACAGAGAGGAACTTCTAGCACTTTCAACAGAGGAGGCTCTACCACTTTCTGGGTTAGTTTTATATTTTTTTTCAAATGTATTTTTTTAAAATTCACGTATTATTAATCGAGGGAAGGCTTACCCCTTATCCCACATATGGATGCTTTGGGTTTAAAATAGAAATTAATTTTTTTTACCTAACCTACCCATGCCCCCTTCCTTAATTTGTTTCACCCTCCGCCCCCTTCCTAAATTTTTTTTTACCATCCACCCCCGCACCCCCACCTCCCCCCCACAACTCTCCTCCTCCTCCTCCTCCTCCACCCCACCTTCCCCACCCTCCTCCTCCTCCTCCTCCTCCCGCTCCCCCCACTCCCCCCGCTCCCCCCACTTCCACCTCCTCACTTTTCCCTCTTGCTGCACCCCCACTTCCACCTCCTCCCTCCTCCTCCCGCGCGCCACCCCCTTCCCCCTCCTCCCTCCTCCCCGCATGCCACGCCCTTCCCCACGCCCTTCATCCCTCCTCCTCTCACACACCACCCCCTTCCCCCTTGCCCCTCCTCATGGGTTTCCCGCTTGGGTGCCAAAGGGCGACTCTCATGGGCGCCCACGATGCCCAGCATCGCGGCGCCCGTGAGGGGCCTCCCTTTGGTGCCCAAGCGAGCAAAGCATCGCGAGCCCCCGTGAGGGTCTCCCTTTGGCACCAAAGTGGGTGGCCCAAGAGGAGGGGGAAGGGGGAACAGGAGGGGGGTGCAGGGGAAGGGGGAAGGGGGGGGCGCATGCCGAAGGAGGAGGGAGGAGGGGGAAGGGGGACAGTGGAAGGGGGCGCAGGGAGGAGGGAGGAGGGGGAAGGGGGTGGCGCATGGGAGGAGGAGGGAGGAAGGGCGTGGGGAAGGGAATGGGGTGGCGGGGGAAGGGCGTGGGGAAGAGCATGGGATGGCGGGGGAAGGTCATGGGAAAGAAGGGAGGTTAGTTTAATTTTTATTTATTTATTAATTTTTAATATATTTTAGGGGGTGGGTTAGTTTAATTTTTTTTTTAATTGTTAATATATTGTGGGGGGTAGTTTAAATATTTGTTATTTTAATTTTTATTATATTGTTGGGGGGTTAGTTTTAATTTCTTATAAAAAATTTGTATTATATTGTTAGCTGGGGGTGTTAGTTTTAATTTTGTTTTAAATATTTTATTATATTTTTAAGGGGGGTTAGGGGGTAGGGGGTTAGTTTTAAATTTGTTTTCTCTAATTTTTATGATATAGTTAGGGGATAAGGGTAGGGGTAGGGGTAGGTTTAATTTTTATTTTAAAATTAATTATTATATTTTTTAGGGGGGTTAGGGGGTAGGTTTACATTTTTTTTTTTTAAATTCAAAACGTTAAAAAAAAACGATTATGAATGTAAAAAAAGAATTAAAATTTTTAAAACGTTTTTCAAATGCCGTTTATAGTGAATATTGATGTTGATTTTGTTAAGATTATAAATGTTTGTTGATTTATTTTAACATTCTACATTTTGGATATAGGTACAATGGAATCAAGAAAGATATCTGTAAACGTTTCTGGATCAAGAGCGACGATCATTGCATCGAAAAAAACAATTGAGGCATCTGAGAATGTTGAGACTCAAGACATAGTTCTTAGCTTTGAAGAATTAAAAATGAAGAATGTTAGAGAATGGAAACATGCAGCAGAAGAAGACAAAACAGAGTATCATTAGCATCTGAAGGAAAAAAATCAAGGAAAACCAGAAAGCATTCTCTTATATTGTTCTGCATATCCATATATTCAAGTAGATTACAATCTATTGGGATTGTTGAGAGATACATGTGTAGTGTCGGGTACAGATATTGTTTATGCACAGGTGAAACAAGCCAAGACCTTTGCGAAAATCCAATATGCTTTGAAGATTGCAAAAATAATGTTCAAGAAAATTTCACAGATTTTTGTCAAGGGGTCGTGGATGAAATTGAAAGTGGGAGACTAAGTTTGAATATTGATATTATTCTTAAATTGGTTTTGTTATAACTTCGATACCACAATGTAATAGATTTAATACAATAATGTTTTTATTTTGTAGGATTTTTCCATTTTGATTTCAAAAAAGTTGAATGGAATTTATTATACAGAGGTCGATCCTATGGATGTCATTAGTGTCGCTATTCAAAAGGGACCAGAAGCAAGGAAGAAAAAACAAGTGTTAAATGTTCAAACTGAAGAAGTACAAGCACAAAGAGGAAAGAGCATCCAACAATCAAATTAGGTACCTAGAAGGGTTATATTTCAATCTTCATCTCGCCCAACTAAACATGATGAAATTGTTACAAATGAGCTTGTTACTCATGCTACTAAGAGTAACAAATAATCTCGTAAAAGAAATATGGTTGAGAGTGCCTCGATTCCTGTTGAAGGCATTGTTGATTTAGAAGGAACCCATTCAAATCAGAAAAAAGGAGATCTGTTGTTACTGAAACCAATGTCATTACTGAATTTGGGAGTGAAAATTCTAGTGGCAGTAGGGAAATCATTACTCCAGGTGCTGATCTAGAGGATGGCATTGTCAAGACAACACAAAATTCCATTGAAGATCGATTGCGGAGGGATAATTTGGTTAACAGTGGGCATACATTTGAGTTGAATGTGAATCAACTTTATAAACCCATAGAATGGCAAGATCAATTTAGAATTATAAAACCACATCACTTGCATATTCACAACTTGAAAGCATTGATGAGGCACAATCCCTATGCACATGTGGTTGACTACCTAGTCCTTGTTGACCTAGAAGTTGTTCCTACTAGAGATGAATTTGATGAAACAAGATGTTTTCATTACAAATATTATGTTCTTGAAAGGAATCATTCTGTAGAGGCAAGAAGAGAATTGATGCAAGAATATCCCAATAAGCCTATTTTTTAAACAGTTAAATGCATCATTTATGTTGGTTTAAAAGATGTAGAAGCAAAGTTGCTGGCATGGAATCATAACACAGATAGTGAATATAGGTTGACTATGACATTTGTTCAAAGGGTGAGATTTATACACAGTGAATTTGTGCAAATATGTGGTGGGGAACAATCTAGAGTTGATGCAAGTTTTCGGAGACAATGTTGTATCAAAATAGGTATCCCTATTAAAGATGATATTGTGATACAAAAAAATTCCAAAGGAAGTGATGCATTCAGATCTGTAGATGCCTATTTCCAGTTGGAATTCAGAGTCTGTAAAACATGGGATTTGATTGATGACATATTTATCTTGTGGGAGAATATTGGCATAAAAAACCAGAAAGTGAAACAATGTAGAGTTGTTCCATGGAACGGTGGTAAGGTAGGTCCTGATGTCAAGAATCTGCCAAAATACATGACTGTTACACCTTGGAGAACAATGCAAGGTGTGAAGGATGAAACATTAGTAGCTACAATACTATCACGGGTAAAATCAGGTGAATTATCCATGGAGGAAATGTGCAACAAATTTGAGAAGTAAGTTGAGCATTTTTTTTTATGGTACAATGTTTTGTTCTTGAGTTTAACATTTTTGTTATGTTCTATGTATTATGTTATATTATTATATATGATTGTAAACATCATTTATTGTTTCATTGTCTAATCACAAGGTATACATGAAAATACCAGAGAAGATGGTTATAATGTTGAATGAGAAGAGTTGGGATGATGTCAAATGCAACTATCCAGACTCAAGCTCGATGGAAACTTTAAAACAATTTTTTGTTGAATTTAAGAAGGTATGTTGATCTATAATACATCCTATTTTATTTATTTTCTAATTCAATTCATTTCTATTTTATTACTTATAGAGATCATTTTCATTTGAAGATGCCAAAGAGGGGTAGAGATGGAGTACCAGAGTCCTTCAAAATTCATATCCAAAGAGCCAAAATAGAACGACAAAAGAGACAGCGTCTTGCAAACATTGAACTTGATGATAAACTTGATCATTATATTTGGAATGGGTTTGACATTGTGCAATATAAAGTCATTTTAGGTGACTGTGCAAACATTGCAAATCGTGTTCCTAAAAAGGAGTATGCACTAGTGATTGCACATATCCCTCATGGATACAATATCCGAGACACTAGTTATGATTGTGAGCCTTATACTTACCAATCATTCAGTAAAGTGGTTTCGGGATTTGTAGATGTCACAACATCACCACTATGGAGACTTGTTGTTTTCCATTCAAACACGCAATTAGGGGGCTTGTTAACAACCTTCAGGGGTAACGGAAAAAAAAAAAAAAAAACAAATTTATTGGTAATATATTTGCACTATATCATCAAAATTTTGAATTTATAAATCAATTATATTTATTGATAAGTTAATTAATTGTTTTATATTTTTGTTACAGGAAAAATCCTAATATTCGTAGCTCCAACAGTGATCCATTCCTGAGTGATACTGAAAGCATACATCTTGCAACTTGGACACAGGAGGAGGCTTATGAATCTCTTTTAATCAATGAAAAGAGTGGAGGAAAACATAGTCAAATATTGAGTTATAATGTCGTGGTAAAAAAATTAACATATGAAGAAAGGGATTTGAAAGGAGTGACTGTAAACATCTATCAAAAGCCACAAGCATTGATTAATTATCCCATAGATACATTTTCAAGAGAAGGAGATTGGGTCTTAGATTTGTTCTCGGGTTCAGGTAAACTTTCTCATATTACAAATGAAATAATATATCAAGTTTTATTGTATGTTTTATCCTTCATTATTTTATTGTTTTAAAGTATGCTTATTTATGCTATTTGACTTAACTTTATTTTTGTTTTTGGTGATTAGGTACAACAATAACATGCTCCTTACAAAAAGGAAAAAATTGCATATCCATTGATAATGATCCACTCCAATGCAATTACATAAAGCAAATAATTAATGCTATTCAAGTTCTTCCAGATGAACTGCAAGAAGTTGGTTTGAAGAAATGAGAGTTTAGTGAAACACTTGTAGCAGAGATGTCAAAAGAGCCTCAACCCCCATTAGGAGGGGTGTTTGGAAAGGAGCACTTTGGGGATCTTGCAGACATAGAAGACCCAATGGAAGAGGACATTGATGTACCTGAGGAAAGTCAAGCTCCAGAAAATTCCAATGTCGATGAAGAATTTGGCATGCATGATATTGTTGAATAGTTTCATGTTTTGAAGAAAATGATAATTTTGACAATTTTTTGATAAGATATATTAATAATGTTTTGACATTCAGACCTTATTTTAGAAATAAAATTTCTACATATAATGTTTTTAATATGATTTTTACAAATAATTTGTATATTTTTTCTTGAATTTATGTGAATCGTCACTTTTCGGAAAATAATATGAAATAATATCATTTTTATACAAAAAATATCTGAAAATTCATTGAAAATGGTTTTAAATGTCTTTATTTTCTAGAATTGTTTACAATTTTGTCAATAAAAATGCCTTATTTTGTCCATAAAAATGTCTTATTTTATAGAAAAATGTATATGTTTTTCATTATAAATTGTTTAAAAATGTATGTTATTTTGTTAAATTTCTAAAAACACACTTGAAAACAGAAATTAAAAATATTTTACAACAAATATAATTCAAAGGCCCCAAAAAATGCCTCAAAATGAGATTCTGTGATACTGGTATCAACCATTTTTGAAACGGGGGTAAAAATAGCTACTAAAATTAGGAGAGAGAAAAACGAGAACTATGTCGAGTTCTCATTTAATAGTATAAGTGGTTTTGAGCATTTAACATAGAAATAACCGTTCTTACGCAATTAATAAAGGAAAGGACCCAAATCCTTGAACAATTTGGCCAACGGACATGTCATTTAATGATTTTCTAGTCGTTGAGGGGCGCGGCTGGGCCTATAAATATTGCTCCATTTGGACTCGCGGGCGTTACCGTAACTATGAAATTTTCCTGCAAGCCATACTTTCAAGTTGTTTACAGCAAGCCCTAAGTGATCCTGTTAGTTTGTTGAGCAATTATCCAGTGAATGTTTGAAATTTCATCAATTGAGGAAGAATTCACAGTCAAGGAGACTGTGAAGGTGTTTCAATACGGTGGGATTGAAGCGTTGATGAGAACCCCTTCTAAGAAAGTTGTTACTGAGCAAGTACAGGGTTCGAGATGATCACCAAGGCATACTCCAGTTATATAGGATAAAGGCAAAGGAATAGCAGCGGAGAAATCCAAACCAAAGATGATGAGCTCCACAGAACCAGAACTCCTACTGGGAGACAAGGAAATACCACTTAAGATGACCCCTCAGTATATCTCGTCACGTATAGAGGACACACCGGCCATTAAGCTATTAAATAATGCAAAGTACAAGATTTCACTCTCACCGATCTCGAAGCATGTGAAGATAGAAGGAAATCTATTGGGGAAGATTGTGGAATGTAAGTTTGAAGACTTCGACCTGCTTCAGATGCAGAAGGACCCGGCTGAACCAAAGTTACTAAGGTTCCAGCCAGATCAGTACATGTATTGGAGGAAGGATGTAAAAGGAAATTGTGTGTGGGTCATGTAGAACTGGTTATCCGGAGTAGTCGAATCGGGACTGCTCAATCTGTTGAGGCTCCTGCATTTCGACCACACACCAGAGCTGAATGTGGTGGTGCGCACTCTGATGTCGCACACCCACCAAGGATACTTATGGCTATATCACAACATCGATTTGAATATCTACCTAATCCATCATATCACGGGGCTAAGAAAGAGAGGCGAGGACCCCAAGCAGTTATTTCAAGGAAAAAATAGGGACAAGGAGGTTGCCGCGAAGATGAAGAAATAACACACCGTAGTGAAATGAAAGAGAGGCTTCATCATAGAATACATCGACGACGAGGCTACACGATTCGTCATGCAAATGCTAGTAGGAAATATTCTACGAAAAGCAAGACCCACTAAAGTACCTGCTAGCGAAGTGCTCCTTGGGGAAAAGGCCGCGGCGAGAGGAAGTTTTAATTGGTGTCAGTACCTGTTAAATGAGTTTCTGGAAGAAGTGAGTGATACAGAGAAACATGGCAGCAATTTCCACTATACTTGGCTGATAGTGTTGATTGCATTTGTCGGATGGAAGGACCCAAAGCATTATGTTGGGTTGGTCAGAGACAACAATGAATATAGAGGAGCTCGTTATGCCAACCTTTGGGAGAATTTAATGGAAGAAAGATAGCACTTGTCAGCTGAAGCATTCTACACGTACTATGAGAAGCTACGTGAAGTCATTATTGCCAAGCCACAGATATCAAAAGAGGTAACGACTAAGTATATTCGCACTGCCAAATTTTCTGCTAATATGCATTTTATCTTTATTTCAGCAAAGGCTCAGAGGAAGAACCCTAAATGGTTCCAAGGAAGAAACCACATGAATGAAGAAGACATTGACATTATTATGAAGAAATGGATACCTGAATTTAAAGTCGAAGGAATAGTTTCCAAGATCTACACAATTGATGAGAGATGCTGGTTGGTTCTCATTCTGTGAAAGGTTGCAGGGTTAAAAAATGAGGAACAGGGTTAGGGTTTAAAGGTTAAAAAATTACAGAGATGGAGTTGTGCATTTCGAAAGTTTAAAGGTTAGGGTTGATGAAAATTCTATTGTAGAAGCTATTGGAGTCCTGGTACAAGGTGAAAAGTGGTTCAAACATCAAGCTTTCGAAGTTGATTACAGTAAGTTCTTATTACCAGGGTTCGAAGAATTAAATTGGAAAAATGGTATACATGTGAGTAAGCTTAAACCAAAATGGAGAATTCCATTACAAATGGTTCAAAATTACATTACCTGTGAGGGTATCTACGATGGGGTTTTAAGGTGCCATTTAAGATTTCCGATGCATCTTAATGGAGATTTGAAGCTTAATTTGCCATTTTGTTTGTTAAAAAGGTTTCAAAAGATGCTTGCTTCTGTTCAGGATCATCCAAATCATACTATCCATTCTATTTTTCATCAAGGGTTAATAAAGTTGTTGATAGTATCTCAACTGAGTCAAAATGAACAAACATGGGATCATTTTCTCCTTGAGTCAGGGTTTGAAACAAAGGAACAAAAGCCTTCTAAAGAAAAGGAAAAAGGAAATAAATCGAAATTTTAGGCAAGCAAACAGAGGACGCAATAGAACCAACAAATGTACAGGGTAAGGATTTCGTAGAGGAGTTTTCTATTGTGAATGATGAGTTTTCAGAAGTATCAGTTACTGTTGAATGTGTAAAAATTCATGATGTTCCCAGCTATAAAAATACAAGTTCAAAAGATGAGGAACAGGGTGAAACCCTAAAGGCGAGAGATATGGAATCAAAATTGAAGCTCAGAACCAGATCTAGAAGCAAACTGGAAATGGAAATGAAACTGAAGAAGAGTAAGGTTATGGTCATAAAAGGGTCTTCTAGTGAAGAAAAGGCGCAGTTTTTAGATCAGGAGTGTCTCAAGATATAGCAGATGATGATGGAAATCCAAAGGGATGATGTTGAGCACATACTAGGGGATTTTTGTTGGGATAAATAGAAAATCACTGAATATGAAATCAGTGCAAGTTAAAAAATTTCAGATACTTGTGAAGCGCCTATGCAAATGGAGAAAGTGAAATCAACTTTGGAGTTGGATGAAGATAAAAGGTCTTTGCAGTTTCTTAATGAAAAAAACCTATGTTTTTAGAAATCAAATGAAGAGTTAATGATGGAAAATAAAAGACTCTGGGAAGACTTACAGGAAAGAGATGTAAAGTATCAAGAAATTCTCAAAATGTCCAAATAGATCATGACAAAGAAAAGGGTGATTCAACAACGAAATGAAGAATTGCAATCCCAACTTCAAATTTTGGAAACAAAAGGATCCTGATGGAGAAGATACTACTACTTTTTTATGGAGCCAGGTTATTCTATCGATAGATGATTAAGATTTGATAGCTAGCAATAGATAGAGTTGTTTTATTTTTGTTACACTTGTCAATTTTAAAGTTAATTTGACCTTCGAATTAGTTTGATAGAAACAAGTTACTATTTTGAGAAGGTCCTGGAGATCCATGAAATTGGGATCTTAAAACTGTTTTTCATTTTTGAAAATTTTGTATATAATAAACAGTAATGTGATATGGAAAGGGGTTGGAACATATTATGGAGATCAAACTTTAGCCAGGAGCTGCAAGAATGTATGCATATTGTTTCAGGGTAATATGAAATAGTTGCTTTGAAATGATTATGTTCAAATGAGCCTATTCTATTTTAATAATGGAATTACATATTGTCATAAATTTGTTCTGTGAATGGTCTTATCAATCCATGCCGGAATTCTTATGAACCATGTGTAATTATCCTTAAAAGTATATGATACATAATATCATTTGTTTCATTCATAAAGTCATGCTCGTAGCCCTTTCTTATTAGTTTATTTTACAGTGATGCATTTCTGCAGTTCAATTCTAAACCATAACCTGATTTATGTGGTGACTGTTTACCTACCATCATTTTTATAAGATTACATTCCCGGTTATCCTTAAATTATTACTAAGATTTCTCTAGGGTTGAACCTCAGTAGTCTAGTTCCAACTCTAGTGATAACACACTCTTTCAACAATCCAACAAAAATCAATAATACACCAAATTCAAATGTTTTCCCTTTTTTCTCTTTTCAAGTTAAGCGAATCTACGGAAAAATGAAAAGAAGAATTTATTTTTCAATGCAATAACTCCTATTTTCGAAAATAATGATAAAAAAGTGGGAAGAAAACCAAGAATGCAAGAATTTTCATTAGCTTTGGAATGCTTTGCAAAATTTCAAATACACTTAGAATTTTCAAGGAAATTATGAATTACTTTTTAGAACCAAGAAAATGCAAGCCAATAATAATATTTTAAACTTTCCAAAGATCTTCTTAGTACTTCTCCAAAGCATAAAATCTCTCTAATACAATTCCAAGAAACAAGTCGGAAATGAATACAATGGACAATTTTTATTTTCTAATTAATGTACTCAACAGATATGAGAATTATGCCACTTTTCTAATCTATATTCAAAAAATCAGAGAATATGCTACTGCAAAATTTGATTGATTGGAAAATCTCAAAGAAAAATAATATCTCAAATTCTAAAAAACACACAAAATTGAGCAAAATCACAACAATCAAATATTGTAGGGCTTAGAAGTCAGGTCAAACAGATCATATGGTTTGATAAGGAGTCACAAGACTGAGTGTGCTCATGGGGGTTAAAATTTCCCACAACAAGGGATACACCCGCTTGACTAGACAGGACTCAAATCAATACTCAAACTTCAAAAAATAAGCCAAGGGTGAAGTATGCTATGCCTAGGAGGTTCTGTAGTAGTGAAAGGAAAACTCACAGAACTCAAAAAGCCAAGCCAAAAACCAACTTTGAGAACTTTTACCCTGACTTCCAAATAATGAAGGGCGATGCACCCCGCAAAGGTGCACCAGAGCATTGGGAGACCCAACGACGCACTATGAACACTGGGTAACTGCATCAACGATGCAGTTTGTAAACTATCAGAGAGCATCAGCGACGTAGTCTTCCAATGGGTCAAGCATGCCAGAATTATAGTGACGCGGATAGTGAACTTCACAGGCGTGTCAGGCAGGATCTAAGCAACAAAAACAAAAATTCTCCAAGAATAAAAAAGGCATAAGGCTCAATAAATATCCTAAACAGAGTCTACATGGCCCAAAAACTCTTTGAAGGTCAGATCCAAGCAGAAGAGGCAACTCAAAGAATATAGGCTAATTGGAAATAAATCAAAGAGATGAAAAATGCAATGAAATCAAAACTAAAGACTACTATCCCCAGTATGGTCGTCAATTTTGTTTATGGACAATCTATAAGAGAGGACTCAAATAGATCTCCCTAGTTTGAATGGTTCATATCTAGAAGAAAACAAGTACATAATACAAACAACCTTTCTAGATTGATTAAAATGCAAGATAATGAAAGAAGTGCCTTGGCTTATAAATGCAGATCTTTTCTCCTTGCTGATCCACCTCTTGATCTTCAGATCTCAAGCTGCAAAACCAGTCAATAACATGTGGAAACATAAAAGTGATAAAAGCACATGATTTTGAATCAATCTAGATAAAGAATCAAAGAGGTTAATCCTAAACATTATTAACACAACAAAGTTTATGGAAAGAGCTTGCATAGATGTTATAATAAGAAGTACAGAGAGAGAGAGGTGTTACAACCGATGCTTTTTTGACGCTATAAACTCCTTCCAACAATCCTAGCCTCAATATCAAATGCTTAGCCTCTAATGGATGAATAGTATGGATGAAGAGGATCTCCTAGCAAAATTGCATGTCTTGTCCAAAAATTTTGCATTGGGTCACAATGGCTTAAGCCTCTTGGCCATATTCATGATAGTTGTCAAATTGATGCTAAGGGTCAAATAATTGCCAAGAATGATGTCCAAGTTAGTAATAATGTAAAATTAGATCCAAAGGGACAAGGTGGTTCACATTAAAGAAAAACTCCCAATTCAAAGTTGTAATATTCCCATCCAAATGAACTATCATGGAGAAAAATTACTAGTTCCCTAGGTTGGGGGTGGAAGCATTAAAATTTGGACCCAAAATGACATTAGAATTACAAATTCACATTAAATGGGTAAATTAAATAATAATATAAATAAAATAAGGTGGCATTGGATCATGAAGGCACTTAAGAGGTTGTGGGACCCACATGTGGCAATATTCCCCTCTACACTTGGCATGATTCTCTCACCAATTCAAATTCAAGATGAAGGGTAACATACTTGGGGGATTTTAAGAGGTATTATTTATGGCACGAGTCATATAAGGTCGAATTGGAGTGAAATAATAACTCCCATGGAAGAGGAAGAGGCATCTTAGAAGAATTGTGACACTTGGAGCTAGATTCCCTAACTCCTATGACAACAATGATGAAGATTCTATGACACCTATGACAAAGATCAGCCATGATTGCTGACATATGAAATATATGACATGTCAGGGCTAAAACTATCCTCCAAGAGGGTTCACAAGGGAGTTATGGAAGCCAAGAAGATTCCCCATTTGAATTGAGGGAAGATGGAGACTAGGAATTGTTGGACAAATGGCACACATTGGAATCTCTTCCCAAATTGAGTTGGCATGAGGCTTTTGGAAGGAATTCGACCCATGTAGGTCTTGAGAAGTTTATAAAAGACAAGAAAAAAGAATGAAAGCAGCTTTTGATCATTTTTTATTTGCATCCTTTCAATTTGGAGAGCTTCTAGCTTGTCCATACTAGTGGAGTGTTTACTCTACTCTCCTTAGTACCAATTTCGAGGGTTAAGATATTCCCATCGTAATTGGAAATTGGAGAGGCCATTAATACCTTTCATTTGAATCTACAATGTATTTATTTGTTTCAGGTTGAAGCTACATGGAATCTCATGATTCTTTCTTCTTCAACTTGTTCCCATCTCTATCTCACATTTCTTTGCATATTTTGGCTCTTGGAGGAAGGGTGCACATTGTGAGATGCTGATCTATTTGGGAGAGTCCAATATGCACCATTTATTTCTAATATGATATATTTCTCTATATTTTATGCTCAGAATATCCTCAGGTCTAACTACTAAGTGAAACTATGTAAAAATACCAAACAATGCATAAATGGTGTCATTTTCCCTATATCTTGTTATGAGAACTTGAAGTTGCTATATTTCGATTTGCATCAATTCATATCTGTGATTTTTATGATGTAGAGAGTCATTAATGTCCTAAATAAGTTTCATATACATTATATAAGCCTTTTTAATACAAATCTCGAATTTCATAGAAAGGGGTGAAGTTTCATATCATTTCCCCCTATGTGAAGACATGTCCACAAACCTATGATTTATGGGAGTTGCAGAAGCCTTTAGAAACTAATTATTGATGCTTTTGGGTGCCCATTGAATTAATTTAATTGATACATGTCTATTTTCTTAAATTATGGAGGTCCGTACTACATTTGGGAAGCCAGTAGTGACCTCTACCCTTGGGGGTTTGAACCTCGAATTTACTAGTAAATTTCCCTATTTTCTCCTGAAGTTAAGTGAATGTTGTAGAAGTATTTTGAGAGTTTCCAAGAATAAATCAGCTTCATTTTTATGTATCAATACCTTTCAAACACTCTCAGTCCCAATTCAAAATCCTTAGGAGTCTTTTAGAGCCATCTACCATTGGGGGTTTCAACATTGATTTTCCTAGTAATTCTGCCTTTCATTTTATAATTGTAAATGCAAGTTTATGAAGTATTTAGAAAGTTTCCTAGCATAAAATATCTTCATTAGTGTGTCAAAATACACCTCAATCCACTCCACACACCATTAGAAAATATTTGGGATCATTTGGGATAGTTTGGGGCTTCACTAGTCCAAGTTTCGAAAAATTGACTAGATTGGGAAAAATTCCAAATTGGGGACATTACAGTGGTATCAGAGCATCGTCCTTGTAGCTATGCATTAGGTTCATCCATTGAATAATAATTTTCAGCCATGTCTTACTATTATGATGACTCCTATGAGTACCATTATTATGAGCAATATGAATATGATTGTGAGCAATATGAAGCAGAATGTGAATGGTTTGAGGAACAGGTGCCATTATGCAACACTTCTTACAATTTCATAAGGAATGAGGGTTATTCTTATGGCCTTGAATCTGATGAATATGAGTGTGTCACAATACCAAAGGATAATTCTATGAATGAATTACAGAGATTGAGAGCAACATGTAAAACCTTGCTCCAACAATATCAAGCATATCTTGATCTGTATAAGGGAGATACACAAAATTCCACTCCTTTTCAAGACTTTTCTTATTGGGTGTTTGAAAATAGGCCCAACAATGAAGATGCGGAGTTAGTGAAGAAAGGTATATGCCCTTCTTGTAAAAGACCTTGGAAAGCAAATCATATCTATTTGAGTGAAAAGAGTAGTAAAATATCCAAAGCTTCATTGGGTGCAAGTGTTTCCTACTTGAAGAGAGTTTTTGGATTTTCTTCATAAAGAGGATCCCAATATCTTGATCCTAATAAAACTAAGGGGAAATATGATTCATCTTTCTTGGAGTATCACAAACAAATTACTAATAAAAGGAAAGGAGAAGAAAGGAGGACCAAATGTGAAGCTTCCTTTAACGTAGAAGAAGCCTTATATGAAGAGGATCGAAAGTCACTCCTAAGTGATTCTGAAAAATATGAAGAGACATCACATGAGCATGAAGAAGAATCTATTGAAAATAGTGAAGATCATTTTGAGACACATTCTACCTTGGACATGAATAAAAAGGAATCTACTGATGGATGCTTGAACTATGAAGGAGTACCTACTGATGGGTGCTCACAACTCTATGTTGGTGACATAGAGATCACTTTTGAAAGTGTTGTTGCAAGCCAAACTTTCATTAAGCATGAAAATAAATACCTTGTAGCAATTGAATAAGAGCCAAGATCAACTTCCCCATCACCACTTGAGCTTCATGAAGTTGGTCCCGACAAGAAGGAAGAAGATGAGGAGGTTCATTTGCAAGAGCCTCATTTTCTTGAAGGGTCCTTGAATATGGATGAAAAGAAGATTAAAGAGTCCTTAAAAACTATCCATGGCACACATACATTGGTTTCAAAATTTTGTTGGTGTGTGGAGGAGAAATATTCCCTTGACGACATGGATAAAATCAAGAAGGCAATGTTGGACACCAAAGGTAATTTTTTAAATTTGCTTTCTGATAGAGATTATTTAATTGAGCTTGTTGATTTGTATCATGGGATAATATTGAAGGATGCAAAAGAGAATGAAAAGCTCTCAAATGATTTGGATTCCACCCAAAATACACTCCAAAAATATATGGTGCATATTGAGAAAATTCAAGAGAAGTTGCAAATGTCCTTTACACCCTCCTACATATCAGACAATCATTCAATGGATGAAAGAATTTATGTTACAAAGGAGGAAGCTCATGTGATCGTGTAACATGAGTTACATGTTGATATGCAGGTGCTTGAAGATGCTACACTCAAACAAGAAGGAAGACAAGCACTTGTCTTTGTTCAGAGGGATTATGAGTTGCAATTTGGAGAGAGTTGCAAAGCCTTGGACGAGGCACATGATCTCACAATAGTTGGACCAGCCAATTATGGAGAAGGTGAATTAAAGATGTCGATGGGTAAGAGTTGCAAAGAGTTGAGGTTGGTTCACAATTATTCACCCCCTACTTCTTTTTCAGCCGCATCAATTGGGGATGAAAATTGGGTGAAAGGTTTTTCTATAATGGTGCCACATGAGGAGTATGAAACTCCTATGTCTCCTTTTGATGATGACATCAGGGTAAATTTTAAGGGTGAAATTTCACCAATTGGTTATTTTTCGGGTATTTTGTAAAAAATTAAATTCGTTATTTGGTCATTTTTAGTCTCTAATATGGCCTATATTTACATAAAATATGCTTCTTTATCATAATATTCGCCAAAATTTACACATTTAAGTAGTAAATTATATGTTTCATATTTAATATTCACCTACCTATATATACACATGTTTTTTTCAATCCAAAATAATCGCCTAGGATACTATACTTAAGTATAATATTAGAATCCTTAAAAAATACCCTGGATGACATTACTAGAGAACCTTATTATTTACATTTGCAGCAGCATCCTTTTTTACATTATGATGATACATATCTTCATGGATGCACTTATGATGTTCATTTGAGTCACTTGAAGACTCATGATTTTCCTTGCTCCTTGCTTAGTTCAAAAGATGTTGGAGGAACTTCATCAACTACTTGGGTGGAGAGATATATGATTGGAGCAAATTTTTATTGGAGGAAACATCCTTTGTTATTTTTTGATGATACGCCTATCCATGGATCCATATATGGTACTTATGTGAGCCCCTTGAAGGCTCATTGTTTTCTTTGCTCCCTGATTGGTTCAGATTTGAGTGGAGGTTCTTCATTCACTTCTCAGATGAAAGAACACATGGCTGATTATTTTGATGCATCACGCATCCTTTTGGAGCAGCATTATAGGGCATCGGATACTCACCTATGTCATTGGAGAAGATTTTATTGGTCACTTGATGCTTGTATGCAGTTGGAAAATGGTGGTCTACTTACTTGAAGGTACAAGCACTTTCATGATTCTTTGATGAGGCACCTCCTTGATGTACATTTTTATTATGTTGTTATGTACTTTGATTATCTATATTTTTTACTTATGATGTTTGGAAGAATGCATACAAGGAAATGAGATCCAGGAATTCTCTTTCCTGATGGTATGGGTTGGAGAGCACTCCTAATTGTTGGACTGCACTCCTAATTGTTGGAGTGCAATACAAGCAATGGGACCCTGGAGTAATTTTTAGTCTCATTGGTTTCAATTTTTTTTGGGAAACAAGTAGTATGGGATATTGAGTTCCCACTTAATAAGGTGATTTTAATCAAATTAGTGCAGCAACAAGCATGGTGGTTCCTCTCTAAAATTTTCATGGGATCTTGAAGACTCAAAGTTGAGAAACTCGGTGACAACTTCAAAGAATTACAAAATGGTATCAGAAAGGGTTTCCAAAATATGAAAGAGGTAAAGAGTAATTGTGCAAGAGTTTTTTGATGGATTTAATTAATATTTTGGGTGTTTAGAGGTTATGTTACAAGGGATATCAAAATGAAAAAGAAAACCCACATCTCCTTGCATTTGGAAACACACAATTGTAGTGCATGAGTGCCACTACTCAAAGTTCTAGAAGATAAGTTTTGGGAAGCAAAGTTTTGGAAAGAAAGCGGATTCTTCAACATCCATGTGTTGAAATTGCTTGAGGACAAACAATATTGGGAGGGGGGGATTTTTCATGTCCAAAATTTTTGCATTGGGTCACAATGGCTTAAACCCCTTGGTCATATTCATGATAGTTGTCAAATTGATGCTAAGGGTCAAATAATTGCCAAGAATGATGTACAAGTTAGTAATAATGTAAAATTAAATCCAAAAGGACAAGTTGGTTCACATTAAAGAAAAACTCCCAATTCAAAGTTGTAATATTCCCATCCAAATGAACTATCATGGAGAAAAATTACTAGTTCCCTAGGTTGGGGGTGGAAGCATTAAAAATTGGAGTAAAGGAGCTACACAACCCAAAATGACATTAGACTTACAAATTCACATTAAATTGGTCAATTAAATAATAATACAAAGAAAATAAGGTGGCATTGTATCATGAAGGAAATAAGAGGTTGTGGGACCCACATGTGGAAAGATTCCCCACTACACTTGGCATGATTCTCTCACCAATTCGAGTTCAAGATGAAGGGTAACATACTTGGGGGGTTTTAAGAGATATTATTCATGGCGTGAGTCATGTAAGATCAAATTGGAGTGAAATAATAACTCCCATGGAAGAGGAAGTGGCATCCTAGAAGAATTGTGACACTTGGAGCTAGATTCCCTAACTCCTATGACAACAATGATGAAGATTCTATGACACCTATGACAAATTTTAGACCTAATTGCTGAAATATGAAATATATGAAATGTCAAAGATAAAAATAGTCTCCAAGAGAGCGCACAAGGGAGTTATGGAATCCAAGAAGCTTCCCCATTCGAATTGAGGGAAGATGGAGACTAGGAATTGTTGGACAAGTGGCACACATTGGAATCTCTTCCCAACTTGAGTTTCCATGAGGCTTTTGGAAGGAATTAGACCCATGGAGGAATTGAGAAGTTTATAAAAGACAAGAATGAAGAAGGAAAGAATATTTTGATCATTTTTTATTTGCATCTTTGCAATTTGGAGAGCTTCTAGATTGTCCATGCTAGTGGAGTGTTTACTCAACTTTCCTTAGTACCAAAGTCGAGGGTGAAATATTCCCATACTAATTGGAAATTGGAGAGGAAATTAAGACCTTTAATTTGGAGCTACAATGGATTTATTTGTTCTGGGTTGAAGCTAAAAGGAGGCTCATGATTATTTCTTCTTCAAGTTGTTCACATTGCTATCTCACATTTCTTTGAATATTTTGGCTCTTGGAGGAAGGGTGCAGCTGGTGAGATGATGATCTCTTTGTGAGAGTCAAAGATACACCATTTATTTGTAATATGATATATTTTATCTATATTGTATGCTTATAATATCCTCAGGTCAAAATACCAAGTGAATCTATGTAATAATACCAAACAATGCATAAATGGTGCCATTTTCCATATATCTTGTTATGAGAGCTTGAAGTTTCTATATTTCGATTTGTATCAATTCATCTATGTGATTTTTATGATGTTTGGAGATTCATTAATGTATTGACGAATTTTCATATACATTACATAATCCTTTGGAACGCAAATCTCGAATTTCATAGCAAGTGGTGAAGTTTCCTATCATTTCCCCCTATGTGAAGACATGTCCACAAACCTTTGATTTATGGGAGTTGAATCAACCTTTAGAAACTGATTAATGATTCATTTGGGTGCCCATTTAATTCCTATAACTAATCCATGTCTCTGTTCTGAAAGTTGGGAGGGTCGTACTGCATTTGGGAATCCATTAGTGACCTCTACCCTTGGGGGTTTGAACCTCGAATTTGCTAGTAAATTTCCCTATTTTCTCTTTAAGTTAAATGAATGTTGCAAAAGTCTTTTGAGAGTTTCCAAGAATACATCAGTTATGTCTCAATACCTTTAAAACACTCTCAATCCCAATTCGAAATCCTTAGGAGTCTTTTGGAGCCATCTACCATTGGGGGTTTCAACATCGATTTTCCTAGTAATTCTGACATTCATTCTCTAATTGTAAATGCAAGTTGCTGAAGTATTTATAAAGTGTACCGGAATATAATATCTGATTTAGTGTGTCCAAATACACCTCAATCCACTCCATACACCATTCAACAATATTTGGGATCATTTGGGACAGTTTGGGGCTTCACTAGTCCAAGTTTCAAAAATTGACTAAATTTGGAAAAAATCCAAATGGGGGACATTACATTCCACCAGCATATACGTACTCTATCCTTCCTCCCTTAACAATGGAGAGGGAGTTCATATATATAGGGTAAAGGGATATGAGAGGTTGAGGATTCAGGGGAGAGGGTTAATGGATCATCCCACTAGACAAGGGGATCAAATTCCACCTTTCAAGATACATAGAGATAAGTATCCATTCCATCCAAGCTTCGAGAAGTCAGTCGAAGCTTCTCTTTATCCATTTTAAGCATATGTGACGCACCTTGCATAAGGGAAACACGTGTCAAAGGGAGATCAATGCACCTTGTACAAGGGCACACTACGCCACCAACTCACTCTAATAAGCTGTAGAGCACATCACCTTGAATCTGATGCACCTTTCCAGAGAGCAAGGCTCATCAGGATGACAACATAAGGTTAAAGGGAATGAAAACAACTTCTCTTCTGATTTTTTTAGCTCAGGGAATTTAGGGATCAGGGAATACAGAGGACACATAACTCATGATGACGAGATTTTGGTGTAACATGGAGAGCTACTCTTCGTACAGCTCCAAGGTCCCCCATCTCCTCAAATTTTGAGGTAAAATCTGATTGTAAACCATTATTTGCAACATAATAAAAAAATAAAAATCTTGTTCATGGGTTCCTGTTGATTTGCTATCTTATTGTAGTACAGTTAGATTATTTTTATTTTTATCTGCACTCACATATTATCTATTTTTGAAACTGCTACTAAGGGTTCCATAATCCTTAGTATGTTCTCTTTAGCATGAGCTGGTGTGAAAACATTAGCTATAGCCATGGATTTACTTTCAAACATATCAAACCTTTTTAGGATTTCTACTGCATACCAGGGAAAACAACCTTTGCCACAAATAGAGAGTAAGTGAAAGTGTCTCTCCATCTATACTGTAGTCACTACATTTGAAGTGGAGCTCCTGATCCTTCGATAACTGAGCACTATCCTCCCTCTGCATCTTGTACTCTCTGTATTAGGACATTCTACACTAGAGTGACCGGTAACCTTCTCTTATGATGGTATTCTATGTATCCATCTATGTCACCTTTCTAGGTCACTGGATACCAAGATATTGAACTCTGATGCATTTTCTCCCTTGCACCCATCAATGATATTTTTCAACCTTGTAGCAAAGCCTGATGTCACATCACTCTAGGTGATCCTTGATCTCATCATTCTATCCCATGGGTGTCTTATGATCCCATACAAAGCCTTCTTCAATCTTTTCACAGGTGGTTTTCTATAGAGACTCTTGAATCCCATAGGTTGCTCAATCTTCTTCTACTTCTATTACACCATTTATATAGTGTAATATTCACCACTGAGGAAGTGTGTCTGGTCACTCGAGAAACATCTTGTCATAGTCAACTCCCACTTTCTGAGAGAACCCTTGATTTGTACTTCAGTAGTGTACTTGATTTCATAATTCTTGTTGAATGTTGTAGTTGAACCATCGTCATTTGTTCTATGGAACAAGTCTCATCATTCTTCGCTTGTAGGTGATCGTACATGATGTTTCCTACAAGTCAAATTTAGTTTTGTGATTAGAAATATTTCATAAAAATCAATTCTTATGTATAAAGATATAGGTCTCATAGTCATGCAATTATCTTATCCACTGCTTCAACACAACATTCATCCATATCCCGTATTCATATGGTAACTTTCTACTTGTCTTCCATCTCTACCAGAACATTATTAAGAGTGTGCACTACTCCTAATATGTCAGCAAAGAGGTTTCATTCCAAATAAGTAGCAATGGAATGTTGTATATCACCATACGCTACTTACCCATCACTTGCATATTATATTGTTCATTAATGCAACTGCTCTAACATGCATACTACACTTCCTAAATATAGGAATATAGATATGTACACAATTGAACAATATCATTTAAACAATTTAATAAAAGAATTCAAATACTTATCTTAGTTTGTTTGGTAGGATCTATTTTGATCCTAGTCTCCTTGCAGGAATTACTGGAATGTTTGATGATAAGATCTACTCCATTATATAATTCTGAGGACCTATGGCTTTCTTGATTATGCTAATCAAGTATTCTCACCATAGATCACATATACTTGTAGTATCAAAGCTGCTTCTAAGTGAACTTTCAATTTATATGAGTCACCTTCTTCTATCCCATTAAAAACTACATCTTCTAAAAACTTCATCATCTATAAAAGTAACTCTAAACTCTTCCTTATCTAAGGATGAGATATAATGAGATTCTTCTCCTTCATCTTATATAACATATTCTTCTACTTCTTCCTTTGGTAACTTCCTAGGAGGACTTTCTTCTTCTTCTTCTTCTTTTTATTCATCTTCGGAAAGATGAGAATGATGTCTTTTTTTATTCTTCTTTTTGTACTCTTCTTTTCTTACTGGACAATATTTAGCAATATCTCCCATCTTATCACAATGATAACATTGATAAGAAGAGAAGTCTCTCTTCTTGTAGTTTCCCTTCTTATACTTCTAAAACTTCTTAGGAGGATGAAACTCCTTATGATTTTCCTTCTGGTAATGAGATTTTACTTTTCCTCCTTTAGTGTGGGTAGCTAGGGCTTGATCATGATCTCTGAGTAGTGCTTCTCGATTTTCCACTCTAGCTTCCTCTTGAGCACATTCTTCCCATATAATTTCAAATTGTAGACTTTCCTTTCTTGAAAACATTGTCTGGATAAAAGAATCCCAAGGTATAGTAATACCATTGAGAGTGGTCATCACTAATTCATGTTCGTCAACATTGTCTCCAATTGCTTCTAGTTTTTCTTTGAATTGAGAAACCCTTGTAAAGTATTCTTGAATATATTGACTCGGGATCATCTTTGTACTCTTGAGTTGGGTTCTCAAATTCATCTTCCGATTAATGTTCTTTCCGTTATACATTCTTGATAGGGAATCAAACATTTCCTTAGGTGTTTTTTGGGAGGACACTTGAGGGATCAAGTGATCCTTGATGGAATCACCTATGATCCTCTTGGCTCTAATCATGTCCTTCTTGTGTTTTTCCTTTGCTTCAGCTTCTGCGAGTTCTGGCACAACTTCCTTAACAAACTTCACAAGATCATTCTCTTCTAGAATGAGTCCAATTTTGTATTTCCAAGCATGAAAATTTTCTATGCGTTCCAACTTGTCATCAAGCTTAGTGCTTGGAGCCACTTATCCCGAAAAATAGAAAATGACCAAAAATTGAAATTTCGCAAAAATTAAAATTGAACTCACCAAAATATGCACATGACTGAGGTGAGTATGATCGTACAATAAGTTTATGAAGAGTCCAAGATTTAACCCCTGAAATGGACTTGCGAAATTCTAGACTGCAGTTTTCTGGTTTTTTTTGGTCCCAAGTCAAACTAGGGCTTGAATTTCTGGAAGATATGGCCACTGAAAAAATTCGATCTAGGTGCCAAAAGATGTGCATAGGAGGGGCACATTTCCCTCTGTCACTTGGACTCGAAAATTCTTCTTCAATAGGAAACCCTAATTTTTTATGTACGAAGAAGGAGAGTGATTTACCCTAGTGAAAGCTTCTCTTTTCAATCTAGCTCTGAAACCATGTTAATATTATATGCTATTAAATACTAAATTCTAACTTCATGAGCATTTAATACATTTTCACAAAAGCAGCATAAAGAGGATCTCTGAGAGACGCACAATCACAAGGTGCACAACAATTTATCTTGGGAAACCCTCAAGGGGAAGAAAACCCCAAAAAATCCTCAATATAGATTACCAAAGTACAATGCCCAAAGAAATAAGTCTCATAAGAAAGAGAGACAAAAATCAAACACAAGAGCCAATAGTAATCCTCCTCCTCTTTCGCTAGTCTTCCTCTTACTCTCTTGCGGAATGCTTGAGTGAGTGAATGGTGCAAATGAAAGAGTGATACTCTCTATTTATACTTTAGTTTTCACTTGACCTTTTAACCTAACTAGGTCGGCCTCACTAACTTGACTAGGACGACCTCTCTAGAGAAACTCAAAATAATAATTATATTAAACTCTTTTGGGTACTATTGACCCGACTTACAACGGAGGATTTACCTCATGAATTTTGCATGACCTTTTACATTAATGAGATCTCTCGAAGCAGGAATAATACAAGTAGAATATTATTCGAAGTTGAATTATTTCAATAGACCCCCATGGTGACTATATTGGGGGGGCACCCCCAAACCCCCCCCCGTCATGGGATGGGAAACAAACACAGCTGAAACACGACCTTTGAATCAAGAAGATTAAGCTCCACAACCAACATTATCTTCTCTAACTCAAAGGTGGAGTCCATAGGGTAGGATAACTAGAGTTTAACAATGGAATACATGGTCAAATGAAGAGTAACTTTAGATAATAAAATAAAAGTGTTTTTGTTTTTTTTTAAATATAAGAGTTATGAAGGAAATGGAGACTAGTGTTTTATATAATGGGAAAATGGGGTCAACCAAGGATTGCATGAGGCTTTCTTTAGGAAGATTATAAATGGACAAGGTCACAATGCACAAACCTAGATGCTCTCTAGTGGATGAGCTGATTTTAGAGATCACACAAAAGGAAATTTCTAGAGCAAAAAAAATTCAAATAGACTCAAGGAGGAAATGTACATTGAAAGGAATAAAAAAATACATGATTTCTAGACACAAAATATGCACCTAAACTACACTTCAAATTAATAACAATCACATAAAAGATATAAATCATAGTCCTTTATTACCTCAAATCCATTAACAATTTAAAGATCCCTTAACAAACCAAGCACACGAGCAACATGAAAACCCTTCAATAGAGAACTAGCATCAACCATCATACATCCCAATTCAGTATCCCTTGTCCATCAAACACAATACCTCATGCCCTTGTCCCCTTATTTTCCCTTTGCCTCCCCTCCACGGCTTCTACATGAAATGTAATAAAATATACCATAAATATTTGTATTTCCATATAACATAATTAATCCCCCATGGCCCCTTAATACAGGACAATATATTTTCTCATTTCCGTATCATAGTTTATTCCGCAATATGAATGGACATGATAGGATATTTCCTACCAACTAACCCCCATGAATTTTCTTAGTTTCTTTCCTCAATCTCAATCTAGTGTCCATTGTGGAAGACCTTCATGATTATGTAACAAAATCTGCAAATTTTGTAAAAGGTGCGCTACAAACAAGTGGTATAGTTTTGTAACAAAATCCCACCTTTGCTTTTCTAGTGTACTCCCGAAGTCTTGATCTTTAGTGATTTTTTGTAAAGTACCACTCTCCTTCATTATCCAAGTTAAGTTCTAGCTTGTGACCATTGTTTCCTTTGTAAGTTGTTTGACCTTTTATCAAATTTTCCTAGGTTTATTAAAAAGATCATTTTTTATTATTTTATAATGAGTTTTATATTGTAATATATTTTGGTAAAAAGGCATTTTTGTGTTTTTCATGTATCGAACCCAATCCCAATATTAGGTTGAACTCACACCATATCAAATCAACCACCAAGAGTCATGTAGTCCAATAGAGCTCATGGGTCGAATCATGGCACCATGAGTTGAAAAGCTTACCATGTCCCACCAAATATAAACTTTTTCAAATCTTTTTTCTATCCATGTGAGATATTTCTAATTACAGTCAAAAGAAGGTGCACACCAAATGGAGAGCACATACACAAAAGTGCCATGGCAGATCCCACCATAGTGAATTTGCACTACTTGGCATATGGCATTAGAGCAGCAACCAAGTGTTAATTTGCATGCCCGGGTGTCTTATCATAGATGGAAGCAGGCTCCCTTGGTTGAATGAGATGGCCATTCAATGCTTGCACCTTCAGAAGAATGTCAGAAAGTATCGAACTCAATGTATCAGAATTGAATTAATATGTGGGGAAAGAGTGCTCATGTGTTAAGTTTATTGGCAATCAAATAAATACACTTAGAGGTCATTCGAATGCCAAACATTGAAAGTGCTTAGGACATTGACCAAGTGTCAAGATAATATATAAGCTCATTTTTTAAAGGATTCGATGGTGTACAACTCATGTGCTTGCCACGGATAGGAGAAATTGGGAAAGGGGATGTTTTAGGTTCGAAAAGCTCTACAAATATTGCAGAAGATACTGCATTCTATTTCTTGGCTCCATGCATGACATCCATTGCTCACAGAATTGTCCATATATCAATTTGAATTACAAAAAGTGATTAATCCACATCATGCACTAGTGTCAAATACGCCAGCAAATTAACAGGTTTGGATACATGAAAAAAATAATACATATCGTTATAAGGTCATGTAGGACCTCTTTACGCTGCAAATTTCAGCCCAAAAGGGGATTTTATTTTATCTGCATCACAAAAAATTGTACAGTCTGATTATGGAGTTCCAAGATGAATGCAAATCTTGTTTGCTACAAAGGCCACGATTATGCTGTGTGGGATGTCCAATTTAACTAAGAGAGGATTCTGAAATTGAAATTCTCAAAATATCGTGTCCCAAATTTGGTTGATGAAATGCTTAGCATGAACTCTGTAGAGTGCATTGAGAGATTTCTTGAAAAGTTGCAGTCTCTCAAATTTCCTTTCAAATACCAAAAATTGGTTGTTCAGACATTCTCAGAATCAAACTATACTGTCAGTTTGTCATATAGTTATACTCAAATTCATCTATTTCACCCGAGAATGAAAAAAGATTGGTCTTATACATTGAGAGATATTTTACCAAGTGACAAAGTATTTTCACAACACTCGACAGTGGAGGAGGAAGTGGGACATCCGAAAGATCAATCCATATTTTTAGCCACAGAATCAGCATTTGGTTGAGTATGAATATGACATGTGGAAAAGATTAGCAGTCAGGAATTTGATCCTATCAATTCCATACTTTGAGATATTTATTCCATATTCCAAAGAAGAGGTTAAGATTTTGGGGCATAATACATTGGATGAGAATATCGAGTCTGTTGACCATTCAACAGTTTTGAAAAATCAAAATAATATCTATCATTTAGGCATCAAACTGGACCAGCAAGGACAATGAAAAGATCGACCATCAGAAGATTATTTCCAAACTTGAAGCAGTCAAAGAAGAAATCTGGATTACAGATTTTAAGAGATTAATTGCAAATTCAAAAGCAACTAGTTCCAAATTTCTTGTGAAAAATCAAAGAATCTTTTCTTTTTAGCTTAGTGATAAGTTTTTATTCAAAAAATAGTGATAGTTCTGACTTTGTAATTCCCTATAAAGTGGATCATTTTTCAATGTAAGGGGCTTCTTCCTTGGGGGAAAGCGGAGAGGTTTCGAGTGGCAAGAGACTGCAGGGCCATATGAAGACTCATAATGGTAAAACACATAAAATGCAGCATCTTGTGCTCAGGGATCAATGACTTTGTCAGTTTGAGATTTTGTTTGTATTTCTTTTTATTTCTTCCTATTTGAATATAGAGACATCTTTTGCACTGCATAACTATCATTCAAGTTCAAAACTAATTTGCAGTAAATATTATTGTAAATTACCTGAGTTTTGTTATCTTTATTCAAACTCTACCTTTCAGATCCCATACTCTGTCTTGTATCCGGATATCTTCTGGATGACAATGAGTAAGCTTAACAAGCTTTATAAACCAACCATTGATTATATAATCGTTATTCAAATAGACAATAGGTAAGTATTAACAAATAAACTATATTTTCCCATGGTATGGTGAGTACTATTATATTTGATATTATTTGTTTTCAAGTCCTGACAATAAGCTTCTATTTGATATTATTTGTTTTCAAGTCCTGACAATAAGCTTGAATGGATTATATATATATATATATATATAAGTATTGTATACAAACAGATAAGGAAGCTAAATCATGATACATGTTTATGTGTATTAAATACAAACATATAAGGGAAATATGTGTTCATAAAGTTGGCTAAGTTGTAAATAAAGCTAGATAAAGACATATAATCAATGGAACTAGCAAACAAAGACTATGTTATAAGCAATTATGACTGTAATTAAATATGTTAGTTTTTATGACTGTAATTATGAGCATAGTAATTAGTCTAGTAATATCGTCTATTGACAATAAAAAAAAATGTACATTTTTGTTTTATTACAAATCATAATGCTAATAATAAAAAAAGATTAAATCGATATTAAATATAAACTTAATAGACATTAATAATAATGTTACACATAGAGTGGAAAACAAAGGTTAGGGTCAGCTTAAGCACCCACCTATAAAACAAACTTGGAAAAAAAAACACAAATTTTGATTTTCCTCCTCGGCTTTTTTACAACTAAAGCAAAAGGTAGGGAAAAAAAAACTTTTCATTCAATTTAAAAAGGAATTTTTTTTGGTTAAAAAATTAAAAATAATAGGTAGTAAAGGATGAAAATGCTAAGAAACTAAATTCTGGTGGGAAGCTATCAAAGAGTTATTTGGCACTTTGAAAGGAAAGGAGAAGAAGATGTGTTGAGGGTTTTTTCAAAAAATTAAAAATAATAGGTAGTAGAGGATGAAAATGCTGAGAAACTAAATTTTGGTGGGAAGCCATCAAAGAGTTATTTGGCACTTTGAAAGGAAAGGAGAAGAAGATGTGTTGAGGGTTTAGTCAAAATCCAAAACCTTGATCCAACAGATCCTCATCTGCACCATGATTGCACCTTGGGAGTTCGAAAGTTGTCGAGGAAGATGCACATTTGGGAGAAATTGGCCCCAGACATGCTAATCTGCTTGAGCCCTAAAATAATTAAAATAATTCTGTGAGAATATTCACTATCAGATATAGGTTGAGGACTGCTTTTGGGGGGACAGAGATGAGGTGTTCAAATCGCTTAACCTCATTTCTTTCTCCCGTATTTTTCACTTTTATTTAATTCACTTGTATTGCCTTGGAAGATTCAATCTACGGATATGCAATTGAAACTACTGAAATATAGTCTCTTTAAAACTCCTCAACAAAGTTATACAGCATGCGCATGGAACAAAATGATTAAATCCCACCTGGAATTACTGGTAGTGAAGAGTGTTAATTAGGAATTTATGACACATTATTTAAAAACGAGATCAGGGATTTGTTTCTGGATCTAGGGTTTAGATAATAATTTGTAGAACTCGGAAGGATTCTAACACGACTATTTTTTCCTGGGATTGTAATAATAGTTGCTCATCAATATTTAAATGGAACGGTTAATTCTATGTACTCATTGAATCCAAGAAATTTTTCATGGCAAAGCAGGAAAATTTCGGTGGAAAATTTTCACCATCTTGGTATTTTTTTGCAAGAACCAAACCGATAAATTCCTGGTTTCCTTTAAGATAACAGATCATATTGTTAGGATTTAGTATAAAATAGAGGATTAGTTTTCATATCTATTAATGTTATAGATTACGAGGGAAATGGGCATCTAACTTTATTTAATTGAAGAGGAGCCATTCTTTATCATCTATGGTAGACAAGGTTTTCAATTTCATGCAGCTTGTTTATGCTCCTAGATCTTCGTATCTAAACTATGGTTTAGTAGTAGCAGGTCAAGGATTTGATAGCCGTGGCTACCTATAATGCCCCCATTCAAATATGTGCATAGCAGACAATCCCATCAATCCTACCAAGTTCCCTAGGTTGAATGGGTACATTTGGAATTGTAATAAAGGAGAAAATGAATAATGTTTAATACATTATGATAGTTTAAGTATTTAATAAATAGGTTGAATAAATAAATCCAAGAGAAATTATAGGTGGCAAATGGTTTTGAAGACATATGGAGGATGTGGGACCCACACTAGCTTGGTTTGTCATTGGCACATGGCATATCTCTCTTGCCATTTCGAATCCATGGGAAGGAAAGCGTTATGGACTGAGTTGGTAAGTCATACAAATGGAATTGATCATCTTAGGCCGAAATGGTATGGAATGGTAACCTCCATGGAAGAGGAAGAGTCAAATTGGAAGCTTGTGGACACTTGGGCTAGATTCCATAGCTCTATGACAACAATGATGAAGCATCTATGATATTTATGACAAAATTCATATCGGACTTCTGACATCTAACCATTATGACATGTCAGCCCAAAAAATAGGCTCAAAGAAGGCGCTCATCGGTGTTGGAGAAGCGCAAGAGACCCCTACTCGAATTGAAAGGAGATGGAAGGTTGGGAATTAGGAGACAAGTGGAAAATGTGGAATATTTCCTAAGTGGAAATATATAGAAGCTAATGGGAGGAACTGGAACCATAGGAGGCTAATGTTGGTTATAAAATATAGAAATCAAGTATGAGAATAGCTTTCGATCATTTGATAAAAATTGCATTTGTGAAGAGAGAGCTAGTGGATGACTAGTTTCTTGCCTTAGCCAATTTCGAGGGTGAAACATTCCCATCCAAGTTGGTGTTTGGAGATGACACCCAGGTCTTTCATGGAGCTTTAATGGAGTTTGTATTTGCAGGTATCAGCTACAGGGCATCTTGTGGTTTTGTTTAGTGCAGCACCATCTCTCAACCATTTCCAGTTTTGAAGGCATATTCATCATCCTTGAGGGATTGGGCTTTCAGTGAGCTCTTGTACTCCTTGGGAGAGCTTCTCATGATGCATTTATGATTGTAATAAGCATTATATACTCTTTTCTTCATATTCAAAAAGTATCAGGTCGAAATACCAAGTGGTTGTAGGTAAAAATGATGATTAATGAGCAAACAATGACCATTTCCTCACTACATTGATGTATGCCATTATAATGCTGATGATTTTGAATAAAAGAATGTTTCTCTGATATATTTGTGATTAATGGGATTCCATTGATGTGTATTACAAGTTTCATACTCGTCACTTGAGAATTTGAACTCATTAAACTCAGTTTATTTGCATTTGAAGAAGATTTGGTGTCATTTCCCCAAGGGTCAAATTAGTGGTTTTTGCTGTTGTTTGGGAGAGGTTTGTGTTAAATTTTCAGAATTTACTTCAATCTGCAGCATATCAATCATGGATACAATAATGAAAGCACACAAGAGACACAGAGTTTACTTGGGAAAAACCATAAAGGTGAAAAACCCCAATAACTTCCTCAGAGATACATAGAGCAATGATACAACCAGAATACAAGAGATAGTCTTCTCCTAGCAGTAGAGCCTCCTCCTCCACAAGTGTGCCACTCTCCAAAGTGTGATTGAGAGAATAGAATGTATAAAATGAGAGAGAAACGCTCTCTATTTATACACTAACTTGACTTGGCCTTTCCTCAATTAGGTCGGCATCAACTTAACCACTTAACATAATGCTAACTGGGATCATTGAAGGTTATAATAACACAAAATATTCCCATTGGTTTTCTTCTCATAGGAGAAATGTAAACATTATTTCAGAGATACAGAATGAGCAAGGAAGTATGTTCAACTCCTTTAAGGAAAAATCTATTGCACGTGTTACATATTTTCATTCATTGTTCAAAGAGCCGGAAGGAATTTTAATTCAAGAAATACTGCAGGTTCTAAGTCTTTTTACTAGATTGGTAACATAATAGATGAATGAATCCCTAATAGAGGAATAACTGAACTACATAGTGCACTCTTTCCAAAAAGGAAAGAATCTTGGTCCTAATGGATTCATGATTGAATTTTTCCAAGGGTTTTTTATCTAGTTAAGGAAGACCTTTTAAAGGTCATTCGTGAATCTCAACGGTTCGGGAAAGTTCTGGGACTAATAAACTCAACATTTTTGGCATTGATTCCAAAGAAGCAAAATCCCTTATTGTTTGAGGATTTTAGGCATATTTCCTATTGAAACATCGTTTACAAAATGATTGCTAAAATGATTTCCCAAATATTAAAGGTGATCCTGAGTAAGATTATCTCATAGGAGCAATTCAAATTTATTTTTAATCAAAATATTCATGATGTTGTTTCTTTGGCACAGGAGGCCATCCATTCAATCAACAAGAATAAAGTCAGTTCCTTTTCCCTTAAGTTGGATTTGTCTGGATATTGTGATAGGGTAAATTGGTATTTTCCGTGATTGTTACTCATCCAAGATGGTTTTTTCCTTAGACATTGTAAACTAGATAATGGGATGCACTCAATCTGCATCCTTTGTAGTTCTTATCAACAGTTCCCCCTCTTCCTTTTCTAGGCCCTCTCGGGGCCTCAAGAAAGGATGCCCACTTTCTCCATTTTTGTTTCTTCTTGTGGCAGATGCGTTGAGTATATTGGTGCATCATGCAAGAAATTATGGGACATTGAAAGGTGTTTGGGTTTCAGATACAAAGGAACTATCACACATTTTGTTTGTGGATGATGTGTTGATGGTGGGAGAAGGATCTATAGAAAATACGCAATCTATATCTCAGATTTTATAGCTATACAAAAAGGCTATTGGAATGATTATTAATGTGGAGAAATCAAAACTTGCTCTATATCTCATATCAGAGGACATGCATAATAAGATAAAGGATGTGGTCTCCTTCCCCTTGAAACCTATGTCCGAAGGTTTCAAACACCGGGAATTCTACCTCAAACCTAATTCCTATTCATTCAAGGATTGGATTTGGATATACAAAAAAGTGGAAGCCTAAATATCATGATGGGATAATCAATTCTTGTCAAGAGGTGGGTGAATGGTTCTACTCAAGGCAGTTCTCCAAAGTATTCTAGTATATTGGGATTCCATTTCTTATATTCCAAAAGGGATACTAACGAAGATCCAGAAGAAGTGTTTTTTCCTTTTTATGAACAAAAAGAAAACATGTAGAAGGAATCCCTTTGGTAAAATGGATTACAGTGGCCAATCTAAAGGAGCAAGGAAAATGGGGCTTAAAGAGTCTTGTTTTGTTTTGTCAATCATTAGCTGCTAAGTCACTCTGGAGGTTGGTGCTAAATTATAGTTATTTATGTGGGAAAGTGATGACTTCTAAATTTTGTTTGAATTCTTCAATAATTTAATGATTTAGAAGGCCTGATAATTCTCAGAAGAATGGATCAGTAGGGTGGAAAGCATTTGTGCAATCATATCCACTAATTGGAATTGGATGGTGTGGAAAATTGGTAATGGAAAGAGTGTTTGTATAGGAGAATACCCTTGGGTTGGATTAGGGAATGATTACAAACTTTCCTTGAATATAGTTGTGATTCTTAAGAATCAACAAATTTTTAAGTTTGCGGATACAAAATCACAGAACCCTTATGATGGGGGAAGGGATGGTTAGAAATCATCCTTTTTGATTGGTCTAGAAGGAGAGGTAATAAGGGAATGGTCATGTTACATTAACAAATTAGTGTCATGCTTTATTCACCTTGAAGAGGATGTGTCAGATAGGTTAGTTCGGACAAAGGATAGTTCAACATGGGATTTTTTTGCCAAACAAGGGTATGAGGCTCATGTATTAGAATCCCTAAATGGAAACAAGGAATCGCAGTGGCCAGTGGTTTGGAAGGCATCAGGCTCCTTAAAAGGAAAAACCGCTCTCTGGATAGCCCTCAATAACAAATTGTTAAGATGGGAAAATATTTTGAAACATGGATGGAATGAGCCGAGCTGGTGAGCCTTATGTCATTCATACACTGAATCCTCTACTCATATATTTGTTTCCTATTTTTATGCAGTAGTTGTATGGAATGCTTCCTCCAAGGGACTGAATTCTACGTCAATTCAATTTGGTTCCACATTAGAGAAAAGTTGTCAACAGTGGTGGAAGAACATGTTGGTACACTGCTTTAATGCTTCTCCTTCTTCTTTCATTTATGGGATATGTTGGGCACAAAACTCAACTATTTTCCAAAATGGATTGGTCCCTTAGGAAGTTTCTATGTCACTAGTTGTGCAGTGGAAGCGGGAATTTAAATATGAAGTGAATCCTGGAAAACAAAGAATTTTGGTTCCTCCTAGAATTGACAAATCATTCCCTTGGTCCTTCTTCGACAGATCCAATCAAGGGAATGCACCCCTGGGAGGATGAAGGGGAGTAATATACATAGCAGAGGATTTCAAGCTAACAATCATATTTGGACTTGGTCATTCCTCAAGCAGTAAGGAAGAACTAGCTACGTTATGGTCAGTCCTCAAGGTAGAAATTTCGAGGAATATATTCAATTTGCAACTCTTTGGGGACTCTAAAATGGTCATCGACTGGGAAAATAATAAAATTCAAATCAAATCCCATCATCTTCTTCTTATGGAAATACGAAGGAATATGGGATCATTCACGTTCATCTCCTTCACCCATGTGTACAAAGAATCAAATGCAAAAGCGAACCAACTCTCCAAAGGTGCGCTACTTTTGGAACCTGGATTAACACAGATAGATGAACAAAGGGAAGGAAGTGTGAGGAACCTGCAATAATTAGTTGATAAAATGCACGATATATTAGATCACACAATATTTTTATTGATCACGGTCGAGGGGGAAACCTCCTTTGAGCAATATCAATACAAATAACTTCACGGTGCCTTCATTGGCCTCAACACAAACTTATATACTAAGTCTAGGAAGAAGGGATTTCATGAGGACGGAAGAGCTGGTCCAGGGCACAAATTGATTATATTTGTAGAGGCAAGCAACCACAACCAAAATCATTGTCTTTCCTCCAAATGTAGGGATCCCTTTAATGAATTCCATAAAAATAACTATCCAAATCCATATAGGGATGGGAAAGGGTTCAAACAATCCCAGAAGGAGCTGGCAAGTATCACATTCAACCACCATCTATTGAATTGTTCTTGTCATTCCCTTGCAAAAGAGGTTACGATTTTCCCGCTCATACGTTTTGAGGAACCCAAAGTGCACTGTCAATGGAAAAGCATGGAGTTCATAGAAGACATCCTGTTGAAGATTTGTGCTCTGGGGAAGCATGAGATGACCCTTGTATCCCGTGGAATTAATATCCCAAGAGTAAGGAGGTACAATAGAAGGGTTGTTTTCCAACCATTGGATGAGGTGAGATAATGGGGAGTCATTGGCATAGCCCTGTTGAACAGATTGCAACCAATGTGGAACATGCATAGAAATAGTTAGAAGAGAAACTTAGTCATCAAATGTGCGAGAAAGAGCATCTGCCACCAGATTGTCCTCACCCTTCTTGGAAGTGATCTTATAGGCATAACCCATGAATTTTCTAACCCATTTAAGTTGTGCTGGGAAGGGTACCCATTGTTCCAAGAAATATTTCAGACTCTGGTGATCAGTCGTGATGCAACAATAATTCCCTAATAAGTATGGTCGCCACTTCTGTACTGCATGTAAAATAACCATCATTTCCTTCTCATAGGTAGAGGCAGCTAAATGCTTATTGGAAAGGTCTCTTGAAGGAATAAATCCCACTGGTTTAGCAAAGACACCTACATATCTATCCAAATGGTGTTATAGATCCAAAGGAGTAGTGGACACCGTTGATGGGTGCATCTGAATGGAATGGAGTTGAGCGATGACACCATGTGAATTCTTTTGAAGGATCTTTTCTAGGCGGCGTGAATTGATGATGCAAAGAGACCCTAGTTGTAAGAAAAATCTCATAATATGTGGCCAAGTGTGCGTAACCATTGAGCACCCAAAACCAAATCACATCTGCCTAAGGCCAAGGAAAACATGTCAGAGCATGGGTTATAATCTTCCATAAGGATATGCACATTGCGACACTTTCCCTTGCAAGGTAAGGTTCCCCCATTGGCAATCATGACTTCAAAGATGGAGCAAGGATGAATAAAACAATCATCATGTTTGGAGATCTGAGGGTCAATGAAGTTATGAGTGCTACCAGAATCAATGAGTATTGTAAGAGGGATATTCTTGAAGTAAGCCCTGACCCGCATTGTTTGTGGGGTGGTGACTCCAGCTAAAGCATGGAGAGATATCTCTGGTTGGTCATCCTAATATGAAGGGTCAACAGGTGGCTATTGAATGCCAACTTATTCATCTATTGTATCTAGAGCTTCTTCACCAAGTTTAGAGGCAGGCAGAGAATCCACATCCAAGACATAGAGATTTTTCTCAACACATCTATGTCCCCGAGTGAATTTCTCATCACAATTATAACAAATCCCTTTTTATCTACGTGCTCGCATCTCTGCTTCAAACAAATGCTTTATAGGAGTTGGTCGAGGAGCTGGTGTGATGGGACGTCATTGGGAAACCATATTTATGAATGGAACAAAAGTGGATTTGGAGCATTGTTGGGATGTGATCTTATCCTCTGGCAACTTAACCAACCCTAGGACTTCAATCATTGTGTTGGGACAAAACATTTTAACCTCTGAGCAGATTTCATCCTTGAGACCACTGATAAAACAACTCCTGCAGAATTCATCAAACAATCCTTTTGTGTGATTGGCGAGTTTCTCAATTTTTTTCTGATACTCTCTCACAGTGCCAATTTGGAAAAATTGCGTAAGTGCTTCTGTGAAGTCATCAAAAGCACTAGGAACAAATCGTTGCAAAATGAGTTGGAAAAAATCTTTCGAGTTTGGCTCATCATGAGCTTTGATGTACCAACGGTACCATTGAAGGGCTTCCTGTTCCAAATAAAAGGTCCTATTCCAAATGAAAGGATGCAAGTGGAACTTTGTGGACATCAAAAGTATTATGCAGACTGAAATATTTTTCTTCCCGGTATATCCATCCAATCGGATCATTACCATTGAAGCAAGGAAAATCAAGCTTTGGCCCACAAAAATTGCTGGAAGAAGAGAACCCAATGTCTGTGGAAGATTCTAGCTGTCGTTTATTGTTCATGGCTGAATGCTAAAGATGGAGGGTGAGAAATTTTTCATCCAGATCTTGGAGTTTGGTTTTGATGGTTGCAAGTTCTTCATCCATGATTTTTGCTCTTGCACGGGTGAAAACCGTAACCAGGATTTTTTTTTTTTGTTGGGGGGACTGGGTAGAAAAAAAAAACAAAAGCTTCTTTAGTAAAGGAAAATTTGGATTTGGGAAAAACTGTGATGGTTAATGGGGGTTTGACCAAGTTGTGGACCCTTCGAATGGACAGGGAAACATAAAATGAGGATTTCAGAAGCGGGGTGAAAGAATGGGAAATATTTTCAGAGAGGAACAAAGAAGCAGAAATAGGAAAGGAACACTGTAGCAAAATTTGAAGGTGATTGGATGAAAATCGAAGAAATTATGGCAAACCCTAAAAATAGACAAATGTGGGTTTTTTGGCTTCGGGAAGTGGAATTTGGGATAGGGTCCTCAAGAATGAAATATGCAGAATGGGATTGCAGGGGTGTCAGTGAAGTTTCAAGGAAAACAAAGTGAAAACAAAGAAGATATGGCCAAAAAGCAGAATTTTATACTCAGAATAGATCTGCAACGATGCAGAAGTGATCATAATGGATCTGAAATGGTGCGGAAGTGATCAGAATGGATCTACAACAGCACAGAAGTGATCGGAAACAATTCTGGACAGATGCAATATATGATTTATCAGTTGGCAATATAGATGGCCCAAGGTATGCAAGGCTTCCTAAAGGTTCAGGGGATTCACTCGGCCACCAATGCTTTCTGACGGATTGCGTATTGGGGCAATACCCCTCACTCCATGGTTCAGGTAAAACTGATAACCACTTTGCCAAAAATGACAGCTCTTGGTTTACCTCATGGGTGGGAACTAGTCAATCAGGTAGGGGTCATTGCGCTTTTTGCTAGCAGGTCCTCTCAATGGGCTAGCTACTTCGGGGTTCCTGCGGTACTACTCACAATGATTTTTAGGGCTTATGCTCAAGTACTTCCCACAATTAAACGAATAAGGATTATTCCTAGATCCGAACCAGCAACAGATGCAAAAAAAAAAATTGGCAGAAATTCCACCCAACGAGCCCAAGAAAGTGCTCTGATACCAAATGTGAGGAACTTACAACAAGTAATTGGTAAAATGCACAATTTATTAGATCACAAAATATTTTTATTGATCACAGGCCACTTTGAGGGGGAAACCACCTTTGCGCAAGCTCAATAAAAATAACTTCGCGGTGCCTTCATTGGCCTCAACACAAACTTTTATACTAAGTCTAGGCTCCAATACTATGGATCAATACCATGGAACATATAATACTATGGGATGACTTACAAAGCATATGCGTCCAATACTATGGATCAATACTTTGGGCTAATACAAACTATGTACCAACATATAATACTACGGGACAACTTACAAGGCATATGTGTCCAACAATAATATACTAACAAAGTAAAGAGAAAGGTTGGCACGGGTTCCTAACAGGAAGTAGTGTAAAATCAAGAGGTACGCATAGATTGTCCTTGAAGCAAAGATCGTCTATGAAGGTAGCAGAGTATAACTACTTCATATCATCCTTGTAGCAGTTATAGTCCTAGCAAAGAACCAAGAGGGAAGAATAAAGAAGGTTGTTTTTTGAGTTATGGGATGTACATTTTTGTTATAAGATAGACTCTAAGATTGATAAGAGAGAAAGCATGTAATGCAAAGCTTTGTAAGCTAATGATGTAAGTCCTTAATGGACTGTTCATGTTTATTCTAATAAAATGAATGATTTATTTTTTTGGATATATATATATATATATATATATATATATATATATATATATGTACGTACGTTTGTATGTATGTATGTATGTATGTATTTGTATTTTTTATAAACCATGTTTTCCCCGATGTAACTCTTTTAGGGGGTCATCTTTCCACACTGTTCTAGTTTCCAAATTTGGTACCTGTTTCAACGCTAATGAAACTTGGATTCACATCAATTGATATTTATCTTATTTACAAATATGTTCAACCAAGATGTCCCTTTTATATATGCAACATGTTTTACTATTACAGTTTAGACATTCACAAAGCCTTTAATCAGGACACATGGATCAAATATGACCTACATAGATAAATTTTTGGAGTTGAAAGATGGCATCATCGTTTTCCCCCATACACATCGACTCTAGATGCAGTGACTCAAGATCCCTCTAGGACAGCTCCTAGATGATTCTCACAAATTCCAGGTGGAGACCAATCATCATATTCTTTGAGTACATAGGATATATCAGATGTTCCACTTACAAGATCCAAATATAGAGGTGCACCTATTTTTCAGGTGCCCTTCTACCATCAGATCAAATGATGGTACCCTTTCCTCTACAGGGATTTTGGGAGATATCTCTCCACATTATTCTAACATCTAGGTCAGAGATGCCTATCCCTTTTCATCAGGGAAACACATTCCAGTTCTTACAAGCCTCACTCCACCATGGGACTACTAAGAGGATCATCTCATACTTTCATATTGTTCTGCCAAATCATGGTAGAAAGGGATTATTTGATCTCCATAGTACTTCAAATTGGAGAGTGGTAAGACCTTTTGTCTTCCCTTATCCTACCCATCTTGGGAGATCAATTGATATTTTAGTCTGGTTTGGAGGTGGAGGTCAATTGATATGTTCCAGACCAGTTTGAAGGTGCTGGATTATACACATGACCATACATCCTCATAGGGAAATATGATGAGAACCAGATAGATCCATAGTAGGGTGTCTCTTGATTGTTGGATTACCTCCCACACCCACCAAGCAAACAAATAACTATCTAGAGTTTCTTTCCTTCGACCTCTGATGTTTGGAGAACAGGGTTCCCTCGCTCCTATATATTGTATAGACGAATCCCATTATGGTGATTGAGGAATCGGGATCCAATGCCTTAGTTTCCCCTCTCACCCTGTAATCAGGCACAAGAGACCTTAACATCATTGTTTTCATTTTTGTTTTCATCTTCATCTCTCTCTCTCTCTCTCTACTAGCACCACAATGTCCAATTCCAATGTTGGACATTCTTACATTGTATCATTGCAACCTTGACATTGTTATAAACATAATTTTTCTGTTAGCTAGACCTAGTGATTAGTTGAGTCAGACATTTATCTAAGTTGTACCTATTTTACTTTAATTTTCTCTATATTTCTTTCAACATTATCTAGGAGTTGCTTTCACACTCTCACATTGCAATTCACATTAGATGTATATCTTAGTCTCATTGACATACTTCTATAGTAATTAATTGGACATTAATAAAATTATCTTATCTTATCTTATCTTTCCTCAAAACCAACCCATTTCCTCATTATTCTCAGCAGCAAATCCCCAACTTCCATAGGCCCTTACCAATTTGCAGCAAGTCCATGGGGTTCTCTTACTATTTGTAGGAATAAACAATAATGATTTTACACAAGTTCCTTGATAAAAAGGAGGAAAAAATGCTTGTGGAATAATGGAAGAGTGATCCATGAATAATGGTGAATCTACCTATTGCAAAAATTTGCACAAGGCCTACTTTCCTTGCATGAGAAAATGTCCAAATATCAAAAGGAAAGTTTCAGTCAATGGGACAATGAATAAGGAATGGCGAAAAAGTTAGCACCTCCAAAAGAAAAGTGTCTAGATTAGATCACTCATGCACATGCCTTCCTCTTTCCCTCTTGTGGTATTACCTCATTCTTTCTCCCTCAATCAATCATTTTAGGGGTTATTGTATGATAATGCATTTCCTTTTATACATTCTCTTACATAATCATAAGCAAACCATGGAAAACATAACAACCACACCATAATGCTAGCCCACCAATGGGACTCATAAGCTTGGCCTTGGGCTCTTCTCTAGGAATTTTTACAATGCATTTTCACTATTTTACAACACAGTGTCATTATAAATTTAGCCCGCATGGATTGGATTATATCACATAAACAACATCATACAAAAAAATCATGGTTTAACATATTATATATTTCAGACATCAAAAAGGAGTATTATATAGTCCTTAATTGGGATTATAGAAGGTTTGGGGGTTACATAGGAAGTCATGGATTTAAAATTTGAAAAAGTTCGAAGTGAAACAAGGTGCCAAATGATTTATAATTATGTATTCTTATACTTTCTCCTCCGATTGATCTATTTTAGTCGTGGATTTAAAATTTGAAAAAGTTCGAAGTGAAACAAGGTGCCAAATGATTTATAATTATGTCGTCCTATACTTTCTCCTCAGATTGATCTATTTTAGTCACTCATGGATATTACTGTCATTTTATTTCTTTCTTTCTTATTGAAGAAGAATAAGATCATATTTAGTTATAAGAGCTCAAATTTTTTGCATGCAGTTTTATAGAGCAATGAACTGGATGAACTAGATCAGAACAATCCAATTAACTAGTTTAGGGATTTGTGATTGGAACCAATTGTTCAAATCTATTTTGACCAGTTCTATACTGAACTAGTCCAAATCCTGTTGGCTTAGCTAGTTCCAAGTTAGCAGAACCCCAGTCATGAAAAAGTAAAATAAAATAACAAAAACAAAAAACCGTAATCTCTAACCCCAAACTTAATTTTAATCCATTTAATAATTCATTCCCTTCCGTTTTCCTCATGCTCTCATTCCTTGTTTTTGAGCTTGTGAAGACTTCAACATTTGCAACAATGAGTGTTGATTTAGTGTTATTCTCGTATTATTTTGAGTGCTTCTTGGTCTATTTTTGAGTGAGTCCTTAGCATACCTATTCACATTGCAGAGGATGTAGATGATCTATATTTGGATGATTTGATTGTAGAGTGCATATCTATATTTTTGGAATCGGGGCCATTAGAGCCTCAATGATTATGTTTTAGTTCAGATATGTATTGCATTTAGTGTTATTTTATTATATTCACTCTCACATGCTATATAACATGAGAAAATATTTTTATGTCTAATGGTTTGGATATATATTATATATAGAGAGAAATTTGCATATTTTAATTTTATTTATACTTATCCTTCTCAAGATTTTGGGGTGGACCAGTATGGTTCCTGTTCAGATTTTGATAACATTGGTTGAGCCTTGAAAGTCTATTTCCAAACATGGATGCCCTCAGAAACACCATTGGCTTCAAAACATGTTTTTCTATAATTAAATGTTTCTTGGCATATTCTCAATCCCAAAATTTTCCTAGATGCTAGACTTTAAAATATGCATATGTTTGTAAATGGAACATGCAATTTTTGGCATTCTCTCATCTATCATAAGATATAAAAAGCGTTGCATTTTTACTTTATTGTTCAGTCGAAAAACTAGCTTTAGTTGGATCATATTTAAAATTTCTCATTTTTTGGCATTGTCTTACCTATCACGACCTCTAAAAAATGTTAGAGTTTTACATTATTGTTCAACAAGAAAACTGGCTTTAGTTTGATCATATTTAAAACCTCTCGCTGTTTTCTATTGCATTTTTTCAAAAAATTTATTAATTTTTATTTTCGAAGAGATGAAATCAAGATGATTGATGAGATGCAGATGTTTTGAATCAATAGAAAGAAACATGATTGTTTAGGTGTTGGTATACGTCACGAATAATATGATGTTTTCCACGATGTGTGAAATCGAAAGGGCAGGTTCATGATTTAAATTGTCTACATCAAATTTGAAATTCAATGTGTGGTGTATGTTGTGTCTTACAATTATATTTTTTTCTTGCAGTACTTCAATCGAATCGAATTTTAATAGGTGTCACTCTTGAGGTGCTTGATGATCCTGATTCTTCTATCAAAGATTTTTCGCTTATTGTTATTGTTGAAATTCTGAGTAATCAAGTCTCTTAATATTCCATTTTGATTGTGTTTTCTTAATGTCGAATTCTAGTAATTTATTCTTTCATTCTCGAGCTTTCATTTGAACCCTTGTTTTAGACTATACCAAGTCCTAGATAGCACATGTTCTCTCCATCTTATAAGTTTAATTCATGAAGTTTTGTACCATCAATCTGGATTTGATCAGGAAAGTTTTTGTTTTATTGTATTATCCAAAAATATATGTTGGAGGATTCTGTTGAAACTTTATTGGAAAAAATGCTCCATGTAATGAAGGAACTTGTTGAAAAGGTAGTGTTTAAAGAATGAAATGTTAAAATAGAATTAATATTGTTTTGGACACGCGGGTCGTTGTCTATTTCTTGCTTATTTTGAATGACCATTCTCTTTATTAGGTCTCCAGTGAAGCAGATTGATGTGCAACAATTGTGCTATCTCAATATGATCCCTATCGATGCCTAACGGTATGCAATGTCTACAAATTATGTAGTATTTATTGAAACAACATTCTTTGAGGAATGATGGGATTGTCAATTTGATGGATTACATCACATCTATTTTTCTCTCAACATTTATGCAAGTTGTAGTTCCTCTATTGGTTAGTGAAGATGAAAAAACTTTGGTGACTTGTATTGGCTTCTTAACTAAGGTGGGTTGATTATTGATGTTACCGCATCTGAAATAAATTGTTTGGATAAGATTTGTATGATATGAATTATTGTTATCATTGTTTAAATATTAGGCTGACTATATATGCTCACTTAATATATTTTGCAATGTTTGATTTAGCTACAGAAAAGTTGTTAAAAACTTATTTTACTTTTTTATTTCTCAACATTTACATTTAGTAAGTGTAAAAAACAAATGTATTCAATAACTCTTTTGTTTGCATCGATATTTATCAATTTCCTACATAAAGACTTCCCAGTCACTCCAGTAGCCAGCTTATTAAAAGGAGAGAGCATTAGTGTTCATAATATATGGCATATTGACTCTAGTATATAGGATTTGGCATAATTATTTAAAAGAAACTTAATAAAATAGATGATTCAATTAACTGAAGTAATTGGTTCAAAATGCTTTGACTAGTCAGAGGCATTCGTTGTCAAACATCAACTAGTATAGGCTTTTCAGGCCCTCCTCCCACAAATAAATAATGTAGTAGTAATTTTATCTTCATCAAATATTTAGAAATGGGCTTTTATCGGTGTCTCAATTTGTTGGTTTACCTAATCGTTATACAGTTGCATGACAGTTAAATGGTTCTTTTGTATTATATATTTACATCTATGTATATGTTGAAAATTACTCATCTTGCTTATTAATGGAAAATCATTTTCTCTGTTCTCTATATTTTCTTTTCTTGATGTGCTCAATATTTTCTTGATGGTTTAATAGTGGTATCAAAGTAATGTTGGATCCATGAGCCATGAGAAGATGAGTTATGAAAAGTGATCGTTGCATGTACATGAAGAGAGAGACAGAGAAGGAGTCATCGAGACAGGCCACGCCAAGACAAGCCATATCAAAGCAACTACATATGCATCATTGTGAAGCCCAAACAGTGTGTTGTTAAAGTCAAAGTGAAGTAACTGCGTGTCTTTCAGAAATATAAATTTCAATAGCACCATGAGGATGCGTTTGGACCAATATAAAGGGTAATGATACACTCCCAGATTGAATATTTTCCGAAGTATTTATACTCTCATTTAGTTTCACCATATTTTCAAGGCCTGCAATCTATTCTTTAAGTTCCTCAAAATACAATGCCTTCTTCTCAATCCTACAGTTCAAGAGAAATTTCTCATCCTTGAGTTGTTCAACATTATTTATACTTGTATTAGGCAACCCATTCCATTGGATTTCTTTTTTAAAATTATCTCCATTTCCATAAGAACATTCAGTACAGCATAAACCCTTCATCAAATGTTATTTTCATCATTATTGCTGCCAGTCTGCTCAAACACGAGCGTTGTCCATATTTTCATATTAGGATAGAATTTCTTCTGCAAAAAGATGCATTCACCACTCGTTTGTCTTGAGAGTGCTTCAATTGTTTGATTCTAAAGATCACAGGGAAAGAGAGTCATTGAGGATGCAAATGAATAGCCACCTGTGAGAACTTCGAGTAAGGAAAATCCCTACCAAGAATCTATAAAGATATTGGCTTGGAGCAAACTAAATTAACATCTTCCCTATCACATGCCCACATTTGAAAGAGAGATGAATTTGATCCCGTGTATGGTTGGAAAATGCCCCGTGTATGGTTAGAAAATGGTAGAAAGATTGGCAGTGTCGGCAATATCAACGTTGGAGGACGTTTGAAGTGGTCTCACCATTAACCCATTTTACAGATGCTAAAGGAGTAGTGACATCAAAGTTTGAATCTCCCACTTAGAAGTCCCATTTGAAGAGTAGTTTGGAAGAAGCGAGAACTGGCTAGACCTGTATGTTAGATCAGATCACATGTTTATGATGAGATGGGGATTGTGATGGTTGATTAAAAGGTATGTCGTTTACAGTCAAAAGATGAACAATAGCCACAAATTTTATAGCTATGAACAATCAGATCTTATGATCTAGCAAAGAGGTCGCGTATGATATATTATTTGATTGTATAGTTACATCGAGATCCATTATTGCTATTGAGCATTATGATGAAAATCTATTTATTTAACATTCTAATTCGAAGAATTGCAATCATGCATAGTTGTTGCAGAAAATATGTCACAAGACCATACATTTGTTGTTGTTGGCAGTGAAAAAACAATGGAAGGATGAGCGATGAAGGAGAATAGACCACCTCCTAATGTGAAGGATAACTAAGCCATTGCCATTGCCAAAATTAAATTGCATCATTAGAGAAATCAAGACAAAGCTTCCTAACATTTAGAGCATACAAAGACAAATCATCTAGATTTCGAAAAACACAATTCAACTCATGCATTCTAGACTTATGTTTGTTCATAATTTTATGAAATGCAATATTTGATTTTGCAAGCTTATATATTGGTACTTATTGTTGTTACTTTAGTGAGTATTAAATACCGTTGAAGTGAATTATGATTGTAATTGCATTTTGTATTGAAGCCAACACCTTCTCTTGAGTTTGTTGTTGAGTTTAAAAATTGATCTTCTTGGATTATTATAAAAGGGTGAAAGTGTAAGAAACCCTTCTCTATTTGATATGGCTAAAATTTATGGTTTGATAGAGTTACTGAACACTCTACATGATTCTGTTGTTGGTAACCTTTTTTTAGTTGAAAAATTATCCCTTATTTATGTTCAAGATTGTATACAAGATTTCAAAAACACTCTTGAGTTTGTGCAGCTTGAATCATAGCTACATCAAGAATATTTGTAGCAACATTCTAAACATGATGTTCAACAATCCTCAGTTGAATGCAATCAAGCTACTTCAGAGGCTTTTGTTCATGAAGCATTGCATCAAAGTGTTTATGATAAAAAATTATAGTTAGTTGCACAAGATCAAATCTATGATTATGAACCTGTTTATTTTCATAAATCTCAACAGTCTGCTTCACAGAGTGAAGAAATATTGAAGATGTTGTTTTCCATGACAATGTTTAGCTTGGTCTTCCTAAGCCCATTATTACACCTTGGGAAGAACTTGTTCATAACCAGCACATAATTCACCTTGGATACAAAGAAGCAATTACATTTTTCATTCCCAATTATTCAAAACCCATCAAGTTTCAGAGTGTTGGATTCCTTAATGAAAATTCATCTTCCAATTTATCTGAAAGTTCATCTTCAGATTTACATGAAATATTGAAATGCCAACATTGTGACAAAGTTGGACATATGAAAGATCAATTTTTCTATCTTCATCTTTGTATTTATTGTGGAAATCATACACATTGTTCCACAAAATGTTTCTTATTGAAGAATTCTGAAAGGAAAAAGATGGCATCTACAAGGAAATAAATTCCTTATGTAGTAGCTTATATAGGTGGTGGATCAACATGTTTTGATACATCTTGCAATTCAGGGGGGTGGAATGACAGTCACAAACAAGAAAGTTTGAGAAATGAAAGCCATAAACAAGAAAGTTTGAGTCTTCTCACCTTGTCCCTGACAGGGGGATAATATGTATATCTTCCAATTAGGTTCCAAGTTGATATGGAACTCGTTGGAATGGTTTGTGGTAATCCTAAAACCACCTCATTGTTGCTGACATGGTTTGTGGTAATCCTAAAACCACCTCATTATTTTGGCATGGTTAGTGGTCATCCTGAAACCACCTCTTCATAGATTTTAAGGTCTTGATATTTTGTGGTTAGCTTAAAACCATCAATTTAGCATAAAATTTGAATTTATGCTAGTTTACATTTCAGAGAACATTTGCAGCTATTTCTCTACTTGGATAGTTTATGGTCAAATTGAAACCATCAATTTAGTAGAAGACCTCATCTTCTTCTAGTTTTTCAAAGTTCCGAGAGCAACTTCACCCTATGAATATTCGTTTGAAACATTGCTAGTTGTCAAGAAGTGATGGTTTTTCAAGCAAAAACAAACTTATGATTAAGAGGGGATGTTGAAAACTCTAATCTCAGTTTCCTGGTTTACCTAACTGTTATACACTTACATGACAGCTATGGTCTTTTTGTATTATATATGTATGTCTATATACATATTGAATATTACTCATCTTTCTTATTAATGGAAAATATAGAGTGATCCTTTTCCATTAGTTTTTTCGTTCTCTATATTTTCTTGACGGCTTAACAATTTTTCGAGATAGGAATTTATAATGAGACAATTTAAAAATTATTTATAGCTTCTATGAACACTGAAAATCTATTGAATAGATACTGTGATGAATTGTGATATCGAAAAGATGTTGATTTCCAGCTAACTTACATCTATAGCATTTTTGTCAACTTATTGGGCGACTTCCATCATAAGAACTTATGGCTCAATTATGTTTGTTTTCGTGTGCTCTATTTGATGCTTTTGGGAATCAAAGTGCATATTTTCAAAAGGTATCATTAGGAACAGTTACTACTATTTAACATATACATTTTAAGATGAAGAGAAGATTCTATAATTGATGTATCTACTCATTCATACCATCGTGTTTTGTCTAGTGGACATAAACATTGTCCTCGAGACAAAATTTTAACCTTATCTTGGAATCCTCAGTACTACCGACCTACCACTTGTAACAATTTATGTAAATCGAATTCCAGAGGTGCAATAAAAAACAAAGCATGTGCGTTGATAGATACACTTGCTTTAAGTGTTATTCAGGAGAAGTTTCCTAACCGAGTGTGTTTTATTTGTAGGGAAGTTCAGGAGCTTCTGTGTATCCAAGCAATGTTTAATATCACAAGTTGTGTTTAGGGTAATTTTTAAGGATTCAAATAATATATTCGAGTGTGGTATTTTAGGTAAATATTTTGGAATGAAAAAATCATATGTATAGATAAGTAAGCGAATATCAAATAAGAAACATATAATTTACTATTAAAACTTGTAAATTTTGGTGAATATTATATTGAAATAACATATTTTATGTAAATATCTAAGATTATTTAGAGTAAAAATGGTCATTTTGCATATTTGTTTTTGAAAAAATGGGCAAAAAGAAAACCAATCTGCTAAATTTCCCAACTAAAAAATACATTGATTGTGGTCCAAAATATGATAGTATAATGATAGGACGACTGCTTGAAAGTTGGGGAACTTCAGATGTTGCACAAAAGAATATGTTATATTTAAGTTGGAGTGTACCTTACCACGATTAGTGCCTTGTACACTTGTAAGGTGATTTTATTTACCATATGTAATTTTTTTGGGTGAAATTTTCTTATATTCCATTGAGAGTCAATTGGTCAAGGTGGTTCACACTTGTATGTTAATTACAAGGAAGATCCTCTTGTTTCTTTGTATATCTTTTTCACGTAGATTAGAATTCAGACAATGTTCATTGCCATACTGATGAACTTCAATTTTTTTTTTAATGTTGGGATGTGAGTTTTATGTAAAGGTTCATTTGTTTTAATGATTTAAAGGTTCGTTACTTGTTCTAGCACTGTCTTAAATCTCTTGTACTCCTCTCCTAAGACATAAGTATTTGATAACACAACAATTCAACACGATAGTGAAATGTGAGAATAGTGGAAAAATTACCAATGTGGTCTTCGATGACTTGTACAGGGTCAAAAGCCTCACCCATTGCTAATGTAGGGCTAGTGTGTTGGAAATAGTTCGCAATTTTCTTGAATGACACTTTTAAAACTTTGGCCACGGGATGAAATTCGTATTCAAGGTCATGAGAACTAACAAGAAGTATAAGAATCAATTCAAAATGTTAAGTTTATCAATAGTTTAAGATTTCAATTTATGAATTAGCACTGGCATTGTCATTTTATGGCTCTTGTTTTATAATTATCAATTATAAATTTTGTTGGAATAACATTATGCCTTTTACTATGTTTATTTAATGTATTGAATTATTGATTTTTTTTATTAATATATTAAAACCAAATAAATTATAAGAAAATATTTTAATAAACATCTTTTACCCTTGTTAATAAGTGAATATATGTGTGTATGTGTGTGTGATTTATATTTTTTTATTACATATATTAATTATGTGATTTATATTTTTTCTGCAACATTTTTTTTTTTTGGTGTTTTGCCCCATATACAAGTTTGTGTATGTTAATAATAATAATTTTGGTGTTTTGCATCAAAAAATCTTAATCCATGTTGCATTGGTTTTGGTGGTTTGCACCATACACCATGGAATGCCACATATTTATTTAACACCAAAATCATTTTTTTTTACAATCACCACTTTTGCACCATAAATCTTAGCATCACTTGCATATCCACACATTATAATCACTTTTACACCACTATTTGAAAATTGAGGATTTCCCAAATCCTTTACAAATAGTGATGTTAATGTGAGGCTAAAATACCATTTTTCTTTTTAATAGTGGTCCTTCTCCTTGACTAACCCTAATCAAATGAGCCAAACCCTGGGCAAGGATTAGAACAATATCATAAGGATTAAAACACTCTACTCTGGGTAAAGAAAAGAACAATATCATAACTATTTTTTAGGATGAGGATTGTGCTTTTGGATGGTTACTATTTTCAAACTCTGATTTATAGGCACTCTGCTGTGGGTAAAGAAAAGAACAATATCATAACTGTTTTTTAAACTCTGATTTATAGGCACTCTGCTGTGTGTAAAGAAAAGAACAATATCATAACTGTTTTTTAAACTCTGATTTATAGGCACTGGTAAAGAAAAGAACAATATCATAACTATATTTTAGGATGAGGATTGTGCTTTTGGATGGTTCCCATTTTCAAACTCTGATTTATAAGATTTGAACTGGTAACTGATAACTACGAAGAAAAGAACAATATCATAACTGTTTTTTAAACTCTGATTTATAGGCACTCTGCTCTGGGTAAAGTATTTTAGGATGAGGATTGTGCTTTTGGATGGTTCCCATTTTCAAACTCTGATTTATAAGATTTGAACTGGTAACTGATAACTACGAAGAAAAGAACAATATCATAACTGTTTTTTAAACTCTGATTTATAGGCACTCTGCTCTGGGTAAAGAAAAGAACAATATCATAACTATATTTTAGGATGAGGATTGTGCTTTTGGATGGTTCCCATTTTCAAACTCTGATTTATAAGATTTGAACTGGTAACTGATAACTACGAAGACTTAAACTAGCACTTTTTGCCAACTCACCTACAATACCTTGACAATATATACATTCAGTTTACCCACTCACAGATTACCTGAGATGAGATGCATGGCCTATAGCATACAGATGACAAAAAAAAATGACATACCTGAATTTGGAGTCGAAAACCTTTTGCATTTCAGCCTTTACACAAAAACGCATTTCACAACCTTCGACAGGTTTTGAAAATATCAGCAAGCACGTTCTGTAGAGTAAAATCATGTACACGGCATGTATATGCAAACCTACAATATCCTTTACGCTGCCTGAATGTACTTTTACGCTGGCTGCAATTAAGTTACGTATCGTACCGTAGGTGGCATGAACTAATAACTCAGCAAATTAACTATGGACTTATCTTCTTATTCTTTAACCAAATTTATCATCAACGCGCATGAAGTTACTTTTAAACGTAGACCCCTAAATGCAAGCCCTTAGACTGGCGATAAACATGGCCATGGTAATGTTTTAGGAGATACCAAGTTTAACATAATGGAGCTTATTGAATTACTTGTGAAATTATAACTACTGGATATTGACAAGTCACGCACGAGCAGTCTTTTTTTATCATAGTCTACGACTCATCATAACTGAAACTACTAGATCTTTATTGTTCGGTCACATACATGGATTGAGTGCCGTTTTTAAGTGGTTGATTTTCTTAAAACAATATATACACAAAGAGAGACGAAACATAATCTATTAATTCCCAAATATACAAATTACAAATAGCTGGCATATAACAACTCGCCATAAAGCCGATATATAAAGGCGGCGGCGGTCGACTTTATTTTATTAATATTCACAGCTCCCTAAACAGTTGAATTCCCAATCGCGGAAACTAATTGTTCTGCCCAGGCTGCCATTCGAGTCTGATTTCCAGGAGACCAGTTTTAACGCGACCGAGCTTCAAGACCACGTCCTGAACTATTCGACCATCATTATGCTGGACGATCCAACTATCTTTAACCAGGTAGCTACTGCTGTGTTGAGGCACTAATTTCTTTCCAGTTTCCATGGGATATGATTCTTCAAGAAGAGGCTCTAGATCAATTTTAGCTTCTCCCAGGAAGTCGGCCTTCCGTTTGAATTTGGGGAATCTATCGTGATCCAACACTTCCTGCAAAATACAAAACATGAATTGTTCATATCATCACGATGGTACAGGTAAAATTTTAATCACAAAGAGTTATAAGCTTTGGATTTAAAGAGGATACCACACTGAGTAAGCTATGACCAGGATAGGAAACATCAGTGAACTTAAGCTCCTCATCCCAAACTGGATTAAGGGTCTTTTTTTTCACACCAGTTCTCGATGTCTGAGAACACAAAGAAGAAGGCAAACTTGCAGTTAGAGGTATTAATTCGTAGCAAAGGGAAAATCCTCGTCGCCCACAAAACATTATAACAGAATATTATGTGTGAGATGAATTAAAGTTACTATATATATATATATTGTGATACTTATAAGATGAAAAGTTGGTAGGTTAAGAAATTACGGACTTGTTCACCCAGCGTGAGGACAACGTAAGGATCACTACTCTTTACGAAGTGATCGCCAATCACTAAATTGGAGCCCTTTATCACCCGCACATACAGAACGCCCCACACCTCCGCCATCTCTGCTCTGCTGCACACAAAACACGAAAGATAAGAAGTGAGAGCGCTTAGGTTACACAGCCTCTAACAAGTGACTGTTATATAATGGGTTTTGCAGTCTCCATCGGCGAATCTTAAGAAGAATAGATGGACCGAAGTGGTGGAGTAGGTGAATCCAATAATGGAGTAAGATAGTATAAAGAAGAGGGGAATAGCATAGTAAAAAGGAAAGAGGAATAGAATAAAACTTCTCAGAAGATTTGGTACAAAGTTTTTTCTTCTGTGTGTTAAAACAGCTTTAACAAATTCATAACATATAGAGCAGATGAATTATGGTTAGGCTCGAATCCTATCATTTTTACCGAGGAATATTTCATTCGTAGCGATAGGGTGGAACATTTGGACAATTACAAAGAGAGCAAATTTCCATCCGGCAATGGCTTAGGACTAATTAGCCGATCTTAATTTCTATTGCTGTACTGATTAAGGTTAAGTGCATTGAGAGAAAAATGTAGTGTTTTTGAGTTTCAAGTGTCTATGCAGTACAACTATTAAATTAAATTATTAGAATAATATAATATAATTTAAAAATTATAAAAAAATATATAAAATCAGTATATATATATATATATATATAATTTTAAAAATTCAATTTTAAATGTAGCTATTTTCATGAGGTAAAAATATATAATTTATTTTAAAAGTTTTTAGTTAAATTTATTAAATTGAAAATTATAATAGAAATGACCTTACTATATAATATATTAGTTTTTTAATTATATTTTATTCATTAAGTATACTGTGATACTAATCTTTCTAACCTTTTAGATCCCCATAAATATAGTGAGCTAGAGACGCTCTTGTGTAAGCTTTTAAGCATAGAAATAATATTTTAAATCAAATCAATTAATATCTATCTTCTTAAGGTCCCATAGACCAAGATTGATCTCATTGGAGGTTAAAGACCGTCATCATCATATGTTTTAAAGAGTTTAAATGTTGTTAGTTGTACTTTTCCTACATCAATTTGATGCTTAATAATTTTAAAATACCAATTTAAGTTTTTTATTTTTATTTTTAAATTTCATAGTTAAACAAAAATTTTGAAAGATAAAATCATTTTTCATTTTTTACCATTCTATTTTATTTTAAGATTTTTATTTTTATCTTTTTAACTTCTTGCAATATGGCTAAAGAAAGAGTCATAATAACTAAGTGTAAGTAAGAATCATTGAGGTGGATACTAGTGGCCACCCACATATTCTATTTTCTCAGATTAGTTCTCCTTCTTGCCAATTTTTTGTGAAGGTTTCCCTAATCCTTTATCAAAGATTGTTCTTTTATTCATGTATAAACTAGACTCTATTAGGCTCGTAATCTTTTAGCTCCTTCTTCTACTAGGGTTAGGGTTTTGGATATTTACAATTTTTTCCTCTTAGGATTTAATACTTTATGTTAAAAAGACCATTTTCAACCTAATTATATTCTTGAGACTAACACCTTTCTAGATTTTTTTTCATTTCATTCATTAATACAATTTGAAATTTATATGTGTAACATCTTTTTATGTGTTTCCATTTTTTATTTCCCCCCTTCATTTTCATTTGTAAATAATACAACCTCACTCACGGATCATATCTACATTTCTTATATCCCATGGGAAAGGAGTGGATTCCCAATCAACATGTTTAGTTGTTGATTTACCTCATCCCAATCAATGTCAATGTTAGGTTGTTGATTTACCACATTCAAAGCCATTTTAGTTTATAAACTTAATAATCACATTGATTTCGATTTGGTCCCTTTTTCTTTGGGGGATGGACTTGGGCATGGGAATAAGTAGATTGTAAATGTCCTAGAAAATGACATATTCTACACTCAAATATTGTTTTTTCTATCATCCAAGTCTTGTATCTATTTAATTTTTTTCCATTTGTTTTTTAGAACACTCTCACTAAGATGTATCTCATCAAAAATATGCACATATATGCATAAACCTACTACAAATCTAGGAAGATTTGATTTTATATAAGTGAATAATGTATTTTTCAATTTCCTCAAAAATTAATATATAAATAAGAAAGACAAACTCAATATGGCATTCTATGGTATTCTAGTAATAAATAAAGTGTTAAGATTAACATCTTATAACAAAGAGGTTACAAAAGGTCCCAAACTTTAAAAAAAATAAGAATCCTCTTCTAACACGCATTGATAATATGCGTGATTATCAAAGTAAACAATACAAAATACTTCGGAACATACAATAATTATGATGCAGGAGCATCGGGGCCTAGGCGAAACAGTCGAAGTTGATCGACAAGAGAAGTCGACCATGGGGATTGTCGACGACCACTAGTGCGAGGGAAGACTAGCTGTCGAAGGTAAGTAGTCGAGCAAAAGTTGTCAATATGTGGTCGACATGAGAAAGGTCGAGAGTTGACAAGTCTAATGTCGATAGACAACAAAGTTGCAGCGAATGAGGTCGGAGGTCGACATGTTGTCAAACAATGACACTGACGGATTGCGACGGAAGCCAAGCGTGGAGGATGGGGTGGATTGGCAGCCATGATGACTAGGTAAAGCCGACAAGTTAGGTCGAAGGTGACGAACTCCAATATGGTCCAGACATGTGATGGGAACGACAACTATAGCAGAGTCAGAGAAGTGCGGAATTCAAGGAAACAATCATTGGAGGTTGTTGAAGGAGTTATGGAAGTTATGAAGGTGGTTGAAACCAGGTCACATGTCACCACAGGAGGAGGTTCTGCAGCACGACCAGAGGATGCTGACAACTACAGGTCTGTAGGATCTGGAGGATTCAGCGGACATAGGAAGAGTGTCTCAGGGAATGGAGTGAACCTCGGGAAGAGCAGTAGCAGAGTAGAGTAGAAGACGAGTAGTAGGTCATTATAGTTTTGTTCATTATAATGTTGTTTTCATGTTGATTTTAGTTATCTCTTTTTTTCCAATGATGATGTTGTTGTCATGGCCTCATGCTTATGGTGTTATGACATGATGATATTCTAATGGCTATACATAGATGTGAGGTTCATTCAAATTTATATGGGTCACTTGCATAAATAAAAGACATGTGAGCATTGATATGTAAGCAACGGGAATGGTATATTATATTTTTTAAATATATATTTTAATGATAAATATATACATGTTTATAAAATGTTTATGGGGTCAATGGTCAACATATTATAAGCATGGTCAACATGTTCTTGTTAGGCACAAATTTTATATGGGTTATATTAATGCCAGGATTGAGTTCGTGTGAATTGAGTCTATTTTGAGTGCAGTACATAATGGCAACGAAAATGTATCACTCCCATTTATGAGTTCTTCTAAGGTTAAGATGATGGAATGAAGGCTAGAAACATACTCGAGTCACTACTACATGAAAGGATACTAAATGCTAAACACATTATCAATTTTGAGTATTGTTAAGATGTCATCATGATATATATATATATATATCGAGAGAGAGAGAGAGAGAGAGAGACCCCCTATCAAAAATTGCAATATTAATTTCCATTATCGAGTTGCGACACATGAAGGGGTCTACAATTTACTAAATTCTAACACTGCAGATGGATTCAGAGACCCCGGTCTCTGAATCCATCTGCAGTGTTAGAATTTAGTAAATTGTACAAATTCATTGTCAAAATTGTAATTTTCCATTGTCGGAGTGACACAACTAAAAATGACCAAATAAATAACCAATTGTTATGTGGTCATTTTTAGCTTAGTTCTTATCCCGTGACCAAATTGGTCATTTATCTTGGTCATTTTTAGTTTAGTTCTTATCTCGTGACCACATTGGTCTTTTATCTTGGTCATTTTTAGTTAGCTCACTTAAAATTTCTCAATTTTGGTCATTTATCCCTTGAAAAAACCGTGGCGACCAAATTTTTTTGTTGCCTTGTCACTAATCTCTCATTTTGTACTAGTGTATAGACTGTCGATTCGGTCGGGACAAATCGACGAAGGAGAAGAAGCTATCATGAGATATGTGAACGGATTGACGTATGCCATACATGATGAGTTGAGCCTGTCGAGGTTCAGAGTGGTCGATGAAGCCTACCAAGTAGCTCTGAAGGCAGAAGAGAAATTGTCGAGGAGAACCGCATTGACCAGAGGAAGAATGACTTGTCAAGGTGTGAAGACTGTTTCCGTGAAGGGCCAAAGCAGCGGAACCGGGAGAGTAGCTGTCGAAGACAACTGACGTGCAGGAGGGACAGTGGCCAGGGAGAAAGCATAGGAAAACCGATGGGATGGTCAAGAGACCCGCGATCGGGGTGTGTATGGTCGAAGTGGTTCAACCAACAGAAAAAGAGCTAATAGGCCAGTGATTGTTTGTTATAAGTGTCACGGAGTAGGACATAAATCCTACGAATGCTCGAAAAACCTACACATGGCAGATGCGTCAAAACCCAAACGTCAAAGAGATGAGCAAGCCGACGAGAGGATGGAATCGACATCCGATAGTGGCAAGGATGGTAGAGAAAAAGGTCGAAACATGATGGCCAGAAGAACATTGATTCAAGACAACCGATGCGACGAGAAGGAGACGGCACAGTGAAAGGCTATCTTTCGAACAAGAGTGTTGATCGACGACAGGTATTGTAAGACCATAGTCGATGGTGGCAGTATGGAGAATATTGTGTCGACAAAGGTCATCGACAAGTTGGGTTTGAGATGTCGAGAACACCCACACCTATACAAGATATCATGGTTGTAGAAAGGACATCATGTCAAGGTAACTAGACAGTGCCTAATAAACTTTAAGGTTGGGAAACTTGAAGATAGTGTACTGTGCGACGTAATCCCAATGGACGCATGCCATCTGTTGTTAGGGAGGCCATGGAAATATGATCGGAAGGTGATCTATGATGGTCGAGCCAACACAGTCACAGTGTGGAAAAATGGCACATGGAGGGCATTGAACCAAAAGCAGGAGGATCAAGCCGACTGCAAGCTGGGTGAAAGCAACTATTGGGAGAAGCGAGTGCTGATGTGATCAACCAAGGAATTCCTCGCAGAGGAGGAGAAAAATTCGTGATGTTTCGCCATCATTCCAAAAGGACCATGTGTCAAGAGGTCAACAATGGAGAGAATTCTGGTCGATGTCAAAGAGATGCTTGATGAGTTCAGGAGCATAGTAGTCGACGACACACCGACGGGATTTCCAACGACGAGAAGCATATCCCATCAGATCGACTTGTTTCCAGGATTGAGTTTTCCAAACAAGGCACCACATGGAATGACTCTGACAGAGGGTCAGAAACTCAATCAACAAGTCCAGTAGTTGTTGGATAGAGGATTGATTAGAGAGAGTCTGAGCCTGTGCGCGGGTACTAGTAGTATTAGTGTTGAAGAAGGGTGGAGAATGGAGGATGTGTACAGACTCCAGAGCTATCAACAAGATCACGATCAAGTACAGGTTTCCATTTCCAAAGATGGATGACTTGATGGATTGTTTAAGTAGAGCGAGATACTTCACCAAGCCCGACCTGAAGAGTGGTTATCACCAGATCAGGGTCAGAGAAGGCGTGAATGGAAAAATCCTTCAAGACGAAGGAAGGACTATATGAGTGGTTAGTCATGCCATTTAGATTGACTAATGCAACTAGTACATTCATCCGGTTGATGAAGGAGGTACTGAAACCATTCTTGGGAAATTTCGTCATAGTATACCTCGACGACATCTTGATATTCAGTCGAACCAAGGTTAAACATTTGGAGCATCTTCGACAAGTGTTGTGGAAGCTACAAAAAGAGAAGCTGATGGTGAATCTGCAGAAATGCTTCTTCATGAAGGAAGAGTTGGTGTACTTGGGATTCGTAAACTTGTATAAAGGGTTAGTGATGGACCCAGAGAAGGTGAAGGGTATATTGGAGTGGCCAGAACCGACAAGTACGGCAAGAGTGCGAAGTTTCCATGGACTTGCTAGCTTTTATAGGAAGTTCATCAAAGGATTCAGTCGGATATGTGCATCATTAACCAAGTGCATGAAGAAAGGGGAGTTTAAGTGGACAGAAGCTACCCATAAATATTTCGACAAGTTGAAGCAGAAAGTGATGGAGATCCTAGTGTTAGCACTCCTAGATTTCGACAAATTTTTCCAAGTCGGTTGCGACGCGAGTGGAATGGAAATCAGCACAGTTTTGATCCAGGAGGTCCGACCAATTGCATTCTTCAGTGAGAAGTTGGATGAAGCGAAGTGAAAATATTTGGTCTATGACCAGGATTTCTATGCTATTGTCCAAGCATTGAAGAAGTGGAAGCATTATTTGTTTCCCAAGGAATTTTTGTTCTACACAGATCACCAAGCATTGAGGTACTTGAACACTCAGTTGAAGTTGAACTAGTGGTACATGAAGTGGGTCAAATTCCTGCAAGGATATACCTTCATGTTGTGACATAAGTTGGGCAAGTCGAATAAGGTTGTCGATGCACTGATTCGAAGAGTTTCAATGCTGAACATGACAACAGTTCAGGAAATAGTAATAGAGTCAGTGAATACAAAGTATGAGACCGACGAGGATTTTGCAAAATCATGGAAGGATATTCGCGAACCATGGAGTGTCGACAAGACTCCATACTTGGATTTTTTTATCCAAGAGGGATACCTATTCAAGGGACAACAGTTGTGTATTCCCAGAGGATCCATAAGAGAGAACCTAATCCGAGAGCTACATAGTGGTGGATTAGTAGGTCATTTTGGAAGCAACAAGACCAAGGCGTTGGTCAAAGAAATATATTATTGGCCAGGAATGGCGACAAATGTCGGTAAGTGGGTACGACAGTGTTTAATTTACAAGATGGAAAAAGGAAGAAGTCATAATACGGGGTTTTATGCACCATTACCAGTGCCGAATACCCCATGGTAGCACCTAAGCATGGATTTTGTGATAGGATTTCCGAAGACGCAGCAAGGTAATGAGTCAATCTGTGTTTTAGTCGACATATTTTCGAAGATGGCACACTTTATTCTATGTCGGAAGACAAGTGATGCCACAAGTATTGTTGTACTATTCATTAAGGAGATAGTCAGATTGCATGGGTTTCCGAAGAGTATAACGTCAGATAGAGATACCAAGTTTATGGGTCATTTCTGGATAAACCTATGGAAGAAACTAAACATGAAGTTACAGTTTAGCTCGGCATATCATCCCTAGACAGATGGACAGACCGAGGTGGTGAACAGAAGTTTGGGAAACCTTCTAAGATGTTTGATGGCCAACATACCTAAGCAGTGGGAGAACGTGTTGGCGTAAGCAGAATTCACATATAACAACTCTCTGAATCGGTCAATAGGTATGAGCCCATTCCAGATTGTTCAAGGATGAAGCCCACATGGAGTGGTGGATTTGGTCAAGATACCAACAGAAATCAAGAAAAGTGCGGATGTAGAATCATTCATAGAGCATATAAAAGAAGTGCATGAAGATGTGCAAAAGTGCATTGAAAGGAGCAATGCGGCATACAAGTTGAGAGCCGACATGAAGAAGATGCTACAATCATTTAGTGAAGGAGACTTAGTCTATGCGCACTTGAGGAGAGAAATATTTCCAATGGGAACATATAACAAGCTGGAGCTGAAGAAGATTGGACCATGTAAGATTCTGAAGAAGATTTCGGACAATGATTATGTGTTGGAGCTACTAAAGGAATTGATCATATATCCTATGTTCAATGTCTCATATATGTAAAAGTTTGAAGAACGTTCAACTAGTGGTAGCGCATAAGTGTCAAACATCGACTGGATAGGATAGAATCCAGATCGACACAAGGAGGAAATCGTCGAAGTGTTGGAGGAACACAAAGTTGGATGGACGTGAAGTTCGTGAAAGAAATCATATCTAGTGCAAGGGAAAGATGATGAGTTGAAAGAGGAGACATGGATTTCAGAAGAAGAATACAGGATATTGACGGAGTAGTCGAGTTCTTTTTCACTTGGGGATTCTGATGCAAGAGCATCGAGGCCTAGGAAAAACAGTCGAAGTTGATCGTCAGGAGAAGTTGACTAGGGGGATTTCTTACAACCACTGGTGCGAGGGAAGATGGGTTGTCGAATCCAAGTAGTCGAGTAGAAGCCATCGATATGTAGTCGATAGGAGAAAGGTTGAGAGTTGGCAAGTATGATGTCAACAAACGACAGGGTTGCAGCAAAAGAGGTTGGAGGTTGACAGGTTGTTGAACAATGACACCAACGGATTGCTGTGGAAGCCAAGCGTGGAGTATAGGGTGGAATGGAAGCCATGAAAACTAAGTAAAAGCTGAAAAGTTAGGTTGAAGGTGATGAAGTGCAGTATGGTAGATACATGTGATGGGACCGACAACTGTAGCAGAGTCAGAGAAATGTGGAATTCAAGGAAACAACCATTGGAGGTTGTTGAAGGAGTTATGGAAGTTATGAGGGTGGTTGAAACTAGGCCAGGTGTCATCATAGGAGGAGTTTGTGCAACATGACCATAGAGCACTGACAACTACAGGTCTGCAGGATCTAGAGGATTCAACGGATAGAGGAAGAGTGTCTCGAGGAACGAAGTAAACCTCGGGAAGAGAAGCAACAGAGCAGAGTAGAAGACGAGTGCAAAGGCACAGAGGAAGGGGATCACTAATCACTCATCGCTCATTCATTCTGGAATTCAGCAGAGGACTGATAGGAGGATAGGATCGCACACAACCGAGAGCACACTGAGAGAGACAATTTCATTTATGTATATTGTATTAGGCTAAGGCCAACTAGTTCATTTTGCTTTGTAGTTAAAAATTGTAATTTGATTCAGTTTAATAGAATCCAACTTCTCACATTCAATTCACATCCAATCTGTGTGAGAACCTGTGTGTCATAGTTAAGCAAGAGGCCCCTTGTCGGGACTGACCTTGCACCAAATTATTTGTGCAAGTCATCTAGATCCATTGAAATAATGCCTATGTAGGAGGATAATACTTATTAAATATGCAAATAACGACATTTTTTCATGCAATGCATGTAGCTCGTTACCTTTGGAACTCTAATCACCACAATAGTCACTTCATCAACTTTCTCTACGATGTAATATCTAGGAAGGGTGGAATAATTTTAATCATTTGGAATGGAAGAATTATCTTTTATTGCTTCTTGAAAAGAAACTAGTTGAAGCCACCCTCGAACCAACCATTCCTCGATGTAATTGTAACACCAAAAAGAGGATTTAATAATTACCAATGGAGTGGACAAATAAAGGAGTCTGGTCATTAGTATGTTTTCCTTCATAATGTCAATGTTCATGAGATACACAAATCCCTCTTAATATATTTAATTTATTCTTTAAAACCAATACCAAATCTAAAATTTCTTCCACAAACATAAAGGGTTTCTAGAAAGAAACCTAACCATAATGTGAAAGGTTGTTTTTTTGTTCTAGAATCGGAAGTGAAATCTAAAGAATGGTGAATAGACGGTTCCTCAAACACTTAGGAAGTTCGGAAATTCACCAGACACTTTGTATTTAGACAAATCCTCAAAGTCTTGTCAACTACATGCTTGTGACTGCAGATAAACATGGACAATGAAAAGCAAACCCTTGTGAAAAACCCATTGTTAAGTTGTTGATAAGTAGAACTGCAATATCTAAAGCCATTGTAGAGTATTGTTGCATGAACTTATAGTTGAATATATACCAAAATACATTATCTAAAAATAGGTGGTAAAACAACATTTCTTCAAACAATTGGCATATTCCCACCTATAACTTTAGATGTTAGAAATCCATTATAGAAAAAACTTTGCAATCATCCTTGAATGCAAAATATCTAAAAACCCACGGCGTTGGAGATTTGTGCCAAATGTACAACAAATATTTCTTATGTTTTAGCAATAAATACTTTCTCCTATCAAGAAAAACTTTAGTCTCCATTATTTCTCCCTCTTCTTTAAGGATCCTATAGGGAAAAGACCTTTGATAGTGGATTAAAGAAAAACCTTTACAGATCTAGAAAGCCTATATGGAACAATATTGAGCAAAATTCCATGTTGCAAGAATGTTTTGATGTGAAACTTAGTTTTTAATTGCTTAGCAATAAGTATCAAGTGTATCAACAAATTTACCACTTCAAAAAATGCGGACTCAAGCTTGATCTTTGACAATGTCACAACCCCAGAGAATAGGTAATTTTTTTTGTTGTTGTTCTTATCTATCATACGACACCATCCATCTTTCTAAACATAGGCTTGGTCTCCTACACTTACTCAGTGGTGGAATACACCTCTTCATCATCAAGGCATGCCCAAACCTTCACCTTGAGCTACCTGTCACTTGGACTTTCTATGCCCAGTGACCTTTCCCAACCTTAAATTGGACTTATCATTATGTGTCATTTACTTGTTTACGCTTAATTTGTTACACTACTTAGAATTTCATGCCATAAACATATACAAAAGAGCACAAGAACAACACATATATGTTTGGTTCCCAAATTGAGCACTAGAAAACATTTTTATTAAAGTATGTAAAGAATGGTACAATGGAGATACAAAGCACATGTTTGACACCTTCTTGCTAAAACTTTTCTTACAACCAACAAAAATGCCTAGGTACATGGGAAAACTTCAGTTCTAGATGCCAATACAATAGTCTTGCTAATCAATGAGATGAATTGACTATACAAAAGGTTCTTTGTGCCTCCATTGAAACTATGCCACTAGTCACACCATCTCTCCATACCATTGTACACCGATGAGCTCTTTACTAGCATGTGTTGTTGTCTCCCACAAGTATTCTCATGCATAAATTGTCACCAATGTTTCCAAGTTATCTTTTGCAACACTGCTCCATAAACAAGATTGTTCCCTTATACTTTCTCATGGAGAGTCTTCCCATGGTGACCCTTCATCCCAAAAATTCTCCCTGTAAGACTTGGGAACTCAACCTTCTTCTTCCAATAGTTCTATTGTCTTGCTTAACACATACCTGAGGCCTTGCTTTCCTCCTTCCTTGGTCTCTAGCACATCTCACTTACCATTCTTGGTTTAATACCCCTAGCCCAGATTTATAACTGATACTGCATTCTAAACATTTTTTCTATGCAGTATGTACATAACATGTTTATTATTTTAATATAACATTTCCGGTTGGTTGCGTGGTGAGAAATACGTTGAAGAGGAGATCCAAATATTAACCAAGGTTTGTGAGGGGGAAAGGTTTACCTGTGTACCTTGTCTCCTTGATTAGTTGTTTTCTAAACCTTAGGTTAAAATCCCAAAACCCATGTTCCTAAGAAAAACTCAAATGGGGGAGTGATTAATAATTAAATATTATTAATTAAACTTGGGAGAACTTAATTAATTTTAATTAAGTTGTTAATGGAAATTAGGAAAGAAGGGAATGTGGTTCCATTGGGATAGCCACGTGGGAAACTGAAAGATGACACTCGTTTTCCAGGAATGCTGGGGCGAATTCCTGGGGGGTGTCAAATTCCTGGGGAGAGGAAAAGATGGAGTCACAGACAGTGAAGGGGGTCATGGTGTGACTTTGAATTCACGGAGGTGAAGAAAACTCTATTTTTACAACCTGTTTTTACAACCCGTATTTATAACTTGTATTGGTATTGTATTTCTTTTGGTTGAATTAACTAGTTAATTGGAAATTTGTGCATGAAACCCCAAGTGGGATTCCAACACTTGCAGTGAAGTGTATCACTGCGTGTCTATGATGAAGCTCTGGTGGGTTAATTGCAGAATTGACAAGGAATTTGTTAGAAACTGTTGTTTTGGTTGTGTCTAGTAGAGATTATTTCATATTTCCCAGTTATTTCTTTTTTCCCTTGTGATTGAGCTGAGGGGGTTGGTGAATTATCTGTGGTTAATTTATGGATCTCGGCTCGGGGGTGGACTTGGGAGATGATATAATACAGGTTGGACAAGTTCTACTGTTGGGTGGAGCATGGCTCACATGCGGTCAGTTGCTTTTTTCAGAACAAAATTCTCAGATAACTATATTTATAATTCCATTTCTCTATAATTTCTCTGTTAAATGATAATTTGAGAGAAAGTAATAATGAGATTTCATGGTTTTGAATTTGTATTCTATTATATATTAATTCTTTTCAAGGATGCTTTGAGAAATTCTACTTGCGGCATTTTTGTTCATAATAAATATAATTTGGGTACAAATGAAATTTAAAAGAATTATATTTTGGGAAATCATATTTTTTGGGTTGAAATAATAAATTCCCTATTTTAACTTAATCCCTAAGAATATAATAAGGATATGGAGAAGATGTCTCCATTCCTGTGCACCTATGAATAGACAATTGGGAAGCTCGCATCATCGCAGATTGTCTCTCCACTAGGAAACATGCCGAGCAAATTGACCCCTACTGGCTCATCAAGAAAATGTTGGGAGTCATGATGGAGGACATGATGGCCAATTGGGAGAATTGGGCCAAGTCCAAGGACTCCACTCAGGCTCTGATGGCTGACTTGAGAAAAATGGATGCAAAAATAACAAGTTTGGAAACCACCTTTGGATGGCAGAACTATGCCCCAAACCTCCACACTAGAAGCCACCTCGAAGTTGCAACATGAAGGAAAGAGGAGGATAATACTGGTGCAGGAACCAATGCGAATGCCATGAAGCATAAATACAAGGCTCCAATAGGTCCTTGATTCCCAATTCCCTCCACCTCCGACCCTATCTTAGCAAAGCATGTTAGAGGCACTCAAGAACACTCTGCCCCCTCATGTAGAAAGAATACGCCTATTCCTGTCAAGAAGTCGGAGAGGCATTCATATAACGAATAATACTATGAATTCCCAATCCTCGAGGAGACTCCCTCTGATGACAATGCACCAGAAGCGCCCTGCTAAAGAGGTTCTGGTTCTGCTCTGTGTTTTTCAGTGAGATGTACCTGCAATAATGAATTAATGCAAATACACGAGATATCAAAAATAATAGAACAGAATCGCTTTTATATTGATCACGGGCCACTTCGAGGGGGCAACCTCCTTTGAGCAAGCTCAATACAATTAACTTCACGGTGCCTTCAATGACCTCAACACACACTTATATACTAAGTCTATGCCCAATACCATGAGTCAAAACCATGGGACATATAATACTACAGGACGACTTACAAAGCATATGCGTCCAATACTATGGGTCAATACTATGGGCTAATATAAACTACGGATCAACAAATACTACGGGACGACTTACAAAGCATATGCGTCCAATAACAATATACTAACATAGTAAAGAGAATGGTTTACATAGGTTCCTAACATTTAGCTATTTTGTATGAACATGCTTCATATTTTGTTAGATGTTAGTTTCATAGGGAACTACCAGCAGTTCGTCTTTACTATAATTCCTTGGTCTCCCCTTTCAAGGCAGGGTTTCTGTAATTTTGGACATATGTTTTTTGATCTATTCGAGTACCTGAGATGGTGGCTTCACTCTCTCAGGACACCTCAAATGGAATTTCAAGATGTATTTTTTATTTTCATGTTTAATAGAATACTGCATCTTACAATATATATATATTAAAAGAATTCAAGTATGTAGTGTACCTAGATCCCCCTTTGAAATCTGACACTAAAAAGCACAGTCTGCCCCTGGCCAGCTTAGGCATGTCCATTTATTGAAATATTTTATGGATTTGAGGCTCCAAACCGATGTAAAGAATACGATCAGACTCATCTCGATCCAATTAATGTACAAAGGACAATGACACTCTTATGCTCTCAAGAAGATTGACCATATGTACAGGAATTGCAACAAGAATATCAACAGCCCTCTCTAGGTCTCGCAGTTGTAAAGAAAATTTAAATCAATAAATATAAAAAATACAAAAAAACAAGTATTTCAAATTGTAAATCACCTATTGCAAAAAGGCTTCAAGAGGAATCACCGATGGGATTAAATAATCCATACACCAAATAATTACACATTGCTAGAGAAATGGGGAAAAAATTTATAAGGAATTTAAAGAGGAACAACAGCATATACTTATGGTATGCATGAACATTAGACAAGGTTATGGTGATAAGAAAGTAAATTCCATCCAAATTTTATACATTTAATGTCCATTTTTTTATATAAATGTTGTGAGAGAAATATGGGAAAAACACTTGATAAGGAACTTTTAGAGGAACAGTTCCATAGCCTTGTGATTTGCATGCACATTAGAAAACGTTATGGGGGTAAGAAAGTAAATTATATGCAAATGTTAAAAGAGTTAGTTTGCATATTTTGTACATATACATAGGATTAGGAATTATAGCTTTAATGCTAGTATCATGTTATGTGAATATCTCGATTCAACTCTTGATTGTGATGTCAATATGTAGTATTGAGACATTTTTAATATATATCATTTTTTCTATGAATCGATCAATACAATATTGATCTTCTTTGAGATCATTATGTGTCATCTAACCCTATAATATATGCTGCATTTTCAACCCAAGAAAGGATAGTATTAGAGCAAAGTTGAAGATGACACAGGAAAATGATTGTGAGTAAATGGAGGCATGTTGAGGCATACTAAAGCACTTCCAAGAACATACATAAATATGTAAACAATTAAATTATCTTGATGTCTCGAGGTTGAACATTAAGATAATTTCAAATGGATTCCATTAAAACAACATTGCTGGTTGCTTCTTGCCAAACACTTTCTTTGCACTAGAAACTATTTGGAGTTCCCTAAGATCATTTTGTTGGAGAATAAAATGCTTATTTATTCATGGAGAACCAAGAATACACATGTTTGAAATCCAAACCTTATTTTCTATTTGTTGGAACCCATTGTTGAATTACTCGAGACATTTGCTAAACAAAACCCTTGTTTCAATACAAAATTGAAAATATTTTCTTGTCACAAAATTGTTGGGTTTTCTTTGGCTAAAGAAACCCTTGTGGTTTGTTTCTTGTGAACAACTATTTAATTTAACAATGTTTATTAAGTAGTTTAATTTGGAGAACTTTTATTTTTAATTCATATTCCCTATAGGATTGGACCATAGAGTAGAGTGATTCCTAAATCCATATGATTAATTGTGGGAAGGAAGTTACAATCCCATACTTAACACAAGGAGTCATGTTTTTTTTCTATCTATGTTACCATATTCTATATTTTTTTGACATGATGATAGTTTTAATTTTTTGTTTGCAGGCAGCAACGTTCCTCTAAGTTCATCTTATTTTCTTTGAAAGCATGTCTCCTTTAGTTAAACCCACCATTGTGAATTCCATCCCTCATCTAATACTATGGATTTAGGAACCTCTCTTTATATTACAAGGAAAAAAAAATATTGCTCTCAAAATAATCAAAGTCATCAACATCATAACGTTTAACAACAATTTATAGACAACAAACTAAAATAGAATTGCATATTATTTATCAAAACAACCCCTCCATTTCAATAAAGAGAAGATGCCAAGCTGATTCAAGTGGATATTGGTATCCATGCACCTCTTCCTCTAACTCAACATGGTTCTCCAATTGGGAAATTTTGTTAGGATTTTCTAGGATTTTTCAGGTCTTAAACTTCTTGGGTTGTTTTGATGTCCTAAACAGTGTTTTATGGACAAGAATCCAAAAAGGAATACCTTGCTCTCGAAAATTATATTGCAATTATTAGTTGTTATTCTCAGTTAGATCATTCCAACAAGGTACTATATGCACCAAAAATATCTCGTATGTGAAATTTACACTTCCAAGAAATTGATGTAAAAGTTATGACTAAAAATATCTTTTTCCGCTATTTGTAGAGAATATACTTTTTGGCACTTCACCTCCTAGGTTTAGGGTTTTATAACTTTAGGTTTCTTGATTTATGTTAAAATTTCATCACTTCGGTCTCTTGTATGAGAGCATGCGAATGAGTGTAGCCATTGTCTCTCAGCCTTTAGAGATAAGCCACTGTCATTCCAACTATTGTCTGTTCTATAGTATTCTGCTATTTTATGCATTAACAGAAATTGGGTTTTTATTGTATTACTACACTCTTTGTTATACTTCTCTATGCATTTTATTTTTTTCCCTACACAATCCATAGCAGTGTTATTATTGCAATCTACTCTTTTTTTTTCTTGGTGCATATCCCCAATGAGGTCAAAGTATAGAGAGTTGGGTTTTGAGCTACTTTCATTAGAATACGACTACTCTCACCATCCCAAGAAACCTCCCATGGAAGGGAACCATCCAAATGAAGGATCAAGAGATCCTATCAAAATTTTTCTTGAGGAATCCCTTACGTGACAAAGGAACGAGATGATTGATAAATTCTCCTAGATTGTTCAATGGCTATTGGAGATGGGAGAGGTACCTTCAACAAGAAGCCATATTGGAGGTGTGACACAATTCAAGGTACAAGTGAAATTTTATATCTAGTTATTTGAAGGCCAGATAGATGTAGATGATTTGTAAAAATGGTTAAACTTGTTAGAATGCCAATACTCTATTCAAAAAAAAATTCGACACCAAAAAGATCACCTTCACACTCCTTAAATCCCTTCCCCATGTCAAAGATTGATAGGAAAGTTGTTGGGAGAGACATAAGGGAGATGAATCTACACTCTTTAGGGAAATACTCACTTGGGCAGGCTTTGTGGAGGCCCTCAATGACGAATTCTACCCCGTTGGAAGCTATGATGACAAAGACATGAGATGAATGACTCTATGTCAAGAAAGAGACAAAACAGTGCTAGAGTACACCAATATATTTCATACCTTGAGCTCAAAGTTGGCTATCAAAGAATCCAAGTGGAACCTAGTTTTGAAGTACCGCAATGACCTACATAGCTACATCTAAGAAGAGATGTAGCTTTTGGACATCTTGTCACTAGGAACCGCTTACCACTATGATGTCAATATTGAGAAAATGTTTAAGCAATGGAACAAGTGGGAGTTTGGGTCTACAAATTTCTCACAAGAGAAGTATGGTAAAGGTATCCCTAACTCACAGCAAAATGGGTAGATCAAGGAGATTCGACCTCGAGACAACCAGTTAAATATGTAGGAAAATAAAGGCAATGAGAAGTAAAAAAAGGACTCTGGGAAATTGTGTGAGTTTCATAAAATCCTCTAGCATAACACTGACAAATTCCAATCGAAATAGTCATTGTTGGCCGACATTAAAGAAATAGAGTTAGAACTTGATCCAGACTGTAATTGTGAATAGGATAAGGGGAAAAAAATCAATGATACAGAACCTAAAGCTACCATAACAACCGCAAATAACCAACAACAGGATCCAAAAGAGTTGGAAGAGGAGGCGTGCCTCTTCCATTCACATATTTGGGTGAAGGGGACCCCACTACATTTCATTATTGATAGTGAGAGCCAAAAGAACCTAATATCATCTGAGGTCATCAATAGATAGAAGTTACTGTTAATGCCACAACCCCAACCATACACCGTTGGTTTGTTGAGCCCGGGTCATGAGATTTTCGTTAGTAAATAATGTAACCTACCCTACAACATGAAACCCTTCAAAGACAAAGTATTGTGTGATGTTTCCCCTCTATAATTTTGTGATGTTCTTTTAGGACAACCATATATGTGGAAATGTCATTTTATATATGAGTCTCGACCTCTAGTGTCATTGTTTCTTTTGGATAACAACTCTATAGGATACCATAGGTTGTTTCAACTACTGTAGTCCCAGCTTTGATATCAGCCAAGCAGTGCAGAAAGGTAATCTCCTAGACTGGGAAGTACATCCTCTTCAAGATTCGCTCTTGAAGTGAACAAAATATCACAACATCCATGAACTCTACACAATAGCTTTCCATACAACAAAATCAAATGGAAAAAGTAGTATAAGAATACAAAGATCTCCACCTCATCCTTTGAAGTGATATCCCGTGATGATGGACTCACTTGGATATATGAAATGTTGGGTACAACATTAACTAATAGGTTTTCCTTCTTATTTTTGTATATAGATATCTCTTCACCTCACCATCTAGGGTTCCTCTACACTTCCACGTTAGGAAATCAATTGATTTGGTACCCTGTGTTCCTTTTCCTCATGGACCTATCTATAGGCACTCTCTATTGGAAAATGAAGAAATCAAACACTAAAGTCATGATTTAATCCCAAAGGGGCACATCTAACCAAGATCCTCACCTTGTGGGATCCCAATTTTGTTGGTTCAAAAGAAATATGGTATATGGCGGCTCTTTCTTGATTATAGATATCTATAAAAAATCACAGTCATGAATTGGTATCCAATTCAACAGATTGATGATCTTCTTGACTAGTTCAAGGGGGGAAATTATTTTAGTAAGATTGATATGAAGTCTGGCTATCACCGCCTACCAATTGAGAAATTCAATGTCTTGAAGATTTCCTTTAAGTCCATGGAAGGACTTTTTGAGTGCTTGGTCATTCCTTTTGGCTTGACTAATTCTCTAGCAACTTTCATATGAATGATAGATGGCATTTTGCAGCCTTGTGGTCATATATCTGGATGACATCCTTATATTTAGAAAGAATTGGTTTGACCATTCGCATCACATTCAACATGTACTCATGACCTTGCGTCAACATAAATGATATGCTAATATAGAGAAATGCACTTTTGGAATGCAAAAACTCCAATATTTAGGATACATAATGGATGAGCATGGTGTGCAGGTGGATCCAACCAAGATCCAAGTCATTCATGAATGGATGGCCCCAACAACTCTAATAGAACTATGTTGTTTCTTGGGACTTTCCAACATCTATCATTAATTCATATTGGGTTTCTCTCGTAATGCTTGCCCCCTCATCGAAGTGATCAAGGGTTGTTTCAAATCCGATTTTGTTTGGGCTAATTCCTATATAAATCATTTGAGGATCTAAAACATCACCTATGTTTAGCACCAGTACTCACCTTACCAGATTTACTATAACCATTTGATATTGAGATAGACGCTTTGGATTATGTTGTTGGTTAAATCCTCACTCATCATGGACATCCAGTGGCATACCATCATGTGATATTATCTCAAATGCAGTTCACAAATACCCCACCTATGATAAGGAAATGTATTCCATTGTATAATCCTATCAACAATGCAAACATTACATTCTAGGAAAAGATATGGTCATCCACACTAATCAAAAGTCATCGTAGTTCATGGAAACAAAAGGAAATTTATAGAATGATGGCCATAAAAAAGTGGTTGGCATACTTGCAATAATTCCACACGAACATTAAATATAAGAACGTAAGCAAATCGAGTCACTCATTGCCTCACTGAATCTCTAATTGTATCCTTGACAACAATGCTCAACTCATGTGGCCATGAAACCACAGGGTGCCCACAAACATATGAAAGTGATCCTGAATTCTCTACCACCTATCGAGCATTAGGTCTAGGAACACTAGTTGCAAACTTTCATCTTCAGGATGGACTACTATTCCTTCTAGGTCATATCGACGTTCCTTCAAGTGAGCATGCAAAGATGATTTCAAAATCTCATTACAGTCCGGTGGAAGGGCACTTTGGTGTGGAAAAGACAATGGTAGTATTGCAGAAGTATTTGTATTGGCCAAAGCTCTAAGAGTATGTCAACAAGTATATCATATCATGCATTGTCTATGCCATCAATAAGCCCTCGATTAATAACCAAGGGTTGTACACCCCTCTTCCTACTCCCAATCGGCTACAGGAGTCCATCTGCATGGATTAAATGTCAATACTACCTTCAACCAATCATGGTTATGACTATGTATTCATGGTCATTGATCGCTTCTCTAAGATGGTCATTTTGACACCTTGCAAGAAGAGAATCACAACCGAGGCCACTTCTTAGCTCTTCTTCGAACGTGTTTGGGTTCATTTCAGACTACCATTGACTATAATTGGATCAAGACAACATGTTCCTGAGCACTATCCCTTGTTATGATAAAGATTGTAAGCATGAGAGAAAATACATTAGGGACTCTTCTAACTAGTCCTTAAAATCCTAAAAGGTATATAGGTACAAATACCTAGTTAAAAGGAAAAAAATGTACTATATACATAGAAAGAAAGAGAATATTTTGCGGCTATCTAAGCTACATCCGAACAAATTCTACAGGAAAATTCTAAGTTGTAAAAGTAATAAAAAAAATATGATTTACTTAAGGGATGAAAACAATGTGATTTATTTGAGGCACTGCAATTCCTACCTTAAAACCTCTATGGATCCCTTAATGCCATAGACAACATTCAAACCCTTTATACAAGGGAATACGTTTTACGTTTAGCAAAGATAGATTTTGGAGTTAAGCAACTAGCAAAAGTGAAAGCTAAGGACATTGAATATTACCAAGCATAAATGTCAAAAATTGGTGGGCCTATCCTTATTCCGCACATGCACAAGCCCTTTAATTTAACAGTTAAGCAGGGTTTTCATAAACCTTAAACATAAATCCTCATTGTTCATATTTTTAAAAGTAAAGATAAAAATAATACATCCAACTATATGACCATTCTGATTAACCCTCTTTCATTCAAGTCATATGGAATTATCTTGGATAAGAAGATCAACATATGGGTAGAAAGTCATAAAAAAGAGGTGAAGTCCAAGTTGGATAATAAGAAACTCTTCTTTGAAACTTTGGACATGAAAAAAATTGTAAATCAACAAACCTTTCAATTTGTGATACGAAGAAAATCCTCTCTAAGACTCCGGTCACTCCTAATATCTTATATGGATGTCAATTGGGGTTGCATAATCTTTTAGAATCATGAAGACTGCTAGAGAGAAGTCAAAAACATATATATAACATATAATGCCAAAATTAAAGGAAATATACCCTATCATATAGTCCTCATAGAACTGAGACACTCCCCATTGAGAGCATGGCTATGACCAGATTTCTAATGTACAAGAACATGGTGGGATACAAGAGGCTCACAAAGATTTATCCACTCTAATCAAAACAACCTACTGCTTAAGTGATAAGAATAGTGATAATATTAAAGGTATTATTACATCTAAATTTAAGAAGTTGTGGTGTGATCATAAAGAATTTGAGGACAAGGAAACTAAGATACTAGAAGATTAAAAGTATCTCCCTATTTTAAAATGATTAAAGAAGAAAGTCAATATGGGTAAAAGAAGAACAAACTATCACTAGCTCCATGGTGACAAAAGGTCCTCCACAAATGCTAAAATGTCATAAAATGAAAGAAATTTTCATCTTTGTAACATTAAGAAGGTTGAATATAAAAATGACTTTAATGTGCAATTTCAAAATGTTTGATACAATAGTGATGTATGAGTATTTCTCTTCAAGCTAGTGATCAAATACGTATAGAGTTAAGTTTAAATCTAATTTATTTGATTGATATATATGACTATAAATTATATAAAACTAAACATAATTAAAACTATCATAAAGAGGCATCATTACAAAATATCCTAGTATATATAGAATAAATCATTATACAAAAATTATTTTCCATATGTGTCACTAGGGTTAAATTCTAGGTATTGGAAGGTATAAGGGGTTTACAGGGTCTAGTATTAAAAATATAGCATATTTATTAAAATATGGTTTTTTAAATTGAAAACATGTCTTAAAATGATTTAACAAAAAATATAGGTAACTAGTATTTATTAATATTTATTGAAAATAATTATATAATTCTTTAATATCCCTAAACATATGTACTATGTCATAAATATCACTTGATATATTTTCATATATATATCAATTTTTTATTTAGTTACATCGTTTGTTGTATAAAAAATAATAATAATTGGTAGAGTGATAAGTGATCCATAAATAATTTGTAGTTGATGCATGATTAAACACTATCTTATTAGGAATCTATATTCACCAACCACAAATTAAATAGCTATGCTAGTAAAATAATATAATTAAATATAATTTCAAAACATATCAATTTTTTATTTAACAAAATAATGTAACTAAACATAATTTAAAATAATATAACTAAATATAATTTCAAAACATATCAATTTTTTATTTAACAAAATAATGTAACTAAACATAATTTCAAAACACAGCTTTGCATTTAACGACCCTTTTGGTTTTGTGGATTTTGTAACATTGATTCTTGACCGTTATGACAAATTAACCTCTTTTCGTATTGTAAAATTGTATGCAATGAAAGCGTTACCTATTCTTCAAAGTTTTCATCTTATGGTTTCTTTAACTGAAAACGCTCTTATGGTTTCTTTCATTGAAAACTTATTTTACGATTAGACTCTTCAAACCTGCGAATACAGACTTCACATCTATTGATAATAGATACTAAATATGTCCCTCACAACATTTACAACAAATATCAACGCAATTAAATCAATCTCAGTCTGACATTTTCTCGGTTACCGCTTGATGCTTCAACAAATATCAACACAATTAAATCAATCTCAGTCTGACATTTTCTCGGTTACCGCTTGATGCTTGAAATTTACTCCCTAACTTTTTGGAGTATTTTTTTCGACCTGGCATAAGCATAGACCGCCTTATGCCAGGTAGAAAAAGGGATATCACGTAGATCATTCTGCTTGAATGAGCTCATTGTTGGATATGGCACCTCATACCTCATAATGTTTGGAAAAGCATCATGAGCTGCAAAAGCGTGTTCCTCAACGTTGGTTTCGCTAGTATTGAGAGCATCTCTGATCTGCGTTTGAATCTGCTTTTATTTTAATTGAGCAACATTTACCAATTCAAACGGACAGACCGAAGGAGGAGAAGAAAAAAATGTCTGCGGGCCGAGACGTTCGAGGAAGTTGAGGAAGACTGGGGTAACAGATTCCAATTACTGGCATATATAGCTTGCATGCTGTTGGATATACCATTGGAAAGTTAGTATTCCCGTAATTACAAATAAAAAACAGATTTCACTAAACCCTTACAAGATGCACAGCAACATCCAATGAGAAAATGAGCAAAAAATTCTCGTCGCTGTAAGCCTGTTCTTCTGCCTGACGAACCCTAGTCAAATGAGCCAAACCGCCGCGATCTCTACGGGGCTTAGTAAGCCTGTTCTTCTGCCTGCCGAACCCTAGTCGAATGAGCCAAACCGCCGCGATCTCTACGGGGACAAAGCCCATGGCCCCATTTTAAATGCCTATAATTTAAATCACCAATTCCTCAACACCACTTTCTCTTCCGTAAGAGCCAGCAAAACAGTGGAAGGAGAAAACCTAGCTAGCATTTTGAAATGTCCACGTAATATGCCTAATTACATACCTGCAAGGATTAGAGCACTCTGCTCAGGGTAAAGAAAAGAACAATATCGTAACTATTTTTTAGGATGAGGAATCCCGGCGTCTTCTCACCATTTTATTTTCTATTTTCTAGGACTAGGAATCTCAACGTTTGATCATTATTATTAGAATTATTATTAGAGGTACTCAAATCAGGATTGTTGTTTTGGATGATTTTTATTTTCAAACTTTGATTTACAAATATTTAAACTATTTGAAGTTTAAAGTAGTAATCCATAATAATGAAGAATAACTATCACTTTTCACCAACTCACCTACAATACAGTAACTCAGTTTACCCACTCACAAATTAGTAATCAATAATCGATCATAATAATGAAGAATTAACTATCACTTTTTACCAACTCACCTACAATATGGTAACTCAGTTTACCCACTCACCAATTACAATTACACATGAGATGGATGGCATCTAGCCTACATATGACAAAAAAAAATGACATACCTGAACGTCTTTACACAAAAACACATTTCAGAACCTTTGGCAGGTTTTGAAAACATCAGCAAGCACGTTCTGTGGAGTAAAGTCATGTACACAGCATGTACATGCAAACCTACAATATCCTTCAAACGACGTAGTTACTGCAACCAAGCTGCAATTAACGTTGCCTGAATGTACTTTTACGCTGGCTACAATTAAGTTACGTATCATACCGTAGGTCGCATGAACTAATAACTCAGCAAATTAACTATGGACTTATCTTCCGATTCTTTAACCAAATTTATGATCAACGCGCATGAAGTTACTTTTAAACTTATACCCCTAAATGCAAGCCCTTAGACTGGCGATAAATATGGCCAGGGTATTGTTTTAGGAGATACCAAGTTTAATATGATGGAGCTTATTGAATTACTTGTGAAATTATAACTACTGGATATTGACAAGTTATCATAGTGTACGTGCGAAGCACTCATAACTGAAACCATTAGATCTTTATTGTTCGGTCACATACATGGATTGAGTGCCGTTTTTCAGGGGTTTATTATTTTAAAACAATATAGACACAAAGAGAGACGAAACATAATCTATTAATTCCCAAATATACAAATTACAAATAGCTGGCATATAAAAACTCGCCATAAAGCCGACATATAAAGGCGGCGACGGTCGACTTTATTTTATTAATATTCACAGCTCCCAAAATCATATAAACAGTTGAAATCCCAATGGCGGAAACTAATTGTTCTGCTCAGGCTGCCATTCGAGTCTGATTTCCAGGAGACCAGATTTAACGCCACCGAGCTTCAAGACCACGTCCTGAACTATTCGACCATCATTATGCTGGACGATCCAACTATCTTTAACCAGGTAGCTACTGCTGCTTTGAGGCACTAATTTCTTTCCAGTTTCCATGGGATATGATTCTTCAAGAAGAGGCTCTAGATCAATTTTAGCTTCTCCCAGGAAGTCCTTCCGTTTGAATTTGGGGAATCTATCGTCATCCAACACTTCCTGCAAAATACAAAACATGAATTGTTCATATCATCACGATGGTACGGGTAAAATTTTAATCACAAAGAGTTATAAGCTTTGGATTTAAAGAGGATACCGCAGTGAGTAAGCCATGACCAGGATAGAACTTAAGCTCCTCATCCCAAACTGGATTAAGGGTCTTTTTTTTCACACCAGTTCTCGCTGTCTGTGAACACAAAGAAGAAGGCAAACTTGCAGTTAGAGGTATTAATTCGTAGCAAAGGGAAAATCCTCGTCGCCCACAAAACATTATAACAGAATATTGTCTGTGAAAGCTAAATTGCAGTTACTATATATATGTATCGTGATACTTATAAGATGAAAAGATGGTAGGTTAAGAAATTACGGACTTTTTTACCCAGCGTGAGGACCACGTAAGGATCACTACTCTTTACGAACTGGTCGCCAATCACTAAATTGGAGCCCTTTAACACCCGAACATACAGAACGCCCGACATCTCTGCCGTCTCTGCTCTGCAGCACACAAAACAAGAAAGATAAGAAGTGAGAGTGCTCAGATTACACAGCCTCTAACAAGTGACTGTTATAGCCTCTAACAACTGACTGTTATATAATGGGTTTTGCAGTCTCCATCGACGAATCTTAAGAAGAATAGATGGACCGAAGTGGTGGAGCAGGTGAATCCAATAATGGAGTAAGATAGTATAAAGAAGAGGGGAATAGCATAGAAAAAGGAAAGAGGAATAGAATAAAACTTCTCAGAAGATTTGGTACAAAGTTTTTTCTTGTGTGTGTTAAAACAGCTTTAACAAATTCATAACATATAGACCAGATAAATTATGGTTAGGCTCGAAGCCTATCATTTTTACCGATGAATATTTCATTCGTAGCGATAGGGTGGAATCTTTGGACAATTACAAACAGAGCATATTTCCGTCCGGCAATGGCTTAGACCTAATTAGCCGATCTTAATTTCTATTACTGTACGGATAAAGGTTAAGTGCATTGAGAGGAAAATGTAGTGTTTTTTAGTTTCAAGTGTCTATGCAGTACAACTACTATTAAATTAAATTATTAAAATTATATAATTTAAAAATTATAAAAATATATATATATATAAAAAAATTTTAAAAAATTAAATTTTAAATGTAGCTATTTTTATAAGGTAAAAATATATAATTCATTGTTAAAGTTTTTTGTGAAATTTGTTAAATTGAAAATTATAATAGAAATGAGCTTACTATATAATATATTTTTTTTTAATTATTAACTTTTTATATCTTCAAAACTACTTCTATATCCTTAAAACTATTATAATGAGTTAGGGTCATTTTCTTTAAAAATAATATTTTAAAGAAAATCAATTAATCTCTATTTTCTTAAGGTGAGATAGACCAAGACCAAGAACCAAGATTGGTCTCACTCAAGACCATCGTGGTCATCATATGTTTTAAAAAGTTTAAATATTATTAGCTGTACTTTTCCTACATCAATTTGATGCTTAATAATTTTAAAATACCAATTTAAGTTTTTTATTTTTATTTTTAAATTTCATAGTTAAACAAATATTTTGAAAAATAAAATCATTTTTCATTTTTTACCATTCTATTTTATTTTAAGATTTTTATTCTTTTATTTTTAACTTCTTGCCATATGGCTAAAGAAAGAGTGATAGTAACTAAAGATTTTTATTTTCATATTTTTAACTTCTTACCATATAGCTAAATAAAGAGTCATAGTAACTAAGTGTAAGTAAGAATCATTGAGGTGGATACTAGTGGCCACCCACATATTTTACTTTCTCGGATTAGTTCTCCATCTTGGCATTTTTTTATGAAGACTTCCCTATTCCAAATTGTTCTTTTCTTCATGTATCAACTAGACTCATTTAGGCCAAGAATCTTTTAGCTCCTCCTTCTACTAGGGTTATGGTTTTGGACATTTACAATTTTTTCCTCTTAGGGTTTAACATTTTATGTTAAAAAAAACCGTTTTCAAACCCTTCTAATTATATTCTTGAGACTAAAAACTTTCTAGATTTTTTTTTATTTCATTTACTACTACAATTTGTGATTTACTTGGTGTGTGTAACATCTTTGTTTGTGTTTCCATTTTTTATTCCCCCTCATTTTCATTTGTAAATAATACTACCTCTCTCAAGGATCATATCTCCATTTCTTCTACTCTATTTCATGGGAAAAGAATGGATTTCACAATGAACATGTGTAGTTGTTGATTTACCTCATCCCAATCAATGTCAATCTTAGGTTGTTGATTTACCACATTCAAAGCCATTTTAGTATATAAACTTAATACTAACCTTGCTTTTGATTTGGTCTCTTTTTCTTTGAAAGGATGGAATTTATCATGGGAACAAGTAGATTAAAAATGTCCTATAAAATGACATATTCTACACCCAAATATTGTTTTTCTATCATCCAAGTTTTGTATTTATGTAATAACCCTTAATTTCACAAAAAAAAAAAAAAATTATACATGGTATAAAAGACAAGAATTACTATAACGAAAGTAAAACACATGTATTCCACCATTATGATGTAAGGACGAATTTATAAAAAGAAAACATCGAAAGCCTTTTTATCTAACAATGTTGAACTTGTTATTATGTTTACGTCTTAATTAAAATAAAGGAACTCTTTACTTCAAAGTAAGGTGATTAACAAGTATTGGTGTTTGCAATGATAAATGTCAATTATTAAAGACTTATATATGTGATGGCTTCCATAACTGAGAGAGAATTCTTTTCTTAATTGCGACAAAGATATTTCGAGCAAGCCTTGAGGCTTACTTAGCTTATGCAACTAAAGCATGTAAACCATTTGCACAAGTGACAGGTTTGGTTTCTTCCGCAAGGATTGGTTAATTAAAGTATAATTCTTCATCTAGCTTGTAAAACATGTGGAAACTACTTGCAAGGAAAAAAGTGTGACGACCATGAAAAAGCTCCTAGCTCCACTAGGGATGGGTGACCTAGTCCAAAGAGTTTTAAACCAAGGTAGAAGTGTTTTTCCTAAAAAACTATGCACAAGGTGATAGCATTAACTGGTTGGAAAGAAAACAATACTCCGACTATAGTAAAGTGGGGTGTTCGACTTAATAAAAAAGGAAGTGGACACCAGCTGGCACATTTAAAGTTAGCACGTGACTTCACACTCCATGAGATGACAAGCTATACCCTCGCTCCGGTTTGTCTTTTGGTCTTTATGCTACGAAGAAAGTGGGGAGTCGAGCTTGCTCTCGGATTCTATGGCTACCATAGCCATTCTAGAATTAAAACTGTGGTAAGATCTCATTCCTGTAATGACATGAGTTATTTTATGGAAAATGAGCTTGATGATGAGGAATGAACCCGCGCTACACTCACCAGCTTATTCTGCGTTGACCTCCCGAGCTGCTACAGAGGTAAAGTTGGACCTTTCATTATTTTGTTTTTAAATTACAGTAGGTTAAAAGAATACTTATTCAAACTGTAAGTCTAGACTCTAATCATTTTGGGCAAACCTGTTAGCAGGAGGTCATCCAGGTTTCAGGATATACGGCTGCTACGAAGTAAAGGATATAAGTTAACCTGCAGGTCTTGTTGGCTTTGGGTAAGTCTCGGGTTTTGAACGAAGGTTCTCTTGTTAGCATTTGAGCAGAGTTTAAGCTCGTTGTGTTTTTCAGTCCTCATTCAAAACAATGGTTCTTGTGAACATTTGACTTCTATCCAGATAGAAGTAATACGATATTTAATTAAGGGTTTTTTTTACTATCCCAAATGTAATTTCGAAGCAATTTAATTGGTCTCAATGTTAGGTAAAACTGTTGGTAGATACTATGCTGGAAATGGGGTTTCGCCCATTTGAGAAGTTCTGTCTCATATATCTGTTTGGAACGATTTTTATGGCCTAAATGCCTGTAATGGGGTTTCGCCCATTTTAACTATTAATGTTTTCGTTTTGCATTAATTCCCTGAAAGACGTGGGATTTATGTATATAAATAGTTTACAATGAAACATTTAGACTGTTGCTATTTTATGCATATTTTTTTGGATAATTATTATGAAGTTGCTATAAGATTCTTCAATCCTGGAGTCTTATGGCCTACTAACTTCAAGGGTTTAAAAAAAATGTTGACTGTATGTTTTAAATTAAAAAATAGATAGTCTGAGAAAAGTTTATACGGAAGTTTTGAAAACGACAGAGATAAAAAAATAAAATTCCTTTTCAGTTACAAATAAATGCGTTTTGGGGCTTTTTTACAGGTTTTAAAAGACCGAGACTATCCTCCGTATCTTATTCATCTAAAAGTTTTTTATTGATACTTGCTCGTCTCAGTTTAGGGCATGCATAAATTGTTGTATGCCAACTGTAAAAAAAAATTGTTTTAACCTGACAGTTATATGCCACGGCTATTGTATTCGCTGTCCAACTAGAGTTAACGTTAACTGTTTTGGAGCTAAAATAAATTGGCAACTCTTATGGCTTCTAAAACCTGATGTATCGAATCGAAACACTTCCAGCACTGTATATGTAGCCAATAGGGTTCGCTAAGTTGATAACTGTGTTTGATTAATGGACAATTAATTATTTGTTCTATTAGTTATCTAAGTGGATGGTCTTTAAAGGAAAATAATGCCTATTTTATTTACAACCCTAGGTCAAAAGTATTTAGGGCCTGTTGCTATTTTATCAATTGATTAACAATATTTTACTGTTTGAATTTGCAGGTCTTCTTTGGCTTATTTAAATAAATTGAAAACCTATAAAAATAATTTTGATATAGTTTGCGAATAAACCCTAACTGAAGGATGCACAATTAAATTGCGATGGATGATATTGAAATCGAAATCCAACTAATATGTATCCATTTAAATCGATCAAAACTTAGTTCAATGGTTTAAAAAAAAATAAAAAGTTTTGGGTTTCAGATTTACCGTATATTATAAATATGAAGGAAACGTTTTTATAAAAAAGAAAAAAATGGATCTATACCTGCATCAAAATTTAGGAACAACCCTAGAGGAGGGATCCTCAAATGTTTATACTAGATACTACTAGAATTGAAAGATACTACTAGAATTGAAAGGAAACACTAACTTATCGATAGAATTATGGTTTTCTATGAAATTTGGAAATAAACATTTTCTAACTACAGCATGCATAAATAAACTAGTACTTCAGTAGAGCTAACTTTCAGAATAAGGTACTATAGATCCATAACAAAAGTAATCAGATCCTTTAAGAAATATAATACAGAATAAAAACTTGACACCAACGTTGGGAAAACAAGAATGGCTTTGCTGTTCCACCCAACCAATTCCCGAAGCAGTCAAGCTCCAGAACCCTCGAGCTAGTTCGTTGAACTATAAGAGAAAAAGTCAACAATGCTCCATCTCTTTCAATGCAATGTTAATCCCTGTGCAATGCTAGCCTCCTGCTGCTCATGAACCTACTTTTTATAGTGGTTTTCCTAGGAATTGGTCATTTATGAGCCTCCTGCTCTTTAGCACTCTTTGGGAGTGGTGACCTGATTTTTAGGGATGATGCCTCCTGCGTCTATAACAGTTTCATCCATTTGTCATTTCCCTCTTTTAGTTCAGCAAACACTCTTCAATAGCTAGATCCATTCTTGTTTTCTTATTATATTTTTTTAAATAAAAATATCCTCAATACAATTGTTCCATTTTTTAATTTTCAGTCAAAAATAATAAAGTAATAACAATTGTTTTTAATTCTCTTTTTTCCAGCAGAAATAATAAAATATTTATTATTTTTTGGGGTGTTACATACACCTCCCCTTAGAAGGTAACACCGTCCTTGATGTTACAACATTGGTTTTATTCTTCCATACAGTCTTCTTGCAACCAGTCTGGATATGCCTCCCGCATATCGCTCTCTAGTTTCCAAGTAGATTCTTCCGGACTGAGCTTCTCCCATTGAACCTTGACTTATCCGATGATACGGTTCTGGAGAGTGATTTCTCTCCTGTCGAGAATGCGTACTGATCCCACCTGGAACTCTCCTTCCATTCCACCTGGATTACATTCCAATCAATTACGTGTGAGACATCATAAACATATCTTTTCAGTATAGATACATGAAACACATTATGTACCTTAATGTTAGGTGGTAATGCTAATTGGTATGCAACAAGACCTATTCTTGCCAAACTTTCGAATGGCCCGCAATATTTGGGTGTCAATTTTGAATAATTACCCAATATTAAGGAGCTTTTCTTAGGATTTACCTTTATATATACGTGATCACCGACCTAGAACTCTCTAGGAGTTTGTTTTAGATCAGCATAACTTTTCTGCCTATCTTGGGCAGCCTTTAAATTCTATTGTACCTATTGCACAGTTAGTTTCTTTTCTCTTAAGAGTTAAGGTCCTAGCATTAACCTCTCTACTGGGCTGCTCCAAGATATTGGAGTGTTGCATCTACGTCCATATAAAACTTCAAATGGAATCATACCTGCAGAAACTTGGAAATTATTATTGTAAGCAAATTCGACTCAATGTAAATAATCTTCCCATTTACCAGGTTTGTTCATGACATACATTCTCAACATGTCTTCCAAAGTTTGGTTCACCCTTTCAGTCTGCCCATCTGTTTGTGGATGGTACGCAGTGCTGAAATTCAACTGGGTTCCCAATCCTTTAAACAAAGCCTTCCAGAAATTACTTGAAAATTTTGCGTCTCTATCTGAGACTATTACCTTTGTATGCCATGAAGTCTGAATATCTCCTTCATGAAAATATCTGCAATGTTAACAGCTTTATATGTAGACTTCACAGGAATAAAGTGAGCAGCTTTGCTTAATTTGTCTACCATGACAATGATTGAATCATGTTGTCTGAAATTTTTTGGTAGACCAGTTATAAAATCCATACTAATCGTTTCCCACTTCCATTTCACAACGGGTAATGGATGCAACAATCCGGTTGGATGTTGGTGTTCAGCCTTGACATGCTGGAATTCTAAGCAACGAGCCAAATATTCTGCTACTTCCTTTTTAATGTTTGGCCAAAAGAAATCCTTCCTTGCCATGGTAACCATCTTTTGATACCCCGGATGCCCTGAATAAGGTTGCTTATGTAGTTCATTTAAAACAGTAAACTTGATTTCTGCAGAATTGGGTATGTACAGTATGCTTTTTAAATAGAAATAATCCTCTTTCATTAATACGGAAATCAGTTTTTAACTGATTACTTTCATTTTCAACAGTTTTCTTCTTTAAAATATGGTATTCTTTATCAAAATTTTCCACATTTAAAATCTGTTTTTCCATATCAGATTTGTAATTACTGTTCGCATACAACAAGTTTGCATGACGGCTTAAAGCGTCTGCAACTTTGTTTTCTTTACCCTTTATATGTTTTATTTCAAAGTTATATTCGCTTAGAAAGGACAGCCACCTAGTTTGTCTAGCATTTAAATTATGTTGGTCAAACAAGTATTTTAGGCTTACATTATTTGACATAAGTAAAAATCTCCTTCTAGTTAAGTAGTGTCGCCACATATTTAAGGCATGCATAATTGCAGCAAGTTCCAGATCTTGCGTAGCATAATTTTTTTCATGATCTTTTAATTTTCGAGATTTGTAAGCTATGACATGGTTTTCTTGAGTTAAAACACCGCCTAATCCTTCGTTACATGTATTAGTGCATACGATGAAATGTTTTAACGGGTCAGAAATTTTTAATATAGGAGCAGTAGTTAAAAGATGTTCTAGTTTATTAAAACTTTCAATACATTTTTCATTCCAATCAAACCTTTTACCTTTCTTTTGTAGCAAGGTTATGGGGTAAGCTATTTTCAAAAATCTCTCAATGAATCTCCGATAGTAGCCCATCATACCCATGAAATATCTTATGTCAGTTACATTTTTAGGGATTGGCCATTCCATGATACCCTTAATTTTATCGGAGTCGATCGAGATTCCATCTTTAGACACTAGGTGTCCAAGATAATGAATCATGTCCTTATAAAAGTCACACTTGCTGAACTTAGCAACCAATTTCTGTTCTCTTAAAATTTTCAGTACTATTCTTAAATGTTCTTCGTGCTCCTATTCGTTCTTCGAATAAATCAATATGTCGTCAATGAAGACAACGACAAATTTATCCAAATAGTCATTAAAAATATTATTCATTAGACTCATAAAGGCTGTAGGTGCATTGGTTAAGCCAAATGGCATTACAACGAACTCGTAATGACCATAACAAGTTCGGAAGGTTGTTTTGAAAATGTCTTCATCCTTGATCCATACTTGATGGTAACCGGATTTTAAATCTATTTTTGAAAAAACAGTGGCCCCTTGAAATTGATCGAATAAATCGTCAATCTGAGGCAAAGGATATCGATTCTTTATAGTCATTTTATTCAATTGCCTATAATCTATACATAACCTTAAGGTTCCATCTTTTAAAACCGGTGCTCCCTAAGGGAAAACACTGAGTCGAACATATTTCTTATCCAAAAGTTCTTGTAATTGAGTTTTTAACTACGTGAGTTCAATTACATTCATTCTTTATGGAGCCTTAGATGCCGGTACTACTCCTGGTATTAGATCAATTGTGAAATCTATATACCTTTTTGGAGGCAGTTCCTGAATTTCTTCAGGAAATATGTCTTTAAAATCTTGTGAAATTGGTATATCATCTATATTAAGTTTACTTTCAGATTCCCTATTATCCATTACGTAAACAACAAATACCTTACATCCTTTTCTCACAGACCTTTTTAATTGTAAGGCTGTTATTTGTCTAAGAGTGGTTTTTCTGGAAATTCCTGTCACTTTTACTATATTTCTGAAATTATCTGTGCTAGTGATAGTTTTATCAAGACAATTTAATATAACTTTATGTTCATCTAATTAGTCCATTCCAATCAACAAATCATAAGAACCTAAAGGTAGAATATTCAGATTTGCACTTGTATTTAACTCATTCATAAAACATTCACAATTTATAATATGACTAGTGACCTTGCGTTTAGTACCTGTAGCTAACTGTACAAACCATGATTTTTTGATTTTTTCAGGTACTAGATTACATATTTCTACAATTCTGGATGCTACATAAATTAAGCTTGCACCCGAATCAATCAGTATAGAAATATGATGTTTCTTTAACATACCTAGAATTTCAACCATTGATGTTTGGTGATCTGCTTGCCAATTTTCTAGTGTTGTGTTGATTCTAGGCATGCTCCTCGCCATATCTCCAACTGTGATGGCTTCTTGAAGAGAGTGAACATTATTAAAAGTTTTGTTTCTTTTAGGGAAGTCCTTAAAATAACGTGGGTCACCACATTCCCAACACTTTAATGGTTCTTTCTGAGCATCATGCTTAATAAAGGGTTCTCTTTCTCTTATAGCAGGGGGTTGGGGTTTGTAATTTCTGTGGTTGTTACCCTGATATCCCCTGTAATTACTTCCTGTATTTCGATGAAATTTATGATTATTGTTTCTCTGGAAGTTATCCCTTTCTTCACATTCCATCTTGGCATACTTTCTCTTCTGTTTTTGTTCTATTCATAATAGTAGTTCGCCTTTCTCATAGTTTCTTCTAATGTCTTTGGGTTATCAAATTCAATTCATTCCTTCAACGGAGTGGGAAAATAGCTGAGGAAGCATTGTATTTTTGGCTTTTCATCAACTATATAAGGCACATAACGGAGTAGACTTATAAATTTACTGTTGAGCTCTTTCATATTCATGACTCCTAATTTTAACTCGTAAAATTATTTTTCCTTTTCTTCATAAAATTGTTCTGAAAGGTATTTCTCTTTAAATAACTTTTTAAATGTTTTCCAATTCACTCCTCGTTCCTTTATTCCTTTAACTTTCTTAATGTCCTGCAACCATATATCAGCCTTTCCACTTAGGTTTTATATGGCCATTTTTTCCTTAAGTTCATTAGAATAGTTGTATATCTAAAAATATTTCTTCATGCCTGATAACCAGGCTTCAACTTCTTCACCTTTTTCAATTTCGCCATTAAACATGGGGGGTTTGATTTTATTAAATTCCACTGAATTTTCTCATACGGTCCGTACTTCCTTTTACTTTTATGGTGGTCACTACTTTCGCTTGAATCTTCATGTTCTTTCTTTAATGATTTATCGCTGGACGTTTCGGTCCCATGGCCAGAAAAATCCAGCCTTCTCCCTTCTGGTTTAGGGGGTGTAGCTGCCTTACCCTCCTTAGGGTTTTTGTGTTTATCCTTCTCATTACTATGTATTTGGGCTAGTAAGATAGTATTCGGTTCCTCTTGAGCCTTCATTATTCATTCATTTTCTTCCCTAACTCTTTTTAACTCCACCCTTAATTCCTCAACATTTTTTTGTAAGTCAGCTGGGTCATTATCTCTGCTTTCATTTAACTGCACCCAAATTCTTCTTCCTCCAGTAGCTTCTAGTTCTCGTGGGGGTGTCTCTTCGGGCATTCCAAATTCTGCCATTTCTTCCTGGACAACATAGTTTGCTTTCTAATCCTATGCAATAACCCTGAAATTAGAAAGAGTGTAAAACAATTACAATAAAAATATCATTAGTTAAGATCTTTAACACAGCATTAGTGTTTGAGCCGAATCAGGTCAAGTGCTGTAACACAGCTCTGATACCATATGTAATAACCCTCAATTTCACAAATAAAAAAAAATTCTACACAGTATAAAAGACAAGAATTACTATAACGAAAGTAAAACACATGTATTCCACCATTATGATGTAAGGACGACTTTATAAAAGAAAACATCGAAAGCCTTTTTATCTAACAATGTTGTACTTGTTATCATGTTTACGTCTTAATTAAAAGAAAGGAACTCTTTACTTCAAAGTAAGGTGATTAACCAGTTTTGGTGTTTGCAATCATAACTGTCAATTATTAAAGACTTATATATGTGATGGCTTCCTTAACTGAGAGAGAATGATTTTCTTGATTGCGACAAGGATACCTTGAGTAAGCCCCAAGGCTTACTTAGCTTATGAAGCTAAATCATGTGAACCGTTTGCACAGGTGACAGGTTTGGTTTCTTCCATAAGGATTGGTTAATTAAAGTATGATTCCTCATCTAGCTTGTAAGACATGTGAAAACTACTTGCAGGAAAAAGTGTGACGACCATGAAAAAGCTCCTAGCTCCACTAGGGATGGGTGACCTAGTCCAAAGAGTTTTAAACCAAGGTAGAAGTTTTTTTCCTAAAGAAACTACATGCACAAGGTGATAGAAGTAACTCGTTGGAAAAAAAACAATACTCTGACTATAGTAACGTGGGTTGTTCGACTTAATGAAAAAGGAAGTGGACACCAGCTGGCACATTTCAAGTTACCACGTGACTTCACACTCCATGAGATGACAAGCTATACCCTTGCTGGGATTTGTCTTTTGGTCTTTATGCTGCGACTAAAGTGGGGAGCTGAGCTTGCTCTCGGCTTCTATGGATACCATATTCATTCCAGAATTACAACTGTGCTAAGATCTCGTTCATGTATGACCTAAGTTATTTATGGAAAACGAGCTTGATGATGAGGAACAAACCCTGGCTACACTCACCAGCTTCTTTTGGCTGCTACAGAGGTAAAGTTGCACCTTTCATTATTTTCTTTTTAAATTACAGTAGGTTAAAAGAATACTTCTTTCAAACTGTAAGTCTAGACTCTAATAATTTTGGGCAAACCTGTTGGCAGGAGGTTGTCCAGGTTTCAAGATATACGGCTACTACGAAGTAAAGGATATAAGTTAACTTGAAGGTCTTGTTGGATTCGGGAAGACTCGGGTTTTCAACGAAGGTTCCCTTGTTAGCTTTTGAACAGAGTTTAAGCTCGTTTTGTTTTCCAGTCCTCAGTCAAAACAATGGTTCTTGTGAACATTTGACTTTTGTCTAGATAGAAGTAATACGATATTTAATTAAGGGTTTTTTTTTATCATCCCAAATGTGATTTCACAGCAATTTAAATGGTCTCAATGTTAGGTAAAACTGTTGGTAGATACTATGTTGGAAATGGGGTTTCGCCCATTTGAGAAGTTCTGTCTCAGATATCTATTTGGAAATATTTTTATGGCTTAAATGCCTGTAATGGGGTTTTGCCCATTGTAACTATTAAGGTTTTTCATTTTGCATTAAGTCCCTGAAAGACGTCGGATGTATGTATGTAAATAGTTTACAATGAAACATTTAGACTGCTGCTATTTTATGCATATGTTTTGGATAATTATTATGAAGTTGCTATAAGATTCTTCAATCCCGGAGTCTTACGGCCTACTAACTTTAAGGGTTTAAAAAAAATGTTGACTGTATGTTTTAAATTAAAATATAGATACTGTAAGAAACGTTTATACAGAAGTTTTGAAAATGAGAGAGATAAAAAAATAAAATTCCTTTTCAGCTACAAATAAATGCATTTTGGGGCTTTTTTACAGGTTTTAAGAGATCGAGACTATCCTCCGTATCTTATTTGAATCTAAAAGTTGTTTATTGATACTTGCTTGTCTCAGTTTAGGGCATGCATAAATTGTTGTATGTCGACTGTAAGAAAATTTTGTTTTAACCTGACAGTTATATGCCATTGCTATTGTATTCGTTGTCCAACTAGAGTTAACGTTAACTGTTTTGGAGCTAAAATAAATTGGCAATCCTTATGGATTCTAAAACCTGATGTATCGAATCGAAACACTTCCAACACTGTATGCGTAGCCAATAGGGTTCGCTATGTCGATAACTGTGTTTGATTAATGGACAATTAATTATTTGTTCTGTTAGTTATCTAAGTAGATGATCTTGAAATGAAAAGAATGCCTATTTTATTTACAACCATAGGTCAAAAGGGTTTAGGGCCTGTTGCTATTTTATCAATTGATTAGCAATATTTTACTGTTTGAATTTGCAAGTCTTCTTTGGCTTATTTAAATAAATTGAAAACCTATAAAAATAATTTTGATATAGTTTGGGAAAAAACCCTAACTGAAGAATGCGCAATTAAATTGCGATGGATGATACTGAAATCGAAATCCAACTAATCTATATTCGTTTAAATCGATCAAAACTTAGTTGGACGGTTTAAAAAAAAAAAAGTCTTGGGTTCCAAATTTACCGTATATTATAAATATGAAGGAAACGTTTTTATAAAAAAGAAAAGAATGGATCTATACCTGCATCAAAAATTAGGAACAACCCTAGAGGAGGGATCCTCAAATGTTTATACCAGATACTACTAAAATTGAAAGGAAACAAACACCTAATAACTTATCGATAGAGTTATGGTTTTCTATGAAATTTGGAAATAAACATTTTCTAACTACGGCATGCATAAATAAACTCGTACTTTAGTAGAGCTAACTTTCAGAATAAGGTACTATAGATCCATAACAAAAGTAATCAGATCCTTTAAGAAATATAATATAGAATAAAAACCTAACACCAACGCTAGGAAAACAAGAATGGCTTCGTTGTTCCACCCAACCAATTCCCGGAGCAGTCAAGCTCCAGAACCCCCGAGCTAGTTCGCTGAACTACAAGAGAGAAAGTCCGCAATGCTCCATCTCTTTCAATGCAATGTTAATCCTTGTCCAATGCTAGCCTCCTACTGCTCATGGACCTACTTTTTATAGTAGTTTTCCTAGGACTTGGTCATTTATGATCTTCTTGCTCTTTAGCACTCTCTGGGAGTGGTGACTTGATTTTTAGAGATAATGCCTCCTACATCTATAACAATTTCAGCCATTTTTCTTTTCCCTCTTGTAGTTTAGCAAACACTTTTCAATAGCTAGATCCGTTCTTGTCTCATTATTATATTTTATTAAATAAAAATATTGTCAATACAATTGTTCCATTTTTTACTTTTCAGTCAAAAATAATAACAATTGTTTTTAATTATCTTTTTCCAACAAAAGTAATAAAATATTTATTATTTTTTAAGGTGTCACAATTTATTTAATTTTTTTCCATTTATATTTTTGGAAGAACCTCACTAAGATGTTTCCCAACAAAAATATGCATAAAGCTACTACACATCTATGAAGATTTGATTTTATATAAATTAACAATGTACAAAAATATGCATAAAGCTACTACACATCTATGAAGATTTGATTTTATATAAATTAACAATGTATTTCTCAATATCCTCAAAAATTAATATATAAATAAGAAAGACAAACTCAATATGATATTCTAGTAATAAATAAAGTGTTAGTATTAAAATCTTCTAACCAAGAATTACAAAAGGTCCCAAACTTAAAAAAATAAGAATCCCCCTCAAACACTCATTCATAATATGCGTGATTATCGAAGTAAACAATACAAAATACTTCGGAACATATATCAATTATTTGCGCAAGTCATCTAGATCCATTGAAATAATGCCTATGTAGGAGGATAATACTTATTAAATATGCAAATAACGACATTTTTTCATGCAATCCATGTAGCTCGTTACCTTTGGAACTCTAATCACCACAATAGTCACTTCATCAACTTTCTCCACGATGTAATATCTAGGAAGGGTGGAATAATTTTAATCATTTGGAATGGAAGAATTTTATTTTAATGCTCCTTGAAAAGACACTAGTTGAAGCCACCCTAGAACCGACCATTCCTCGATGTAATTATAACACCAAATAGAAGATTTAATGATTACCAATGGAGTGGACAGATAAAGGAGTTTGGTCGTTAGGATGTTTTCCTTCATAATGTAAATGTTCATGAGCTACACAAATCCCCTGTAATATATTGAATTTATTCTTTAAAACCAATACGAAATCTAAAATTTAATCTAGAATTTCATCCACAAACATAAAGGGTTTCTAGAAAGAAACCCAACCATAATGTGAAAGGCTGTTGTTTTGTTATAGAATCAGAATTGAAATCTATAGAATGGTGAATAGACGGTTCCTCAAATAATTAGGAATTTAGGGAATTCATCAAACACTTTGTATTTAGACAAATCCTCAAAGTCTTCTCAACTACATGCTTGTGACTACATATAACCATGCACAATGAAAAACAAACCCTTGCGAAAAAACCCATTGTTAAGTGGTTGATAAGTAGAAATACAATATCTAAAGTCGTTGTAGAGTATTGTTGCATGAAGTGATAGTTGAATATATACCAAAATACGTGATCTAAAAATAGGTGGTAAAACAACATTTGTTGCATGAAGTGATAGTTGAATATATACCAAAATAAGTGATCTAAAAATAGGTGGTAAAACAACATTTCTTCAAACAATTGGCATATGCCCACCTATAACTTTAGATGTTGGACATCTATTATAGAAAAAACTTTGCAATCATCCTTGAATGCCAAATCTCTAAAAAAAACCACGGTGTTGGAGATTTGTGCCAAATGTACAAGAAATCTTTCTTATGTTTTAGCAATAAATACCTTCTCTTATCAAGAAAAACTTTAGTCTCCATTATTTCTCCCTCTTCCTTCAGGATCCTATAGGGAAAGGACCTTTTACAGTGGACTAAAGAAAAACCTTTACAAATATAGAAATCCTATATGGAACGATCTTGAGCAAAATACTATGTTGCAGCCATGTTTTGATGTGAAAATTAGTTTTTAATTGCTTAATAATAACTACCAAATGTGTCAACAACTTGACCACTTCAAAAAATGTGGACTCAAGCTTGACCTTTGACAACAATTGTGTCACAACACCAGAGAACATGTAATTTTTTTTTGGTTGTTCAAGTATCTATCATACAACACAATCCATATTTCTAAACATAGACTTGCTCTCCCACACTTACTCAGAGGTGGACTACACCTCTTCACCATAAGGAATGCCCAAACCTTCACCTTGAGCTACCTATCACTTGGAATTTCTATGCCCAATGACATTTTCCAACCTACACTTGGACTTATTATTATGTGTCATTTACTTGTTTATGGTTAATTTGTTACACTACTTAGCTTTTCATGACATGAACATATACAAAAGAACACAAGAACAACACATATATGTTTGGTTCCCAAATTGAGCACTGGAAAACATTTTTATTAAAGTATGTAAATAATGGTACAATGGAGATACAAAGCACGTGTTTGACACCTTCTTGCCGAAACATTTCTTACAACCAACAACAATGCCTAGGTACATGGGAAAACTTCAGTTCTGGAGGCCAATACAATATTCTTGCTAATCGATGATCCTATTGTTGATGAATTGAATGTACAAAGTGTTCTTCGTGCCTCCATTGAAACTATGCCATTGGTCACACCATCTCTTCACACCACTGTACATCGATGATCTCTTTACTAGTATGTGTTGTTGTCTCCCACAGATATTCCCATGCATCAACCGTCACCAATGCTTCTAGGTTATCATCTGCAACATTGCTCCATAAACAAGATTGTTCCCTTATCCTTTCTCATGGAGAGTCTTCCCATGGTGACCCTTCATCCCAAAACTGCTCCCTTTAAGACTTGGGCACTCATCCTTCTTCTTCCAATAGTTCTATTTTCTTGCTTGGCACAGACTTGAGGCCTTGCTTTCCTCTTTCCTTGGTCTTTAGCACATATCACTTACCATTCTTGGATCCTTCCTTGGATTACTTTTCCTGAAGTGTTTCCAACTAATCAATATGAGGAGTTCTCCTCATAAGTTGGCGCTCAAGCTAAGGGACACATCATTTGGGAAACCCCAAGGAAAGTGCGTGCTCTCCCATTGATTGGATTGGAGGCCCATTGGTAACTCCACCAACATAATATACAGCTCACTTAGGTGCGTCTCCTTACGCCCCTCTTGGGTGCACCTACTTTGGGTTCTCCACTCTAATAACTATTTTAGCGATTCTTTAACATGGGACTGAGCCCCTTTGTCCAGAAACTTGAGTATCATGCTAATGGAATCCACATGTTCCTAATGTTGTGTGCAACCATTTTACCACTCATCAAGGTATCTTACCAGCACTCCTTGGGAAAATCTACTCAATGGAATTGCTTCCACTTTATCTCTTGTCAAATCCTTTTGTCGATTACCAAAGCTCCTTGTTAATGCTCCCCTTATTGAATCCTTTGTTGACTCATTGATGGCTCTTGGTTGCACGCCCTGATGTCAAAAGCACTGTACTCACACACATATTCATAATCCATCACTACCTATGGTTTCCTTATGTGCTCCAAAATGTGCCTAAATGCATCGATCCATCTCTTGGTTGTGTCAATTATGTATGTTTCTCATGCTCATAAGATCTCTAATGTGTGACTGAGTGTGGGTTGGTCACCTAGAAAATATAAGGACATTACATCCTCTGCCACTCAAATATGTATATGTCCTTGGTAACTGTTAAATTTTCAGTATTAAATCACAATACTATAGGATCTTTGCTGAGAGAATAACATCTACAGTATATCAATGCATGACAATCATAATATGACAAGCATCACAAGCATCACAAGAATCAAAAGCATAGAGACAAGAGACACAGAGTTTCCGTGGGGAAAACCCTAAGGTGAAAAAAACCCCACAAACTTCCTCAGAGATAGAGAGAGCAATGGCTCAACCAAAATACAACCAAATAATACAGAGATAGTCTCCTAGCAGATGATCCTCCTCCTCCTCACTAGTGCGCCACTTTCCAGAGAGAGAGATAGATACTTTTCCGAGTGAGTAAAATAGAGATCTCCTATCTCTATTTATACTCACCTTTTTGCCCAGTGACCTACTGGGGCCGACTTGTCTACTTGAGTACATCCACATTATATTATATATTAATTAGGGCCGACCCCATAAGGTGGTCTAATAACCCATCGGCAAGTACACACACTTGCGACACTTGTCAATCCACATGACGACACTTCCTTATAGAGGAATAACACATCTCTTATAAGGGTACAATAAATATACATATAATATACTGATGAAATACATTCCGAAGTTACATATACATCAACACTCCCTCTTAACAAGGAAGGTATTTCTCGACACAGATCTGCTAGACAAGTCTTCTTCTCTGGATCATCGTCATCGATGCATCGTCATCATCATCGTCACTGCTGCTGCTATCTCATCCAATCTCTGTCTCTACTCGTCATAGGAAGTTCTACAGAGCCAGTCCTTTTTCATACTGGATGTAGGCCCACCACCTGCAGGTCTTCGTCATCACTGGCCATACTGTGGAATCCTCAGGACTTTTACGTGCGTCACAAAACCTCGAAAGAGCATTTGCCAGATGTCCCAGGGTACAGATTACATGCCATAGGCAAAACCTCGAAAGACCATCTGCAAATCTCCCAGGGCACAAATTATATGTGACCTCACCACAAAACCTCGCAAGAGCATCCCAGGACTGATTACGAGCACACAGCTCAACCTATCGGATCTCCCAGGGCACAAATTACATGTGGTCATGGAAAAACCTCGCAAGAGCATCCCAGGACTGATTACGAGCACACAGCTCAACCTATCGGATCTCCCAGGGCACAAATTACATGCCATAGGACAAAACCTCGAAAGAGCATCTGCCAGATATCCCAGGGCACAAATTACATGCCATAGGCAAAACCTCGAAAGACTATCTGCAGATCTCCCAGGGCACAAATTATATGTCCTCCCAAGCAAAACCTCGAAAGAGCATTTGCCAGATGTCCCAGGGCACAAATTACATGCCATAGGCAAAACCTCGAAAGACCATCTGCAAATCTCCCAGGGCACAAATTACATGCTTATCTGCACAACCTGATCCACGGCCACAGAGTATCATCCTGATACTCACCATACATCATCCTGATGTATCCATGATCATCCTGATCATCATCACTGCAACGTCCTGCTGCATGTCATCTGGAGCAACATCCTGAAGCTCGTCATCTATGATCATCCTGATCATCACTGCAACATCCTGCTGCATGTCATCTGGAGCAACATCCTGAAGCTCGTCATCTATGATCATCCTGATCATCAATGCATCTACCTGATGCATACCAAGTATCTACCTGATACATATCATCATACATGATCCTCCTGATCATCAATGTATCCACCTGATACAAATACAAATACATGATACATATCACCATACATGATCCACCTGATCATACAATGTATCCACCTGATACATATACAGATACATGGTCAAGCATCTAACATGATGCATAAACAATACATACACATGATATAACTGATCATATCCAGCATCCAACATGATGCGTACATACATACATAAAATGATCCAACTGATCATATCCTGCATCCAACATGATGCGTACATACATACATAAAATGATCCAACTGATCATATCCAGCATCCAACATGATGCATACATACATACATAAAATGATCCAACTGATCATATCCAGCATCCAACATGATGCATACATACATACATAAAATGATCCAACTGATCATATCAAGCAGAAACTAGAACATCATCCTGATGCTCATCATCCAGCACTTACATCCACAGCCATGTGAAGGATCCTCCTTCCAACATGCTTGGAATGGCTTCAGCAAATGTGTCCATCACTTCTTCCTCGAAGTGTCCTCGATCTGAAGAACGCCAAGCCTCTCTCTGAAGTACTCGAACTTCACCCTGGCTAGTGGCTTCGTCAACACATCTGCAATCTGCTCGTCCGTCGCAACATACAAGAGCTTCACAGCTCCTCTCTGCACCATATCCCTGATATAGTGATATTTGATCTCTATGTGTTTCGACCTGTCATGAAACACTGGGTTCTCGGACAGCTTCACACAACTTTGGTTATCACAGAAGATACCAGTAGCCTCCAACGGGAGATCAAATAACTCAGACAGTAGCTTTCGTAGCCATACTGCCTCACAACTAGCTGAACAGGCTGCAACATACTCTGCCTCAGCTGTACTCAGTGCTACGCAGGACTGCTTCCTGCTAAACCAAGAGATCACACCTGATCCCATACTGAAGCAACACCCAGATGTGCTCTTCCTATCTGCAGCACTGCCTGCCCAATCTGAATCAACATAACCCAGCAGGTTAAACTTTTGATTCGCCTCATATCTGAGCCCATAATCCACTGTACCCTTCAGGTACCTCAGAACATGCTTTACAGCAACCAGGTGAACACTCCTCGGATCCGTCAGGAACTGGCTCAATGTGTTCACAGCAAAGCAAATATCTGGTCTCGTGTTCGTCAGATACATCAAGGACCCAATCATCTGACGATACATAGAAACATCAACTGGCTCAGATGAAGCATCACAGAGAAGCTTCAGATTCGATGCCATAGGTGTGGCCATGGCTTTGCAATCCATCATCCCAAATCTCTTCAGGATATCTACTGTGTACTTCCCCTGACCAAGGAAGATCCCACCTGCATTCTGCCACACCTCCATACCTAGGAAATAGTGCATCTTTCCCAAATCTTTCATATCGAATTCTGCTGCAAGCTTCCTCTTGGTATCTGCAATCATTCTGTCATCTCCTGTCACAAATAGGTCATCCACATATAGTAGTAGAATCACAGGATTCCCTTCCTCAACCTTGTAGTAAAGGTTGGAATCCGCTTTACTCTTGGTAAAGCCCAAACTAGATAGGAAACTGTCCATCCTACCATACCAGGTTCTGGGAGCTTGCTTCAAGCCATACAAGGCTTTCTTCAATCTGCATACATAAGATTCCCTATCATGTATTTCAAAGCCGAGTGGCTGTTCCACATATACTTCCTCTTCTACTACACCGTTCAGGAAAGCAGTCTTGACATCCATCTGGTGTATCTTCCATTTCATTGCTGCAGCCAGGGAAAGTACTGTTCTGATGGAAGTATATCTGGCTACAGGTGCAAAGGTTTCTTCATAGTCTATTCCTTCCTTCTGAGAGAAACCACGAGCTACGAATCTTGCTTTATATTTTTCCACACTACCATCTGCAGCATGCTTGATTTTGTAGATCCACTTGGAAGTCACAACAGACTTCCCTTTAGGTCTTGGGACAACATCCCAAACATCATTCTTCATAATTGATTGGTATTCCTCAACCATAGCATCCTTCCATTCTTTATTTTCTGCTGCCTCTTCATAACTGGAAGGCTCTTTGTTCATGATGTCACAGAGTAAGGCAACATAACTGGTGTGTGATCTGGTTCTCTTCTTTGCTCTGTGTTCTTCTTCTGGAATGCCAAATCTTTCTGCATCATGAATGAGCTCTCTAGCCCATACAGGTTTCCTCTTGTGAGAGTTATCCTCACGGGGTGGATCTACAGGTTCTTGTGGATCTTCAAACTCACGAGCAGTTTCTGGAACTGCATCAGTCATCGTAGTGTCCTGAAATCTTGTTTCCTTAGGTTCTTCATATACTTCGATAGGTGCCTTTCTTGATTTGATGAATGCTGAATTCTCATCAAATGTTACATCCCTGCTGACATCAATCTTCTTGAACCCTGGAAAATATATTATGTAAGCCTTCGAGCTTTCACTATAACCCACGAAGATGCCCTTCTTTCCTGAAGGATCTAGTTTAGTCCTCTTCTCCTTTGGGACATGAGAGTATACTGGACAACCAAATATTCTGAGATGGCTGACTTCAGGCTTCTTACCAGAAAAGACTTCTTCTGGTGTCTTGTTGTCCAATATCTTGTGGGGTGTTCTATTCTGCACATATACAGCTGTTCTAGCTGCTTCTGCCCAGAGATGCATGGGAAGATCCTGGTCATGCAACATTGCCCTTGCTGCTTCCATGATAGTTCTGTTCTTCCTTTCTGCAACTCCATTCTGTTGAGGATTATATGGAGCAGTCAACTCTCTCTTAATCCCTGAATCACTGCAAAGCTTCTTGAAGTCATTTGAGGTGAATTCTCCACCATTGTCAGATCTGAATGTTTTGATTTTCTTGTCAGTTTGATTCTCCATCAAGTTTTTGAATTCCTTGAATTTATCAAACACCTCATCTTTGCCCTTCAAGAAGTATACCCAAGTCTTCCTAGAGAAGTCATCAATAAATGATACATAGTAAACATACCCACTCAGGGAGCTAGATGACATAGGACCACATACATCTGAGTGGATGATTTCCAGAATGTCTTTTGCCTTGCTTTCACTGCTTGGGAAAGCCTTCTTAGTGTTCTTTCCTTTTGCACATCCTTTGCAAACACCTTCATGTTTGGTCTTGATTTCAGGAAGACCTTCTACTGCCTTGCTTGCAATTGGAAGTGCCCTATAGTGCATGTGAGCAAGTCTTCTGTGCCAAAGTTCACTTGGCTCCATGGATTCATGTACCATGGCATGTTCAGGTTGTCCCTTCAATTTATACAAGCCTCCCTCTTGCTCTCCAATCACTACTGCATCATCCATGGTCTTTCCCTTTGGCCACATTAGTACTTGGCCATCAACAAATGCAACCCTCATACCTTTTGCATCTAAAGCAGAGATGGAGAGTAAGTTTTTCTTGAGTCCAGGTACATAGAGGACTTCCTTCATCTTCAGAGATTTTCCAGAATCTAGGTTGTAAGAAGCTTCACCACTTCCTTTGATTGGATATTGATAATCATCCCCAAGTTTCACCTTATGGGGTGATTCATGTTCAGAAAGGTTCATAAAAGATTCTTTGAACCCAGTCATGTGTTTGGAAGCCCCACTATCAATCAACCAATCATTACAACCATGGGAGATGGTACCAGTGAGTGCAGAGATTAAAACATACTCTTCTTCACTTGATGAGTCATCATCACTACTGCTTTCTGCCTTAGCCTTCTTCTTTGGGGGTTCATCATCTTCGGCAGCATGAGCATGAAATCTTCTTTTGCTGCCCTTCTTCTTCTTACTGAAGCTGTTGTTGTCTTTCTTCTTCTTGGGACAATCTGAAGCAAAATGTCCCTTCTCATTGCAAGTGAAGCATCTGAGTTCTTTCTTATCTTTATGATAATGATGATGGTGAGAGAATCTTCTATTATGAGATGATTCCTTCTTGGATTTACTTCTTTTAGTGTGAGCTGCAAGAGCTTGATCTTCTCCTCCCATCTTTTCCTCACGAGCTATAAGTCTAGCTTCTTCTTGAGAACATTCTTCCCGAAGTCTACTGAAGGAGATCAACTTCTTCCTTGCACAAATTCCTTGGATAAAGGAATCCCATGACCTAGGTAGGCCATTTAGAGTGGTCATCACCACTTCACCATTCTCCACCATTTCTTCTACTGCTTCCAATTGTTCCTTGATCTGAGAGACCCTTGAAAAATAGGATTGAATGGTTTCTCCATTCTGAAACTTTACTGCTTTCAATTGGTTCCGCAGGGTCATCTTCCGATTTATGTTCTTTCCTTCAAATAGCTTGGTCAAGGATTCAAACATCTCCTTGGGTGTCTTGAGAGAAGACACATGGGGTATGAGATGGTCTTTGATAGAATCAGCAATGATTCTCTTTGCCTTGACCAAGTTCTTCTTGTGCAATGCCTTGGCCTCTTCATCCTCTGGGATAGGGATGTCTTCTTTCACATATGAGTCCAACTCATTCTCTTCCAGGATTAGCCCAATCCTATACTTCCAAGCTCGGAAGTTATCAGCCCCTTCAAGCTTATCCTTAAGCTTGGTGTGAAGAGACATCTTTAAGAGTACTTCAAATGGAAATAGAAAAGATTTAGAACTTACCACTTGAAGTGCTGAAAACTGGATCTGGTCCCGGATTAGGGTTTGTCAGTGAAACCCTAAAAATTCAAAATGTGAATTTCAAAATTCCGGAAGGATAGAAAGATGCGCCTTGGAGAGCTGACCATCCTAGTACATTCAGAATTTGAGATCAACAAAGTCTTGCCCTTCAAAATTGCCTTTTTGTCCTCCCGGGTTCACTAGGGAGAGCCCTGAATTAGGGTTTGAGTTTCCCGGAGATCTACCCAGCCAAAAATCTCGATCCAAAGCTCAAACCTTCGATTTTTGCAAGGATCTTCCAGCTGTACCTTCAGTTTCCAGAAATTCCTATTTTTGTGGAAACCCTAATTTTTAGGGCCAAAACTGAAAATGCTCGGAACTGAAATCTGATTGGACAGAAAGATGCGCCTTGATGAGTAGATCCAATCTACTATTCTGAATTTCAAAAATATGTGGAGAGAAACCCAATAAACAAGCAATACAAGCTTCCGTCACTGCAAAATGTCTTCTTCTCAGTTAAGCTCTGATACCATGTTAAATTTTCAGTATTAAATCACAATACTATAGGATCTTTGCTGAGAGAATAACATCTACAGTATATCAATGCATGACAATCATAATATGACAAGCATCACAAGCATCACAAGAATCAAAAGCATAGAGACAAGAGACACAGAGTTTCCGTGGGGAAAACCCTAAGGTGAAAAAACCCCACAAACTTCCTCAGAGATAGAGAGAGCAATGGCTCAACCAAAATACAACCAAATAATACAGAGATAGTCTCCTAGCAGATGATCCTCCTCCTCCTCACTAGTGCGCCACTTTCCAGAGAGAGAGATAGATACTTTTCCGAGTGAGTAAAATAGAGATCTCCTATCTCTATTTATACTCACCTTTTTTCCCAGTGACCTACTGGGGCCGACTTGTCTACTTGAGTACATCCACATTATATTATATATTAATTAGGGCCGACCCCATAAGGTGGTCTAATAACCCATCGGCAAGTACACACACTTGCGACACTTGTCAATCCACATGACGACACTTCCTTATAGAGGAATAACACATCTCTTATAAGGGTACAATAAATATACATATAATATACTGATGAAATACATTCCGAAGTTACATATACATCAACAGTAACTTCACAAGTGTTCCTTCTATCCTAGCGAATTTGGTATTTAATGATTCGTCATCTCCTTGGTACCACTCCCTGGACACCCTAGGCTCTTTTTCCCATCTCGACTAAAACTTCTATTGTAAGGCTAGTCATGCCTGATGTTGTTGCATATCTTGGACCCTCTACCACACGTTTCATCAAATCCTTTTTGTCATGGTCATCTATAATGGTAACCCTGATCATACAATGGAATGATTGGGTAGATAGTCCATTCGTAAGAACCAAGCTATGAGAATGCACTTCATCTTTCTTGCAATCTTCAATTCTATCTCTACTCCAATCCTTTTTTGCAACCTCTTATTATGTAAGGAAGCTACCACTACCTTCACATGTAAAGATTTCACTTTTCCTCAACACTTTACCTCTTTTATTTCCGAGTTGCCACTGACATGGTAGTCACATACCCACTTCCCAACTCTCAAACAAATGATAGGTTTCCAAATAAATGTAACCTATGTTGGAAGAGTGGATGTAGTTGGAGAAGGAAACTTATTAAATTAGGAGACAATAGTTTTTGTCGACTTCTACAAAAAAATTCAAATCCTTCTACAAGCAAGTGTGATCAAACCCAGATAAGAAGTCACAGTGCCTAAGGACTCTAAATATGCGGTAGAGTTATTTTCATTCACCAAGTTGATCCACCCAAACCTTTGTGGAGGAGACACTTTATCACATAAGGCCAAAACACTTATCCACACTTCACTAAATTCCCATCAAAAAATGCATTGCTAGAAAATATTGTGCGAGGGACATAATACACATCATCAAAAGTGCACCTAGAAAGTTAGGGTGAAGATAAATAAGCCACACATAAGGAAAATAGGGTGCACCCATCACACCCAAAATATAGTGTGTCAAGAAAGGTGAATGCAGAAGACTAAGCACTTGAAAGAATGCCAAAAATACAAAGTGATAGTGACTTCACCCAAAACACAATGCACATCAGTATTGTCAGATCTAAAAGACTGATCACATAGAAGAGTGTAACCCATAAGTCACAAGTATATTTGAAATTGTAAGTGCAACAACATGGGATATGCACCAAAAGAGCAAGGGAAAACAAGGCAGTCATTGAGATGGTCGAAAATAGAGAAATTGCAACAAGAAGGGCATGAGCTAATTGAAAATATCAAGGCATACCAACAATAGCTCCATGCATGGATTGATCTCTTATTGAGTTGGGTACATGCACCAATAGACTGGAAAAATGGTTGTTTGCAACTAAGTTTGGGATCCATCAAAAAAGAGGAGGATACAAAAAATGATGGATTCATCAAAGGAAAGAAGCTTAATAAGTTCCAAAGTTCATGGGAAAGAGGAATTTTGGGTTTCCTTGCAAGAAAAACCATGCAAAAGAGTGCCCTTTGAAGGAGAGATGGACAACATTGATGGAAGTCCAAGGGTAGTGACCTTTGGAATCAATATCTCAACTTTTGAGTTCCTTAATAGAGTATTTGTGAAGGTTCATGACAGAAGATCAAGAAAAGGTTCATAAGACGAAGTACTAAATGGTGTTTCTTTTCTTAACATGAGAGTCAGTGGGTTGAAGGTGGTCGTATTGGTGGACATCGGTTCTACCCACAATATTATTAGCAATTAAGATACAAAAGGGATTCACCGAGTGATCGAGGGTAGAAATAACATGTATATGGTAGTGAAATAGTCAATGAAGATGTTGGAAATAGTAGTTCATGAAAGAACCGTTGAAGGTTGGCGATTAGCATGGAATCTTAGACTTGATGGTAGTTCCCTTGGATGACCACAATGCCATCATAGGACATGACATTCTATTAAGGATGGATCTAGCCATACTCATGCCCCATAAGGGTTGTTTAATAATTTCACTACTACAATTTTGGCCTTTAGGGGGGTTCACCTTCCACACCCAAAAGTAACTTTTGGGGCTAGTTTTGGCATTAGGGGTGGTTCTTGCAAAACCTTCCCCAGAAGTACTGACGTTAAAATGTTTTCCCTTCAAGGGAGGTTTTTGAAGAGATTTGAAATTCCCTCAAAATTTATTTTCGATGCAGTTTGAGAGCCCCCTCATAGAGGCCTACAGGAGTGGTTATGAACCTCCCCCCACATAGGCCTCCCTCCTAGAGACCTATCGGAGTGATTTTGACCCCCCCTCATAGATCCCCACCATAGAGTCTTGTGGGGGAATTTTAAAACAACCTCATAGAGACATAGAAGGGCAGTTTAGAACCCCCCTCATAGACTCTTATGGGAGCGATTTTGAACCCGCTTGTTAGATACCTATGAGGAAGGTGTAGAAGCCCCCTCTTAGATACCTATGGATGCATTTTAGAACCCCCCTCATAGAAGCATACATGGGCGGTTATGAACCCTCCTCGTAGCAATATATCGAGGCAGTTATGATCCCCATAATAGATACTAACAAAGGAAGTGTATATTCCCCCTTGTAGCAACATATATAGATGGTTTAAAACCCCCCTCGTAGAAAAGTATGGAGGTGGTTAAGAACCCCCCCCATTGCTACTTAGGAGGGTGATTGAAAACCCCCCTCATAGAAAACTACGAGAGCAATTTAAAACCTAACTTATAGAAACCTATAGAGGTGGTTATGAAACCCCCTCAATTATGAACCCCCTTATTATAAATACATTGCAATATCATTTATTAATTTATGGTAGGGAATAGAGGAATAAAACCACCAACCTCCTACTTGTAGAACAAACAATCATTAGATGGGAATCTTGCATGGAAATGGAAGGAATATGAGTATGCATTGCACCGAGAGGAGGGAGGTGCTCTACAACCTAGTATGGGGAAGATGTTGTCATGTAATGTAGCGTAAAGTTACATTACCAAAAACAAAAAGTAATTAAAAAAATTCATGTCAGCTCATAAAATAAAAAAAATTATTAAAAAAATCCATGTCCACCTACAAAATAAAAAATTAAAACATAAACCTGGATCTATCAAGCAAGAGAGGGATAAATTTCTTGAGTTCAAATTTTTTTAAAAATTTACGCCTCCATAATTTGGATCCCTCGCGTTGCTTGGTAGATCCAAGTTTAAGATGAATCTATGCTAGTTATTACATCAGCTGAATCATGATAAAAAATAGTGAGACGAAAATTCCATAGGAGTTGAAGGCAGAGTATGGAGCTAATAGGTATAGTTCTAGGGTTGATCCTCACCTAGAAGCAAATTTGTTTCTTTAGGCATATTTCTAAAATTTATGGTTGCCAAGAAAGGAATGTAATTTGGACTAAAATATATCGGGGATCAAAATAGTTAAAACATTCAAGCTATGAATGATGTGTATTCCAATAGTGGAGTGACTATGCTAGCCTTTTACACAACTTAAACACACTCTAAGACAATCTTGGGAAGTAGGACATCTAGAAAGTATCTACAAATGCAAAAAAAAGAAGAGAAAAGTGGATTTTAATGGAATTCCCTATCCATGAACGACTTCAATTTGTCATCCATCAAGCATCAAATGAAGTATCAGATCCCTTCTGTAGTTTCATTATTGACCTAGAATTTATTACAATTTTAATTTTTTTGAAAGAGATCATCAGCTACCTTATTTGTGACCTAGATCTTACAACTTATTGTATTCTAACTATTTAAGAGTATTTGGATTCTCCACACAAGGCTTCAAACAAAGTCCTTTGTTGAATGGTTTCTAAACATGGCAAGTCTTTTGTTCAGTGTTGTGCTTATGGCCTTACAAGCTTCATTAAACAACTATGAAAAGCTCTTCGAGAGAGATGTAGGAGTTTCCTCCATTTCATGGGATTCACATTGTTCACAAAACTCGCAAATACCCTTAATATGATCAAGGTCTAGTAGCTCCTTTGGACTAATGAAATAGATTTCCCCCTTTCAAGAAAGCATAAAATTATTGGGCTTCCATGAATATAGGTTTATGAGTATAGGTTAGTTTCAAATTACATTTGTTCTAAATTGGGATGTAATTAATAAGCAATAGTTAAGATTTGTTTTCTGTATGGATTTAAGCTAATAATAGTTGACCTAATCCATCCTTTGTGGATATAGATTGGCATCATTTCTGTGTATATAACCAAGATTTTATGTTTTCAAGGTTGTTCAGGAAGTTGTGATGTTGGGGCCTTCCCTTTAGTAAACAATCAACATTATTTCAAATTTAAATATGGTGCAATCCTGGTTACAAAAAACATAGTAAAGTTTTATGCTCTGTGGTTCTTGCTAAATTTAGCTAAAGAGAAGAGGACAAAAAACCTACTGGTTATGGGTGATTCAAATTTTTTGATTAACCAGGCTAATTCTAAGAATCATATTACAAACGTGCCACTGCAACCTACCATTAAGAGATTTAAGGAGGAAAAAATAATTTTGATTCAATCTCTTTTGAGCATATCTTTAGCATATTCAACTCCAAAGCTCATCTTTTATCTACGGAATCCCTCATATTGCAGGAATTTAAGGAAGATGCTTTATCCTCTGATTATAGATAGTTTCTTAAATTACAACAAACCAATTTTACTATTAGACTGTGGAGAAAATCATTTGGATTTTTCACGTCATTTGTTTTGTTCCTTTTTATATGTGAATTGGTGGATTAAATGTTCATTTATTTTTCAGATCCAGTAATAGGTAGTATGATATATATAATATAATAGTAAATTTATATAATTTATACAATATAAAAAGGAATTTAAATATATGTTATTATATTTTTTTAATATTTGAACTTAATAACCCATGGGAGTATGCTATAGTGGCAAGGAGTGAGGCGATCGATCTTGTACTAACATGGATACCTACGTTCCAAATCCCCTTAGTCGGTGCGGATGAGGCTAGGTGCAAGTCTTGGATGAATTTGCTGGGATAGATATGCTTTTCATATCATGGAAATTTTAGCTAAAGAGATTCGATAATACATGTTTCTCAAGAAAAGTATTCAAACTTAATGATGAATTTAATCAAACGTTTTTGGCATGGAAATTTTTTCCCAAATTTTATTGTTGTTGAATTTGAACATGAACCAAGTGACTTAGAATAAGACAAAAACCACAATGGATGTCTCATGCAAGGATTTCAAATTGTTTCATGCATCTCTCAAAATTTGCATGTTGAATGTGTAATGTAATATTACCTGACTCCAACATCCCAACGATCACTCGAGTGCATAATGGGTACACCTCTAAATATGCTACATCTAGGTACCATCATAGGTTTGAATTTAGGAAAGACTACACTAGATGACAATCCAACACGAATATTATGTATTACTAGCATTAGATGGTAAATGAGACACACAACACAACTTATATCTCTATTTTTGCATACTTACTACCCTTGGAGATGCACTCTGCACACGCCAGGTTTCATTTGGACATGGAATTATCAATTCCATTAAATGTTCTACTTGTTTCTAGAATCAATTCTTTTCATCTCAACCAACCTAGAAATCCATCATACTAGAGAAAAGCACATTTGCATCAGATTAAACACTTTTGAAAAATATTAGCCAGAAAGACATTGTAGACAAACCAAAACTCATTTTACAAAAAATAGTATAAAAAATAAAAGTTCTACCCTCTCAATCAAACTATCAAATAGAGCTAAAAAAAACTTTAGCTATTAAATTGTTGCTATCTTTGTGATAGTCAAAGTGTTATACATTTGGCCAAAAATCCATCTTATCACAGTAAGACAAAGCATATTCTTGTAAAATACCATTTTGTAAGATATGTTATTGATGAATGTGGAGTGGTTCTTGAAAAGGTTCACACTCAAAATAATTATGTAGATATGAAACTAGTTACATTAGAGAAGTTGTGGTGGTGATTAGCATTTATTGGCTTGCAAGGAAGGTGATGAATAAACAATGGACAAAGTATCAGGTAAATTGTTGTCAAGGTGGAGATTGTTGGATAATGTGGCAACTAATTCCTACAGAATTAGCTCAAGTTAGAATGTATAATTAATTGGTAATTGGTCAGTTTCATGTAACTGTGTAAGAAGTGCTATTAATCCATCTAAGTCAGTAGAGGCAAAGATCGTTGTGAGAATGAATGTGAGAAATAGTTGTAAGCCTGTTTTTTTGTTATTCTAATTGCTTTGTAGATGTTTCCCTTTCGAAGATTTTACCACATAAAATCTCTTTGTCAAATTCATGTGATTGCCATTATTTCATTTTTGTCTTATTTGATTTTTGTTTTGTTTAGCTTCCACTTTCTACAAATATGAGAAAAATCCATAAATATAGAAAGCAAAACATAAACCAACCACGTAGAGGGAATCGAGAGGCCAATTGAAGTACGGTTTCAGGAAAAGAAAAAGTGAAAAGCACGCATATGGCTCCTCAAATAGTGGAAGTAGAAGCTTTCGGTCAGTTTTGGCACATAGACCTTCAAACTTTAACTGAGATTCTATTCCAATTGGTAATTGGCCACGGATTCTGTAGTCATAAAAAATTAAATAAATAAAAAGTTTACGCAACAATATGCTGTGCGTTGGACGTCACAATGATGATGTCACTGTGGGAGGGGCCATGAAGTGACTTGAATTAAGAAGGTCTATCCAGTGGAGAATCCATTATATTAAATCTATTGAATCTGGTCTCCCTTATCTCCTTAATGTCAAATCGAGATCATATGCGAAAAGCAACGATGAAGCAATCCGGAATCTTGGGCAGGAGAGGGGGCCGAGGGCTTCGAATAAGAAAGAGATGGATGGATATATGGAATGGAACCCTAAGGAGTCGATATAAAGAATGATGACGATTCGTCTCTACCACCACAACGATAAATATGGGGTCTACAATCAATAAAGCAGATACTACACAACTGATAGATATCGCACATCGTAGGGTTGACGTTGCAATTTTTATAGCCTACAATTATACAGTCACCCAACGTTGACCAGAGGCTGAAATATATTTTCCAGAGTAACAAGGCTGAAACAAATATAAGATATAGGATTTGAATGCGTAACTGTACTAATCTATTTTGTTTACCGTCATTTTCCAAACTAATGGTTGAGAAGCAGACATGAGAGTATTTATTTTTCAGCCGAGACTATCACTTCTATTGGGACTAAAATGATCATGGTTGGAGTGATATAACCATGTTGGCGGTGGGGGCAGGTGGAGCCTCTAATACCACCACTCAACTATAGGAAGCCATTGGGCGCAGCCTTTAATACCACCACTCAACTATAGGAAGCGCAATGGTGTGGCCTGTTTGACCTAAGTAGCCAAAGTAGGTTTCCAAGCATTTGGTCACCGCTTATGTTTGGTCAAATTTGGTCATCCCTGTTAGGGTGATAAGCATAGATAAGCTGTGCTGAGGTTCAATTGTGTGCCTTCGAAATATAAATAGTTCATATCTTTTGAAGCTCAAATATTTTAGCTCAAATATTTTATCTATAGAGTTTCACAAGGTTTTATTAATGGATTATGATGTGTGTAATATTACATTCTATGATCTTTGTTTTTGTTTATTGACAATGGTTAAACATCTAATATCCATAATATTCATGTTAGTATGCAAACCTTTTTAATGATGTATATATCTTATTTACATCCTAATGATCTAGGTCTCTATGGTGGTTTGAGGTTTATTCTAGGGACTAGGGTCATAGAAACTTCATTTTGATCCAAATGCCCAAAAGTCATCTTTTGTGTGCAAAACCTCTTAATAGTATCTGTTAGCACTAAAAACTGTTAAAGTTTGCAAGGACACAAAACAAGAACGGAAAACATAACTCAACTAACTTAACCAACAAGACACATGAGATTACAACTCTTAACACACCCCCTTAATCTCAAGTGGGATGGTGTGGTTAGCACTATCAATGCCTAAGTGTTGCCTCTGAAACTCAAATGCAGATGTACCCAAAGGTTTGGTAAACATATCATCTAATTGCTCCTTAGAGCCACAAAACATCAAACTAATCTCTACATTATTGACTAACTCACGTATAAAGTGATAACGAGTGTCAATGTGTTTACTCTTCCTATGAAATATATTATGTTTAGACAACTTCATCGCAGAACTGTTGTCGCAATAGATGGTTGTTGGTTCTTTTTCTGTATGTCCCATGTCCTTCAAGAGTCTTCTGAGCCAAACTGAATGGCATGCTACTGTAGTTGTTGCAATATATTATGCTTCTGCTAAAGACATGCTCACAATGGGTTGCTTCTAAGAAGCCCAAGAAATACAACTCATACCAAAATGAAAAGCATAACGAGATGTGTTTTTCCTATCATCAATACTACCTGTAAAATCACTATTTTGTACCTTGTGAACATACAAGGTGTGTGGAAGAAGATGAGGGACCTTTTAGATGCAATCCTAGTTTTTGAAAACATGATCACGTTACATAAAAATATAACACATTTCTGCTACATAGAACTTGGTATGGTAAAACCCAAGCCTCACATGTCATTAGACATGTAGGATAGGTAAACATAATGCATACACATTATATAACTACAAAACGCGTACGTGTTTTGTAATTCTAAAATCAATTTACACGACTAAGGCAACGAATAAAATCAAAAGAAAACAAATGTTTTGTATGGTTACATACAAAACAAATGTTTTTAGTGTTCGCTTCTTTTCATGCATATATATAAATGTTTCTCTCTATACCCCACTAACTCTCTCCCAATAATCCCTAGATACCCCCTATCTCTTTCTAAATATCTGTCCCTCATTCTCTCTACATCCCTCCCTATATGTTTCTTTCTCTCCCTTACTCCATCCATGTCTCTACCACTCCACTCTCCATCTCTTCACCTTCTCTTTATCTTCGCCATTATCCCTCCCTATAGCACTCTCTCCCTTCTTCTCCTTAATCACTAACCCTCTATTCCTTTATCCCTCTCCCATGCCTCCTCTCTCTTGCCTTGTTCCTGTTAAAATAATGTAACTGTTGAAGATATTCTATTTATATTATTGTATTCCTCCTCCTGGAGATGATGGTCATGTAATTAATAATGTAAAGGTCATTGAAAGAATCCATGTAAACCCTAGGACATGTGTCGGCTTAGAAAAGCCCCTAAAAGATTATTATATTATCTAATTGACCAGTCAAGTAGACAAGTTGGCCTCGTTGGGGAAATTGTCACCCCAACGAAAGAATATAAATAGAAGTGCTCTCTCTCACTTCTAATCACTCATTCACTCAAGCAAGTTCACATAGGTGAAGAAGAGAGGTGCACACAAGTGGAGGAGTAGCTGTTTTGTCTTGGGGATCTTTTGTACTTTGTGATTTCTATATTGAGGAAGGCTTTGTTGGGTTTTCTACCCAAAGAGGGTTTCCCAGGATAAATTGTGTCTCTTGTCTTTTATGATGTGCTTGTTTATCTTTCAGTAATTGTTTATATGCTATATGTTGCTCAAGTTAAAACTAACATGGTATCCGAGCTGGCCTGAAAGATTACATTGTGCAGCCCTCATAACTGTAGGAGATAGGGTTTCTTATTTTGGGAGCTAGCTCCACATTTTTGTTGGAAAAGATGGTGGATCTACCTCGCCTCCCTAGGGCGCATTTTTCTGTCGAAGCAGAATTTCATTCTGAGCATTTCCATTTTTTGGTCCACCACTGCAGCCCGGGAGAACTAGGGCATCACGTTTTTTTATCATCTGCTCACTGATTTTGGAAAAAAAGTACTTTTCTCAACTCAGCTTGAGGAGGCGAATTTGCTCCTCCAGTTAGTTTTTCACAATACTGAAGTCAAAAAATTAAGGTTTCTCTGACAAACCCTAGGTCAAGGAGGAGCAGATCTTAGAAGGAAATTTTTTTTGGTAAGTCTCAAATCTATTTCTATTTCCATTTGAAGTACTCATTATAGCAAGATGAGAAGCAATACCAAGCTTGATGAGAAGCTTGAAGGAGTTGAGAACTTCAAATCATGGAAATATAGAGTCATGCTCATCCTTGAGGAGCATGAGCTAGAAGATTATGTGAAGGAAGGACTTACAGAACTAGAGGGAGATGAAGAGAAGGAAAGGCATAAGAAGAATCTTATCAAAGCAAAGAGGATCATTGTTGACTCCATCAAGGATCACTTGATCCCCCATGTGTCTTCCAAGAAGACACCAAAAGAAATGTTTGATGCCTTGACCAGCCTGTTTTAGGGAAAGAACATCAATAGAAAGATGACCTTGAGAAATCAACTCAAGGGTGTGAAGAGCATGAACGCTGAGTCCATGCACTCATACTTCTCTAGAGTATTACAAATCAAAGAACAACTAGAAGCCATTGGGGATATGATAGAGGATGCAGAGGTTGTGATGACTACTCTGAATGGTCTCCCTCGAGATTGGGAACCATTTGTTCATGGCATTTGTGCCAGAAAGAAACTAATCAAGTTGAGAAACCTATGGGAAGAATGTGTCCAAGAAGAAGAAAGAATAGTCGTAAGAGAGCAGAAGTTAAATGACAATGAAGATCAAGCTTTAGCTACTCATGCTAAAGGTGGAAGGAAGAGGAAGGAAAACACTCATCCCCAAGAGGACTCTCCAAGAAGACCCTAGAAGAAGAGAAGGACCAGAAAATATTTCTCTTCAATTGAATGTTACTCATGCCACAAGACTGGACACATTGCAAGGAATTGTCCAAACAAACATGGACAACACAAGAAGCAGAAGAAGAGGTTTCGTGCTCATGCAGCAGAAGATAGTGATGATGATGACAAGACCAGAAATAATGAAGACTCCAGTTAAGAATATGTTCTTATCTTAGCACTCACTGGTTCAGTATCTCATGGAAGTGATACTTGGCTAGTTGATAGTGGAGCTTCAAAGCACATGCCATGATACAAATAATCCTTCTCTCATCTTATCCAGAAGGAATCTCCACACAAGGTAAAACTTGGAGATGACTATCAATATCCCGTCAAAGGTATGGGAGAAGCCTCTTACAAATTGGACTCTGGAAAGTCCATGAACATGAAAGATGTACTTTATGTACCTAGGTTAAAGAATAACCTTCTATCTATTTCAGCATTAGATAAGAAAGGTCTTCGAGTTGCATTTGTAGATGGTGAATTTCTCATGTGGCCTAAAGGGAAGACTATTGATGATGCAGTAGTCATTGGAGTAGAATAAGGAGGAATTTACAAACTAAAGGGTCATGCAGATGCAGCAATGATGTCTAGTACCATGAACCCCTATGAGCTATGGCATAGGATACTAGCTCATGTACACTATAAGGCCTTATCAATTGTAAGTAAGGTAGTAACTGGGTTACCAGAGATCCAGGTGGATCATGAAGGAGTATGCAAAGGGTGTGCTCAAGGGAAGAGTACTAAGAACCCATTTCCAAGTAGCAACAACAAGGCAAAAGGTATTTTGGATATCATTCATTTAGATATTTGTGGACCAATGTCCACCACCTCTCTAAGCGGGTATGCATATTATGCTTCCTTTATTGATGATTATTCTCGCAAAACCTGGATTTACTTTCTAAAGAATAAGAATGAAGTCTTTGAAAAGTTTAAAGAGTTCAAGGAACTCGTAGAGAATCTCTCTGAAAAGAAGATTAAGATCCCGAGGTCAGACAATGGAGGGGAATATACCTCAGGGGATTTCAAAGATTTTTGTAAGCAATCAGGGATTAAGAGGGAGCTCAATGTCCCTTATAATCCACAACAAAATGGTGTAGCCGAAAGGAAGAATAGAACGATCATAGAAGCAGTAAAGGATATGATCCATGATCAAGACTTACCCATGCATCTATGGGCAGAAGCTTCCAGAACCACAGTCTATGTACATAATAGAATCTCCCATAGTGCTCTTGGCAACAAGACCCCTGAAGAGATGTTCACTAGGAAGAAGCCTGAAGTCAGCCATCTGAAGATATTTGGATGTTCGGTGTTCATCAACATTCCAAAAGAGAAGAGATCGAAACTAGAGACTTCAGGGAAGAAGGTAATGTTTGTGGGTTATAGTGAGCAATCTAAGGCTTACCGCATATACATCCCAGGATTCTATCAGATCGAGATTAGTCGAGATGTCACATTTGATGAGGATTCATCTTTCAACAAGTCTAAGAAGACTCATGAGGATGAATAGGAGCAAGAGGCTCCTAGAGTTGCAGAATCAACCAAAGAACCAATTCCAAGCATTGATGGAGATCCTACTCCAGAGGATCATGGCATGGAAGAACCTCAAAGACCTGAGGAGATACCTCATGTAGAGATGTCTCGAAAGAGAAGACCAACATGGGCACATGAATTAATCCAAGATGCAAGAAAATATGGTGCTCCAGAAGGGTCCAGTAGAGAGATCAAGAGACCAAGGCCATACTCCAGCTATGTATCCTTGAAGTGCAATCTTGTTGAAGAAGAACCAGCTTGTTTTGAAGAAGCAGTAAAGAAGAAGGAATGGTTGGATGCCATGAATGAAGAATATCAATCCATCATCAAGAATGATGTTTGGGATTTGACCGAAGGACAAATCGGTTGTTTCATCAAAATGGATCTTCAAAACAAAACATTCAGCAGATGGAAGCATTGAAAAGGACAAGGCAAGAATTGTAGCCTGGGGATCCTCACAAAAAGAAGGAATTGACTATGAGGAGACTTTTGCCCTGGTAGCTAGATATACTTCGATTAAAACCATTCTTTCCTTGGCATCCAAGATGAAATGGAAGCTACATCAGATGGATGTGAAGACTTCTTTCCTGAATGGAAACATAGAAGATGAAGTATATATCGAGCAACCAAAAGGTTTTGAAGTAGAAAATAATAAGTCACATGTATGTAGGTTGAAGAAAGCACTGTATGGGTTGAAGCAAGCTCCCAGAGCATGGTATGGAAGAATTGACAGCTTCTTAACGAGGTTGGGCTTTACCAAGAGTAAAGCGGACTCTAATCTTTATTACAAGATTATGAATGATGAACCCATGACACTATTACTGTATGTGGATGACTTATTTCTGACTGGAGAAGACAAGCCTATTGTTGAATGTAAGAAAAGGCTTGCAGCAGAATTTGAGATGAAAGACCTTGGCAAGATGCACTATTTTCTAGGTCTTGAGGTATGGCAGTTTCTAGATGAGATTTTCCTGAGTCAAGGAAAATACACAGTAGAGATCCTAAAGATATTTGGGATGTTGGATTACAAGGCCATGACCACTCCGATGGTGACAAATTTGAAGCTTCTGAGTGATGCTTCTTCAGAGAAAGTGGATGTCACCATGTATAAACAGATTATTGGGTCATTGATGTATTTGACCAATACTCGTCCAAATATATGTTTTGCAATAAACACTTTGAGTCAGTATATGGTGGAACCGAGGAATTTTCACCTGATTGTAGCAAAACATGTAATGAGATATCTGAAGGGTACATTGGATTATGGACTCAGATATGCCTCAGATAGTGAGTTCAGACTGTATGGGTACACAGACTCAGATTGGGATGGAAGTGTTGAAGACAGAAAGAGCACTTCAGGAGGTTGCTTTAGTTTGCGATCAGGTGTGATCTCATGGCTCAGTAGAAAGCAACCCTGTGTTGCACTTAGTACATCGGAAGCTGAATATTGTGCAGCTTGTTCAGCTTGTGGTGCAGCAATGTGGCTTCGCAATATGTTGACAGGATTGTTTGACACAGAGATTGATGCTACGTAGATACTTTGTGACAACCAGAGTTGTGTCAAGTTGACAGAAAATCCTGTGTTTCATGATAGATTGAAGCACATTGAGATTAAGTTCCACTATATCTGGGATATGGTGCAGAGAGGAGTTGTGAAGCTCGAATATGTTCCTATAGAGGAACAAGTTGCTGATGCGATGACTAAGCCTCTGACTTGTGTGACTTTCATAATGGGTACTGTGTTAATCCCGAGCCTTTCACCAAACCCTCAATGCAGAAATCTTAGAGAAGTTTGAGTACTTTCGAGACAAGCTTGGTGTGGTCCAGAGGGACCTCTCTAGCAAGAGAGATTGATGATGCATATCTCAAAGGATAGATGCCTATCCAGGAGGGACGTAAGATCAGTACTTGCTGACTGATAGAGTTCCTATCTGAAATGATAGATGCCTGTCCGTAGGGATGGATGCCTCTCCAAGGGTGAGGGAATATCAGTACTGGCTAACTAATGGTTCCAGCTCTCACGAGCTGATGCCTATCCGGAGGGATGGATGACTCTCCAAGGGTGAGGGAAGATCAGTACTTGCTAACTGATAGAGTTCCTATTCAAAAGGATAGATGCCTGTCCATAGGGATGGATGCCTCTCCAAGGGTGAGGGAAGATCAGTAATGGCTAACTGATGGTTCCATCTCTTGCGAGCTGATGCCTTTCCGGAGGGATGGATGCCTCTCCAAGGGTGAGGGAAGATCAGTACTGGTTGATTGATGGTTCCATCTCTCACGAGTTGATGCCTGCCCAGAGGGATGGATGCCTCTCCAAGGGTGAGGGAAGATCAGTACTGGCTGATTGATGGTTCCAGCTCTCATGAGCTGATGCCTCTCCAAGGGTGAGGGAAGATCAGTACTGGCTGACTGATAGTATCAATACTTAGTTACTGATGGTTGTTGCAGGTGTCCCAGCTGATGGTACTGCTGATGAGGATGTTCCAGTAGATGGTGTTCCAGCTGAAGATGATGTTGTTCCAATTGATGGTGCTGCTGATGAGGATGTTCCAGCAAATGGTCTTCCAGTTGACGAGGTTGCTGACAAAAGAGGATGTTCCAACTGATGATATTACTAATGAGGATGTTCCAGCAAAAGAAGTTCCAATTTAGAAGATGTTGTTCTAGTAGACGATATTCCAGCAAGATGATGATTGTTGATGATGATCATACTTCAGTAGATGATGATGTTGCTACTCCGCATACAATGCCCCAGACAAATGATGATCCTAATCCTTCCTACGACATTTAGAAGTTCACAAGTAAGTTGTGGAGATGTTGTTACCCGCAGAATACCTTCCTAGTTAAGAGGGAGTGTTAAAATAATGTAACCGCGGAAGATATTCTATTTATATTATTGTATTCCTCCTCCGGGAGATGATGGTCATGTAATTAATAATGTAAAGGTCATTGAAAGAATCAATGTAAACCCTAGGACATGTGTCGGCTTAGAAAAGCCCCTAAAATATTTTTATATTATGTAATTGACCAGTCAAGTAGACAAGTCGTCCCTATTGGGGAAATTGTCACCCCAACGGAAGAATATAAATAGAAGTGCTCTCTCTCACTTCTAATCACTAATTCACTCAAGTAAGTTCGCATAGGTGAAGAAGAGAGGTGCACACAAGTGGAGTAGTTGTTTTGCCTTGGGGATCTTTTGTACTTTGTGATTTCTATATTGAGGAAGGCTTTGCTGGGTTTTCTACCCCAAGAGAGTTTCCCAGGATAAATTGTTTCTCTTGTCTTTTATACTGTGCTTGTTTATCTTTCAGTAATTGTTTATATGCTCTATGCTACTCAAGTAAAAACTAACAGTTCCTAGAGCCCATCCCCCATAAAGGCCTTTAGACCCTCTTCTAAACATTATTCCCTAAGTGCATAAGTGCACAAGATGATGATGAGGAGGAGGGTGATGACAATGAAGATGATCATGATGCAGATGAAGATGACAATGAAGATGATCATGATGCAGATGAAGATGATAAAGATGATGATGGTGATGAAGACGAAGATTATGGTGATGATGATGAAGATGCTGAATATGATGATGAGGGTGATGAGGATGATGATGATGATGGTGATGAAGAAGATGTTGATGGGGAAGGGGAAGATGACAATGGTGATGAAAAGGAGGACGATGATGATGATGATCATCATCATCTTCATCTTCATCAGCATCATCTAAATCGTCTTCATCATCATATGGAGCTTCTCTAATTTTGGATATAAGGAGGATATAAGATGATGATGATGATGATGATGGAGATGTTGATGGTGATGAAGAAGATGATGATGATGATGATGATGATGATGATGATGGTGATGATGATGAATATGTTGATGATGATGATGATGGTGATGAAGATGATGATGATGGAGATGTTGATGAGGAACATAGAGATGACAATGATTATGAAGATGTTGATGATGATGATAATGGTAATGATGATGATGATGATGGTGATGATGATGAAGATGTTGATGATGATCATGATGGCGATGAAGATGATGATGATGATGGTGATGATGATGAATATGTTGATGATGATCGTGATGGCGATGAAAATGATAATGATGATGAAGAGGAAGAAGATGATGATGATGATGGAGATATTTATCTAATGATGAAGATGATGGTGATGATGGTGATGTTGATGAAGATGTTGATGATGATGATGATGGTGATGAAGATGATGATGATGGAGAAGATGATGATGATGGAGATGTTGATGAGGAACATAGAGATGACAATGATGATGAAGATGATGATGATGATGACGGTGATGATGATGAAGATGTTGATGATGATGGTGATGGTGATGAAGATGATGATGATGATGAAGAAGATGATGATGATGGAGATGTTGATGAGGAAGGGGGAGATGACAATGATGATGAATATGTTGATGATGATGATGATGGTGACGATGATGAAGATGTTGTTGATGATGATGATGATGGTGATGGTGATGAAGATGATGATGATGATGATGATGATGATGATGATGATGAAGATGATGATGATGGAGATGTCGATGATGATGGTGATGCCGGTGATGATGATGATGATGATGATGGAGATGTTGATAAGGAACCTAGAGATGATCACAATGATGATGAAGATGTTGATGATGATGATGATGGTGATGATGATGGTGATGGTAATGAGGAAGATGATGATGATGATGATGATGATGATGGAGATGTTGACGAGGAAGGGGGAGATGAAAATGATGATCAAGATGTTTTTGATGATGATGATGGTGAAGATGATGAAGATGTTGATGATGATGGTGATGGTGATGAAGATGATGATGATGATGATGATGACGAAGAAGATGATGATGATGGAGATGTTGATGATGATGGTGATGGTGATGAAGATGATGATGATGATGATGATGATGAAGATGACGATGATGGAGATGTTGATGATGATGGTGATGGTGATGAAGATGATGATGATGATGATGAAGAAGATGACGATGATGGAGATGTTGATGATGATGGTGATGGTGATGAAGATGATGATGATGATGATGATGATGGAGATGATGCTGATGGAGATGTTGATGAGGAACCTAGAGGTGACAATGATGATGAAGATGTTGATGATGATGATGATGGTGATGATGATGATGGTGATGGTGATGGTGATGAAGATGATGATGATGATGATGATGAAGATGATGATGATGGAGATGTTGATGAGGAAGGGGGAGATGACAATGATGATGAAGATGTTGTTGATGATGATGATGGTGATGATGATGAAGATGTTGATGATGATGGTGATGGTGATGAAGATGATGATGATGATGAAGAAGAAGATGATGACGATGGAGATGTTGATGATGATGGTGATGGTGATGAAGATGATGATGATGATGATGATGAAGAAGATGATGATGGAGATGTTGATGATGATGGTGATGGTTATGAAGATGATGATGATGATGATGATGATGAAGATGATGATGATGGAGATGCTGATGAGGAACCTAGAGATGAAAATGATGATGAAGACATTGATGATGATGATGATGGTGATGATGATGATGATGGTGATGGTGATGGTGATGGTGATGAAGATGATGATGATTATGAAGAAGAAGAAGATGATGATGGAGATGTTGATGAGGAAGGGGGAGATGACAATGACGATGAAGATGTTGTAAGATGATCATGATCATGATGATGAAGATGTTGATGATGATGGTGATGGTGATGGTGATGAAAATGATGATGATGATGATGACGATGATGAAGAAGATGATGATGATGGAGATGTTGATGATGATGGTGATGGTGATGAAGATGATGACGATGAAGAAGATGAATAAGATGATGATGATGGAGATGTTGATGATGATGGTGATGATGATGAATATGATGATGATGATGATGATGAAGATGATGATGATGGAGATGTTGATGAGGAACCTAGAGATGACAATGGTGATGAAGATGTTGATGATGATGATGATGGTGATGATGATGACGATGGTGATGGTGATGGTGATGGTGATGAAGATGATGATGATGAAGAAGAAGATGATGATCATGGATATGTTGATGAGGAAGAGGGAGACACTACAAGAAAAAAAGTCATTGGTGAGGGTCCAAAAATGTCACCATAAGCTCATTTGGTGATGGTCAACAGGGGTCCCGTCACCAAAACCTGAGTGTTTCCAAAGGCACCGTCACCTTAAGTGGGGGTATGTGGTGACATTCAAGGCCTGCCACCAATAATTATGATTATTTAAGGTTGCGACCATCACCAATATCTATGAAGTGTTGGTGGCGGACCTGCGTTGCCCCTCACCATTTGATGCATATATGGTGACGATCAATGGCCGATCATTGGTGACGGTTGAGACATGTCACCATAATCTCATCGGTGATGGTGAAAAATGAGGACGTCACCAAAATGTGAATGTCACCAATGGCTGCGTCCCCAAAAGTAGAGGTGGTGTGGTGACATTCAATGTTCGACACTAATAAGGATTATTAGTGACAAATAGTGACCCTCACCAATTTCAATGTTCGACATTAATAAGGATTATTAGTGACAAATAGTGACCCTCACCAATTTATATGAATTTTTGGTGATGGACCTAAGGGCCTCCATCACCAAAACACTGAACGTCGCCAATGACATATGATGAGGGCCTTACAATGACCCTCGTTATTGAGGATATTTCCATTAACATATCAATGGTGACAACTACTATGAGATTGTCACTGCTTTTAATTTTGAAAATATGTTAATGACGCGACATAAAGGACCATCGCCATTACTTATAAAATTGTAAAAAAAATAATTATAATGGTCCTTAAAGGATAACGGTTCAACGTCACCATTGCTTTCCACAATGGTGACAATGGTGACAAATAATTGATTAGAAGAGAAGTATGTCCACTCATTGTTGATAGAGCACCTTCCTTACTATTCTGGGCATCTTTTCAATTCAGCCTACATAGATTTGAAGGGATAGTTTTATGTTGTGTTGACTGTACCTTACAAAGGCATATTTCTGAGTTTGTTGGTTGTAGTTTATAGGGGCAATTTTCTGAGTTGTTGGTTGTACTTGGAAGGGGCATATTTCTATTCTTGTTGGTTGCACTTTACAATCATAGGAATTGTTACCTTGCATGGATTAGTTTCAGTAGGCCTATAAAATTGCTTGCAAAAAATAATGCAGTAGGCCTATAAATATTTAAACACTAAACTATGGTAATTAAAAAAAAATTCTAACTACGATTGCATCATGCCTATTAAAATTCTTGGATCATAATTCTATTGGCCATCATTATTTACAATTTGAGCAAATCCTAGGGACATAAAAATTTACTATCTAAACTTAGTTTCGTATGTTCCTTCAAAAGAGAATTTTGGAGAATGGATTCAATATGTTGGAACTTATTCCAGTATATTGATTAAAAAACATGCTTGTACCTACTATATAATTTCATGTTGCCTAACCTACCAGTATTGAAGAAAAATGTTGGGTGTGGATGATTGAAGTGGCCTGCCATGATGCCAGAATGGAAATTAAGTAGTGTGTAAGGTGCTAGAAATGAAGCAAAATCAATGTTCCATTGGGCAGAGCTAATTCAATTTTTTTCCATGTTTACAGGGCAGAGAATAGACATGTTTAAAACTGCAGAATTGATACAAGGCAGAAGAATAGTCATGATTGATATTGTAGAATCGACACAGTGCAGCATTGGGCGAAGCATGCAGTTGCTCAATAGACTATGACTATCACAAGCAGACTGGTCTCTTAAGATCCAGGTTACCAAGTCAAAGGAGAGAGATTTGATATTCTTAATTTATCTATTCAAATCTAATAAATATTTAAATCTAAAAATCGTTGTAGCAGGAAGAAGGATATTTTTTTTTTTGGTTTGCTGATCGTTGTAGCAGGAAGAACGTGAGAATGACATTCCCAGCTCATAGGATTCATAAGAAGTATGTCATATTTCTCTCTAAACTATACATGGAAGCACACGGTTAAGGGATTAGTCTCCAACAGGTTTTTTTTTGGAAAATTAGAGTTAATCATTTATGTCAGAGATTGGGCAGAGCTAGCTATCAATGGCAACTCTCGGTTAAGGGATCAGTCTCCCCTTCTATTTGTAATCTGATTCATTTTCCTCTTTTTAATAAAAGCTAATTAGCCGTCATTGTTAAAAAAAAAATACTTGCGAATTTTCTCTTTATAATTGTCATGTTCCAGGATCCAAGAATTAGTTTCAGTAGGTATATAAACGTGCTTGAATAAAAAACAAAGTAGCATATCCTGTGAATTATCGGTGTTATCTCAACTTACATTCATTTTTTAATTCTCATATATAACATAAATGTAGAGCACCTATAAAAGTGCAAAATTCCTAAGATTCATATTGGCATGAAATTACACATTTTTTTGGGGAAATGCTTCAAGAAACTTCCTCTAATGGGTTACATAGGGTAGACTTTCTTTGCTTACCTGCCCAATACAAGGTGTAGCTATACCCATCAAAATTGCTTGGGACTAGTACCCGGTCTCATCCCTTTTAAACTCATGTGAGTCAAGTGGAGTAGGTCACAAGCAGAATGTAACCCTAGTAGATGGTGATGACCAATGGCCTCCTGGAATAAATTGAACATTTGGTTATTATTATTATAACATTTTACTAATTTGAAAAAGAAAAAATATCACATTGTTATAAGTAAAGTAAATAGAATTGATGCACTAACCTATTTACACAATAACTAAAATAGATATCTAAGTTTTTTTAAGCATATGGAAACAAGATAGCAAAAGATGATATAAAATGCTGTAACAACAATTTAATAACGTATATCTACAGGCTTGGCCTAAGCTTGTAAGATGAGTTGTTTTTTACACTTAGATATGCACAAATGGAAATCAAACATATGGGCCTTCTTTGGAATCATGTCACCTAGCTCATCCTCCTGTTTGTTCCTCCAAGTTCGTTCTAATGTTAACTGAGGAGTGGATTTATTGCAGACTGGTCACAGAACAAAGGAAGCATATTTTATGCTTCCATTGTCATGAAATGTTAATGAAGGTCAATGGAAACTAAACAAGCACTATAAATCAACACTATTGACAACAACAAAAGCACAAGATATTATTCAAAAAGCTATTCAAACAACTTTTTTGAACTCCAGCGAAAAGCATGAACCATACCTCAGTCATTATTTCTACCAGCTGCTTGACAGTGACCTCATTATTAGGATTGCCAACATTGAAAATGTGACTGTTTTCCCTGGAAGGAATTTATTGAAAAATGAAATAGGTAAGTACTATAAATATATAAGCACCATACAAGATCAATTGAAATCCACCAAGGATTGTTGTTACTTACAATCATCAAGAGAACAGGTAAGCTAGCATATTGTGCCCCATATGTTTAAAGACTGTTTATACAATTCCAAGAATGCAAAACCAACACAGAACAACACTAATTTTTTCCTTAAAGAAATCTATTGTGGAATAACTCCAAGTTAATGATTTAAAAATAAAAAAAATGCAAAACACAACAAAAAATACACCACTATAAAATGATATAATTCCATACCCAAGTTAACACATCTAGAAAGTCAATATGAAGCAATTACAACCACATAGCAGTCCACTTACTTTCCAAGAGCATAATCAAACATAAAGGACAAGCTGTAAATAATCCACTGGATAGTCCAAGAACATCTTAATTCAGTCCAAGACAAAAGATCAAAACTGGCATTTATCAAGAACATCATTCATTCAATGTAAATCCAAACCATTAGTGGCCCAATATGCAAATTCTGCAAATGTATATACCATGTAAAGGTGAATATAGCAGAATCAATATGTTTTATTGTTTAATATTCAACCATATTCCTTCACAATCTGAATGGACATAATCCCCTTTCACGTCAACATCGACATCGACTATATCTTCTTCATTTACACATTTTGCTTCTTGAAAGTTTGAACCCCTGACAAATTTGCATACTCGGGTTCATATGATGTACTATTTCTCAATCCTTTTGGAGGACATGTTAACACTACATACTAGTCAGTCTCAACTGGATCTTGTACATAGAATACCTGTTTAGCTTGCGATGCCAGAATAAATGGATCATCTTGGCAATGATTCTGACTTAAGCATTTCTTCATATTCACCATTGTAAAACTCAAATCATCATTTTTAATCCCTCTTTTGTTGTATACATCTACCCAATTACATTTGAACAATGTGTACTCCATACAAAAATAGTCCAATGTAATTATTTCTTCTATTACTCCATAAAATGTTGTTTTCTGAAGTACAGGGTTTGGATCTTTGGAACTTGACCTCATCATTGTTCCGGCTTCCAAACACACGCCACTATTTTGGGTGGTTCTATCAATATCCATTCTTTTTGTATGGTATATATAACCATTGGTTAGGTATCCCTTGTACTTATTCACAAATTTCCTTGGGCCCTGCGCTAGCCATTTAAGTGTATCAAACACATTTTCGTCTCCTTCCACCTACATATTTTCAGTTTTTTAATGTAGTTACAACACATACATCCAACCTATGATAAAATATTTAAATTTGTACATGACAATATTCAACATGTAATGATTTTTAAGTACTTATAATATAAATAGTATAAAGTCACCTGTTTTTTAGCCAACTAGAAAATTGTTGGGTGTGGAGTCTCTGCAATAGAGATTCATCTTTTCTGGTTTGGGTAAATTAGTTGAGAATATCCATTTTGTGCATCCTAATTTGACAATTATGAATAGTAAAAATGGTTGTTAATGTGTTTTGATAAAATATGAATAAAAATAATTTGAAATGTCAAATACATTATTCTATCCATGGATCTGTGTTTTGTTAAACCACAAACAAACAAAATTTTGAAGGTCAAACATGTTACTTACTCTATCCATGGATCAACTTCATTTGTGTGAAATAGAACCCACCTATGGGGTTGTTCCCAACTAATGTTATCCATTTCTGATGGAATTGAAGCAAATTATGGCTTTCCATCTAGGATTACTTCTTCAACTTCGGCATCCCACACTTCATTTTGACCATGTGTGGTTCCAATAGCTTCCATACCTTTCAAGTATGCTCCACAAAACTTTATTGATTCCTCCACATTGTAGCTTTCAGCGATGCATCCTTAACCCTATTTTTGTTCTTAACATAACTCTTGTATACTTTCATACACCTACAAAAAGAGCATATTTTTTAAGTAATGTCAAAAGTTTTGAATAAATTATTCTTTTTATGGTTCTTGATAGCAAGTAAAGTTTCATGTACCTCTCAAAGGGGTACATCCATCTATATGAAACCAGGCCACAATATCGAAGCTCACGTACTAAATGCACATTCAAATGCATCATTATATCGAAAAATGAAGGAGGAAAGTACTTTTCAAGCGAGCACATTGTCTCCACGATATCATTTTCCAACTTGTCAAGGCTCTCTATTGAAACTGATTTTGCACAAATTTGCCTATAAAAGTAACAAAGCTTACAAAGCGTCTTTCGAACAACAATTGGTAGCACATGGCGTAGAGCTACTGGGAGAAGTTGTTGCATTAGAACATGGCAATCACATGCTTTCATTCCATGGAACTTAAGCTCTTCCATAGATATATTATTGTTTGGATTAGAGTTATAACCATCTGGCACTTTTAATGTGAAAAGAACGTGACATAGGGTCTCTTTCTCTTTCTTTGAAAGAGTATGTGGTGCAGGTGGAAGGAATATTTTTTTTTCTTTAACTTCTGGACACAGTGATTTTCTCAAACCCATTTTTTGCAAGTCATCTCGTGATTTATTTCCATCTTTGGACTTCCCTTTTATATCCAAAAGAGTTCCAAAAATGCTTTCACACACATTCTTCTCCACATGCATTACATCTAAATTGTGACATTGTAGGTTTTTCTGCATTCCAACACATTGAGAATATTGGAAAATTATTTAATATGGAGGAAATCATAAAAAATGAATTCAATGAAGACATCTAAGACAATGATGTCATATAAACATGCAATGTATAATAATTAGGAATGGTTGATGTCTCTACATACCTCCCAATATGGCAGATTGAATAGGATTGATTGTTTCTTCCACACCACAACATTAGTTTTTTCACCTTTTTCCTTATTTCTTTTCCTTTTCTTTGATTCACTCTTCCCCCAAACTGTTTCGTTTCCCTTTGTTTCCTTAAAAATATCTGACACTCTTACAACTGGAGGGGCATAACGAAGCTCCTACTTCCCATTAAATGGTCCCTTCTGTGAGCGAAACTTATGATTTTGAGGAAGAAATCTCCTATGTCCCATGTACACACATTTCTTGGTACAATTGAGGTACTTGGATTCTGTGTTCTTTCCACATATGGGGCATGCATTATAGCCTTTTGTTGTGCAACCATTCATATTCCCATAAGCTGGAAAGTCATGAATCACCCACATAAGAATCACCTTCATGTTAAAGCATGTGTTATTGTAAGCATGATATGTCCATACTCCTTGGTCTCATAATTCCTTTAGTTCATCTACCAAGGGTTCCAAATACACATCAATGTCATTACCTGGTTGCTTGGGACCAGGTATTAACAATGTTAACATACAAAAATTCCTTTTTGTGCACAACCATGGTGGGAGGTTGTATGTAACCAACACTACAGGCCAAACATTGTATGTAGTGCTCAAGTCTCCAAATTGATTAAATCCATCTGTTGCCATTGCAAGTCGTACATTGCGGGGTTTGCCTAAAAAATCAGGCCATTTTTCATCAATAGTTTTCCAGGGTGGCGCATATGACCATCATTGCTTGCATTCTCATGATGCCACCTCATTTTTTGTGACATGTCCGCAGAGCTAGAACAACAAAGAAAATCTTTCATTTATATATAATATTATCATATAATAACACTATGAAAAATGGTAAAGATAATACAAGAAGGTGAAAACTTGAATACAATTATGGTGTTGAAAATCATACCTATACACTCTCCTTAGCCTTGGTGCTATGGGGAAATATCTTAACACCTTTGCAGGAACACCTTGAAGCACCTTTTGAGATTGAGCATTCACCTTCCATCAAGATTTTCCACATGTTGGGCATTCGTCTTTACTTTCGTTACTTCCTCGATATAAAATGAAATCATTGGGACATGCATGTATCATATCATAGTTTAATCCCAATGATTTTATCAACTTTTTTGCAGCATATGCAGAATCTGGAAGTGTGTTATCTCTAGGAAGTGTATTTTTATGCAATTTTAACATTTGGCCAAAACTTCTATCAGACCATCCACTATTCACTTTGAGATTGTAATATTCCACGGTTGTTGATAGTTTTGTGAAATCAACACAACCAAGGTACAATGGGCATCTTTGATTAACTTCCTATATTCATTAACTTCATTTAGTACATTTGTTGATGCCGACCCCACATTATCACAACCTTTGTTTAGGTTTTGATCAAGACATGGATAAGCATCATTCATCATATGAAGCACTTGATCACCAACAATGGTTGTATCATCATCCTTTTTGAGGGGATCATTACCATTCTGAAATGATGTTCGAGGCTCATCAACCTGATTATCATAATGGCATTCTACATGTCCATAACCCTATTAATAAGAAAATTAAAATTCATGTGAGTGATTTTATGGTTTTTATGAAAATTAGAATGAATAGATATTGGTCAAATAGGGGCCTTTACCAATGCAAATTAGCTTATCAGTTGAGATGATATATGCTCTATAACTTCATGTGGCTCATTTTTAGAGCATTGCCTAGCCTCATCAATAAAGGATGGAATCTAATGGTGAGAGGAAAACATAATTAAGCACATATAAATATAATTTATATCTTTATTGTAATACAAGTAAGTTTGAAACTAGATCAATTCATTTTTTTCAAGATACCTGACTATGAATGCTCTCTCCATGAAAATACAAAATTTTATATTGCTCTATTATTCCATCACAAATCAAGTGCTCGTGTATTTTATCAAATGTTTGTACTTTGACTATGCCACATTTATTACATGGACATTTTATGGACATCTTATTCCTTGAATGTGCCTCGAAAAACTTTAAGAATTCCTCAACCCCATCTCTATATTCTTATAGTGTCCTACACATAACCAATTTCCATTAAGTCACATAAATTTAATTGAGAACAATTTAGCACTGATACATTTTTTTGGTATATAACGATGAATAACCAAATATCAAAACTATACCTATTTTTCATGTTCATCCAGTTTCTTTTGTCCATTTGATAATATGCTCCAAGATCCTTTGAAATTATGTCTACAATGAACTAAAAACATTAGTTGATACTAAACCTCATATATATTGAAAACACACAACTTTGCACTAACAACTTGCGGTCAAACAACTGCATAAACCCACATTTCTTATTAAGAGGTATTATGATATAAAAAAACTCCCTAAACTGTTCAAATATTTGACTTAGATCTTTTGGAAATAATCTCTGTGGTTTAATGCATTATTGTAATTATCTCTTTAGATGACAATTTGTAGAACCATTGAAATTCGAACCAATATGGCATCTAACTTCTAAGAAAGTAGAACCCATAAAGATTCTACCCAGACTCAAAACTAATTCAATCTAGGCAGCCCTTCAATGCAAGGTGTTCAACATCACTCTTCATACTGAGCGTAATTCCAATGTAGTCAACACTCAACCATATATCTTAATTCAACCTTAAAATTAAAATGTATCCCAACAAAGAATAATACGATTAACTAATTCATTTCCTGGTTAGCTTGTATATTCACCAGAGTTCATCAATCACATAGACATATATGAAATGAGCACATAGCATCATGGCAAATAATCCTTTTCCATTTATTACTTGGAAATTTGCAGGCTAATAAACAAACTTTGACCTATCTTCTGTTTTTCTTGCCTTGATTCTTACATTGTATAGCTAACCCTCCTAACCATCATTTTTCAAGCCTCTCTCTCTAACCTCTAATGCTCATAGGCATACAAGATATACTTGGAAACATAACTTGTAGCTAGATAACAAACCTCATACATTTATGGAACTAACTCCTAAAGTTCTTGTAATTGTAATTGTCACTATTATGTTAAAATAAATTGATTTTCATCCTTAAGACTATTTAATAACGTATATCTACAGGCTTGGCCTAAGCCTGTAAGTTGAGTTGTTGTTTATACTTACATATGCAGAAATGGAAATCGGACACATGGGTCTTATTTGGAATCGTGTCACCTAGCCCATCCTCTTGTTGGTTCCTCTGAGTTCATTCTAATGTTACCCGAGGAGCGGATTTATTGCATACTGGTCGCAGAACAAATGAATCACTTTTTCTCCCTAGATTAGAGGATCTGTCGATTCTTTGAATCTTGACAAATCCTCCCTAAGCCTAAAGGAAAGAGGTCTACTTATCATATTAGTTCTATCCTCCATTTCAATATATTAGTGCTCCATTTTTGTTACTCTTTTTGACTTTTTAAACTTGCAAGAGAAATGGAAAAATATCATTTCAAAATTATTGTGGCCTATATAACAAACCGTTACATACATTGTTGTGCACAAAAGAAGTCCACGACACAATCAAACAAAGCCACCAGCAGCTGTAGCCTCATCAATCAGGACATAGAGTAACCCCAGTAGATGAAGGTAAGGTAGATCAGACCTCAACAGTCCCTCCTCAGGCCACGACTCAGCAGATCAGGCCTCAAACAAACTCACATTCAATGTTTTAAATTTTTGATAGACCATGAGATTTTGACTCTTGTCCTTAAAACAAGGAGGGGTTGAATATAAAAATCTTGTAAATGTTCAATAGTTTGCAAGGTTAAACTAGAAGTTTCCAATTGTGATGAGGTGTCAATGATGCATCATCCTTTAGGATAGATCTGAACTCCTATTTAGGGAGGTAGTTATAGAAATATAGAAAGGTCGTTAGGGTTAAACCGTTAAATTGATTCTTCATATATACGATTGTAAGCCTACGGACCACAAAAGAGGTAGAGCATAGGTGAGGCAAAGGCAGAGAGGATAGGAAAATAGAGAGGAGAGGACCAGGGTAGAATACTCCCATATTGTGTAATCAGGTCACGAAATTCTGTGTAATTGAATTTGATTAATGAAAGCATTTTATATGAATATGGACTTGTGAATATCTCTTTCTATGTATTTTTTATGAAGTTCATTGTCTCTATTGAATGTGAATGGCGTCCTACTGAAAACCTAAAGTCATTTACTCTGGAATTTGTATGTAATTCCTGCAACGAAAAATGAGTACATAGGCTTTGTTAATTGGTTGACTTCATGACAGTAAGAAACTACAGGAATATGCAATTTCTGCAAAGGATTTGGAATTGGAAGACCCTTCTGAAAATTGACTCGATGTGATTGTTTATCACTCGAGTGTCCTTATGTTATGAGATCTCAGGTTATCCAAATTGGAAGGAAGTGAAGTGATTGAAGTTGGAACATCAAGTTGCTTTAATTAGATTGTTTAAAGTACATTATGCATTAAACCCTAACCCTAATGAAAAGTTAACAGAATAAATAAATGTGTTGGGTGAGAATCTACTGTCACTGAAGGTAAAATATTGGAGATCTTAGCATTTCTTTAACATTTTTATACATAGATTGAGTTACAGAATTGATATCCAGGTTCCATATTTCTGGGTTAGGGTTTGAGTATTTGGAAGTGTGTTGAAGGTTAATAGTTATTTTTTTCCACTTGTTCATGAAAAACTAAGTTTCTCAAATGTTGAAACAAACACTGAAGAAATGAATGCTGGCCTGGAGGAAAAATCGTGGCAAATTGTCATTGTGCACAAATTTAAATACCCAAGTATACTCTGTTTGGGAATCGAACTCCATTTTAGATTCCATTTGTGTATGAGAAGCAGTAGATCATGGCCCAATTGTAATCATATTAGTAAAGGGAAAACGCCATTTCTGAACAAAGAAATTGAATTTATACTCAAGGTAAGAGTTGAAGAATTTGGGGAAGTGTTTTTTGTTAAAATTGCAGGTGATTCCTACATCAAAAATAAAAAGAAGAGCTACATGGATAGCGTTGGAACCTGATTTCTACAGTTCGTCTCACTCCCTTTCCTTCCGATCGACACCTATGTCTATCTTTCCATGCGTGGTTCAACCCAACAACATTTCATTGTGATTTTTTGTCTATCTCTCCATGTACGTGGTTTAAGCCAGAGTAAATCATTCCCACCCTAATTTCATCTGCACCAAAATTAAAACATTGAAATTTTTAGTCTTTGAAAATGGTATCTTTTGAATCTTTGAAAATGGTATAAAATTGAATCTTTTTAATCTTTAAAAATGGTATAAAATTGAACCTTTCGAATCTTAGACAATGTAGGCATCGTTTCTTGATGCAATTTAATTTACAATATACAAAGTGACAAAGTGTTACCATTATTGCAGTTTATTATTTAAATATTATTATTGTTTGTTTATTACTGATCTCCCCATGGATTTAATAAGCTACTAATTTAAAAAGGTTTATTTAACCAAATAATTAAAAAAAATTCCCCGGATGGGGTGTCTCTTAGCCACGTGGAGGAGGGGACAAGTGCCACCCGTGAGAATGTTTCCCATGGAAATCACACAAGCGACCAACCTCCCCAACCCCCAGCCCAAGCACAATTATATTTCCTCTAGTTTGATGAGATGGGCATGTTATTCCGTAATTATCTCCCGAATGCAACTAACTGACACATATACTAGTAAATGATCATTCATCACCGCACACACCATCAGTTATTGAGAAATCGCAATGTGCAATTAGAAATATTCATGTTTTTAATGGCAGCCATTATGATGGATAGAGTTGATGGGAACTGGAGTCGATGGGTTCTGTCGGATATGGATCAAATCACCACTTTAAAGTTTTTATCAATCAATTTGGGCCTGGTTGAAACTGTTTTTGCAAATTCTCGGTTTGGTTGAAACCGTGTTTTCAAAGCTTGTCCAAACTCTTGGAAGACGTTACGAGTACTCTCACTTTTGTTTCTAGTATTAAAATGCAGATGCACTCTCTATTCATGACAACCCTGATATGGGTGGGCCACACCCTCTTGTGAATGTGTCTTCCGCTATAATGCCAAACAACATTATAATATAGGTGGTTCTTTCAAAGGTATATTAATTCAAAACAACATGCTTACGTTCCAACCTCATCCCTAGATATGAGGGTAGCTATAGCAATAGTAAGCAAATTATAGGATCACATCTATATAGAAAATGCACAGCTACACAACATGTATCATGGGAAGCCCTCATGGGGGAGAAAACCCAATTACAACCTTTCAATATGATAGAAACCGCAAAATCAAGAGTCATGCAAGAATTCACAATGTCTCAGCTTGCCATAAACCCTAGGCGAAGGCATACCTGGTGGGAGACCATGCATTACACATCAAAGAATACACGAGTATAACTACTCTACTATAGAACGATAGTGAGCTAGAGAATAACGAACCCCAATCATACACACAAGAGGAAGACCAAGTTGATAGAACATGATGAGAACATGACTCTCTCATATATAATATACAGGTCTAGGGGTAAGCCTCCAATAAGTATATGATCCCACACAAGACCGAATTAACCAACAAGTTAAGTTAGGCAACACACATCCTGACCAATACTCCAACGTTAGGTGAGGGGCTCGCAACCACATAAGGTCTTCTCTATACCTATGACACATGGAACACCCATCAAGGAAACCAACTCAATCCACCATCATTAAGTACTGCTACCACCATCAAGGGATAAAATAGGCGAGGGCCAACTATTTGCTGAGGGATCCAACCCCTGGCTCAGTGGCATTGGAAAATGCTATTGTCTCTCTGACTAGTCCTCTCACTTTTGCTTCTAGTATTAAAATGCAGATGCACTCTCCGTTTCATGACAACCCTGCAATGGGTGGGCCACACCCTCCTGTGAATGTGTATTCGGCTATGATGACAAACAACATTATATATAGGTGGTTCTTTCAAAGCTATATTAATGAAAAAAAACATGCTTATGTTCCAACTTCATCCCTAGATATGAGGGTAGCTATAGCAACAATAAGAAAATTATAGGATCACATGTATATAGAAAATGCACAACTACACAACATGTATCATGGGAAGCCCTCATGCGGGAGAAAACCCAATTACAACCTTTCATTGTGATAGAATCCGCAAAATCAAGAGTCATGCATGACTTCACAATGTCTCAGCTTGCCATAAACCGTAGGCGAAGGCATACCTGGTGGGAGACCATGCATTACACATTAAAGGACACCCGAGTATAACTGCTCTACTACAGAAGGATAGTGAACTAGAGAATAACGAACCCCAATCATATGCACAAGAGGAAGACCAAGTTGATAGAAAATGATGAGAACATGACTCTCTCATATATATTATAGATGTGTAGGGGTAAGCCTCCAATAAGTATATGATCCCACACAAGACCGAAGGCATACCCTAGGCGAAGGCATACCTGGTGGGAGACCATGCGTTACACATCAAAGAATACCTGAGTTAGTACTAAAATGCAGATGCACTCTCTGTTTCAAAATCCACAACTAAGGGTAGTTATAGAAACAATAAGCAAAACAAAGCTATATTATATTAGTATTATAATATAGGTGGTTCTTTCAAAGCTATATTAATGGAAAACAACATGCTTATGTTCCAACTCCATCCCTATATATGAGGGTAGCTATAGCAACAGTAGGAAAATTATAGGATCACATGTATATAGAAAATGCACAACTACACAACATGTATCATGGGAAGCCCTCATGGGGGAGAAAACCCATTTACAACCTTTAACTGTGATAGAATCTGCAAAATCAAGAGTCATGCATGACTTCACAATGTCTCAGCTTTCCATAAACCTTGGGCGAAGGCATACCTGGTGGGAGACCATGCGTTAGACATCAAAAAATACACGAGTATAACTGCTCTACTATAGAAGGATAGTGAGCTAGAGAATAACGGACCCCAATCATACACACAGGAGGAGGACCAAGTTGATAGAACATGATGAGAACATGACTATCTCATATATATTATAGAGGTCTAGGGGTAAGCCTCCAATAAGTATATGATCCCACACAAGACCGACTTAACCAACAAGTTAAGTTAGGGGTCACATATCATGACCAATACTCCAACATTAGGTGAGGGGCTCGCAGCCACATAAGGACTTCTCTATACCTATGACACATGGAATACCAAAGGCTCGCAACCACATAAGGAATTCTCTATACCTTTGACACATGGAACACCCATCAAGGAAACCAACTCAATCCACCATCATTAAGTACTACTACAACCATCAAGGGATAAAATAGGTGAGGGCCAACTATTTGCTGAGGGGTCCATCCCCTGGCTCAGTGGCGTTGGAAAATGCTATTGTCTCTCTGACTAGTCTTCTCACTTTTGTTTCTAGTATTAAAATGCAAATGCACTCTCTGTTTCATGACAACCCTGCGATGGGTGGGCCACACCTTCCTGTGAATGTGTATTCGGCTATAATGAAAAACAACATTATAATATAGGTGTTTCTTTCAAAGCTATATTAATGAAAAACAACATGTTTACTTTCCAACTTCATCCCTAGATATGAGTATAGCTATAGCAACAATAAGCAAATTATAGGATCACATGTATATAGAAAATGCACAACTACACAACATGTATCATGGGAAGCCCTCATGATGGAGAAAACCCAATTACAACCTTTCATTGTGATAGAATCCACAAAATCAAGAGTCATGCATGACTTCACAATGTCTCAGCTTGCCATAAACCCTTGGCGAAGGCATACCTAGTGGGAGACCATGCGTTACACATCAAAGAATACCTGAGTATAACTACTCTACTACAAAAGGATAGTGAGCTAGAGAATAACGAACCCCAATCATACGCACAAGAGGAAGACCAAGTTGATAGAACATGATGAGAACATGACTCTCTCATATATATTATAGAGGTGTAGGGGTAAGCCTCCAATAAGTATATGATCCAACACAAGATCAAAGGCATACCCTAGGCGAAGGCATACCTAGTGGGAGACCATGCATTACACATCAAAGAATACCCGAGTTAGTATTAAAATGCATATGCAGTCTCTGTTTGAAAATCCACAAATAAGGGTAGCTATAGCAACAGTAAGCAAAACAAAGGTATATTATATTATTATTATAATATAGGTGGTTCTTTCAAATCTATATTAATGCAAAACAACATGCTTACGTTCCGACTTCATCCCTAGATGTGAGGGTAGCTATAGCAATAGTAAGCAAATTATAGGATCACATGTATATAGAAAATCCACAACTACACAACATGTATCATGGGAAGCCCTTATGGGGGAGAAAAACCAATTACAACCTTTCACTGTGATAGAATCCGCAAAATAAAGAGTCATGCATGACTTCACAATGTCTCAGCTTGCAATAAAACCTAGATGAAGGAATACCTGGTGGGAGACCATGTGTTACACATCAAAGAATACATGAGTATAACTGCTCTACTACAGAAGGATAGTGAGCTAGATAATAACAAACCCCAATCATACACACAAGAGGAAGACCAAGTTGATAGAACATGATGAGAACGTTACTCTCTCATATATATTATAGAGGTCTAGGGGTAAGCCCCCAAGAAGTATATGATCCCACACAAGACCGACTTAACCAACAAGTTAAGTTAGGGGTCACACATCATGACCAATACTCCAACATTAGCTGAGGGGCTCGTAACCACATAAGGAATTCTCTATACCTATGACACATGGAACACCCATCAAGGAAACCAACAAAATCCACCATCATTAAGTATTGCTACCACCATCAAGGGATAAAATAAGTGAGGGCCAACTATTTGTTGAGGGATCCATCCCCTGGCTCAGTGGCGTTCGAAAATGCTATTGTCTCTTTGACTAGTCCTCTCACTTTTGTTTCTAGAATTAAAATGCAGATGCACTCTCCGTTTCATGACAACCCTGCGATGGGTGGGCCAGACCCTTCTGTGAATGTGTATTTAGCTATAATGACAAACAACATTATAATATAGGTGGTTCTTTCAAAGCTATATTAATTAAAAACAACATGCTTACGTTCCAACTTCATCCCTAGATATGAGGGTAGCTATAGCAACAGTAAGCAAATTATAGGATCACACGTATATAGAAAATGCACAACTACACAACATGTTGTTAGGATATCTCATGATTCACTTATGTACACATGCATTGCATGCATCCGCATGCTGTCCAGTCATCAGTATGGTACCTCCAGCACCTAGTCCTTAGTCCCCCAGCACTTGGGAGCTACTTTCCACTCAGTTTCATCCCTCGCAGCCTGTCATGCACCCAGTTCTCACCTTCCACTGAAAAAGGGTTCCTTTCTCACCTACCAGTCCAGTTACACTTCAATTATCACTCAGATTTACCTCCGATTGACCCATAACTGATGTTATCACTCCGATTGACCTCCGATGAGACATGACTGACAGTTTTAAGTGCATTTAAATCCTCATGCACCCTCCATTGAGCCTCCATCCCTAGATTAGTGCCACTTACCATCAGTTACACTTATTACAGTCATTTAGACACAGTTAGAGTCAGTTTGACTCATGTTTGACCGTGACTTGTGCATTGATGACCACCACTGATTGATGATGAGGACTCCTAGTTGGAACCAAGCTATGCCATTTAGTTAATTCGAATGACCTCCTTGGTTAATTCGAATTGCTCACTCATTGTGAAAGTATTGTATTGTATTTTTCACCCTTATTGGGATATTGAGCACTGATGCATGTTCTTGCACAGTTTACACCATATTTTCTGAGTTTCATCTATTGTGATTGATTTACTTGTTCATTAGATCCGTTGTGACTAATTTTACATGGTATCAGAGCCATTTCAGGGACAAGATCTCTCTTCTACAGGTGTTCTACATGATGATTTGAGTGAATTTGCTCAATTTTGAAGAAGTTTTGGCATCAAAGATCTCATGTGCATGCAAAGCTGAAAAAATACTCCAATCCACTCGAGAAGCTTGAGTTTTCCACATAATTCCTGGATTTGATACATTGGACCCATTCAACATTGCTTGATCTCCAATCCCAGGTGTGATGCAACTCTAAAAGGGTGGATTGTTCGACCTTACTGTTCTTGTTTTGATTGTGATTTGCAGGTTAATCTTCTCCATCAAGTGCATTCACTATATCTTGATTTGTAGATTCTTCCTCAAAGATTGCACTCGTTTTCAGTGATGGACTCCTCTTCTTCAAAGCCTATGCTAACTCCTTTCAATTATTTTGATTGGAAAGATGACATGGAGATAATATTGCGCTCAAAACGGTACTATAGAGTCACCAAGGGCCTTGAATTAGAGCCAAACACTCTCATTGAAAAGTCAAAATACTTCAACAAGCTTGATGAAGCTTATGGTCTTCTTTTCCTCTCCATCTCCAAGGATCTTCACTTCCATCTCAGCGGATTGAAGTCTCCAAAAGCTATATGGGAGAAACTTGAAAAACATTTTGGCAAGCAGGACGAGCTTAGAGCTTTTCAATTAGAGAATGAATTGATTGCTCTTAGTCCTGAGAATTTCGAGACCATCAATGAGTTTCTCACAAGATTCAAGCACTTGTCATTGCAATTGAAGAACAGTGGTGTTGTGAAAGAGGATAAGAAATTGATCCTCTCCATTCTCACAAAGCTTGGGAAAGGTTACTCGGTATTTGTCTCTACTTTCAATTCCGGTCGGCTAACTACCCCGAATTGGAAGATGCCTACCTTGAAAGCCTTCATTGAGTTCGTCACAAAAGACCATGATAAGTTGATTCAAATGGGGTACATAAAATCCAAATATTCAGCCCTCTTTGCTCAAGGACCCAAGAATTCGAATGGTAAAGGAAATCAAAGGAAAGAGAAGCCCAAATCCAAGCCTACCAAGCAAAGAGATAAAGGCAAGCAACCGGAAGCACCATCCGGTTCGAGGAACAAGCAAAAGGGTAAAGAGGGAAAAGAAAAATCTAAATGTTCATATTGCAACCGTGGCTTTCATCCTGAACGTTCATGCATGAAGAAAACAATAGATCAAATGGCCCTCCTTTTGGAAAAGAACAACATATGTCTTCCCAACGGTGCATGGAAGAATGATAGGAATGATGATCATGAAAGAGGTCAAGCACTCATGGCAACTGTTTCGAAACCCATCACTCTACTGATAGATTCTGGTGCCTCAAATCATATGGCTGCAAAAATTGACTCCTTCTCTTCATTTGATCCAAGTAGCTCCATCCCCATCCATTTGGGAGATGACTCAAAAAATTTCTTCGAAGGGCAAAGGTACCATCCATGTAGAGCATGGAATCTTCCAGAATGTTCTCTATGTGCCTTCCTTGGCTTCAAATCTACTTTCCATGTATCAAATGACACACATTGGTGAAATGAAGCAAGTTACATTCAGCCCTAACAATTTTGAAATTTCTGATATCAAAATTCGAAGACTTATTGCAGTCGAAAAGGCAAACCACACTGCAAAATACTATGAGTTTTCTCACTTTGTGCCGCTCAAAAATCCCACTGCTCTCCTCACTCATGGAAAAGAGGTTAGTAGGCTTTGGCATGAAAGGTTTGGACACCTTAATTACAAGTATTTGCTGCTGCTACAACAGAAATCCATGGTAGATGGTCTTCCACAACTCCGTTCCTCGAAGGGAATTTGCCCCGGTTGCATTGTTGGGAAGCACCCCGAGCACAGGTTCGACCATGGCAAAGCTAGCAAAGCTTTCACGATTTTGGGCCTCATACATTCTAATATCAGTAGTCCATTTCCAAATATGTCATTGAATGGTTCAAGGTATTTTTTGACATTCATCGATGACTTCTCCCACTTTACTTGGGTATTTGTTCTAAAAAACAAGTCAAAAGTGCTTGGAAAATTCAAGGATTTTAAGGCTTCTGTTGAGACCGCCACTGAGAGAAAGATCAAAGCTTTTAGATCTGATAATGGTGGAGAATATATCAATACTGAGTTGATGCAACTTTGTGCCGAAAGTGGAATTCAGATCAAACATACAGTTCCCTACACACCCCAGCAGAACGGTGTAGCAGAAAGGAAGAATCAGTCACTGAAAGAGATGGCTACCTGCATGCTTGAGTCAAAAGGTTTGGATGAAAATATTTGGGTTGAAGCCATTAATGTTGCTACATACATTCAGAACTGAGTTCCACATTCATTCGTGAAAGGTAAAACTCCTTTTGAAGCATTCTTTGGTCGCAAACCGGATGTGTCCAATTTGAGGGTTTTTGGCTCCACTGCATGGGCTAGAATTCCTTCTGATAAGAGGAAAGCTTTGGATCCACAAAGTACTGAATGTATCCTGATAGGATATGGGGAAGAATCAAAAACATATAAACTCATGAATATCAGATCCAAAAAGGTATTCATAGAGCGAAGTGTGAAGTGTGAAGTTTGAAGAACCACTGCCAGATCTAAAACTAGTTGAGGAAAACACTGCCGATCTGCACCCTCCACAAGAAGAAGATTCGAGTGAACATGAAGAAATCATTGGATTTGATATCTCTGATATTATATCAGACTTTGATGTTTGTGACACATCAGGTTCGGAATCATACCATAATGATCCTCCTCAGTTACCAAAGTGGGCCCAAAACACTCTACATTCTACTGCTCCAAACATTGGAAATCCTGCTGATCCAAGGTGAACAAGAGAAGACTTTCAAAGAGCAGGTATGGCTCTTTATTTTTCTGATCCATTAATATATGAGACATTTTATTTGATGATTGGTTCAGATCCGAAATCATACTATCATGCCCACCGAGATCCACGATGGCAAACCGCCACGGATGAAGAGTACAATTCTCTTCAAAAGAACAATACATGGGAGCTAGTTTCTCTTCCACCTGGACGAAAATTAGTTTAATGCAAGTGGATATACCGCACAAAGGTTGCTGCTGATGGCTCTATCAACAAATACAAATCTAGGTTGGTATGAAAAGGTTTCTCCCAAGTCCAAGGTGTGGACTACACTGAGACTTTTGCACCAGTTGCAAAGATGGATTCCATCTTCCTAGTTCTGGCCATTGCCGCATCCAAGCACTGGGAAGTGCACCACATGGATGTGAAGAGTGATTTTATACATGGAGACCTTGATAAGGAGGTATATATGAAACAACCAGAAGGATACATATCAGATCCATCATTAGTTTGCAGATTGAAGAAATCTTTGTATGGATTGAAACAGGCCCCAAGAGCTTGGTACGCAAAGATGGAATCCTTCCTTCTTTCTCAGAATTTTAAATGATGAAAATATGATCCTAATGTGTACCTACATCAAGTTAAAGGTAATTTTTTGGTTGTGGTGTTATATGCTGATGATCTTCTGATTACTGGTAGCACTCTCTTTACAATTAACAAGCTGAAAACCGCTTTAAATCTAGCTTTTGATATGAGCGATCTGGGCTTGCTTAAGCAATTTTTGGGCTTGGAGATAGATCAAAATTTTGATGGGATAAAATTATCTCAGCAAAAGTATGCTAAATACCTGATATTAAAGTTTAATATGGCAGAATGTAAGGCTTCTCCATTCCCATTCCTCTCAATAATCAGTCTTGAAGAGGGAAATACTACATCGCTTGCAGATTGCACTATGTATCGACAGTTGATTGGTTCACTACTCTATTGACACACTCAAGGCCTAATATATCTTATACCATGAGTGCTGTATCAAGGTATATGCAGCATCCCCATGAGCTTCATTGGCGGGCAGCCAAGCAGATCTTGCAGTATGTGCAAGGTACGAAACATTTTGGCATACATTATGCTGCAGATTCTGAGCTGGATTTCATTGGTTTTACTGATTCAGATTGGGAAGGTGATAGCGTAGATCGGAAGTCCACTTCCGGATATGTTTTCATGATTGGACATGGGCCTATTTGTTGGTCAAGCAAAAAGCAGGGATCCATTTCAATTTCTTCAACAAAGGTAGAGTATCTAGGGGCAGTCAATGCCTGCATTCAGGTAGTTTGGCTGCAGGGTATTCTTTCCGAGTTTGATTTTGGTAGCACTACTTCGACTGTCCTATTTTGTGACAATCAAAGTGATATTAAGATCTCCAACGATTTAGTTCAGCGGTAGAGGAACAAGCACATTGAGATTCATATGCACTACATTCGAGAGTTGGTGCATGATCGCACCATCATTTTGCAATATTGCCCTACCGATGAGCAAATTGCAGACATCTTCACCAAGAGCTTCACTGAGAAGAAGTTCTCTTACCTCCGTTCACTGTTGGGGGTGAGTTCCATCATGGTGGAGACATATTAGATCCATTTTTATGTTTAGCTTGAGGGGGGGTTTTCTTCCCACTGGGTTTTCCCTCTTTCCTCACTTAGCTTATTTCAACATTTTTTGGATTATTGTATTGGGGTGACCTTTGGTCTCAATAACCAGGGCCCTACATTTTATTTTTTACATCATAGTATAGCTTGAGGGGGGGTGTTAGGATATCTCATCATTCACTTATGTACTTTGCATGCATTGCATGCATCCGCATGCTGCCCTGTCATCAGTATGGTACCTCCAGCACCTAGTCCTTAGTCTCCCAGCACTCGAGAGCTACTTTCCACTCAGTTTAAGCCCTCCTAGCCTGTCATGCACCCATTTCTCACCTTCCATTGAAGAAGGGTGCCTTTCTCACCTACCAGTCCAGTTACACTTCAGTTATCACTCAAATTTACCTCCAATTGATCGATAATTCATGTTATCACTCTGATTGACCTCTGATGAGACATGACTGACAATTCTAAGTGCAGTTAACTCCTCATGCGTCCTCCACTGATCCTCCATCCCTAGATTAGTGCCACTTACCATCAGTTACACTTATTACAGTCAGTTAGACTCAGTTTGACACCTGTTTGACTGTGACTTGTGCATTTATGACCACCACTGATTGATGATGAGGACTCCTAGTTGGAGCCAAGATATTGCATTCAGTTAATTCGAATTGCTCACTCATTGCGAAAGTATTGTATTGTATTTTTCACCCTTGTTGGGATATTGAGCATTGATGCATGTTCTTGCACAGTTTACACCATATTTTCTGAGTTTCATCTATTGTGATTGATTTACTTGTTCATTAGATCTGCTGTGACTAATTTTACACATGTATCATGGGAATCCCTCATGGGGGAGAAAACCCAATTACAACCTTTCACTGTGATAGAATCCACAAAATCAAGAGTCATGCATTACTTCACAATGTCTCAGCTTGCCATAAACCCTAGGCGAAGGCATACTTGGTGGGAGACCATGCATTACACATCAAAGAATACCTGAGTATAATTTCTCTACAACAGAAGGATAGTGAGCTAGAGAATAACAAACCCCAATCATACGCACAAGAGGAAGACCAAGTTGATAGAACATGATGAGAACATGACTCTCTCATATACATTAGAGGTTTAGGGGTAAGCCTCCAATAAGTATATGATCCCACACAAGACTGAAGGCATACCCTAGGCGAAGGCATACCTGGTGGGAGACCATGCATTACACATCAAAGAATACCCGAGTTAGTATTAAAATGTAGATGCACTCCCCGTTTCAAAATCCACAACTAAGGGTAGCTATAGAAACAATAAGCAAACCAAAGCTATATTATATTAGTATTATAATATAGGTGGTTCTTTCAAAACTATATTAATGCAAAACAACATGCTTACATTCCAACTTCATCCCGATATATGAGGGTAGATATAGCAACAGTAAGCAAACTATAGGATCACAGGTATATAGAAAATGCACAACTACACAACATGTATCATGGGAAGCCCTCATGGGGGAGAAAACCCAATTACAACCTTTCACTGTGATAGAATCCGCAAAATCAAGAGTCTTGCATGAATTCACAATGTCTCAGCTTTCCATAAACTAGGTGAAGGCATACCTGGTGGGAGACCATGCGTTGGACATCAAAGAATACACAAGTATAACTGCTCTACTACAGAAGGATAGTGAGATAGAGAATAACGAACCCCAATAATACACATAAGAGGAAGACCAAGTTGATAGAACATGATGAGAACATGAATCTCTCATACATATTATAGAGGTCTAGGGGTAAGCCTCCAATAAGTATATAATCAAACATAAGACCGACTTAACCAACAAGTTAAGTTTGGGGTCACACATTATGACCAATACTCCAACATTAGGTGAGGGGCTCGCAACCACATAAGGAATTCTCTATACCTATGACACATGGAACACCCATCAAGGAAACCAACTCAATCTACCATCATTAATTACTGCTACCACCGTCAAGGGATAAAATAGGTGAGGGCCAACTATTTGCTGAGGGATCCATCCCCTGGCTCAGTGGCATTGGAAAATGATATTGTCTCTCTGACTAGTCCTCTCACTTTTGTTTCTAGTATTAAAATGCAGATGCATTCTCCGTTTCATGACAACCCTGTGATGGGTGGGCCACACCCTCCTGTGAATGTGTATTCAGCTATAATGACAAACAACATTATAATATAGGTGGTTCTTTCAAAGCTATATTAATGAAAAACAACATGCTTACATTCCAACTTCATCCCTAGATATGAGGGTATCTATAGCAACAGTAAGCAAATTATAGGATCACATGTATATACAAAATGGACAACTACACAACATGTATCATCGGAAGCCCTCATGGGGGAGAAAACCCAATTACAACCTTTCACTACGATAGAATCTGCAAAATCAAGAGTCATGCATGAATTCACAATGTCTTAGCTTGCCATAAAACCTAGGCAAAGGCATACCTGGAGGGATCCCATACGTTACACATCAAAGAATACCTGAGTATAACTGCTCTACTACAGAAGGATAGTGAGTTAGAGAATAACGAACCCCAATCATACACACAAGAGGAAGACCAAGTTGATAGAACATGATGAGAATATGACTCTCTCATATATATTATAGAGGTCTAGCGGTAAGCCTCCAATAAGTATATGATCCCACATAAGAATGAAGACATACCCTAGGCGAAAGCATACCTAGTGGGAGACCATGCATTACACATCAAAGAATACTCGAGTTAGTATTCAAATCCAGATGCACTCTGCATTTCATAATCCACAACTAAGGGTAGCTATAGAAACAGTAAGCAAAACAAAGCTATATTATATTAGTATTATAATATAGGTGGTTCTTTCAAAGCTCTATTAATGCAAAACAACATGCTTACGTTCCAAATTCATCCCTAGATATGACGGTAGCTATAGCAACAATAAGAAAATTATAGGATCACATGTATATAGAAAATGCACAACTACACAACATGTATCATGGGAATCCCTCATGGGGGAGAAAACACAATTACAACCTTTCACTGTGATAGAATCCGCAAAATCAAGAGTCGTGCATGACTTCACAATGTCTCAGCATTCCATAAACCCTAGGCAAAGGCATACCTGGTGGGAGACCATGTGTTAGACATCAAAGAATACACGAGTATAACTACTCTACTACAGAAGGATAGTGAGCTAGAGAATAACGAACCCCAATCATACACACAAGAGGAAGACCAAGTTGATAGAACATGATGAGATCATGAATCTCTTATATATATTATAGAGGTATAGGGGTAAGCCTCCAATAAGTATATGATCCCACATAAGACCGACTTAACCAACAAGTTAAGTTAGGGGTCACACATCATGACCAATAGTCCAACACTAGGTGAGGGGCTTGCAACCACATAAGGACTTCTCTATACCTATCACACATGGAACACCCATCAAGGAAACCAACTCAATCCATCATCATTAAGTACTGATACCACCATCAAGGGATCAAAGAGGTGAGGGCCAACTATTTGCTGAGGGATCCATCCCCTGACTCAGTGGCATTGGAAAATGCTATTGTTTCTCTGACTAGTCCTCTCACTTTTGTTTCTAGTATTAAAATGCAGATGCATTCTCCGTTTCATGACAACCATGCGATGGGTGGGCCACACCCTCCCATGAATGTGTACTCAGCTATAATGACAAACAACATTTTAATACAGGTGGTTCTTTCAAAGGTATATTAATGAAAAACAACATGCTTACGTTCCAACTTAATCCCTAGATATGAGGGTAGCTATAGAAACAGTAGGCAAATTATAGGATGCCATGTATATAGAAAATGCACAACTACACAACATGTATCATGGGAAGCCCTCATGGGGGAGAAAACCCAATTACAACCTTTCACTGTGAGAGAATCAGCAAAATCACTTCACAATGTCTCAGCTTGCCATAAACCCTAGGCAAAGGCATACCTGGAGAAAGACCATGCGTTACACATCAAAGAATACCCGAGTATAACTGTTCTACGACAGAAGGATAGTGAGCTAGAGAATAACGAACCCCAATCATACACACAAGAGGAAGACCAAGTTGATAGAACATGATGACAACATGACTCTCATATATATTATAGAGGTGTAGGGGTAAGCCTCCAATAAGTATATGATCCCACACAAGATCGAAGGCATACCCTAGGCAAACGCATACCTGGTGGGAGACCATGTGTTACACATCAAAGAATACCCGAGTTAGTATTAAAATGCATATGCACTCTCTATTTCAAAATCCACAACTAAGGGTAGCTATAGCAACAGTAAGCAAAACAAAGCTATATTATATTAGTATTATATTATAAGTGGTTCTTTCAAAGCTATATTAATGCAAAACAACATGCTTACGTTCCGACTTCATCCCTAGATGTGAGGGTAGCTATAGCAATAGTAAGCAAATTATAGGATCACATGTATATAGAAAATGCACAACTACTCAAAATGTATCATGGGAAGCCCTCATGGGGGAGAAAACCCAATTACAACCTTTCACTATGATAGAATCCGCAAAATCAAGATTCATGCATGACTTCACAATGTCTCAGCTTGGCATAAACCCTAGGCGAAGACATACCTGGTGGGAGACCATGCATTACACATCAAAGAATACATGAGTATAACTGCTCTACTACAGAAGGATAGTGAGCTAGAGAATAACGAACCCCAATCATACACACAAGAGGAAGACCAATTTGATATAACATGATGAGAACATGGCTCTCTCATATATATTATAGAGGTCTAAGGGTAAGCCTGCAATAAGTATATGATCCCACACAAGACCGGCTTAACCAACAAGTTAAGTTAGGGGTCACACATCATGACCAATACTCCAACATTAGGTGAGGAGCTCGCAACCACATAAGGACTTCTCTATACCTATGACACATGGAACACCCATTAAGGAAACCAACTGAATCCACCATCATTAAGTACAGCTACCATCGTCAAGGGATAAAATAGGTGAGGGCCAACTATTTGCTGAGGGATCCATCCCTTGGCTCAGTGGCGTTGGAAAATGCTACTGTCTCTCTGACTAGTCCTCTCACTTTTGTTTCTAGTATTAAAATGCAGATGCACTCTCCGTTTCATGACAACCCTACGATGGGTGGGCCACACCCTTCTGTGAATGTGTATTCGGCTATAATGACAAACAACATTATAATATAGGTGGTTCTTTCAAATCTATATTAATGCAAAACAACATGCTTACGTTCCAACTTCATCCCTAGATATGAGGGTAGCTATAGCAACAGTAAGCAAATTATAGGATGACATGTATATAGAAAATGCACAACTACACAACATGTATCATGGGAAGCCCTCATGGGGGAGAAATCCCAATTACAACCTTTCACTATGATAGAATCCGCAAAATCAAGAGTCATGCATGGCTTCACAATGTCTCATCTTGCCAAAAACCCTAGGCGAAGGCATACCTGGTGGGAGACCATGCATTACACATCAAAGAATACACGAGTATAACTTCTCTACTACAGAAGGATAGTGATCTAGAGAATAACAAACCCCAATTATACACACAAGAGGGGCTCGAAACCACATAAGGACTTCTCTATACCTATGACACATGGAACACCCATCAAGGAAACCAACTCAATCCACCATCATTAAGTACTGCTACCACCATCAAGCGATAAAATAGGTGAGACCCTACTATTAGCTAAGGGATCCATCCCCTGGCTCAGGGGTCTTGGAAAATGCTACCGTCTCTCTGACTAGTCCTCTCACTGGCATTTGAAAACGAACTACACAACATGTATCATGGGAAGCTCGCATGGGTGTGTCATAAGACAATGCATGGCTACTACCCATTAATGTGTCCTCATCGACAAGGAGTGGGAATCGTTAGGGACTCTAACCACTATATCGACATCGACAGGGAGTGGGACTGATCATCACATAACAACACAATCTTTATAATGTCCACCCACTCTTCCAGTGCAGGAAGAGACGCACCATTCTACCTGTCCATGGAGAATATTGTATCACTGAAAACCAATGAATTACACATTAATAGAAAACCAATGCATTACACTCACCATTACAAACTTTTTTTTCACACCATTAGTTTGATTGAGAAATTATATTGTTTGACTAATGATTTTACTCTTGTACATGTGAAGATGCTAACTTTATGTTTGTTCAAATCCATATGTTTTCCTTCTAGTTGTGCATTTTTTAGTGGATTGTGTATCTTCTATAATCATGACTACCTCTTAAAATTTTAAGGATCCATACTTAAAAATGTATAAGTCTTGGCAAATCCAACCAATTCTTAAATTCTAACTATAAAATATTTGGTGATACTTTTCTAGTTTTTTTTATTTTATTTCTAAGTGTTTTATGTACTTTATATAATAATGTGGCAAAAATAGCAACATCTGTAAATGGAAATAGGAACATCTATTGTCAAGAAAAGAATGTTTGGATTTTGTATTTCCCTCCATTGTTTTTAGTGTTTAGATTTCCGTCCAAATTTTTATTCATTTTCTAATATAAGTAGGAACAAAGCTCATCTCTATTCAACAATATTTTAATTCAACAAAGCGTTGGAGTTAGAAAGCTATGAAGACTAGAGGAAATGAGAAGCAATCTCTCTTACAATAGGCAATCTTAACCCATGGAAACAAAAAGAGGTACCGTTTCCTTGTACTATTGTTTGTACTATATTGCTCATACTATTGTTTTGTCTTTATTGTCCCTTTCCGACCAGATGAATTATGATGACTATTTCGAAATTTAATAGTATTTTAAAATCCATAATTGCAAATGACATTTACCGTGGATAATTGGCATTTTGCAAAGACATTTTTTGTTATCTTGTCACTTGTTTTTGTCCATTCATGAACTAGATATTAAAATACATTACATCATCAAATTGTGGATTTGAAATATGTAGGCCAACATGCAGTGTTTTTCTCCCAAGTCAATTTTGAAAACACATCATGTGGTGCCACCGGCCATTTCCACCCTTGTTGATGCAGGAGATGGGAAGATCTACTCTGTTCCTTATTCTCGTAGTATTAGAATAGGGTTTCCAGAATTTTCCAGATGTATCGTTACTGGAAATCCACTTACTCACAAATCCAAACAAAAAATGCAGATTCGCTCTTTCCAAAAGTTATAGAGGTCTTCTAAACACCTGAGTCAGTCTCTCCAACATCTAGTTAGCAAAAATCGTAAAATTTCTTGAAGGAAAATTATTGGAATCCAAACCGGGAGTAAATGGTGAGATTTACAGATTCTAAACCAGTTAAGCAAATTTATATTAAAATTCTCAGAACCCCACCTCACATCTGCTCAGTATTTAGACCTGTGCAGTATAATTTCCAAACACTCTTCATGAATTCGTAGTCCACAAGAATATGTTTTGTGGTTTCAGCATTCTACATACACAGACAACATCTGCTGGGATCAATCCAACCTTTTTTTTAAATATTTTCCCATGTCTTGAGACGCCCCTGTTGGCAATATGGCAGTTATGTCCTCAGAATCGCAAACCCTAGAGTCACTCTTGGTTTCTGATGAGCGTAACTTTGTGATCAAACAATAAAGGTGACCAGGTCCCGGTATCTGATCTTGTGGGCAAGATAGTTGCTCTGTTTTTCCGTGATAAGTTTTTCTCCACCGTCACTACAGATCTTATAAAGATGGAGATCTTAATAACAAGAAGCCAAAAGATTAAAGAAGATCATGCCCAAGTTTTGGGAGAAAGGAAGCCTGCAGAAATCCCAAGCATGCAGTTTTAAAGGAAATGAAGCCTACAGGCTTGAAGTTAATTTATGAATTAATTGACTGGTTAATTAATTAATTAGTTCATTAAAACAGAGATTTGAAAGGGCGTGAAGCCAACAAACCTAGAAGATGTCCATTGAGATTTTAATTGGTTAAATAATCAAAATCTGCAAAGGACAGAAATATGAATTAAAGGGTTTAATAATAGAAGATTCGATGAAGCATGTGAAGATTACACATCAAAAAAAATACCCGAAGAATCTAAATAGAAGAAGAGAGTGTGTCTTGGATTCATAAGTTGCAGTAGCATCCTGAGCAATGACATTGAATTGATCAAAAATTGTGAAGAATGTGAACTCAGAGCAAACAACAGGAGGATGGGCTAGGTGACAAGATTCCAAGTAAGACCCATGTGTCTGATTTCCATTTGTGCATATGTAATTATAAACAATAACTCAACTTACAGGCTTAGGCCAAGCCTGTAGACAAGCATGGACATGCATGGCAAGCAAGCTGGAGGACAAAGACATGGTAAAGGTGACATGGAGGATTGATGACAGAGACTTCACTTTTGGAGAAGCCCAAGCAGTGTTTGATTGTGATAATTCCACAGGTACTGGTATATCTCCTTCTCGCAAAAGCTGTGTCTGATACAAATAACTATCTTCATAGAGATAGATTAAAAAGGGCAGTGACTGCAACTATAACCTTTTCAGCATTATTTCAGGTTTATGGAGAAAAATGGATCTGTAAGAGGTTGCAGGACTGATTACCTTGCAATCAATGCTAATAGTTTCATGTCCAACACATACTCCTAGTGAACATGGCCCTTCTATAGCTAGTTGTAAGAAAACAAGTATAGTTCAGTTGGTGCATTTACATGAAATAAAAGGTCGAAGTTTTTCCTAAAATTACCATAAAATATCATATTATGGGATTTAGTAAGTCTAAAATGTGCCTCATTCCTCCATTCCTTGGTCTACAAGTCTAAAATGTGCACATCATTTATCTTATTAGACCCGTTTGTTCCCCCAAACACTATCATATTTTGGTCTAAGATAATGGCACTATGGATGTCTCTTGTATCTAGCTCTTGCCTAGTTGATCCTAATAGGATATAGTACACCATCGTTCTCAAGTCAAGTGTCAAAAAATCATTGAAATGCAATCCTCCACAACACCCCTATAATCCCCACAAATAGATGGTCATCTTGTTAAACCCATAATAATATCTAAAAATTAAAAATAAATTTAAAACCCAAATATGAAAACATCAAAATTGCATTCACACATTTGTAATTTTTATCCCAACGAATACAAGCCTTGAAAACGAAGCAAAAAAAATTGAAAACTTATCATGAAGATACCCACATCCCACATACGAAATCCTATATGCATCAAAATATCTCTTGGGCTTATCCATTTACATATAAATGTTGGTCTAAAAACACTAAACAAGAAAGTTATTGGATCCCATGGGAAAGCAACTAAAAACGATCATGATATCCACAAACATGTATAGATTCTGCCTAAAACATGTTTCGATCAATTAAATCAATGAAACACAATGTAACTTACTGATTTTTTCTATTGTTACCTATGTTTAAACCAAGCCATATTCATGGCAATACAGATGCAGTGATGAACCCTATCATGCCTTAGAAAAAATGTGAAATGAAACCAAATGAGGGTTCCCAAAACCCATAAAGTCTAAGATCAATGAAACTGGTGGATATCTGGGTGGCGATGGATATCATTGCATTAGAATTGAATGGCCACTGATGTCTACTTGGACACCTATCAGAAGAGTCCACTGAGCTTATATTTATTGAATACATCAGCAGTGCAAAGCTAATGAAAACAATGGAAAAAATCCAAAATTTTATTTATAATGTCGAACATTGGGTATGCCTTACGAGAAATATTGAACATACATATAATTGTGTCCCTGCAATCGCTATATTTCCCATAGGGACATAAAAATATCAAAGATAAAGCCATGGAATAAAATAGGGCATGGAACCATGGTGTGTATACATCCCTAAACACCAAAGAGAACCAGACTAACATGAAACGTAGTCAAAATACACAAACAAAATTCCTGGATGTGAAAACACCTCCAGAGATGGCTACAGGATGGTCCACATGATAATGAATATGGCTATGCCTTAAATACATTGTACAATCGCCCAGGAGGCAAGAGGAAGATGCAACACATTGATCAAAAGGATAATCATACTAATTGTCTACCAATCATATCGAAATTTGAAGCCAATAGGGAATGGAACCTTCCCCATGTTGTTGTTTAGTTCCAAACTTGGGAGGTTGGAATCCAAGTTCCCAAAAGAAGGATTTGAATGCCTAGTCTCTTCAATACATAGTTTTCTTATCCAGTTTGGTTCACTGTAATAGTTTGTTGGTTCACTAGTGAGGTGGATGCAAGGTTAAATCATGGGTTCCCTTCTCATGTTGGTATTCCCTACTTGTATGCCATTACATTCAAAGGCACAAGGATAAGTACAAGACCTAGACCAGGAACCTAAATAGAAGGAAGTTCACATTGCTTGTGATCATTCTTGCTTGTTTCTCTGTCTTCATCCAGTTGCCATCAATGAAAACCTACACTACCATATTTCCAACAATAGCTCCCTCTCGCAAAAGCCGTGTCTGATACAAATAACTATCTTCATAGAGATAGGTTAAAAAGGGCAGTGACTGCAACTATAACCTTTTCAACATTATTTCAGGTTTATGGAAAAAAATGGATCTATAAGAGGTTGCAGGACTGATTACCTTGCAATCGATGCTAATAGTTTCATCTGAACATGGCCCTTCTATAACTACTTGTAACAAAACAAGTATAGTTCAGTTGGTTCATTTACATGAAATAAAAGGTCAAATTTTTTCCTAAAATCACTATAAAATATCAGATTATGGGATTTAGTAAGTTTCCAAGGAAAATTTATACACTTCTTTTGAACAAGTTCAAATTCACATAAAAAAAAATACATAATTGGGAAAATCATTAAATTTGAAATATCATACTTTAGAGTCTAGATAAACAAAATGAATATTTCCACTATTGTGAATTGAATAAACCTGAAATCCTGACAAAACAATTACAATTTTTTAACATCCTCTGGTATATCATCAAGTAACAACACAATGGAGATCCAAGAGGAAACCTATCCTTTGGGTAACAATTCAAGCACCAGGCATCTTCCCTAGAAGGAAGTTTGTTGCATGTCCCTATGCAACTTATTCCCCTTGTAGTAAATTCTGATGTAGCTCGGTCCAACTGTAAGATTGGTGACTTACTCCATTTCTTTCCCGAAATCCTAAATGATGATCCACTTCCATCTATGAAGAGTTCTCTGCAAAATCATACCACTTCCCAGTAACACTGTACTCATTTTTGTTGCACCGGAACAAAAGGAAATGGAACCTTAACCCAAGCCATTGAGTACCATTTCTTCGTAGAGAATTCACATACAAACTTGTTCTTGAAAAGGAAACCTGGAAAAAGGGGTATCCGATGGGGTCCCATTGTTTGAGCACTGGAGGAAGCAAATTCCAACGGGTCTCTGAGGCCTGCAAAGAGGCCAAAGTCCCACAAGATCTAAGTTCTTCAAAACTCTGTAACGCTGATCTCTGATTCATTATAAATTGTTTCACCCTCATAGGATCCCTGGGGAATTCACTATGACTAGATAAGGCTACATCAGGATCTGGATGCTCTCCTCTGACATGAAGTTTAGACTGGAATTCCAACTTATAAAAGAATTTCATCGCTATTTCCCACTTAATTTGATTCTGAATAAAAGATGAAAAGGATCATAACTGAATATCTCCTACTACAAAATTGGGATTCCATTCCAATTCATGTTCTAGAAAGAATTTAAACTCATAAAGTTCACACAACAAATCCTTTTCCCTTGTAGATGAGTCATTATAGATATCCACAAAGTCATCAACATTTCCTATCATGAACTTTTTGTTATTATTCAATCTAATCATCTGAAGGCCTACCCATTGTTCATGCAGGTACATTGAATAAACTCTTGCAGGACTTCTACAAGAAATGGCTTGCTCAGCAAATTGAAACATTTGCCTCTTTTCTTCTTCTTTAATTGTTAATTGTTGTTGTAAAGACTGTATCTTGGACTTCCACTTTTGTTCTTGAACCAAGTAAGAAGAAAACCAAGTTTCCTGCATACATTGTACTTCAAATTTATATCGTTGTTGATAAATAAGGCCCAAGTCATATAATTCATCATTTCTTCTAGTCCATTTAATAGTATTTACTTCAGCTAATGCTAAAGCCAGGGTATTAGTCCAGACATCATCAAGAATTTGATTAAAAAATTCATATAGAACATCTGTGACTTTTTCTTTATCTTTAGAACTTTTAGAGGTACTAGGGAGAATGTTTTCTGCAGCTGTTGTAGCCAATAATTCCAAACTTGTATTATCCTCAGCCAGTGGTACTGATTCCTTTAGTAGTAATTTATCTCTGAGCAAATTATTTTGTTTCCTCAACCTTTTGTTTTGCAAACTCCATCGATGAGCCTGACTTCTCAAAATTTTCAATCTTTTCTTAAGAACATCATTCTTTCTCTGTAATTGTCTACTCCTCTATTTTAACTTTTCATTTTCATTTTTAACATATCTATCCAAAACTTGAAATTCATGAACTTGCTTCTGAAGTTTCTTAATCCTCTTCTATAACTTACTTGAAATTAAACTAGGAGAATCAGGCCTTACCACTTGATTAGATTCGTCTTCTTCCCTTTGAGCTTGGTCTTGAAGCTGAGTAGCTTCCAATTCTGGAAGGGGTGTTGACTCTAAATTATGTCTCTGTGTATAACGGGTTCTTGGACGTTTGGGTATTGTCGAAAACATATCTTCATATGTTCTAACTTTTTCAATAACTTCTTCAGAAATTCCTTCTAGCCTTGCAGATATTCTTCTTACTGTAACTGAAATTTTATTAACCTCTTCATCATCTCTATGCCTCTTTGGAGATGGTTGGGATTGAATTGGTTCAGAAAATGTTGGTGCTGGATCAAATTCTGTCTGAACTGTTGGAGGGGGCGATACAGAATCTTTTGGATCATCATTAACCTGCTCCTGAAAACCTTTTTGCACTAAAAATTGTTCCTATGTTAGGTTGCTCTTTTGTAATTCCTCCATGATCAACAACTTAATTAATCCATGATGATACAAGCTATTACAAAGTCGTTGATCAGGTCGCTTTTGGGCAGCTGAAGCCATTTTAGATAGGCTCTTCCACAAAAATTATCGAATGTTCATCAATTCTTCTCCTTCAATGCGAAGAGAATCCGAATATGATAAAGAAAGATAAGGCTATATCGTCCTTCACAAGTCAAATATTTCTGCAAAAAGAAAATGACATTACCCCATTCAGTAGTGAAACAGTTGCGTTCAAATCCCTTCTTCCAATGAATACTAGAATTAGCCACTTTCACAAACTGTTTCCAAGAGTCAGGGTTTTACAAACGACCAACTTTAAACCATCATTCCCCTATTTGTGGTAAGCCTACAGCGAGAGCAATGGACGTTTCTGAAACTGGAACTAGAAACCCCTGAATGTTAGAACAAGCTCCATCGAAATTGAGAGCAAATTCCTTGGTCACATCTTCGTTGTGTCCTCTGAATTTACTAAAAAACGCATCCAACAGTTCAATGGAATATGGCTCCTCCCTACGTGCAGCAGCCATGCCAACTGAAACTTTCTCTGCTGAAAGGAAGTTAGGTGATCAAACTGGTATCCTTTAACCCAAATTGGTATTTACAGGCTTGACTTATGCATAACAAATAAATCCAACTTTCAAATCGGGTATACATATAATTATTTAGACATGCAGAGACAAAAGGATAGAGCTAATTACGACAATTGATGGGGTTAAATCAGCATATACCCATTCGTCCAAAAAGCAATGAGTTAACGATCACTCCATTTATGGAAATTATTTGAACAAAAAGACTTGGTTTGACATGTCATGATATATAATAAGCCATGAAATAACCTTGAAAAGCTAATTGAAATGTATACAAAGCATTCTTCTATGCTAGAATTTATACACATTATTAGGAAAAATATATTGAATTTAACCCTATAGGAGCAATACTTGTCCATAATTAAGAGGAGACTTTGAATAGCATACCACATAGGCAGGGGATAAAACCAAGATCCAATCCTTCCAATCATGCAAATACAGATCCTCCATGGATTTTAAAGTTATAATTCTGTTGGAAGAAATCATTATACCTGCAACTTGAAAAGAATAATTCCAAATAGAACTGAAAGTTTGCTTGTACTGGGAGGGATGAATCCAAGATAGTATCAAGGTTCTGTTCATTTTCAGGATTCCCTTCCCCATACATGAGACATTCCATTTTACCAACAATCTGTTCATCTTTAGGATTTTACTGAAATATTTAAAAAACACAGAAACTGGAGATTCTACAGGCTTGAGCCAAGCCTGTAATTGTCTGCTAAAACATGCTGAACTGCAAATTCTTCAACCAAACCATGTGAATTAAGGTGTTGGAGTAGAACATGGACGAGTAGACATCCCTCTATTAATGCCAATGGATTTCAAAGCTTTGGAGTACAATATAACAGGATATATGAACCAATTTTGTTGATGTCGAATACCCAAAAGATTAGATTGCTTATGGATCCATTTTGGAATGGTACTTACAAATTGCTAGTAGTTTCTTATGAAAAACCACTAGAGATTGCTTATAGACCTTATGTGTAATGTCCCCATCTTGACCCTATTGTATTAAAATGTAAATGATGTAATATTGTTATAAAATCATGGTGAGGAGCTCAAGGCCAAGGCCCCGCCATCGATTTATTGATGCATACGATTTGCGTGCTAGCCAGACACATTGGAATTTCAACATCATGTAATATGCATTTTAATAAAAATACCCACAAATAGCTATGCAATGCAACAAATAGATGGGGGTATGATTTTAAAAGGAATTGGGAGGGAAACATTCAAACCCTTGAGACAACCAAGTCAAGCCAAGTGTCAATGAGAGAACCCATGAACCCTCAACTACCCATGTTGACTTTTGTACCCAATTATATATTTCTCCTTAGAGTTGGTTGAGGTAGTTAATGCCTTGGGGAATGAGAGGTATGGCTGTCCAAATTCGGGTATGGGAAAGCCACCCTGCATGGGAAATCCCGTTTTGCTTCTTGGGCAAGAAAAGAGCCATGAATTACTCCCCAAGCCATTATCCAACAACCAGTCTCTCTCCCTCATGAGTTTGGAGCTACCTTGGTGTTTTCCAGCCATGTCTTTGGGTGTTCTCCTTGATCCTTAGTTGGGGAAGGGATTTTTTGTGTTGTATACCAGTGGGGAAGATGGAAAATCAAATTGGGGTTCCATAGAGACCGTTTTTGTTGTTAAATGCTTAGAGAGTTGGGGAGAAAACGTTTTTTTCCTCCCTGTGAATGTTTTTCCCCATCCCACAATTGGTTTTTGGATGGAAAAAATTTGGGGAAAACCCAAACCCATGGCCATCCTATTGGTAAATCCATTTCTTTGGCTTGAGCTTGAGAGCAAGCATCCAGGGTTCAAATGTAGCCTAAGAAACCCAGCCGTGAAATGGCTTGGCTCAGATGAGAGGATTAATTGGGTTGTGCATGAGCTTGAATGTGCCCTTTTCCTTGTAAGAATCATGCCCCGCTCGAGGGTGGTAGTTGTGTTGAGAGATTGATCAAGACAACTGGCCTATGGTTGGGTGGAATGTTACAGCAACATAGCTAGTTGTCTGGGACAATTGCACAATGAAGATAAGTGTTTTTCTGTATATGTATTTACTTCTACAATGCATTAATTTGATGACTGTTGATATGCTGTATGCATGAGTAATGTGTGTGGATAGTTTAATTCCGCTGTGCATATTTGATTTGTTTGCATCTGCACACAATTTTTTTATTCGTATGGTTCTAATGAGTGGGCTGAGATCATGTGAAAGCCAGAATTTGGCATTATGTTCCCTTCCTTGCATTGGATAAATGGGTAGGCGCGTTACATTATGAGTGGGTATTGTGACTAGTATGACCTTGGAAACATATTAATTACAAAGAATCCATAACAATACTAGCTGGATTAAACCATTATATTCTTTTGTCTAAAAATATAGCAATGCTCACATAGTGTCTCCAAAAACCAATTATAATGATAATTGGTGACAAACATTTACTACACTCACCAAAAGTAAAATAAACATGTAATGATGAGGGCTACTAAAATATTGTCACCAGAAGTGTCACTAAAGAGAGAATCAATAATGGGCCTTTAACAATCCTCACTAAAAATGTCACTGGAAAGGGATTTGGTGACGAACCTTAAAGGACAATCTCAAAAGGCACCTAAAAAAATGATGTTTTAAGGACCATCATCATATGTGACATTTGTGACAACCCTTAAAGGTTCGTCACATGTAGGACCCTCGCCAATGACCTTTTTTCTTGTAGTGAGATGACAATGATGATGAAGATGTTGTTGATGATGATGATGGTGATGATGATGAAGATGTTGTTGATGATGATGATGATGATGAAGAAGATGATGATGATGGAGATGTTGATGATAATGGTGATGGTGATGAAGATGATGATGATGATGATGATGATGATGATGAAGATGATGATAATGGAGATGTTGATGATGATGGTGATGGTGATGAAGATGATGATGATGATGATGATGATGAAGAAGATGATGATGATGGAGATGTTGATGAGGAACCTAGAGATGACAATGATGATGAATATGTTGATGATGATGAAGATGTTCATGATGATGGTGATGGTGATGGTGATGGTGATGAAGACGACGATGATGATGATGATGATGAAGAAGATGATGATGATGGAGATGTTGATTTGATGATTTGATGATGATGATGATGGTGATGATGATGAAGATGTTGTTGATGATGATGATGGTGATAAAGATGATGATGATGATGAAGATCATGATGATGGAGATGTTGATGAGGAACCTAGAGATGACAATGATGATGAAGATGTTGATGATGATGATGATGGTGATTATGATGAAGATACTGATGATGATGGTGATGGTGATGAAGATGATGATGATGATGATGAAGAAGATGATGATGATGAAGATGTTGATGATAATGATGGTGATGATGATGAAGATGTTGATGATGATGGTGATGGTGATGAATATGATGATGGTAATGATGATGAAGAAGATGATGATGATGGATATTTTGATGAGGAAGCTAGAGATGACAATGATGATGAAGATGTTGATGATGATGATGATGATGGTGATGTTTATGAAGACGTTGATGATGATGGTGATGGTGATGAGGATGATGATGATGATGGAGATGGAGATGTTGATGAGGAAGGGGGAGATGACGATGATGATGAAGATGTTGATGATGATGATGATGATGGTGATGATGATGAAGATGTTGATGATGATGGTGGTGGTTATGAAGATGATGATGAAGAAGATGACGATGATGGAGATGTTGATGAGGAACCTAGAGATGAAAATGATGATGAAGATGTTGATGATGATGGTGATGGTGATGGTGATGGTGGTGAAGATGATGATGATGATGACGATGAAGATGATGATGATGGAGATGTTGATGAGAAACAGAGAGATGACAATGATGATGATGGTGATGATGGTTATGATGGTGAAGATGTTGATGATGATGGTGATGGTGATGGTGATGAAGATGATGATGATGATGATGATGAAGAATATGATGATGATGGAGATGTTGATAAGGAACCTAGAGATGACAATGATGATGAAGATTTTGATGATGATGATGATGGTGATGATGATGAAGTCGTTGATGATGATGGTGATGGTGATGAAGAAGATGATGATGATGATGATGATGAAGATTATGATGATAGAGATGTTGATGAGGAAGGGGAATATGACAATGATGATGAATATGTTGATGATGATGATGATGATGATGATGATGATGGTGATGATGATGAAGATGTTGATGATGATGGTGATGGTAATGAAGATGGTGATGATGATGATGATGAATATGATGATGATGATGATCATGATGATGATGGAGATGTTGATGAGGAACCTAGAGATGACAATGATGATGAATATGTTGATGATGATGATGATGGTGATGACGATGAAGATGTTGATGATGATGGTGATTGTGATGAAGATGATGAGGAGGAGGGTATCCACCTTCTCTTTATCTTCACGATTATCCAGGTCGTTATAGAAAACTCTCCCTTCGTTCTCGCTTAATAACTAACCCTATGTGATTTATCCCTCCCCACTACCCTCTCTCTCTCACCTTGTATCCCTCCCCCCTGTCTCTTTCTCTAGATCTGTCCCTGGATCTGTCCCTCACTCCCTTTACCTCCCTCCCTCTATGTCGTTTTCTCTCCCTTACACCATCTTCATCCCTACCACCCCACTGATTTCTCCTTCCCTATCACACACACACACACAAAGCCTCCCACTTTATTTGTCGTTGACAGCTCCCTCTAGTCTCTCTCTCCTCAACCATCAATCTCTCTCTCTCTCTCTCTCTCTCTCTCTCTCACACACACACACACACACACACACACACACACACACACACACACACTATGTCCCTTTCCCTTCTCAAACCCATCCCCCCTCCATCCATATCTATCTCCACCTTTCTCCCTCCATCCATCACCCTACCTTCTCTCCCTCCCCCTCTCACCGCCTCTCTCTCTCTCACCTTCTATCTCTCCCTCATGTTATCTTTCCCTCAACCTATCCCCATCTCTCCATCACTCCCTCTCTCTCTCTCTAACTTTACGTCCCTTCCCCCTCCTGTCATATTATATCTCTCTCTCTCCATCGCCACCACTACCTGCATGTCTCCCACAAACACTTTATGTCCCTCCCTTCCTATCTCTTTATTTCATTCTATCCCCATCTATCTCTATTGGTCACAATATTGTTCTACAGATTTCCCAATGTAGACCCAGGTACTTTGCAGTACAAGATACCAACAAAACCCCTATTCACCATCCCTTTCGGCAACAAACTGCAAGCAGCGTGAGGTCTCACCTGAGGCGAAGCTAAGGGGGTGGTTACAGAATCAGGTTTCCAAAACCTTGTGATGCGCGTGTTCAACTGATAATGTGCAACGCGGTGATAGATTGCATACTATGGTTAGTGATTGCACGAGGTCTTCTACTCTGCGTTGAATGCCACAGCGATTAAGGATGTTTGTGCACCTAGCACATTCACTTACTCCATGGTGGGATTACTTCTACTTTACGACGATAAGCTATCAATATCTTATCGCACAACACTTCTTATGGATCGGAGCGTCAACTAGACCGCACGGTCGTTTATGAGACCTAATCACTTTTATTCAACCTTATTGGATAATCCTTAATCATTCCTCATTACTTAGACTGATAAAAAACATACCTTATGCAAATGAGTGAGATGCATGGTGTTGTGTGCTTGATGTCGCGATTCAACCTTAACAATTAACTGTGTGGCTATCTCATAGATCCATCTATTCGAGGACTTATGGGTGCTTGAATGTTAACATTCATCCATATATGAGCTACTAACATCTATTCCATCCCTTCCATGGTGAATACAGATAAAAGTAAACATATATCGGATAATAGTAACTTCACGCATGCACTGTAAGTAATTCAAGTAAAAATAATGGCAATCATACACAACAATCACATAACACAAGGTTTAACGTGGTTCACTCCCCCGGATGGGAAGCTACGTCCACAAGAACTGTTGTTTATTATCTTAGGAAAGGGTACAGCAGTTCTTTTCCTGTGCACTCAGCTACAGACGCTCTTCTCTCTCTCTCTCAAAATTAGGTCTCTGCGCACTCAGCTATAGAGCCTTTACAATGCTTCAATCTTACAGATCTAACAATATTCAATAATAATCAACAAAATGAAGAGTTAACCCTTTCTTTTACAAAATTTCCTTATTTATAGATCAAGACCCGTAGGTCATGTCTTTTACATCTTGTATACAAAACCCTTAGGTTTACAAACTGTCGCGGTTTTCCCAAAATTGGACTACTGGTATCTGGCAGTGGATCTTCTGTCACGCACGCGTCAACAGGTTGTTTCTGACGAGCTGTTCCTTCTTTTGCAGCCTTAGATGACTGGCTTAAGTAGTAGTAGTCCTCTGTTTGTGTGATCAACCACGTACCTCCGATCTGCACCTACCCACTGCTTGGTAGTTATCGATGATCTTTGCCAAAAATAGGTCTTCTATGACCTAACAAAAATAAATGCCGTCATTCATCCACGCTCTGGTTAGCTGGATCTCCGTCGATGTGGCACATCGCGATGTTGTAATCCTCGCAGCATTGAGCTCGCAGTTCTTCTAACACTGCGCTATGCGCAACGTTGCAGCATACAAAAACTGTGCTGCGCTTCTCCTCGCAGCTTCCAAAACTGATTTTTCACAAAAAGTCTCCATCCATGCTGTGCTCAGCTTCACAGTTCCCAAAACATTAATGTGTTCAAAATTTGACCCCCTTGGGCTAGGCCCAATAGGCCCCTAATACTTACATGTGGCTCGCCCTCGAGCCACCTGCAACTTCTGCATCTTCTAGTTGTTCATCCTCTGGTGGTCCGGTCGACGCAACGAAGTGATTGTATTCAACAATCAACTTCTTGATTGCTTCCTTGGTGTCCTTTTTTACTTGCCTTATTATGTCGAGCATTCCAGGTGTTATCTCATATCCTTCTTGCTCTTCTACCTATTGCTGACCGTCCCACAACTCTTTCAGTTTCTACTCGATCTCCTGTGACATGAGGCTGGCTTTCTCTAGGAAGGGCTGTGTTTTATCCCCAATTGCAACCTCTTTTTCTCTTAAATTCTGCACTTCTTTCTTCAGCGCATTGACCTCCTTGTATCAGTGGAGTCATTCCCGTGCTGGCAATGCTTTAACTTCCTCATCCAATTTTTTGAAATATGTCTATTTAGTTTTGAGTGTATTCTTTGCTTCTAGGCACTATGGGTCCTTGTGAAGGGTAGTGAATTCCTTAGAAGCTGCTTCTAATAAAATTTCACATTTAGATACTTCCCTGGCTATGCTTTCTACTGTTGCTTTTAATTCCTTTGCCCTTATTTCTGCTTTGGTCGGTATTATCTTTTGCTTAAGTTGACCTTTTAATGCAGAAATCTCAGCTTCGTGGTTGATCTCCATATCGTCTATGTCTTCCTTATGTTTGTTAACCATATGGCCTATCTTGATAACAGTATCTGCGGGCTCTGTTTGTACTTCAAATTCGGGTATCTCATCCACAATCGCGGTAATCGTGGATTCTAGCCTTTTCCGATGATCATGTTCATCTTGAAGCTCCATAGCTCTCCGCGAGCTAGTTTCCTCCAACTCTTTGTAGCTTGTCTGCAGTTCTTCTTTCCCTTTCATTGCATCAGTTGTTCTCTCATGCATGTCTTCAAAAACTTGCAACTGCAAGTAATGTACGCTCGGTAATGTGATCTTCGCAACATCAAGTTCCACGTGGTCTACATCCTTTGTATCCAAGATTATTTGGACAGGTAGTGACAACCTCACTGCTAATGGTTGTAAATGGAAAATGTGGGACCTCATCGGTGCCGTCAGAGTCAACTATGATGCTTGTATCTACGGAGTGCCTCCCGACTTTGCCTCGGAGTCTGAGTCTTTCTGTGCTGGTAATCTCTGCTATACCTGTTCAAATTTCTCTGTAATCACCTCCAACTTATTAATGTTTTCCTTTAAGGTTTCATGAAGCACCTTTTCCTTCTTCTCCTTCTCGATCATCATGTCTTCCATCTTTTCATTGACAACCTGAGCGATTATTTCATAATCGTCCTCTTTAAGGACTGTATCAATTTTTTCCTTACTTGCTTTAGACTTTTTCCGTTGTCCCTTTTGGTGTAGTGGACTTTCAGGTTCCTTCCTCTTTGCGGGTTCTTCAGTAATGGGGCATGGTATTGGATTTTCCTCCCCGTCATCGCTTAGGATGTCAAATATCTCGACCCGATACTGCGCAGGCCATTCTTTCATGAGAATATCAATATATTCCTCTGTCATGTGATAGCGTCCCTCGAACCATTCTATGTTCTTCCTTTGTGCCTTTGCTGAGATTTCAATGCAACGCATGTTAGCATAAAAATTTATACTTTGTCTGTATTTGCTTGTTACCTCTTTTGATATGCGCGACGTGATGGTGATGACATTGCGTAGTTGATGATAGTACGTGTGGAACAGCTCATTAGTTGCATGCTGCATCTGCATATCTAGGTTCGCCCATAGGATTTGATAGCGTGGTCCTCTGTAGTCATTTCTATCAATGATCACACCGACGTAATCCTTTGGTTCCTTCCAACCGACAAACGCCATTAGGACTATCAGCCATGTTAAGTGGAAATATGTTCCACTTACCTGTACTTTAACGGAACCATTTTTTGGTTGCAATAATGTTCTAGAGGTTTCCCAATGTAGACCCAAGTACTTTCGCGGTACAAGATACCAACAAAACCCCTATTCACTGGCCCTTTCAGCAACAGACTGCAACCAGCCTGAGGTCTCACCCGAGGCGAAGCTGAGGAGGTGGTTATAGAATTAGGTTTCCATAACCTTGTGATGCGACTGTTCAATTGATAATGCGTAGCGCAGTGATAGACTGCATACTGCGGTTAGTGACTACACTAGGTATTCTACTCTGCGTTGAATGCTGCAGTGAGCAAGGATGCTTGTGCACCTAGCGCATTCACTGACTGCGCAGTGGGATTACTTCCACTCTACAACGATAAGCTATCAATAGCTTATTGTGCAACACTTCTTATGGATTGGCATGTCAACTAGACCGCGTGGTCGTTTATGAGACCTAATCACTTCTATTCAACCTTAGTGGATAATCCTTAATCATTCATCATTACTTAGACTGATAAACATCATAACTTATGCAAATGAGTGAGATGCGCGGTGCTGTGTGCTTGATGTCGCGATTCAACCTTAACAATTAATTGTTTTGTTATCTCATGGATCCATCCATTCGATGAATTATGGGTGCTTGAATGTTAACATTCATCCATACATGAGCTGCTAACATCTCCCTTCCGTGGTGAATACAGATAAAAGTAAACATATATCAGATAATAGTAACTTCACGCATGCACTATAAGTAATTCAAGTAAAAATAATGGAAATGATACACAACAATAACATAAAACAAGGTTTAATGTGGTTCACTCCCCCAGATGGGAAGATACATCCACAAGAACTGTTGTTTATTATCTTAGGAAAGGGTACAATAGTTCTTCGCCTGCGCACTCAGCTACAGATGCTCTTGTCTCTCTCTCAAAATTAGGTCTCTACGGACTCAGCTGCAGAGCCTTTACAATGTTTCAATCTTACAGATCTAACAATATTCAATAATAATCAACAAAATGAAGAGTTAACCCTTTCCTTTACAAAATTGCCTTATTTATAGATCAAGACCTGTAGTTCATGTATTTTACATCTCGAAGACAGAAACCCTTAGGTTTACAAAAATGTCGTGGTTTTCCCAAAACCAGACTACTGGTATTTGGCAGCGGATCTTCTGTCACGTGTGTGCCAACATGTTGTTTCCGTTGAGCTGTTTCTTCTTTCGCGGCCTTAGATGACTGGATTAAGTAGTAGTAGTCCTCTGTTTGTTTGATCAATCACCTACCTCCGATCTACACCTACCCACTACTTGGTAGTTATCGACGAACTTTGCCAAAAATAGGTCTTCTGTGACCTAACAAAAATAACTGTCATCATCCATCCACACTCTGCTTAGTTGGATCTCTGTCGACATGGCACATCACAGCGCTGTAATCATCGCGGCACCGATCTCGCAGTTCTTCTGACACTGTGCTGCATGCAGCGTCGCATCATACCAAAACTGTGTTGCGCTTCTCCTCACATTTTCCAAAACTGATTTTTCACAAAACGTATCTATCCATGCTGCACTCAGCTTCCCAGTTCCCCAAAACTTAATGTGTTCAAAATTTGACCCCCTTGGGCCAGGCCCAACAATCTCTCACTCCCTCTAAATCCATTCCTCCCCATTGTCCCTCTTGCTCCCTCGCTCTATGTCTCTCCCCCCCTTGTATTCTATCTTTCTCTCTCACATCCCCCTTGCCTCCATCCATCCCCCCTTGTCACTCAAGTCTCACTTTCAACTTCTAACCCTATACCTCTTCAGAACCTCTTCTACTCCTAATAGTGCTCTCAAGATCCACTTTCCTTCACCCCTGTAGCCCATCATGTTCCCATTCCCTTCATCTCTCCCCACTCAAGATTCCAATATCCTTATAATCCCTTGACCCTTTCCCACCCATATTAAATATTAACCATAGATTCCCTTGACCCTTTCCCACCTCTTCTCAAATATTAACAAAAAATTCCCTTGAGTCTTCCCCTCTCCCTCTCAAGTATTAAACATAGATTTTATGATTTAAATAACGCGAGTGCATTTTTGCACAACAGAACGCGCATGCGTTATGTAGTTATATAACGCGTATGCGTTATGCATTTATATAGTGCGTACGCGTTATGTAGCTATATAATGCGTACGTGTTATGAAATTCTAAAAGCGCGGGAATATTTTTTGAATTTAAACAGAATGCGCTCATGTTTGTTAGAGCCTAAACCAAGCCAACTCACTTGATCGCATGTCAACCATAATCCTATGTATACCAAACCTGTAATACCGAACCTGTGCTATGGTAGTGATAAACCAAAGCTAATTGGGTATTTCTTCCAGCTTCTGGAGAATCCTGTGCTTAGCCACTCGTTACAGTATGCTACACACAGTCATTTTTGACGAAATCTTAAACACAAATAGAATTTTTTTCTGCAGATTCCAAATATGTAACTTTTATTTAAAAATATTAATTTTTCCTATTTTTTTTCAATTTCTTTTGTGTCCTACCTCCTTAACTCGAGAAACACACTGTTAGTGTTCCTTCCATACTTTTTCAATTCTTGATCATTTAAAAAAAAATTGTACGGTGCACAAGTAGACACTAACCTCCACGTTCTATCAAAACCCCATTTCATGATTTTTGCATTAAGACCTTCAAAGGCTGCACCCACAAAAGACATACTATTTTCAAGGTTTGATCACTTAGACAATTATAAAAAAATTATAAAATTACCAATTTAATTTTTGAAAAATAATGATGCACTAGTGCTATATTTTCTCTACATTCATGCCCATTTTTGTAGATCGATTCCATCATTTAGGCCCTCTAAGGCTGCACCCACAAAAACATATACCTTATCATTTGCTTGAAAATAAAAAGTGTATGTTAGAAAAAATGAAACTTGACGTCGCTATGCAAATTTTCAATACATAAAAGTTATATATTCGGAAACGTGATTCAATTTCCTACATTTCATCTTTTTCACTCAATGCAAGATATTTTGCGTAAGTATCTCAAAAAATCTAAGTAAGTTGAGGGATGCCTGATTTTTCATTTTTCTATTGCATCTAATGTGCTAAAAGTGACCCTCATTAGCTTGCACTGACCCTACAGTCCTGTGAATGAGTGTACCAAAGTCCATAATCAATTGTACCTGCAACATATCTCAGAATTCTTTTTCCAACTTTCCAGTGAGAGTCTTTGGGAGACTCCATGAATCTAGAAATAAGGCTAACAACATACATCAAATCAGGTCTAGTAGCAGTCAAATACATTAAACTGCCTACTAATATTTTGTAAAGAGTAGAATTTATTGTTGGTCCTTCATCATTCTTGCTTAATTTGGTTCTTGTTGCAATGGGGGTTTCTACTTGTTTACATTTATCCATTTTGAATCTCTGTAGAATGTCAATAGCATACTTATGCTGACAGATGAAGATCCCATTTTCACTTTGATTAACTTCTAGACCAAGGAAAACCTTCATAAGACCAAGATCAGTCATCTCAAACTCCTTTTTCATGTCTGTCTTAAACTCTTCTAGCATCAGATTTCCAGTATAGATCATATCATCAACATAAAGACAAAAAAGTAGAATGTTACCTTGCTGATCTATTTTGACATATAGAGTAGGTTCATTGCTGCTTTTGTTGAACCCATTGTTGATGATATAAGAGTCAATTATGTGGTACCAAGCTCATGGAGCTTGTTTGAGACCATACAAGGCCTTTTTTAGCTTACATACATTGTGTTCTTGACGTGTGACAACATAACGAGGTGGTTGATCTACATAGAATTCTTCTTCGAGTACGCCATTTAGAAAGGCAGATTTTACATCATTTTGATAAATAGGCCACTGGTTTTGTGCTGCTATTGCAAGTACATCTCTGATGGTATCCATCCTTGCTACTGGAGCAAAGGTGTCATCATAGTCTACACAATATTTATGAACAAAACCTCTTGCAACAAGCCTTGCTTTGTAATTTTCTATCTCTGGTTTTTCATTCAACTTGGTCTTATAGACCCATTTTACACCAATGCAGCTTTTATCTGATGGGAGATCAACTAGATCCCAAGTTTGATTCCTCTCAATAGAATCAATCTCTTCATTCATTGCTTGGACCCACTATGGACCTTGTGCTTCTTCTTCAAAACATGTTAGCTCACATGAAAATAGATCATACTGTAGCTGCTCAAAAATGACAGGAGTCTGTTCATATAACTCTCTTAAGCTTCTAGTTCTTTGGTTCTGTGGTGGACTGTCTGCTGGTGTCCCTTCTTGCTGTTGCTGCTACTGTACCTCAAGTCTAGGAATTCTGAGTGGTTCTAGTGGTACTGGACTATTAGTCTGCTAAATTTCTGTTGTATCACTCCAACATTTATCTTCCATAAATTTGACATCTCTGCTCACCACTACTTTCTTGGTGATAGGATTATACATTTTATAGGCTTTCTGTTGTTCACTATAGCCTGTGAAAATACACCTTTCACTCTTCTTGTCTAACTTTTTCCTTAACTCATTAGCTATATGTGTGAATGTAACACATCCAAATATCCTAATATGTGAGACACTAATCTAAGTGCCACTCCATGCTTCTTTGGGTATCTTGTCTTGACACTTACTGTGGGAGACCTGTTCAGTAGATATAATGAACATGCAACAACTTCTGCCCAATATTCATGTGATAACTTTTTGTAAGATATCATACTTCGGGCCATGTTCATGATGGTCCGATTTTTCCGTTATGCAACTCCATTATGCTGTGGAGTGTATCTAGTAGTGTACTGGTGCTGGATTCCATGCTACTTACATAAATATTCAAAGTCATGAGAGACATATGCACCTCCACTGTATGATATGAGAATTCTGATTGATTTACCTGACTGATTTTCAGTCAATGCTTTGAACTCTTTGAATTTGGAGAAGGCATCTGACTTATCTATGAGAAAGTAGATCTAGACTTTCCTTCTATAATCATCAATATATTTTATAAAATACAAACTACCTCCTATAGAATGGGTTTGCATGGGTCCACATAGGTCTGTGTGAACTAGTTCAAGGTGTTTTGTGGCTCTAGATGTGGAAGTGGGGAAGTTGTCCCTTTGGTGTTTCCCTAAAATACAGTCTTCACAAGAACTTGAATGTACATTCATGACTGGTAATCCTTTGACCATGGATTTTTTTGCAGATGATAGAGGCTTTGAAAGGGTAGGTGACCATACCTACAATGCCGCAACCAGGTTTCATCTTGACTGGAGACAATATGAGCATATGACTGTGACAGGATAACACTCCTTAGGCTGAGTGGGAAAATTCTCTTCTTGGTCATTTCTACTTTGGCTAGGAGTCTTCTACTAGGGGATTTATCATAGACAACATAGTAGTAATCAATGAGCCTAACATAATACTTATTCGGAATCACTTGACCCAAATTGATCAGATTGACCTTGAGATTTGGAACATAGAATACATCATTTATGTAATTCTTCTCATTCTCTTTGGTAAGTATAGGTACAATACCTTTGCGTTGAGCAAGAACTAGATAGTGATCACCCAGTTTGATCTTTGATCTAATAGATGGATCTAGATCATAGAATAATGATTTGTTACCTGTTATATGATTGCTTCATCCATTGTCTAGCAATCACACATTTGATTGATGTTCTTCTTCAGTCGCTTGGTATGACAAACATAACTTTGACGAATGTTCTTAAACATTGGAGACATTTTTTCTGCCACTGTTCTTATTTGCTTGCTTCTTTATGCAGTCATGTTCATAGTGGCCATATTTCTTGCAGTAGTTACAAGGGCATTGGACCTGTTAGTCCATCTCTTGCCTCCTCTTCCTCTTTGATTATGATGGTTATGATTGTGCTCACAGTGATCTGTGTTTTCATGGGTAGTTCTATCCTCTGTGGAATTAGAACTTCTTCCTCTTCTGCCTTGTCCTCTGCCTCCTCTACCTCGACCTCTATTGAAAGAAGTCTGAGTGTTGAATGCATGTGACATAGACTCTTCTTCCTGACTGAGTCTAGCTTTGTGAGACAAAAGGGACCCTATTAACTCTTCTAGGGTAAACTTCGACAAATCCTTAGATTATTCTATGGCAGTAACTACCATAGATAATTAATTAGTGAGGCATCTAAGTACCTTTTCAACAATAGCCTTCTTCTCTAGGGCTTCATCATAGGTTTAGAATTGCGTGAAAATCCCCGAAACCCTAGTCATGAACTAATCGACAGTCTCCGTTTACTTCATCTTAAGAATTTCAAACTGAATTCTAAGGGTTTGGAGTCTTACCATTTTGACTCTGTCTGTACCTTTGTATGTAGATGGGAGGAGATTCCATGCTTGATGTGCGGTCGTAGCTCCAACAATCCGTGGGAAAATGGACTCCTCAATGCAAATTTGAATCAACCACTTTGCAATGAGATTTTTATCTCTGCTTTCATCCAGGGCCTTCTTATTGGCATTAGTCATTACAGCGAGAGTAGCACCCATCAGTTCCGTGAACTCTTTTTTAACCATATCCCAACACTTGTTGAGTTGTAGAAAGGTATGGATCTTGATAGACTAGAATTCATAATTGGTGCCATTCAGCATTGGACCAGAGATCGGCTTCATGTTCAGGCTTACCATTTTGTATGACGAAAATTAAACAGACGACCGCAAATTTTTAGCGAACATAGTGCGACTTCAGGGTGCGCCTGAGAAATTTTCTCAGAGTTTCAAGGGGATGGCACACTTTTCGTTCTGCCAGGGTGAGCTAGTGGCGCACTTCTCCTTCAGACAGGGTGAGCCAGTGGCGCACTTCTCCTTCAGATAGGGTGAGCTAGGATCCAGAGGGTGGTGCAGTTCTCCTTCAATAAGAGTGCACCAGGGTCTCTTTAGTGGGGTTTTTTTGGTGGGTGCGACTATGCTAGATCATGTCTAAGAAAAAAAAAAAAATGTCGCGCCCTGAGTGCTCCGTCTCTGTCCTGTACTACAACTTTCAGTCGTGTGTGTGCTCTCCAACTTCTGAAGAGGCTTACCCCCAAAACAATAGTTTATGGATCAGGCCGTCAACTCTGATACCATGTTAAAGTTTGAAAGGACATAGAACAAGAATGGAAAACACAAAGGGCATATTGATTTACTTCTCATTATTAAATTCAGATATATATAGTTTCACATAGGACCAAAACCACCGGGTAATACTATGGGCCAGTGAATACCATGGGACATCTAATGTCCTAGTCAACAACTAACTCAACTAACTTAACCAACAAGACACATGAGATTACAACTCTTAACAAAAACTACCGTGTCAAATTTTGAATTGCGGTTGGTATTGTGCAAAATTTTCGTGCTTTCCTCTTGCCCTAATCTCAATCTAGTGTCAGTTGTGGAAGATCTTCATGGTTTGGTAGAAAAATGTATATATCGTATGAAGGGCATGCTACCAAAAGTGGTCTGGTTTGGTAGCAAACTCTTGAACTGTAATGTCTTCATAAAGTCTTTTTTTTTACAGAAATTATTTAAAAGTAATAACATTATGGTTAATGGATAATTTTTGTTTAATTTTTTAGTATACTCATTATTAACACAATATCGGTCATTAAAATCTCAATTACCCTTTTCTTATTGATCATCATTAACTTATTTTTTAAGTCCTGATTGGGATAGCTCTCAACGTGTCAAGCTAAGGGAGGTTTTAGTCTCACTTAGAGAACGTTGTTTACTTAGCTCGTTGGCTATCAACACTATAATTTTCTTATGCAGTTTTAAGCCTTGTGAGGGTTTGCATTTCACACAATCATGGTTGCCTTATCTCCCAAGTTACTCATTCATAAGTGTGATTATTGATCATTCATTCATCTTTATCTTGTATCGTGGATGTGCATAGATATATAATCTATCTTACTTTGTTTTCAATGTTCTATCTTTAGGTTATATGGAGGAAGTATTTGGCTTCTGTCACATTGATCTAATGCTAGTAAACGAGAAAGGGCTTATCTTATCCCTTAAGTAGTATCATATATATATTCGATACACTTGTACCTATTAATTAATGATGATAACCTTCATTAGGCTTGGAAGGAGCATCCCACCATATGTATATACTTGTATGTAATGAATATATTATATTTTTCTACTGTGGTTTGGAATTAATTATCATTTCAATGCCATAGTATAAAGCTTGGGGAAAGGGTTTAACCAATTGTTTCCATGTCGAGTCGTTACTAACAGTCCACTCCTTGGAAATCTCATTGAGCTGAACAATGGGATTCCTAGAGTTTCCTCATTCATTCATGTTTCATTTTCGAGCTATGGAGGTCCAATGACATGTGCTACTATCGTTAGTTTAAATGGTGAGAGTTATTTTTTACAGCCCCTCTATTTCATTCCAAGGTTTCAATTAGGGATATTTAAGCTACATGCTTCGATCCATTATTAAAGTCCTTAAGGGTTTGTGCCCAAGGTATTCAATCCTTTAAGTTATATGTTGTGCATGTTCATAATGTGGTCATATCACCACTAAAATCTTAGAATTCGACACCCTAAATACACTGTTGAATATGGTGACAAGTAATACAAGTGATTTTTTTTATGATTACTTATATTATGGTTTCTCTATGTATTAAACATGAGCAATTTATTTCCAGCACTGTCTGCGTATCTATAATTACACCCTTAGAGAGTTTTTCCTTGTAATTATCTCTCCACTTGTTTAGCTCTATTATTGATTATTGTGTTTAGATTTACAACAGAAGGATTAGTTTAAATACTTCCCTTTAGAGGGTTTGTTTTCAATTATTAATTTATATCTTTACCTCTATGAAGGTGCAAAACCTTGAATTGTTTCGAAATCTGCCTACATTTGTCCTGTCCCTAGCATAAGTTTTAATATTGCTATGATTGCTCTCTGAGTTCTAGATGTGTAATATATGTTGGCCAATATGCGCTTGGTTAAGTTGTTAAAGCTTCGATGACTATGGTTTTGTTAATAATATGAATGCTATACGCAAGGTTAGATTTGCAAAAGTCCTTCAATAAAGAGAATGCTTCGTTTATCATTTTCTTTCATCAGAAGATTAATGAATTTACTTATTTCTATTTTCTAGGAATCATTCTATTTGCAAATATTTCTTATGTTGATTGATCCGAATGCGGTAGGGTTGATTCGTAAAGATGGTGTTTCCCATTTTTTTTTCGAAGACTAACAAAATTATGTGATTTGTTTATATAATATGATGTAGTTATGGTTCATACCAATGTTGTTTAGTTCACAATTCGTTAGGGAGTAGAATCTATTTACTATTTCTTGATAAATGCATTTCCTTTATAAGCAGGTTTAGAGGTCTCAAACCCTAGGCCTCAACGATAGACTATTCCTGACTTGGAATGCCATGTGATTATTGGAATGTATTTATTTAAACTTACCAAAATAACTGTGATGAGAATCATATGTATATATGTGACACCCCTCACAAAACAATTTTTACTTGAAGTAAAATATTATTATTTTAATTTGTTTTATTATTTGAGTTATTAAAACTCACAAAATTGTAACTCATGCATTTATGTGAGACTGATGTGCACAAAAAAATATTTTGTTCATTATTTTAAATAAAAGAAATAAACATTGGAGAGTGTAATGCCTTTATTGGCATTATAAATTTTAATGTAATTAAACATAGATTTTGTGACTAAACAACAAATAATCAAAGTGTAACCATAACAACATATAGGCAAAATATAAGCATTTTGCAATAGCATCAAATAACTTAGAATTTTTTTAAAACTTCATTGGTGATTCACACAACATAAATTAACATCATAAATCATGTAGCAATAGCATCATATGATAATTTTACAATAACATATAAACAATTTAAAATCACAAGAAAAATACCTCGTTATAAGAATGGTGACGGAGTCCAAACTGATCAAGCTTTCCTCTTCTTCTCCTCGAGTTGCTTCCATCTTTATTGCCCAAAGCGGGACCACGGTTTTACCTCCCAGCCAACTAGGGGCCTAGCCGGCTCCCTAGCCCCAGGAAACCATTGAACGGTCCCATCCAAATGGCCTCCTGGCCCTCCGTGCCTGAGACCCCCAGAGAACAGAACAGTGATGCACCAGTAGGCTATGTATCAAATCTTCCAAGAGTTCTCAAACTCTTCCAACTCTTCAAAACTTCTCATACCCCAAAATACCCAAAATTCTCCATCCTAGAATACTCTCACCAAACTAATCTTCAAGAGAAAAAGAACCTCCCTCCTTCCACTCTCAAGTCTCCTATTTATATCAAAAATCCTCATCCATCAATAAATTCCCATAAATAATAGTCATCAATCAATAAATTCATTTTCTCCAAAGAAATAGAAATTTGATTTAAATAATTAAAATATTAATAAACATGGATGCAAAGTATCACTTGTCATGCTTCCATATTAGTGCAACTATGACAACCAATTTCTAAAAATTTGTGCAAATCCTATCTATCCATTTATTTATATTATCCTTTCATTCATAAGTCAAATAAGATATTTTCATATACTATATTATATTATGACATATTTTATATTATATGTATATAATTATATGTGTTATTTAATAATCCAATCAATTTATATAAATCTAAATCATTTTAAACAAGTCAACAAACTCATACTTTCAACACACAAGTAATGCTTTCATCAATTCGTCAACCAAGTTACTAATAGATAATATAATCATATTAATTTATTCATCGATCGACCAATCATAGTAATGTAATCACGAATTGACGTATGCATGGCCAGTGCACACGTCTTAAGCATGCGTACTAATAATCACATTTAATCATTATTACATCCTCTTAAACAACATATAGAAGAACAATTAAACACTACATCATTCATCATTCATAATCATTCATACAGAAACAATAAGACAAAATCAGATAAACATAATGGTGAAATCAAACATATAATCATGATGGTTAATAACAATCAAGAACACCATCCAATCCATCATTGGTACCATCCATCACATCAGTGATCCAGCCCCTAAATCACCACTACTTCCATCTCCTGACCTCACCATCTCGTCCTCTGCTGCAATATACTGTGGCATCGACTGCACGACCTAACCACATATAGAACTCGTAAGTGGAAGTGTCGATCGACCACATCGACCAAGCTTCCCTAGCAGGCATCCGTTAGTCGTCATCACACGTCTAGGGGAGTTAGCTACACAAACCTCCCACGACTCCAGGTTTCGGGGCATAAACGGTGGGAAATTCCTCCACCCCCCCTAACAGTACTAGGGTCCACACCCTACATCAACCATATTGTGCCATCACTGTTCTAAGGGGTCCCGTCATTGAAAAACCACTTTGGGCAAGTCACAATTCCTGTCAAAACTCACACTCACCCACAAGTCATAGAAATATTGGAATTCACAATTAAATAGCATGAAATTTGATATAACGTCATTATACTCATAATGTTCAATACATCTCATTGGCCTTGGCAATATAGGAATCCGCCTATCTCATGGCCAATCAACATGTGGAATAGTTCATCATTAACATGAAACATATATATAGCCATAACCAACTCTTTCAAGTGCCAATCCATATCACTAATACGACATTTAGAAATAATCATGTAAGTTATTTTTGCAAACAACTAAATTAGCATTCTACATATGGATATTCTATATTCAATTTTGCATGTTCAAATGAAATAACATATTCATCATCATTAATAAATTAAAACAATATTTCAAATTATCATACATGCCTCAAGGGAGTCCACATGTCCACATAACAATCATCTTGATCAATCTATCTTAGTAAAACAGATAATAAGCAGATGCATTGCTAAGCTAATTCACATTAGAGTTTTTAATTAAAGACTATCAAAATATGGGGTGTTACATACACCCACCCTTCAAGAAACTTCGTCCCGAAGTTATGGTCATTTTCAATCTTAAGGGAATTTTGTTTTGATGCGATACTCCTATTCCTTCATCATGGAATATATTAACCACTCTGGTCCCACTTGACCATCACATGATCCACATGTAGATACTATCTAATTTAACTTATTTTATCACATGGGATGTGTTATCATATTACATGCTGTAGACACAATTGGGCTAACTTCATCATGTTTATCAATTCATTTATTCCTAGTTTAGTTAACATACAATCATAATTTGTTGTTGTTTTCTATATCATAGTTCATAGGAAGACCCTGTATCCCATATAGCATTTCCTTAGGTTCAAGATGTATTGTTATGATCATTTATCGATTATTAGTTTTACTAATTTTTTTTTTTTCTCTAATAAACCCCAATTAGTTTTTCATTAGTATATTTAATTGGATAAAATCTTAATAGTAGATTGAATGGTGTGCTATATAATAATTTGATTGTCACCATGTCTATCAATTGAGTACGCATAATCAATTAACACTTATCAAAGGATAATTCTGGCACATGAATCTCATTTTATGCACAAAATACTTATGGTTTCAATTTTAACACATCGATCGCTCCCATCCTTATATTACTAGCCAAATTTGGAAACAGTGAAATCAACTCATGAAAATGATGAATTTCAACCTACCACCTCTACAAATATTCTTTGTATGACTGTAAGATATGGTAGGGCTTTTATTTACTCACCATGAAGTATGTTTACTTCTCACAAGTACATGTAAGGATCCAATGCTACTTTACACATCTTAAAATTTTAATTTCCATTATCCTCGTTTAAGTTATAGGAATATTGCATGGATGGTATTTCTTTATTTATCAATATTTTCATATATTAGTTTGTTTTGATTATCACTTGAAATCTTAAGTACCATTTATCAATGTTTGTCACACCTTCTCTTTCTCTCTCTTTTCTTTTGTTTTGTTTTGTTAGGTTTAACGCATATATTAAACATTAATTACATGCTTTTATAATTTTATTTTATTTCATAATTGATCATTTCTCACTTCTTTTTTTTTTTTACTATACATATATTGTACCATTATTTACATTATTTTGTTTCAAAATAATGTTATTTTCTACATTTTCCCTACTATAACTATAAAGCCATCCCAATTATACTAATTTGCTTTTCATATCTTAATGGTGGTATCTCTTTTGACCCCCCCCCCCCCTTTTTTTTCACCAATTCTTTTTTTTGGCTCTTCAAAATTTTAAATTGTATGATAAATTTTCGTTTTCCAGTTTTGGAAACCATGACTTAATACTTACATTGTATTAATATATTTACATTAGTCATTCACTAGAAATGGTTTAGTACAATTTTTTTTTTATTTTGGAAACATTGTTATATGATTATAAGTTTGTTATATAATTATGCGTTGTGATTTAATTACACTAGCATAGATCCATCCCAAACGTGGATCAGTCAAGCCTAAAGGCATTCATCAAGGGTCTAAACTTACACTGATACCTTCTCACATAGATCTACAACCATGACCTCCTCGAGACTCCACATTTATAACACCTATGTCAGGGTTCATTGTGCCTTACTAGATTGGTATCCACAACAGTCTAGATACTTTGCAACATTTTATAGTCCTTTTGGTGTTACGGTTCATAAGAAGATGTTATTTGTCATATAACATTTATTTTGGTTCCTGGGGTATTATTATGACTTTTATTAATTGCCCACTTTATTGATTTTCTCTCAAATTTACACCACTTACTTTCTCATTAGAAATTTTAATTAAGATCCATCTTGACAGTTTCTTGATTGGTTTACTGTATATAATAACATGAACAACACCATGTTTATTATTCAAGTACCCTTTATCACTCAATACTCATTAAACATAGCTCTTACCCATTGAATTGTACATTATACACGTAGAATACTTACAACTGCATTTTTTTTCTTTCTTTCTTTTGTTTTTACACATAGGTAGAGCCTAACCTACCACTTCTAGATAGGTGCTTGATACAACTATACATTATGACTAGGTGTGAAATACACATACTCATGCTTTTATTTCTAAAATTTCATCAATGTCCTGATTCAAACCTTTGAGTACCATAGATATGTTAGGTCAACTCCAAAGCTATTTTACACTTCTTATAGTTACTTAATAGTTGTTAACATTGAGGTACTAGTACATATTTGTGGTCGTTATCTTGTCTTCAACATGATGATCTCTTTATATATATAGATAAGAGGGAGACAAATTATTTCGGGAAAATATAAAATACATTCCTAGTATTTATTAAAAGTAGAAAATATTTACATATTGTGATATTTGATCCGATGTAAATTTTAAGACCATGACATTTCATCATTTAATTTTGACATCTCATCGTTTATATATGAGCTTTTATTAGAACATTCCACCTGCAAATTCTAAAATTTAAACATAAAAACAATAACCCTATATTCTTAGTCTAATTCAAAGTCAACTCAGTGAGATGGATTACAACTTAATCTAACATAATTCTTAATCATTAATTAAAATGTAATCTCCCTTATATATATAAGATATTATTTTCCTTCTTTATTCACTGCGTTCCTTAACTTCGGAGATTAGATGAGTTGGTAGTGAGAAAGCAAGCACTCTAATCATATGGCGCCTATTCATATTACTTCTGCCTACTTGCGTTACTGCTACACCCCTTTGGGATCTCTAAGTTGTGCAAGTCGATCGCAAATCAGAGATTTGATTGGACAACTATCTTCTCACAGTAGCCCATACAAGGAGGACATTATGAGAGCTACAAGTCTCACTCGTTTTAAATTCCAACACAGTAATCAAAATTCAGAATGCAGCAGCAGAAGTGCATTCACAATATGGTCACTTCACACCAATAAAAGAAAAAGGGGAAATCATGCATTCCAATGCGTATCTTCAACCATTAATGCAACTGCAGCCCAATCAACGAATTAACAATGAGATGAAGTGAGTTGTAAACTCCTTGACCCGAAAAATTATGCTTTTCATCCCATCAAGATCATCTATGAAATCTTGCAGTAAAGTAGTGTTTTCGTGCAAGATAACGGGCCTGATGATAATAGAAAATATCGTCTACCCATATCTATTGGATTGTCTTTTTTTTTTTTTAGTTCCACAATGAATTTTATTATTATATTTTTATTTTTTTCATAAATGATTTCACTTGGATAGTGAAATGTCGATGAGTCTCGCCTTCTCTCATTAATACCATGGCTGGGGCTCGAGGGCTCTTGCTCCCTCCCATTTAACACTGAATAGATGAAGGTTCCACGGAGAGAATTAACACAGAAACAACTTTAATAAGTTTGATTCTTAGAGCCATCTTTTGTACCGTACCTTGACTCTTCTTTTCTTTTCTTTTTCGTTTTATAATTCCCTTATTGCATTTTTTTTTTACAAGGTGATATTTAAGTGTTATCTTAATATCATTGTAATAACATTTAAATATAATAATATATATTTGTACATAAATACCTAATTAATTAATCGATTAATAAATGTTATAGATTAAATATATGTGAGTAAATGACACATTTAAAATAATTATGAATACCAAGTTCTTACAAATTCCTTACTATACAACTTATATATTTTATTTGTAAATTTTTTATGCATAATATATAAAATTGTTAATAATATTGATGGAAAGTTTTTTTTTGTTTTGTTTGAATGCTAAGCTTTATAGTAACTCTCCAACTTCACAATTACCTGAGATATGTAATTATTTTCTAATTTTGCAATGAGGTTGCAACTTTATTATCCTTCATTCTCTAATTTTACTTGAAATTGCAAATTTATTATTCTATAGAAGACCAGAATAAAATCAGATCGATCATAAAAGAATTTATTTTAGTAAAAGTAATTACATAATTCTTTCTATATAAACAATTTATTTGTTTTACTTACAATATTTACGAACTTCTAAATATTTTATGCGAGGTCAAAATTCCTTAGTGCAAATACTAAATGGTAAATGCAATCAACTGTAAAAAGTCGTGAGAGTGTTTTTATTCACATTGGTTATCCTTACTCTCAGGCTATTGAAAAAGGATAACCACTATACCACTATAGTGGTGAGAGTGTTTTTTTTTTTTTTGGGCTTGGTTTTCTTCTTTGTATCTGGTGTGTAATACCACTATATTTTTCAATAAACTATGCTTTTTCCATTGTGAGAAAAAAAAGGCTATTGAAAAAGCATTTTTTTTTTCTAAACATTTAATCACACGAAATGTAGTGATGTTTAGTCAATTTTTTTGTCCACCGGAGTTAATAGGAGTGTAATGATTCGAATCTATTTAAAGTATACAATTGGAGATAAGCTTTAGATATATATATATATATATATACATATATATTGAGAGTATAGTCGGTGAGTGAGTATTTTGCAATGAAGTGTGCATAATTTGATCACATGAAGATGAGCATTTAATAGATTTTCTTTCAACATCTCATCATTTCAAGCATTTAATAGATTAGCTTTCAACATCCCATCATTTCAAGCATTTAATAGATTACATCTGTCTCGCCCTACTTGCCCATATACATGACGGATTCGACACATATAGGGTTGAGTGAACTGCACTCCATAATTATTGTGGAAAAATAAACCAAAACTCAACCAACATTATCCATGAATTGATAAGGGAGTAACTCCTTGCACCTTGAGATTCCATTAAATTGACATCATTTAGAATTTTAAGCTAGTTTGTAATATAAAGGATAGAATCCAAATGATTCCCCATACCTATAGTATTCATCCTTCAATAATATGGCGAGTGATCCCAATACGTATGAGCATTTATACTTAAAGTTTAACCTCCGATAATTAATTTTATTTATTCAATTTGCTCTATGTTTCAGTTCTCAGTTTGGCAGGGATGGATAATCCTGGTCTAATTAGAGCCTTGCAGTTAAGCTGCCACGGTTGAGCAAGATACAAGATACATACCTTTCAGACTCTAGAGATGTTAAGTTCACTGCTAAATTTCTCTTCCACTGGATAGAGTGGTAAGGGCGTTGTGGATTATATGCCAATGAAGGGGAAGAAGCGTAACGATCAAACTTCCAAGAATAACTCAGATTTTCATTTGACAGTTCATCAAAGGTATTCAATTATCCCCACCCATAGTGATAGCATTTATTAGAGATCGGTAAACTTTAAAGATATTTAGCCATCATTGGGAGGCAAAGCGAGTACATAAATTCTATGTAGATATCGCTTAGGGCTTCCTTCCAGCTCTATTCTTCTGAAAGATGCACTCCGCAGCAGCGATATGTCCTCATTAAGGCAGCTGTTTGCTCACCCTATCTTTTGTTAGTGCTCCAGTTCGAAAAGGAATAACATAACTGTAGATATGTCCAACATAAGCTTTCTTCTTGGACTCACTACTGGTATGAAGCAAGGTAGTTATTGCTGCATTCAAAATGAGGACGAGTTCCTTGAACCCCGTCTTTGGAACTTGTGGGACTTTGCAATTTAAGATATATCTCTTGTTTCAAACTTTTCTTGAAACCTGCTTTACGAATATGAGAATTCATCTATCGCAGCAAAACTTTCTAAGGAGCTAGACTCAGGAGTTCCTCCATTTTCAAGTCTAGGTCTGCAAGAAGTTGTATCTTAATAATTTGAGATATTAAACCTAGTAAAAGATGAGGCCTTCCTTCAACTAGATCTTGGGTCCCAATATTGACAACTGTGCATCTAATTGCCTTTGTAGAATTGAGACAAAGATTATGATTTTCATTCCTCTCCCATGGGTTGAGATTTTTCCCGCTATTTATAGTGCGCTCAGCCATGGTCCCTGGGACTGTCAAATTGATCAGTTTACATAGCAGAACCCCATCCTTCTTGATCGCGTAGGTGTCCAGTAGGAATAGGTAGACACGATTTGGATTCGAAGACTCGTCACCGGGGGATTGCACTGGAGCACATGTTCTGTGGGGTGTGTCTTTACAAGCTCACTTACTTCTGAAAGGAAACCGAATGTTGGATTTGGGTATGGCCGTGGTGGTGAAACAACAAGTGTTCTACACTCCATGGAATCATCGCATTACTATCCCGAGAATGATATAGCTGTTGCACGAGGGAAAGGGTACAATGTTATAATGACAACCAGTCTATCATCAGACGTCCCTGTAGGTTATTTTTCGTGGGAAGAATATGACATTATGGCATCTATTCAACCAAAGACTGAAAAGGCCCTTGCAGCTGCTTTCATTTCCAACTGTGGAGCTCATAATTTCCGTCTACAGGCACTTGAGTAGCTTCAGAAGCTCAATGTCCCAGTTGATACAGTTTATTATTATTTTTTTATTACGTAGTGAAGTGGCATAACCATTGTTTACCTCGTTAGTTTATAAACACCAGCGTGGGAAAATGGGTTTGTGAAGTCGGACAAATGGGTTTGTGATCTTTGCAGAAGAAGCTCCTCTGTGATCTACTGGGTAATTATGATTCACAACATATTGATAGTATCTCTCAAGGGAAACGTATTTTGAAAGACTGTTTACCGCGTCTTCCCCCAGTTTTTATTGTTCTGGATAATGTTGATAATAGTGATCAAATAGAGAGTTTGCTGGATGTGGATTCCGTGGCATCTAGGATTCTGATATTAATCACATCTCGTGATAAGAATGTATTCAGATGCTCTTCTGCAAAAACTATAGTATATGATATAAAGACATTACATCAAAATCATGCGCGAGAGCTCTTCTGCCGGTATGCTTTTTGTCAATCTAAACCATCTGAAGAACTCAACTATTTTGTTGAGGATTTCTTGAAAATTTGTGGGGGGTTTCTCTTGTGCTTAAAATTTTTGGGAGGACTCTTTGTTGGTCGGTGCGACAAAGAGTACTGGAAGCCGCAGTTGGAAAAGCTTTCTACAACACTGCCACACGAAATAATAAACTCATTGAAAGTGAGTTAGAAGGCTTTGGATCCTGAAGAGAAGGAGTTATTTTTGGATATCGGTTGTTTCTTAATTGGATAGGAGAAGGAATTCGCTATTCGAGGCTTACATGACAACAACAAAATTGGGGATTATCAGGAAAGTCTCCATCAAAAATGCCTTTTGGACTTTCATTAAGTCGTGCAGTCCGATGACGAAATTGAAATCATAAAATGGGAGTATCGTGTAAGTATTATGTTTAGCTTAGAAAAACTGGGTTTACTAATATTGACAATCTTCCCCCTTTTTTTTTGTTGTTGCAGACATCATGTTTGTTTGTTATTTTCTGGTAAATTTCACTATAATTCCAGGTGTAGTTAGGCCCTAAGGTCTAAGTGTTCAAGCCTTATGCTCCGATACCATATGTAATTCCTTTATTGGAATTATAAATTTTAATGTAATTAAACATAGATTTTGTGACTAAACAACAAATAATCAAAGTGTAACCATAACAACATATAGGCAAAATATAAGCATTTTGCAATAGCATCAAATAACTTAGAATCTTTTTAAAACTTCATTGGTGATTCACACAACATAAATTAACATCATAAATCATGTAGCAATAGCATCATATGATAATTTTACAACAACATATAAACAATTTAAAATCACAAGAAAAATACCTCGTTATAAGAATGGTGACGGAGTCCAAACTGAGCAAGCTTTCCTCTTCTTCTCCTCGAGTTGCTTCCATCTTTATTTCCCAAAGCGGGACCACGGTTTTACCTCCCAGCCAACTAGGGGCCTAGCCGGCTCCCTAGCCCCAGGAAACCATTGAACGGTCCCATCCAAATGGCCTCCTGGCCCTCCGTGCCTGAGACCCCCAGAGAACAGAACAATGATGCACCAGTAGGCTATGTATCAAATCTTCCAAGAGTTCTCAAACTCTTCCAACTCTTCAAAACTTCTCATACCCCAAAATACCCAAAATTATCCATCCTAGAATACTCTCACCAAAATAATCTTCAAGAGAAAAAGAACCTCCCTCCTTCCACTCTCCAGTCTCCTATTTATATCAAAAATCCTCATCCATCAATAAATTCCCATAAATAATAGTCATCAATCAATAAATTCATTTTCTCCAAAGAAATAGAAATTTTATTTAAATAATTAAAATATTAATAAACATGGATGCAAAGTCTCACTTGTCATGCTTCCATATTAATGCAACTATGACAACGAATTTCTAAAAATTTGTGCAAATCCTATCTATCCATTTATTTATATTATCCTTTCATTCATAAGTCAAATAAGATATTTTCATATACTATATTATATTATGACATATTTTATATTTTATGTATATAGTTATATATGTTATTTAATAATCCAATCAATTTATATAAATCTAAATCTTTTTAAACAAGTCAACAAACTCATACTTTCAACACACAAGTAATGCTTTCATCAATTCGTCAACCCAGTTACTAATAGATAATATAATCATATTAATTTATTCATCGATCGATCAATCATAGTAATGTAATCATGAATTGACGTATGCATGGCCAGTGCACACGTCTTAAGCATGCATACTAATAATCACATTTAATGGTCCTAATAAATCATTATTACATCATCTTAAACAACATATAGAAGAACAATTAAACACTGCATCATTCATCATTCATAGTCATTCATACATAAACAATAAGACAAAATTAGATAAACATAATGGTGAAATCAAACATATAATCATGATGGTTAATAACAATCAAGAACACCATCCAATCCATCATTGGTACCATCCATCACATCAGTGATCCAGCCCCTAAATCACCACTACTTCCATCTCTTGACCTCACCATCCTGTCCTCTGCTGCAATATACTGTGGCGTCAACTGCACAACCTAACCACATATAGAACCCGTAAGCGGAAGTGTCGATCGACCACATCGACCAAGCTTCCCTAGCAGGCATCTGCTAGTCGTCATCACACGTCTAGGGGAGTGCGCTACACAAACCTCCCACGACTCCAGGTTTCAGGGGATAAACGGTGGGAAATTCCTCCACCCCCCCTAATAGTACTAGGGTCCACACCCCACATCAACCATACTGTGCCATCACTGTTCTAAGGGGTCCCGTCATTGAAAAACCACTTTGGGCAAGTCACAATTCCTGTCAAAACTCACACTCACCCACAAGTCATAGAAATATTGGAATTCACAATTAAATAGCATGAAATTTGATATAACGTCATTATACTCATGATGTTCAATACATCTCATGGGCCTTAGCAATATAGGAATCCGCCTATCTCATGGCCAATCAACATGTGGAATAGTTCATCATTAACATGAAACATATATATAGCCATAACCAACTCTTTCAAGTGCCAATCCATATCACTAATACGACATTTACAAATAATCATGTAAGTTATTTTTGCAAACAACTAAATTAGCATTCTACATATGGATATTCTATATTCAATTTTGCATGTTCAAATGAAATAACATATTCATCGTCATTAATAAATTAAAGCAATATTTCGAATTATCATACATGCCTCAAGAGAGTGCACATGTCCACATAACAATCATCTTGATCAATCTATCTTAGTAAGACAGATAATAAGCAAATGCATTGCTAAGATAATTCACATTAGAGTTTTTAATTAAAGACTATCAAAATATGGGGCGTTACAGAGAGGATCAATTGAATGAGGGAACACCACCTACAACTATGGACAAGAGATAGCAGAAGCATTATGAAAGAAACCAATCAATCCAAGTGGAGACCTCAACATTCCAACAAGATCCACAAAAATAGGATCTCAGGATTTACTTGAGATTGGGTTGGTGATAGCACAAGACCTAGGCAAACACTATAAAGAGGAGCACTAAGAGAGCATCAAGGATGTTGTGCAAAAGGAGAACCATTATGCTAAGGCATTTTTGTTGAGACCTCTGATTGATAAGTCCATCGATTTTTAACTGTTACAGACTCCAAGGGAGGAGTGCTGCATTGCAGTAGTGTTGGTCCAGTAGTTGAGGTGGTGATCGAGCTCGGGGGTGAGACTTTGCGAATTCCAGGTTCTCTATGGTTGGGAGGAATTGATACCTCTCTAGTGTGTTCCCGTTTCACATAATTTTTCTGTGCAAGTAAGTATATTCTCTGTAGCAATGGTTATTCCTTTTATATGCTGTGAATCACTTTTGCATAGATAAATTATTTATATGTATATTTTCGAGATGGTAAAGGAAGAGGACGGCTTGACCGATCCCGATCCCAACCATGGTTTCCATTTGTTTTGTTTTTTTTCTTCTTAAGATCACTGTTGCCGTGGATTTCTTTTACTAGAGATTACATTTACAGTCCGCGGATCCATTCTTACCCTAGAATACATATGCGACTGCATTGAATTTGTGTTTACTATAGATCACTCTTGTTGTCAAAATGTTTTACTATAGATTACATTTACAGTCTATGGACCCATTCTTACCAGAGAAATTTTCAGGGGCGAAATTTTGCCAATTGGCTATTTTTTGGATTTTTTTTCGAAAAATAAATTCGCTGTTTTGTTATTTTTAGTCTCTAATATCACCTATATTTACATAAAATATGGTTTTTTATCATAGTATTTGCCAAAATTTACAATTTTCAGTAGTAAATTGTATGTTTCATATTTAATATTTGCCTACCAATCTATATGTATGTTTTTTTCAATCCAAAATAATCGCCTAGAATACTATACTTAAGTATAGTATTATAATCCTTAAAAAATACCCTGATTCTTACGCTAGAATACATATGCGATCTGCATTGAATTTTTGCTTATTATAAATCATTGTTGTTGTCAAAATGTTTTGCTATAGATTACATTTACAGTCTGTGGATCCATTCTTACCATAGAATACATATGCAATCTGCATTGAATTTGTGTTTACTATAGTGTTGCTGTCAAAATGTTTTACTATAGATTACATTTACAGTCTGCATATCCATTCTTACCCTAGAATACATATGTGATCTGCATTGAATTTGTGTTTACTATAGATCACTATTGTTGTCCTTTTTTTTTACTATAGATTACATTTACATTCCGTCGATCCATTCTTACCCTAGAAAACATATGCGATCTGCATTGACTTTGTGTTTACTATAGATCAGTATTGTTGTCGATTTGTCTTACTATAGTTTACATCTACGTTTCCAATCTGTTCTTACCATAGATTTCATATGTGGTTGACATCGAGTTTGTTCTTTTTGGTTTGTTGTCGATTTTGTTCTGCTAATGATTATACAAGCTGTCGAGGCAAATGATGGGAAAGGACGGCTTGACCCATCCCGATCCCAACCATTGCTGCATATTGACCTTTCTGTAAACATATACTTTCGGTTGGAATAAGAGGGAGCGGCTTGAGCCAATCCCCAATCGTTGGCTTACATATATAATGTATTTCCAATGAATTATATGGTATATGGTCAACGAATACTCAATCCCAGGTTCTAATGCAAGTTCATACATGTTATATAGTTGTATGGTGATGCTCAACCATCGCGGATCCGAGGAAGAGGACTGTGTAAACCACGTTATTGTGGAGTTTTGTTCCTTTTGGATATGTTAAACCTTTTTCTCTGCTTTACGTTGTCGTTCAGTGTGCATGCACTCGATCCTTCCTTGTTTTTGAACCTGTCAACCTTCCTGCATTTTATCTCGGCATCTCTCTGCATCCGCATTTAAAATTGAGCTTTTCTATGAAGTGTTGGGATAGAAATCCAACATCTCCTTTTGTCACACTTCCGTGATACATTTTGCTCTGCATATCCACTAAATCCAGACGAGCTTCCATCTTCTCCCTCATCTTGTTTAACTTCGCGATCTCCACCGTGGCTTTGGTTAGGTTGGATCACCGTCATTTGGTTTGGATAAGTCTGTTTTTATGCACTCCTGTATTTGCATAAATTTTAATCATATTGATGATAGGGTATCTCAAACGTTTTTCATGCTTAAACCATGCTTAAACCATTCATTGTTTTTCATTACTATTCTATAAACTTTTAGATTAAGATTCAGTTTGAAGTATTATATAAGATAAACCTTTAGATTGAGTTCAGTTTAAAGTTATATGTGTGTAAAGGATTTAACTTGAGTTTTTAGTTTAAAATGGATTGAAGTTTCAGTTAAAAGTTATTATATAATGTGTGTAAATTTTAGATGGAGTTTAGCTTAAAAGTTATTTTATAAATTATATGTAAACATTTGGAAAGTATTAAATTCATACATATACGCTTAAATTTATACAGGGTAATATAGAGATATTACCACATATAAAAATATATGAAATTTATATGTGACCTTGGTTGGTGTAGTAGGTAGGAAGTATTGTGTTAAGATTACTGAGCTATACTTTAGAAAAACTGAAAAAAAAAAATTAATACAAAGGAAGATTTATTATTATCATATTATTTTTACTCAAGTGTCTTACAAAGTTGGTTGGCAAATAAAGTAGTAAGGTATGTTTTGAGTTACTTTGTTAGAATAAAATTATGAATATGATGAACTTGAGTTATTTCTTTGTTAAAGTTAGGATGCAAAGGTTAAAACATTATAATTCACCAACTAGCATGGTAAAAATCCTAGTTGTATGTCAATGTGGTATCAGAGCCTCGTTCCTACAATATGACCTAATGGAGTTCATTGTTGATGTTTATTTATATTATGTAAATTTTTGACCAAGTGATACTTGTGTTTTTCTTTGATTAGATTGTGATAAGTGCTTATTATTGAGAAATGGCCGAAGAAAGTTCTTCCGTGCCCATTTATGTCGAATGAACTGAATAAGAACCACATAATAAAATGATGAATGATAATCAAGAAGAAATTCTGCAAACTATAAGAGAACTTCAAAATTATTTGCAAATGTTTAAACTGGAACATGAACGGGTGATGTAGACCCAATAAGATGTAAATGAAGCTCTATTACAAAAATTAACAGAGTTTTCTAAAGACACGGGTCATGTAGGGATAAAAAGAGAATATAAAAATAAAAAAATGGATTCTTCATCCGAAACTTTTTCCGATGATAGCTCCCCTAGCAGTGAGTTGGATGACTCTAGCAGTGACGATGAGCATAGATGAGGAAGGAAAAAGAGACGTAGGGATGATATATCCGGTGAATTTAAAAATCTTAAACCTCTTATCTTTGATGGGGAAATCAAGAACAAAGAGGAAGCCAAATCATGGCTTTCTGGTATGAAAAAGTATTTCACCATGTATAACTACTCTAATTCAATGAATGAAAAAATGGCTATTTTTAACTTCGTTGGGAAAGCTGAATTTTGGTGAAAGACCTAAAGAAATGTAAGGGGATTAATGACTGCAAAGTTACTTGGTGTTGTTTTAAAAATATGTTTAAAAAAGAGTATCTATCTGAATATTATTCTGAGGGTAAATCTAAATAATTTTATGAACTAAGGTTGGGGAAAATGTCGATGCATGACCTATGCAATAAATTTATTTCCTTATTAAGATATGTACCCTACCTCATTGAAGAAAATACTAAAATACAGAGGTTCCTTGGTTGTCTGCCTAACTTCTATAAATATCAGCTAGACTTTGGTAACCCTAAAACACTTTACGAAGCAATGAGAAAATCTAAGCTAGCTTATGATCAAGCTAAGCATAAACAAGATAACCCAAAAACATTTAAGAAGAGGGAGGGGAAAGATTTTAAAAGAAGAGAATTCAATCCCTTTAATAAGAATAGAAACTTCCCCAAAAAATAATTTTAACAGAAGTCAACCAACCAAACCTGAATTTAAAGATAACATTGAGTATAAGAAAAATGAAGAAATTAAAAGAGAACCTTTAAAATGTTGGGGATGTGGAGAAAGCCATTTCTAGAGGGACTGTCCGCATAAAAATGACAACCGAAGTATTCATGCAGTCAGAGAAGATTCCATAGTGGGAGAAGTCGTGAGGAGTATTCCAATGATAAGCGCAACTTTGGATAATCGTCAAGCAGAGTTTCAGCCCTCCATGGTAGAGGTAGAAGGTAAAATCTCTGAAAGATCTATTTCAATTTTAATTGATTATAGTTCAACATTAATTTATATATCTCCTAGTTTGGTAGATGCTTGTAATTTGAAGAAACATGAATTTCAAAAATCCTGGTTAGTTCAATTATCTATGGGAACAAAAAGAAAAGTGACAAGTTTTATTTCCACATGTGAATTTAAGATGAATGATTATGTTACAAAAGTTGATTTGAACATATTACCCCTATGATCATACGATATTTTGATTGGTATGGATTGTCTTGAAAGTCATATAGTAATTTAAATTGTTATGACAAAATTTTTACTTCCATTGGTGAATCTGGTAATCATAGAATAGTTAGAGGCAGTCCAAAGAAGGGTACAATTAGAAAAGTATCTACATTACAACTTAAGAAGTGTGCTAGAAAAGGTTGTAAAATTTTTGTTGTGCATATTACAGAAACCTCTAATGAAAAGAATAAACCTAATCTAGAATATTATTCTATCCTACAAGAGTTTAAAGATGTGTTCCTTTACGAAGTTCCTAGTTTACCCCCTAGGAGGGATATCAATTCACTATTGAGTTGGTATCTGGTGCGGTACCTGCTTCTAAATCCCCTTACAGAATGAATCAACCTGAATTAATAGAACTAAAAATGCAATTGCAAGATTTAATTGATAAACACTACATTAGACCAAGTGTGTCCCCGTGTGGAGAATTGGTGATTTTTGTGAAAAAGAAAGACGACACCCTGAGGTTGTGCATTGACTATCATCAACTCAACAAGATGACCATTAAAAATCAATACCCTCTCCCTCCCATAGATGATCTATTTGATCAAGTGCAAGGAACGACCTTGTTTTCTAAAATTGATTTAAGAACTAGTTACCATCAAATAAGAATAAAGGATGAAAATGTTTATAAAACTTCCTTCAGTTTACGTTATGGGCACTATGAGTTCATGGTCATACCGTTTGGTTTGACCAATGCCCTGGCAACGTTCATGTGTATAATGAACAGTGTGTTACACAAATTTTTGGACAAATTTTTCGTTGTCTTTATAGATGACATCTTAATTTACTCTAAAAGTGAAGAAGAACATGAAGAACACCTAAGAATGGTCCTACAAACTTTAAGAGAACACAAACTCTATGTGAAGTTTAGTAAATGTGATTTTTACCAAGATAAAATACAATATCTAGGACATGTAATTTCGAAACATGGAATTGCGGTAGACCCAGACAAAATCAAAGTAATCATAGATTGGCCAGTCCCAAGGGATGTGGCAGGCATTAGATCCTTCATGGGGATCATGGGTTACTACCATAGATTTATCGATGGATTTTCGAAAATTGCATATCGTATAACCTCACTCCAAAAGAAAGGGATAAAATTTAATTGGACAACTAAATGTCAAGAAAACTTTAAAAAGTTAAAATACTTACTTACCACCGCACCCATTCTAAAAATAGATGATCCCTACAAAGACTTTTTGGTTTGTATGGATGCATGTTTAGAAGGACTAGGTGGGCTATTATTACAAGAAGATCATGTAATAAGCTATGAATCCAAAAAACTTAAGCAACATGAAAAGAACTATGCGACTCATGACATAGAGTTGGCAGCCATAATTCATGCTTTGAGAATGTGGCGACACTATATAATTGGGAAAAGATTCATTTTAAAAACTGACAACATAAGCTTAAAATATTTTTTCGATCAACAAAATCTCAATTCTTGACAAGCAAGGTGGTTGGCCTTCTTGAGAGAGTATGACTTTGAAATTAAACACATTAAGGGAAAATAAAATAAGATTGCTGGCGCTTTAAGCAGGGATGTAAATTTTCAAATTTCTACTGCGATGAGCAGTTATAAAACAAACATGGAGAACATAATAAATAATGTTGCTCAAAATGATCAAGAATATTTAAGAACTAAAGAAAGATGGAAAATAAGTGTTACTGAGAAAGAATCGGCTGAATTTAGTGTTGGGACTGGCAACTTGCTTAAATATAAGAACCGAATATATGTACCCAATTCAAAAGAAGTAAAAAAGTTAATCTTAAATGAAACTCATAAGAAACCTTACTCCAGCCTCCCTAGGTACCAAAAAATGTTATCAACTTTAAAGAAGGAATATTATTGGCCTAACATGAAGAAAGATGTTGCCAACTATCTAGCCAGATGTCTAGAATGTCAGCAGATAAAAATTGAACATAAACATCCCACTGGGTTGTTGCACCTCTTTCCCATTCCATAATGGAAATGGGAGGTAATAAGTATGGACTTCATAACCTGATTACCTATGAATAACAGAAAACATGATTCAATTATGGTAGTAGTTGATAAACTAAGCAAAGATGCACATTTAATTCCTGTTAAGTCTACTTTTAAAGCTCTTAATATTGCTGGCATTTTTATGAAGGAAATATTTAGATTGCATGGCATTCCAAAAGTGGTGATATCAAATAGGGATTCAAAATTTACTAGCAATTTTTGGAAAGCATTATTTCAAGGGTTAGAGACAAACTTAAATTTTAGTACCACATACAATCCAAAAACAGATGGGAAAACAGAAAGAACTAACCAAATAATTGAAGACATGTTAAGAATGTACGTGATGAACAAACCCGGTAAGTGGGAAGAATATCTGCATTTAGTTGAGTTTGCATATAACAATGGTTATCAAACGTCAACAAAAATGACACCCTTTGAGATACTATATAGAAGAAGTGTTGGGATATTCCTATACTCCATCCTAGTCCTACCAGCATTTTCAGCCATGCATGCATTTTGCATGCAGTCATGATTTTGCATGCATGCATGCATCCCAGTCATCAGTCCCAAAACCTAGCCCTCAGTTGGCTAGCCCTGGGAGCTTCTTTCTGATCAGTTTTATCCCTCCTAGTGCTTAGTGCGCCCTGCATGCAATTGCATGCATCCCAGTCTCCCTCTCTCACCTACCACTCAGTTGCACTTCAGTTAGTTGAGTTATCTTTAGATCTTTCCTTGATTTAAGGATAGATTGACTCCCAACTGACTGTATCACTCCGATGAACCTCCTGTGAGACTAGACTGCCTATTATGACTCCATTTATCTCCTCATGTGCCCTCCACTGAGCCTCCTTCATTCAGTTAGTGCCTCCATGTGCCAGTTACACCTACCACACTCAGTTAGACTCAGTTTGACATCTGGTTGACAGTTACTTGTGCATTGATGACTCCACTGATGATGATCAGGACTTCTAGTTGTGCTTTGATGACTCTCTATTGATATGATGATCACTCCATGAAGGCTAATTCGAATTGCCACCTTGGCATTCGAATACTCTCACCATTGTATTATTTATTGTTCATATTATTATTAATGAATTAATGTGTGATGTTATTCTGCTTCTATCTAAGTTCCATTATATCATAATTCTGTTGCTGGGATGATGCACAATCATGGACTCCTTTAAAGACACTTTAGATGCCACATAATACTGAAAAAAACCTGGAACCTCTGACTTTAGGTGACAATTAGGGGTACTTCCGTAATGGATGTGAAGATAAAGTAAAAAGACAAAAGATAGGTAATTGAATCAGCTTTCATAATATATAACATTTATCTATAAAAAATTTGTGTAAATGATTATAAAATTAGTTTCCGTTAAATTGGGTTTTCAAATTTTTGAGCACATCATAACATATATGTTTATGCAGGTGCAGCACTTATTGAGGTAAATGATGTCCAGTTTGAATAAAATCTTGCAGACATATAAAGGACATATGGGCCTAGTGCAACACTATTGTTTCAAAAAATTTCATGAATTATTTTTTTTCCTATTAATTATTGATGTCAAAAAACCTTGAAATTAAAATGTTATGTGCGGGTGCAACACTTTAGGGGAAAAATTTAATGAAATCATTGTTTTCTATATATGAGATTGTAGAGCTCAGTCTCTTCTAGTGCACCATATAGTTTTCTTGGGAAATGGCGAAGGCAATAAAAAGTTATATAAAAATGAATCGATGTATGTATTTTCAAAAACTGACGTGTGTCATTTAGAAAATTAATAATAAATAAATAAAACATATATTTTTATGAAAAAATTATATATTCAGAATCGTTAGATCGTACTCTACAATATTCTATATTTTCATAAAAAAATATTGAGTTTTTCATAGCAAAACACGCCATTGAAATTGAGCATATTGATAGAGTTCAAAAATACAGGCAATGGCCCTGGTTTTTTTGTTCTAGCCAATAGCTTCGGCAGTCCAAAGCTATTTCCGAACATCATCCCAAGCCTTGTTCCCGCCGAGTTTTTAAATTTTAAATTAACGCATATGCGTTATAACAGATATGCGGTTTAGACTTGTTCATATCGCATATGCGATATAACAGATAGGCGTTTTGGTTTAGTACAAAAGAGTAAATAGAGAATAAAGATTATTAGATAAAAGAGTGGCATAAAGATTATTCTTCTGAAATGTAAGATAACATCCCATCATGATTAATATAACATTGTTTAACATGACAAATGGGTTCGGAAACAATACATCTCTATTTTCAACTAAGTTATATTTGATATATTAGGTAGTATGGGGTTGTAACACGCCGTTTTGATATTTCTACCTGAACTACTATTATATGTTGTATTTGTTTGATTGTGAGACCTCGTTGGTTTGACGACACTGTGGACATATGGTTCTATTATTTTGCCGATATATATATGTGTGTGTGTGTGATGATACTATTATGATCGGTAGTCATGTTTAGATATGTATTATGTGTTAATTATGTCTCATGTATGGAAATTACTGAATGATGGGTACGTGGATACCGTTACAGTTATATGTCGAAATAATGAATGTTATGCTAGGTGCATGGCGAATAAATGAGTTTATTGTTGTTATGTTATGATGAAATATATGTGTACATGTCGAGGATTTATGCACGATATTCTATATTGTATGTCGAGGACTGACTTACAGGTTGAAATGACTAAGTGATAGCTGGATCCTACGAGGTGGGAGGGCCTCGGGGACATGGACTTCGAAAGATAAAATGGTATGCGAGTGATGCATTATTTACTTTCATGTGGTTATTATGCTGTTTATTATGATGTATATTATGACATGGGTGGGGTAGGGTTTCAGGAAACTCAACCGCCCATATTGGTTATACGATGACAGACTGAGTACAAGTGCAATGCTGTTGTTATGTCGAGTAGACATAGTCCCTTGTTCCATTAGGGGGGGTGGAGGCTTTATCCACCATTTATCCCCGAAACCCAGAGTCATGGGAGGGATGTGCTACGGTGCGCTCCCCAAGGTGTGTAATGATTATTGGTGGTTGTCTGCTGGGGAAGCTTGGTCGATGTAGTCGACACTTCCGCTTACGGGTTCTAGCTGGAACCGGTCATGACTTGACATTTCAGGGTAGTACAGCAGAGGACAGGATAGGATGTGGAAGTTAGTGATGATGTAGGTAGATAGGTGTAGCGTGAAGTAGGGGTGAAAACAAGATCTAACTGTAGGTGTGTAAAACCCTTGGTTAGTATGTGTTGTAAATTAGTGATGTATGAATTGTCGTAACTTGGATTTCAGTTAGTTAATGGATTTGTACCTTGCAAATTACGTTTAGAACTTGTGTCAGTAAACAACAAGTTTCATGATTATGATTGATGTATGTGAATTATTACTGTTAGTGTACTTACGCGGGGTATGTAAGCAGGAGCTACGCTTACATAACTCGCCTACATATTTATGAATTTCGTGAAATCTTGCTGAATAATAATGTTAATTATTGTTGATTAATGTTGAAAATGTCGATTAAGGTTAATAATGATGATTAATGTTAATAATGTAGATTAACGATTAATTATTCTGGATTAAGGTTAATAAAGTCGATTAGGGTTAATAATGTTGATTAATGATTAATTATTGTCCATTAATAATTAATTGTTGTTGATTAATAAACAAAGCTAAGGTTAACCTAGGTAGTGACTAATGCAATTGATTAGAATGCTTGATTGATGGAACTAATTAGTTTAATGACAACTAAGGTGCAGCTGATATGGGACCATGTAAATAAGTCGATTATATCTTAATTAATTTTTATTTAATTAATATAATTACACATTGATAATGATATGAATTACATTGATAAGATTATTATTCATAATTGATAAATTGAATTAGTTGAATTTACAGTTAAAGGGAATTAGCATATTAGAAATATGATAAATCATTGATTAGAGGATTAGGTTATTAATAATTAATCAACTAACAATTAGTATTAAGTAATTAATTAAGTGATTAATATGAATAATTGGACGTTGACTAAGAATAATGATTTATTAATTTTTATTGAGAAATTTGAGTTACAAAGTCCATGAATATGTTATTTAATGATTAATAAGAGTCCAAGTTGAGGGCTCGAGGAATGACATGGGGGTTGAGGAATTTATGATGAAGATAGGGGTAGTAATGGGGAGGAAGAGTCGGCAAACAGGGGGATAAGATGGAGAAGGGAGGAAGAAGGGAGAAGGATCTTTACCTTAGTGATTTTGGGGGAAGAATTTTTTGGAGAGCAAAGATAGAAATTTTAGAGAAGAGCTGAAAGGAGCTGATAGGGGGTTTTTGCTGGAGATGTTCCGAAGTGTATAACAGGTTGGCTTGTACTCAGTTTGGGCTCGGGGGTCCAAAGGGGTACCTTTGGAGCTGGGTGGTTGGCGAGACCTCGCTAGTTGGCAAGGTGGCAAAACTGTTTGGGTTGGTTGAGCTTTCAGGGTTTTGGGGAAGGCTTTTGGTTGCAGGGAACAACCAAGGAAAACAGCAAGGCATTCAGCAAAGCAGGGACAACAACAAGGGTGGATGTACTAGCTACTAGAGGTATTTTTCAGCAGGTATGTTTATCGTTTCTACCTTGGAAAATTTTGTTTTAAGTTAATTGAAAAGGATTTTATGCTGTTATTATGTCCTATTACTCCTGCACAAACATAACTGGTTAGAGGTAAATATAATCAAATTTTGAAATGCATCTTTCATTATTTTTAGAGGCATGAAATGTCAACAAAACTAGAAACTGAGAACAGAATCAAAATAGAAACAAAACAAAAGAGTTGACCAGAATGTAAATAGTGAAATACTTAGATATTATTGGGAGATAAGGGAGACCCAGGTTGGGGTCTTACATATGGTATCAGAGCCATGGTTCCAAATCTGGAACCAGAGAGTTCATTACAAAAGCTGTAAAAGCTTGTTGCAGAAGCTTAAGACCTGCATGAAAACATGAAATAAAAACAGAAATTCAAAACAGTGTGAAAACAAAAAAAACCTGGGTTATTATTAAAAGACTCAGAAAATTTAGAACATGGGTCCTACACATGGTAACTTGTTGGTAAACTGTTCCTTGTAGCTGCAAATGAATTAAAGGAGGAAACTTTAAATTTTATTTTATAAAGAAAACAAAGGAAAGAGAGAAATATACGATTTACTAATGTATATAAGTGCAATGATGAGAATATATCCATAAATTATTTTGGGAGTTTGTTTTGTTATATTATACTGCTGTCAAACTTTTTTCTTTTTCGTAATATATATGTAACTATGACAAATATTTTGTGTATATATTTCTATATTTTGTTTATATATTTTTATTTTTTATTTTTGTTTAAAAAAAATAAAAAAAATTTAAACTTATAAAAAAAAAAGGGACAAATTTCTATATATATTATATATAGATACGAAAGCCAACAAAAAATACAGATATGATATAATTAAAAAAAAAAACTAATGAAAAAAAAAACCCTCTATATACATACATTATATATAGATATGAAACAAAACAAAAAAAAACAAATATGATATATATAAAAAAAACTATTGAAACAATATATATATATATTATATAGTTTTTCTTTAACTATATGAAAACGAAAATTATATATATATATATATATATAAAATCTAGTTAAAAAAATATGTTTATAAATTATTTTTTATATAAAAATAAAAAAACCCTACCGACGGAGCCGCAGCCCGCAGCATGCAGGGCGCAGCCCGCAACCCACAGGGCACAGCAGCCTGCAGCGTGCAGAGCGTAGTCTGCAGCCCACAGGGGCGCAGGGTGCAACAGCCCACAACCCACAGGGGCGCAAGGCACAACAACCCGCAACATGCAGGGCGTAGCCCACAGGGCACAGCCACAGCCGACAGGGCGCAGGGCGCAACCTGGGTGGCTCGCGGCCTGGCTAGGGGAAGCCCAGTGGGCCTGCGGCTAGGGAAAAACGAAAAACACTAGAAAAAAATATATATATATAGAAATAATTTTTTTTTTACATTGTAATTTAAACGTACAAAATTTTAAATGCCGCGGCCATGGCAGCCCGGCTCGGTTGGGTGCGACCGGCTAGCAGTGGAGCTGCTGCGATCCTAGGTGGCCAACCCGATGGAGTAAAGAAAGAGAAAAAAGAGATATATTGATTTGCAAATAAAAATATAACAATATCCCCCCAAAAGAAATTTATGACCCTGGCTTGCTGCCATGGACATGGCTCTCGGCCAAGATCTGCGGCCTTGGCCCAAAACAAACAGAAATTTATGCATATATATAGAAGAGAGGGAAACCCCATTAAACGTATAGAGGAGCTAAACAAAAAAAAAACAATACCAGTTAAAAATATATATATATATACAAGATATATATATATATATATATACATGTTTTATCCCTTCTCTAGCGAAGCTCATGGCTGCGGCCATGGTGGTCGGCCAGCAGCTGAGCAATGGCTTGGTGCAGGCCCAGCCCTGAGCTGTGACCAAGAAAGTTCCTGTATAATAAAAAAAAAATGTATACGTATATTATTACCTGTAAAACGTAAAGGAGAAACAATTTTTTTTTTTTTACGAATGAAGCATGAAAGAACCCAGAAGAGGGGTTAGCCATACCTAACTTAGTCGAGTGCCGATCAGAGCTTTCCCATCGCCCTGCCTTGACCGTCGAGACTACCAAGTGCAGAGTTGCAAAGCCATGGGAGGTGCAGAGCAGAGTTCACTCAAAATGGTGGAGGAAAATGACGATCACCTAGGGTTTGAGGTCGTTTATAGAGAAGTTTAATATTATTTTAATGCATGGCCGAGATGGCCTAGGGAGGCCCCATGGCTTAGGTTAAAGCGATTAGGGTTGATTTTATTATTTTATTATTATTATTGTTTTATATATTATTTATTATATTTATATATATAAACAAAATTACAGAATAAATAATTTGTTCTATTATTTATTAATTTCGAAATTGATTTCATTTTAATTGTTAAAAAGATGTTTTAAAATTAATTTTATTATTTAATAAATTAAGGTTAATACATTGATGTTAAATGTATGCCTAATTTGTAAAAATAATTTTTTTTAATTATTTAAAAATATAATAAATATATATTTTTAAATAAACAATAATAATAAATAAATAAATGCTAATTAACTAGTGTTAATGAATGTTAGTGTTAGTTAATTAGTGTTATTGAATGTTAGTGTTAGTTAATTAGTATTATTGTATGTTAACTAATTAGTGTTAAACTAAGACCAACTAATTAATTTTGAGGGGGCTAAATTAACACTAAATGGTTATTTTATTCTTAAAACTGTTCCTTGCCAAAACTTCGACGTATAGTCGAAGGGGCAAGACGGATCCGAAATCTCGAAAACGAGACACCACGGAGACTAGCATGACGAGCTGATAGTTAGGACACTAATTCTACCCCCTAACCTAAATGTTTGGTAAAAACGACACTAGACCTAAAACTTAGATTATGTTTTTATTTAATTATTAAAATTATTAATTATTAATGAGAAGCGAGGTAGTAAACATTAATTAAATATCTTGAAGAGCCGATGACGACTTAATGAGGATTGTGTGGAATCCAATACCTAAACTAGCGTAGAACTACTGCAGTATATCTAGTACCGGGTGGCCTCAAGATGGCCTGATCGAAATGTCCTGAACTATAGCTCTTAGAGTAAAACCGCTCGTAAATAAGTCATGGTGCACTTTTGAATTAACTGTTGAGTTTGATGGTAATTAGTCATGATGTCATCATAAGCTAATTATCCTATTATTCTATGTTACAGGGATAAACATGGTAAGAATGCGAGCAGGTTGGGGGCGAGGTCCGGCGATGACATTACTTGAGCCGAATGTGCCAACACCATCACTAGAGACCATACTTATACTGCGCTCACTGGAAGCTATAAACGAAACATTGAGGGGACTAGCACAGAGAGGAAGTGTTACCTCGGATGTAGAGGTGGATGCCCCTCCACTAAGGGAGGAAGTTCCTGTGGTAGAAGTGAATACGGTACCAAGAACTCCGCATCAGGATATCAAAAGGGAGCTTCAGAAGATAAGGCTTCCAGAATTTTCGGGGGGTCGATCAGGGATACGAGCAGAGTCATGGTTGGAAGAGATGACCAGGTGCTTGACCTTGCAGGAGTACACCTCCACGTCAATGTCCAAACTAGCCATATTTCAACTAAAGGGGGCCGCTTTGAACTGGTGGGGAAACCAAGAAAGGTAGCTACACCTTACATCAGACACGGTTCCATGGGAATTGTCTGTGGGAAAATTCAAAGGGAAGTACCTACCCGCATCCTACCAGGAAGAACAAGCAGGGGATCTTCATGCCTTGGTACAAAGGCATCTATCTGTGGAGGAGTATGAAGAGAGGTTCATGGAATTAGTCAATTATGTCCCTTACTTGGACAATGACGAACGCTAGGTTGAGCGCTTCGTGTATGGGCTCAATACCAATATCAAGGCTCAGGTACGGATGTGGAAACCAACTTCGGTAGCCGAAGTGGTAGATTGTGCTCGTTACACTGAGGCGATGTTGGGTGCAAATCCCATCAGGTCATTCAACTCTCAGCATTCAGGGTTTTTGGGGAAGGCCCCTCGAAGATACCCTTGGGGAGGATATGCGAGGCCACCTCCCTACGGGAACAGGAGCACACCAAGAGTCACAGCGGTAGACAGATCAGTGGAAACTAGGGTGGTGCCCCATTCAACCACAGGAACTCACTAGGGTGTGAGGAATTTCAGAGGATCAAATGGTAGAGGAAGGGTTCCTAGGGGGAGGAACCCCTCTCAGAGGTCTGAACGGGTTATCTCGCCCACTCCATTACAGGTTGCTTGTTGGGGATGTGGAGGTCCACATTACCAGCGTGACTGTCCCGAATCACGATCTGATATAGTGCATCGAGAAGGAAAAGCTCCAATGGGGAGTGGGGGTAGTAGGCATCAGATCTCGGCTGCAGTAAACAACCATTAGGCAGAGCACCAATCCACTGTGGTGGAATCATCAGGTACGGTCAATAATGTCTAGCTTAGAATATTGTTTGATCTTGGTGCTACTGATAGTTTCATTTCTCCATATGCATTAGACAAATGTGGGTTGGCAGCCTACGAGCATGACGATTTCAGCTTAGTCAAAATGGCTTCAGGGGTAAAGCAAGCAGTAGGACCTAGTGTCGATAAGTGTGTAGTGGATCTCGGGGTGTGTGTTACACAAGTCAAAGTGTACGTCACCACCCTCGGAACTTATGATCTCATCATAGGTATGAATTGGCTTGAGGAACATCGAGCTTTCTTGGACTGTTATGGAAAGAAAGTTCTTTGCATTAATGACAACGGAGAGGCCATCGAGATCCAGGGTATCAAACAGAAGGTGTCCCTACGTTTCATATCAACGATGAATGTAAAGTGATGTATGCGATAGGGATGCTAGTTGTACATTGTTGAAGCGGTAAACAGTAAGAAGGGATCCTCCTTTGATGACTATCTAGTGTTAGCCGAGTTCAGTGATGTATTCCCAAAGGAATTACCTTGGTTACCTCCTAAGAGGGAACTTGATTTTACCATTGAGGTAAAACCTGGTTCAGAGCCAACATTGAAGACACCTTACAGGATGACGGCCCCAGAACTTTGTGAGTTGCAAATGCAGTTGAAGGAACTGCTAGATCTAGGGTTCATGAGACCAAGTATTTCACCATGGGGTGCGCTAGTAATCTTTGTGAAGAAGAAGGATGGTTCCTTGCGTCTTTGCATAGATTACCGAGATTTGAATAGAGCCACTGTGAAGAATAGGTACCCGATACCTCAAATTGATGACCTCTTTGATCAAATGAAAGGGACGATAGTCTTCTCAAAGATCGACTTACGATCAGGTTACCACCAGCTACGGATTAAGGAAGGTGATATACCTAAGACTGCTTTTCGAACAAGGTTTGGTCACTATGAGTTTGTGGTCGTACCCTTCGGTTTGACCAATGCCCCAGCCATATTCATGAGTCTCATGAATAGTGTGTTTCGAAAATACTTATATCAGTTTGTGCAAGTCTTCTTGGATGACATCCTCATCTACTCCAAGAATGAATAGGAGCACGAGGAACACTTGCGAATAGTGTTTTCATGCTTAAGGGAGCATCAGTTGTATGGTAAGTTGTCCAAATGTTTGTTCTATCAAAAGGAGATCCATTACGTAGGGCATATAATTTCCAATGAGGGAATTTCTGTTGACCCTGAAAAGGTGAAGACCATAATGGATTGGCCCGTGCCAAAGAATGTGCATGAAGTAAGGAGCTTCATGGGGTTAGCCGGGTATTATAGAAGGTTTCTTGAAGGTTTCTCAAAAATCGCGAAACCCATAACTACCCTACAGCGTAAGGGCACTAGGTACGAATGGAAAAATGAATGCGATGCCACATTCGCCAAGATGAAAAGACTATTGACGAGTGCACCATTTCTACGAGTTTCAGATATGGAGAAGGAATTCACAGTTTGCACCGATGCTTCAAGGCAAGGTTTGGGTGCAGTGTTGATGCAGGAAGGTGGGGTAATAGCTTATGCGTCAAGAAAGCTAAAAACACATGAAGAGAATTACCCTACTCATGACCTAGAGTTGGCTGCAGTGATGTTAGCTTTGAAGCTTTGGAGACATTACCTTGTTGGACGAAGCTTTGAACTCAAGTCTGATCACCAAAGCTTAAGGTATATCTTCACTCAGAGAGACCTAAATGCTAGGCAAAGGCGATGGAGTGAATTCATGAGCGAGTATGATTTTGGGATTTCCTACATCAAAGGGAAGGAGAATGTGGTAGCGGATGCCTTAATCAGAAAACCAAGACTTTTCTCTCTTATACCTTTGAAGGTGGATTTGAGGGAAAGAATTTTAGGGCAGCTACTCGGGGATAGTTGGTACCTAAAGGTCACAGCGGCACTCCAGAATGGGAAACTGGTGGGACCAAAGTTTAAAGGCTATGAGTTGGAAGCCGATGGTTTGTTATGGTATCAAGGGAGGATGTATATTCCTAAGGAGGGAGATATTAGAGATACTATCCTTAAGGAAGCCCACAGAGCAGTGTATTGTGCACACTCGGGTGTAAAGAAGATGTATGCAGACATGAAGCAACTCTTCTTTTGGGAATGGATGAAAAGCAACGTGGTCAAATTTGTCGCTAGGTGGCTTGAATGTCAGCAGGTAAAAGTTGATCATCACCACCTGGAAGGACTGTTACAGCCGCATGACATTCCTATGTCGAAGTGGGAGGTTATCTCCATGGACTTCGTGGTGGGATTGCCTCTTACCTCTCATAGGCATGATGCCATTATGGTCATCATTTCCAAACTGACCAAAACTCCTCACTTCATTCCAGTTAAGCAGACCTATGATGTCACGGATGTAACACGTGTGTTCATAAATGAAGTTGTTCGTCTCCATGGGTTTCCCAAGAAGATTATATCGGATAGGGATTCCAGGTTTACATCCAGGTTTTGGACGAGTTTGCAGTCAACGTTGGGTACTCAGTTGAACCTAAGCACTGCTTGCCATCCATAGACAGATGGGAAAACAGAAAGAGTGAATTAGGTGATGGAGGACATGCTTAGAATGTATTTCATGGATCAACAAACTCATTGGGAAAAGCACTTACCTTTGGTAGAGTTTTCTTAGAACAACAGTTACCATAGCTCAATTGGGATGCCTCCATATGAAGCTTTATATGGAAGGCCATGCAGGACACCATTGAGTTGGGAAAGGTTGGAGGATCGAGTAATTATAGGACCTGAGTTGATTCAGGAGATGGAAGAACAGGTTGTTCAGATTAGACAATGGTTAAAGGAATCCCAGGATAGGCAGAAGAGTTATGCCGATGCGCATAGGGTTGACCAAAGCTATAAGGTTGGTGATGCAGTGTTCGTCCGCATCAGGTCTAGCAAAAGTACCATTAGGTTTGGGAAAGGGATAAAGTTGTCGCCATGATTTATAGGACCCTTTGAAATTTTAGAAAAATTTGGACCCGTCGCGTATCGCCTTGCGCTGCCACCCCATTTGCACAAAACTCATAATGTTTTTCATGTATCTGTTTTACGACATTATGTAGCTGATGAGTCACATAAAATAAATTGGAAGGAACTATAGGTTTCGGATGAGGGAACCATCAGGTTCGAACCATTACTTATATTGGACTGCATGGTTAAACAGTTGAGGCATCGTTTGGTGGACCAAGTGAAGGTCCAGTGGGACCGATATAGCCCAGGTTCTGCTACCTGGGAGGATGTAGAGACTATGCATCATGATTATCCCATGTTATTTTGATCATAACTTCAGGACAAAGTTTCCTGAAGGGAGGGTGTATGTAACACCCCGTTTTGATATTTCTACCTGAACTACTATTATATGTTGTATTTGTTTGATTGTGAGACCTCGTTGGTTTGACGACACTGTGGACGTATGGTTCTATTATTTTGCCGATATATATATGTGTGTGTGCGATGATAGTATTATGATCGGTAGTCATGTTTAGATATGTATCATGTGTTAATTATGTCTCATGTGTTAATTATGTCTCATGTATGGAAATTACTGAATGATGGGTACGTGGATACCATTACAGTTATATGTCGAAATAATGAATGTTATGCCAGGTGCATGGCGAATAAATGAGTTTATTGTTGTTATGTTATGATGAAATATATGTGTACATGTCGAGGATTTATGCATGATATTCTATATTGTATGTCGAGGACTGACTTACAGGTTGAAATGGCTAAGTGATAGCTGGATCCTACGAGGTGGGAGGGCCTCGGGGACATGGACTTCGAAGGATAAAATGGTATGCAAGTGATGCATTATTTACTTTCGTGTGGTTATTATGCTGTTTATTATGATGTATATTATGACATGGGTGGGGTAGAGTGTCAGGAAACTCAACCGCCCAGATTGGTTATACGATGACAGACCGAGTACAAGTGCAACGCTGTTGTTATGTCGAGTAGACATAGTCCCTTGTTCCATTATGGGGGGTGGAGGCTTTACCCACCATTTATCCCCGAAACCCAGAATCATGGGAGGGATGTGCTATGACGTGCTCCCCAAGGTGTGTGATGATGACTGGTGGTTTCCTGCTGGGGAAGCTTGGTCAATGTAGTCGACACTTCTGCTTACGGTTTCTAGCTGGAACCAGTCATAACTTGACATTTCATGGTAGTCCAGCAGAGGACAGGATAGGATGTGGAAGTTAGTGATGATGTAGGTAGATAGGTGTAGCGTGAAGTAGGGGTGAAAACAAGATCTAACTGTAGGTGTGTAAAACCCTTGGTTAGTATGTGTCATAAATCAGTGATGTATGAATTGTCGTAACTTGGATTTCAGTTAGTTAATGGATTTGTACCTTGCAAATTACGTTTAGAACTTGTGTCAGTAAACAACAAGTTTCATGATTATGATTGATGTATGTGAATTATTACTGTTAGTGTACTTACGCGGGGTATGTAAGCAGTAGCTACGCTTACATAACTCACCTACATATTTATGAATTTCGTGAAATCTTGCTGAATAATAATATTAATTGTTGTTGATTAATGTTAAAAATGTCGATTAAGGTTAATAATGATGATTAATGTTAATAATGTAGATTAACGATTAATTATTCTGGATTAAGGTTAATAAAGTCGATTAGGGTTAATAATGTTGATTAATGATTAATTATTGTCCATTAATAATTAATTGTTGTTGATTAATAAACAAAGCTAAGGTTAACCTAGGTAGTGACTAATGCAATTGATTAGAATGCTTGATTGATGGTTAATTAGTTTAATTACAACTAAGGTGCAGTTAATATGGGACCATGTAAATAAGTTGATTATATTTTAATTAATTTTTATTTAATTAATATAATTACACATTGATAATGATATGAATTACATTGATAAGATTAATATTCATAATTGATAAATTGAATTAGTTGAATTTGCAGTTAAAGGGAATTAGCATATTAGAAATATGATAAATCATTGATTAGATGATTAGGTTATTAATAATTAATCAACTAACAATTAGTATTATGTAATTAATTAAGTGATTAATATGAGTAGTTGGACGTTGACTAAGAATAATGATTTATTAATTTTTATTGAGAAATTTGAGTTACAAAGTCCATGAATATGTTATTTAATGATTAATAAGAGTCCAAGTTGAGGGCTCGAGGATTGACATGGGGGTTGAGGAATTTAGGATGAAGATAGGGGTAGTAATGGGGAGGAAGAGTCGGCAAACAGGGGGATAAGATGGAGAAGGGAGGAAGAAGGGAGGACGATCTTTACCTTAGTGATTTTGGGGGAAGAATTTTTTGGAGAGCAAAGATAGAAATTTTAGAGCAGAGCTAAAAGGAGCTGATAGGGGGTTTTTGCTGGAGATGTTCTGAAGGGTATAACATGTTGGCTTGTACTCGGTTTGGGATCGGGGGTCCAAAGGGGTACCTTTGGAGCTGGGTGGTCAGCGAGACCTCGCTAGTTGGCAAGGTGGAAAAACTGTTTGGGCTGGTTGAGCTTTCAGGGTTTTGGGGAAGGCTTTTGGTTGCAGGGAACAGCCAAGGAAAACAGCAAGGCATTCAGCAAAACAGGGATAGCAACAAGGGTGGATCTACTAGCTACTACAGGTATTTTTCAGCAGGTATGTTTATTGTTTCTACCTTGGCAAATTCTGTTTTAAGTTAATTGAAAAGGATTTTATGCTGTTATTATGTCCTATTACTCCTGCACAAACATAACTGGTTAGAGGTAAATATAATCAAATTTGGAAATGCAACTTTCATTATTTTTAGAGGCATGAAATCTCAACAAAACTGGAAACTAAGAACATAATCAAAACAGAAACAAAACAAAAGAGTTGACCAAAATGTAAACAGTGAAATACTTAGATTTTATTGGGAGATAAGGGAGACCCAAGTTGGGGTCTTACAGGGGTAGTATGGTATAAAGTATAAACTCACATCAAAGTGAATGGGGCATCTAAGAAGCCAAATGGTGGGTTGTTATTGATGAAGTAATTGGGATATCGTGGTGAGTATAATTTGGTTTTCAATCCATTTTCAAGGGTTAGGGATTTCATCCTCACCGTTTTAATAATTTTCCTTGCATCCTATCCTAGGTATGAGATTTAATAGGCACCGAAAAAAAATCGATTCAAATATATCTCGAGAATTCCATCTTTTCTATTGTGTAGTCTCCTAGTATAGAATTTCACCTTACTACACTAAGATAGTTGAAGTTTGTGGCTTTGACCTATAGTTCACTATGAATCTATTGATTGATGTTATTGACGAGAACCAACATATTTTTGCAGTTATTTTGTTAATCAAACTTTCTTTGATATCAGTGTAGTTAAATGACTTCAAGTAGGGTTTTTTATTTAATGACAAATTTATTATATAACTTAAGAATGCTCTACTTGAGTTGATGATGATTATGGTTGTTATTAACGTCCATTGAGACCAATTTTGATCTATCAAACCTTTAAAAAGGTAAGGAGTCACTTGGTTTTCTTTAGAATTATATTTATGTGCTCGAAACTTTAAGAGAAACATTCATAAATCACCATAGTTTCGATGAGTTAAAATGCTAGGAAGGTTGGTATTGTACCAAATATTTTGAATTTGGGATGAAATGTGGGTGTACACATGACATTTTAATGTGATTTGTTTCTATATGATCTTTAATAGTTTAATCACATTACACTATTGATTCAAAAACAACAAATCATTTAACTAGAAATTTTTCAACAAATTATTTAACTAGAAATCTTGATGATTTATCCTCTCACTCACTCCATACCTCACTTTCTCCCCCTACCTCCTCTCTCCACCCCCTTCTCTCTCCCCCCATAATTCCTTCTCTCTTTCTCCACCCCCTTCTCTCTCACACATATCCACACACCCTCTAAAACAATTCCTTTGTTGCCCCTCCCTCCCGCCAAAACTCCTTCTCTCTTCTCCCCTCCCTCCCTCCATCCTATCACTCACTCCATCCCTCACTTTCTGCCCCTACCTCCTCTCTCCACCTTCAAGCCTTCATCCCTCCTTTGTCTCTCCATATTTTTCTCCTTTCCTTAATATCCATGATCTTTCCCTCTCTCTCTCTCTCCCTCTTTCTCTCTCTCTCTCTCACACACACAATCCCTCATCTCTATCCCTCGGTGTAACCATCCTTGACCATCCTTCATTTCCCTAAATCCCTACTCTCTCATTGTTATTATCCCACTCTCTCACCCTCTAACCATCCCTCCATCCATCATTCTCTCTCTCTCTCTATATATATATATATATATCTCTCTCTCTGACTCTCCCCCTCTCACTCGTTAACCACCCCCAATTTGTCTCTCTCATTCACTCACTCTATACCTCTATCTATACCACCACTCCATCCATCCCTCTCCTCCCTCTCACTCCTTAATGGTCCCCCCCCATTTGTCCCTCCATACATTATGCTATATATCTTTCCTCCATCCATTATCCTATATCTTTCTTGCACCCAATCATCCCTCCCTTTTATATATCACCCTCTTCTCTCCCACTTATATTTATTCCCCTATATCTCTCCCCCCCCATCCCTCCCTCCCGCTTATATTTATTCCCCTCCCACCAATCCCTTCCCTTTATATTTCTCCTCCCTTTAGTTCCCCCTCATATTAATGTCCAAAGACAAATCCCTCCCTTCCCTTTATATTTCTTCTCCCTTCATCACCCCCATATCTCTCCCCTACCCATCCCTCCCTCCCATGATTCCCTCTACAACTTCCTCTCCCTCCTTTGACTCCCCCCACACCTCTTTTGTCTTTTAATCAATGTAATGTTGGGGCATGAGCCACCCCATAGATCGTCTGGATGGAATATTGGGAGTCTAAATTGTATTATAAGGGGACAAGGGTGACATTATAGGGTTTTGGATGGTAGGGATGGATCTCTGGATGTTGACCATAGTCATGGAAGAAAAGATGGTCCAATGAGTCTCTAAATCAACACACATGCACTATAGATGGAATATTTGGCCTTTAGTGGGATATGGGTGTCATTATGAGGTTTTATGCACTAAGGATGGGTCTCAGGGTCTTAACCATGGTAATGGGACAAAAGTGTAACAGAAACAAGTCTTAAACCACTACACATGCCCTTTAAAGGGGATATTTAGCCTTAATATGGGATATATGTGCCATTAGACTATTTTATGCATTGAAGATTGTTCTCGAGGCGTTGACCATGGTCATATAGGAACCATTACAAATATTTTCAGACAAAACATAGTTCTGAAGACACTGTACCATGGTCCAAGGGTAAATCCAATCTTCTAGGGATTAAATGATGTTTTCATGGTTCATCATTAAATGAGGTTTCAATAGTTGATATGCACTAAATCGCATATGCGATATAACGCATATGCGATATATCGCATATGCGATATATCGCATATGCGATTTAGTGATCACGTTTTTAACAAACTGGCCGTTTGTAAAAAGCGTAAAAAGCATATAGTTCATATCGCATATGCGATATAACGAATATGTGTTAAAATGGATATGCGTTATATCGCATATGCGATATTTGTTTAATAAATAATCTTGGGTTGCAGGCCGTGGGCCATTTTTACTGTACAGGAAAAGACATAATTCTTCTAAAACCTGCGTAGAGCGTACTGTTCAACCTGTAATTTAATCATTTATTACACAGATCCATAGGCTTTGTACAATTTTGGGTGTATTTCAATGGGGAATCCACGTAATAGAGTTTGGAAGTCAGCGAGGAAGATGCTTACACCCGAAGAAGCTGAAATTAAAAAAGAAAAGAAGAGGGAACATTCAAGAAATCGTCGGCATTCATTGGCTGAGAAAATACTTCCCATTCCCGCTCAACAGATACCTGATGAAGAGGCTGAGGAAGATATTGCAACTTTAATGCAAGATGGTTATAACCAAGATGAAAATTTTGGTCCTTTATTAACTGGGAAACCCTCTGTAGAGCTCAATCATTATGTTCCTGACGAGACTCTGCAACAACCATGCCAGGTGGTTCAATCTCCTAATCGAAGTTGTCAGGCTGCAGTGGATGTAAATGCCTCTCTAGCATTTCAAATGACAAGAAATCTCGCATCAAAACGAAAGAGAACTCCTAAATGCATACAAGTGGATGAGAGAAAATTGACTTCCATGGAAGGTAATGTGGCTAAATGCACAATCATTCGTCATTGTTCTCAAATAATGAAACAATATTTTGAACCAAAATCTGAAGCCGGTAAATGTCAATTGTTTTTAGCTTTGATTAAATCTAGAAGTATGGCAAATGTTAGAAAAACGTTAGGTATAAGAACATTGAAGAATACGGAATCAAGTAATCACATTGTTAAATCTCTTGCTGCTGCATTCACATCAATTGGTAAAAAAAATCGTTCAAAAGACTGTAATGTGGCTCGCCGTGTATTGGCTAAATCAATTATATCTAGATCCACAAGAGAATGTTGTTTACTTAAATGCACATCAGAAATTGTCCCTTTACATCCAAAGACACTTAAAAAATATTCCTTAAGAAGAGACAACCTTGATGTAGAGGGACAAATGGATACATTATGGGCATTTAGCGGTAGGTTTCCCCGCAAAGACATGAAGTTGGTCGAAGTAGTGAAGGGACTAGTGCACACTTTTTGGCACGATAACACTAGGCCTTCTTCTAACACAAAGGATGTGTTAAAACACTATAGGGGTTCTATGAAAAATGAAGGGCATGTTAAACATTACCTTGACATGACACAAACTTAACTGTTCGAGATGTTTAAAGTTGCCCACGTAGAGCTAAGGCTCGGGCAAAGATCTTTTGAAAAATACAAGCCTTGGTATGTTAGAATCAATAGAATCTGGAGCACTTGTTGTTGTAGATACCACATAGAGTTTATCATACATTTTCACATATACATCAGTTTTTGCATCCTAACCAGGTGCAGGAATGCTCAAGTATAGTACCACCAATGTCATCTAGAGATTTTATCCATAGCATAATGTGTCCGAGGCAAGATGGGTAGGCACATTACTTAAAACAATGTGTAGAGGGTTCTTGCAACAATTGTGGTGGGCTATCTTTATGGTCTAATTGCATCCATGAGAGTGAAGATCAAGCATTCGGTAATGCAATTGTCGAGAAGCAAAACTTTCAGTATGATACATATCAGTTACGTGATGGGAAAGAAAGCAAGAAGATTAAATTGGTGACTTCGTAGGTGACAATCTACACGAAAAATGTTCATTTAATTGAGTGTACATTGTTTATATGTTGTTTTAAATATTGATGTATATTTTAATATTGATGTAAATATTTTTATGTTGTTTTATACCATTGTTTATTTTTTTCCACCAGGTGCAAGTATGTGATTTTATTCCAGAGTTCCGTGGAAAGATCCAACAGTACATTCAGCATGTCGATATGGCACGATGGCAAGATGAGCAATTCAGAATATGTCGGGACACCTTCCCTTCGGAACAATACTATTAGTGGTTGACTTTGCGGAAAATTACTCCCTACAACCACAAAATGAAATACAAAGTTAATACTATCACTTAGAGCAGGTGAGCATAATGGTCCATATCACTTATCGACATGGGACAGATAGCAATGAAGAGAAACGTGTGATATTGAAAGAGATTCACTTTTACATTAGTGACGACCGGACCCATGAAATCCATTACGTGCAACATTTCTTTCAGTTGTTCTATGATCATGTGATAGCTATGGATATACCATTTTATCGTCATTTGATTTGGTCAGATGGTTGTGCTGGACAGTTCAAGAATGCACGTGTATTTCAATGGTTGTGTTTGTTGCACATAAAATACAAGGTGCCACATACATGGAACTACTTTGAAACAGGTCATGGCAAAGGAGAGCACGATGGTGCTGGTGCATGCATAAAAACTGCCCTTCGAAGGGAAGAGATGAAGTTTACAGGTGCTCACCTTCGAGACGCTTCATCTATAGTCGAATGTTGTGCATCTGTGATGGGAGAACAAGCAACGAGGAAACACCTAGTGCGGAGAATATTCTGGGAGGTGACAGATGTGGACCGATCCCAAACACATTGGGTGAACACAGTGCATGGAACTCAAGGTTTTCATTCAACTAGAAGCTCAGACAACTCGGCCCTACAAATTTGGACAAGACTGAAAGCTTTCTTTTGCAGTTTTTGTAGCATATATGAATGGGATGATTGTGAGTATACATATACAGTTGATACATGGGATCGAGTGACACTTGGCATTGATTTCAAGGGGGTTAATGAAATATACCATTTGGAAGATGACCAGACATATATTTCTATAGACTATGATCACATATCGGATCTCATACAAGCAGGTACAAAAAAAAATTAGTACTACCTAAATCACTACAAGCCCTTACATTGAAAGAAATTTTATTTATGTTACATGCAAGACATTTTTTAATATTTATGTATTTTTAACCTTTTTTTATTTCCTTTCATAGGTCAGATATATGCAGTAGTTGCCCCAAAAAATAATGAATGGGGTTCAAACTATTGGTTAGCACGTTGCTTAGAGGGGAAACAAACCCTTCTCGAACCTATTACAGATGATGAAAATATTGAATACCCAACTGGCTCGATGGTTATAAAAGGGGAGTACCTGACACTATCAGCACAACAAAAAAGGAAGGGTGGGTATGTATATCAAGATTATAAACTAGGAGCTATTGTATACCACTTCACCAACCTAGTAGTTGGTATGAACATCAAGCTGCGCACAATTTCGAAAAAAAATAGGTCACATGTACAATACTTGCTACCTCATTTAGAGCATGAGAGATTGATGGACACCATCGGCAGTAGAGATGATCCAGATGGCCTACTCGAGTGAGTGCATTGTCAAGTGTTACTAGATTGTCAAGTGTGGCTAGATTGTCAGGTGCGTTAAATTTAATCCTTGAAGTGTGTGATGAAGCACAATTTCAATTATTTAGCCTTTAGTTTATTCCCAATGCACTAATTTGTGAATGTCGGATACCATTCATAGACATAATTTACTGGACAAGTTATAAACACGATCCTACAACCTCAGGTGACTTATCTATAAATAATGTTTGCACATTTTCCTTATTTTCTTATGAGAGTACTAATGTTTAGCCTTTCTTGTGCCTAGGATACAAACACTATTTATGGCACATTGGAGGCGCCAAGAACAACTGGTGTCTTTAGACCCCAACAAATAGAAATCGAAAAATAACATGCTCTCGAGTCAATTTTATCTTCATCATCTTCATATGCCAAAAGTTATCTTGTATATCAAGTTTATGAATATTTATACCAATTTTTACATATGACCAATAAACCTTAAAACTAGCAATTATCAACAAGTATGATAGTTCTCTTCTAACTTCTTTGAATACCTCATTTTGTTTCATGTATGTGCATAGCCTAGGTATATGGCCTTTTTGTTTCATGTATGTGCATATCCTAGGTATATGGCATTTTGTTTCATGTATGTGCATATACTTCATGTACATGTGTTTCTACATCTTAGTCATGCATGAATGTGAAATTCCACTTGTGATCCATGTTCAACCCTATTCATTTTGTTTCATGTATGTGCAATCCTAGGTATATGGCCTTTTTGTTTCATGTATGTGCATAGCCTAGGTATATGTCATTTTGTTTCGTGTATGTGCATATAATTCATGTACATTTGTTTCTACATCTTAGTCATGCATGCATGTGAAATTCCACTTGTTATCCATGTTCAACCCTATTGATTTTGTTTCATGTATGTGCATAGCCTAGGTATATGGCATTTTGTTTCATGTATGTGCATATAATTCATGTACATGTATTTCTACATCTTAGTCATGCATGCATGTGAAATTCCACTTGTGATCCATGTTCAACCCTATTCATTTTGTTTCATGTATGTGCATAGCCTAGTTATATGGCATTTTGTTTCATGTATGTGCATATAATTCATGTACATGTGTTTCTACATCTTAGTCATGCATGCATGTGAAATTCCACTTGTGATCCATGTTCAACCCTATTCATTTTGTTTCATGTATGTGCATAGCCTAGTTATATGGAATTTTGTTTCATGTATGTGCATAGCCTAGGTATATGGAATTTTTTTTCATGTATGTGAATATAATTCATGTACATGTGTTTCTACATCTTAGTCATGCATGCATGTGAAATTCTACTTGTGATCCATGTTCAACCCTATTCATTTTGTTTCATGTATGTGCATAGCCTAGGTATATGGCCTTTTTGTTTCATGTATGTGCATAGCCTAGGTATATGGAATTTTGTTTCATGTATACATGCATAGCCTATTCATTTTGTTTCATGTATGTTCATAGCCTAGGTACATGATCTAAACCTAGAGAGTTCATAAACCTTAGTTTTTAGTTCCATGTCTCAATTTGTGAACCCTAGTTTTATTATGCGGTGTCTAGTTCATGAAACCCTAGTTGGTTTGTAATTTGTAAGTGTAGCTTAGGCATATTCTTGTTGGATTATACATTGGTACAAGAATAATATAGCCTGTGATCTCTAGACACATAGTGTTTTCTTAATGCTGCAACATGTTTTACGGAGTTGACCCAACAATGCGAGATTGCATTGATGGAAACCGAGCAAAACCCTAGTTTACGAAATGAATGCACAATGAAGTCACTGAGTCATGGAAACACGAAGGAGAGGCTACACAGAGGTAATCGCATGCCAGGAGAGCAACGGAATCGACAGTTCGTCGATCCGACCTTCAGTTGCCGAGATATGTCGAGTTGCAAGTCGCATGAAAATGTCGTTCAGGGACACTTGGTGAATTTCGATCCGGGAGCAAAATAAAAAATGGAGTGGCAAGATTGCATGCCGTTGGCTCCTGGTAGTGTGTATGGGCAATGTCGACGTGGGACCGTTGCAAACACTAGCTCGGTGGAGTGTTTTGCGGAGTTGAACCAACAATGCGAGATTGCATTGATGGAAACTGAACAAAACCCTAATTTACGAAATGAATGCACAATGAAGTCACTGGGCCATGGAAACACAGAGGAGAGGCTACCTAGAGGTAATCGCATTCCAGGAGAGCAGCGGAATCAACGGTTGATCGATTTGGCCTCCGGTTGCCGAGATATGTCGAGTTGCAAGTCGCATGAAAATGTCGTTCAGTGACACTTGGTGACTTTCTATCCGGGAGCGAAATAACAAATGGAGTAGCAAGATTGCATGCCATTGGCTCCTAGTAGTGTGTATGGGAAATGCCAATGTGGGACTGCTGCCAACACTAGCTTGGTGGAGTGTTTTGCGGAGTTGAACCAACAATGCAAGATTGCATTGATGGAAATTGAGCAAAACCCTAGTTTACGAAATGAATGCACAATGAAGTCACTGGGCAATGGAAACACAGAGGAGAGGCTACCTAGAGGTAATCGCATGCCAGAAGAGCAATAGAATTGACGATTCATTGATCCGACCTCCTGTTGCCGAGATATGTCGAGTTGCAAGTTGCATGAAAATGTTGTTCAGGGACACTTGGTGACTTTCGATCCGAGAGTGAAATAACAAATGGAGCCGAAAGATTGCATGCCGTTGGCTCCCGGTAGTGTGTATAGGCAATGCTGATGTGGGACTGCTGCCAGCACTGGCTCGGTGGAGTGTTTTGCGGAGTTGACCCAACAATGTGAGATTGCATTGATGGAAACTGAGCAAAACCCTAGTCTACATTGGGCTTGTAGACTATGTTCATGTTCCTTATAATTTCCTATCAATTTAGGTATAAAACATCCTCGCTTTCCTCCAACTATGTAGGTTATGTATACGATCCATGATTATCTGTGGTTAAACCAAATGTGAAACATGAGGTTGTAGACATAGAACTAGGGATAATACACACTACGGAGCTAAGTTAGATAAAGTGCCAATGTTTATTCCATGCCTCATGGTATAATGAATGTGTCCAAGGGGAAGACAATGACTACAAGGAATGTGTTTTTGTTCTATATATGCCCTAGGAAAAACCTTAGGGGTGAAATTTAACCCATGGGCTAATTTTAGATGTTTTTTTTCCAAACGAGGTTCCAATTTCGATTTTTATCTAAAATGATAGCCAAATTCCATAGGATAAAATTATTTTACTATAAGCATCGTCAAAATTGTCCATGAACTATATAAAATACTTATGAATTTGAATATTTAAAAAAATATTGTTCAACATTTTATCGTTGGAAATTTAAAAATTGGTAAGATTCACCAAGTTTTCTACACTTTAAGAAAATTATGGAGTCCTAGAGTGTGCTTAATCCACTTATAGTGTGAACTATAGTTTTTAATTTTTGTATTGAGGCTTCAAGTTATGTGATCCACCTATATGTGTTCACAACTATGTGGTATAGGTGGGTGGAGAATGGGTGTCAAGAGTCGAAGGAACTGAAGGGTTTGTATGCAAAATACAATGACTAGGCTCTATAATGTCATCATACTATAACCATGAACAAAACCCTTCAACACAAGGGTATACATGATATGAAAGCATAAGCCCAAATACTTATATTTTCATGTGTTCTTCGTGTGTTGCAATAGAATAGCGATCCACCTTAATGATTTTAAAGATACACAAGTTTAGGAGGTGAAGAAGGTTTAGGAGAGGAAGGGGCTATGAAAAGTCACTTGTTTGTTCATTAGAAATTAAAATTCTGTATTGGGCTTGTCACTATAAGAAACAACATTCACATCATCATACAGTAAGGCATCTAGACCTTCCTTTCTATACCGAACACATTAAATTCATTATTTGCAATGCCAACTCTTCTCCAACAAACACAAAGCCATAAACCTAAAAACATATTCAAACATATATATCTGCAAGGCATATAATACACATGTCTCCATCCCATATCAACTCAACCATATATAGGTAAATCTGAACGTTGCTTTATATTATAAATGTACATATATAATGTTTTCAAAAATGGCATGCCATGGCCATAATACAAAATTGTGGATCATACTGTACATATGTGAATACATACAAACAAAACGGTACATGTATGTATCCCCCCTATACATGGATTCTATATGTACCCCCCCTATACATGATTTCTATTTGTCCCCCTTTTCACTGCCAATGTCAGTGGCTAATGAGAAGTCTATCTTTCTTTTGCGGCGGCTTGATGGCATTCCCCAACGATCCGCAGGAGGACGCATTCTCAATATCGAAGACTGCACACAAACCAAAATTTGTGTGTTACTTTACCAAGCTATAAAAATAAATACAACTCTATGTACATTTGTTCGAATTCCAAGAAAATATAACATTTTTAATTACCATGCGTGTGTAAGTCCTCGGCACTGAAACTGCATGTAATTGTGTGGGGGGGCGTGTAGGGTCATCAGTGGCCCCAATTGGGTGCTCTTCAGGCACCACTAGCTCAGTAGATGCCTGCATAAAGTAACATACATGTCAATGTCAGCAAATACAAAGAAAACAAGACATATATACTACATGGACGGACAATGACTCTTTCAAAGAAAGCGAGACATACATGTACTTGGGGGGGGGGCAGAGGTGGGTCACCAACAACCTCAGTTGGGTGCTCTTCAAGCACCATTGCATCACTAGATGCCTGCATAAAGTAACATATGACCAATGTCAGCAAATACAAAGAAAATGAGACTGTATATAATATGTATGGACGTACAATGACCTTTTTAAAGAAAGAGAGACATGTACACACGTACCTGGGGGGGGAGAGGTGGGTCACCAATAACGTCGATTTGGTGCTCTTCAATCACCACTGCATCACTAGATGCCTGCATAAAGTAACATATGGACCAATGCCAGCAAATAAAAAGAAAATGAGACTGTATATATACTATGTATGGACGTACAATGACCTTTTCAAAGAAAGAGCTTGACATACATGTACCTGCAGGAGGGAGAGGTGGGTCACCAACAATGTCGATTGGGTGCTCTTCAAGCACCATTGCATTACTAGATGCCTGCATAAGGTAACCTATATATGTCAATGTCAGCAAATACAAAGATCTAACAAGACTACATATATATACTACATGGAACGACAATGGCTTTTTCAAAGAAAGCGAGACATGTACACGTACCTGGGGGGGAGGAAGAGGGTCATCGGTGGGTGGAATACTAAACATTGGCCTTACTAGATGGTAAAAAAAACCTCACCATATCCATGTTACATAACAAAACATAAAGATACAATTAGAAAATTTCTTTAAATAATTAAACGCATACATGTTTCAAATCATTAAAAGCATATAATTAAAAGCATGTAATGAAAATAATACCTGAGTCTGGGAATCTTCCTCTACATGGGAGGGACTGACCTGGGATTCCACAAACTCATCATGCCCACCCTGCATAAAACATATTGTATCAAGTTTAAGACGTATTGAATGTTGCAATATCTAAATTATAAATATGAAAATTACTCGATGACAAATTAAAAATAAAGTTCTTACAGCTAATGGTGAAGCACCAAAATCATATGCAACATTGACCGCTGCATCAATGGCATCAGCATCAATGGCCGAATTACATGAATCTGGGGTGTCATTGGACACCAGCTGTATATTTGTTCACGTAAATTGTGAGATAATTATTTAAATAGAAATAAATTACGAAACAATTGAAAACTGTGATATAAAACAAAATATATATACTATGTAAAGAATGAATGTTACTTACATATCGGAGTAATCCATCGCCCCGAAACTCTGAAGCAGGCCCATAGCATATGCTTCGACACAATGTGCAAGGGTGTGGAATAACCTGATCCTCTAAAGACTCCGCGTCACCGGTGCAATGTGTAGCTCTGGTTTGGTCTGGGGACCTAAAAGGTGGATCCTGACTGTGAGATGGTCCAACCCCAGATGGGCCAGCCTCGAAAGTGCAAACCCCTTGGCCTACATTTCCTTGGATGGCAGTCCCATCTCGAAGCAATGTACCATCCAAATCTAATAAGGACTCCTACGTATCATCAAGAACTAGACCCGCTAGAGGATATAATCGAGGGGGGTTTGGTGTGCGTGGAGGGCATCGCACACAGTTAGGATCGGTCCTAGACCCTTCCCTATCTTGGGGCATCCCATGACCTACACCCTGGAACTCTAAAATGTCAAAATAGTTCACATGTTCCCCAGGATAAATTCTGCATACAGCTTCCTAAAGAAATAAAATGGGATGTCTCTATTCCCGTGAGGATCTTCATCGAAGACCATGTACCAGCAATCCATCCAATTGGCTTTAATATTTGGTTCCATGCACCAGTATATGGAAATGTATGGTCGACTGGTGGGTGGAACCAATCCGGTGCTGGGGTCCCGGAATAAGGAAAACAATTGGTCTGTGGTTATCTTTAATTTTTTGACATCTTTGTAGCTCAACCCAGTGGAACAGTATTGCCTCTGGGAATCTTTGTACGAGCTAATGTTGTACAGTGCTCCCTGGGCATTGGAAATTGTATTTGTTATGGAGTTTAATGCCTCGGTGAAAGATTGTCTTAAGTGGTCCCCCCCCCCCCCCCCCCGGTAAAGAGTGAGCTAGGGCGCCTCAATGAACCCAAACGAGCCAGAATCTCAGAATTACAGTCGTGTTCCTCCTCCATGTGTGGGTTTGTGTCTGGATTTTGGTTTGGGTTTGGGTTTCTGTCTGGATTTTGGTTTGGGTTGGGGTTTGTGCTCTCTGTTAAGAACAAAGCAGTTCAATTTCAAATTTAATTTTTCAATTTCATTGTTTGTTTTTTAATACATGTAACAAATTTTATTAAATTGGTTTAAAAAAAACAAAAACTAGTAAATTAACAAACACAATAACGAAAAATTCAAAAAGAAATAACCAACTAGTAAATCTTGCCACCCACCTTCCATTTTATCCGAATTGTGAAGTGGCTTGCCTCCTTCTCTCAAATGCAAATCGACAGGTGCTATTTTTCGCCTCCCGATATGACCGGTCCTTCACTATGTAGATTGGGAAAATGAGGCCGTAGGCACTGTGTTTTATATATATATATATATATATTTTGCATTACAAATCGCACATGCGATATATCGCAAGTGTGTTTTGTAACTCTATTAATGAAAATGCGTTTTTTAATCCTAAATATATATGAATTTGAAAATGAGGCCACATGCACTGTGTTTTATTTTTTTTAATTTTTTTTGCATTGCAAATCGCACTTGCGATATATTGCAAGTGCGTTATTTAACTCTATTAATCCTAAATATATATGAATGAAAATGAGGCCACGACCACTTTGTTAAATATATTTTTTTGTTTTTTTTTTGCATTATAAATCGCACTTGCGATATATTGCAAGTGCGTTTTTTAACTCTATTAATCCTTTAAGATATATATGAATGAAAATGAGGCAGCGGTCACTCTATTTTATATATATATATTTTTTTGCATTACAAATCGCACTTGCCATATATTGCAAGTGTGATCTATCGAAAGTACAATATATCACACTTGCGATATATTGCAGTTGCGTTTTTTAACTTTATTAATCCTTTTTATATGAATGAATAAATTATTGGGGATTTCCTTGGACCAAGGACGAGGGAGACAAGGGCACATTGAATTCTACAATCCTTAATTAGTATGTCAAAATCCCATCATTTGGACCTTCATTTTTTCCAATGTATAAGGATTTTCACCCTTTTCTCCTTGAGTAGGGAGGGACAATTACAACTTTGTCACTCCTTGCAAGTCTACTAGGGAGTGATAATTACAACATTTTCACTCTATGTCTTGCCTTAGGGGAGCGATAATCATGTTTGCACCATTTGAGCCTGGACATCAACTGAGGCCCTGCATAGCCACCTAGGGATTTCCTTTGCTTGCGATTACAACACTCAACCACTTGAGCTAACCCTCTAGGATTTTGTGTCACAATTTCTCCTTTGTTGTTAATGGTATTTATATTATATAAATTTATGGTGCCCCTTTTATCTTCCAATGGTTTACCAAACAATTAACATCCTCATATAAAATTATACTAGATATAGAGTAATTCGAGGAATGCTCTTCTCCTTCATGTTAATTATCGTATGCTTGTGTAGAATACATAATTAATTAAAATAAAGTTTCATCAAAGAAAATAACTCAAAATACCTTAGGATATGTATTATAAATTAGTAATGTTCATTATAAGAATTGATTACAAAACATCATTACCAAAATGTGTTATTTTATCTGCATGGAGTTTATTTGTAATCGAATTACCATATTTATAGTCATCAAATATATTTTCATAAAGAGATCACGTGAGTAATGAGATTAAGATAGAGAATAGTTTTTTTCAAATGTCTAATTTTATATCTTTGTAGGATAGGGGCAAATAGGTTTGAAGGGAGAAAAGGTAATGGTAGAGGAGAGGAAGTGGGTTGCTTATTTTTATGATCTATAATAAGAGATATTAGCCTCCATTTTAATAACTTTAGTTGAAATAGTGGGTGCATGGATAGGTGACATGGTGTGTTTGGATAAGCAACGAGGGAGTTATATGGAGAAGGGTATGATAGAAGACATCAAAGGAAGAAAAAAAATTAGAGGAGAAGATATCGAAACAAGAAATCAATTTAGTGCACAAATTGTACATGTGACCTTAGTTGTAGAAGAGATCCACGGTGCCTTATACCGAAGGATAACATCTCAAATAAGAATGGATATAAGACAAGAAAATTAAAGTTTCAAATCATCTCTAGTATTCACATCTAGAGAACAAACAAAGTTTGTATATGGTCCCCTCTCTCATAAATCAATTGAATCTCTCACTATGCCTTTGCAAGTAAAATTATATGCATAGAGACAAAAAATTAGTACAATAAATGAAACTCTAATCATTCAAACAAACGGAGAAAAAAACACAAAAACACAAATGATGGTGAAATAAGAAGACCATATGAATCGAACCCTAGTTCGACTACAACTTTGAAATATGGAAGAGATATGGAGGGATTCAATCCTTCTAGAGGAATGAGAGGAATTGGGAGTACATATACCATTACAGATCATGATTCTTAGACTGTATTTTGATCATTGTGAAAGAAAATAAAATTTAAGATGATCCACATGATCCAAATCGCACTTACATTATAATGCAAGTGGGACATATCGCACTTGCGATATAACGCAAGTGGGATATATCGCACTTGCGATTTGTAACTATTAAAAAACACAAGTCCGATATATCGCATATGCGATTTGCGCTAACTAAGCTTAGCCCCGGTTTTCAGCTTGGGTTTGTCCAAACCTAGCCACAATAACGCATATGCATTATGGATTTCCGTTTCGGATGTGCGTTTTTTATTTCTATAGTGGCACTAAAAAGTGGAACCAACTTTGTGCGAGCGCCTTGCTCTTTTACACTGCATTGTTCACTCTTCTTCTATTTTCCTGCTTAATCTTCTTGTGAGGTATACATCATCTCTTAGATCTGCTGTGAGGATTTTCACATGGTATCAGAGCATGTTGAGAGTATTGTCTATCTCCATTCCTGAGAGTTTTTTGCAGCTTATTATCAGGATTTCGAGTGCAACAGTTGCAGCAGTTTATGCACTTTTGCAACAGTAGCAGTTGTAGAAATTTTCTATTGTTTTTGCAGGTCTTCTGAAACACTTTCCATGAATTTGGAAGGAATTAGTCCTCTTCTCCATTCAACTATGATGAATGGAAACCATAGATGATATCAAATTTGAATAGAAATGGTCTCTTTGATTATTGTTTTGAAAGAGAGTTGGAATCCTCTAAAGAAGAGAATGACTGGTTAGATGAAGGTGAAAAAGCCTATGCATCCATGATGCTTGCGATGTCTCGATGCATGGTACACCACTTCTATTCTGTTGAATCTCCAAAAGAGCTATGGGCCCATCTGGATGAAATATTTGGCAAACAGAATGAAGTTATTGGTCCAAACCATTTCAAGAGAAAGCCCACTATTGCATTCACCCTCCTTGATGGTCTCTTTGATCATGAATCAGTATCAAACATATCTCATATTGAAGTTGTCCACAAAGAAGAAGAACTTGCAGATTCTACACTCATGCTCCAAATTTCTTCTATTTCGAATTTTGTGCCAGCTCACACTCTAGAAACTGCAGATGTTCTTAAATCCTCTCTTGCACAAGAGCCTGTTGGTTTGCATCATGATCTATTGAATGTTTCGGACGTCAAATAAGCCATTGGAGGTAATACATTTTCTCTCCTTGATCAATCACCTCTTATTTACTACTGTAAGATCATTTTTTCATGCTCTCAGAAGTTTATTGAAGATGAAGGCCATTGCCATTCGCTTGGGATAATTTCTCATGCATTTCATGGTTTAGATCTCACCTCTAATGGTTCAAAGGAGATCTTAAGAAACCATTTTTAAAGTCTTCGATCTGATTTGGATTCCAAGCAATCACTAACATTTGATGGTTCTTTTGGGTGTAATCTCACCCATGATGGTTCAAAGGAGAAAACAAAAGACTATTTGCACATCTATGGATTTGATCCTACCTCAACTAATTCGAATCACATGTTCCAAGATCATCCTCATACTTTTGGATTTGTTCTCATCACATTCGATCTGAAGAGCAAGTACAAGCACATGTTTTTTGAGCATGAACCACTTCTTCCCAAGAAGAAGATACCTCCAGACATATGACCAAGAATCACACCTGCTTGAGTTTAGAGCATTTATTTTTGGTGTGCCCTACAGTCTATTTTGAGGGGGGCTATTTTTCCCATGAGGTTTTCCCCATTTCCTCGGTTTATTGACTGTTATTATTATTCGGTGTATTGGGTGACCTTTGGTATCAGTTACCAGGGGCCAGGATGAATTAAGGGGGGTTGTTGGGATATTCCTATACTCCATCCTAGTCCTACCAACATTTTCCATTTTTTCATTTTCAGTCATCCATGCATTTTGCATGCATCTCAGTCATCAGTACTAGCACCTAGCCCTCAGTTAGCTAGCCCCGGGAGCTTCTTTTTTATCAGTTTTCACCCTCCTAGTGCTTAGTGCGCCCTGCATGCAATTGCATGCATCCCAGTCGCCCTCTCTTACCTACCACTCAGTTGCACTTTAGTTAGTTGAGTTATCTTTAGATCTTTCCTTGATTTAAGGCTAGATTGACTCTCAACTGACTGTATCACTCTGATGGGCCTCCAGTGAGACTAGACAGCCTATTCTGACTCCAGTTAGCTCCTCATGGACCCTCCACTGAGCCTCCTTCATTCAGTTAGTGCCTCCATGTGCCAGTTACACCTACCACACTTAGTTAGACTCAGTTTGACATCTGATTGACAGTCACTTGTGCATTGATGACTCCACTGATGATGATCAGGACTTCTAGTTGTGCTTTGATGACTCCCTATTGATCCGATGATCACTCCATGAGGGCTAATTCAAATTTCCACCATGGCCCTCGAATCCTCTCACCATTGTATTATTTATTGTTCATATTATGATTAATGAATTAGTGTGTGATGTTATTCTGCTTCTATCCGAGTTCTATTGTATCATAATTCTGTTGCTCTTTTACACTGCATTGTTCAGTCTTCTTCTATTTTCCTACTTAATCATTTTGTGAGGTATACATCATCTCTTAGATCTGTTGTGACGATTTTCACAAGAAGGATTCGTACACCTATAAAATGAGATAGCCCCATGGATAGGATTGTGCTCAGACCCAATTTTTTAAGAGACATGCAACAAAATGTTAAACAGGTACAACAAAATCTAAAATGTACATAGGATCGTCAAAAAAATATGCAGATCTCAAAAGAACTCAAAGAGAAATCAATGTCAGAGACCATGTCCACTTAAAGGTAAAAGCAAAAAAAAGTTCCTTAAGGTTGGGTAATTGTTCGAAGTTGGCTCCCAGGTATTGTGGACCGTTCGAGGTGCTGGAAAAGGTAGGGTCGGTAACCTACGAACTTGCACTTCCTCCTTCCATTAAAGATCATAATGTCTTTCATGTATCTTTGTTAAAAAAGTATGTTCATGATGCCACTCACATATTTGATTGGGATATGATTCAGGTAGATCCCGAGGGAGAGTTCCAAACCGGGCCTATGCGTATCCCCGAGAGGAAGGAGCTAATGCTACGGAACCGAGCTATCACTCAAATTAAACTGCAGTGGAAGCACTTTAGCCCAAAAGAGGCTACCTGGGAATTGGAGGATAAAATACGAGAGGCATACCCTTCATTTTTCTAGCAAGAAGAAGAAGGCTCTGATTAAAAATAAACAAAAGGTAACATCGAGGATGGTGTTCAGAATAAGGGGGGGAGGAATGTGACACCCTCACAAATTCTTTTTTACTTGAAGTAAAAGATTATTATTTTATTTTGTTTTATTATTTGAGTTATTAAAACTCACAAAATTGTAACTCACATTTATGTGAGAATGATGAGCAAAAAAAACTATTTTGACTATTATTTTTAATAAAAGAAATAAACAATGGAGAGGATCAATTGAATGAGGGGACACCACCTACAACTATGGACAAGAGATAGCACAAGCATTATGAAAAAAACCAATCAATTCAAGTGGAGACCTCAACACTCCAACAAGATCCACAAAAATAGGATCTCGGGATTTACTTGAGATTGGGTTGGTGATGGAACAAGACATAGGAAAATACTATAAAGAGGATCACTGAGAGAGAATCAGGGATGAGGGATGCTGTGCAAAAGGACAACCATTATGCTGAAGAAATTTTGTTGAGAACTCTGATTGATAAGTACATCGATATTTAACTGTTAGAGACTCCAAGGGAGGAGTGCTGCGTTGCAGTAGTGTTGGTCCAGTAGTTGAGGTGGTGATCCAGCTCGGGGGTGAGACCTAGAGAATTCCAGGTTCTCTATGGTTGGGAGGAATTGATACCTCTCCGGTGTGTTCCCGTTCGACATAATTTTTCTGTGCAAGTAAGCATATTATGTGTAGCAATGGTTAATCCTTTTATATGCTGTGAATCGTTGTTGCATAGTTAAATTATGTATATGTATACTGTCGAGATGGTGAAGGAAGAGGACGGCTTGACCAAGAACGATCCCAACCGTGGTTGGGATCTGTTTTGCTATTTTTTCTATAGATCACTCTTGCTGTCGATTTTTCTTACTATTAATTACATTTACAGTCCGCAGATCCATTCATACCCTAGAATACATATGCGAAGTGCATTTTGTGTTTACTATAGATCACTTTTGCTGTCAAAGTGTTTTACTATAGATTACATTTACAATCTGCGGATCCATTCTTACCCTAGAATACATATGCGGTCTGCATTGAATTTGTGTTTACTATAGATCACTATTGTTGTCAAAATGTTTTACTATAGATTACATTTACAGTCTGCGGATCCATTCTTACCCTAGAATACATATGTGATCTGCAGTAAATTTGTGTTTACTATAGATCACTGTTGCTGTCGTTTTGTTTTACTATAGATTACATTTAAAGACCGTCGATCCGTTCTTATCCTAGAATACATATGCCATCTGCATTGAATTTGTGTTTACTATAGATCACTATTGTTGTCGATTTGTTTTACTACAGTTTGCATCTATGTTGTCTATATGTTCTTACCATAGATTTCATATGCGGTTGACAACGGAGTTTGTTCTTTTTGGTTTGCTGTCGATTTTGTTCTACTAATGATTATACAAGCTGTCAAGGCAGATGATGGAAGCTGTCAAGGCAAATGATGGGAAAGGATGGCTTGACCCAACCCGATCCCAACCATTGTTGCGTATTGACCTTTCTGTAAACATATAATTTCGGTTGGAATGAGAGGGATCGGCTTGAGCCAATCCCCAATCGTTGGCTTACATATATAATGTACTGCCAATGAATTATATGGTATATGGTCAATGAATACTCGACCTCAGGTTTGAATGCCAACTCATACATGTTATATAGTTGTATATGTGAGGAAGAGGACTGCGTAAACCACATTATTGCGGAGTTCTGTTCCTTGTGGATATGTTAAACCTTTTTCTCTGCTTTACGTTGTCGTTGAGTGTGCATGCACTCGATCCTTCCTTGTTTTTGAACCGGTCAACCTCCCTGCATTTTAGCTCAGCGTCTCTCTGCATCTGCGTTTAAAATTGAGCTTCCTCCACGGAATGCTGGGATAGAAATCCAACATCTCCTTTTTTAACACTTTGACATGGTGATACATTTGGCTCAGCATATCCACTAAAGCCGAACGAGCTGCCATCTTCTCCCTCGGGTTATTTAACTTGGCGATTTCCACCGCGTCTTTGGTTAGGTTGGATCGTCGTCGTTTGGTTTGGATAAGTCCGTGTTTATGCACTCTGGTATTTGCATAAACTTTAAGCATGTTGACGATATGGTATCTCAAACGTTTTTCATGCTTAAACCATTATGTTTTGGAAAATTCAAATTTTAACGCTGAGTAAAAAGGAAATTAATTTACATTGTTTTTCATTATTATTCTATAAACTTTTAGATTAAGATTCAATTTGAAGTATTATATAAGATAAACCTTTAGATTGAGTTCAGTTTAAAGTTATATGTGTGTAAACCTTTAACTTGAGTTTTTAGTTTAAAATAGATTGAAGTTTCAGTTAAAAGTTATTATATAATATGTGTGTAAATTTTAAATGGAGTTTAGCTTAAAAGTTGTTTTATAAATTATATGTAAACCTTTGGAAAGTATTAAATTCGTACATATACGCTTAAATTTATATGGGGTAATATAGATATATTACCACATATAAAAATATATTAAATGTATATGTGACCTTGGTTGGTGTAGTATGTAGGAAGTATTGTGTTAAGATTAGCGAGCTATACTTTAGAAAAATTGCAAAAAAAACAAATCAAGACAAAGGAAGATTTATTATTATCATATTATTTTTACTCAAGTGCGGTACAAACTTGGTTGGAAAATAAAGTAGTAAGTTATGTTTTGAGTTACTTTGTCAGAATAAAATTATGAATATGATGAACCTTAGTTATTGCTTTGTTAAAGTTAGGATGCAAAGGTTAAAACAGTATAATTCACCAACTAGCATGGTAACAATCCTAGTAGTATGACAATATATTTCTTGTATTCTAATGACAACATTATTAAAGATATTATTATTTATAGGGTGAAAATGTGAAGTTGGCTAACTATTTTGCTTGTTTTTTGATAAACAAAATTGAAAATTTGATGTTTTTCAACTTTGACCGTTCACCTCCCTTAGGAATTTCACCTTGAAGTAAACACAAATGCTTTAGAGAATTGAATAATCTTTGTACTTGTATTTTTTTTTAATTTCTGGTCATATGGTGGGACAAATTTGGTGCTCACCAACTGCATATACTTGAAAATTTTAGGTATAGATAATGAATGACCTCCATGAGCACTAGTTTTTTCATAGATGGTTGGACATTTTAAGAAAAAAAAAAGTATGCTTATAACCTACACTCACTTCACTTGTGCATGGACTATATTTAGAGATTTTTCATACTTGTGAACTATTTTTTATTATTTATCGAAATAGCATATGCTCATAAAATGGTGTATTATCGACACATGTTGGTGAGCATCAATTATATTTTTAGTGTGACTGCTATTGAAAAAAACTAAAAGTAAAGTTTCGAAGAGGACAGGACAAGGAAGATGTCTCTGAAGATTTCAATTTTTTTTGTAGCGTCTTCTTTAAGATATTTAATTTTCATTGTGATTGATTTTCAACTCCCTAATTTTTAACGATAGAGTTTCCAAAAAAATTAATAAACAATATCAATCCTTGATAATTTCTTAAAAAACTTATACCAAGGTAAAGTAGATTCAAAGTTGAATCTATTGGTATAAACTTTGATTGATAAACCTATGATTTTGTAGGGTTTCAAGCCTGCCAAAGTCTGAAGTTCCTAAAGATTGCAGAAATGCTCCCAAATTTCGTTGACCAAAAACCCTCGGGCGAGAGATTTTCCACCCAAAAAATAACCCTCAGAGATAAAATTAACCATAGTACTTGTGGGTCTAAACTCTCTCTTGAGAGTTTAGAATAAACTCTCTGGCAAGAGTTTTAGCACACAATGCCCCGGGAATATTTTTGAGTCGAAACATTAAATGCACAAGATCTCGGCTAACAGATGGTAAGATTCTTAAAATATCACCTGAGAAATCTATAAATATACACTCGGTGGAGAGATTTTAAACATAAATAAAAACAATTTCGATTATACTGGTTGGGTTCGAGTGCGAATATAGTGCAAATCTGGTTCAAAGTGCGAAAATCATCAATAGAAGTTTCAGTAATTTTTTCTTATGAAAATTTTTTTTGTTACTTATCAAATTTGCTAATATTTTCATGTTACAATTTTCTTAAAGGGGTAATTTTTTCTTACTTGTGGATTTTTTTTGTTATTTATGAAATTTGTTAATTTTTTTGTTGTTACAAATTTTTGAAGGGGTATGCATATTACTATATGATGGCCATAATGTTGGGAACCATGAAATCTCAATTGTAACCTAACCATTACCCATAAAATTTGACATAATTTGCACATACATGCATGGCAACAAAACTATGGAAGCATTACTCAATATTGGTAGAATGTGTTCTTAGCATTTACAAACACTAACATACCAACATACCCAAACATCAACTTTATCATCATAGAACATGAGTGCCATAATTATTTTCCTCAAAGGTAACAATATCCACGGGGGGTTCACTAGAAAGGCAATATCATATCACGTCCATTCATATTGGGGGTTTGAATACTCCTAAAAACCTCAAAAATATATTGTCTCGTATTAAGGGGTCAAGGGGGGTTTTTTATTTTGACATAGTAATATAAATATTGGGGGTTATTTTATTTGGGTGGACTGAGGAATAACATTTAAATCATGGAACATATTCATATATATAACTTCTTTTATCAAACATTTGGAGGTCGCCCGGAGAGACATGTTGTAATGATTCTTAAACTCTAAACCAACAAACTCATCAATATATATATATATATATATATATAATTATAATTTCTATAAATTTAAAGAAGAATCTTCATAGTTGACAAATTCACTGCATGTTCTATTTGATGTTCAACACTTACATGTATTTATATTGATGAATTTTTCTCTTTGGACCAAATATCCAAAATGGTATCTTAGCTTAATTAAAAAGGGTGTGTAGTATGTTAAAGTCTAATTTCCAATCCATTAAAGTAACCATTCTTTTATAAAAATAACAAATGGTCATGCTTAAACGTTTTATTAAAGCTTCTAACATTTCTTGTTGATGGCTTGCCATGTTTCAACTTGCTCATGTTCCATAGAATTACTCCAAAAATTATTCTTTCAAAGCTCAATTACTAAATCAAGGACGTGGTATATTATATCTCCTGATGGGGTGACCCTTAGAGTTTTCTCTGTTTCTTGCAGGTCATCCATGGGTGTTATGCAACTCTAGGTTGAGCAAGTGTTGACCCAAAATTGTTGTTTTCCCGTTTCACTACATATTAAAGTGGACTAAGGAGAGAGAAGAATAAAGTCACTACTACACTATGTATTGACATATTATACAAACATTTAAAACACTAGCAATCTATGGGAATTGTATCTTTCTATCTGTTGACAATTGGCCACTCGTAGAGTGAACCGTGGGGTTTCGTACCCATTACAACTAGAAGGTCGAGCTCACTTAGTTTTGGTGAAGGTTTTGGAGTTTTCCTGGTGCTTTTGCATTTAGCGAGAACCTAAGGAAGAGGGTCTCAACTCTTCCGGCCTTGCGTTTTCAAGGGAGGGATATTGCAATAGAGTTGGAAGTTACTGTGTGTTAGAATAATATTTCCTCTCCGGATTCAGTTCAATGGGTAAACGATCCGAGAGGAGAGACATTAGTAGGGTTCAAGTGAAAACAAAGAATGTAAAACTAGCTAAGCATCAACATATGAAAGGATGTAAAACTATCTAAACTAATATATGTTAACATGCTAACATGTTAATATGTTAACATATGTTAACCTTGTAAGTCCTCTTGTATTAACATGTTAAAAATCACTTAATTGAAACTACAATTGGTTTTAATAGGAGCATATAAACACTAAGTTCTTTCAAGAAACGTGTAAATACAATTTGGTCAATTGGTCTTTCTGATGGGTCATAGGAAAAATAATTTGAAGATATTGTAAAAGTTAACAAGGTTCATTTTCAAGATATTTTCAAAGATCCATAATCTCCAAACATAGAAGAATTATGAAGTTGATAAGGATTTTCCTTAGAAGTTTTGACCAAGGGGTGAATGAGAGCATAGATGCAGAAGTTACCAAGGAGAAACCATCCACCCTTAAAAATATAAGGTAATTTGTGATTTCACACATGCTTTATTCTAAGATCAACCAAATATCCAAATATCCAACATGACTTAGGGATGGTAATCATTCTTTAGTAAAGAATGATTTAATTTATAAGAAAATTGTAGCAAATCTTATCACCTTTGAAGGAAAACCTCTAAGTTTAGTGTTCTTGGATATTTTCTAGCTTGAATCATCATATCTAGGGTTTTGTTATGCAAAAATGTTCCATTGGAAGGAATTTGATTGAGATAAATATTAGGGCAGAGTAGAGCATGCAAGTCTTCAACAAAGGCATTGATGGGTGGTCCTCTAGTGATTTAGGAGACATACACTTGTCATAAATGTGTATCATATATATCGATACCAGACATACACTTGCAATGATCCATGTTTTGCTATAAACAATAACTTTTAAATTATATAAATTAACTTAAATCCCTAACTCTCAATAACGACAATATAAATATAATATAATATAAATCACCTTATAAGATGAGTTCTTAAAAAATCTAACCTAAAGTATGCATGTCTTTGTCATATAATTAACCTTATGTCTTATCTAACATGGTTTAATAACATTTTTTATACTTCCTCCGTAGGTATATAACAATTGCTATTGAGCCAAACTAGCTTGACTTTTAAATAATTTAAAATATTTGAACTACCTTTTTTATACGAGCCTCCATGAGATATTTAGCAACTGCTATTGAGCTAGCTTGACCTTTAAATAATCTAAAATATTTGAACAGATTTCGTATATAGTTTGTAATGTTTGTGTAAAATATGTAAATTAATTTTTGTTTTTCAAAAATTTAAAAATATTTTTTAATTATATTAAAATCTTAATTTTTAATTTGTTATTGATTGATTCATTTCATTTGATTATTATTATTTACTTATCAAAACAATTGTTAGAAATTAAAAATAAAATAAAAATATTAATAATAACTTAAAAAACAATTGTTAGAAATTAAAAATAAAATAAAAATATTAATAATAACTCATCAATTGATTCATTTGATTTGATTAAAAATATTAATAATAACTGATCAATTGATTCATTTAATTAAAATTTAACATGAAGCATACTAATGTACTCAATGTTCATTGAGCACCGGTCTCATCTTTCACTGCTGCATTCTCTGTTGAAAAATTAACAATAGGCCACATGTGTCATATATTAAATACACAATTCTAGGTTATGTGAATATTTATGTTTGGAGGTTAGTAACTTGATTTTTGCATTTAGTGTCATGTACGAGCTGTTGTTCCGTCACTTCAACTTCTTTGGGCTTTGAGACCGTGTTTTTCGGTGCTTTTCCCTACATGGAATGGCCTTTACCTAGTGTTCTGGAGTGGAATTCACAGTTCTGAACTGAACATAGTCTTCAATTCTCTTAGTTTTTTACTCACTTAGTGTTCTAGAATGGGCACTACTGTTTTGTTTAATGCATCTACCACAAAGATTCAACAGATGAGACAATGTTAAGGTAAGGTAATATATATGCGTTTTTTTCTTCATTTCTTCTGTGTTGAATAGGAATGGATGTATTTAGTAACCATGGTTAACTGATAACTGATATCAATTGAACTCCATTCAGAAGGTGAATAATGCGACTAGGCAAATCTAAGCATTGTTCGAAGCCACACGAGAGCACTTCGAAAAATCCAGGTAGAACATTCCATGTAAAATTATTTGTACTTATTTTTCTACTCTATAAGATTTCCTGAAATATTTATGGGTAAGAAAATGATAGAATTCCCGCTATTTTTTCTTGAATGGATAGTAATTAATATATGTGCGTGGGTAAGAAAATGGCAGAATGGCCACTATATTGTCTTCAAATCATGTTCAATTGGTGCCGGTGGCTCGTATGCTTACTCAGTTTCCTTACTCGTAGCTCTGGCATTTGTTGCTATAGGCGTCACATTTTTGTTTTCTAGATTGTCTTACAGGGGGTCATGTTGTCACATATTGATGTCTGGCCGGGCGTAGCGTTGGCCTAGACTCTGGGTGGGGTATCTAGAAATAAAGAAGTTCCACCATAGAGAGACTAGAATGGTGTGAGAGCTCTTATATATAGATCCATTTCCAGCATCATTGCAATGCACAATGGGCTAAGGGACACTCTGCCTGGAAAAAACATTATATAAGCAGAGCTCGATTGTACCAAGAATGAGAGGCAACATCCCCTTGCTCGGTCCCAGTAAAGGTAACGAAGGGAGAGGTAGGAACATAGCATTTAGTTTCATAGCCAATCCCAATTCCTGAGCCATAAATAGCCCATTAACCAAGTTAAATCTTCTTGGTGCAGTAGATTAAGTAGGGGATGGCACCCCAAAGTATATAAAAAAAACTACAAGTTTTAACATTTTATGTCCATTTTGAAATGCAAAAAATCAGGTTTTCTCTGCGAACTAATGCCACTGTAAATGAAAATTGAGTATCCACACGCCCCTTTGGCTGGAATTGGGGGAAATGCATCCTCGATAGAGTGGAGGTCTCCATAGGAAGCACTGTCATCTATACCCGTAAGTTCTATGATAAGTTCTTGATGCAGGAGCATCAACTCCCATCCAAAATAATCATCGATATTAAACTGAACGTGGTTCCTCATGTGTTTGACCATGTGGGCATCTAAAATGTTAAAATTTATTTCAAAATTTTCCATGTAATCAAACCAAATTTCTATTTTTGTGATGTTGTTGCATAGATTTAGGATTCAATTTTAATAGCTGCCATTGAACCTCCCTAGATACAGAGTCGATTAAATGCTTTTGTTGAGGGTATAAATAAATGGTGCAAGTATGATGTTAGTGTGTGGAGAGGAGTTAGACAAATAGATGAGTGTGAGAGAAGGGCCAAGTGTGGCCAGGGTTAGGGAGGGGCCAATATAATGTAAATCATGCCAAGAATAGAGTGTTCTCTGTCAAGTATTTTTAGGGGATTTCATTAATAGAAATGGCTGTGTATTATTGTGTGAATTAAAATCCATTCCTTTGGTGTTAATGTTTCTTTACAAATTATATATGGTATATTGAGCTCTTGCAATCCATATCAGAATGTTTCAAAGGGTTTATGCGAGTTCCAAAGTTCAATTGGATTAGAAATCTCGCATTGATAATCAAATGAAATTGATGATCTAGGCCCAAGTGAAATCAGGGGTCAAAATCGTGTTGAGTGGGAACATTCATGAGCTAAGGAGTTAGATATGGATTTCTTGGCGCTTTCCAGAAATGAAATCCCAAAATTGATGTCAAATATGAGCCTGTAAGAGACTAGTAGAAGTGTGCTAGTAGTAAAGTGCACAGTCAAATATTTAATGTAATAAGTGAGATGGAATCTATGTGTAGTGTTCGATAGTCATTTGAAAATATCACAACATCGGGTGATTGATAGGATTTCTTTAAGTCTAGAGTGAATACATCTGGTAATGTTTCCAATAATCTAGTTTTCCCCATTTATATGAATGTGTTTTCCTGTTAAATGACGTCGATGTCTGAAGGTAGTGTTTGGATTTGATTGAAAGTACAATATGAGTAAAGAAGCTATATGACATGAAAATCTCATGTGCATAGATAGAGGTCTCAGTCTCTATGGTAGGGAAAAATGAATGTTGCTACATTCTAGTTGAGTGGCGATATTTTATTTTAAGTTGTGTTAAAATGGTTGAAGAGGCCCGAGAAATAATTCTCATACTTAAACCTGAGTTTGACGAGATGCAGCTGGTACAATTTGATCATAAGGATTGGAGAATCACACGTTTGGATTTGACAGGGAGATAGACAACATAAGAACAATATGGTAGTTGTAACTTGTAAGCATTTTGTCACCGATCGCAAAGGCCACATTTGTGATTAGACTATTTCTTTGATTGCAGAACAGAGATATGGTAACGGCTTTTGGTTCTGGTAGCAAATATTAATTATGGTAATGTTATTGAATTACTGTAGAAGTGCGTTATTGTTGCAAAGTATATTTATTAGAAAAAAACACTCAACCAACAAAGTATTTAAGTAAGAATTCTGAATGACTTAAAGTCCCTGGAATTAATATATGGATTGGGATTCTGGGAATTTAATTGAGTAAATTTGGTTTGTTAGCAATCATAAAGAGATGGTAGATTTGAATATGATTTTTACTAACCAATGAAGTATCCTCGATAAAGAGTAGGATTATCGATTAGGCTTGCATTAGTTCTACTGTGGCAGAGCGATAATGTGAGATGATCATTTTCATCATATGTATCTTTTGAAATATTCGTTGTTGGCAAGGGTGAATTCATGCAAAGCTAAATTCAGACATCTAGTGACCCAAGACATTTTGCATGGGTCACATTACTTTAGTAATAGAAGTTACCTATAGATTCATAGGACTTGCATGCATAACACAGGCCACACATCCACAAGTTGGATTAAAAACAGAACTTGTGCCTCATAGTTCATCTGGCCTTATTTCTCCTTGGATTTAATGTTGATATTGTTTATTCCCCATTAGTTTTAGTGTCATTCCTCTAGAAATTTGGTAAACGTTTTGTTCATGCTCATGCAAATCTTTAGCAATGGTTTTGACAAATATTTCATGATTTTTATGCTGTGCATAAAACATTGATTTCCTTGTCAAACCTCTCTTCCATTTATCTGTTTTGACATCTTTAGGGTGTCACATGATTTCTACATGTTGAACATGCTATTTTGGTAGTGATGCGCTACAGCTTGAATCATATGGACCCCTTTACTTCGCTTCCCTATGGCTACCCTTTGGATTTTTTATATTCACTTAAATAATGAAAAAGTTGTTTTTTTTTTAAATAAATGACTGGTCAAACGTGAAGAAATTTCCATTAAAGGATTTAGCACAGGAGAAAAATTAGATTTCCATTGAGGAAGATCAAGGACGTTAAAGAAATGGATAGATGGCTCAGAACTATTGAGCCAGAATCAAGCGATTTCGATATAGTTTTGCATAGCATAATATTCCCATCGATAAGGAGATTGTGGCAGTACATTAAACACAAGAGAGCAACTAGAAAGAAATAAGCGAGTACAACATGGAGGTCTCGTTGATGTGCTTATTCCAAATAATCATGATTTCAAAGCAAGCACAAATTAATTTTTAATCAGAACGTTTGGATTTGACTCAACAATCTTCCCCCTCTGGACTGCGACTCATTCTCTAATATTTTTATTTTATAAATATTTATATAAATTGGAAAAGGATGCATCAAATTTAACCCCTGGCTCCATTAAAAACCACCAGTAAAGAGGTATTATTTCTTTCAATTTTCTTATGAATTTTTATGATGAGTTATATTTCGTGTGGTTGTTGTTTTTAGTTAAGCTAACAAAAGATATTAAAGATATGGATTTCCATGTTTTTTGGGTTACTAGAAGATTAATCAATTTACTATATATAAGGTGGAATACCAATACTATATATGAGGTGGAAGACCAATCAATTAAGATATACGGTCTATTTTAGGGAAGGATATTTTTTTTAGGAGACGAAATGAATGGTATTTTAACTGAAATAACTATACGTAGAAATTTTGATATTCATGTCCACGGTTCATATTATTTAAGAGTTGATTTTAGACTTACGTTGTATTTCAACCACTATTCAATTTCAATGGGAACACAATGCCCACTGCTTTGTTGGTAAATAACTTTTCTATATATCTGTCAGTTACTTTAAAAAATAGAAAAAGAAATCGGTTTCATTATTCACTGTAAATACCATTCATATACATATGTCTTTTACTTAAAAGAATTATAATTAAAAATTAAAAATGTTGATTTTGGACTTATGTTGTATTTCAACCACTATTCAAATTCAATGGGAACACAATGCCCACTGCTTTGTTTTGTTGGTAAATAAGTTTTCTATATATCTGTTAGTTACTTTAAAAAATAGAAGAAAAAAAATCGGTTTCATTATTCACTATAAATACCATTCATATACATATGTCTTTTACTTAAAACAATTATAATTAAAAATTTAAAATCGTAAATAAAATAAAAAATAATTATTAAAATAATTATATTTTTATGAATGGTTAATTATTAAAATGATTATGTATATTGTTAAAAATATAAAATATAAATAAATTTGAAAGAAAGTTTTTAATTCATTGGACAATAATTACAAATAGAAAAGCTATTATTAAATATAGAAACTTAATTGATAATACTAAATAAGAATTTTGGTTGATAAAGCACGATTAGTTTACATTAATAAAAATTATTACAATATATAAAATAATTATCTAGTTTAAATTTTGATAGATGTAGTGTTTTTTTTTTTAAATAAATAATTATTATTTTATTTTTTATATTTAAATTTAATTTCGTATATATAAATAATTTTAATAATATTTTAAATTAAATAAATTTAGATCTATTGATATTAAAACACTTTTATTATGATGATGGTTTTCAAATTGAGATCAAACTTGGTTTATCTAACTTGAAAAAAATCAAAAAATTAATTATTTAAATTGTTTTAAAATATTATTATGATAAATTTTAAATGATAAATATTAGAATTAATATATATATTTATAAAATATAGTATATATTTTTATAAAATATAGTATATATTTTTAAAGAATTTTATACATACTAAATTAATTTATTTAATTATGGAGTATAATTTTAAAATGTTTTTTTATTGATTAAGAATTTTTTTAAATAAGTTAATAACCTTCAACCAAGTTTTGTTTATATGTAATGGTCTTGAATTTAATGTATCAATATGGAATAATGTCACAATTCTAAGTGTTATTGAATTTTTTTCTATTATAAAATATATTATTTTAATTGATTTACAAAAATATTATATTATTATTAATATTAAAATAATAATTTGTTAAAGAGTAGTTAAAGGATGTAAGGTGATTTTTTAAAATTAAAATAATTTATTAATTGATTTACAAAAATATTATATTATTATTAATATTAAAATAATAATTTGTTAAAGAGTAGTTAAAGGATGTAAGGTGATTTTTTAAAATTAAAATAATTTATTACAAAGTAACTAAAGCCAAAAAAAAATAGTAAGAATGTTGTTAAATAAAAAAGTGAAATTGTCTAAAAAGATATGTTATTTAGACAAAATATTTATGCATTAACTCAAATCAAATAATAGTATATATATAACTAAATACATAAATAATTTATCATGATTTTTATTTATATATTAATATGGAGTATTTCAGGGAGATTAGCAATGGAGAGTACTCTGCTTTATTGTAATTGTGTTATAGTTAAGAACTATGACAAATAAATGTTAAAATTATAAAAATAAAAAATAAATTTAAAACGAAATTGTGGTTACTTGGATAAAATAAAACCATTTGAATTAAGCTATTATTTGATAAATTTTAACTTAGGAATACAAGGAAATTTGGGTGTTCTAAATATCCTAGCGCAAGAAGGTCACCCCCCACCTCAAAGGTCCTTCTCCTAGTGCCTAATATGGGGTCATCAGATCCACATTCTCCACTATGAAGAACCACCCTTCATTTATGAGTCACCTCCACATTGCTCCTTTTTTTTTCTTTCATCAACATCATATAAACAATACAAACTTGCATGCTTTCTATATTGTGTTTTTTTATATACATTTTTTCAGTCATGCTATGCCTTTGTGTCTTTCAAATTTTTTTGACTCTCCAATATAATGCTATACATTTTACGTTGTTCAAGCTACACCTATTTGGCTTGCATTGGTCTGCTATGGCTTTTTGCACATAACTAATGACAATTTTTTTGAAAATTGTGTTTCATGCCGTCTCTGCTTGTTTCCCTTTCATGTTTTGTTTATGTATGTTTTGTTATTCTTTAAACAATGTGATCAACATAATTCCTTTTCCCTTTTTAGGTCCATTTCACCTGCCTAACACATAACTATGAGTCATTATCATAATTATTGTGGCCTTGGACCATTACTTTTAACTCTATACCATTGCGTACACCATGAGAATGGTCCCTTTTGTTACAAGTCTCGAAATGGAAATCATATCATGCCTATGGGGCAAAGATTCACTATGTAAGGCTTGTGTGATGGCATAGTGGGGCATGCATATCCAATGAAGGGAACTATTATAGCCCATCGATTTGTTGAATGTCTAGTGGATCTGTTGGGAATGTTATTTAATATCTACAAGGCCCAGTTTTCTATTGAATAAACCAAACATTTCTCATTTTTTCTAGTTCAATGAATTTCCTTGTGTATAAATTCTATTGTAGTTTGAATGTTTCGACATCTCTTTGAAAAATCAATGCTATATCCAATCTTTTGAAAAAGTTTCAATATATTTATCCATTTTTATCTAACTAAAAGGTAAATGTGGATGGAAATGTAGATGAATCCAAAAAATGATTTTGACTTTGTAATTGTAAATGGTGAAGAACATTCTACCCTTGTCATAGTTAGGGGTGAATCAGATGCTACATTTGAAAAAATACGTCAAGAAATCGTCCTTGATGGTATCATTGGATATCCTTTTGAGTTGACCAAAAATCAAGGATATACTTTAAATGCAACACAAGAGAAAAGATGGAAAGCTACAAAAATACCTATAGGCATCAAGAGAAAACTAGATAGATTGGATACTGAAGCGTGGCAATCAAATGTAATGTAAAGAACACAAAATGTTGAAAGCATCGTAGAGAACATGCAAGAACCTATGCATAAACAATCAAGAGTTGAAGTTGAGTTTGATACGATAGAACAAAACATAGGTGTTGATTCTACTGTATTGGCATCTTGGGAATACAAAATCAATAGTTTAATGGAAGAGTTTTTTGAGGAGAAGCTTACTCTTAAAATATATTAAGAAAAGGGAACACGTAAAATAAAGATTCATTATGAAAGTTGTGGTATTTATTATGGAACATGGGAAATATCTTTGGCAGCATGGACACTTCGCAACTTAAAAAACAATCACATGAAAACAGGGGCCCATCAACGTAATATTTCAAGGGTGGGAAGTAGTGAAACTCCTTCATGTAACGTAGAAAGGAAGGCAACAATGGTTGGAGATATTTTGAGATTGGTCAAGCCATCAAACTACTAGATGATTTCAACAAGGCACAAGATCCACATTAGTTCAAAGTGGTGGAAGCAACACTTGCACGATACGAGGACAAGAGAAAAGTAAAAGTGGAATGTACACGATGCAATAAATGGTTTTATTTAGTACCAGCAAGTGGTAATATTGTTAGTTCTCTAAATGATCACATGAAATCAAAGAAGCACATTTCTACTACAGATAAGGATTCACATAATACAATTGGATTGAGGACTGGCACAGTTGGGAGACCCAAGAATCCTACCAATGATAAGTCCCAACAGAGTTTGACTAGGTTCTTGGTCCCATCATCAACACCACTATCACATAGGGGTTCTACAAGTGAAAATCCTTCTACTTTAGGTATGTTAATTTCACAAGATTAAATTTAATTTGAATATGACATTGAACATAATTTTATTTGTTATCTTCAAATTTGTTTGCTTTTATTGTCTTCTTGTCATTGAACATAAGAAGATTAAATCCTTCTACTTTAGGTATGTTAATTTCACAAGACTAAATTTAATTTGAATATGACATTGAACATAATTTTATTTGTTATCTTCAAATTTTTTTGCTTTTATTGTCTTCTTGTCAATCATTTATCTCCTTTGATACTACAATGTTGGGGGTATTGGTATCCATATATTGATAGAAATGGGGAGAGATTGAACACAAAGATCCTAATGGATGATCAAAGGGGTGGGAAATTATGGGCCATAAAGAAGCATACCAACAGGATGCTATGTTATAATGGTACAGAATGCCATATTGATGGTACACATAGGCATATTCAGTTCCAAAGGGCTTCGGAAATAGGGGTCCCTTTTGAATCATTGACATGCAAATTTTGCAAGTTGATTCCGGACTGTGATGTATTTAGGATGTGTTTATATCGTGAATCAAGGAGCCCCATTAAAAGACATGGATGAGATACAAGGAAAGGGAAAATATTAGAATTTTTGACTCAAAATGAGTTTTAGAAATGTTGCAAGGGTTACAAATACTAGTTATAGATCAACAATGAGAGATCTTTGGTGGGAGAGGACAAAGGTTGTTGTACTCTCTATTAGAATAATGTCACTAAAGGACAATTTATTCGAATAAGCAGAAATGAAAGATGTATTTAGGTTTTGCAAGGATGTGTGTGAGGAACATAAACAAGGAAAATTACAAGGTAAAGATGTAGTTTGGGAATTTGTCCAATATGTCTTTCACAACTTGATAGATCCAAAAACAAGGAGAAGGTATGGTGCATCAACTAAATCCATTTATGAGATGATTAAGTTGTGGGGGGGTCCTAGATTACATAGATTCATTATCTTGAATTTAGATGGTCCTTCAATATCTACAACTTTAAGGTAAGTGAGAAAATCATTGGCATATATCCTAAGGGAGCATGAGTACATTTTTTAGGTAGTTAGAAAGGTCTATGCTTCTTATAAATCCAAACATGGTATAGAGGGTCCAATTCCTGTATGTCTTACTGACCATGAGACCATTGTGAAAAATATGTCAGGTGGGTAGAAAAATGTAATACATTGGTGGGGTTTTGTGGTAATAAATAAAATCATAATTGCCAATCACATTTCTTAGTGACTATGGGTGAGGGAGCTACATGTTATTACAGACAGTTTTAAGAACAATGTATTTGGCACTATTACTGTTAACTTTGCTCTGTGTTTTATTTTTTTTGGGTTACTCTTTTTATTGCTTAGCAAAGCTATTTAGATACGAGGTATGATTCTTGGAAGAACATGAACTACAATATTAGAATTTTGTGGTATTGAGATAACTAGGGTGATGGTATCTTGTTCTTTTATGCATAATGGTTATTTATGTGATGTCTAGAAAGGTTAGTGTTTCCACTTGTTATGAATATGTATGCAAAATTTCACATTGTCTCCATAATTGAGGTTGAGTTTTCTAGTGTTAAAATTGAGGTGGTCTTGTAACATTATACCTTTTGTTGTTCTATACGAGGCCAATTTCCAAAGTGTGTTTATTTTCTAGATTGAAGTCACATTACATCCTATGACACTGTTCAATATGATTGGATATGCATTTGGTTCCTCGTCAACTCCAAATTTAAGAGATGTAGCTAATTTGGAGTTTCGTAGTTGAAAAATTGTATTGTCTTCTTTGTAGAAATTCTAGTAAAAAATCTAACTCTTCATTTTTTAGGTTGGGCTTTAGGTGGTTATTGATATTCAATCAAACCTTGCTCCATGAAAACCAAGAAAAGTGAGACCAATATTTTATGGCTCACTAGAACCAAGAAAAGTTAAATCAATCTTTCTTAACTAATTATTTCTTTCAAATTTTTGTATTCTTCTTTAACATTTTCTCATTGCCAGTTAGGAATAGTTATTAGATTGAGTTATATTTGGCACATTCATAATTGTAATTTCAGTTCTTATATGCAAGGAATCTGTCTTAATATTGTATTGGAACTGACACGAAGATAGATGAAAATCTAAATCCTTATTTATATACCCTCGGTGTTATCATTAGCATGAAATGGTAACATAGAAGTTTCACCATATGTGTATATGTATAACTATTGCATGCTTGAAACTTAAGAATGGAAATCCCCCCCTCGGATTCGGGTGACAACACAGCCCACATGAGCCAGCCCCCACATGGTGCCCACTCCAACCAGCTCCAGTCTACGAAGCCCTCCACCTATCAGCACAACATATAAGGTGGCAATGTTAGGAATTTAAGGGAGCCTCGACCCCAAGGCTTGACATTTACTCGACCGCATGCAGATGGCGTGGGAACGAATTCAGCTGATGGTGCTGGAACACACCACCTGCATTAACTTGCCTCTCTTCTCAAGAATGATAGCCATTTCTATCAATGGTCTCTGCAGGGTCAAAACGTGTAGGTTGGGATCTTCGCGGTTCAGTGTCGACACTCGTGCTTTTTCCATGACTCTGGCTCTAGCTTGCTTCCATTCTATTGATTTCCTTATGCTCCCGGTTTACGACGTTCTCTGTCGACCCGCTGCCATGACAAGGCCAAGAGGCACGCCTCGTTGAGGTGGTATTTGAAGAGGTACTGGGGGTCGACCCAAAAAGATCATTGATTGGATAGTGATGGATGGTTATGCAGAGTGTCTCGGCCTCCACCCGCAACCTCATTAATGGTTGGGAAGCTCGCAGAGTCACAACCATTCTCGCTTCAGGGAGGCATGGTGGTACCATCAACCACTACTGGTTAATTAAAAATATTCTTAGCACTCTGGTGGAGGAAGTAGCGGCCAATGGGATGGCCAACACTAGCACTCTCAGGGACATCAAATTCAACTTGATTGATATTGGCTGGGGGTTATAGATATGCATATGACCCGGGAAACTTTTTCCCTTGGTCACAGTAATGAGATGGAAACCCTAAATAAATCCACTGAGAATGATGTGGCAGTTTGAAATATCTGAAAACTCGGCGAGGTGATGGTTTGATAGGCGTGGACGCCCATGTCAGGGAGAATGTTCCACATCCTTTTGCATCGGTGGCCAACCTCGACCCGAATCAGAATGGTGGCAACATGAATCCTCTTGATGGAACTACTAGGCCCTCTTCCCTTGTTCTCCCCTCCCCGGGGTCGGTTCAAGACTACTATGACAGCTTCCACATCATTGAAGAAGACCGGATGAGCTGCATATCGAAGCAAATCTTTAGATGGAATCCATTGGCACCAAGTAATTACTACTGTAACATCCAATTTTTTTTATTTCATCTTTTTTACAGTCTGCTTTTCAAAACTCTCAGCATCCGTTTCATGTTTTTTTTTATTAAGACCCAACTTCAATTTTGGGTAGACCGTCCCCATGAGGTATTATTTTTGTATAATGCTAGCTCTTACAATATTTTTGAGCGATTGGGATGATGGCTTCACTATTTGAGGCCTCCCCAACCGACGTTAAATCTTCCTGATACATATGTAATTTTGGCCATGTTTTTCGGCTCTTTTATTTAATTTTACCTCTGCAAATTTACAAAAAAAAAAACGAATGGGAATTTTTCCCTCTCCTATAAAGATACAAAAAACTAGATATAACCCAAGAAAAGGTAACAAAATGTTTTTAATTCCCTTGATTGTAAGAATAAATGTAGAAGAAGTGGAGGCAATTCATTGCATCTTGTGAATGACCCAAATCCAAGCTTTGCACATGATCATATGGTGTTATTGGAAAGTAAAAGGAATTTTTCTATGTTCATTTGGGTTCAAACATCAATGATGTTTGTTTTGATAGGGAGGGAGGGTATTCCATCCACGAAAGGGTTTCAATTTTCCATTTTTATGGAATTTAATTGATTAATGTTTTAGAAAACATGATATCTCTATGGCTATACATGTATTTACATGATATAAAATTGGTAGATTGGCGATTTGTGGTGTCAAACATCTGCAATTCTCATCTTTTCTAAGCATTGCATTGACTATTGGAATATCAGTGTTTTACATTATTTATTACATTGATCTCTTGAATGGGTTTCCTTTCATGCATTTTTCCTTCCCCATTACTATTTCATTGGTTCGTCCACTATCCAATGCTTCAAATTGATCAGTTGCCCCTGCAATCCCAGTGGGATCGTTATTAGCATTATATTATTAATTTATCTAGCATCATGTTTGCTTATACTAAGATGCGTTAGGGATCCTGTTAGTTACAACTTGATAATATGATATAAAGGGAGTATTAAGAATAGGTTGATAAAAATAAATACCTACAATATCTGGTGAAACTATGGGTTTTCTTAATTGGAAAGGTATATTGGGAGGGGGGTTCAACAATACAATTTAAAAAGTAATTTTCCAATATTTAGTGAAATTAAGGATATTCTTTAATATCCTATGAATGATCGTGCTATGTAACAAGTTCACTGAGTGAACCCCCCATGCCAGATGCTCAACTGTTTTGGAATGAGGTTGCAGATGGCTACTTTGCGGAAATCATTCCGTTTATGACAACGGGTACTGCACCAGAAAAATTCACCACCAGTTAGAAGAAGAAGTTGGTAGTCAAAGTTGTAGACTTCAAGCTAATTGCAGGAGAGTTATACAAAATGGGTGATGATGAGGTATTGCGCAGATGTGTCCTGCCGCAAGAGCAATTGCAGATATTAGTGCATGGAGGAGTAGCTGGAGGACACTATGGCGTGCCGGGCTATGGTGGCCCACACTACATAATGATGTGACAAACTATGCGCGGTCATGCGATGTCTGTTAGCGAACTCGAAAACCATCTCAATGCAATGAGATGCCACTCATGCCTCAGTTGACATTGCAGCCATTCGAAAAATGGGTAGTGGATTTTGTAGGACCGATCAATCCACTAGGGAAACGCACAGGTGCACGCTATATTATCACAGCGATAGAGTATTTGAATCGATGGGTAGAAGCTGCACTAGTCATTGATTGCTCCGCGGCCACAGCTATGCAGTTTCTCTTTGACCACATTGTCACTCACTTCAGCTGCCCCAAGATATTATTGAGCAATCAAGGCAACCACTTTCTTAATCGCACCATGAGCGCATTGACGGAGGAGTTGCAGATACAACATAAGAAGAGTACACCCTATCATCCGCAGGCGAATGGCACAGTGGAGGCTTTTAATAAGATATTAGAGCATGCATTGTCAAAGGTGTCTAACGTGAACCGCGATGACTAGGATCTCAAAATCCCAACAGTATTGTGGGCCTATCGCACCACATGTAAACAACTGACAGGGTAGACACCATTTAAGCTGGTGTATGGACAGGAAGCAATTATGCCCATGGAGTATATTGTCCCGAGTGTGCGCATCGTGACCGCAACAGGCCTGGATGATGCAGCGGCACTAGATGAATGTCTAGAGAAGTTGGTGCAGTTGGAGGAAGATCATTTCATCACTGGGTTCCACTAGGGGGTAGAGAAGGATCGCCAAAAGGCATGGCATGACCAACAAATAAAAAACAAATAGTTTCTGTAGGGCAATTTTCTGCTATTGTACAACAGCAAGTTTATGAAGCATCCAGGGAAGTTGCAGATGCATTGGCTTGGTCCGTATCACATCAGTAGTATTACTTGAGGGGGCGCGGTTCAGCTGCAGCAGTTGGACGGGGCGATGCTCCTAAAATTGGTGAATGGTGATAGGTTTAAGCCCTATCAGTCGGGCTTGGAACACCGTGATGCCTAAGTCGCATCGGGAAAAAAAAAAAGTAGATCGATTGGTGGCAAGATGGCGCACCAATAAGGATGGAATGCGGAAGAAGGGAGGCTTCTGCCACAAGTTTGGAGTGGTCGGCGACAAGTGGGAGTATTGCGACCCGGTCAAATAAGCAATAAATACCAAAAGTTAAAGTAGTTAATTAACGATGCTTGTTCTAATGATGGGCATTAATGGTGGATCCGGTCGATCGGCTGACAGGATCGACGACGGATTTGCATCATTAATACAGTATTTTGGTTGAATTAATGCATGATTTCATGATGATTACGAAGGATTCGACTAGATGCTATAAAACCAGATCGAAGTTGGTCAGAAGACACCAAGAACTCACTTGTGCAGTGTTATTGCAGAGTGTAGTCATGAGTTGAGCAAGGTGCTGATAAGCATATAATGAAGTGCTACGAGGTATGCCAGGAAAACTAGAGACAGTTGAGATTAGCAGCAAAGTGAAGTCTCCCTTCATCCCAGTGGTTGTCGAGAAAGAATTTGTGTCATCTGGAGCCATTGATCTTGGAGCCGAAGTTGCAAATATGCCGGTGGGAGCATCAGTCGTCGCTAAGAAGTGACGGGAAGGTCAGCACTCTGAGTCCCGGCAGAGTAAGAGGATACTTCGATCATCGACTGCCACGGTAGGTGAAGCTCAGGAACAGGTGGGGCAGTCCAGTCGCCACATTCGCAAGTCTGCCTCATGGGTGGGACTATCAGCTAGTGACATCCTTGGGTATATCCCTCCCATTCGGTTGGATGCCACCCCACGCAAGATAAACCCAAAACAGAAGTATGGTGTAAAGATGTCGGTGCTCCCAAATGGAATGGAGTGCTCCGTGGATATTGGGCTGGTGTTGATTCGCCTGCATTACGATGACCATGATATGGTGGCCTACCCTGACATTGTAACCACCCCATATGTGCCTGAGACACGCATTTCCTCGACATCAGCTGTACAAGACTGGGAAGAAGGATTGAAGTAGGCCAGCTTGTTAGGACTTCTTAACATGCCACATTTTGGGTGACTGGTAGAAGCTCCTCGCGTGATTTCATGGTGGTTCGTTGTGGCTGGATAGAGAAGTCCCGGTCACCATCGATTTTATTTTGTATATAACTGGCTTGCCTAAAAATCGAGTTGATCCGTCGTAGTTCATCCAAGGAAAGGAAAATGACAAAAAGTGGGCGCTGCAGTTGGCACAGAAATATGGCTTAGAAACGGATGGGCGTGGGTATCGCACTAGTAGCTGCAATGATCAGGCAGTACTCACGGGCATTAAGATCCTATCCTGTAAGGTGGTTAGGGGTGGTCGACCTAACTAATGCAACTCGGGGATCGTTGCATGTGCAGAGCAATGTGCGGAAGGGGTCCAAATGAACTGGTCCCTGTATCTCTTGAATCAATTAATGGAGGATGTTGTGGCGGTCTAATCGAGAAAGGGTGCTTACACATACAGTTGGTTGTTGTTGTTGATCGCCTTCATCGCATGGAAGGAGCTCGGCACGTACCAGGGCATGGACTGTCTGGCTGCAGCAGAATGGTGGGGTGCATGGTACCAGAATCTATGATATGTATGGGAGCCAGAGAGACTCCGGGATTGCCAATTGTAGTTTTGGCTATTTTGGGAGATGCTTTGTGCTGTAGCAACACAAGTCCCGCGAATATCTGAAGAAACTGTAGTGCAGTTAAGACCAGTCATGGCATTTGCAATTCGACTACGTGCCATACATATCCAATCCCACTGTGATCCTAATCAGTAATGGTTGCAGAACTCATATAAAGTGACGTCCAAAGATTTGGAGGCTTTTGTGAATGAGTGGCCGGAGGCATGGCGACAACCCATGAGTTTAGCGGAGATAGAAGCCGGTGGCCTGGCGTTGGGCCCAGATGATCCGGTATTATCCCAGGACCAGCACAGTCACCATGACTCAGGGAAAGAATTGACCAAAATAATATTGGATGATAGCGACCGGGACCTTGAAGAAAATCACTTGAAAAAGTATCAGGAGCATGCAACGATCATTGGGTTGTCCTTTCCTGCCGAGGCACAGTTGGGCGACTTGCTCACTGTGCTCAATACTGCATCCTCTATGGCAGCGGACAAGATGGCAAGGAAAGTGGATAAAGGGTTCCATGCAATCACTGCTCGGTTAGAGTCTCTGTATGATATGGTTTTCAAAAAGGCACCAGACAAAGCGGTGGCACCAATCTTTGGCACAATTAGCACTGAGTTGCGGGTGAGGAATGTGGAAATTCCCTCGACTATGATTGTAACCAAAGATGCGGCAATAAACAAATTGCTGCAGCAGTTGAAGACGGTGACCCTCAATGTTAATGCATTTCCATTGGAAGGATTGACCACTATGCAGGCTACTACCAGCAAGGAAACGACAGACCGACTACGACAGATCAGTGGTATGTGTGTACGACTACAGGCAATTGAGGCAGATGCAAAGCGCACTATCGAAGAATTGACCGCTAGGGCTGCTTCCACATGTCAGGTCGTAGATGACCTTGAAGCACACATCAAGGAAGAACGGGCTGAGAAGGCTTGTGAGATCGAAGGACTCAAGAAGGAACATGATTTCCTTATTACAGAGAAGGCTCGTATGTGGGATGACAGTGTACTGGTTGATCGGGTGATCACGGAATCTTATCAACATGTGCCGCAGCCCACTGAAGAGGTAGATGTGCTCCACTGGGTGCAGGGACTGGGGGCTACCATTATTCAGTTGTAATAGGAGAATCGTGAGTTGAAGGCCCAGATGAAACCAGGTACGCCTCAGGATGAAGTGGATGAACAAAGAAGGGCAATTGAGTAAGTTGCCGCTCAGATGGAAGAGCTGGAGACATAGGAAACCAGGCTCACGGCTGAAATTGTACAATTCTGGGGCCGCATTGTTCATGACGAGCAGGTTGAATAGCTGACTAAGTATCGGTAGGAAGCGGAGGGAGAGTTGTCCACATTGAAAGCCATAATGCGCACAATGCCACCACTGGAGCAAGTTGCTAAGTCTCAGGAGCTAAAAGACTTGCAACACCGTGTCGCCAAGGCGGACGAGCGACATAAGACACGCGTGGCCCAGTTAGAGGAGTTCCAGGACAGGGGCAAAAAATTCATGATGCAAGCTAGTGAAGCTCTACAGGCAGTGCCAAAGTGTCGACAGCAGGTAGTGGCAAAGCTTACAGATCACCCATCTGCAGAAGACGTGGTCGACAGTCAGTCAGCGGCTACGAAAGCCAAGGAGGTGGGCGGACAGTTATAGAACCATACGAGGACTTCAAAGTTGAAATGACGGAGTACACTGTCTCCAGTTGATGTGGCTCAAGGGCGAGCCACAATATTGTGTTAGGGGCCTGTTGGCAGGCAGTTTGGTAGAGTGCTATCGTAGCGTCTTCGATGCTGCAACAAGGCAGAAGACGGCATGAAAGGTGAAGAGTGGAAGATTATTTTATGCATTTTGGGTCAATTATACCACAGACTGCGGGTTTTGGGTCATTTGGACCACATATTATGTATTGTTGAGTCAGTTATACCGCAGAATGCGGGTTTTTTGTCATTTTTTGATAAGTCAATCAGATATTGAGTCATTTGTCCATAGTGTCGGTTAACAAGTTTTTAGAAAGTGGAAAAAAGTTGTAAGGCAGAAGCCTATATATAGATAAGAATTGTAAGTGATGAAAAGAACAATATGTGAATGCTGGGAAGATTGTGCGAAGCTCTGATATTGGTTGTATGTTTTGATGTTAAGAGTCATTGCAGAGATCTAGTTTTTGCAGAGACATTGTATCTGGGTTGACAATGATATTATGATGAAGCTAGTTTGGTAGAATCTTTGTGTTTAATCTGTTCAGTTATGGTAATGTGATGTCGCACTATGCAAATAATGTCATGCTTCTTTAATGTGATACTTGCTTTACAATTACTGTTGGTGCAATGATGAATGTCTTGGTTGAATATTGCTTTAATACTGTGTTCAATACTTAAAGATCTTTGTCCTAGTGTTGCAATAAGTTTAAGTATCATAGCCGCAACCATCCTCCTTCATTCAGCGGAAACATGGTTCTGTCTTCTCTTCCTGGACGCCTCGGGTGAGACTTCATTTGCTCTGCAGGTGTTGTTGGGTGGGATAAACCCTGTCCGGGCCGGTGCTCAGGAAGACTGTGGTATGTGTCAACAGTGAGTGGGACCCCTGTCGACTGGCGTCGCGCTAACAACAAAGAATGTCAAACCTGAAAAGTTCGAGTACGATTGTTAGATTAGAATATATGGATGCTCGAAGCGCCCTGATATATTTCCCCACTATTTCACCGATCTGATGCTATTGTGAGAGATTGCATACCAAAACTTCATAATAAACAGGGAATCAGTTTGGTCATTATGCCTCTAAAGGTCTAAAAGAAATATTATATAGAGAATTCAATAGCATCAGAGGCATATCCACATTGACGAAATGTCAGGTCTTTTGTTCCTAAATCTACCTTCCTTTAAAAAAAAAAATCAATTCATACAAAATTCATCATTTTACTCAGTAAAAATAACTATTTTACAAATTAGCTACTGTAGAACCAGGTTAGGCGTCTTGATATATCTCATTAAAAAACCCTCACTTATTTTCAAGACATTTATACAATCTCCTCCCCTCCTTACCTCGAGGATACCTATAGCAAAGAGCTCCACCTTTCCTTACCATAAATAACCAAAGACTATGACATACCTAGTCACTGAAGAAATGAATTATCTGCTTTCCTAGCGGTCTGTCCCCAATAGGTCTCAACCCATTCCATCCCGAATGGGTTCGGAGGCTGTATGTCCATACTAACTCTCATCCCGTTCCATTTCCTAAACAGCTTCGTTGGCAATCTGTCCCCTTCTTCGAATTTGACATGCAATGAGACAAAAACCAGATGTCAATTCTGTGGGACCATGCATGAATATAGGAGAAAAGGAGACCAGGAATACACACCAAAGTCATAAATAGTGACAAGGAGGTGTTAATTTCCCCAATCCTCTAAGCAGTGATAGTTAGCGGCCATTCAACAGTGAAAGTGGATTCGACTTTTAAGTAGTGACAATGGATTAGTGAGGGTGGGGGCTAATTAATGCACCTTATATAGTTATCACACTCTCGGACGAGAAACAAAAGGGAATCTACATATCTTGTTCGAGATTTTTAATTGTCTCTCCCTACAGTTTTACCCAAGAGTTTGTGGATGAGTAATATCTAAATTTCTTTCTCGAGAAAATAAAAAACTCTCACCCGAGAAAATGTAACTCCACTTCAACTCTCACCCGAGAAAATAATTAACTTTGCTAAAACTCTCATCCAAGAATATTTTGTTGACTATTTTTCTCGGGCGAGAGGGCGAGAAACTAGATTTTGCATTCGAAATACACCCCTTCTCAAAAAAGTGTTATTGTGATGCCCCTGCAACAATTAATTAACAAGAATATGCGAAATAGCACAAATGACAGAACTCAGAATAACTTTTATATTGATCACATGCCACTTCGAGGGGGCAACCTCCTTTGAGCAAGCTCAATACAATTAACTTCATGGTGCCTTCATAGGTCTCAACACACACTTATATACTAATTCTAGGCGCCAATACTATGGGTCAAAACCATGGGCCGTTACAAACTATGGATCAACAATACTACGGGCGACTTACAAAGCATATGCGCCAACAACAATAACATAAACCATTGATCAACAAATACTACGGGACGACTTACAAAGCATATGCGTCCAACAACAACATACTAACAAAGTAAAGACATGGGTTCCTAACATCCCCTCCCCCTTAAAAAAAATCTTTGTCCTCAAAGCTTTAGATGTGGAAATTGTTGTTGAATCTGAAGGAGTGGTTCCCATGTAGCATCCTCTAGTTACATGCCGTGCCACTGAATTAAGACCTCTATGATAGAGCGAGAGCGAAGCTGACATGTACGCCAATTGAGGATGGCCTCTATCTCCAAAAGGATGGATCCTTCATTATCCAGTTCGGGTAAAATCGTTTGTCCACTGATGTTGGTGCCAAGAACTTTCTTCAGACAAGAGACATGAAAGATTGGATGAATGCGGGAAGAAGGAGGAAGTTCCAATTTATAAGCAACGGACCCAATCTTCTGAAGAATCCGATATGGCCCATAGAACTTTGGAGCGAGCTTATTATGCCCTTTGAGTTTCAAGGATGATTGTTTGTACGGCTGGAGATGAAGAAAAACCATATCGCCGACTTGAAAAGTGCACTCAGAACGGTGTTGATCAGCTTGTTGCTTCATGCAATTTCTTGCCATGTGAAGATTGTCCCGCAAAATGCGAAGAATCTGATCGCAGTTTCGAAGGATCGTGTCAACTTCCTGAACTGGTGAGCTAGTGGGGGTGTATGGAAGAAGAGCTGGAGGTGCCTGACCATAGACTACTTCATATGGGGTCATTTTAGAGGCAGTGTGGTAAGAGGTATTGTACCACCATTCAGTGAGAGGGAGCCATTTTTCCCACTGATGTTGTTGTTCTGAGGTGAAGCAACGAAGATAAGTTTTCAATCATTTATTGACAATTTCAGTCTTACCATCTATTTGTGGGTGATACCCTGAACTCATCTTCAGTTTGGTGCCAGTGTGGTGAAATAGTTCTGTCCAAAAATGACTGGTGAATGTCACATAACGATCCGAGACAATGGAAGAAGGGATGCCATGAAGACAAAAGATCTGGTCCAGAAAAATTTGAGCAACGGAGGAGGCTGTATAGGGATGGCTGAGAGCACAAAAATGACTATATTTAGAGAGGCGATCAACCACAACGAGAATCACTGTCTTCCCGCCAAATGTAGGGAGCCCTTCAATGAAATCCATAGAAATATCTGTCCAAATCCATGTAGGTATGGGAAAGGGTTCAAGCAATCCTGGAAGAAGTGTTGTTTCACCCTTATTGCGCTGGCAGGTATCACATTCGGCCACCATCTGTTGAATTGTCCTTTTCATGCCCTGCCAAAAGAAGTTCCGCCGTGCTCGTTCATACGTTTTGAGGAACCCAGAGTGCCCTGCCGATGGAGAAGCATGGAGTTCATAGAAGATAGCCTGTTGAAGATCTGTGCTCTGGGGAAGCACCAGACGACCCTTGTATCGCAGAGAAGCACCATCCCAAGAGTAATGTGGTACAGCAGAAGGGTTGTTGGTCAAGCGTTGGATGATTTGAGATAAGGAGGAGTCATTGACATAACCCTATTGAACAAATTGCAACCAATTTGGAACAGGCATAGAAATAGCTGAAAGAGAACCTTGGGCCTCAAATGTGCGAGAAAGAGCATCTGCCACAATATTGTCTTTACCCTTCTTGTAAGTGATCTCATAGTCATAACCCATGAGTTTGCTAACCCATTTATGTTGTGTCGGGGAGGAGACACGCTGGTCCAAGAAATATTTCAGACTCTGGTGATCAGTCTTGATGTAGAAATGATTCCCTAATAGGTATGGGCGCCACTTCTGTACTGCATGCAAAATAGCCATCATTTCCTTCTCATAGGTAGAGACAGCTAGATTCTTACCTGAAAGGGCTTTGCTGGTGAACTCAATGGAGTGTTTATCTTGAAGGAGAACAGCACCAAGTCCATTGCCACAAGCATCACTCTCAATAGTGAAGGGCTTGGAAAAATTGGACATAGCTAGCACAGCTGTAGTACACATAGCTTGTTTTAGTTTGTCAAATGCACACTGAGCACCAGGTGTCCATGTGAAGGCATCCTTTTTCAATAGAGCAGTTAATGGAGCTGCAATCTTCCCATAATCCTTGACAAACCTGCAGTAGTAGCGAGTCAACCCCAAAAAACCACGAAGGCTCTTGAGTGTCTGAGGATGCGGCCAATTGTTCATGGCATCGATTTTGGCAGGATCCACGCGAACCCCTTGTGCTGAGATAATGTGCCCGAGATACTCAACTTCCTTCTGTCCAAAAACACATTTAGACTGCTTGGCATGGAGATGATGGTCAGAGAAAAGTTGCATGACAAGATCCAAATGCTGGAGATGTTCATCCCATGTTTTACTGTAGATGAGGATATCATCAAAGAATACCAGAATGAATTTCCGCAAGTAGGGTCAAAATATTTTATTCATTAAGGCCTGGAATGTGGAAGGAGCATTAGTGAGGCCAAAGGGCATGACCAAAAACTCATAATGGCCATCATGTGTGCGGAAAGTTGTTTTAGGGATATCATCCTCATGAACCCGAATTTGATGATACCCAGAACGAAGATCCAACTTGGAGAAAAAGTGAGCCCCATGAAGCTCATCAAGAAGCTCATCAACAACAGGAATTGGAAACTTATCCTTGATGGTGAAGTGCTCGGAAGTCAATGCAGAGGCGCCATGACCCATCTTTTTTGCGGACAAGAATAACTGGAGAAGAAAAGGAACTAGTGCTTGGGAGACTAATACCTTGCTTCAATAAGTCCCGAACGAGCATTTCAATATCTGTTTTTTGGTGAAATGGGTAGCTATAGGGCCTGATGTTGGGAGGAACACTGCCAGGAAGGAGCTGAATATGATGGTCTTCTGGCCTGGAAGGTGGAAATCCCACTGGTTCAGCAAAGACACCTGTATATCAATCTAGAATTTGTTGCAGATCCAAAGGAGTAGTGGAGACCGCTGATGGTTGCATCTGGATGGAATGGATCTGAGCGATGACACCATGTGAATTATTCTTGAGGAGTTTTTCCATGCGATGTGAACTGATGATGCTGAGAGAATCTGGTTGTAATCCTGGCAATGTGTGTTTGTGTCCATTGAGGGAAAACTGCATCCAAAGTTCAGCAAAATCCCATAAGATAGGGCCAAGTGTGCGTAGCCATTGAGCACCCAAAACGACATCACATCCGCCTAAGGGAAAGGAAAACATGTTAGAGCGCAAGGTATAATCTCCCATAGAGATACGCACATTTTGACACTTCCCTTTGCAAGGTAAGGTGCCCCCATTGGCAACCATGACTTCAAAGTTGGAGCAATGATGGATAAAACAATCAGCTTGTTTGGCGATCTGAGGGTCAATGAAATTATGAGTGCTACCAGAATCAATGAGTATTGTAAGAGGAAGCTTCTTGAAGTAACCCCTGACCCGCATTGTTTGGGGGGTGGTGATTCCAGCTAAAGCATGGAGAGATATCTCTGGCTGGTCATCCTGAGATGGAGGGTCAATAGGCAGTTCCTGAATGTCGACCGGAGCATCCAGTGTTTCTGGATCTTCGTCACCAATTTCAGAGGTAGGCAGAGACTCCACATCCAAGAGATAGAGCTTTTGATGAACACATCTATGTCCCCGAGTGAATTTCTCATCACAATTATAGCAAAGCCCCTTTTCTCTGCGTGCTTGCATCTCTGTTTCCGACAAACGCTTGATAGAAGTCGTTTGAGGAGCCTGCGGTATAGGTGGTCGCTAAGAACCCATATTTCAGAAAGGAACAAAAGTGGGCTTGGAGCGTTACTGGGTTGCAATCTTGTCTTCTTCCAACTTAGCCAACCCTATTGCTTCCATCATTGTGTTGGGACAGAACATTTTGACCTCAGAGCGGATGGCATCCTTTAGATCACTGATAAAACAACTCCGGTAAAAATCATCAGACAATCCTTCGGTGTGGTTGGCTAGATTCTCAAATTCGGTTTGATACTCTCTCACAGTGCCAGTTTGGCGAACTTTAGTGAGGGCTCCTGTGAAGTCATCAAAAGCACTAGGACGAAATCGTTGCAAAAGGAGCTGGCAAAATTCTGGCCATTTGGGATCTGGATGAGCCTTGATGTACCAACGGTACCATTGAAGAGCTTCCTGTTCCAAATGAAAGGATGCCAACGGAACTTTGTTGACATCAAAAGTATTATACAGACTGAAATACTGTTTTGCACGATAGATCCATCCAGTTGGATCGGTACCATTGAAGTGAGGAAAATCAAGCTTCGGACCACGGAAATTGCCGGAAGAAGAGAACCCATTGTCTGCTGAAGAATCGGACTGCCGTTTGTTGTTCATAGCTGAATGTTCAAGATGGAGACCGAAAAAATTTTCATCCAGATACTGGAGTTTGGCTTGGATGGCTGCAAGTGCGTCCTCCATGGTTTTTTCTCCTGCACGGGTGACAACCATAACAAGGATTTTTTTTTTTTTTTGGGTCGGTTGACTGGGTAGGAAAACAAAAACAGAAACTACTTCAGTAAAGTAAAATCTGGACTTGGGAAAAAATCAGAAGGGTAATTGGGGTTTGACTAGGTTTTGGACACTGTTGGATAGACAGGGAAGCAACAATGAGGATTTCAGAAGCGGGGTGAAATAATGGGAAAATTTGGCAGAAGGGAACAAAGAAGCAGAATTCAGAAAGGAACTCTGTGGTAAAATTTGAAGGTGATTGGGTGAAATCTGAGGAAGTTATGGCAAACCCTAAAAATAGACAAATGTGGGATTGCGGGCTTTGGGAAGGGGAATTGGGGATAGGGTCCTCAAGACTGAAATATGCAGAATGGGATGACAGGGGTTCCCCGAAAATTTCAAGGGAAACAGAGTGAAAATAAGGGAGATATGGAGAAAAAACTGAATTTTATACTTTTTTTTTCTTCAGATTGGAGCGGCTACAACTCGAAAAGGATCTGGAACAGCGCTGAATGGATTGAAAATGGCTAAATCTGGAATGGCTTGCAAAATGGATTTGAAACGGCGCAGTAGTGATCGACAATAGTTCAGCTGAAAGTAGATATGGACCCCAGGTATGTGCGGGTTCCTAAAAGTTTAGGGGTTTCACTCGGCCACCAATGCTGTTTGACGGCTTGCGTATTGGGGCAGTACCCCTCACTCCACAGCTCAGTTAAAACTGATAACCGCTTTGCCACAAACGACAGCTCTTGGTTTACCTCACAGGTGGGAACTAGTCAATCAGGTAGGGGTCGTTGCCCTTTTCGCTGGCAAGTCCTCTCAATGGGCCATCTACTTCGGGGTTCCTGTGGTACTCCTCACAATGCGTTTTAGGGCTTATGCCCAAGTACTTCCCACAGTTAAGCAGATAGGGATTATTCCCAAATCTGAACCTGCAACATATGCGAAAAAAAAATTTGACGGAAATTTCACCCAGCGAGCCCAAGAAAGTGCTCTGATACCAGATGTGATGCACCGGCAACAATTAATTAACAAGAATATGCGGAATAGCAAAAATGACAGAACTCAAAATCACTTTTATACTGATCATAGCCACTTCGAGGGGGCAACCTCCTTTGAGAAAGCTCAATACAATTAACTTCACGGTGCCTTCATAGGTCTCAACACACACTTATATACTAATTCTAGACGCCAATACTATGGGTCAAAACCATGGGCCGTTACAAACTATGGATCAACAATACTACGGGCGAATTACAAAGCATATGCGCCAACAACAATAACATAAACTATTGATCAACAAATACTACGGGACGACTTACAAAGCATATGCGTCCAACAACAACATACTAACAAAGTAAAGACATGGGTTCCTAATAGTTATCCAGCTTCGCATTTTCACCCTATACTTTGGGTCTGATATGTATAAAGTCAATAGATAGTCTTCCTCACTATTGACTAAAACCCTGTGTTCGAGGAACTTAATTTTTCCTTCTTCCATAGTTGGTTTATGTGGAAGTTTTCTTCCTAAGGATTTAGTAATCCTATGAAACATCTAATTAATTTATTTAAAACTAAATGATAATTTGCCTCGATTTCAATAACTTATAATTATGCAAACTATTCAAACAAATTTAAAGTAATATTAAAACTTCAATCATTACTTATATTTTTCCTTTAACGATATCAAGCTATATTTTATTCCAAAGAAAATCTTTTATTGAAGAAATGAGAACTTAAATATATACAACATAGTATTGTTAGAACTTTGTTTCCTACTTTTAGAAACTAAAAGGAAAATATATGTTTCTAAACCTATACCAACAGTTTCTTAAGCAATGAAATTTAAACAAAATACTATTATGTAATTCATACAAGAACTTTGAGGTCCTTTTCATGAACTTAGAATACTTTACTCTCTGTTGAAGCTCGATTTCGATTCCCAAAGAAATGATCTGCAAATAATAAAGGTGTTCTTTATTTGTTTTCTTTTACATAGAAGAAAGGGTTCTAACTTACCTCTACATTAACTAAAATTTAACATAATCATTATGACACAATGGAACAAGCTTGTTTATCTTCATCTTTACTCCTTACAAAATTATTTATCATTCCTAAGGAACCTTTTTAAGAGTAACAGGTTTAGATATACAATTTGCATTCCTAGCATAATTTTAGGGAATAAATATAACACTTGAAATACTTTTCCAGAATCTATGATAACATTCTATGATTTTAAAAGGAATGGATCTGTTACTAATTAAATCCTGCAAAAATTTCCAAGAAACTTTACTTTCATGAATAGTAATTATGATATAAAATAAATTAAAAGGTTAATGATGACTTATCATCCTTAGTACTCCAACTGAGCTGGGAAAAATTCCACGTTCCTCCCAGCTTTATATTTTTTGAGTATTTCTATAGCTTTAAATCAGACAATCACCCCCAAGCCAAACTAAGCAAAGTAACAGGGTATAATCTGCGAAATTGTTCACTATCTCTTGATTAAACTAATGTAGACTACCCACAAGGTGTTTTACCAGCTATCTGTAAAACCTTATGTTTTCCCTTAATCAAACCTCAATCCCTCTAGAACTCCCATGTTTATCTCATGGTTATTGGAGTGCTCCAGGATTTATAGTTGAACCTTCCAGTGGTGTACAGACCAATACCCCTTGTATTGCCTATCTTTGTAATTTTTCTATGAAGGGAGAGATTCATTCATTCATGCATTGGGTTGTTTTTATTCTTCTTTTTTAAAAGAAAAATACCCCCTTTTCATTTTCATTCCTTCTTTTATATCTTTCTTTATTCAAGAAGTAGTTAGGGTTCTTTTTCTTATTTCTTTTAATTTATTAATTACTCTTTTCTCAACCTTTTTATTATTATATATATATATATATATATATATATATATTCATTATTAATATTTAAAGGATCACTCCCCTCCTTGTGTGCTTGGTCCCTCTTTAAGTGGTTATTCCCAACTCAGTTAGTACTAAGAAGATAAGATAGATGAAACACATTTATTATTAATTCTTGATGCTCCAGAGCCTCCTAGATCAACATCAAGTCTAAGGAAAACATAAATACTTGAGTCTTTACATGTTTTGAAGGGGTGTTTAAACTTGGGACATTACATGAACTTTGGTTGAGTTTTGTTTAAAAAACCATTTCCTTTCATTGTCCAAATTAAGTTTTAGCTTGTGGCATTTTCACTTCATTCGCAAACACTAAATGGATTTTGTTTTTCATATAAAGTTAAAGTTCTCATGTTATATAAGCTCAAGTATCCAGATTGAATGTTGATGTTCAATGTTAATAAAATTGGGTTTCTGATCATTCTTTTCTTCACACTATTTCAAGTCGACCTAGCTTTCAAAACCATATATCCAAAATAATAATTGTGTTCTGTTACTTATTTTATGGCTTATTTGTTTTGGGAAAATAAAAAATATATGTTTTGGGATTTATCCAATCTCCACTTCAACTCGAACATCTAAGTTTCACTTTTAGCCAAGCTTGTTTTGTTATAATTTTTGTCAAAATATTTGGGAGTTAACCAATTAAATTGACATCCAACCACCCAAGCTTGTTTTGTTATTTTTTTCAAAATATTCAGGAGTTAACCATTGAACTCGACATCCAAGCACCCAAAACCAAGAGTCATGCCTACATCACAAGCAATGAGAGTTGACCAAGTGAGCCAAGGAGACAACCCACAAGTCATTATAGTGCACCACACATTTGTATGTTATCAAAATAGTCTGTAATATAAAGTTCAGTAAGTGTTTATATCATTCCCATGTGGGATTATTCCCTTTAATGAAAACTAAAAATGTTGAAAACTCAAATACCATGACAACACTCTTGCACAAATGCATACATGTAACACAAAGGTAAGATTCAAGTGTTGAATGAGAGGGTTTACATGTGAATGGACTGGAGAAAGGTTTAAGTAGAGAGACCGAGTGCCAATCTCACCAAGTAGAACTCTCAAGTCGAGAGAGAATGCACAAGTGTCACAGAAAAAGCATGTCCACAAGAACACCGGAGCCCAAAAAAGACTCCCAAGTGTCATTACTAAGTGTGCCCACGTATCAAAAATTTTCCAGTGGTTGGAATGGATGGGAGTGTTGATGTATATGTAACTTCGAAATGTATTTCACATATGTATATTGTACTCCTATAGAGATGGTGTTATTCATCTATATGGAAGTGTTTGTATTCCTATAGAGATGTTATTATTCCTCTATACGGAAGTGTCGTCATTTATATTGTAAGTGTCGTAACTTATACTTGATGGGTTACTAGACCACCTTGTTAGTGTCGGCCCTGTATAAGTTATGTTGGTCGAAGGGTTATTAGACCACTCTATTAGGGGTCGGCCATGTGGGTCAAAGGGTTATTAGACCACCAAGTGTGGGGTTGGCCCAGATTAAGTTAACCATGGGTTAGTCTAGACAAGTAGGCCCCATTAGTTTATTGGGCAGGACAAGACAAGTATAAATAGAGATCGGGATATCTCTATTTGATCACTCATTACACACACTTCTCTCATTCGGAAAGTGGTGCACTTGTGAGGAGGAGGTTCTGCTGCTAGGAGAAGACTATCTCTTGTACTCGGGTTGTATCATTGCTCTATCTATCTCTAAGGAAGTTATTGGGGTTTTTCACCTTTATGGTTTTCCCCAAGTAAACTCTGTGTCTCTTATGTGCTTGCATTATTGTGTCCATGATTGATATGCTATAGATATGATGTACATGTTATTCTCTCAGTTAATATCCTAGATCATATTCAAGTAAATTCTGAAAAATTAACACGGTATCAGAGCTAGCCTAGAAGAAGGCATGGTATGGCATGTATGACACTTTTTGCACTTGCGATGCTTGGGATTGATATAGCAAAAACTAGTCATCGTAGAACTTTCACTATAAATTCATTTTGGAAAATTTTTCAGATCTGAAACTTCTACAAGTAGATGATAAGATCCCCATGTACCTTGTGTCCAAAGGAAAACTTCTAATTCATTGTACTTTGTGTTTTATGATTTGTACAATATAGGGTTCCTTCCTCTTCCAGATCTGAGTCATAAACAGGTGACCTTGGAAAAAAGGTCATAACTTGGGATATGAAGCTCCAAATTAAATTTCATAAATAGTGATAGGTATTGCACGGACTGTTCTTTCACAGGTAACTTTTTCAGAGGCCTAAATGGAAACAGTGACATGTGGCACACCGTACAATTTCGCTCTCCTGTTTTATCCCATAAACAGGTCATATTGCTACACTTGGCATAACTCTCTCTCAAGGAATCCAATTGAGGTCAGACCTATGGGGTTGGAAAGATGACAGGTTGAGCTACCATAGGTAGAAGTTTCAGACCCTGTGGATCGAAAAGTTTGGAGTTACACCAGAAACAATTAGGTACATATTTCTGTCAAAACATAACTATTTTTGACCACCTTCATTCATGGCTTCCGGAATTTAGGGTTTCGAAGAAAGTTGGAATTTTTGTAATCGGAGACTACGGATGAATGCTACTCATCACAATTGAAATTTAGAGACCAAGATCAGAATTTTTGGTTGGGAAAAAGGCCGGGCTTGATCAAACCCTACTTCGGGACTTTGATTGGAAAAGTGGAAAATTAGGGCTTCTGCAAAAATGGAAATTTTTGAAATCTTTGACCATGGCTGGAAGCTCCTCAGAAAAATAGAAGCTTAGAGATTTGGATCGAACCTTTTGATTGAGTAGAAGGGTGGGCTTTATCAAACCCTAGTTCGGGGTCATGTCCAATGAATCCGGAAGTTTCAAAGGCAAATTTGAGGGGTGAAACATTGCAGTATTCAAATTCTGAGTATAACAGATTGATCAGCTCATCAAGGCGCATATTTCTATCCTTTCATAAGTTTGAAATTCAAAGTTTGAATTTTTAGGGTTTCTCTGACAAACCCTAATCCAACTCCAGATCCAGTTCCTGCAAATCAAGTGGATTGAGTTAATCCTAGAAGAAAATGGATTGGTCACCTGCATAAGTGAAGAAGTTCCTATTTCAGAGGGAGATGAGGCTAAGGCCTTACATAAGAAGATTACAAGCAATCTCGACACGTATGACTTATCCAGGCATGTTTCAAGATTTGTTCTCGATTAAGTTTATGGTATGTTTGTCTTCATGTTATTACGGTTAGTACAATCTTGATTAAATTTAGACCTGTCATATCACCTTAATAAAATTATAAATGCATGATAGAAGATATTCATTGATTAGGGTGTTGACACTTATGATTGTACTAATGCATTATGGTGTTGTATGAGGTTTATGTTGTCTTCTAACATGAAAGGTACACCAAGAAAGACAAATCATGTTCTAGTTCAAGAATATATGATCATGATGACATGAGGACAAAGATTCATCCATTGTCATGAATCACTTAGAAGATCTATTTGCAAGGTATGTATAACTTGGTTCTATAATGGTTAACCTATGAGATATGCAGGTTACTAGCACAAGTCATTGAAGAGAACAAGAAGACATCATTTGGGTATGTTAGACATAACTAGCTAAGATACCAATCCAAGTATGTTTTTCCTATATCAAGTTAGAATCCTACCTTGTGTTAGGATCCCTTATATAAGTATACTTGGTATGACTGGTTATGTTTATTCGTAAAGTTAGAAATGTAAGTAATCAAGGGTTCATGCATTTTATGTCTCTTATCTTGATTGATGATTTAACTAACCAGAAGAGTCCTATGATCAAATAAGAATATGCATGAGTAAAAGAAGACGTCCCTGAAACCTTCAATACTAATGTTTATTATCTGATCATGACTTTACATGTTTAAGATTATTGTGTTTTGATAGTATTAAGACCATACTAATGAATGTGTGATTATGTATGAGACCTCGAGGATAACACAATGATGATACTAATAAGCATGCATAGTGATGGATATAATTTCAAGGACAGGTAATCCAGGAAGCAAAGATCAAGAGGGAGCACATTCCAGGTGTTCCTGAAAGGAAGCAAAGATCAAGAGGGAGCACACTCCAGATTTTCTTGAAAGGAAGCAAAGATCAAGAGGAAGCACACTCCAGGTGTTCCTGCAGGGAAGAAAAGATCAAAATGGAGCACACTCCAGTTGTTCCTACAAGGAAGCAAAGATCAAGAAGGAGCACACTTCAGTAGTTTCTGCAAGGATGCAGATATTTAGAGGGAGTTGACCACTTCTCACATCAGAATGGAGTTGCAGAAAAGAAGCAAAGACTGAGAGGGAGTCAACCCAACAAACAAATAAAGATAAGTATTTGAATTATCATTCCTTGCATATTTTATTGTTTAAATGATACTGTTCAATAATGTATATACTCATGTTCCTAGAATTAGGTTGTGTATTATGCATATTAGAATAGTTGCATTGATGAACATTATACTACTAATATAGATGGGTAAGTGGCCTATGGCACTGTACAACATTCCATTTCTACTTATCTAGAATGAAACCTCTTTGCTGACATGTTGGGAGTTGTACACACTCTTAACAATGTTCTGGTAGAGATTGGAAGGCATCTAGAAAGTTACGAGATATGGACAAATGTTGTATTGAAGCATTGGCTAAGATAATTGCATGACTGTATGACATATTTCTTTATGTGTAAGAATTTGTTCTGAAAACTATGAGATGTTTTCTAATCATGCAATTTAACTTATTGTGTAGGAAAGATCGTATACCATCACCTACAAAAGAAGGACTACAACATTTGTTAAGCAACAAAGTTATCTATTGAAAATATTGAAGATATTGAAGTTCCCAGGATCTGGGATGAATGCCATGATCGAGGAGTACCAGTCGATCATGAAGATGTTTGGGATGCAGTCCCAAGACCTGAAGGGGAGTCTGTAGTGACTTTCAAGAGTATCTACAAGATCAAGCATACTGCAGGTGGTAGCATAGAGACTTTTGCTCCTGTAGCCAGATACACTTCCATTAGATCCGTACTTGCTCTGGCTGCAGTGATGAAATGAAAGATACACTAGATGGATTTAAAGAAAGCTTTCTTGAATGGTGTAGTTGAAGAAGAAATGTATGTGGAGCAGACACTTGGTTCTGAGACACATGACAGGGAGTCATATATGTGCAGAACTTGGTATGGTAGGATAGACAGCTTTCTATCTAGTTTGGGCTTTGCCAAGAGTAAAGCGGATTCCAACCTTTACTACAAGGTTGAGGAAGGAAATACAGTGATACTACTTTTGTATATGGATGACCTGTTTATTACAGGTTAAGATAGATTGATTGCCGACACGCAGCGGAAGCTTGTTGCTGAGTTCGAGATGAAGAACTTGGAGATGATGCACTACTTTCTAGGCATGGAGGTGTGGCAGAGTGCAGATGGAATCTTCCTTGGACAAGGGGAGTATGCAGTAGAGATCTTGAAGAGGTTCAGGATCATGGACTACAAGGCCATGGCCACACCTATGGCATTGAACCTGAAGCTTCTGTGTGATGCTTCATTTGATCCGGTTGATGTCATAGTGTATTGTCAGATGATTGGGTCCTTGATGTACCTAATGAACATGAGATGAGATATTTGCTTTCTAGTGAACACATTGAGCCAGTTCCTGATGGATCTGAGGAGTGTTCACCTAGTTGCTGTAAAGCATATTCTGAGGTACCTACAGGGTACAGTTGATTATGGGCTCAAGTATGATGTGAATCAAAAGTTTAACCTGTAGGGTTATGTTGATTCAGATTGGGCAGGAAGTGCTGCAGATAAGAAGAGCACTCGTGGGTGCTACTTCAGTATGGGATCAGGTTTGATCTCTTGGTTTAGCAGGAAGCAGTCCTGCGTAGCACTGAGTACAGTCGAAGCAGAGTATGTTGCGATGGATGAGCAGGTTGCAGATGTATTGACCAAGCTGTTGGCCAGAGTGCAGTTTGAGTACTTCAGAGAGAGGCTTGGTGCACTTCAGATTGAGGTTCCTTCATAAGGGAACTGACGAGTCCAGAAGATGCAGATGCACATGAGCTTTTCTAACATGATTGATGTGTTCTCCCATGGTCGTGATGTAATTGCTGAGAAATTCTCACATGGTGGTCGATGTGTTCTCCCATGGTGTAGATGTAAGGGCTGAAGCCATTTTTCACATGGTGGTAGATGTGTTCTCCCATGGTGAAAAAGTAAGGGCTAGAGCCTTCCCAAATGGTGGTAGATGTGTTCTCCCATGTCGGTGGTGTAAGTGCTGGATGATGTGCATCTGGGCTGTGCTTCATGGATGATGAGATGATCTGAAGAGGACGATGCTATGATGATTAGGTGGATCATGGATGATGAGCATCAGGACGATGCTCCAGTTATTGCTCTGTATATGTATATGCATCATGTTGGATACTTGATATGATCAGTTGGATCATTTATGTATGTATGCATCATGTTGGATGCTAGATATGATCAGTTGGATCATTTATATGTATGTGCGTACGCATCATGTTGGATGTTGGATATGATCAGTTGGATCATGTATATGTATATGCATCATGTTGGATGCTTGGACTATGTATTTGTGTATGTATCAAGTGGATAAATTGTATGATCAGGTAGATCATGGATGATGATATGTATCAGGCAGATACTGTGTATGCATCAGGTGGATGCATTGTATGATCAGGATTATCATGGATGATGAGCTTCAGGATGTTGCTCCAGATGACATGCATCAGGATGACGCAGTGTTGATGATCAGGATGATCATGTGTACATCAGGATGATGTATGGTGAGTATCAAGATGATACTCTGTGGCCATGGAACAGGTTGTGCAGATGAGCATGTTTGGGAGATCCTATAGGTCGGAGTTATGTACTCGTAATAGCCTGGGATGCTCTTTCGAGACATTGCTCTGGGAGGACATATAATTTGTGCCCTGGGAGATCTTTCAGGTCGGTGTTGTGTACCCATAACATCCTGGGATGCTCTTTCGAGGTTTTGTCCTATGGCATATAATAGCGCCCTGGGAGATCCTTCAGGTCAGAGTTGTGTACCCGTAACATCCTGGGATGCTCTTTCAAGGTTTTTCCATGACCACATGTAATTTGTACCCTGGGAGATCCTATAGGTTGGAGTTGTGTACCCGTAACATCCTGGGATGCTCTTGCGAGGTTTTGTGGTGGCCACATATAATTTGTGCCCTAGGAGATACTACAGGTCGGAGTTGTGTACCCGTAACATCCTCGGATGCTCTTTCGAGGTTTTGTGGTGGGGTCAAATGTAATAGCGCCCTGGGAGATCCTATAGGTCGGAGTTGTGTACCCGTAACATCCTGGGATGCTCTTTCAAGGTTTTGTGACGCACGTAATATGTCCTGAGGATTCCATAGTATGGTCAGTGATGATGAAGACCTACAGGTGGTGGGCCTACATCCAATATGAAAAAAGACTGGCTCTGGAGAACTTCCTATGACGAGTAGATTTAGAGATTGATTGAGATAGCAGCAGTAGTGATGATGATGATGACTCGATGATCATTATCCAGTGATGATGATCCAGAGAAGAAGACTTGTGCTAGAAGACCTGTGTCGAGAAATACCTTCCTAGTTAAGAGGGAGTGTTGATGTATATGTAACTTCGAAATGTATTTCACATATGTGTATTGTACTCCTATAGAGATGGTATTATTCCTCTATACGGAAGTGTTTGTATTCCTATAAAGATGTTATTATTCCTCTATATGTAAGTGTCGTCATTTATATTGTAAGTGTCGTAACTTATACTTGATGGGTTATTAGACCACCTTGTTGGGGTTGACCTTGTATAAGTTATGTGGGTCGAAGAGTTATTAGACCACCCTATTGGGGGTCGACCATGTGGGTCAAAGGGTTATTAGACCACCAAGTGTGGGGTTGGCCCTGATTAAGTTAACCATGGGTTAAGCTAGACAAGTAGGCCCCATTAGTTTATTGGGAAGGACAGACAAGTATAAATAGAGATCGGGAGATCTCTATTTGATCACTCATTACACACACTTCTCTCATTCGGAAAGTGGCACACTTGTGAGGAGGAGGTTTTTCTGCTAGGAGAAGACTATCTCTTGTACCAGGGTTGTATCATTGCTTTATCTATCCCTGAGGAATTTATTGGGGTTTTTCACCTTTATGGTTTTCCCCAAGTAAACTCTGTGTCTCTTGTGTGCTTGCATTATTGTGTCCATGATTAATATGTTGTAGATATGCTATACATGTTATTCTCTCAGTTAAGATCGTAGATCAGATTGAAGTAAATTTTGAAAAATTAACAGGGAGGCCCAAGTATAAAGTGCCAAAGTAGAACCCTCAGGTTAGAAGCCGTGCACAACAATAATCAAACAAAATACTTGTATTAATCAAATTGTTATATAAAAGAGGAGATCGATGATCATGGTCTATATTGGGTAAAATGATTTATTGAGGTTTAACTCCCAAACTTTGCTTGAAAACCACTTATGGAGAGCCACTACAATGGAGCCATTTTCTACTATTGTTAGCCCTCTTCTTCAAATCAGTTTCACATATACATGAGTTGCAATTTGGAAATAGATAATGATGGTATCAAAGCCAGTATCTAAATAGGAGATCTATTTCTAGATATTTAATGGAAGAGTATTACAAGGAATGAAATCAACCATAAGGACTTATCTCATATTTTAAGGAAAAAAGATCATCATTCCATCCAAGCATATCCACATATTTAGTAACTGAACATCACTTCTAGAAAAATGATCGGCATTCAAATTGTTTCCATATTTGGTAGTATAAGTTTGGGAAAGTTAATTCTAGATCCAAATTTCTAGGCACAAAATGAACAGCCATGAATCATCCTTGGATTTTCTGGCAGAGGATTGATTGAACAGTTCCAATTCTCTTGTGTTCAATTCTAGATCTAGTGATAAGATTTTGATTCTCAAATTTGTAATAGTTTATATGATTGTAATTTCTATAAATTGGATCATTGGAAATGTAAAAGAGGTTGGGGGGGATCTTCTTATTAGAAGAACGCGTAGGGGTTTGAGAAGGTAGAGTCTGCAGATGAATATTTGTAATTATAAGCTATAGAATCTACAATATCTTGTGCTCCGAGATCAATGGCTTTGTTAGCTTAACTGTACTTCTTGTAATTTTATATCAACTCTTCTTATTTGAATACAAACTTTGTTTTTGGCATTGCATGGACTGTCATTTAAACTCAAATCTATGTTGCAGTAAGCTTTTATGGTTTAATTGCCTGAGTTTGTTGATATCTATTCTATTAATTTTTTAGCAAATATGATGAGATTTGAACTTTAAGACTTAAAGTGCGGAAAAACTGAATACTTGAATCACACAAAACATTCAACCATAACACAAGATGTACCCTAGGGGAAATCCTCAAAACAATGAGGATGAAAAAACCTAGTAAATCTTCAAAGTATAATTATGATAGATAGCAGAGAATGTATTTTACAAAATAACATATTTCTTTCTGCACCCTAGGTGCTAGCATTAGTGGCGTTTTGAGGTTTAAAATGGGCCTCCTAAGGGAAATAATAAAATAAGAGTTCTAAATTTTATAGGGAAAAAATAAAAAACTACTTTTTTCTTATCATATTTTTGACATATGTCTTTATCGAGTTACCGAAATTTTAAGTTTGGGAACTCATTGGATGCGGAATTTAATTCCACATCGAACCCATACCCACACTGCATACTTCTGAGGCACCCATGGTATGAAAGAATGAAAAGTTCAATAAAACAAGTATTTTAATATTAAAATACATTTTTTTATTGAAATTTTATTTTTTTATGCCGTGCGTGCCTCAAAAGTGTGAAGTGTGGGTATGGGTTGGATGCATAATTAAATTATGAATCCAATGAGTGCCCAAACTTTAAATTTGGGTAAACCATTAAGGAGATATGTTTTTTCTTTTTCTTTTCCCTCCATTTGTTTTTACAAATTTTACCCTTATGGTTGACATCATCATCTTGAATCCTATTTGTTCTTATAAAGTGAACTTTGATGGTACATTTTTTTTATGCCCATTTTTTACCTCAAAACTCCCCTAATGATAATAGATAATACTGAGCAATAGAGAATAGAGATCAACTATTTCAACTTTCCATGTGCCCAACACATTAATAACAAGGAAGAGAAATATAAAGAAGACAGACTAGAAATAATTTGTTGCATAAAGAGAAGCGCCTTTCCTTCAAGGGAGAGGAGAATTCGCTTCACATTGAATTCATCAATCCTATATAACATATTTATACATTCTTCACATGTATGGGCTTCTATTTTTATCTTCTAACTTTATGATGAACTCATCCTTCATTTGGATGTATTAATATTGCATTAAGAAGAGCGCCAACTTCTTATGTAGTGCATTAACTCACTGAATTGAGTCTTAGGATGAACTAACCCTTTAACTGAAAGCTTTCCCACTTCTTTAGGTGGCTAACTTAAGTTTCCTCATGCAAGTGTTGCAACTCTAGTGTCGTATTTTAGTTTAACATAAGTGTCATCTTTTATTTAACATAATTGTTGTCATACAATAACACTTAGTTGACTAGATCTTCTTTGTTATCACTTAGTTAACTCTCTTTAACTGATTCTTTCTTGTAAACATCACTCTAGTGATCAATTCGAGTTATCCTTTAATTAACCGAGGCATGCATTGTGTCTTTAACTGAAGCTTAACAATTCAAGTTCACTTAGTCATCTCATGAGAAATTCAAATTATCTTTTTCTCTACTCATTTATCTTTTTATCTCTTATCTTTACTGCATGGTCAATATGTGTTAACTTTAATTATCTATCATATCAGATTATACTCAGAAGATTTGCCAGATGTTGTGATCATATTATATTACTTTTGGACCAATTGATCATATGGTCAAGTAATTCACTCTATAATTTTCCAGTCTCTAAAGGAGACTTAATAGCAATCGATGACCATGGTTAGTAATACATCACATAATATCAATGCTTCAACATGCAAATCATCTACCTCTATAAATGGAGGTCCACCCCATGGGTACCTACTATAATTGGATGTCCACATCAGAATTTTACTTGACACACATGTCTTGATCCTCGTCCAACAATAATTTACAACTTCATCACTTTCATACATCAAAGAATTCACCTCAACACACGAGGAATAAAATTTTACAACTAAAGGCTTAGTCATTCTTGAGTCCAAATCAAGAATCTACTCCAAGTTCCTGAGTGCAACTCAGGCTCCCTACCTCAACACATGAGGCCCAATCCTGGATGCATAAGACTGGATTGGAGAATGACTTGTGATGCTATACATTTAACACTCCCTCTTAGCAAGGGAGGCATTCTCTTCCATACCAATATTGTCTCGGAAGTACCTGAAAGTTGTCACTGATAGAGCCTTTGTTAACACATATGCAATTTGATCATTAGTAGCAATGTACTAAAGATTCACTCTACCTTTCTAGACCATGTCTCTGATGAAGTGATACTTCATTTCAATATGCTTCGATTTATCATGAAATACAGGCTTTTGGGAAAGCTTGATGTAGCTTTGATTGTCACACCGAATGATTGTAGACTCAAGATTCTCAACGAACAACCCAACAAGTAGATTCCTAAGCCACACTACTTCTTGGTAGGTAGTACTAGCAGCACTATACTCTGCTTCTGTGGTAATCTAGGCTAAAAATCCCTGCTTCCTGCAGGACCAAGAGATCATAGCAGAACCCAAGATAAAACAATATCCATATGTAATATTTCATTCCACAATTCTACCACCCCAATGAGAGTCAGTATAACCAAGTAATAACACCCCTCCACTAGAGGCATATATGATTCCATAAGTAATCATACCTTGAAGGTACCTAAGCACATGCTTAGCAACAAGCCAATGTTTGTGTCTCAGATCAGACATAAACTAACTCAAAATACTCATAGCATATCATATATATGGTCTTGAGTGTATCAAGTACATCAACGAACCAATAAGCCGTATATACAAAGTGGCGTCCATTAGATCTGATCCAAAATCTGACTCATGTAGTTTCCTCAAATTGGAAACCATCAGAGTGCTCATGGATTTGCAATCCATCATGCCAAACCTGTGCAATATATCAACAATGTACTTCCCTTGAGAAAGAAATATCTCATCTTTTCTTTGCCAAGTCTCAAGGCCAAGAAAGTAGTGCATCGGACCTAATTCTTTCATCCCAAACTCAGAAGTGAGCTCCCTCTTGCACCAAGCAATAACTTGTTCCGCTCCAATAAGGAACAAATCATCAACATATAGAACCAATATCAATGGTTGGTTCTTCACTACTTTGAAGTACAAATTTGGATCAGCTTCGCACTCTTAGAGAAGACCAAACTTTGAAGATAGTTGTCAATTCTCAAATACCAAGCTCTGGGATCTTGCTTAAGCCCATATGAGGCTTTCTTCAATTTGAACACATGGGGATCCTTTCCATGAACCACAAATCCCTCGGGCTACTGAATATAAACCTCTTCCTCAACCTCACCATTGAGGAAGGTTGTCTTCACATCCATCTCGTGAAGCTTCCATCTTAGAACAAATGCAAGTGATATCACAACTAAAATAGTAGTGAACCTGGCCACAAGAACGAATATCTCCTCATAATCTATGCCTTCTTTTTGATAAAAACCTCAGGCAACAAGTCTAACTTCATACTTTACAATATTTCCATCAACAGCATGGTTGATCTTGTAAATCCATCTGGAAGTAACTATGGACTTCCCTTCAAGTTTAGGAACAACTTTCCAAACATCATTCTTCATAATAGACTTATATTCCTCTACCATTGTATCTTTTCATACTTGCTTCTTTACATCTTCTTCATAGGTGGAAGGCTATGAATCAATAATGTGACTCATCTATACAACATACACTGAATATCTATCAGGTTTCTTTCACTCTCTGGAAGAGCCTAGTGGTGCTATGTGCCTCGTTTCATCTTGTAGTATATCTTGGCACCATGCAGACTTACTCTTGGTAGGAGGTTCATCAACCAATTCTACTAGTTCATCAGAACCTAACAAATCTGATAACTCTGTTGAATTCTCCCTTGGACCATTTGAATGGGTAGAATCAGTATCTGGTTCCTCCATCATAGGATTTTCATGCTCCTCTGTGTCTATATCATACTGAAGCTCTTTTGATTGCTTGAACGTTTCCTCTTCATGGAAGGTCACATCTCAGTTTACCTCAATGTGTCTTTCACCTAGAACATATATTCTGTAGGATTTGGATGATTTTGTATAACCAACAAAGGTTCTTTTCTTTCGACACATGAATGCATACAAGACTCCCAAATATCCTCAGGTGTGAAATATCTAGTTTTTCACCAGTGAACACTTCTTCAAGTGTCTTCTCATCTATAATGGCATGAGGACTTCTATTCTTGAAATATAATATTGTATTGGTATCTTATACCCTTAATGAGGTAGACATGTCTTGATCATGCATCGTGGCTTTTGTAGCCTCACATATGGTTCTATTCTTCCTTTCGACAACCCCATTTTACTGAGGGTTGCAGGGTACAGTTAACTGTCTACAAATTTATGTATCACTACAGAACTCATTAAATTCATGTGAATCAAATTCACCTCTATTGTCATATCTCAAAGCATGGATGTGCTTTCCTATCTGATTCGCAATTAGGGATTTGAATTCCTGAAACTTGCTAAAGGCTTTGATCTTATCCTTTAGTAAATAAATCCATGATTTTCAAGAGAAGTTATCTATAAACAATACATAATATAAATAGCCACTCAAGGAAGGGGATGACATGGGACCACATACATCATAATGGATTAAATATAAAATCCCTTTAGATCTAGTAGTATTGCTAGAGAAACTGTTTTTAACATTCTTCCCAAGTGCACAACCCCTACATACACTATCATGATCAAAATCAAGTACGGGCATACCTTTCACCATTTGATGTAATCCTAGTAGCGCCTTGTAGTGGAGGTGACCAAGCCTCCTATTCCATAGCTCGCATGGACTGATAGTGTTGTGAAACATAGATTGAATGTACTTCTCGGGTACCTTGTAGAGACATCCCTCTCTAACTCCAATCACTGTTGCATATTTGAAGTCTTTATTCTTTGGCCATAATAGTGCTTGATTATCCATGAAGATAACTAAAATTCTCTTGTCTTCAAGAACTGAAATTGATAGGAGGTTTGTCTTCAAGCCTAGAAAATAAATAATGTCCTCCACATGTAAAATATCTCTTGAACTCAGCTAGAGGGAAGTGGATCCAACTACTTGGATTGAATAGGTTGTGTTTTCTCCCAACTCTACCTTACATGCAAACTTTTTCTCCTTGATATTGGCGATGGCGGTCTTATAGCTAGTCATATGTTTGGATGCACCAATATCAACCAACCATGTGTCCTCACTTGTGATGACAGATCCAAAAAAGTGTTGAGACTAGGTAATACTCCCTCCTTGTCTCCTTTTCCTTGGGTGCATTCTTCTATGTAGTTTAATATTCTATAGCTATAGAAGCATGAAACCTTCCTTTCCCCTTTTTCTTTTCTTTGCAATCCCTTGCATAACGGTCCTTCTTGTCACATTTGTAGCATCTAACCCTCGACTTGTCAGATTCCTTGTTGTATACCTTCTTCTTTGAATGGGAAAAATTCTTTTCATAGAAGTTCTTCTTTCCTTTCTTCATCCTTGTCATGAGGTCAAGGTTTTATTCTTTGATGCACATTAACTTGCTCTAGATTTTCCCCTCCTCTTGGAGGTAGTCATGCCACAAAATTTAGAAGCTAGGTTGTACCTCTCGTCCATTTACCACAGCCAGCAATGTCCCCCATTAGGATGGGAGGCCATCAATAGTGGTTTGGAGAAGATCATATTCATCCACCACTACTCCAATACTAGCAAGTTGATCTCTTACCTAAGAGATCTTGGTGAAAAAGGTGGCCACTATCTCATCCTTCTCCATATTTAGATTTCGAATGTTATTCTTCAATTCCCTCTTTTGACTTGGGGCATTATTCTTGTATAGGTTTTTTTAATGTATCAAAACAATCCTTTGTAGTCTTGAACGGAGTGATCACAGACATCCAATTGTCCTTTACCGAATCGTAGATGATATGTTTGGATTTAGCTTGGTTCTTCTTGAAGTTGATGCACCTTGCACTAGATGTAGGATCCTCCACAACAATGGATACATAGCCATCCAAGTCATATTCCTCCAATATTTCCAACACCCTCTCCTTCCAAGTGTTGAAATTCGAAGTGCCCTCGAGATGGTCTTCTGGTCAAACAAAGATCGATGCCATGGCTCTCAAGTATTGTGCTCAACTCGTCGGGATCTATGTAGGCTCCAGTTTGCTTGAAAAATCTTAGCCGCTTCATGCCCTGAGCTCTGATACGATTTTAATTTTTGAGAAAATATGATGAGCTTTGAAATTTAAAACTTTAAGTGCGGAAATACAGAATACTTGAATCAATGAACCATTCAATCACATGAAATGTTCAACAATAGCAAAATATGTACCCTCAGGAAAATTCTGAAAATAATGAGATGAAAAACCCAAGAAAATATTTAGAGTATAATTATGATAAATAGCAGAGAATGTCTTTTACAAAATAGGAAATTTCTTTCGGCACCCCGGGTGCTAGATAAGAGATAATACTAAGCAATAGAGAATAGAGATCAAATATATCAACTTGCCATGTTCCCAATAGATTAATAAGAAACAAGAGAAATATAAAGAAGAGAGACTCAGAATAATATCATGCACAAAGAGAAGTTCCTTTCCTTCAAGGGAGAAGAGAATTCGCTTCACGTTGAATTCATCAATCCTGTATAACATATTTATACATTTTTCACATACATTGGATTCTATTTTTATCTTGTGACTTCATGATGAACTCACCCTTCATTTGGATGTATCAATCTTGCATGAAGAAGAGCACCCACTTCTCATGTAGTGCATTAACTCACTGAACTGAGTCTTAGGATGAACTCGCTCCTTAACTGAAATATTTCCTGCTTAGTTAGGTGGCTAACTTAAGTGTCATCATGCAAGTGCTGCAAATCAAGTGTCGTCTTTTAGTTTAACATAAGTGTCGTCATGAAATAACACTTAGTTAACTAGATTTTCTTTATTATCACTTAGTTAATTCTCTTTAACTGATTCTTTCCTATTAACATCACTCTAATGATCAATTCAAGTTGTCCTTTAATTAACTGAGGCATATATTGTGGCCTTAACTAAATAGTAATAATTCAAGTTCACTTAGTCATCTCATGAGCAATTCAAATTATCTTTTTCTCTATGCATTTATCTTTATCTCTTATTTTTGTTGCATGGTCAATATGTGTTAACTTTAATTATCTATCATATCAGATTATACTCAGAAGATTTGTCAGATGTTGTGATCATATTATATTACTCTCAAATCAAATGAACGTATGCTAAAGTAATTCACTCTAGAGGTAGCCAGTCTCTAAAGGAGACTTAATAGCAATTGGTGACCATGGCTAGTAATACATCACACACCATTAATGCTTAAGCATGCAAAGAATATACCTCTATAACTGGAGGTCCACCCCATGGGTACCTACTATAATTGGAGGTCCACATGATAATATGACTTGACACACAAGTCGTGAGCCTGTGAGGAACCTCCAGCAATTAATTAATGAAAATGCATGATATATCAGAAATAACAGAACCCGGAAGAGATTTATTGATCGCGGGCCACTTCGAGGGGAAACCCCCTTTGCAAAAGCTCAATACAATTAACTCGTGGATTCTTTCATTGGCCTCAACACATACTTATATACTAATTCTATGCGTCCAATACTATGGATCAATACCATGGAACATATAATACTATGGGATGACTTACAAAGCATATGCGTCCAATACTATGAATCAATACCATGGAACATATAATACTATGGGATAATACAAACTATCGATCAATACCATGGAACATATAATACTACAGGATGACTTACAAATCATATGCGTCCAACAAAAATATACTAACAAAGTAAAAAGAAGGGTTGACATGGGTTTCTAACAGAGCCTTGTACAATAAGACTTTACAATATCATCATTTTGATGCATCAAAGCATTCACCTCAACACATTAGGAATAACCTTTTACAATTGAAGGCTTAGTCATTCTTGAATCTGACTCAAGAATATACTCCAAGTTTCTGAGTCCAACTCAGACTCCCTACCTCAACACATGAGGCCCAATCCTAGTTGTACACGATTTGATTGACGAATGAATCAATATGTTGTACATTTAACATATTCAAATACTATCATTATGATTCTAGACACTATCTTGTATTCCAATATCTTGAGATGGATGCTTAAGACTTCAAACTGTGAGGTTATGTGTTCATACAATTCTTTTGTTTCTTTTGTTTTCTCATACTTCAGTAGATGTCAAGCCTCCAAATTTCACGCCTAATAAACTATAAGGCGCTGCTAATTATTGGATAATGCTTGTTCTTTCATTTGAAACATCGATCCTCTCTGATCCACTCATCCTACTTAACCTCCCTTATCAACCAATCAAAACTATTCCTAGTGCAAGATGTGCTAGGCATGTCCTTTTGTAGTCAGTGGACATATTCTAGCACCATTGCAGGGGATCGGAGAAATGAAGCTATCATTACCTAGGTGTAAGACAATGGATACAACTAGTTCTTGATGGTGAAAAAGGACTATTGACATATTTGACTGCAAAATTATTCACCAAGAGACTCCACAATCAAAAGAATCTGTTGTAAGATAAATTATGTTGTCATAAAGATGAAAGGATGGTATGGAAAAACCATGTATTAGCTTATAAGTTTTCTCCATGAACTTTTATTCTTATTCATCAATTCTTTCATGTCCTTTCCACTGCGCGTGAAAAGGATCATACAATGTTTTGTTTATTCGGATGATCATAATCCTGTTGTTGTATTTTATGTTGAGATATTGTAACTTCAAAGAATATTATATTTGTACTTTATTATTTCGGAGATGTTTCATTCCTCCGTGAAGATCTTATTGTATATCCGGAGATGTTTATTCCTCCGTCGGAATGTGGTAACTTGGGTTATTACACTTCCCTAGTGGGGGTCGGCCCTGTATGTGTTATGTGGGTCAAAGGGTTATTAGACCACCCTATAGGGGTCAGCCTAGTCAGTTGTAGTGGGGTATTTAACCCATTGGTTAAATACGAGCCTACATGTCTTGTGTAAAAGAAAAGTCAAAGTAGTGTATAAATAGAGGAGGTGTGTTCCTCATTTGACACACACACTCACTCACTTGAGAGATGCACTTGTGGAGGAGAGGTCTGCTATGGTGGAGGAAAAGATCATGTCTTTGGTTTGCATCTTTGTATATTGCTGGTCATCTATATTGAGGAAGCTTTGTTGGGTTTTCTACCCCATGAGGGTTTCCCAGGATAAATCTGTGTCTCTTGTGTTTATGCTATGGTTGTTGTTTCTTTAGTGATCCTGTATATGCTGTTATTGTGAAATGGAATGTAATTCTGCTATTTTATGTCTTAGCATATTGAATGTTAACATGGTATCAGAGCTAACCTGAAGGAAGGCAAGGTATGGCACTTATGACACTTGCTTTACTTATGACAATTTGAAGGTTAGGGTTTTATATAGCAAAAACCAGTCATCGTGGAACTTTCACCATAAATCCATTTTGGCGAAGGTTCAGGATATGAAACCTTTACAGGTCATAGATAACATCCCCAGGTACCTTTTTCCAAAGGGAACCCTCAGTTTCGTTGTACTTTGTGAGTTATAATTAGTACAAGTTAGGGTTTCTGCCTCTTCCAGATCTCAGTCAAAATCAGGTGACCTAGGAAAAAAGGTCATAACTTGGGCTCGGAAGCTCCAAATGAAATTTCGTAAAAAGAAACAGGTAGTACACAGACTATACTATCTCAGGAAACTTTTGCAGAGGCTGAAACAGAACCAGTGACACGTGGAACTCTGTACAAGTTCTCTCTCCTGTTTTATCCCATAACCCGATCACGTTGCGACACTTGGCATAAATCTCTCTCAGAGAGTCCAATTGAGTTCATACCTGTCAGGATGGAACTATAACAAGGTGAGATATCTTAGGAAAATTTTTCAGAGGCCGACGTTCAAACAGTGACACGTGGCACGCCGTACAAGTTCGCTCTCCTGTTTTATCCCATAAATAGGTCACGTTGCGACACTTGGCATAACTCTCTCTCAGAAAGTCCAATTGAGGTCAGACTTGTCAGGATGGAAAGATAACAGGTCAGGCTATCTCAAGAAACTTTTTCAGACCCTGTGGATCGAAAAATTTAGAGTTACAGTAGAAACAATCAGGTACATATTTCTGTCAAAACAGAATTATTTTTTGAGCACATTCATTCATGGCTTCCGGAATTTAGGGTTTCGGAGAAAGTTGGAATTTTTGGAATCGGAGTCCACGGATGAATGCTACTCAGGAAAATCGAAATTTAGAGACCAAGATTGAATTTTTTGGTTGGGTAGAAGACCGGGCTTGATCAAACCCTAGTTCGGGATTTTGATGAGAAAGATGGAAAATTAGGGCTTCAGCAAAAGTTGGAATTTTTGAAGTCTGTAACCACGGCTGGAAGCTCCTCAGAAAAATAAGAGTTTAGAGCCTTGGATCGAACCTTTTGATTGGACATAAGGGTGGGCTTCATCAAACCCTAGTTCAGGTTCCTGTCCAGAAGATCCAGAAGTTTCAAAGGAAATTTTGAGGGGTCAAATTTTGGAGATTTCAAAATTGAAGTATGCTAGTTTGATTAGCTCAGCAAGACACATCCTTCCATCCATTCAGAAGTGTGAAAGTCAAATATTGAATTTTTAGGGTTTCTCTAGTAGAGAAACCCTAATCAAGCTCCAGATCAAGTTTCAGGGGGAGTTGAGGCTAAGGCCTTACATAAGAAGACTACAAGAAGTCTTGACATGTATGACTTAAGGAGGTTCAAGTATGTCTTGAAATCTGATTCTTGATTAAGTTCATAATGTGTTTGTCTTCATGTTAATTATTAGTACAATCTTGATTAATGTTAGAATTGTCTTATCACCCTAGTAACAGTATGAATGCATGCCAATGATCGAAGACATTCATTGATTAGGGCTATATGATTGTACTTATGCATTATGGTGTTGTGTGAGGTTGATGTTGTCTGCTAATAAGATACAGGTACATCACAAAAGACAAATCAAGTTCCATGACCATGACAACATGAAGACAAAGACTCATCCACTTATGAGGTATGTATGACTTTGTTATATTATGTTGTCTGCTAATAAGATACAGGTACATCACAAAAGACAAATCAAGTTCCATGACCATGACAACATGAAGACAAAGACTCATCCACTTATGAGACATGCAGGTTCTAGCTCAGGATGTCTAAATCATTGAAGAGATTGTTTAGGTACGTTGTACATAACTAAGCAGGTATACTAATCCAGGTATGTTTTCCTATGTCATGTTAGAATCTTACCTTGTGTTAGGATCCCTTATATAAGTATACTTGGTATGATTGGTTATGCTTATTCATAAAGTTAGTAATCAAGGGTTTGTGCATATTATGTCTCTTATCTTGGTTGATGATTTAACTAACTAGATCAAACAAGAATATGCATGAGTAAAAGAAGACTTCCTTGAAACCCTGAATACTAATGATCATGACTATACATATTCAAGATTATTTAGAATTAGAATGTTTTGATAATATTGAGAATATACTAATGAATGTATGTTTGTGTATGAGATCATGAGGATGACACTAGTGCACACTTGAGCATGCACAGTGGTACAGAATGAATAGAAGTTCAGAAGACATACAGAAGATCAAGCGGGAGGCAACCACACAAACATAAAAGATAAGTATTTGAGTTGTTATTAGAAATAGTAAATGATATTGCTTGTACGCATATTTGTATTCCTAGAATATATAATGCTACTAATATGCATATGATTGGTAAGTTGGACAAACATTCCATTGTTGCTTGTCTAGAATGAAACCTCTTTGCTGACATGCTGAGAGCTGTGCACACTGTCGATAGTATGTCCTGGTAGATATGGAAGGAATCTAGATAGCCACTGTATGCATACATGATATGGGAAAGTGTTGTGCCAAAGTATTGGTCAAAATAGTTGCATAACTATGTAAATGATATATGTATGCATAATAGGTTATCATGTCAATATGATTTGATGATTATGAAGTATTACTAATCATGTACTTAATTTTGATTTGTAGGAAAGATCATGATGAATGATGAACACTAAACAAGCGATGGATGTTCAACAAAAGATTTACAAATCAAACACACTATAGAAGGCTTGTGTCTAGAAGACTCTCTTAGAAAGAGGAAGAGAATCATGATGAGATGTTTTGCTCCAAATGGCTAGATAAGACCATTCTCTTAATGGTATAATTAAAGAAGAAGTGTGAATCAGGTTCTGTATGGGTTCCCAGGATCGATAATCAATTGATGAGCTTAATGATCACCATGGGTGATGTGGATCTCAACCTTTGCTACAAGGTTGAATATGGTTTCTATACATAGATGACATGGATACAAGAAGGAACTCACCTCAGAGTTTGAATGATGTTGAGGTTCATATCAGTAGACCCATCTAACGAGAGATGGCACAGATCGATGGTTGCATAAAAGAAACTGAAAAATCTTAGATTAATGTATTACTTCCTAGGTCTGGAAGTATGGAAAGGCCTAGAAGGAATCTTTCTCAACCAGGGAAAGTATGCCGAGAAATATTAAAAGGACTTGATATGTTGGAATGTCCACTCTCATGGATTCCAACTTGAAGTTGTTGGTGAATCAATCATCAGAGTTAGTGTATATAACTCTGTACAGACAAATTATTGGGTCATTGATGTATCTAATAAATACTAGGTCAGATATATGCTTTGCTGTGAATACCTTGAGTCAGTATCTAGTGGAAACTAGATGTGTACACCTATTAGTTTCAAAGCATGTGACCAGGTACCTAAAGGATACGATAGACTTTGATCTATGCTATTTTGGAGATCATGACTTCAGATGGCTACATAGATGTTGATTGAGCAGAAAGTGTATCAGACAGATAGAGCACATCGAGAGGATGTTATTGTCTAGGATCAGCCATGATCTTGTGGTTTAGCAGCAAGCAGTCCAATATGGCTCTTAGCACAAGCGGAATATATGGCTGCTTGCTCTGCTAGTTGTGAAGCAGTATGGCTACAGGATTGTTTGACTTAGAGATAGACCCAACTGTGATACTATGTGACAAATAGAGTTGTATCAAGATGGCAGAGAATATAGTGTTCCAATATATGGTGCAGAAAGGAACTATAAAGTTTGAATTTGTAACAGGTTACCGATGTACTAACCAAACCTCTAACTCAAGTGAACAAGTTGCCAATGTACTAACCAAACCTCTACCTTAAGTCAACAAGTTGCCGATGTACTAACCAAACCTCTACCTCAAGTAAAAGTTTGAATATTTCCGAGACAAGCTTGGTGTAGTTCAGAAGGACTCTCCTCGAAAGGGGGAGTGATGTGGTCACTTATGATGAGATTTCCTGCATCGACAAAGAGGTCGATGATGTGGTTACCTTTATTGGTGATGCCAATAGAGAGGTTACTGGATGGTCCTTAGACAGGGTCTAAGGTGACAAGGGGATTGCATCATCCTTGAACATATATTCTAAAAGAAGCCGTAGACAGGTGTCTCTGAGAAAGAAGAGGGATTGCATCATCCTTGAACACATGTTCTAAAGAGAGTCGTAGACATATGTCTGCGAGAATGAAATCCTTGGTGGACATGATAGGATTGCATCATCCTCAAGAGAGCGGTAGACGTATGTCTTCGAGAATGAAGTCCTTGGTGGACATGATAGGATTGCATCATCCTCAAGAGAGCCGTAGACGTATGTCTTTGAGAATGAAGTCCTTGGTGGACATGATAGGATTTCATCATCCTCAAGAGAGCCGTAGACATATGTCTTCGAGAATGAAGTCCTTGGTGGACATGATAGGATTGCATCATCCTCAAGAGCGCCGTAGACGTATGTCTTCGAGAATGAAGTCCTTGGTGGACATTTGGGGATTGGATCATCCCTGGACTTCAGTCCTAAAGTGAGCCGTAGATAGATGTCTCCGAGAAAGAAGAGGGATTGCATCATCCTTGAACACATGTTCTAAAGTGAGCCGTAGACAGGTGTCTCCGAGAAAGAAGAGGGATTGCATCATCCTTGAACACATGTTCTAAAGTGAGATGTAGACATGATGTCTCCGATAATAAAGTCCTGAATGAACAGGTAGGGGATTGTATCTTCCCCGGACTGAGGTCCCAAAATTGATCCATAGACATGATGTCTCTGATAATAAAGTCCTGAATAAACAGGTAGGGTATTGTATCTTCCCCAGACTGAGGTCCCAGAATTGAGCCGTAGACTGGGTCTCCGATAATAAAGTCCTGAATGAACAGGTAGGGGATTGTATCTTCCACGGAATGAGGTCCTAGAATTGAGTTGTAGACATGATGTCTCCAATAATAAAGTCCTGAATGAATAGGTAGGGGATTGTATCTTCCCCGGAATGAGGTCCCAGAATTGAGCCGTAGAGTGGGTCTCCGATAATGAAGTCCTGAATGAACAGGTAGGGGATTGTATCTTCCCCGGACTCTGGTCCCAGAATTGAGCCATAGACTGGGTCTCCGATAATGAAGTCCTGAATGAACAGGTAAGGGATTGTATCTTCCCCGGACTCTGGTCCCAGAATTGAGTTGTAGACTGCGTCTCCGATAATGAAGTCCTGAATGAACAGGTAGGGGATTGTATCTTTCCCAGACTTAGGTCCCAGAATTGATCCATAGACTAATGTCTCTGAGAATTGAAGATAGGACTGCATCATCCCTGGACCTCGGTTCAAAATGTACGTGAGAGGACTGCATCGTCCATGAACTGGGTTCAAAATGTACATGATGGGATTGCATCGTCCCTAGACATGAGACTTGTATTAAAGTGATAAGGATTGATCATCCTGGAACTTGATCTGGATTGTATAATCCATGGACCTATGTCCTAAAGAGAGCGGGATTGATCATCCTGTAATATGATCGTGTGTATTGCAGGGTATGCTGCTATGTATTGATGATAGATGTATTAGTGAGAATACATGCTTTTGATGATAGATGTATTAGTGAGAATACATGATATTGATGATAGATGTATTAGTGAGAATACATGCTTTTGATGATAGATGTATTAGTGAGAATACATGCTATTGATGATAGATGTATTAGTGAGAATACATACTTTTAATGATAGAAGTATTAAGTGAGAATACATGTTGTATTAGTGAGAATACATGCTTTTGATGATAGATGTATTAATGAGAATACACATTTTTGATGATATATGTATAGTAAGAATACATGTTTTGATGATAGATGTATTGGTGTGGATACTAATACAGATGATCCAGATGTTGTAGATCGTGATGATCCAAATGCTGTAGATCGAGATGATCCAGATGATGTAGATCGAGATGATCCAGATGCTGTAGATCGAGATGATCCAGATGCTGTAGATTGTGATGATCCAGATGTTGTAGATCGAGATGATCTAGATGCTGTAGATCGAGATGATCCAGATGCTGTAGATCGAGATGATCCATATGCTGTAGATCGAGATGATCTAGATGCTGTAGATTGTGATGATCCAGATGCTGTAGATCGAGATGATCCATATGCTGTAGATCGAGATGATCCAAATGCTATAGATCGTGATGATCCAGATGCTGTAGATCATGATGAACCAGATGTTGTAGATCGAGATGAGACGACGATGTTAATCGTGTGATGACGATGCTGATGATCGTGTGATGACGATGCTGACGATCGTGAGGATTCAGATATTGATGTTGCTGTAGCTGTTTGAGTGCTGCAGAAGATAAAGACTCAGTACTGAAGATGTTGATGTTCCAGTATTGAAGATGTTCCAGTAACTGGTTGAGTTACTGATGATGTTGAGAAAGCTTCCAATGATTTATAGATGTATCATGTATGATGTTGATGACTCCTTGCTCGTGCAGATGTTGTTATAATATCCTTCTCATTAAGGGGGAGTGTTGAGATATTGTAACTTCAAAGAATATTATATTTGTACTTTATTATTCTGGAGATGTTTCATTCCTCCGTGAAGATCTTATTGTATATCCGGAGATGTTTATTCCTCCGTCGGAATGTGGTAACTTGGGTTATTAGACTTCCCTAGTCGGGGTCGGCCCTGTATGTGTTATGTGGGTCAAAGGGTTATTAGACCACCCTAGAGGGGTCGGCCCAGTCAATTGTAGTGGGGTATTTAACCCATTGGTTAAATACGAGCCTACATGTCTTGTGTAAAAGAAAAGTCGGAGTAGTGTATAAATAGAAAAGGTGTGTTCCTCATTTGACACACACACTCACTCACTTGAGAGAGGCGCACTTGTGGAGGAGAGGTCTTCTATGGTGGAGGAGGAGATCATGTCTTTGGTTTGCATCTTTGTATATTGTTGGTCATCTATATTGAGGAAGCTTTGCTGGGTTTTCTACCCCATGAGGGTTTTCCAGGATAAATCTGTGTCTCTTGTGTTTATGCTATGCTTGTTGTTTCTTCAGTCATCCCGTATATGCTATTATTGTGAAATGGAATGTAATGCTGCTATTTTCTATTTTAGCATATTGAATGTTAACATTTTATTCCTTGAGAAAATAGGATTTGTCCTCTTCTTTCATTGTTTATCTGGCTTATTTTTCTTCATTTGAACCATATGATAAAAATGATGTCCATATCACGATTTCTCCCAAACATAATCAATCATGTCAGCCCATAGTTGATAGAGCCTTACCATATCCTAAAACCATTGTTCCATCCTGTAATCAGCTCAGTAAATTTTAGTCCGAGGTTAGAGAACATTATAAACCTTTGAAGTTGTCATCCATTCTCCATGAATATCCTCCCAATTTTTAAGAATACCTTCCTAAGTTCAATGGAGAAACCCATATTACAATTGAGAAACACATGGAAGTTTTCCAATGTTTGAAAGATAACTTTAAAATCATTCATGAGGATGAGAAATCCATGTTACAACTAAGAAACACATGGAATATTTCCATTGTTTCATAGATAACATAAATCATTCATGAGGATGTGTTCATGAGAATATTCTTCCAGTATTTACATGAAGATGCTTGGCTATGATTGAAAATTTTGGAGGTTGGTTTAATAGATTCATGAACAAACTTTCATGATGTTTTCCTAAGGTATTGGGGTAAAACAAAATATTATGAACAATATATTTTCGAGTTATATGCCATGAAGAAAAGGAAAAATTAGACTGCCACTGATTTTAATAGAAGATTTCACAGTTTCAATCATAGCATGCCAAGATATATTCATCCCTCAGAAACAATTGCCGGGTTGGTTTATATTGTAGCTCATCATCATCCTGACTTGGTTTTATTTGTTGGAGACATGTGTGGAGGACCTGTGAGTGGTAAGGTGTACTCTACGTACATTTCAGACCTTTAAAACCTAAAGAGTAAAAGAGATTCGTTGATGATACAAATATTATCTGGCCACATGGCAGGGATAATCTTGAGAAATTTCTCATGCATTTAAATACCCAGTCATATCACATCAAATTCATAATGGAAATTCAGGAGAATGATTTTCTACCATTCTTAGATGTCTTAATCACAAAAAAGATAGATGGCTCTCTTGCACATTGGGTATATCGTAAGAAGACTCACACCAACAAATACTTACATGTTGAATCACACCATCACCCCTCCCAAAAGATCAGTATTCTGCATACTCATGCGAAAAGAGTAGTTAGAATCTCTGATGAAGACCATCTTAATGAAGAATTACAGCACCTATCAAAGATTCTACAAGAAAATGGTTATGCTACGAGAGACATTAACATAGCGATCAAGAAGGCTTGCAGCTCTAAAATTAGAAACCAAGCAAATGAAGATGAAGAAGGAAAAAAATGGATGGTTATACTTCCATATATCCATAGGACAACAAACAAAATAGCTAAAGTCTTGAAAAAGAAAAATATTAAGACTTTTTCTCGCCTCCAAACTCCTTAAGAAATCTACTCGACAAGACCAAAGACCCCGATGATCTGAAGCTAAAGAAAGGAATCTATTTCCTCCCATGATCATGTGAGGATGTGTACATAGGAGAAACAAGTCGCTCAATAAATAACAAAATAAAAGAACATTGTGCAGACATCACTCATGGAAGGACCAAGAACTCAGTAGTTGCCGAGCACTCCCATAAAAGTAACCACCAAATATGCATAGAAGACACAATGGTAATCGCGATTGAGGAAAATTACAATAGAAGACAAATTCAAGAGGCTATCGAGTTTGAGAAGAACCCAAAAAACTTTAATAGAGATGATGGTTTAATTCTGAGCGCAGCACGAAAACCGATTATACACAACCTAAGGAATACAAACATCCATAAATAGCGAGAAATATTATTCTTGGGCCGACATTGAGTACACTATAATAATAATAATTGGATTTTTGGCATATTTATAATAATTCCAAGCGGCTAATTCCATTGAGACACTCTCACTCCTGAAGATGGAACCAGCTTCGAGGTCCGAAACGTACTTAGAGTACAACTTACCACTCACAGTTCCTCCACACATGTCTCTAACATACTCTACCTGTGAAAAGATGAAATTGGTTTTATTTCTCAGAGAAAGGAGATTCTCATCCTCACAACAGTTGTTTATTGATGTCGAGGAGATTGAGAGCAATGCTTGGGCTTATGGAATGGATCTGCAATGGCTCACAAATGATCTGCAATATTTATGGCCAAATGTAATTTGTTATTTATCAGCTGAAAATAGATATGGACCCCAAGGATGCTCAACTTCCTAATGGTTCAGGGGATTCACTCGGCCACCAATGTTGTCTGTTGGCTTTTGTATTAGGGCAGTACCCCTCACACCACGACTCAAGTAAAACTGATAACCTCTTTGCCACAAACAATATCTCTTGGTTTACCTCACGAGTGGGAACTAGTCAATTAGGTAGGGGTAGTTTCCCTTTTCGTTGGCAGGTCCTCTCAATGGGCCATCTAGATGGGATTCATATGGTACTCCTCACAATGAGTTTTAGGGCTATGCCCAAGTACTTCCCACAGTTAAGTAGATAGGGATTATTCCCAGATCCAAACCTACAATTGAAAGGAACAATATATATGCGAAAAAAAAATAGCAGAAATTCCACCCAATGAGCCCAATAAAGTTCTCTAATACAAGATGTGAGGAACCTCCAGCAATTAATTAATGAAAATGCACGATATATTAGAAATAATAGAACACATAAGAGATTTATCAATCGCGGGCCACTTCGAGGGGGAAACTTCCTTTGGGAAATCTCAATACAATTAACTCGTGGATGCCTTCATTGGCCTCAACACATACTTATATACTAATTCTATGCATCCAATACTATGGATCAATACCTTGGAACATATAATACTATAGGAAAAATTACAAAGCATATGCGTCCAATACTATGGATCAATACCATGGAACATATAATACTATGGGATAATACAAACTATGGATCAATAGCATGGAACATATAATACTATGGGACAACTTACAAGTCATATGAGTCCAACAAAAATATACTAACAAAGTAAAAAGAGGGGTTGACATGGGTTCCTAACAGAGCATTGTACAATAAGACTTTACAACATCATCCTTTTGATACATTAAAGCATTCACCTCAACACATGAGGAATAAAATTTTACAGCTGAAGGCTTAGTCATTCTTGAGTCCAACTCAAGAATCTACTCCAAGTTTCTCAGTCCAAGTCAGGCTCCCTACCTCAACACATGAGGCCCAATCCTAGTTGTACAATATTGGATTGAAAAATGAATCGTGATGTTGTACATTTAACATATTCAAATACTATCATTATGATTCTAGACACTGTCTTGTATTCAAATATCTTCAAATGGATGCTTAAGAATTCACACTGTGAGCTTATGTGTTCATATTATTCTTTTGTTTATTTTGTTTTCTCGTATTTCAGTAGATATCAATCCTCCAAATTTCACGCCTAATAAACTATAAAGTGTTGCTAATTATTGGATAATGCTTGGTCTCTCATTTGAAACACCCATCCTATCTTATCCACTCACCCTACTTAACCTGCCTTATCAACCAATCAAAACTATTCCTAGTCCAAGATGTGTTAGGCATGTCCTTTTGTAGTAAGTGGACATCTTCTAACACCATTGCACATGAGCGGGGAAACGAAGCTATCATTGCCTAGGTGTAAGACAATGAATACAACTAGTTATTGATGGTGAAAAAGGACTATTAACATATTTGACTGCAAAATTATTCACTAGGCGACTCCACAATCAAAAGACTCCGTTGGAAGATAAACTATATTGTCAAAAAGATGAAAGGATGGTATGTAAAAAGCACGTATCAGCTTATAAGTTTTATCCATGAACTTTTATTCTTATTCATGAATTCTTCCCTATCCTTCTCGCTCTACGCGAAAAGGATCATCCTATTTTTTTTATTTAGATGATCATAATCGTGTTGCTTTATTTTCTTCCTTGAGAAAAGAGGTGACACAAGGTCGCCTGAAAATGGTTCTTGCTTAACAATTACACACAACACACGCGTTCACATAAACAAGATGTAAACAGGATGCCAGAAGCTAGCTTCTATTACTTCAATCAAATACGGTTACAATGCAAAATGCATGGAATGTAAACAACTAATTATGTTAGCCTTAGCTTATTACAATGTACAAAAGTAACTGTGTGCTCTATTAGTGTGTCGATCTTCACCCTCTCCTGGTTCGACTACGAAACTTTGAGCTATGGCTCGATCTTCTCTATGCTCGGTTAATGTGTGATTTTTCTCTAAAATCTACAAACCCACTCTCGAACTCTACCCTCGATCCTCCCCAATCGAACTGCACTCCTCCTTCTTTTGTGTCTCGCACAGGTCCTTGAACCATTGTTGCTCTTCCCTAGACACGCTTCCTCTATCTGCCGATCTCCCTAATCTTGCATACCTTCAATTTTCAGCATCACTTCCGTGCTGCACAACCTCCACCTGTGGTGACATCTAGCATGTCTTCAACCACCTTCAATAACTGCTCATAACTGTTACAATGTAATCTTCCACCTTGTGAGTATAAGCATTCTTTGGCCTGCAGGATCCATTTCACTGACTCAGATCCACTTTATATCCTTCAGACACTATTTTTCCCTATTTTTTCCCTTGTACACTTGCTGCATCTCTATAGCCAGCATACCGATGAGTTGCAACACTATAGCCCGCAGGTAGCATGTAAAATGGTAAAAATCACTAGTTTATTACTTTTTACTCCCAAAAAGAGGTTATTGGGTGACCTTTGACTCTCCATCTGCCCAAGAAACGCCTGGATGTGTTCTTTCACTTACCTTTGAGGGGACTATATATTAAGCACATATGGCTTATGGACGGGAGGAAAAACAAGAGCAAGAGAACTCTAGTGGATTTTTGCCCTATCTTGAGTCTACACTCATTGATCATTGTAGTTGTGAACCCCTTATGTTCACCTTCCAAACTCCTACCATAGTTTGAGTTTTCCATTCATGGAGGATTGAAGTGGTGGAGGCAAAAGTAGATGGATCTAGATCTTGGTTCAGATTGGTTACCGGCAAGAGGTCGTATCGCATTGTACTTCTTCTTGTTTATTAATAGAAATACTCATATTCTCATCCATTAATGTTGTGAATGTTGTTTATTCTACATTGGGTTGCATTGAATTATAATATCATGGACCATTGCTATTGGTGATGTTAATGTCATTTATATATTATATGTACTTGTTGTATATTCGTTGTCAAGACTAATTTGCAGATTCAAGTGCACAAATTGAAAGCTCCAACGGGGATCTACATCGAACGTTTGGATCAAGGTTGGTTACATTCTCCATTATCTTAGCATTGTCATTTATAATAGCATAGTTCTGAGAATCGAGTTAATTTCTGGTAGTCAGCTGTCTGTAGTGGTCTACCCCAAGCCATAGTGAGTTTTCTCCAATACAGAAATGGCGACTCTGCTGGGGAAAACATCCATGTTTGGGGATTTTTGAGCATTAGTCCTTAATTAGAGTTGTTGTTTGTCAAAGCTCTGTGTCACTGATTGGCCGTTAAGATACACTATATAAAACATGTTTTTTCTGAGCAATTGGACTCTTTATTTTTCCATTTTCGTTTACTCACCCGTGGGCTAGCTTAGCTCTACCCGCGTCTACCCGCCTCTGTTTACTCTACTGCTCGCGGGTACCTGCAGGTTTTCCTTCGACAATAGCGTATAACTTTGGCTTTGGTTGATTCATGACTTTTGGTTGTTGTTGGGTTGGCTTTGGATGATCCTAAATCTTTGTTGGCTTGTTTCTTGACTATTCCATGCCTTGGTTGTGACCATAACTCTTCTTTTCTCTTGGTTGAGCCTTATTGGTTTTTTACCCATCTTTGGATTTAGCCTTGTTGGTTTTTTCCTTTTGAGCTCATTCCTATTCCTGGATCTTACTGTTTGGGATATGTTGGGTTGTCTTAGTGATCTTCTTGGCAGTTCAGTGACTTAATAGTAGGATTTTGCTTGCATTTTTCATTTCTTTATATTGAAAAATACAAAAATATACATATAGTTTTGCATTTTCCTTTTGCTTATAAGAGAAAATACAAAAAAAAATTACTTTCATGTACTGCATCTTGCATTGAGTGATTGCTGCCTTCATTTAGGTTCTTCTTGTGCATTGAAAACATAAAAGGAATGCATTTTTATTTCGAAATCGTTGGGTTGATTTTGCATGTTAGTGACATTGTTTTATTGGATAGATGAGTCTAAGATTGGACGATTTTGCATACCATTGAGTCATATACATCACCAGTTTCACGACCATATCCTTTGAGTAACCATAGCCATTAAAATTAACGCTTAATCTTAAAATTGATTAGACCAATTTTATTTATAGGGTACACCAACTAGCATAGGTTTAGAGTCTTGGAATAGATCATTGTGAGTTAACAATCCAAGACTACTAGACGAAACATTAGGTGTCTGACCAGGGAGTGGAGGAATCCATGGTATATATCAGTGTTCTCAGGAAGCTCTACTCAAACCAGAGTTAAGCACGAGGTCACGGGAGGTTGGTTGAAGGGATATCCCTCTGATACCGGCTGAACGTGGGAGATATTTCCAGGATTTGTTTGTATCTAAGGACTCTTGGGGGATTTGACCCTCATTGAGTTTCGAGCTCAGCTACCCTTCCCATACGATGGATCCCACCTGCGACTGTCCCCCTGAGCATTGGTTATATTGTGGTGACCATAGTTTCCTTACCTAGGTATCGCATAGGGTACTTGCAATGGTTATAATGTTTGTGTCCTGAGTCAGATAGCGGTCGGACAACACAGTTGTGTTTGTGCAGTGGACTTGACCCTGTGCACACAGTGAAGTTTGGGGGCCATTATAACTGATTATGTTACCTCCGGCTATAGTTTGGGAGTCTCAAGCCTCTCTTAGGTGAGACATACTAGCTCTAGTGTCGAGAGCTCATTTAGCCACTCTGTTTGTCTTCTCTTGGCTGTAGTTTCTCTAGGTGTGTGCTTTTGATTTACTGTTTTTTATTGATAGTTGGCCTTTAGGGGACATTTTGATTTTATATTCTATCCGGAGATATCGTGGCGCGGAGCCTTGCTCTCTACCCATCCTGTTGGTTGGCTGGTTTGCAGCCCACCGAACTTTCACGTCGCATTGCTAAAGGACACCGGCGAGCTCCCTCTGAGACTTCAGATTCTTACGAGACTTACATCCTAGACATCATGACCGCTGCACAATCTGACACGGGAGAAATCCCTATGAGTCCATTAGGTAGAGTTGAACACACTTCTGACACCCCTATGCCTTGTGAGGCATGGGGAGGTGATCCATTTGAGACCCAACCTAGTTTGTTTGGTCCAGAAATACCTGAGGACGACCCGTTCGATCCTTCGTTTCCACATAATTATTTATACGGGATTCCAGAGGTCCATGATGATATAGGGCCTACGATCAACCCTACCACATTCTCATATGGTATGCCAGATTACACCATAGTTGATCCTTCCACTACTTTTGGTATCCATGCTGGCGCCGTTCATAGTGTCAGAAACACAGCACCCACTGGGGGCAATACCCTCACTGGGGGGCACCACATTGTCCACTCACACACATAGTATGGGGACCGGTCGCATTCCTCCTAACAATGCTAATGTTGTAATACGACCCCCTCCTAGGGATATCAACCCTTATAGGAACACTGTTCGAAACACGACTTGCCATCCACCACCTAACACACATATCGCTACCCGTCAACCTAGGACCACTTTCGCGAACGTTAATGCTCCTTCTAACCATGGGGTGGACATATACCGCACACTTTTGCGTCCACCACCGCTACTAGTAATACTAATGCAAGATGTGGGAATATATCTTATCTTTATGGTCATAACGCTACCATTCCTACTACTAGTAACACCAACATTGGGGTTGGGAATACTTCTCATGCTTTGGGTCACCACACGACTGCTCATGCTAATCCTAATGCTGGGGGTGGGAACATACCTCACCATTATGTTCATTACAACTCGGTTCCCACTACGAATAGTATGTATATGCCCCATACTTATGGTGGTAACCCTTACTACAACACGGTCGGTGCTAGCCACCAGTTCAACCCACCTCAATACGATGCCCAAAATACTTATATACCTGCTTACTCTCATATGTGTCAGGTCGGAGGAGATTATCAACCTTATGGCCATGGTCAAGCTTATGGTTAGTCAGGTCCTCATTATCAGTATTTTAACGCTCATGGTCAAACTTTTGGTCCACCTTATAATTCGGTTCCGTTCAACCAACCTTTTATGGGAGCTTATAATGAAGCTTTCCATCCGTAGCTCCCGTTCCTTGCACGTTTGAATCTTTCTGATATTTCGAAGCTCATGAATGAGTCGGTGTGTCATGACCCTAATTGGCCCCCGGTCCCTACCAAGCTCCCTTCGGACATTCCTAAGTTTGAGGGGAAAGGTGGTGAGGATCCGGGTGATCATGTCACAACGTTTCACCTTTGGTGCTCCTCCAACTCGTTGAATCACGATTCTGTTAGATTACAACTATTTCAACGCACTCTCACGGGGGCAGCTGCGAAGTGGTATGTTGAGTTGTCGGGGAACACTTATAGGGGATTCAATGAGATTGCTTTGGTTTTCTTAGACCATTTCCAGTTGTCGGTTCGCTACGATACAGGTACTGAACTTCTGTCTACCTTCTGTCAGAATAAGGCCACACATATTTCTGACCACGTTCAAGAGTGGCGTCGGCAGAAGAGGTTAGTGAAAGCCAACATTCCTCTAGAATTTCTATTGGAATGGTTCCTCAAGTCCTTACTCCCATACATTGCTAAGGATGTTTCAATGTCCGACATTGTGACTGAAGAACAAGCCATCTTGAAAGTCCAGTAGTTAGACCTACTATACTCTTAGTTTGGCATTTTGTATGACATTATTCCTGACGCACCAAGAACACACCATGAGCCCAAGTCAGTTTCTGGACCGCATGTCGATGGCATCGTGGGATCCACAAGTACTCACCCTATAGATTTGCTGGCTAATCAAATGCAAAATTTGTTGCTAAACCAGTCTACTCCCGGACAGGTTCATAGCTTGTCCATATCCACCCTGTCGTCTGATGTACACAATGTGCAATCAATGAAACCGTCAGGTAACCAGCAACCTGGTGGTAAGAAAAAGGGGAGAAACAACTGTAGGGGTGGAAACAATAACAACAATCGCAATACTCCTCATAAATAGAATTCCAACCCTTCTCAGGAAGGAAAAAATGCTGGTGAGGACCGTAAACGTAGGCGTAAGGTGAAGTTCCCTTACAAGCTCTGTGGGGAAGAACATCTTACTCAATTATGTCCTCAAATCGAAGAAGGATCGAAGCATTTGGAACAGAGCCTAGCTGTGTTAAAGGATCCCCTTCCTCATCATCAAAACATGGCTTCACATGCTCGCACCACTGGTTATGGACCTACTGAAATGACAACGTTTTCTTCCAATACTAATGGTTATGGATGTGTGAATATGGTTCAATCAGAGGTTAGTGTTGCCACTCATCAACACGATTATGATGCACTACAACCTAATATGGGGAGTGAGCCTCCCCCTCCTCCTAAAAATTCCTTGCATATCGAGAAGCCCTCTAATATGTCATGGATACCGAAAGGTGTTCGTAAGAGCTCTATGCGTAATCCTAATGCTCGAGTTGCCCATAACTACTCAATTGTGGAAGATTTGGGCCAAACTCCATGTGCCATGTCGGCTCTTGAAGTCTTGCAGGCCTGTCCTTCTCAAAAGCATGCCCTTTTGAGTGCGTTAGGAGTTCAGGATAGGGGAAATCCCATTGTTATCAAGTTTGATACTACTAATGTTCAACCTCGCTTACCTTACCACGTGGCTTTTCAAATCCAGGTGGTGTGCCTTCATAGTTTTGTCAAACATACTATGGTTGACGAAGGTGCTTCCGCATGAGTAATGTCATTAACTTGTTGGAAAGCTCTTGGCTCTCCTCCTCTACTCACGTCTAGAACCACGCTCACTGCATTTGACGGTTGGTCATTTAAGCCACATGGAATTATCGCTTCCCTTGTTGTCTGCTTGGGAGCTAAGTTTGTGCCTATTGAAGTCAAGGTGGTTGATGTGCCCATCGATTACAACCTTTTACCGGGTCGGAATTGGATGTACGCTATGAAGGCTTTCGCATCTACTGTATTCAAAGTTATCTGGTTTCCTCATGAAGGTAAGATTGTGACCATTGATCAGCTGGATTTCGTTGCACCTCCTTCCACAACATCCATGGGATCCATAGTCCTGGAAGTTACTGATTCTCAGCCAGCAACTGGGAACATGGGTGTTGGTATGTACCCTTCATTGATGGGAATTTATGATTTTTCTACACCTATGAATTTTATTGAAACCATTTCCGATGATGCATCTCCTCCTTTGCATAATGTACCGTTCCAGACTTCATATTTTGACTATCCATGGACTTTACCGTCTACGAGTTCTACGTCTAGAGAAATTGTGTACATCGGGATGTCTATGCCACTGTCTGTAGTTGAGCTTGTTTACCAAGATATTCAACAAGCCACTTCAGAGCCGGATCTCTCTTCTTCACGGACAGGGGAGAAGAAGATCCCATTATGTTTCCCATGTGTGCAGTTGACCCATCTTGTTCACATGATTGCCTCGATGGTATTCTACCTTCAGATGAAATTTTTTGTTGATGTATATTTAACTTCAGAATGTATTTCATCTATCTATTTCATATATATTTATTGTACCCTTATAAGAGATGTGTTATTCCTCTATAAGGAAGTGTCGTCATGTGTATTGACAAGTGTCGCAAGTGTGTGTACTTGGTGACGGGTTATTAGACCACCATGTGTGGGGTGGGCCCTGAAATATATATTATATTGTGGATGTATCTAGATAGACAAGTCAGCCCCATAGTGTAACTGGGAAAATAAGTTAGTATAAATAGAGATCGGGAGATCTCTATTTTCATCACTCGGAAACTCACACTTTTATCACTCAGAAAGTGGCGCACTAGTAAGGAGGAGGATCATCTGCTACTAGGAGACTATCTCAATGTATTTTGGTTGTACTTTGGTTGAGCCATTGCTCTCTCTATCTCTGAGGAAGTTGTGGGGTTTTTCACCTTAGGGTTTTCCCCACGGAAACTATGTGTCTCTTGTCTCTCATGCTTTTGATTCTTGTGATGCTTTTCATGCTTATTGTGATTGTTATGCATTGATATACTGTATATGTTATTATCTCAGTAAAGATCCAAGAGTATTGTGAATTAATGGTCAAAATTTCACATGGTATCAAAGCTAACCTTAGAAGAAGACATTTTGTAGTGACGGAAACTTGAGTTTCTTGTTTATTGGGTTTCTCTCCACAGTTCTTGGAAAAGCAGTATAGTAGATTGACTCTACTTATCAAGTAGAATCTATCTGTCCAATTAGAATTCAATTCTGAGCATTTTCAGATTTGGCCCTAAACATTAGGGTTTCCACAAAAATAGGAATTTCTGAAATCTGACGACATAGCTAGAAGCTCCTCGCAAAAATTGAAGTTAAGATTTTTGCACCGAGATTTTTGGCTGGGTAGATCTCCGGGAAACGCAAACCCTAATTCAGGGCTCTCCCTAGTGAACCCGGGAGGACAAAAAGGAAAATATGAAGGGTAAAGCTTTGTTGATCTCAAATTCAGAATACACCAGGCTGATCAGCTCATCAAGGCACATCTTTCTACCCTTTCAGAAAGTTGAAATTCACATTCTGAATTTTTAGGGTTTTTCCAACAAACCCTAATCCGAGACCAGATCCAGTTTTCAGCATTTCTAGTGGTAAGACCCAAATCTTTTCTATTTCCATTTGAAGTACTCTTTAAGATGTCTCACCACACCAAGCTTAAGGATAAGCTTGAAGGGGCTGATAACTTCTGAGCCTGGAAGTATATGATTGGGTTAATCCTGGAAGAGAATGAGTTGGACTCATACATAAAAGAAGACATCCCTATCCCAGAGTATGAAGAGGCTAAGGTATTACATAAGAAGAAATTGGTCAAGGCAAAGTGAATCATTGCTGATTCCATCAAAGACCATCTCATACCCCATGTGTCTTCTCTAAAGACACCCAAGGAGATGTTTGACTCTTTGACCAAGTTATTTGAAGGGAAGAACATAAATCGGAAGATGACTCTGCGGAATCAATTGAAAGGGGTCAAGATGTTGAATGGAGAAACCATTCAATCTTCCTTCTCCAAGGTCTCTAAGATCAAGGAACAACTTGAAGCTGTGGATGAAGTAGTGGATAATGGTGAAGTTGTTATGACCACTCTGAATGGCCTTCCTAGGTCATGGGACTCCTTTATTCAAGGAATCTATGCAAGAAAGAAATTGATCTCTTTCAGTAAACTATGGGAGGAATGCTTTCAAGAAGAAGCTAGGATTGTAGCTCGTGAAGAAAAGATGGGGGGTGAAGATCAAGCTCTCGCAGCCCACTCCAAAAGAAGCGAGCCCAAGAAGGAGCACTCTCACCACAAGAGATCCTATCACAACCAACAAAAGAATAAGAAGGATATAAGATGTTTCACATGCAATGAGAAGGGTCACTTTGCTTTAGAATGTCCCAAGAAAAAAAGGGATAACATCAACTCCAGCAAGAAGAAGAAGGGCAACAAAAGAAAGTTCCATGCTCATGCTACCGACGATGATGAAACTCCAAAGAAGAAGGCTAGGGTAGAAAGTGATGATAGTGATGATGACTCGTCAAGTGAAGAAGAGTATGTTCTAATCTCTGCTCTCACAGGTACTATCTCCCATGGTTGTAATTATTGGTTAATTGATAGTGGGGCTTCCAAACACATGACTGGGTTTAAGGAATCTTTTGTAAACCTATCTAAACATGAATCACCCCATAAGGTGAAACTTGGGAATGATTATCAATACCCAATCAAAGGAAGTGGTGAAGCCTCCTACAACCTAGATTCTAGAAAATCTTTGAAGATGAAAGAAGTCCTGCATGTAGCTGGGCTAAAAAATAACCTTCTCTCCATCTCTGCATTGGATGCAAAAGGCATGAGGGTTACATTTGTGGATGGCCAAGTCCTAATGTGGCCAAAGGGAAAGACCATTGATGATGCAGTAGTGATTGGAGAGCAAGAGGGAGGATTGTACAAATTTAAGGGACAACCTGAACATGCCATGGTGACATAAAGACAAAGATTCATCCATAGTCATGGATCACATAGAGGTATGTATAATTTGTTTTTGCAAAATTTAACTAATGAGTTATGCAGGTCATTGAAGAGAACAAGAACACATTTCTAGACATAACTAGCAAATATGGTGACCAGGTATGTGTTTCTTATATCATAGGATCTATTATATAAGTATGCATGACATGATTGATGATGTTTATTCATGAAGTCATAGGTTTGAATAATCATGGGTATATGCATATTACGTGTCTTACCTTATTTAATGATATGACTAACCATAAGAGTCATAGGTTCGAGTAATCATAGGTTTAGACATGTTATGTTTCTTATGATATGACTAACCATAAGAGTCCTATATAAACCTTGAATGCTAATGCTTATTATTTCTGTTTGAAATGATCATGACTATACTAATGAATGTTTGATTATGTATGAGACCTCGAGGATAACACAATGATGATACTAAAAAGCATGCATAGGGATTGAGAATGAATATAAGTTCAAGAACAGGTAATCCAGGAAGCAAAGATCAAGAGGGAGTACACTCCAGTGGTTTTTGCAAGGACGCAGATATTCAGAGGGAGTTGACCATCTCTCTACATTCCACAACAGAAAGGTGTAGAAGAAGCTACTTCAGATTAGGACTCCAGTAGCTCCTGCAAGGAAGCAAAGACTCAGAGGGAGTCCACCCAACAAACAAACAAAGATAAGTATTTTCATTATCATTTCTTGCATATTTGTTTGTTTAAATAAAATTGTTCAATGATGTATATGCTCATGTTCCTAGACTTAGGATATGTATTGTGCATATTAGAATGATTGCATTAAAGAACAATATACTACTAATATGCATATGATGGGTAAGTGGCCTATGGGACTGTACAACATTCCATTGATACTTATCTAGAATGAAACCTCTTTGCTGACATGTTTGGAGCAGTGCAAACTCTTAACAATGTTCTGGTAGAGACTGGAAGGCATCTAGAAAGTTATGGAACATGGATAAATGTTGTATTGAAGCACTGGCTTAAACAATTGCATGACTGTATGACATATTTCTTTATGTGAAAGAATTTGTTCTGAAAATTATGAGATGTTTCTAATCATGCAATTTAACTTGTTTTGTAGGAAAGACCATATACCTTCACGTATAAAAGCAGGACTTCAACATTTGTTCAAAGCAACAAAATTATCTATTGAAGATATTGAAGTTCCCAGGATACGGGAAGAATGCCATGATCCGTCGATCATGAAGAATGATGTTTGGAATGTAGTCCCAAGACCTGAAGGGAAGTTTTGTTATGACTTCCATATGGATCTATTAGATCAAGCATGCTGCAGATGGCATCATAGAGAAATATAAAAGTGATGAAATGGGAGATACACCAGATGGATTTCAAGACAGCCTTCTTGAATGGTGTAGTTGAAGAAGAAGTGTATGTGGAGAAGCTACCTGGTTTTGAGACATATGACAGGGAGTCATATATGTGCAGAACTTGGTATGGTAGGATGGACAGTTTCCTATCTAGTTTAGGCTTTACCAAGAGTAAAGCGGATTCCAGCCTTTACTACTAGGTTTAGGAAGAAAAATCCTGTGATTCTACTCCTGTATGTGGATGACTTATTTGTAACAGGAGATGACAGATTGATTGCAGATACTAAGAGGAAGTTTGCTTCCGAGTTCGATATGAAAGATTTGGGAATGAGGCACTATTTCCTAGGTATGGAGGTGTGGCAGAGTGTAGGTGGGATCTTCCTTGGTCAAAGGAAGTACACAGTAGATATCCTGAAGAGATTTCGGATGATGGATTGCAAGTCCATGGCCACACCTATGGCATCGAACTTGAAGCTTCTATGTGATGCTTCATCTGACCCAGTTGATCTCTCTATGTATCATCAGATGATTGGGTCCTTGATGTACCTGACGAACACGAGACCAGATACTTGCTTTGTGGTGAACACATTGAGCCAGTTCCTGATGGATCCGAGGAGTGTTCACCTGGTTGCTGTAAAGCATGTTCTGAGGTACCTGAAGGGTACAATGGATTATGGGATCAAGTATGAAGCGAATCAAAAATTTAACCTGCAGGGTTATGTTGATTTAGATTGGACTGGCAGTGCTGTAGATAGGAAGAGCACATCTGGATGCTACTTCAGTATGGGATTAGGTGTGAGCTCTTGGTTTAGCAGGAAGCAGTCCTGCGTAGCAATGAGTACAATTGAGGTAGAGTATGTTGCAACCTGTTCAGCTAATTGTGAGGCAGTATGGCTATGGAAGCTACTGTCTGAGTTATTTGATCTCCCATTGGATGCTACTGGTATCTTCTGCGATAACCAGAGTTATGTGAAGCTGTCTGAGAACCCAGTGTTTCATGACAGGTCGAAACACATAGAGATCAAATATCACTATATCAGGGATATGGTGCAGAGAGGAGCTGTGAAGCTCCTGTATGTTGCGACGGACGAGCAAATTACAGATGTGCTAACGAAGCCACTAGCCAGGGTGAAGTTCGAGTACTTCAGGGAGAGGCTTGGTGTTCTTTAGATCGAGGACACTTCGAGGAAGAAGTGATGGACACATTTGTTGAATCCATTTCAAGCATGTTGGAAGGAGGATCCTTCACATGGCTGTGGATGTAAGCATTGGATGATGAGCATCAGGATGATGTTCTAGTTTCTGCTTTGTATGATTAGTTGGATCATTTATATGTATGTACGCATCATGTTGGATGTTGGATATGATCAGTTGGATCATTTATATGTATGTACGCATCATGTTGGATGCTGGATATGATTAGTTGGATCATTTATATGTATGTACGCATCATGTTGGATGTTGGATATGATCGGTTGGATCATTTGTATGTATTTTGTATATGCATCATGTTGGATGCTTGGACCATGTATCTGTATATGTATCAGGTGGATACATTGTATGATTAGGTAGATCATGTATGTTCATATGTATCAGGTATGATCAGGTAGATCATGTATGTTGATATGTATCAGGTATGATCAGGTAGATCATGTATGTTGATGGATACATTGTGTGGATCATGTATCTATGTATCAGGTGGATACACTGTGTATGAGGATATGTATCAGGTAGATATTTGGTTTGCATCAGGTGGATGCATTGTATGATCAAGGTGATCATGGATGACGAGCTTCTCCAAATGACATGCAGCAGGATGTTGTAGTGATGATGATCAGGATGATCATGTGTACATCAGGATGATGTATGGTGAGTATCAGATGATACTTTGTGGCCGCGGATCAGGTTGTGCAGATAAGCATGTCTGGGAGATCCTATAGGTCAGAGTTGTGTACCCATAACAGCTTGGCATGCTCTTTCGAGACATTGCTCTGGGAGGACATGTAATTTGTGCCCTGGGAGATCTTCAAGTCGGAGTTGTGTACTCGTAACATCCTGAGATACTCTTGCGAGGTTTTCTCCTATGGCATGTAATTTGCTCCTGGGAGATCTGGACAGGATGAAAAAGGCCTCAGATGCTTCAGCCAGGTTTTGCCATGACCACATGTAATTTTCTCCTGGGAGATCTGGACAGGATGAAAAAGGCATCAGATGCTTCAGACAGGTTTTGTGGTGGACCACATGTAATTTGCTCCTGGGAGATCTGGACAAGATGAAAAAGGGCTCAGATGCTTCAGCCAGGTTTTGTGGTGAGATCACATGTAATGTGATCCTGGGAGATCTGACAGGTAGAGCTGTGTGCTCGTAACAGCCTGGGATGCTTCAGCCAGGTTTTGTGATGGGTCACATGTAATGTGCTCCTGGGAGATCCGACAGGTAGAGTTGTGTGCTCGTAATAGCCTGGGATGCTACAGCCAGGTTTTATGACACACGCAACAATTCGTGAGGATTCCACAGTATGGCCAGTGATGATGGAGACCTACAAGTGGTGGGCCTACATCCAGTATGAAAAAGGACTGGCTCTGTAGAACTTCCTATGACAAGTAGAGTCAGAGATTGGTTGAGATAGCAGTAGCAGTGACGATGATGATGACGATGCATCGATGACAATGATCCCGAGAATAAGATTTGTCTAACAGAACTGTGTTGAGAAATACCTTCCTAGTTAAGAGGGAGTGTTGGTGTATATGTAACTTCGGAATGTATTTCATATATATTTATTGTACCCTTATAAGAGATGTGTTATTCCTCTATAAGGAAGTGTCGTCATGTGTATTGACATGTGTCGCAAGTGTGCGTACTTGGAGACGGGTTATTAGACCACCATGTGTGGGGTCGGCCCTGAAATATATATTATATTGTGGATGTATCTAGATAGACAAGTCAGCCCCATAGTGTAACTGGGCAAACAGGTTAGTATAAATACAGATCGGGAGATCTTTATTTTCATCACTTGGAAACTCACACTTCTCTCACTCAGAAAGTGGCTCACTAGTAAGGAGGAGGATCATCTGCTACTATGAGACTATCTCAGTGTATTTTGGTTGTACTTTGGTTGAGCCATTGCTCTCTCTATCTCTGAGGAAGTTGTGGGGTTTTTCACCTTAGGGTTTCCCCACGGAAACTCTATGTCTCTTGTCTCTCATGCTTTTGATTCTTGTGATGCTTGTCGTGCTTATTGTGATTGTTATGCATTGATATACTGTATATGTTATTCTCTTAGTAAAGATCCAAGAGTATTGTGAATTAATGCTCAAAATTTAACATTTTTATCGAGGCCATGAATGGTAATGACAAGCCTTAGGAGGATTCTCATTGTCAATTTTATTTCCTTCCTACCCTTGATCTGATTCAACGAGATGAGCCTCAAGTACAACCTGCCATGCATTTGGATTTTGATCCAGGCATAGTTTTGTCTAGCCCCGTTTTGACATTAAAGTCTGATCTACCTAGTGATGAGTCTGTAGACTCTCCTATAGATCTGCAAATCAGTGATACCGATGAGTTCGATTCTAATTCTAGAATTTCCAACTCCCATGATGATGAATTTGCCACTGCAGATTCCTCCATGTCCTTCAACTTTGCTCTTCATTTTGAAGTTGATCATTTTGGTCCCTCGAGTGTTGGTACTATGGAACCTTCAGTGGTTAGCTCTCCATGCATTATGTCTGAGGGTGATAATAGTGAAGTTGAAAATTTTTCTACCACAGTGACCTGTATCATATTTTTCTTTACGTATGTTTTAGAGATTATCTTGGTACTTATGTTTCTTGGAGACAGGATTCTTAGCTAGACTCATACTTGTTTACTGGTCCTTTTCGACATTTGCTTCGGTCATGGTAGGAATATTTGGAACCTTGCATATAGGTTTAGGCCTCCCCTTTGTTATGATGCACTTGAACCTATTACTATCCGAATTTGTAGACACCCCCTAAGTGTCCTTATCTTGCTCATGTTCCTTGCATGATGCACAACTTTGTCCCATGTGCTTGGAACTAGTCTCGCATGTCCCTGACACTCGTCTGCTCTCATTATGAGCATTCTTAGATCTCTCCTTTGAGATCATTAAAAATAGTAAGGAGGTCATCAGTTTACTTTTTCGGGCTCATTAAACCTTTACGAAAAAGATTTTTATAAAGTCTTTTTTAAGCCCTTGTTAGACTTTTTCAAATCAAACAAGATTGCCGAGTATACTTGTCATTTCAAACTCATTAAAGGATTTGAAGTGACATTCACTTAGGTATAAGTTTACCCCTTTTCCAGACCTTTGTGGATTAATTACAAAAAATGTATACTCTAGTCATATGTGACTAAAAGAGTTCTTCTCTCATTGTTTTACACTTTTTCGGGTGAGGAGACTAACTTTACGAAAAAGGACTTCCCTTTTATGTCAAGTTGTGATTTCATTGCCCTACTTGCTGCTTGAGCCTTGTGTCGGCTCCCGCTTACTCACTTATTAGCCATGTTCCTGAGCACTTTACCTTCCGAGCCAAGCAGAGCCTTAATTTATCTTTCGCAACTTGATGACCCTTTACCCTAAGGGAACATTCCCCTGAGTGTCCACATCCTGCACATGCTTCCTTGCATTGATCATAGGTATGTTCCACTGCTTGGGACTAGTTTATTCGCTATTTGACACTCGTTCCCTCACTTGTTGTACTATAAGCAATTTTATTCTTTTTCAAGCTTTTTCCGAATATGAAAAAGACCAAAAAATCAAATATTCCAAAAAGCTGGATAAGATTATGATTACTACTTCTTGTTGGAAGTTGTTGTGTCGCCTTTGAATAGAGCATTCATTCCACTCCATACACTATGTCGGGACTATAGTTGGACCTTAGGAGTTGTACTTGTTTCTCAGTTTCTCCACCAATTGGTTAAGCTTCCAGTCATTATGGAGCCCTTTGTGATGCCTCCTACATCGCATAGTATATATCAAGTCTATATTGCCTACGTCTATCCATCTGCTCATGCTCTTGTTCAAAGGTAGTCCTGAAACCAGAGTCGGTCACTCCTCAGATCTCTTGACTATTGCATGTCAACCATTCTTATTGAGTCATTCCATTTCACCTGAGATCTTCCAATCTTTCAGCATAGCTGGTACCTCATGTTGGTTGATGGGGGATGCATTAATGCCCTCCTTCCAGCGAGTCTCATTCCGTTGACTTCAACCCATTTATTCCAGGACTTGAGGCTTAGAGTTCGGTTGAGTACCCTGAGGCTTGCAGTCATTAGTGGAAGGTTCTCTCGCCATCGACAGTCTTTGGAATACATTAATGTCCCTTGATTGATGGATTCATCCTAGTGTTTAACTTCAACTCATTTATTCACACTCCAATGATTGTGCTCTGTGTCTTGATGCCCATTTTCATTATTGGTGGGTCATCTCGCGTCTGTTAACGGTATACATCATTGACCGGTAATCAGACGATGTTACATCAGGTTCAACTTCAACTCCTTTATTCACTTGATGGGACTTGCACTGTCGAAGACTTGTGTAGAAGACCCTAGGCGATAGTAGAATTTAGTATGCTACCTATGACTTTGACTTTACATCTAAGATATCACCTCTCAGATATCAGCAGTTTGTACCTCCAGTTTGCACCCATTGTCTCCTTTCCAGCAGAAGACCATATCTTACTGTAGAGGGATCATGTCTATGATCACTTATGACATATATCCATTATGTACTGCCTATTCATAGCCATTGTATCAGATTGTTATACTATATCGACATGTATTCAGGGATACTATTGTATTATGACGAGTGAGCTGCTCTTTCCACTTGTGTTTCCATCACTCCACTTCTGAGATTTATAATGTATTTTGGCCATCGTAGCATCAGTCTCTAACCTCACACATTAGGGGGCATCTGTTATAACATAATCTTCCACCTTGTGAGTATCAGCATTCTTTGGCCTACAGAATCCATTTCATTGACTCAGATCCACTTTATATCCTTCAGACACTATTTTTCTCTATTTTTTTCCTTGTACGCTTGCTGCATCTCTATAGCCATCATACCCGTGAGTTGCATCACTATAGCCCACGGGTAGCATGTAAAAATGATAAAAATCACTAGTTTATTACTTTTTACTCCCCAAAAGTGGTTATTGGGTGACCTTTGACTCTCCATCTGCCCAAGAAACGCATCGATGTGTCCTTTCACTTACCTTTGAGGGGACTATATATTGAGCACATATGGCTTATGGATGGGAGGAAAAAGAAGAGCAAGAGAACTCTAGTGGATTTTTGCCCTATCTTGAGTCTACACTCATTGATCCTTGTAGTTGTGAACCCCTTATGTTCACCTTCCAAACTCCTACCATAGTTTGAGTTTGCCATTCATAGAGGATTGAAGTGGTGGAGGCACAAGTGGATTGATCCAGATCTTGGTTTAGATTGGTTTCCGACAAGAGGTCGTATCACATTGTACTTCTTCTTGTTTATTAATAGAAGTACTCATATTCTCGTCCATTAATGTTGTGAATGTTTTTTAGTCTACACTAGGTTGCATTTACTTATAATATCATGGACCATTGCTATTGATGATATTAATGTCATTTATATATTATATGTACTTGTTGTATATTGGCTGTCAAGACTAATTTGCAGATTCAAGTGCATGGGTTGAAAGCTCCAACGAGGATCTACATCAAACGTTTCGATCGAGGTTGGTTACATTCTCCATTATCTTAGCATTGTCATTTATAATAGCATAGTTTTGAGAATTGAGTTAATTTCTGGTAGTCAGCTGTCTGTAGTGGTCTACCCCAAGCCATAGTGAGTTTTCTCCAATACAATAACTCCCTTAGCAACCCCGAACGGTTACCAAGTACTCTGCTTTACTTTCTACACGTCCTTCTGACTCCTTGATAATTGTCGATCTAATCACCACTTTGACCATACTGTCTTCCATCAGCCTTCGACATATTCGTCGGCTTCCTTTCACATCTAAGGCTTTGCCATTTTTCTCTTTCCTCCTCGCTTGGATCATGCCCAAACCTGTCGGTGTCACAATTCGATAATATGTCGATCCTCGACGCCTTCCATTGTAATCCTGTCGTTTGTCGACCTCTGACATGTCGAATCTCGACCTTTCGCATATTTTGTTAATCGCATATCGACTGATCCTGCCCAACTTATTGACTTCGACAGCCAATCTTCTTTCGCACCAGCGATCATCGGCACTCCATCTGGTCGACTCCTCTTGTCGATCAACTTCAATTGATCTACCTAGGCCCTGATGCTCCTGCATCAAGAGGATTTGTCCTCTTCTTGCATTGTTGATCTGACTTAATTTTCTTCATTTGAACCATATGAGAAAAATGATGTACATGTCACGATTTCTCCCAAACATAATCAATCATGTCATAGTTGATAGAGCCTTACCATCTCCTAAAACCATTGTTCCATCATGTAATCAACTCAGTACATTTTATTCCAGGATTAGAGAACATTATAAACCTTTGAAGTTGCCATCCATTCTTTATGAATATACTCCCAATTTTTTAGAATACCTTCCTAAGTTCAATGGAGAAAGCCAGGTTACAGCTGAGAAACACACAGAAGCTTTCTAATGTTTGATAGATAACTTTGAAATCATTTGTGAGGATGAGAAAGCCATGTTACAACTAAGAAACACATGGAATATTTCCATTGTTTCACAGATAACATAAATCATTCATGAGGATGTGTTCATGAGAACATTCTTCCAGTATTTAGAAGGAGATGATTGGCTATGGTTGAAAATTTTGGAGGTTGGTTTAATAGATTCATAAACAACCTTTCATGATGTTTTCCTAAGCTATTGGGGTCAAAACAAATATTATGAATAATATATTTTCGAGTTATATGTCATGAAGAAAAGGAAAAATGAGAGTGTCACTGAGTTTAATAGAATATTTCATAGTTTCTATCATAGCATGCCTAGATATATTCATCCCTAAGAAACAATTACCGGGTTGTTTTATATTGTAGCAAATATCATCCTGACTTGGTTTTATTTCTCAAAGAAAGGATATTATCATCCTTACAACAGTTGTTTATTGATGCTAAGGAGATTGAGAGCAATGCTTGGGCTTGTTGAATGGATCTGCAATGACTCAGAATTGATCTGCAATAGTTCTGGACAGATGTAATCTATTTATCAGCTGAAAATAGATATGGACCCAAGGGATGCTCGGCTTCCTAACGGTTCAGGGGATTCACTCGGCCACCAATGTTGTCTGATGGCTTGCGTATTGGGGAGGTATCCCTCATTCCACAACTCAGATAAAACTGATAACTACTTTGCCACAAATGATAGCTCTTGGTTTAGCTCATGGGTGGGAACTAGGCAATCAGTTTGGGGTCGTTTCCATTTTCGCTGGCAGGTCCTCTCAATGGTCTAGCTACTTCGGGGTTTCTATGGTACTTCTCACAATGATTTTTAGGGTTATGCCCAAGTAATTCCCAGAGTTAAGCAGATAGGGATTATTCCCAGATCCGAACTTGCAACTGAAAGGAACAATATAGATGAAAAAAAAACATTTTGGTTGAAATTCCACCCAACGTTCCCAAGAAAGTGCTATTATACTAGATGTGAGGAACCTCCAACAATTAATTATTTAAAATGCATGATATATCAGAAATAACAGAACAAAGAAGATATTTATTGATCGCGGGCCACTTTGAGGGGGAAACCTCCTTTGAGCAAGCTCAATATAATTAACTCATGGATCCCTTCATTGGCCTCAACACATACTTATATACCAAGTCTATGCGTCCAATACTATGGATTAATACCATGGAACATATAATACTACATGACGACTTACAAAGCATATGCGTCAAATACTATGGATCAATACCATGGAACAGATAATACTACGGGATGACTTACAAAGCAAAACATCCAACCATAATATACTAACAAAGTAAAAAGAAAGGTTGACACAGGTTCCTATCAGAGCCTTGTACAGTAATAATTTACAACGTCATCATTTTGATACATCAAAGCATTCACCTCAACACATGAGGAATAACCTTTTACAATTGAAGGCTTACTCATTCTTGAGTCCAACTCAAGAATCTAATCCAAGTTTTTAAGTCCAATTTAGGCTCCCTACCTCAACACATGATGCCCAATCCTAGCTATGCAAGATTGGCTTGAAGAATGAATCGTGATTTTGTACATTTAATATATTCAAATACTATCATTATGATTCTAGACATTTTCTTGGATTCAAATATCTTCATATGGATTCATAAGACTTCACACTGTGAGCTTATGTGTTCATATTATTCTTATGTTTCTTATGTTTTCTCGTAGTTTAGTAGATGTCAAGCCTCCAAATTTCACGCCTAATAAACTATAAGGTGCTGCTACTTATTGGATTATGCTTGGTCTTTCATTTGAAACACCCATCCTCTCTGATCCACTCATCCTACTTAACCTACCTTATCAACCAATCAAAACTATTCCTAGTCCAAGATGTGTTAGGCATGTCCTTTTGTAGTTAGTGGACATCTTCTAGCACCATTACCAAGGAGCGGAGAAACGAAGCTATCATTCCCTGGGTGTAAGACAATGAATACAACTAGTTCTTGGTGGTTAAAAAGGATTGTGGGAGATTCTATTGTTCCTGAAGGTTACGAAGCATCTAGTGTTTGTGATTTATTTCAAGGAAAATAAGTGATGTATAGTTTGATCGATGAAGCATATTTCATGGAGCGATAGTTTTTTTTTTATCATCAGCTGTAAATTTATCATGATCTTCAAGCTCCAATTGCTATCTACATGGAGTCAAAATGGAGTGATGAATTATGTGTCTTTGATCTATTAAGGACAAGATTTTGAAATTGTAAGTATGGATTCTTTAAACATTATCTTATGAACCTTTCAGTTTTTCCTATCATATTGATGTTGAAAGATGGAAGAAGAAATCAGTTAGTAGTTTGGTTACTGGAATGGTTACATTGGAAGTTTAGTTACAAATAAGAAGGAGCATTCAGCTAGCCAGAATAAGAATTGTATATAAATAAGCTCGCGTTTGAGCATTTATTTGAATTTTGATTTGGTGTGCAATAGAAAAATAAATGACTCCATAGCCCAATGGAGACACTGGTGTACATATTTTTCAGATTGTTGGTTTGATTTTGCAAGCAGTTGGTCTGTTTGTAGTCAGATTGTTGGTTTCCAGTCTTCTTCAGCTTACATAAGTAGTCTTGGTTTGTAGATCGGTTTCTCAGTGTGGTTTGTTTCAAATAAAAAACATAAACAAGTTGCAGGTTGCAAGTTGATGAAAATAAAGCACGGATCTATGTGTTCTTAGTGCCTCGCAGGTAGGACACTATCCCCAGCCAGAGCCAATGTTAGCACTAAAAAATACCCTGTCAAATTTTGAATTGTCATTGGTATTATGCAAAATTTGCCTACTTTCCTCTTTCCCTAATCTTGATCTAGTGTTGGTTGTGGAATATCTTCATAATTTTGTAGCAAAATGTATATATCTTGTGAAAGATGCACTGCCAAAAGTGGTATGGTTTGGTAGCAAATTCTAGGAATCTTGAACTTTAGTAAAGTTTTGTTTAAAAAACCATTGCCTTTCATTGTCCAAATTAAGTTTTAGTTTGTGGTATTTTCACTTCATTTGCAAACACTAAATGTAAATGTTTGTCATCTAAAGTTAAAGTTCCCACTTTATATCAGCTCAAGTATCCAGATTGAAGGCCGATGTTCGGTGTTATAAAATTGCGTTTTTTATCATTCTTTTCTTCACACTATTCCAAGTCGACCTAGCTTTCAAAACCATATATCCAAAATAATAATAATTTTGTTATGTTATTTATTTTAGGGCCCATTTGTTTCGGGAAAATAAAAAATAAAAATAAAAACCACCCAAAACCAAGAGTCGTGCTTACATCACAAGCAATGCGAATTGACAACCCACAAATCATTATAGTGCACCACGCGTTGGTATGCTGTCAAAATAGTCTGTAATATAAAGTGCATTAAGTATTTGTATTGTGCCCATGTGGGATTATTCCCTTAATGCAAAATAAAAACGTTGAAAACTCAAATGCCACGACGACAGTCTTGCACAAATGCATACATGGAACGCTAAGGTAAGGGTTTGCGTGTGAATGGACCAGAGAAAGGTTCAAGCAGAAAGACCAAGTGCCAATCCCGCCAAGCTAGAACTCTCAAGTCGACAAAGAATGCAAAGGTGTCAAGAAAAAGCGTGTCCACAAGAACACCAAAGCCCAAGCTAATTCCAGGTAAATGCAAGCGAAAGTGTCAATGAGAAAGACTCCAGGTCTTCACTAAGTGTGACCAAGTTTCATTACCGTGTGTGTCCATGTATCAAAATTTTGCCAGTAGTCGGACTGGATGAATTGATGGGAATCCCAAGTACCAAGTGCCAAAGTAGAACCCTCAGTTAGAAGCTGCACACAACAATCATCAAGCAAAGTACTTGCATTGATCAATTTTTTAGCTAACAGAGGAGATCGATGATCATGGTCCATACTAGGTAAAATGAGTGATTGAGGTTTAACTCCCAAACTCTACCCGAAAACCACTAATGGAGAGCCAGTACAGTGGAGGCATTTGCTATTATTGTTAGCTCTCTTCTTCAAATCGGTTTGCCACATATAGAGGAGCTGCAATTTGGAAATAGATAATGATGGTATCGAATCCAATCTCTAAAAGGAAGATCTATTTCCAGATATTTAGTGACAGAGTATTATAAGGCATGGAATCAACGATCAGGACTTATCTTAGATTTTAAGGCAGAAAAATCAGCATTCCATCCAAGCATATCCACATCTTTAGGAACTGAAACAACATTTGAGGAAAAATGATCGGCATTCAAATTGTTTCCAGATTTGGTAGCAGAAGTTTGGGCAAGTTAATTCCAGATCCAAATTTCCAGGCACAAAATCAACAACCACGAATCATCTTCATATTTTCTGGCAGAGGATTGATTGAAAAGTTCCAATTCTCTTGTGCTCAATTCCATATTTCATTTATTTCTGGATTTAGTGACAAGATTTTGATTCTCAATTTGTAATAGTTTATATGATTGTAATTTCTATAAATTGGATCATTGGAAATGTAAAGGGGGTTGGAGGGAATCTTCTTCTTAGAAGAAAGCACAGGGTTCGAGTAGGCAGATTCTGCAGATGAAGATTTCTAATTATAAGCTATAGAATCTACAACATCTTTCTCTCAGAGATCAATGGTTTTGTTAGCTTGACTGTACTTCTTGTAATTTTCTCTCAATTCTTCTTAGTTGAATACAAAATCTATTTTTTGCACTGCGTGAACTGTCATTTGAACTCAAATCTAAGTTGCAGTTGGATTTTACAGTTTAATTTTCTGATTTTGTTGATCTCTATTCAAATACTATCATTATGATTCTAGACACGGTCTTGTATCCGAATATATTCAGATCGATGCTTAAGAATTCACTTTTGAGCTTATGTGTTGATAATATTTTTATGTTTCTTCTATTTTCACGTTTTTCATTAGATGTGAAGCCTCCAAAGTTCATGCCTAAGAAACTATAAGGTGCTGCTACTTATTGGATAATGCTTGATGTTTCGTTTGAAACAGGGATCCTTTCTGATCCACTCAGCCTACTTAATCTATCTTATCAACCAATCAACTATTCCTAGTCCAAGATGTGCTAAGGATGTCTTTTTGCAGTAAGTGGAAATCTTCTAGCTTTAACAGTATCCATGGACAAAAGTACCTTATTGAGGGTTTTGTGGTTGTTTCAACAATAATTTATGTTCCATAAAATCTATAAGATTCATTTATAAATTGATGACCTAGTTTTTATTCTTAATAATGACCCTAATAATGACCAAGGCATTGTTAATCCCATCCTTACTATAGAAAAACTCTTAATGGTACCCCTATCCTACTCATATGAAAAGATCAATTTTATAGGGAAAGTATTGCAATTCAGGGCTTGGATGAATTCCCATTAACCCAAGGATATTGGTTTAGTGTTGAATCACCAAGATTTATCCCCTAACCATGACTAAGGCCTTGAGACCCATCTATGATTTACATAAAATCCTAATGGTACCCATATGTTACTTGAAGGACAATGATACCTTATAAAGAACATGGCATGTGGATTATATAAATTTTTATGGCCCTATATTCCTAACAACTTTGTTTAGATCTATGGGGTCTCATTTTCCTCCCTTCATTATGGTCAATTCTTTAAGACCCATCCCTACCATCGAAATCCTCATAATGGTACCCATATTTCACATCAAGGTCAAAGATCATCTCTAAAGGTCTTGTGTTGTTCTTTGAGGTAATGTTGATGGCCAATTAGTGCTAGATATTAATTTATAGTGTAATTCTCTTATTTTCTTCTCTTAACTATGGTCTAAGCCTCTAGACCTATGCACTTTGTACAAAAACTCCTAATCCCATCCATATTCTACTCATATTCCAAAGATCCACTTTGAATAGTGTATGTTTTGGTTTGAGGCCCTTATCATGGCATACTAGCTCAATGGTCAAAATGTGGAGCCTAGTTTAATTATTTCCCTCCAAGCCATAGTTTGAGATTCATCCATAGAGAAGAAAGCCTTATATTTGCATGCATGTCCTACTCTAAGCACAACATCTCCTATGCAGTGCATTGTTTATTGTGTGTGGTCTTATTCATTGCCATTGATCTCTAGAAACTTCATAGGTGGCTTTAGGACATTATTTTTCACCCACACCTATTGGAAAGGCCTCAAGACCCATCCTTGCTATCCAAGGCATTATAGGTGTAATCACATTCCACTTAGAGGATGAGTGTCCTCTTTATAGAGCCTATGTGGTGGTTTTAATCCTTAGAAGCTTCTTTTAGAGCTTATTTCTCATGTTTTTCTCTCCTTAGAATAGTCAAGTCCTTTAAACCCATTGCCCATGTGAAAAAACTTTTAAGAGAACTGCTATTACCGATGAAGGCGATATTACCGATGAAGGCTGAATATTCCGATTAGAGAGCCGATGTGTCGGCTGAATATTCCCATTAGAGGGCCGATGTGTCATGACCGATACATTTGTTTTGTATTGTTTTGGGAATAATCAATTATATATATATAAAATTGAAATGATCACAAGATAATCATGTATATCTCTTCAAGGCCTCTACTATGAGCTAGATAACTCCATGGATAACTCCAAAAACCAATATAAAAATATAAATTTATGAAAAAATTAATAAAATATTTTAGATTAAAAATAACACCTCCATGTTTCAAAAAGTGATTGTAGTAGCATCCTTGATCTCACTCAATTGGCATCACAGAAATAATAATTGGTGGATTTTATTCATCCTCGTTGCTAGTTTGTTCACATGCTAATTGAACAGAATAGTGTACGTTTAACCCACAATAAAATATGCACATAAATATATCGAATCTACATATAAATAACAACATTTTAAATATTATGAGTAATTAAAACATTATTAAACTAGACATTGAGAATATTTATATTCATAAATGTTTATATTTTAGAAATTGGGGTGAATTACAAAGTATACTTTCCTGCATTGCATCAGTATAAGACAAGTGTATTGTCCAATTGAATTTATGGATATAAATCCAGATTAAAAATAAACAATTATATATATATAACTGTAAGTTGGTGCATGAAAAATTGGTAGCTAATTAGTAGTTGTAGACCATACATTTAGACTAATAATAACATGTAGTTAAGGCATAGAGAACAAATAATATATACTTGTGCATGACATTTAACTTGTGACATATCCATATTCATATTCCACAAATTAAGTTACTGTATTAGTTAGAAAACCATAAAACAATTCCATTCCATATAAATAGACCCAAACATAAACAAAACCGTTAAAAGAGACCAATTAAAACGGTTTGAAGAAAAGCAAAAGTAAAAAGCATGCATATGGCTCTTCAAACAGTGGAACTTTAGCTTTCGGTCAGTTTTGGCATATAGACCTTCAAACTTTTACTGAGATTCTATTCCAATGGGTAATTGGCCATCGATTCCGTAGCCATAAAAAAAAACATGTTTACGCAACAATGTGCTCGGCGTTGGATACTTGGACGTCACAATAATGATGTCACTGTGGGAGGGGTGCATGAAGTGACTTGAATTAATGTGGTCTATCCTATTAGAGAATCCATTATATTGAATCGCAATCCGGAATCTTGGCACTAAACCCTAGGAATCGAATAAGAAAGAGATGGATATATAGAATGGAGCCGACCATGGTACAAAGAGGAGGATTCGTGTCTACCCCGAGGATAAATATGGGGTCTGCAACCAATAAAGCAGATACTTCACAAATGATAGATATCGCACATTGTAGAGTTGATGTTGCAATTTTAATACCCTACAGTCATACAGTCACCCAACGTTGACCTGAGACTGTTCACTCCACAACTTCATTTAATTAAATAGACAGCAGTGCTATTAACATTGGGAACAAATATGTCTAATTTCCACGATCTTCATAAATAAAACTGAATATCTTAATAATTGATCATGAATAAAATGACTGAATTATGCCACATGTGATGTTCTGTATTCTCTTTTGACTCGAGATATTCAGCTTATGGAAAACCATCACCTAGAAATAGTTGAAAATATTAATTAATATATGTCTACCTATGTTCTATGTGAAGGAGGCTACGAGGCCAGAGGAGCTGCAGCTCAAGCCATTTATTTGTCTATTTGCTCACAATCATTTTCCAGAGTAATAAGGCTGAAACACGTATAAGATATAGTATTTTATTTGTCTATTTGTCTATTTCGTTTACAGTCATTTTCCAAAATAATGCTTGAGAAGCACACATGAGAATATTTCTATTTGACCAGAGACTAATTTACTTCTCTCCAGACTAAAATATCATGGTTGGAACTTGGAGTGATATGCCTGTGTCGGCGATGGGGTCAGGTGGAGCATCTAATACCACCACTCAACCATAGGAAGCCATTGTGGCCAATGGTTTGGCCTGTTTGACGCAAGTAGTCCAAGTAGGTTTCCAAGCATTTGGTGACCGCTTATGTCTGGTCAGTCCAAGAATTTGGTGACCGATTAAATTCTGTGCTTTGAAGTTTAAATAGTTTATATCATTCCGAGTTCAAATATTCTATCTACAGGGTTTCTATTGTGTTTCAAGGTTTCATTAATGGATTAGAGTTTCTATTTGTGTTTCAAGGTTTAATGGATTATGATATGTGTAAAGTTAAATTACACACTATTATCCTTGTTTTTGACAATGCTTAAGCTTTTAATATCGATCCTAATATGTAAAATTTCTTAACGAAGCACATATCTATTTGTACATGTTAATGATATAGGTCTATGTGGAGGTTTGAGGCCTATTTTAGGGACTATAGCCATAGAAACTCCACCTTGAGGGTTTTGTGGTGGTTTCAATAATAATTTATGTTGCATAAGATCTATAAGATTCATTTATAGATCTATGACTTAGTTTTTCTCCCTAAATAAATGCTAAGGCTTTGTCAATCCCATCCCTACAACACAAAAAATCTTAATGGTACCCCTATCCTACTCATATGAAAAAGATCAATTTTATAGGGAAAGTGTTGCAATTCAAGGCTTGGATGATTTCTCGTTACTCCAAGGATTTTGATCTAGTGACGAATCACCAAGATTTATCCCCTAACCATGGTTAAGGCCTTGAGATCCATCTATGATTTACATAAAATCCTAATGGTACCCATATGTCACTTGAAGGACAATGATCCCCTATAAAGTACATGTCATGTGGATTATATAATTGTTTATGACCCTATATTTTTAAAGGTTTCATTTAGAGCTATATGGGGTCTCACTTTCCTCCCTTGATCATGGTCAATTCATTAAGATCCATCCATACCATTCAAAACCTCATAATGGTACATGTATCTCACATAGATGTCAAAGATAATCTCTATAGGTCTTGTGTTTCTCTTTGAGGTAATGTTGATGGCCAATGAGCCCTATATATCGATTTATGGTTTAATTCCCTTATTTTCCTCTCTTAATTGTGGTCCAAGCCTCTAGACCCATCCTCGTTGTACAAAAGATCATAATTCCATCCATATTCCACTTGTATTCCAAATATCCACTTTAAATGGTGTATGCTTTGGTTTGAGGCTCTTGTCATGGCATATTAGCTCAATAATCAAAATGTAGGTCCTATTTTTATTATTTCCCTCCAAGCCATCATTTGAGACTCATCCATAGAGAAGAAATCCTCATATTCGCATTCATATCCTACTCAAAGGACAAACATCTCCTATATACATTGCATGGTTTATGGTTTATGGTTTGTGGTCTTATTCATTGTTATTGGTCTCTAGAAAGTTCATATATTTCCGTAGGACTTTAGTTTCCACCCACACCTATTCGAAAGGCCTCAAGACCCATCCATGCTAGCGAAGGCATTATAGGTGAAATCATGTTCCACTTAGACGATGTGTGTCCTCTTTAGAGGTCCTATGTGGTGGTTTTAAGCATTAAAAGCTTCATTTAGAGCCTATTTCTCATGTTTTCCTCCCTTTACAATATAGAAGTCCTTTAAACCCATTGCTCATGTGAAAAAACTCTTAAGAGAATTGATATTACCAATGAAGGCTAAATATTCCCATTAGAGAGCCAATGTGTCATGGCCCATACATTTGTTTTGTATTGTTTTAAAAATAATCAATCATATATGTGCATAATTGATATGATCAAAATATAATCATGTATAGCTAAATAACTCCAAAAACCAATGTCAAGGTAGAAATTTATGATAAAATTGCTAAAATATTTATATTAAAAATAACATGTGGGTTTTTAAAGCAACTCGTGTTCATTATTTGAAATTCAAATTTAGCAGATTCACTTATGTTCATGTAATATCCCGAATTTTGGACTAACTATTTTTGTTGTTATATTGGGCCACGGCCAACTTCCCCAAGGCCAACTTCTCTACATGAGGACAGTGATATTAAAGGACTGCAATACCCTTACTATGGTAATACACAATCTATTATTGGGAGAAAACACCGTTTATGGTAATACACAACTTCAAAGACTAAGCACCATAGCTGAGATTAAATATTTTTCAATGCATCGATGAACATTGAGTTTCATCATCCCATATGAATTGTACCTATTTCTTTAGAATATGCATGAAACCTTTAGCAATCTCAACATATTTGGTGATAAATATCCTAAGTTTGTTTTTTTCTTTTCTTTTAGACTTTCAAGTTGTCTAATTGTTTTCGAGGGGGGACTAGTTTATCGCCTCAACATTAAAGGGTTCAATTATAATACCAAGTTTTGATACAATGAATCCAGGTAATCTCCCAGTTACCACACAAAAAATTCATTTATGTGGATTCAAACTTATGTTATACTAACGGAAATGTATGAAGATGACACGAATATGTCCCAAATGTTTAGACCTTACCTTTGATATAGCTTCCAAATCATAGAGACAGGTTTTGATAATGTGCTTAATATCGTGAAAGAAATACGACATTGTTCTCTAAAATGCGGCCTTGACATTTTAAATGCCAAAGGGAATTTTCTGATATGCAAAAGTGCCCCGTGGGAAAATAAAAGAGTTATTGTGCTAGTCTTCCTTCTTTATCTATATTTGATTGTATCTAGAAAAACCATCCATGAAAGAAGATATTTTTATTTCAGCACACTCATATATAATCTAATCAATAAAGGATGTGGAAAAATTATCGTTGGGACATGTCAAATTCAAATCTCTAAAGTTATTACAGAATCAGATGATCCCTTTCTTCTTATCAATAGTAACAAGATTGGATACCCATTCCATTAAAGGCGCAAGGTAAATGAAACTAGATTTTAAGATATTCTCAACTTTTGCTTTGATGGTGATAGATTTCTTAGGATTAACTGGTATTAATTTTTGTCATATACGTTTGACATTGGGGTATATTTTTATCTCATGTTTAGATATATTAGGATCAACACCAAACATTTGTTCATATGACCAAGTAAAAATATCTCAAAATTATTTGAAAAGAGTAATATATTACACAATTTCCTCTGGAGAGCAATCAACACTGATATTAATGTTTTCTATGATGCCTGGATTGATAGAGATATTGATACGATTGGATTGTGAAATGTCTTCCAAATTCCCAATGATCAATTATGAATATCATCCCATGTTCGCTCAAAGATATTCATGACTTTTAATATAGCTTCATTTGATGAAAAGTTTTGGTCCTAGATGTCATGAGATTTGGAATTATCGATGGCCCATGTGGGTGAAGTGTAAGGGTCATATTATTGCTATGGGAGAGTATTTTGACCCTCCTCTATTGAATCCATTTGAGTAGCTTGGTATGAAAATTATATATCATATAATGGTAATTTATCCCAGGTATCAAATTCTACAGAATTGGGAATTACTTCGACATCATTTACCACCATAAATAATTCCATAGAGACCTCTTACGATAAAGGTAATTCATCTACTAGAATGGGTTTGGGAAAAACTGATAGTGGGAATTAATCCTCCATGGTGATAATGAATACTGGATCCACTTTTTTATAAATTATTATTTGTGGGAGTGTAAAAATTCCCATGATGGAAGCATCTTTGAACAATCCTACCTAAATGTCTTGAACCAGTACCTTTCACGAATCCTCCTAAACCAGAGGAACAATCGATTGGATAGGAGATTTAGGTGTACAATAATCTAATACATTTGTCATGTTATTCCCTCGGAAAGGGAACCAAATAAATTTTAAGATACTACAACTTTCATAGCATGTATCCAACTGTGGCCCAATAGAAAATTGTAGTCTATGGGCATGTCTACTGCCTCAACGTCAACTGTGATTATTTTACCTCCCAATTTTATTTTCCAAGATGCAATAAGTCTGTGATGAGGGAAAGAATGTCCATAAAATTCCTTTAACATAGTGTGGGATGGATATAAGGTGGGTGATCCTATTTCTTGCCAACATTTTAATGGCATGACACAAGTTGAGCCCCCTTCATTAACAACGGTTTGGAAAATGTTCTTACCATGAGACGATACTTTTATGTAAAAAGGAATTTGTGAAGTGAGCCTACATGATAAATGGTATAATCCAAGTGAGATCAAATTAGTTTCAAATGGATATACAACCCTGATTGAAGACAATAATTCCTTTCTTTGCACGTGACAACATTGCAATATCTCTGAAGCTGACATGGCACATTGTGCTTGAGCTACATATTCAACAACGTTGTAGTTAGGATCATCTCTCGGATTAGGATTGTGCATTGTTCTACGTAGAACCCATTTTGGAGGGAGAGGTGCTATGTTAATTGTTGGTTTCTCAATTGTGAGAGAACCATTTGGCTATGATGTTGATGTATCCAAAGTAATAGGAGGGACATCATAAGACAGAGCTCTTGTTTGAATGTTCATCTAATGATCACACATGAATACATTAGCATTTGGAGTATTTCCTCCTTGGAGGGTGTTATCCTGTTTCTCCCTGATGGAGGTACCGAAACCACAACAACAATTTGTTGTTGTTGTTTTTGTTAAAAGGGTTGTGTCAACATAGTGGGTTGTTCTTGTTTCCCATCACATTGATCCATCATTTGATGAACAATATACTCCGTAAAATTGCACTGATAAGTGGAATGGTATCCTGGAAAATTTTACAAGGGAACATGAATTTATCGTTCTCTTGGGTGCCTTCTCCCAGAGTGTTATGGTTTCATGTCATTCTTGTCCCATAATTGGAATTTATATTTTTCATTGGTTTCTTCCTCTTTCCTTTAGATTCCATGGATTACACTATAAGGACTTCATAATTTTGGGAAGGACTAGAAAATTGTTGCTTGGCTTCTCCAGCTTTGGCTTGTGATGTTTTAATAGACATATTTCCTAATTGATGGGTAACCTAATCAAGTTGATTAGAAAAACCAACCACACCATCGGCATGAGGTCCCTATGGTGTCCTATCTTGATCTGATGTAGGTCTCACGACATGGGATATTAAATCATAAAGAGTGCTCAATTATGATTTAATATGTAATACCCCAGTTGTAAAGCCCTAGACTTATGCTCTCTTATGTGACTGTCACTTAAGTTATTTTTCATGTTAATGTAATTATGAACTTATGATCATTTTTTGATGATATGACTTTGGAATTTGGCACTATTATTAATATTAATGTTATTATTGGCATTTTTTCTATCTTTGAAAGTTGTTTCTATTGATTAATTAAACAACTACCTCAACAAAGGAAACTAAATGAGTATGGGAGACCATGGATATCATAGTGTGAGGGGGGATGGGGGACATCCCTAGAACCTTAGAACTTGCGGTTGAACAAAATTTGTCCATCCTAGATCATTTTGTTCCTTGGTGACATTAGTAGTGTTGGTCACCCAAACAATGTATAACCGATCCTATTTTTTATTTTTATGGAATATGGAGTTACTATTTCACTTTATGCATACCTTAGTGGGCCCCTCTTACCTAGTTTTCCATCCTTGGGAGAAATTCCCTCCTATTTATGTGTTTTCTTTCATTTATGATCCCTTTCCCTAGATTATAGGAGTTGTAAGCTAAATTCTAGCTTCCACAAGCTAGAATTTGCCTCCACTTCCATAAGTGCATCCCATGCCTCTATTCATGGAGATTCTCCCTATTTTTGTGCTTACAGGTCATTTATGATCCTACTGGACCCACTCTATCACCTCACATGACTAGTGCGCCCTCCTTGAGATATTCTTGGCCTCCACTCCTTGGTTTTTGGTAACTCCTTTTCATGATGCTAATTCCGGGAAGGAAGTATCATAACTAAGACACCACTCCACTAATTCATGTTAATCCACTTGGGTTAGAATTGGATTCCTTGTGCTATAAATTCATATTCTCTCTCCTTGTTGAAGATAATACTGATCTTTAGATCACTTTCCTTGTTCTATCTCACTATGTTCTAAGTGTTGACAGTCTTGGGATTGTGTGGGGATTGTATTGAGACTAAGTGTTTGTTGCAGGATCCTTGAGAGGAGTAGTATGTTGTCCATTCCAAAGAGTTATTCTAGTGTATTTTCACCACCCTTTAATTCCATATCACTCTACTAGTCCAGGTTATCTCACAAGAAGTAGTAAATGGGATGGTGACCCCATAGGTAGTGGAGACAAACATAAAAGTAGTAGTGGGAAGCATTGTGGTTCTCAGAAGAGGTAGTTCCCAGAGTTGCTAGATTGAGTGTTCTTCTAGCCATGGATATGTGCTCTCAGCTCAGTGGTGACCTGTTCAAGCAAGGAAGTATTCACCGTGTCTACGATTCGGAGAATAGTTGTCCTGTTGCAACCAGTTTCCATTAAAGATAAGTAGTTATTCATATATTTAGTAATGTTATTTGACCATGTTTATTTTCCATGGAGGATAAAATTAATTCTAGATTTACTTACAGATTTATGTGCCAAGATTTGTATGTAGGTTGGATGGCTCTTGATATGTTCTGTTACCATGAAACTCCCCCATCCTATATTCTTTCTCTCCTCCTTCATAGTTTATGAAGGTAACTCTCACGGTGATGAGAGGGGCACAACCATAGGTTTTGTTTATCCCATTTTTGTTCATTTATGGGTAATGATACATATTCCATTGTGTCAGTAGTAGTTTTTCCAGTAAGGATCACCTTTTTTTTCTATTGCAAAATATTTTCGGATGACCAAGTTATGACTATTTTGGTCAGCACTAAAGGGAATGCACCCTGTCTTTTGATTAAGAGCACTCTTGTTTCTATTTTGATTGTAACATTGCATATATGATAATGTTGTTACATATCTGATAACGTTATGGTAAATCTGATTTGTAATGGTGATTGATGGTTGGAGGGAAGGAAGCCGTTTAATCTTAATTATACTAGTGAAAGTTGGCTATAGGGGATAGCCACATGATTGATTATGGAGGTTGTAGTTGGAAGCCTGTTCCTTTGCCTTTGATTTGGTTTGTGTAATAGTTGTGGATATGTTCTTATGTTATTCTTACTTACTGCTTAAACACTGCTATCATCATACACATCATAGAACTAATAGGTAATCCTCATATGGAATACAATTATTATGCGAGCAAGTGTTAATTGCAATACTTACTACTCATGTCCATTCTAGATTTACAAATCGATACATAATATCAATTAATTGATTTAATTACATATTTGTGATTGTACTAAAGATTCTAAATACCATGCATTCATATTACAAAATAAAATGTTGATATGTTTAATAAGTATGGACATCTGGGAAATGTCATGTTTACTTTTCATGCACTTCATAAGGCTAAGTTTGGGTGGAATGGCTTGTTGGCCTAACCTTAGGAAACTTTATTCCACCATGTAATATTTAATTTATCCTTTTTATTAGACCTTTAGTTCCTTTGGCCTTATTTTGGGGTCGGGAACACTATAAAGGGATATCAGAACTGAAGGTTTCAACACTGTAGTTGTTGGACCTTCTGTGAAGTTACAAGTTACTCTGTAAACATGGATTTACGTTAGATAACTTGGATGCATGCACCTTAATATAGTTTCACATGTTATTTAGTTAATTAAACTATTATCCTAGTATGGCTATGGACTTGATGTCCATCTCGTAAGAAGAAATCTTGGAAGGATTTCTATCTCCCCTTGTCTAGTTAGGCAGATTGTAACTTAGAAAAGTTGGCTTGTTACTTTATAACTAAGAAGAAGAAGTAGTTTGAATAATAAGGAACTTATTCCAATGTGTAGGTTTATAATAAATGGTTGATAATGAACACATTACAGTTCCTAGTGAATGATTGAGTAAGCAGTGTAGCCACTAAACTAAGATTTTACTCAAACCTGTGAAGACTAGAGATTCAATAAATACAAGTTAGCGGTAGGAAGTTTGAAATTGGAGATGGATTTTTAGGAAGGACAAATACCTTATAGTCCCGAAGAGAAGTTTGAGAGAAGAAGGAAAAGAATACATAAGAGGAGCAGTGAACCATTAAGTTTGGAGGATTCGGTGAGGAAGTGTAGGGGGGATAATGAAAGGATAATTCACATTTAGGAGCACATCATGAATTATATAAAATCACTAAAGACCATCCAAATATCAGCTGACAAGAGGCATAGAAGATATTATGTGAGTTCTATATCATCTTCAAGGAGATATCATCATTTAGAGAGGAAGAAGGCGTATTCATCAAGCAGTACAGAGAGTATACCTAAAATATCCTTGGTGAGATACAAGAAGAGGAAGTATTCCTGGGAGGAACTAGTAGGAGAGCTGAGAAGAATCAAGTACCCAACTTTTGAAAGATAAGTAAAGCAAGAATAATATGATAAAGCATGGTTGTTAGGAATCAAGAAGTTCTTCCAGTTGCATTAGTATACACCTAACTTGGAAGCAAGAGTAGCCATATACCATCTGCAAGGTAAGGCATCTATATGTTGGGATCAACTAGTTAAGCTAAAGGACATCAATGAAGATAGAATCTGTTGGAGGAAGTTTATGGAGTAATTTCATAAAGAATACCTCTCTGAGCATTACTATGACAAAAAGATGGAGGAATTATTTGAGCTCAAATTGGGAAGCATGACTATGGAGGCCTATGAGAATAAGTTTTTGGAACTTTTGAAGTATGCAGACTTTATCAAAGATGAGAAGGTAAAGATTCAAAGGTTCCGAAGTGGTCTACCTGAATCTTATAGAGATAAAATCTAATATGATAAACCAATGAACCTTAAGGATTCCATCTGGAAGGAAAAACACCTATATGAATAGAATATGAGCAAGGCTCCATATCAAAAGAATTGGAAGGATATGAAGAAGAACAAGCAAGAGAAGAGGAAGAAATGAGTCCATCCTTCAAATTTTAGAAACAATAATTCTTATCAGCAAGGACAGCCAAGGGAAGAGCATTCAGGAAAAATACCACCTATTGAATGTTGGATATGTCAGGAAAATCACTTTTCCAGTCAGTTCTTGTGTAAAAAAAATAACCTTCATAACATTCAGGAGGCATCAATAGTTGGAGATGTTGGTGGAAGTGTCCAAATTATCCATGCATCCCTTTATGGGAGACAAGATGACCACCAATCCTGAATGTTTGAGGTAGCAGGTATGATCTCTAATAAAGCCATAACTATTTTGATTGATTATGGAGATAACAATAGTTACATTGCACCCAATCTAATTGAGAATAGTCATTTCAAGAAAAGTAAACTTGAAGTAGCAAGTCTAGTATAGTTATCTACTAGAGCCAAGAAGAAAAACACTAAAGTTGTAAAAGGGTGTACTTTAGAAATGAATGGATTGAAAACCTTTGCGGACTTAAACATCATACCCTTGGGGTCATTTGATTTATTCATTGGCATGGATTGGTTGGATGCACAACATGCCATACTAGACTACCATAATAAAACTTATACTCGTTTAGATGAAGAAGAAATTTGAGTGATAGTCAAGGGTATACCTAGACCTATATCCCTAAGGTTGGTCATAGATCTACAATTGAATAAATGTGATAGAAAGGGATGCAAGTTATATGCAATTCATGTGGAAGAGTCAAAAGAAGGAAAATAGCCAGAAATGCAGGATTATCCAATACTACTAGAGTTTGCATATATATATTTCAAGAATCACCAGGAATGCCTCCTAAGAGGGACATTGACGTCTCTATCGACTGCGTACCAGGAACAATACCTTAATCTAAAGAACCTTATAGAATGAGCACCCCATAGTTGAAGGAATTATAGATGAATTTAGAAGAGCTACTAAAGAATGGTTAGACCTAGTTTTTCACCTTGGGGAGCTCCTGTGTTATTTCTGGAGTATAAGGATGGAAATATAGGACTCTGCTTAGATTATAGGTAGTTGAACATAGAAAAAATTAAAATAAAGTACCCCTTTCCAAGGATTGATGACTTGTTTGATCAGTTGAGAGGATCCAAAGAGTTTTCAAAGTTAGATTTCAGATCAGGATACCACCAAATTAGGATTAAGGATGAATATATCAGTAAGACGTTGTTGAGAACAAGGTATGGATATTATGAGTTTACAATGGTACCTTTTGGGTTAAAAAATGCACCAACAATATTCATGTGTTTAAAGAATGGAGTCTTCAAAAAATACTTAGATAAGTTTTTGATTGTATTCTTAGATGACATCCTTGTCTATTCCAACACAGAAGAAGAGCACGAAGAACATCTAATATTAGTAATGCAAGTACTTAGATAAAAACACCTATATTCCAAGCCAAGTACATGTTCTTTCTGTCAAGGTAGAATTCATTACTTAGGACATATCATATTTGAAGAAGGTGTTTCAGTAGATCCTAATAAGATAAGGGCCATTAGGGAATGGCCAATGCCAAAGAATGTATAAGAAGTAAGATATTTCATGGGGCTAGCTAGGTACTACCAAAGGTTCATCGAAGGATTCTAGAAGTTACCTCATACTATAACATCCTTGCAGAAGAAGGGTGTGAATTTTGAGTGGACTCCAAAGTGTGAAGATAGTTTTCAAATACTTAAGTAAAGGCTTACTAGTGCACCAGTTCTGAAAGTTGCAGATCCCAAAGGAAACTTTGTTGTATGCACATATACATGTAAGCAAGGTATTGATGGAATATTGATGTACATTTGATTAGTTATAAATATAGAAATTTAAAGTAAAATGAGCATAACTATGCCACTCATGACTTATAGCTTGCATATATCATCCATGCCTTGAAGATGTTGACACATTATCTGATGGGTAAGAATTTTGAGTTAAGAACTGATCATGATTGGTTGAAATAGTTATTTGAGTAGCCTAATTTGAATGCAAGACAGAGAATATGGATGGATTTGTTATGTGAATATGACTTTGAAATCAAACACATCAAAGGTAAGGAGAATAAGGTAGCCAATGCACTTAGTAGGAAGATACATGTGATGCATGTAGCAGTTGTTAATGCTAGTACGTCTTATTTAAAGGAGAATATCATTGAAGCCAATGTTACAGATGAACATTATCAACAAGTAAAATAAATATAGCAACAAACAAAAAAATATATAAATTTGATAAGTATAAGTTGAAAGAAAATGGAATCCTAATGCATAAAGATAGAGTTTATGTTCCCAATTCTAGATATCTAAGAAACATGGTTCTGAAAGAAATGCATGATGTTCCGTATGTCAGACATTGGGTTATCAAAAGACAGTAGAAATAGTAAGAAAACAATACTATTGGCCAGGGATGAAGAATGATGTTGCAGAGTATATAGCTAGATGCATGGAATGCCAAAAGGTTAAAGTTGAGCATCGACATCTAGCAGGATTGTTACAACATTTTCCAATACCAAAATGGAAATTAGATGTAGTGACAATGGATTTCATCACAAAGTTTCCTAAGACAAGATTTCAAAATGATGCTATCATGGTTTTAGTAGATAAGTTGACTAAGGAAGCACACTTCATTTCAGTAAAGACAACTCAAAAAGACACTAACATTGCAGATATTTACATGAAAGAAGTAGCCAAATAACATGGAATCCCGAAAGCTACAATATCAGATAGAGATTCAAAATTTACTTATAAATTTTGGAAAGGATTGTTCGAAGGATTTGGTACAAGTCTAAACATGAGTACAACATACCATCCTCAAACAAATGGATACATAGAAAGAGTTAACCAAGTAATTGAAGATATGTTAAGGATGTATGTGATGGATCAACCATATAAGTGGGAAGATTATTAACACGTGGTGGAATTTGCCTATAATAATGGATATCATGACTCATTGAATATGAGTCCTTTTGAGGCTATGTATGGAAGGAAGTGCAATACTCCCATCAGTTGGAAAAAACACATGGACAAAGTCACTATTGGACCATAATTATTAAATGATATGAAGGATCAAATGGTTAGGATTAAGATGAATCTAAAGGCAACTTAAGACATGAAGGAAAACTATGTAGATCAGAACACTAGACATTTTCAAATTGGAGATAATGTGTTTATGAAAATTAGACCCAAGAAGAGTTCCTTAAAATTTGGAAATTTCTCCAAGTTAACTTCCAAATATTGTGGACCTTTTGAGGGACTCTCAGCCAATATATGACCCATTTCTTATGATTTGGCTATTACCTCTTGCATTAGAGTACATAATGTGTTTCATGTGTCTTTACTTAAAAAGTATATAGTTAATGCTAACCATGCAATTGATTGGAATGCGTTCCAAGTAATTAGAGTACTTTTATTTTATTTATTGATATATATACATGTATGTACATGGTACTAATCATGTGATCAAATGGATAATGATCCAAGTTGAAACGGAATGGGATTTCCCAGTACAAGTTTCCATTTTGGTCAGCAAGGTCAAAATACTTTAGAATCAAGAAATCAGGAAGGTAAAGGTCCAATGGACCCATTACAGTCCTGAGGATGTGACTTGGGAGCTGGAGGATGCCATGAGGGAAGCATACTCTCATCTATTTTGAAATTTTGTGGCATGTATGTGATATGCATCGAGTATGATGCATTCTTTAAAGGGGAGGGGGATGTAATACCCCAGTTGTTAAGCCCAGTACTTATGATATTTTATGTCATTGTGGAATTATGTTCTTTTTCATTTTAATGTGATTATGAACTTATGATCATTGTTTGATTATATGACTTCGGAATTTGGCACTATTATTAATATTAATGTTATTATTGGCATTGTTTCTATATTTGAATGTTGTTGTTATTGATTAATTAGACAAATGGCTCAAGAAAGGAAGCTAAAATATTATGGGAGACCATGGATCTCACAATGTCATGGGGAATGGGGGACATCCATAGCACCTCAGAACTTGTTGTTAGATGAAAGTTGTCCATCCTAGTTCATTTTGTGCCTTGTAGATATTAGTAGGGTTGTTCACTCAAACATTGTACACTAGACCTCATTTTTCATTTTTATGGACTATGAAGTTACTGTTTCACTTTATGCATACCTTAGTGGAGGCCTCTTTCCTAGTGCGCCCTCCTTGGGATAGATTCCCTTCCATTTATGTGTATTTTTTCATTTATGAGCCCTCTCCCTAGATTCTAGGAGTTGGAAGCTAGATTTTATCTTCCATGAGCTAGAATTTAGCCTCTGCATCCATATGTGCACCCCACTCCTGTATTTGTGGATATTCTCCCTATTTTTGTGCTTACATGTCATTTATGATCATATTGGTCCCACTCTCTCACCTCACATGACTAGTGCTCCCTCCTTGAGATATTCTTGGCCTCCACTACATGGTTTTTGGTAACTCCTCCTCCTGATGCTAATTGAGGAAAGGGAATATCGTAACTAAGCCACCACTCCATTAATTCGAGTAAATATCCATGAGGATTATTAACCTTGCCTTTCTCTCTAATTCAAGTTTATCCCCTTGGGTTAGAGTTGGACTCCTTGTGCTATAAATTCATATGCCCTCAACTTGTTGAAGATAATCCTAAGGTTTGAATCACTTTCCTTGTGCTATATCACTATGTTGTGAGTGTTGATAGTCTTGGGACTATGTGGGAATTGTATTGAGACTGAGTGTTTGTTGTAGGATCCTTTAGAGGAGTATTTTGTTGTCCATTATAGAGAGTTAGTATGATGTATTTTCACCACCCTTTGCTTCCATATCACTGTTCTAGTCCAGTTTCTCACACCGTAAGTGAGGAAATGGTATGTTGACCCCATAGGTAGCGGAGATGAACATGAAAGTAATAGTGGGAAGCATTGCCATTCTCAAAAGAGATAGTTCTAAGAGTTTCCATATTGAGTGTGCCTCTACCTATGGATCTGTGGTCTCAGCTCGGGGGTGACCTGTTCAATTATGGAAGGCTTGACTATCTCTACAACTGGAAGGAAAGTTGTCTTGCTACAACCAGTTTCCATTAAAGATAAGTGTGTGTTCATATATTTAGTAATGTTGTTTTACCATATTTATGTGGCATGGAGGCTGAAATGAATTTTGGAGTTGTTTATGGATTATGTGTCAGTATTTCTATGTAGGTTGGATGGCTCTCAATATGTTGTATTCCCATGAAACTCTTCTATCCTCTATTGTTTCTCTCCTACTTCATAGTTTATGAATGTAACTCTCACGATGATGTGAGGGGCTCAACCATTGGTTCTGGTTCACTCATTTATGTTCATTTCTGGGTCACAAGGAAAATTTTGTTGCATCTAGAGAAACATTTCTAAGAATTAGGGAAAACTTTTGTTCCACTGGAAAATCTTTCTGGATGACCAAGTTATGAATATTTTGGTCGGCGGTGTTTTTGGCACTGAAGGGGACACACCCTATCTTTCGATTAAGAGAACTCTCGTTGTTGATCTGATTGTAAAGTTGCATATCTAATCATGTTGTTGCGGATCCGATCATGTTATAGTAAATCTGATTTGTAATGGTGATTAATGGTTGGATTAAAGGAAGCCATTCAATCTAAATTATACTAGTGAAAGTTGGTTGTAGGGGACATCCATGGGATTGATTATGGAGGTTGTAGTTGGAAGCATGTACATTTTCCTTTTCTTTGATTTGTGTGGCTATGACTATGTTATGATGCTATCCTTACTTACTTCTTAATGACTTCTCTTAGTACGCACATCATGGAGCTGATAAGTAATCCTCATATGGAAGAAAGTTATTATGCGAGCAAATGTTAATTGCAATATTTACTACTCATGTCCATTCTAGATTTACAAAGTGATACTTACTATCAATTACTAATTATGAATTTGTGCTCATACTGAAGATTCTAAATACCACGCATTCATATTACTAAATACAATGTTGATATGAAGATGGATGGAGAGGAAGACTGCGTTAGCTGGTATTTCTTCTTGACGTTTCGAGCCACAGAGTAGGGCTCATCATCAAGAGAAAGTATCTCAAGGTTATATCAGGTATATAAGATAGCATTAATAAGTGTGAGATTATATTTAATTAAATTTTATAGGATTTTAACGGATAACCCTAATTGTTTTGACTTTTATAATTTCTAATGATTTCAAAAATTCCTTACTAATTTAAAAATTATTAATTATTTAATTATTGTTGAGAAGTTTATAAGGTAATAATTCCTTTAAAAAATTTTAAAATTTTTAAAACTCTTAAAAATTTTTAAGAACTTTTAATTAAAAACTTATTAATAATTAATTTTAATTTTAAGTATAAAATATAAGAGTTAAATAATTTATAATTAATAATTTAATTTTAATTTTAATTATTAAATAAATTTCATTATTAATAGTTACTAGTTAACCTAAAATAACTATTTTTAGATTGTTTACATTTTTTATTTAAAATATTTCTTAATTTCAATTATTAAAATTAACATTCATTTTTTAATTTTTAATCTTAATATAAAGATTTAGAATTTTAGTTTCATTCGAATTATTAATCTTCTATGTAATGATTAAAAAAATATTAAATTAATAATTAGTTAAGTTCTAGAAATCTCATAGGATCCAAAGTCCTAAAGTTTTATTAAAATTATTAAATTAATAATTAGTAACCCATCAAAATTTCTTATTAAAGTTATTAAATTAATAATTAATTTGGAAGAAGTTATTAAAATTATCAATTCAATAATTAGAAATTCATAAAGTTCTTTATAGCTAAATTTTAAAGCGCTAAAGGTTTATTAAATTTTTTATTAACTACATAATTCATAATTCGTAAGATTTAAAAAATTTAAAGGTTTTAAATATTTTTTTATTAAAGTTATTAAAATAATAAATATTTTTTTAGAAAAGTTATTAAAATTATTAATTCAATAGTTAATTAAAAATTAGAGATCATTAGAGCTATTGTTTTTTATATGTTTTTTATATGTGGGTTATTGTTCTTGAGATTGCAGATTATGGGGTGCCAACACTCATTAAGTTTAAGGCCGTTATTCCTATTTAGATTTAATGGAACTTTTTCTATCTCAATGGCCTCCCTAATCTTCCTCTTGTAATGTTCCTCCCTAGTGATGAGTTTTGTTTCTTCAAGGCGTATGTGGTGGTTTGAGTGGTGGGCATATTCAGCTCGTGCTGATTTTTTATGACGATCATGCATGATGTCTGCACAATGTTCTTTGAGTCTCACTTGGATGGAGCGTCCAGTTTCCCCAATATAAGGTATATCACATGAGCAGGGAACACTGTAGACACCCTTTTGTTTTAATGGTTCCACCGGGTCCTTGGAGGAATATAACATTCTACCTACCAAGTTTGGAGGAGAAAAAGTAACTCTTATGTCCCTTCTACGAAGAATCCTAGCTATAACATTTGTTGTTCCTTTAATATAAGGAGGTGTGATCATAGTTCCATCAATGTTCTTATTTTGTTTTCGAGATCTTCCACTAGCCTTTTGCATAACCTTCGTAATTTGATTTTTGTTATAACCATTTATTTGGAAGACATTGGACAAGTGGTCTAATTCTTTCTCTAGGTGGTCTTCATCCGAAACTCTGACAACTTTAGTTACCATGGTGTTTAACACTCCTATCCTTTGAGAAGGTAGATGGTGTGAGTCCTATCTTTTGAGAAGGACCTACACGCGGACTCACACCATCTACCTTCTCAAAAGATAGGAGTGTTAAACGCCTTGGTAACTAGAGCTATCAGAATTTCGGATGAAGACCACCTAGAGCAAGAATTAGACCACTTGTCCAATGTCTTCCCAATAATTGGTTATAACAAAAATCAAATTACGAAGTTTATCCAGAAGGCTCATGGAAGATCTCAAAAACAAAATAAGAACATTGATGGAACTAAGATCACACTTCCTTATATTAAAGGAACAACATATGTTATAGCCAGGATTCTTCGTAGAAGGGGCATAAGAGTTACTTTTTCTCCTCCAAACTCAGTAGGTAGAATGTTAGATTCCTCCAAAGACCCGGTGGAACCATTAAAAAAAAGGGTGTCTACAGTGTTCCCTGCTCATGTTATATACCTTATATTGGGGAAACTAGACACTCCATCCAAGTGAGACTCAAAGAACATTGTGCAGACATCATGCATGATCGTCATAAACGATCAGCACTGGATGAACATGCCCACCACTCACACCACCGCATACGCATTGAAGAAACAAAACTCATCGCTAGGGAGGAACATTATAGAAGGAGGAAGATCAGGCCATAGGCCATTGAGATAGAAAAAGTTCTATTAAATCTAAATAGGGATGATGGCCTTAAACTTAATGAGTGTTGGTGCCCCATAATCTACCATCTCAAAAACGATAACCCACATATAAAAAAACAATATCTCTAATTATCTCTAATTTTTAATTAACTATTGAATTAATAAATTTAATAATTTTTTTGATAAAATATTTATTATTTTAATAACTTCAATAAAAAAAATTAAAACCTTTAAAAATTTTAAATCTTATGAATTATGAATTATGAACTTAATCAATTTTTTAATAAACCTTTAGGGCCTTAAAATTTAGCCTTAAATTTTTGTATGAATTTCTAATTATTGAATTGATAATTTTAATAACTTCTTAAAAATTAAATATTAATTTAATAGCTTTAATAAGAAATTTTGATGGGTTACTAATTATTAATTTAATAATTTTAATAAAACTTTAGGACTTTGAATCCTATGGGATTTCTAGAACTTAACTAATTATTAATTTAATATTTTTTTAATCATTAATTATGAGATTAATAATTCTAATGGAACTAAAATTCTAAATATTTATATTAAGATTAAAAATTAAAAAATGAATATTAATTTTAATAATTGAAATTAAGAAATATTTTAAATAAAAAATGTTAACAATCTAAAAATAGTTATTTTAGGTTAACTAGTAACTATTAATAATGAAATTTATTTAATAATTAAAATTAAAATTTATTTATTAATTCTAGACTATTTAATTATTATATTTTATACTTAAAATTAAAATTAATTATTAATAAGTAAGTTTTTAATTAAAAGTTCTTAAATTTTTTTTATTTTTTTTAAGGAATTATTACCTTATAAACTTCTCAACAATAATTAAATAATTAATAATTTTTGAAATTAGTAAGAAATTTTTGAAATCATTAGAAATTACAAAAGTCAAAACAATTAGGGTTGTCGGCTAAAATCCTATAAAATTAATTAAATACAATCTCATGGTTATTAATGCTATCTTTCGTACCTGATATAACCTTGAGATACTTTCTCCTGATGATGAGCCCTACTCTGTGGCTCGAAACTTTGAGAACAAATACCAACTAACACAGTCTTCCTCTCCATCCATCTTCCTCATTCACTGCGTAAATCATGAACAACTTAATGTTGATATGTTTAATAAGTATGCACATCTAGGAAATGTCATGTTTAATTTTCATGCACTTCATAAGGCTATGTTCGAGTGGAATGGCTTGTTGGCCTAAACTTAGGCCACTTTATTCCACCATGTAATATTTACTTTATCCTTTTTCCTAGACCTTTATTTACTTTGGCATTAGATTGGGGTTGGGGATACTACAAAATCAAGTCCATTTGTTGGGAACTTTGAATGAGTTTTTCTTCAGCCATGGCTCTTGACATAGCAAAATCCTTTTCAAGAGTAGACAAGAATTATTTTACTAACCAGTCTGCTAAGAATTGATCATGAATATCTTATTTGATAAGTCTTTGGGACCTGCTCCACTCATGAATATGATCATATATTTCAATATTTTGTAAGTCGATAAGTGGATTTCCTAAGCAAATTCAATATTTGTATACTTGTTTCATAATGGATAGGAAGTTTAAAATGTGTAAATAATACCATAGATAAAGATAAAAAATATATGAATGTAGTACGAGGAAGATCAATGTACCATTTCATAGTACTCCTCTTGAGGGTTCACCGAAACAAACACAACTCGATACTATCATCAACTAGGGAGTTAGATGAACACCATAAGTGAAATGCCATCATGTGGTTTGATGGATCATATCCTATTTTTCCATAAAATTTGGGAATATCTATGGTATTTTTGTTTTTATTGTTGGCAACTCATTCATATGTAGAATAGGATCATCCTCTCGTCAGGATAAATCCGATATATTTAGAGTAGCCAAAAATAGTGATTTCATTGGTTCCACCACAGAAGCTTGTTACATGGGTGGAGCCTGGTGGCCCCATGGATTTTGTTATTGAAATTGATTGGCATTCGAAGTTGTATTTCCTACTTACAGCGGTGGATTTTCCCCTTCTGGAGGTGGCCCCCAAGAATATTTGGTACCTTCTGGAACCTGACCACTCTATTGCGGAATGGGGTAGATCGATGGATTCCTCCCTGTCATGGTACCTATTTGGGTTATGAGATTTCCCCTGGGAATTGTGATAGGATAAGTTTGAGGATGAACCCCTAGGGAACTCCCTCCCATTTCTGGAGGATAACTCCATGAGTTATTCATGTTCCAAGGTGCAAAAAAATCCACTAGGAATATTGAAATTCCATTGTAAAAGGTTTCCCATAGAAGTAGAACTTGGAAATATATTTGGCATACCTTGAATATTTGGATATCCTCCATATGTTTGTGTTGTTTGGGATTGAGAATCCCAACCATAGGGAAAACTCGTGTTTGGTAGGGAAAACCCAACAGTTGGTATATATGTCGATGTATTTCAAGGATTGGAACCTGGAAATGTACCAACCAACACTGAAGTGCTAGTTTCAATCATGGCAGGTGTGGGTAATTGAATTGATGGTATTGGTACACTTATGGATGGTATTCCAAAAATGTTTAGGTTATGTTGTGTACTAGTCATTGTGGAAGTATTATGACCTCCTATAACCACTTGAGGCTACATGGGTATGAAACCATGTTCTCTTGATGAAGACATTGGATCAAATAATATATGTTGCGAGTCTCTCCAACATTCTAAAAAATAAGTGTGATCCACTTATGGCTCACCTATAGAAAGTATGACTAGATATGGGGGATTTGTTAAAGGTGGATTTATGTAAGCATTGGTTCTATACTCTAAACTTTCAATTTCAAAAGGAGCAAGGTCATCAACTAATTCTTTGTTTGATTCCTAATATGACAAGGATTCTTAAAATTTTGTTCGATGGTGTACTTCTCTAATAATATTGTTTACATTCAAAGATAATTCTGTTTCTGAGTCATCGTGGTGTGATTCTTGTATTTGCCTTTGCGATTGAGTGGAGCCTTCAAACATTGGTGACTCACCATGCTAAAACCTTCAATGGTAGGTCAGGAGGTTAGCAACTTTGAATTTTAATTAAGGACATGTTTATTATGATATGTAAAATAAAATCAACCAATACTACGGCCAACTAAACTCAACAAGAATCAAAATTTCATTCAACTAAATATGTACGAAGAGATTCAACAAGCAAAACACTTCTCCATAAAACCAAATTTTACTAAAATTCCAAACTAGGAGGCCTTGAAAAATAGTAGCTACTGAGGGGTCTCATGCCTCAACAATTACTAGGAGAAGGTGTGAGACACAATTACACTAATCTTCCACGCAATAATTGCAATAGACGGAAGTACTATCCTTCAGTGAACACCCTCCCAAGGAGATGAAATGGAGATTCTATGCCTATCTCAGGTACCAAAAGCATTCCCCACTTATAATGACCCCTGTGATATTCTAGAAAGAGAAACTATCTCTACCACTTCACTATTGGAAACCGAGTGGAATAGTCATAATTCAAGATAAATCACATAGAATAGATATTCTAACAAAGAGTTGTCATGCCGAGAACTTGTCACTTTACTAGAACACTATAGTGTGCTTATATCCCTCCAAACAAGGAAAAGGGGGTTGGGGGGGAGGAATTTCACTTATCCAGCTTGACTTTGTGCTTAATATGGGTGTTAGAGGCCCTTTCTCGACAAGCACTATGTGCTACTAATGGATTTTCACTCTTTAGTAGTTCCTATTTTTGAAATTTAGTGGCCTTGGAGACATTTACTCTCCAATCCTAATAGAAGCCTCTAACTTAAGCTAACACTAGTTTCAAATAAAAATAATATCTTGGTTATTTTTAAATTAAAACGTTCATTTTTTAGGTAAATTTTCTTAGTATCGAAGGGGTGGAATGAAAATATATGATGTTGTATGACTCAATGGGTGACTCAATCATTGTATGCATGCTTACAAAATTCATGCTTTCAATTTGATGAGCACTCTCAACTATTGAAAATTAAGAGGTCCATCTTATGTGTTGTGCAATCTTTCAAAATTGGATCATTATTTCAAATTGAAAAAAGAAGTTTTTAAAGGGACAATGCTTTATTATCTTTCCTTTTAAAAAAAGTTTCCAAATATAAAGAAAAGGTTGAAAAGATTGATTAAAACATATGACATATCCAAATTAATTCAATTCTACTAATTGGGAAGGAACATTTTCAAAGTGAAAATGATTTAATGTTTTTCTTTTTCGAGGAATCCTTCAAACTAATGTAAAATAAGGAAACATGATTCTTTTCAATTTACAAATTACATGTAACTCTTTTCAAATGTTGAAACTAAATTTCCAAATCATCAAATCAAGAGTTCCAAATCATCGATTAAAGAGTTCCAAATCATCAATTCAAGAGTTCCAAATGATAAAGTTACCTAATCACTAAGAAATTTATTCAATCTTAAAATTCCTAAACTGAAAATTTTATGAAGATACTAAATTTAAATCTCTTTACACTTGAGATCCTTGTTTCTCATATGCAAGATCACACAAGGTGCAAGCATAGGGGATACACAAATCTCATATATGGTTTTAAAACTCAAATTGTTTTACACTTGAGATCCTTGTTTCTTGTATGCAATATTGCACAAAGGTGCAAGAATAGATGATACAAAGGGCTCATATACGCTTCTAAAACTCAAATATGAATTTACTTCTTACGAAAAGTTTCTATATGCTCCAATCGAGAAAGAACTTTATAAAGTGAACAAATGCAATCCAATCAATACTATTCCTTTTACTGAAAAAACAATTGAAACTAATAAGCTTAAGGAGAATTAAATGAAAGTTGAAGAAATGAATGATTGAAACCAGGATCTATTCAAAGAGTTTTGGTCAAGCACCAAATTTGAGCCTCCTAATCAACAATTTGTACATAATTTCTATGCAATTTTTCTCATTAATTGAGGTACTAGTTTGAAACATTTCCAATACAAGGAATATATAGGCCTATTGACATGCAATTATAATAGAATCATGGATTTAAACTGTGATCCCTTCCAAAATTTTCATATCTAAAGGTTTGAGCAAAACTCCCAAATGCAAGAAACCAACATAATCACTATGCAATTTTCAACATTTTTGGGGGTAATGAGGTGAAAATTTCCAAACTAGAGGGACAAAATGCCCTACTTAATTAAAATATCCTACTCTAAATCAAATCAAATAGAGCCCATACATCTAGGAACACAAGTTATTTAACAAATTTCAAGCACAAATGCTTATAGAAAAGTAAAATGCAAACAACTATTGTAGGTAAAAAACAAATCAAATTGTAATTTAGAAATTAAAATTAGTCATGAAATTGATCAATTGAGTGAGGAAATATTATTATATTTACCTACAAGCTATTAAGAAGCATTCTATGTCTACCTTAGGCCAAATTTCAATTAAAACTAGCAAAACAAAGTGCAAAAAATGACCAAAAAATGTAAAAATGACCAAAAGTAGGTTGAAGTTACACATGTTTTAGCATTAAGTGAGACTTGGTTACCTTATTTGGCATAAAAACATCAACCTATAAAGGAATTCACACGCATAGGTCAAAAATTCATGACTCGAGATGAAAATTGAAAAATAAATGAGGTGTAAAGTGGGTAAAATGGTTTTAAATGGTCTCAGAATTTCCATAATCACTCCTAGATGGACTCTAAACAGAACTAAAATAAAATTTGATAGGAATAATAATAAAGAGCACCCAAATTTTTTTTAGAGAATAAGTGATAAAAATCAAGTCCTCTCCCCAGCGGAGTCACTATTATGATATGAAGAAAATCGATGTCAAAGCTAGAGAGCTAGGCTAACACATCCTTCCTTCACTAATGGGTTGGTAGATTCCATTATCAGATCAATGAAAAGATTAATTATCAATTATATAAATCTATATATCTAATTTCTTTAAGTATTTGAGCTAGGGTGAGAAGAGAGAAAAATAGCTTTTGTAGCGTGTCGTTTGGGGAAGCCTTTTGGAGAAGCCTTTGCTTGTTTGTCTTGAATGTTGGCTACTCTTCAAGATATCGATTGTCCCTACAAATTCTTACAAAATATGTTTTCTCTATCCTACTAAAAATAAATCTCATGATATTCAAATCAAATTAGTTATAACATTCTACCAATTACTAAACACAAACATTTGGGGACAATTGAATCCTTTCATATTACTTCAAAGAAAGAATTGAAGATTACAACCTCATCAATAAGTTGCTCCTTCTTCCTTTGTTCTAGGTTCCCTCCTTCACTTCTTAATCCTTTGAACCCCAAATTTTTTTTTATCAAAATATTCTCTCACTATTCCTTTAGGATAGCTTTCCTCCTCCATCATCCTCCTTAATCCTCACCCCAAATTCCTCTTACATAGATTAAGGGTTTGGGTGTTTAGAGTGAAATTTTTAATGTAGGATGGAAATCCCAACTTAATTTCCTTAATTTACCCTACTTTTGTAGTTTTGGGAAATTATCATGCATAATGGAGCATTTAATGCACCAAACACATATGCCATCTCTTTTCCTTCCACTTTTACTTGATGGAGACTTGATCTTAGATTTTGGCAGGAAATTTAGTCACTGAAGTTGCTTCTTGTAGGCTACATCAGTCTTCATTAAAAGCTTCCCTTTCAGAAAGCAATGGTTGGATTAAGAGATTGTGTCTCTTTTAGTGCTTCATCTCTAGTTCATGTTATGGGCTAAAATCAAATCACACTTCCGGCCTATACTATTGAGGGTGTTAAATTGGGTGTTAACAAGAAATATCCCACTAGCTACCCCAAGAATGAGGCTATGAACATTGTTGAATTGATTGTTGAGATTATCACAAACATGGAAAAGAAAGTGATTGTAAGGACCTAATTTGAGATGTCATTAGCAATGGCATGATGGAGATGTGCTACCTAAATATGATTAAGGGTGCAAAATACGTCCATATGCTTTGGTATCCTCGGTGACATATTAGTGGGTGGAAGATGGAAGATAGTTAGGATGGGTTACTGTCATGCAAGATAAGAGGATCAAATATGTACTTCCTATTAGGGGTGGATGATCAACAAGGTGTTGAATAGTTTCCTTCGCGAGAGATGACATGATTAGCAATGTAATTGATTGCATGTGCTAGCCCTGGCAAGGAAACATTGTTTATATATGCATTGAAGATATGAAAATGCTTGATGAATACAAAACATGATTCATAAGGGATTAACAGATGGTCTCATGTTGGATAGTTGGTTGTTCAAGCATACTTAGATATCAATAGAAGGTTGGTTATGGTAATATGGAGATAATGTAACATGACCTATGGTGAAATGAGCACTGTTACATTCCACACAAGTATAAGATTCCTAGCTTGGTTGTATTCATGAAATGTCAATTAGGCATAGTCCAAGTGATGTAATCAATTTATGGTCATGCCCAACTAGTAAGTTCATGTTACCTTTCTATGAAAAATAGGCTTCTTGAGTGGTATGGGACACTCAAGCATAAAAAAAGTTCTATTCCTATGAAAAATGGGGTTAAAGTCACATTAGAATGTTAAAATTGCAAAAATGTCTCTTCACTATCGACGTCATTTTCATCATAGCAGCCAATGGAACTATCTTGATGGATAAAATGCTAGAGAAATATGAATAAAGATGAACAATGAGTCCAAATTATTTGGTAGTGTTGGTGATCATCTTTTAGCTATCAACAACAATATGGTTAGGATGGTGTATTAATGCATAGGCTAGGAGGACCAATGATGTCTTAGAAAAGTAGGGGTAGATGACCAATGAGGTGTTTCATAGCATGCTTTGTGTGGTGTTTTTTAACCTTGAAACTTGAGAGTCACACAAAATATAGAAAGATTAGCATGCAATAAACCATAAATAAGCAACACAAAACTAGAAATATGAGACGATATTAGCAGAATATGGTAGGAAAAGGATTTCTTATTATGGGAACAATGTTCACAGACCTCTTATGGTAGGGATACCATTCACTTGAGAAGATATCCGCTAAATATTCTTCACAAAACAATTCATAGCCTTGAAGATTAATATCCAAAACCTTAACTATTGGGAATGGTCAAAACACATCTACCTAATGGGTCTTAATTAATAAAGAGACATTTTTTACATTTATTGTCGAACACTAACTTATTCATCCTTATTTCAAATTTATGGATTTATACGACATGTATGATTAATTCTTAAAGTAAGGAATATTAGTGTAGCACCGTAACATGTCACCCCTATTCAAAAGTATCATTTCCCTTAACATTAAAGGTTTCGTAATTTCTATAAAATATTGGTTTGTTCCCAAGTTGCATCTTCTAGTAGCATATATTTCCTTTGGATCAAAACTTCCTTAGTGGTGCACCTATAGAATTATCTATCCTTGGAAGGTATTATTGCATATGACTGAAGCCAAATGGAGCCTTCCTCATCTCATTCTCGTAAACTGGCATGTACTTTGCAATTATATCCCACCACTCTTTTCAGGTAAGAGACATGGAAGACATGGTGAATCTTGGAGTGGTTTGCTAAAGCAAGTTTATAGGCTACTATTCCAATGTGTTGTAGAATGGTGTAGAGTCCATACAACTTTAGAGCAAGATACTAATGGAGATTCACCTAGAGAGATGTACTTTTATATGGTTGTTTCTGAAGAAACATATGATCCCCATATTCAAAAGAGTGATCAAAGCGATGTTGATCGACTTGTTGCTTCATCCTATTTTGGGAAAGAATCTGATTATCTTTAACGATGAAGATAATGCCATCTATTATGTGGAGTGCATGATCCACTACCTGAATCTATGAGGAACTTAGTATATAGGAAACCATTGATAAGGTTTTTTCTCCATATACTACCTCATATCATGTCATCTTTGTGGAACCATGACAAGTGGTATTATACCACCATTAAGCCAGAGGGAGCTAGTGGGCCCATTGGTGCGGATTATCTTACGCAAATTAGCACAATTAGTTTTGCAAAAATGTATTGATCGCTTCAATTTAAATATATGTTTGGGGGTGGTATGAAATGCTAATATTTAATTGATTTCCTTGAAGTTTGAACAAACATTTCCAAAACTTGTTGGTAAAAGTGGGTTCATGGTCAGATACAATAGAAGTGGGTATGCATGCAATGCCCACCTTTGACCGAGTTTAACTAACGGGATTTTGAGGGCACATGTTTTGAAGTGACCTGTCTTAATAAACTTGAAAAATGTTTTATATTTTGTTATTGAATAAAAATTGTTGACTCACTAGCAATTGATGATTATGTTTGCTAGATTGAGAAATTTGAAATAAATTTTATGTTATGAATAAATTAAAATGATGCTTTCTTATTCCGTATATGTGAATAAATGTTGCTTATTTATTATCAATGAATAGAAATGAGTAAAGCATAATTATACTTTATATTGTGCAACGCTACTAATGTGCATTTTGAGTGTGTGCAGTGGTAGGTAAAACGAATTACCGACTGACTCTCAAATGAAAATAAAGGGTTCGTGAAGAACGGGAAACACACATAAGTGTGCGAGAAATTACTATCGACTCTTAAACAACATTCTATGCACGAGTTGAAATACTTATATGCTTTACTCAGGTAGTGTGTACTGTATGGGATGGCCATAACGATTTGGTCACGTACGGCGAAGTTGAGGGGTACGCAATAAGGATGACCTTATTCCTCAGTCGCCATTAGTCTCACATAGAATGTAGTAGGTTGATTATGGTAACTACTCCTAATCAATACATCACACTCCCCACACAACTACAAGGTCAAATGAGTTGTTGGAATGACGCATGGACGTGGTACCTAGACAATGGAGAGAAATAAGATTTTATGCATGCTTGCACTAACACATAGATATACATTTGAATTGTTCATATATTAAAGTTAAATTTGAGAATAACTAAATGGAAAAAAAATTAAATTTGAGCAAATATTGAGGACAAATATTTTGAGGTACACTTCATGTGCACCCACTGATTTAGGGAGACATGCATTAAATAAAATATCAAGAATGAATAAACAAAGGATATCTAGATTTGGAGAAAATTTAGATTGGGAGATACTTTTGAATTAAAATCCACTTGCACCCACTAATTTAGGGATTGGGATTCTAGGATAAAGGGACAGCTAAGAGAAAATAGTGGAACTAATGTGCACCATCATGTGAAGGTGACACATGGTTGAAGGAGAATTAATATTGGAAAATTAATAAAATAAATAATTTTGAATAGGATGACACATGTCGCCAAGGATTTTTTTATTTAATAAATAAGGCTTCGAGAAGCTAGGGACATTTTTTCTCCCTAATGCTTGATGGATTTTCTAATGAAAGTTTGAAAACCATGTGTCTATGTGATTTTTTCTTGAGAAATACCTTGGTGATTGGGAGATCACAACTAGGTATTTGAGGCTTGTGTGTTATTCTTTGCAACCCCCAATAGCTCATAGGACTGGGAGGAAGAAGAATACTCCCAATATCGTACGGTGGTCAACCAAGGAGTCAGTCGAAAAATCGGAAAGGTTTGGTTTGGTACAGGACTACACAGACCTGCGGAAACATCTACAACAACGAGATCGACCTTCCGAGATCAGGTTCATTTCAATTGTTTGTTTTAAGTTTTGTTGAAATTTTCTGGAAGGAATTATTGTTTTAATTTGATATATGCTGCAATTTATATTTTAGATATCGTAAATTTTAAATGTTAAGTAGAGGTTTAGATAGGGCTTCGGAATGGGCCTTACAATGCCATGGATTTTTAAAATTTGATCTAGGAAACCTTGGTCCACCGAAAATAGTGTAAAATTGGGTGGTAAGGAATAGAAGTTGGAATATTTAGTCAAAGGATCTTGTACAACCATAATTATTGTTTTATTGCTTCCCTTAGGAAGCCCCAAAATTAAATCTATAGAGATGGTCATCTAGATATGGTTAGGAATGGCCGAGAGTGGCTCCAAATCCCCTAGTGACTTTCATTGTTTCACCTTTATGCCATTGGAAAGTGTCATAGGAAGTAATAAAGTAATGGATATATTTTTTCATGCCTTCCCACAAGAAATATCTCTTAATTATTTCATATATTTTATGAAATATTGAGTGACCTACTATGCGTGATGAATGCAATTCTACTAAGATTCCTAGTTTCAATGTTGAGTCTAATGTGAGAAAGATGTGTTCCTTGTACCTCAAAATATTTTGGTTTCATTTATACCGAGGTGGAGGATTTGGGTCTTCCTAAATTCATTTTATGAGGTGGCGAACCATGTTCTGGGACACCCATTCCAATCATGTTTTTCCTAGCCATCCTAAGATTCGTAAGGATAAGTTAAAGAATGAACCATCCTCTTCAAATTTCCTAGATAAGGCATCATGGCACCACATTGTTGTAACCCTTCTTATATATTATTTGATAGTAATAACTCAACATCTTAGTGACCCATTCATGTTTTTTAGGTGAGGGAAGAAGTTGATTGATGAAATTCTTGAGACTGTGATGGTTTGTGTCACAACCCCAAACTTCATAAAAATTTAAAATTTTTCCAAACGTCTATTTGTCCATATATGCTATGTGGAAGCATGAAGTTTAAACATTTAAAATTACTGTCTTACATGAAAGGTGACATTTAGCATCCCATAATTTATTGTTTAATCTAAACAACAATAATATCTGTATCTATAACTCTATAATGGAATGATGTGATACTATCTCTTTATCACCCTTTTGACATTTATATTAATAAAAGAGTAACCTACTACTAAATAGAGAGTTTATTTAAACAACACATGTCAATGATAAATCAAACAACATTCTAACTATAAATATGTACAAAACCTGAAAGTTCATTTTCATCTCGTAATCACTAGCATTAAATTTCAATTTATACTTTATCAATATTTTCATGCAAATATCTAACACATGCATCTTTATTTACATTCGACGAATTACTCACTTAAATACATTTACTATAGATATCCTAAGATTCATATGAGACATAACCATATAGGTATTCAATATATAATCACATGGTCAATTAATTTACAAAGTACCCTATAAATAATCAATCCCATCAGAGACATAACCAAGAAGACATTTTAAAGTAGTTCACCCACTCTTGGACTACGTCCACAAAGATTATTTTATTTTATATTATTAAATCCAAGGGTGAACTACATAATGCAACATGATTGTTGCTACCGTTTTGATTTAACGGTAATTGCTTAAATCCGGTCACAATGATAGATAGAATTATCGATCTAAACGAATCATGTATGTATCCGGTATCACTAGACAATTTTGCATTAACAAATAAAAGAATTGCTTGATCGATACTATGCCCTTCTTCCTATATTAAGTATCTTAAATTCCTACAATTTGGTAATGGCAGTACCTTTGTCATATATTGGCCTCTTCTCATATCGCAAACAAGTATAATGCTAACACTTATATTCGAGACCACACCCTTGATATAACTTTCTTACCAAAGTTCAATTTTTGTCATACTTAATAATGTCATATAAGTATTCAATTTTATAAGGGCATCCATGTATTTTAAAGTGATATTCCTAATAATATATAGGTTATATTCTTTACCAAATTAATTTTTAACCAAAAGTAACCACCCCTTTTACTTGTAGTTATCTTAGCCTATTCAAGCATTTAATTATTTATAGAGGAGAAAATATAATTTTGTGCACACTGTATTTCGACTAGGGTAAGATACCTTCCAAATTATATTGATCATAAGTACTAAAAGATCAGAAGGTCGGAAGAAGTTTAAACTAATAAACAATTAGTCATAGAGACAAAAGCCGTCACTCAGAATGCTTTTAAAACTGCGATTTCGTAGCCAGGATGCATACGATAAGTGGTGCGTCTAAAACATACAGGATATATCACTCAAATTTGTGATGACAATCATCTGAGCACTGGAAACAAAAAGAATTCAGTAACAGTAAAGTTTTTAAGACACATGTAAACACAACTAAACACAGGGTTAGCAGCAACCATACCGATCGTTCATCAAAAAACTACTTTGTCACCAGAATGCGTGGGGTAGAACTATCGGCCAGCACCATTGAACATACTAGGCATATCCAGGATAAGGCGAACTACTTAAAAGCACTATGCCCTAGCTTGGCCATTTACGCAGTAAGGTAGGCATATGCATACAGCACCCACGCTAGCTCGGTTCACTCTCGAGAGAGGCCGCCCAAAATATCAATCACCGTAGGTGTTCACGCTTCAGCTCGAGTGTGACTCTGATCAAACTAAAATGATAAAAACAAAAAGATAGGTAAAATGCGTCTACAAAAAGACCTCTCCTAAATCAAAGACTACTCAATCCTCAAGACGACGGCCACGCATATTTGTAAGATCCAAGATCCTGAGGGATCTGCGATAATAACACACAATAAAAAAAATATATCCAAGCAAGCTATTTCAGAAAACAAACAAGTTGCTCGTCGTATTCACCAGGCATTACAATTTCTGGAAGACCTATCTAAACAGTACCAGCTCTAAGAGAATTCGTACTCGCAATTAAAACATAATGCATTCAACCGCAGGAAAAAATGTAACATTTCCGCAATACAGAGAATTCGTGGCAGAAAGTGTGATTAACATAATTATATTAGTTTGAAGTTAAAATAGATTCTATAGAGGGTCGGCGGAGCATACCTATCCTTAGTGACTGGCAGTATATAAATTTTACTACTGAGACCTGCTTAGTGCTTTTCAAACATGATTCCCCATACTCAGCAACTGGTTGGTACAACGAGCAAGCAGTGACTGAAATCAACGAACACGACTTCTCCCAGCTACCGAGTTCCAGGCCAGTAGCTTCTACTGCGGCCTTCGTATTCCTCGAGTTTCCCTTATCGCAGATATCTACCAAACCCCCCCCCCCGACCGAGCTCCTCTTCCCACAGTTTCTTCAAACTTTTTAAAAAGGGATCTCGCCTCCAGCGCTTGGGACAAATTGGCGAGCCTGTAATTAAAGCTCATGCCAAGTGGAAGTTTTTGAGGAGATTTCTCTCCTTGACAAAATGACGCGAATGAGTACTCCACTGTCACTACCGACTTCCAGCAGAAGATGGAAGGTAGGAATTCAATGCCTTCCACTAAATCAGTGAGCATGTTAAGTCATGAAAGAAAACCTTTAACCTCAAGCCTATACGATATTTATGAAATATAAACTACCTTCCATTTCTCATAAATACATAATTAAGAATTTGGTATTGGTAACCCGACGTTTTCTATGTGGGCACTCACTGTAAGCCTTTCTTTACCAAATAAAACGTGTTCCCAATTGAAATAATATATACTAAAAATTTAGGGTTAATAACTTTTATCCTAATGGTTATAAATGGAGAGAATTGGAGACTGGTTAGGTGGCCTTTATATCGCATAACCATCATGGTCTAGTCTTACTCCCAAAGTTTCCACTAAGGAGACAACCTTCTTAAGTCCCACTACCTCATCCTTGATGACATAAACATGCATCGGATTCTTAGTTACATATATATAAAAGAATCATCTACATGTAAAAACATATAAATATATGTATGGGTTAGAACATTACTTTTTTTTAAGTTTTATAAAAACAATGCATTTATATAATAATATTTTAACATAGTGTTGTTACCTTTATGCCTAATAAATCACTATAATTTTTGTATAAACATTATTTCGAAATAAATAGTTTATAAATAATCCTTACTATAGCCATACAAAGAATTAAAAGGCGTTGGGCCTTTTTAATTAAACATGTAGAGATATATTATATTTATTTATACAATTATTACTCCAGTAGATATATATTTCACAATATCCATTTGTCTTAATTACCAAGTTGTTCTGTATAAATAAAATAAATCTTTGTCATAGTTATATAAATATTTCACATATATATATATATATATATATATATATATATATATACACGGAAGTGTGCTTGTTTAATAACAAATATATACTTTGTATCTTTCTAATATCTCCTTAAATATATAGATGGCTCATCTTGCCATACCTTTAAACAATAACCAACATTTCAAATAAGATAAGCTCATTAATTATATCTATAATAAGCTATGTTTCCCTTAAAAGTACTAACAATTTTAACTTATCAATTGCACATTTCTTTGTTTATTATATAAACGAAACATATATTCTTTTTACTTAATAGTCCTCACAGTTATTAGTTTACTCTCTCATATAAATAACATCTCTCTTTTTAATAGTTATCTCCACTATTAAATTAATCCTTCATGTATATGTATACAAGGTATATATATGTATATAGTATCCATCTAATCATTTTAATTTATGTTATATTCTACTTAGGTGAATTCTTATATTATTTAAGGCATCACTAGTTCTTCACTCTCCATGTCTTACGACTTAAAACATAAATCTCACAGCTTCCTAACCATCTCATCTTTTCTTTTGGATGGGTTTTGTTTACTTATCGTTTAGCTGCAGTACTACTCTAAATCTTGTAAGACTTATAATCATAACGCTAACTCGAGGTCCACTAGTGGGGCCTTGGCCTTGAGCTCCTCACCATGGCCATTTACAAAATTCATAATTACACTTACAAGAGTAATAACAATAGGGGTCGAATTTGAGGGATGTTAGAGTTTGTCTTGATCTAGAAATGTCAAGAAATAATTAGTTAAGGATGTAATTTATCAACTGTATGAAGGATAGCTATGTTACAATAATTATCAACAAAAAACATTCACAACCTTGAAGATATTTAAAGAATATTCCCAAATCCAAAATCCTAACTACTTAACATGGTTAAATAATTAATAAGTATCAACTTCCTAGTGGGTCTTAATTAATAGAGACAACCTCTTTCACATTGATTGTTGACTACTACCCACTTAGTTTTATTCCTAATAAATGGTAGTATAAAATTCATGACTAACTACTAAAGTAATGAGGGTTAGGGTTAGACCCTAACATGCCCTCCCCCTTCAAAAGCAATGGTTTCCTTAATGTTGAAGGTGAGGATATTGGTATAAAATTTTAGTTGATTCCATGTAGAATCTTTTGGCATCATATCTTTCCACTCAATCAAAACTTATTTGATGGTGTAATGACACAATTTTGGTTCCTTGGAATCCATGACTACTATCAAATGGAGTGAAATGGAGCCTTCTTCATCAAGTTCTGGTAATCTAGTGTAATTTTTGGAATTAGGGTCCACTATTTGAGATATGACATGTGAAATACTGGGTGAATCGTTGAGTCATGTGGAAGATAGATCTTGTAGGACACCTATATAATACATTAAAAAAAATTATAAGGTCTGTAGAAGTTCAAAGTGAGCTTCTGTGGTAGCTTAGACTTGATGGAAGTTTTCTTATAAGGTTGGAGGTCAAGAAATAGTTGATACCCTACCTCAAAGGAATGCTCAAACTGATGTTGATATGCCTATTGTTTCATTTAGTTGTGTGCAAGAACCGGGTTTTATTTAAGTGGGTGGATAATATCTTCTCTAGTGTGAAATGTGTTGTCCACTGCATGAACTCTAAAGGTACCAGTTATTTAGGATGCCACTAATAAGGGATTTTGGCAATACACTAATTTATAGGGTGTAATTATGGTTGAATCAGCCATGAAAAGTGGTATTATTCCACCACTAAAATAGAGGAATACATTAGTCCTAATGGTTTGGCATGCTTGATGCAAAGTAATGCAAGTAGGTTTCCAAGAATTTGGTGACTGCTTCTATTTGGTCATCTATTTGGGTGTGATAAGTTGTGGTGAGATTCAACTGTGTTCCTTGAAGTTTAAATAGTTCCTGCAAACAAATGTTGGTGAATGTAGGGTTGACACAATTAGAGACAATTGATGTCGTCATGCCATGGAGCTTAGAAACCTAATATTTAAAGACCTAATTCACCAAGGAGGGTGTAAATGATTGTAGTAAGACATAAAAGTGGGTGTATTTGGTCATACAATCAACTACCACCATAATGATATTTTTATTTTCTTCCCTAAGTATCCCCACAATTAAATACATATAGATGTTTGTCCATATGTGGTTGGGAATGGGAATTGGATGCAGAGCATTTGGGCACTTCATTGTTTCGCCCTTATCATTGGAAAGTGTCGCAGGATACAACAAAGTTGTTGATATTTTTTTTCATGCCTTTCCAGAAGAATGAGCACTTCATTCGTTCATAGGTTTTACAAATTCTTGAGTGACTAGCTCTAGGTGATGAATACAATTCCTCTAAGGTTCATGATTTTGGCTCCATGTATACCCATTATACCTCAATATATTTTGGTTCCATGTATACCTGGGAAGATATTTAGGGTAATGTTATGGAGAAAAACTTCCTATGGCTCGGGGTAGACCACAACAGACAGATGACAACCAGAAATCAACTAGATTCCCAATGCAATGCTATATAAATGTAAATGCTAAGATGTGGAGTAAATAACCAACCTTCAACCGGACGTTCGAAGTAGATCCCCGGTGAGCTTTCAAATCTCTACACTTGAACCTGCAGCTTAGTCTCAATAACAAATACAAGCAAGTGCATATAATATATGAAACATATTAGCATAAAAAATAGCATGGTCCATGATATAATAAGCAAATGTAACCCAATGTTAATTAACCATTCACAACATCAGTTGGACGAGAAAATGAGTATTTCTATTAATGAAACAAGAAGTACATGATGCAACCTCTTTCCAGCAACTCATATGAACCAAGAACTATGTCCTTCCACTTGTCCCTCCACCACTTCAATCCCCCATGCAATGGAAAACTCAAACAATGAAGCAGTTAGGTACGAGAACATAAGAGGTTCACAACAACTAGGATCAATGGATGTAGACTCAAGCTATGGAAAAAATCCAATAGAGTTTCGATGCTCTCTCTTTCTCCCCCTTCCATGTACCATAAGAGCTCAATATATAGCCTTCCAAAGGTATGTGAAAGGTCGAATTGAGTCGTTTCAGGATACATGTAGTGCCAAAGGTCACCCTAAGACTACTTTTTGGAGTAAAAATAGAGTTTTTTACTGTAAATTACCATTTAACTCAATGTATGCAGGTTGTAGTGGGACAGCCTGCACATGCGCAAGTTTCAACAAGGAAACTCACATACAGGAACAAAAATAGGTAAAACTAGGTTCCTGAAGGGAAAAAGTGGTTCTGAGTCAATGAAATGAGTATCAAAGGCCAAATAGTATAAATTCTCACAAGGTGGAAAAATACGTTGTAACAGGTAATCTTGTACCCTATTCATGAGGCACCGACTTGTGTCCTTAACCAACCATTTCTATCATACTTCATCGACCCATCATGGAATTTATAAGGATAAGACGAAGAGTGAGCCTTTCTATTCAAATTGTTGAGACAAAGCATCTGCAACCACATTGTCATGACCCTTCTTATATATGATCTCATAATAATAACCCAATATCTTATTGACACATTTATGTTTCTCTATGGGGGACAGTTGTTATTAAAGAAAATAATTAAGGCTTGGGGATGTGATCGTAAGTCTTGATATGGAAAATATTCCCTATTTGATATGATGACCACATCTCAACTACATGAAGGGTAGCCATCATTTATTTTTCATCCCAAGTTCTATTGACATGGATATTTAATGGTGAAGTCCAATGGGATTCCTTCTTGAAGTAATATTCCTACACCATGAGCAGAGGCATCACATTCTAAGACAAATGTCTTAGTGAAATATGGCATTTCTAACATAGGGTTTGTGCACATAGGTTCATTGAGGGACAAGAAGTCTTTCTCCGTAACTTCACTATGGGAGAAAGAACTCTTTTTTAGAAAGGTTGTAATAGTAGAAACAATATTTCCATTGTTGGGCACAAATTTATGGTAATATCCAGTAAAACTGAGGAACCCTCTCAAAATCTTGAGAGTTTTTCCATAGGCCATTTATGCATAGCTGCCACTTACTTGGGATTGAGCCTAACACCATCCTCTCTAACAACATTTCCCAAGTGATCAACCTCTATCATGCTAAAATAACATTTGGAATGTTCACAAATAGTTAGTGATCATGTAATAACTACAAGTTATGAGCAACATGATCGAGGTGGCTTTCCAAGGTGGGGTTGCAAACCATGATATCATCAAATAATCGAGGACAAAATGATGGAGGAGAGAGTGGAGGATATTATTCATGAGGTTCTAAAACGTAGACGGGGCATTGCAAAGGATTAAATGTATCCATACTAAAACCTCTTAATGACCCTCGTGGATGGATAAATATTTCTTTGGGATTTCCTCCTCTTTCATATGGATTTGATGGTGTCCTAAGTGAAGGTCTAGTTTTGTGAAGAATTTGGTGCCATGTGCCATGTCCCCAATTTTCCAATACCAAGGGAAGTAAAGAATCCACCAACCCCCCATGGATCCTAGTGAATACCAAGTAATTAATTAATTAAAGGGGGGATAACTTTAGCCTACGCAATTTCTAACTAGGAATAAAATATCCTATAGTTGTTTAACTAATTAAACTAGAAGGATGTAATGATTATTTTCATATTTAAAAGATTAATTACTTGTTTTGGTGATTTGGATGATGATAAGGACACCATGAAGGAACATGGAGAGATAAGGTTATCCTTATGAGTTGTCACACCAAAGAAGAAAGTGGAGAAAAGTAACACAAAGCAAGATGCCAAGCTAAACGGAAAGAAATTGACAAAAGAAGGCAAGTGAGGAAAATAGAAACAATAATTTTATTAATTTTAATTATTTTCATAAAAAAATATTCCTAAATTTTGAGCAAGTGAGAAAAGAGGGCACCCTCATGAGCATAAGTTTGCTATAATGGAATTGGAGGAAATAAAATAGCAAAAGATGAAAAGTAGGGAAGGTGTAAGAAGTTTACAAAAGCAAAAAAGTGGAAACATCCAGAAAAGAGAAGGGATGGCACAGTTTCCAAAAGCAGGTCAGTTGAAAAATTAGGAAACATCCCAAAGGGAGCAGTTTCCAATTTAGAGGCCAGTTTACAAAGAAGGAAACTATTTTACAAAGTAGGAAACATCTCAAGTCAAGGGGGGACGCAGTTTCTAAAAGGATGAAAAGTTGTAAGAGAGAAAAAGAAGGAAACCTATCCACTCAAGGAAGGATAATTTGGAAGGGATCTCACAGGTCACCAAGCACATCAAATTGTTGAATAGGTCACCAGGAATTTTATAAAATAATCCAAGCAACTCCTTTCCACAACTTTTGATCATTATTGAATTTATGTGTGAGCACTTTAGCTTACCAAGGAAAGGAGATGCTCCCTAGCCAACAAGTGAGAGATGAGCCCCATTAATTCTCTTCAATTATTCTTCTATGATATTCTTCCTTCTCTTGCTGCCATGTATATTCTTATTGTAGGTACAAATCATTACATCCTATGAAGAGTACAAGCCTCTGAATCCATTTTGTAGAGATTGGAGAGATTTGAAGGAGTTGATGAAGAAACCGTTCCAATCATAGAGTCCATTGCACTTGGAGGAGTTTAGAGAGATAAATCTGATGAATATGCATCATTTTTTAGCCTTATTACAGCCATACCTCTTGTTAAATTCTGATTAAGTACCTCTTGTTCTTATCATGCGCTTTCATGAAGAGACTGGTTGATGCATTGTAAGAAGCACTTGATATCTTGAGTTCTCTGTGCAAGGATAGGATTATAATGTTAATGGATTCCATAAATGTATAAATGAATTTTATTATTTCATATCATTCCTAATTCAGTCTAAAAAAAATATGTTTGGATAGCTTGAAAGCCTCAAATATTGTCTGCATAATCCTTATTCAATACTAGTTAGTTTATGTGAGAATTATAACTAGTTTTGTATGTAATTACTGTTGAAAGACAAAAGGAGAGTGAAGTGTAATTATATTATTTATTTAAGGTATGAATTTCCTTATAATACTCATCGCAAGAATTAAAATCATACATAGAATCTTTTTCTAGATGTTAGAAATCTTCATTCAGGAGGCTCTCTCTCCTTGCTTAAATTTTGACTAGTTTTGCAGTTTGATCCATAAATAAGTATCTGTATGCCCAAATTCTATTTTTTCACTTGTCTTATGTTCTTGATACCTTAGTTAAGGATCCCAAACCATTTCCTTGATTATTTGAAGGGATCTCATCTTGTTTGGGAGAAATTGGAAAACTACTAGTTGAGTATTCCAACAGAGCGCCCTTGCCTCCCTTGCTCCCAAATTTCAACCAGAACCTACCAAATTATCATAAGAACTTATACAAAACCTAATTGGGAGTTTAATTTCTGATATACACCATTGGTTACATTCAGGTGTAAGAATTTGAGCCTATTATGCATATGTTGGAGTGCGCAGGAAGCCTCAAAGTAGACCTCAGTGACAACTGTTGTTGAAATGTAAATGGCCCCAGTACTTTGTGCATAGGAGTCAGAAGTTGGCCCTGTTTAAGATATTTTTTCTACTTCAAATTAAACCATACATTTGGAAGATCCTAAATATCCCAAATTCATAACCCATGAGGAATCCGCTTGTGCCCTAAACCATCCCTTTCCACTAGTTCTGTTAACTAGTCTTCACCGGTAAAAAAGTTGTACTATAAGTTTTAAAATTTGAGATAATATAATCTGATATTAGGTCATGGATATTACAGTGATATTAGAGAAATTTCCTTGGCTCAACTGGTGGAAAGTAATTCTCAGTGGAAGACATCTCTGAAGTGTTTTCAAGTTGTAGTCGTGGAAGCCGTGACAGTTATGGAAGATGAAAATTTTGAGTTGTATGAGGAAGAAGAGATAATTTACATTGATGGAGTACTACGAAGACATGAGGATGGTTAAATTTATTACCATATGTACATATATCAATGGGATGAACCACCGATGGAAAATCCTAAGAAGGATTTAGCAAAGAGGATATCTGTAGGTAAAAATTTTCCCTACCACTACTAGGTGTATCTATATTTGGGAGAAGAGATTGGTAAGGCTATTTCTTTCAAAGATTAATTTTATTGCATATTTGGATTTGAGATCGAGGATGAGTCTTTGGTTTCAATAGAGAGAAGAAAACCAACCATAGAGAAAACAAGTTGTTCCACCTCTGTGAGTAAATAAGAAGGAAGAAAAAATCAGCCAATTGCATCTTCTAGCATCAGGAGATTGTTTGGGTTTACTTCAAGCAGATCTTCCAAGGGAGGAAAGAATGAAGAAGCCATCACCAGTTCTTCTAAGGATCAAAAAAGTATGGATCAGAGAGTACCTATGAATGGGTTACAAGAAGAGGCATCTACTAATGGTTGCCCAAATTCTCAATAAGCATCTACTGATGGATGATGTGAAGAGGTACCTATTGATGGGTGCCTAAGTTTTGAGGAGACATCTACTAATGGATGTACATATCTATATGTGGGTGATGTTAGTTTTTCAGAATTTACTTGAATATGATCTAGGATCTTAGATGGGAGAACAACATGTACAGCATATCTACAGCATATCAAACATGGACATAATAATGCAAGCACACAAGAGACAATAGACACACAGAGTTTCATTGGGGAAAACCATAAAGGTGAAAAACCCCACAACTTCCTCAGAGATAGATAGAGCAATGATACAACCCAAGTACAAGAGATAGTCCTCCTAGCAGTAGCTTCTCCTCCTCCACAAGTGCACCACTCTCCAATGAGAGTATGAGTGAGAAAGTGAATGATGAAATAGAGTGCCTCTCGCACTCTATTTATACATGACTTGACTTGCCTAATAACCTTTACTAGGTCGGCCTCAACTTAACCACATAACATAATGCTGACAGGGCCGAACCCCAATAGGGTGGTCCAATAACCCTTTAACCGACATGACTTATACAGGGCCGACCCCAACAAGGTGGTCTAATAACCCATCAAGTATAAGTTATGACACTTACAATATAAATGATGACACTTCCGTATAGAGGAATAACAACATCTCTATAGGAATACAATATACATATATGTGAAATACATTCCGAAGTTACATATACATCAACACTCCATCTTAACTAGGAAGGTATTTCTCGACATAGATCTACTAGCACAAGTCTTCTTCTCTAGATCATCGTCACTAGATCATCGTCATCGTCATTGCTACTACTATCTCAATCAATCTGTGATCTACTCGTCATAGGAATTTCTACAGAGCCAGTCCTTTTTCATACTGGATGTAGTCCTTCCACCTACAGGTCTTCATCATCTACAGAACCAGCCCTTTTTCATGCTGGATGTATCACAGAGCAACCCTTTTTCATGCTGGATGTGACCTAGAACAAATCTATGATTTCTACCACAGAGCCAGTCCTTTTTCATACTGGATGGGACCTAGATCACATCTAGGATTTCCGCCACAGAGCTAGTCATTTTTCATACTGGATGGGACCTAGAACACATCTAGGATTTCCGCCACAGAGCCAATCCTTTTTCATACTGGATGGGACCTAGAACAAATCTAGGATTTATCACCACAGAGCCAATCCTTTTTCATACTGGATGTGACCTAGAACACATCTAGGATTTCCGCCACAAAGCCAGTCCTTTTTCATACTAGATGGGACCTAGAACACATCTAGGATTTCTGCCATAGAGCCAGTCCTTTTTCATACTGGATGGGACCTAGAACGCATCTAGGATTTCTGCCACAGAGCCACTCCTTTTTCATACTGTATGGGACCTATAATGCATCTAGGATTATTGCCACAAAGCCAATCCTTTTTCATACTGGATGGGACCTAGAACGCATCTAGGATTTCTGCCACAAATCCAGTCCTTTTTCATACTAGATGGGACCTAGAACGCATCTAGGATTTTCCACCACACAACCTCGAAAGAGCATCCCAGGACTTATTACAGGCACACAGCCCAACCTATCGTATCTACCAAGATTACATTACATGTGGTCATGGCAAAACCTAGAAGGAGCATCTAGGACTTATTATGGGCACACAGCCCAACCTATCGAATCTCCCCGGACTACATTACATGCCATAGGAAAAAACCTCGAAAGAGCATCCCAGGACTTATTATGGGAACACAGTCCAACCTATCGGATCTCTTAGGGAATTATTACATGTCCTCCCAGAGCAATGCCTCGAAAGAGCATCCCAGGACTGATTATGGGCACACAGCCCAACCTATCGGATCTCCCAGGTCAACTTAGATGCTCATCTGTACAACCTATCCATGGCCACAGAGCATCAACCTGATACTCATCATACATCATCCTGATGTACATCATCACATGATCATCTTGATCATCATCATAGCATCATCCTGATGCATATCATCTAGAGCAACATCCTGAAGCTCGTCATCCATGATCATACAATGTATCCACCTAATACATATCATCTGGAGCAACATCTTGAAGCTCATCATCTATGATCATCCTGATCATACAATGTATCCACCTGATACATATACAAATCCATGATCCACCTGATCATATCAAGCATCCAACATGATGCATATACAAATTCATGATCCAACTGATCATATGAAGCATCCAACACGATGCATATACAAATGCATGATCCAAATGATCATAACAAGCATCCAACATGATGCACATACATATACATGATCCAACTAATCATATCCAGCATCCAACATGATGCATATACAGAGCAGTAATTGGAGCATCGTCCTGATGCTCATCACACAATGCTTATATCCATAGCCATGGGAAGGATCCTCCTCTCACCATGCTTGGAATGGCTCTTGCAAATGTGTCCATCACTTCCTCCTCGAAGTGTCATCAATCTGAAGAACACCAAGCCTCTCTCTGAAGTACTCGAACTTCACTCTGGCTAGTGGTTTCGTCAACACATCTGCAACCTGCTCATCCATCACAACATATAGGAGCTTCATTGCTCCTCTCTGCACCATATACCTAATATAGTGATATTTGATCCCAATGTTCTTCAACCTGTCATGGAACATCGAGTTCTCAGACAGCTTCACACAACTCTAGTTGTCACAAAAGATACCAGTAGCCTCCAACGGGAGATCAAATAGCTCAGACAGTAGCTTCCGAAGCCATACTGCCTCACAACTAGCTGAACAAGCTGCAACATACTCTGCTTCAGTTGTACTTAGTGCTACACAGGACTACTTCCTGCTAAACCAAGAGATCACACCTAATCCCATACTGAAGCAACACCCAGAAGTGCTCTTCCTATCTACAACATTGCCTTCCCAATCTAAATCAACATAATCCTATAGGTTAAACTTTTGATTCGCATCATACTTGAGCCCATAATCAATTGTACCCTTTAGGTACCTTAGAATATGATTTACAGCAACTGTAAAGTCCCCTCCCACGGACCCAACTCCTAGAAGGGAATATGCTACCAATCTATGGGGCTTTTCATAAGCTCCGCCAAGTCATTAGATTCACAGCAATAAAATTAAGAGTGTGCAGATGCCATTTAAACAATTAAGCATAACGGAATTAAAAACTCATCCACACACATACTTTATATGCATACAGCATATCAAAAACAATCATCAATATAAACATTGCAGAAGTAAATGCATAGACAGCAAGACACTTATCTTTATGGTGAAATGGCTCCCAACAACTAGCTATGTTGCTGCAACGTTCCTCCCAACCCTAGGTCTCTTCACAGCCTATATTATTTCAGCACTCAGAGACCACCCCTGAGCTGGGCATGATATCTACAAGGAAAAGGGGACGCTCAAGCTCATCATAGCCCAAAGCAATGGATACCCATCTCAACCCCCAACATTTCTTAACACACAGAAAACTCAAAACTGAGCACGGATACACATAAAAGCAAAATCACAATTTCTGGGCATGAAGAAAAAGTGTTTGGAAACCAAAAACGAAATGGCAATTGGGGAATCACCCTGGGAGAGAAAAACCGTTTCCAGAAAACGTTTGTGGGCATCAAGGGAAAAAAATGGCCTCCATAAACCCCAAATTCATGGCTCCCTTCCTCCCAGCCATTGTGCAATACAAAAACGAGTTCCCAGGCATGGAAAATGCAGGAGATAGATGAAAAATGTGATGGGAAAAGCCCCAGCTAGCTCAGACTACGTGAGAGGGAAAAGGCTTGGGCATTCAAGGGCCAAAACGACCTTCACACAATCATTAACTGGAAGCAGGGAAACAACACGATTTTTGGGAAAATCGTGACAGGTTGGCACCCGAAATTGGCACATACACAGTCACACAATTGATGGGAACATTCACAAACGATTTCTGAGGTAGGAGATAATTGTTGGGTTCACAAAAATGATTTTTCCATAATGAAAACAAAATATGGAAATTCAAAAACGATTTCACAACAATAAGGGGAAACAACAAGCTATCAAAACTTATCTAATGCTTCCCAATGGATTCTCCTCTTTCCCCACAGTTCAGCCAGCACAAAAACGAGATTCTCAACTTGAAAACCAATGAATTTACTGCGTACTTCCTGAGAAAAATGCCCAGCAAGATTCCAAAACATGAGAGAGTGAATTCTAATCATGAATAATGGATTGGGAAGGCAATTCATGGGTGTTTTCTTTCCCAAAAAGAAAAAACACGATTTTCCATGAGGGTGGCTTGCCCATACTTGAATTTGGACAGCCATACCTCCCCATCCACAAGGCATTAACTACTTCACCCAACTCTTGGGAGAAATGAATGATTGGGCACCAAAGTCAACATGGGTAGTTGATGGTTGATGGGTTCTCTCATTAACACTTGGCTTGACTTCATTGGCTCAAGGGTTTGAATATTTCCCTCCCAATTCCTTGTAAAATCATGCCCCCATCTCTTATTACATTGCATAGCTAGTTGTGGGTATTTTATTAAAATGCATATTTACAATTCCAATGTGCCTGGCTAGCACATAAACCATATGCATCATTAAATCGATGGCGGGGCCTTGGACTTGAGCTCCTCACCATGATTTTATAGCAATATTACATCATTTACATTTTAATGCAATGGGGTCAAAATCGGGATATTATAACAACCAGGTGAACACCTCTAGGATCTGTCAAGAACTGGCTCAATGTGTTCACTGCAAAGAAAATATCTAGTCTCATGTTCGTTAGGTACATCAAGGACCCAATCATTTGATGATACACCGTGACATCAACCAGCTCAGATGAAGCATCACACAGAAGCTTCATGTTCGATGCCATAGGTGTGGCCATGGCCTTGCAGTCCATCATCCCGAACCTCTTCAGGATCTCTACTCCATACTTCCCTTATCGAGGGACGATTCCATCTGCACTCTGCCACACCTCCATACCAAGAAAGTAGTGCATCATACCCAATTCCTTCATCTCAAACTCGGCAGCAAGCTTCCTCTTCATGTCGGAAATCAATCTATCCTCACCTGTTACAAGCAAGTCATCCACATACAATAGTAGTATCACTGGATTTCCTTCCTCAACCTTGTAGTAAAGGTTGGAATCCGCTTTACTCATAGTAAAGCCCAAACTGGATAGGAAGCTATCTATCCTGCCGTACCAGGTCCTGGGTGCCAGTTTCAAACCATACAGGGATTTCTTTAGTTTGCACACATGAGTTTCTCTCTCATGTGTCTCAAATCCGAGTGGCTGCTCCACATACACTTCCTCTTCAACCACACCAATCAAGAAAATTGTCTTGACATCCATCTGGTGTACCTTCCATTTCATCACTTGTAGTCAGAGCAAGTACTGATCTAATGGAAGTGTATCTGGCCACAGGAGCAAAAGTCTCTTCATAATCAATCCCTTCTTTTTGGGAGAAGCCACAAGCTAAAAATATCGCTTTGTATTTCTCTATGCTACCAACTGCAGCATGCTTGATCTTATAGATCCACTTGGAAGTCACAACAGACTTCCCATCTGGTCTTGGGACCACATCCCAAACATCTTTCTTCATGATCGATGGATCATGGCATTCTTCCATTACTTCATCTTGGATCCTGGGAACTTCAATATCGTCAATAGATAGCTTTGTTGCTGGAACAAATGTTGTATTCCCTCTTTTTTAGGTGATGGTATACAATCTTTCCTACAAGACAAGTTAAGTTGCATGATTAGAAACATCTCATAGTTTTCAGAAGAATTTCTTACACATAAAGAAATATGTCATACAATCTTGCAATTATTTTAGCCAATGCTTCAATAAAACATTTATCCATATCCCGTAACTTTCTAGATGCCTTCCAATCTCTACCAGAACATTGTTAAGAGTGTGCACAACTCCCAACATGTCAACAAAGAGGTTTCATTCTAGACAAGTAGCAATGGAATGTTGTACAGTTCCATAGGCCACTTACCCATCACATGCATATTAGTAGTATACTATTCATTAATGCAATTATTCTAATATGCATAATGCACACCCTAAGGCTAGGAACATAAGCATATACATCATTGAACAATATTATTTAAACAAACAAGTATGCAAGAAATGACCATTCAAATACTTATCTTTGTTTGGTTGTAGGGTGAACTCCCTCTCAATATTTGCTTCCTTGCAAGAACTACTGGAGTGTTCTCCCTCTTGATCTTTGCTTCCTGGATTACCTATCTTTGAACTTTTATCCATCCCAAATCACTTCTGCATACTTACTAGTATAATCATTGTGTTATCCTCAAGGTCTCATACATACATTCATTAGTATAATCTCAATACTATCAAAACACAATAATCTTAAACATGTATAGTCATGATCATTTCAAACACATATAATAAGAATTAGTGTTCAAGGTTTCAGGGAATACTTCTTTTACTCATGCATATTCTTTATTTGACCAAAGCACTTTTCTGTTTAGTCATATCATCAATCAAGGTAAGAGACATAATATGCATAAACCCTTGATTACTTACATTTCTAACTTCATGAATAATCATTATCAACCATACAACAGTATAAGATCCTAACACAAGGTAGGATTCTAACTTTAAATAGGAAAAACATACCTCGTTATCATATCTGCTAGTTATGTCTAGCAATGTCTTCTTGTTCTCTTCAATGACTTCTTCTAGTAACCTGCATATCTCATAGGTTAAGCATTGTAGAACCAAATTATACATACCTTGTAAGTAGATCTTCTATGTGATCCATGACAATGGATGAATCATTGTCGTCATGTCACCATGGTCATATGTTCTTGAACTAGAACATGATTTGTCTTTCTTGATGTACCTTTCATGCTAGCGGACAACATCAACCTCATACAACACCACAATGTATTAGTATAATCATAAGTGTCAAAACCCTAATCAATGAATATCTGCATTCACAATTTTATTAAGGTGATACAACAAGCCTAAAGTTAATCAAGATTGTACTAACCTTAATGAAGACAAACATACCATAAACTTAATCATGAACAGATCTTGAAACATACCTGGATAAGTCATACCTATCGAGATTGCTTGTAATCTTCTTATGTAAGGCCTTAGCCTCATCTCCCTCTAAAATAGGAACTTCTTCACTTATGCAGGTGACCAATCCATTCTCTTCTAGGATTAACCCAATCCACTTGATTTGAGGAAACTGGATCTGGCGCTGGATTAGGGTTTGTCATGGAAACCCTAAAAATTTAAAATTTGAATTTCAAACTTCTGAAAGGATATAAATATGTGCCTTGATGAGCTGATCAACCTGGTATACTCAGAATTTGAAAAATGCAAAGTTTCACCCCTCAAATGTGCTTTTCAATCTTCTGGATTCACTACGGAGGACCCTGAATTAGGGTTTGAGTTTCCCGGAGCTTCACCCAACCAAATAGTTTGATCCAAAGCTCTAAAATTCTATTTTTGCAAGGAGATTCCAGATATGGTTATAGATTTCAAAAATTCCCATTTTTGCAGAAGCCCTAATTTTTCACTTTTTCGATCAAAGTCCTGAACTAGGGTTTGATCAAGCCCAGCCTTCTGCCAAGACAAAAAATTCGATCTTGGTCTCTAAATTTTGATTTTGATGAGGAGCATCTAGCTGTGGTCTCTGATACCAAAATTACAACATTCTTCGAAACCCTAAATTCCCAGAGCCATGAATGAAGGTGCTCAAAATCCAATTATGTTTTGACAGAAATATGCACCTGATTGTTTCTGGTGTAATTCAAAAATTTCAGATATAGAGGGTCTGAAAATTCTTCCTATGGTATACTTACTTCTTATCTTTCCAACCCCATAGTTCTGACCTCAAATGTGTTCTCTGAGAGACAGTTATGCCAAGTGTCACAACGTGACCTATTTATGGGATAAAATAGGAGAGCGAACTTGTATGGAGTGCCACGCGTCACTGGTTCAATTTTGGCCTCTAAAAATCGTACCTGTGAAAGTACAGTTTGTGCCCTACCTGGCACTTTTTACGAAATTTCATTTGGATCTTCCTAGCCCAAGTTGTGACCTCTTTTCCTAGGTCACTTGCTTATGACTGAGATCTGGAAGAGGTAGAAACCCTATATTGTACAGATCATAAATATGAAAGTAAAATGAATTAGAGGCTCTCCTTTGGAGACAAGGTACATGGGTATCTTATATTCTACTGGTAAGATTTTCAGATCCTGAAACCTTGCCAAAATGAATTTTTAGCGAAAGTGCTATGATGACTGGTTTTTGCTATATTAGGCCCTAGCTTCACAAGTGCAACAAGTGTCATAAATGCCATACCATGCCTTCTTTCAGGCTAGCTCTAATACCATGTTAGTTTTTCATAATTTACTTCAATCTGATCTAGGATCTTAACTGGGAGAACAACATGTACAACATATCTACAGCATATCAAACATGGACATAATAATGCAAGCACACAAGAGACAATAGACACACATAGTTTCACTGGGGAAAACCATAAAGGTGTTAACCCCACAACTTTCTCAGAGATAGATAGAGTAATGATACAACCCAAGTACAAGAGATAGTCCTCCTAGAAGCAACTTTTCCTCCTCTACAAGTGTGCCACTCTCCAATGAGAGTATGAGTGAGAAAGTGAATGATCAAATAGAGTGCCTCTCGCACTCTATTTATACATGACTTGACTTGCCTAATAACCTTTACTAGGTTGGCCTCAACTTAACCACATAACATAATGCTGACAAGGACGACCCCCAATAGGGTGGTCTAATAACCCTTTAACCACATAACATAATGCTGACAAGGACGACCCCCAACAAAGTGGTCTAATAACCCATCAAGTATAAGTTATGACACTTACAATATAAATGATGACACTTCTGTATAAAGGAATAACAACATCTCTATAGGAATAAAATATACATATATGTGAAATACATTCCAATGTTACAATTACATCAACAGGTGACATAGATATACCTCTTGATGAGGTTTCTACAAGTACATGTTTCCCTAATACTAAAGAAGATGAGATCCTTGTAGACAAGGAAGAAGTCATAGGATCAATCCCAATATCACCACTTGAGCTTCAAGAGGTTGATCTATGAGTAGATGATGAGGAGGTTTATTCTCCACCTTACCCTTTTGAAAGGCCACTCAATATGAATGAAAGAAGTATCAAGGAGGCCTTACAAACTCTTCGTGACACACATGTTTCAGTGTCACAATCTTGTTGGAGAGTTTCTTTATTGGAAGATTCATTTCCTTGAAACCATGGAGAAGATTCAGAGAGCAATGTCTACAATCCAAGGTAATTTTTCAGATATGCTTTCTGACAAAAAATATTTGCATGAGATTGTGTATATGTTGCAGGGCGCATCCTTGAAGGACGATGGAGATATCATCAATCTCAATGATGAGTTGATGGCCACCCAATATTCTTTGAGAAGCACTCAAGGTGCCCTCTTAGAATCCAAGATCCTAATAGATCAAATTCATCAAAAGTTACAATTATCGCTCATACCAGTCAGGAAGGCTCTTATGGTTGGTTGTATTCATAGTTCTATGGAAGAACCTCATGAGAGGGTGGTTTATGAGGTGCATGATGAAATGAATGTCCTTAAGGAAATTTTAGATGCAGAGGAAAAGCTCCAAGAACATCCAGTTTCCCATAGCGAAACTAGGATTATGCATGGAGTAAGGCATTCCTCCACTAATGAATCATAAGAGCTCATGTGTGATGGACCAGCCTATGATGGAGTTGATGCATCCCTTAGTTGGGTGGATGAAGTTTTAAGAGAAGAAATTTTGTTCCATGATCCCACATATGACCCTTCTACTTCTTCCATGACATTTGAGGACGAAGTTTGGGTCAATAATTTCTTTTTTGATGGTGCCTAGAAAGGAGAAGAAGGCTCCCACATTCACTTCAGTTGATTTAATGGAAGCATCATTCCCTACCCAATAGTTCCAGAGGCATCTCATGCCTATGTTTGATGCCACATCACATAAATATGCATATGGTTCCAATTTGAATTCATTAAGTGGGACACAAGATGGTTGCAGGAATTCTTTGACCAGTGGCAGAGAGTTGAACCATTGGAAATTTTCACATGGGGAAGCATCTTGCTTTTCATTTGGATCATTCGATTGGAGTAACTCTTCTTTTCCTACTTGGGAGAAAAGACACATGAGTAATATTCCTGCTTGTAGTAATGTAGAGTCATTTGATACATTTTACACCTTTGGTGAGAAGCATGGACATCCATGGAATGTTGATTATGCCTCACTTATGCCTACCCTTTTGGTGATTGGACATGGGGCCCTCACCCTTGTCATTGGAACAACAATATTTTGATTCTTGGTACTTGTGTTGTAATGTACCTAAAACAATGAAAATTTAAAAAAAATTTAGTCCCTGCTAACATCGTCTATTTACATAAAGATTAAACAAATTAACTTCAATACTGAGTAATAGATTTAGTTTTTGTTGACACAATGGGAAATTCATGGTTTATGAATTTTGGTTTATAATATACTATTTTAGTTTTCATCTCCTATTTGATATTTTCGTGGAAGCGATGTTTTATGGTAATTAATAATTAATGAATATTGTCCTCATCTCAAGGACTAGTTTCAATATTTGTAAATTCGACTCAATGATTCTTATGTCTATAACTTTGATCAAAGTTTAAATATATGTATGCCTTGAAATTCTAAGAGTTTGAAATCCTTATGTTAATAACTTCAGGATGGATAGATTGTATGCTATGAGTAAAATTTCCGTTTGAAGTCTAAGTTGGTGAATGGGTTTACAGACATGACTACTGAGAGGTAAGGAAAGTGCAATGGACTATCATGGGCTTACTTAGAAAAGTTTTGCTAAAGAATCTCTTGACATTGTTTTGCAGGTAGAAGAGTACTACCCTAAGAATCCCTAATCCTTTGGCTACCTAGTAACTCAACCTTATGAACGTGAGATGGGTCAAAGGAAACATAAGAAGAGAAAGTTGCAAAACTAAAGGAGTGAAAACGAAAACCTTTTAAGCATTGCTTGGACTATAGAGTTTGTGTAAAAATTATGGCGCTGGTGGGTTGTGGTAGCATTGAATGATTCCATATGACTTTCACATGGTTTGGTTGCCAACATGGTATAGGGTTTATACCTTTCCCTTACCACCAGTAGTAACAATTTTTCATTTTCGAGTTGGGAGGTAGCCTCCTGCTGCTTTAAATATTTCAATGGGGCTTCACGCCTGACCTAAGCTATGCTCATGGTTAGTGTGCTTCCTAGAGTTCTGTGTAAATGGGAGGAGAACTTGTTCGGACAATGACATAAGATGTCTTCTGTAAAAATCGTGTTTCCAGAAGGGTTTAGCATTTGTAAAAATGAGTTTATTTTAAATTTGTTTTAACTTGCTTTTCTCCTTGTTTGAAAGGGTTCTCTGGTGAGAAGGGGTCTCTGCTTAATGGTTGGTGTTTGATATGGAAGATGAGAATGCCTTCAGCGCAGACCCTGGTAACCCTAGGATCCCTGCAGGCTCATTTCTACCTATCACAGCTATGGTTGCATACCCTGTAGTATGAGTTTGGTTTTGTAAAGAAACTGTCCTTCGGGCTTTTAATTTTTGGGTGGAGTTTTTGGTCATGCCCAGTTTGGTTAGTGTAGGTGAAGGTGAATGTGGTTCTGATTTGGGCGTTTTGGATTTACGAGTATGCTAGCCCATTGTAAATATGTACAAGTATTTGAAGTTGACTCAGTGATGGGCTTAATTGAAGGGACATACCCTTAATAAATTTTGTTTTTCTACTATCAGTTTTGTTTATCTCTATGGGTTGAAGGGAATGGAATTGTAAATATTTTAAAGCTTACTGGTCCTTTAAACATAGCATTTGGTATTTACATGGTATTTCAGGTCTTTGTATTTTAATATACTTGTAGCTTTGTCTAACGTGACTCTCTAAGTAAATGAATTGTTCCTTATTTCTGGAATCGTGCTTCTTCGTTTTAAGTGCTTATGTTAGTCACTGTATTCTGTGGTTTCTATACATAGGGTTTAAGCAGCTATTGTTGTGGAAGTCGTGACCCTAGCCGGCAGAACACATGGGAAGTATTTTTATTTTAAGTTTGAAATTTCATTTGACTACTTGAAGTCGTGGATGGCTCTACGATTTTTAATGAATTTGGGAGATTTTTAAGTTTTAAAGAAAAACTATGCTGAGAGCGTTTCGGCTCCGTCCTTGCAAGCGTATGGCTCTTGGGCGTCCTTTATCTAGTTTATAAGTTTTGGAAACCCTGTAGATTTCGTGTGTTTGATTTTAATGGAGATGGCACTTTCAGGTTCTAAAGGAAGAAGGGTTTTGGGTCCTTCATTTAGTTATCAACTGAGTCATATGGGTCTTCCCATTGAATGGTTCCCTTTCTTGTTTAAACGAGAAGAGTGTTGAGATCCTGTAAGTAGTAATTGTTGGTAATTTAATTGTTTTGAGGTTCTTTTGCATGAAATATTTGTGCTTCGTTGATCTTTATTATGTCTGAGGTCCTACGTAATTTTCGTGGGGATAATTTTGAATGCTTGACCTGTGTTTTTTAGTTTTTGGAGTTAAAATAATAAATGCTGAGTTTAACTACATTGGTTTATGAAGAGTTTCATGGATCCTTGGGAGATCTCTATCTGTAAATCTGAATACTAGTTTAAAATGTTTGATAGTTCATATGCTGGATAAGAGTAGAACCAACCCTAAATTTCTCATGCTGTAAAGAAATTAAATGTAAAGTGTAAAGATTTGGGAAATACAATTTTGTTTTCATAAAGGATAAAGTGCAGGCATCATCAATATTTAATGAAAGTTTGATACTAGTGTTTTTATTTATCTAGGTATCTAGCACAGGCTAGCTAGGCTAGCCCTGCTAAATCCTTTTAACTTTTAGAGCAGATCTTGTTTTTTTGTTTCAATAGAAATAATAAATAAATTTTAAAACTAGAGTTTAAACCCTGAGAGCCCATGCCATTTGGCCCTTGCTCCATGAAAAGGAAATAAAAATTATAATGTATAGGAAACATGAATTATGTATAGTATTTCCTAAATTTAATATCTAAATCTAATTGAACTGTATGGAAAAATTGTAGTTCGTACCTGGTTCCTGAAGCTTGCCCTTCCCTTCCAGAACCTGCACACTCAGACACTAGTTAATGGAAAATGTATTGACCTGGGTGACCTGTAGGATGATATTTAACTGAATAGCTTTGTGACTACCATGTTCCTCCCAACCATGACCCTTAGACCATTCCTAGTTCTAACTGGATCCCCCTGAAATAGTTCTAGCATGCAATAAGAAAGGTAGAGGACCTAGGATAGGTTGTTGATCAGATCCGGGAAACTCGTAAGCTTCTCCAGTTCTGTAGAACAATTCTCTTCTATTACCATCAGAGAATGATAGTATGAAAAGATGATCCCTCTCTTGGGATATGTCCTTCTTTATATAGGTGAGTTTGTTTGGAATATAGCTGTTGAGTTTAAATAATAATATTTCAGTTTTTAATTCAAATTGAATTATAATATTTATAAAAGATATTTTTACTAATTATTCACTCATAGTTTATCTAGGACTTTTATTTGTTACAATTAGATGTATCTTTAAGTTTAGATCACAATATTTTCTTTAAGTATAATAATAATAATAATAACAATAATAATATTAATAATAATAATAATAATAACATAAGAATTATCCTATGCATAACCTTTATGCATGCTATTTACATAAGTACGCTTTTCTTTTATAAATAATCAATCTGATGATTCAATAATTAAATATGATAAATCTTTAATCTAATTATGTATATATCATAATAAATCTTTGATTTAATTATGTACATATCATAAAAATTCTTTGATAAATATTAAATACAAGGTCCAACTCTTTGGATAGGGTCTTTTGGTAAGCTTGGATAGTTGGATAGGTTAGGTGCCTCTAGGTCCCTCTTGCATGTTGGATTCCCTCGTTTAACATGGTAGTTCCCGCAGTCCTTGATGATAGATAGAAAATGATTCATTTAACCAATTTAAATAAATGTGATGAGTAGAACTACTATTCAGAGTCTTTTCGAATCAACACTTTTAAGATCAAGTAACCTCGAGTGCTCTTCAAAGCCTCATCTCAACACTCCCATATGGGCTTTATGCTAATGCAATTCCAAAGCATCCTACTCAACACTAGTACTAGAATGTGGTTGTGAAGCACATCTAGGATGTACAAATGGCCTCGGATCCGGTATTCATTATCAAACTTGGAGTGCTCCAGGGATTATGCCCAACACTCTATGTACATCGACGCTTACACCCAGTACATAGTAAAATCCTCTAGCTACATCAGGGCTTATGCCTAGTACATAGGTCATTCATGTCTTCCCAAGTCCATGCTCAACACCTCATACAAATCAATGATGTAAACCATAACTTTGCACAGTATGTAACAAAAGATAATCTTATTCTATTAGGGTTTGTACCCAATTGCATAATAAAACATAAATCAATACATTGGGGCTCTCTGTGCAGTATATAACATTAGGTCTGCATCAGTCAGGGTCCATGCCCAAATATGTATATCTATAAAAGAAATGAATCATGTGCACTGGGGCTTATGCCCAATATAACCAAATAAATCATGTGTTTTGGGGCTTAAGCCCAGTATATAACATCAAAAATAGTTAGTCAAAATTCGGGATATTACATCCCTCCCCGCTTAGAACAACACTGTCCCGGTGATCTAGGGACTAGAAATGAAGTCATGAAATAAGGCGGGGTATGCCTCTTTCATGGTTGCCTCATTTTCCCAAGTAGCCTCTTCTTGTCCGAAGTGCCTCCACTGTACTTTCAACTGGGTGATGGTCCTTCTTCTATGTTGCACCTCTCTCTCAAATAGAATTTGGAAGGGCTCCAACAGGAATTCCCCTTTGGGTTCCACTTGTAACAAGGACCAATCAATCACATGTTTATTATCATGGACATATTTCTTTAATAAAGATGCATGAAAAACATTATGAAATTTTACATGAGCTGGTAAAGCTAACTCATATGCTATTGGCCCTTTCTTGGCCAGTATCTCAAAGGGCCCACAAAATATGGGGGCTAGCTTCCCATGTCACCCCAAGCTCAGATAGCTTCTTTTTGCTTTCACTTTTAAGAAGACATGTTCACCGACTTGGTAATCTTTGTCTTTTCTTTTTTTATCCGCATAACTCTTTTGGCGGTCTTGTGCCTCCTTCAAGTTTTGTTTTACCTTGGAAACTAACTGCTCTAAGTCCTTTAGTAAGTTAGGACCTAGCATAATTCTATCTACTGGACTATCCCAAGTTACAGGTGTCCAACATTTTCTGCCATAGAGTACCTTGAAGGGGCTCATCTTGGCGGAGGTCTGGTATCCGTTGTTGTAAGCAAACTCGGCGAGGTGCAAATAATCCTCCCAGATTGTGGGGTTGTTCATGACATACATCATCAGCATATCCTCTAGGATTTGGTTTACCCATTCCGTCTATCCATCAGTTTGGGGATGGTACGCGATATTGAACTGTAGTTGTGTCTCCAAACCGGAGAACAAAGCCCTCCAGAAGTTACTAGTGAACTTTGTGTCTCGATCGGAAATGATTTCCTTGGGTATCCCATGCAATCGAAAAATTCCCTTTAGGAAGATGTGTACGATATGAACCGCTTTGTAAGTAGATTTTACCGGTATAAAATGTGTTGCTTTTGATAACTTGTCTACTACTACAAAGATGGATTTATTCTGCCTCGTGCTTTTAGGTGATCCTGTGATGAAATCCATACTGATGACCTCCCACTTCCAATCTAGAATGGGTAATGGTTGTAGTAGTTCCGAAGGGTACTGGTGTTCTGCTTTAACCAGCTAACACTCCTGGCACTTAGCAATGAATAAGGCTATGTCGGCTTTCAATTTAGGCAAAAAGAAGTGTTTCTTTACTGTTGATATCATCTTTTGATATCTCGGATGCCCTAAATAGGGTTTCTAATGGAACTCTGTGAGGATGTTGGGCCTGATGTCCCCGCTTTTTGGAACATAAAGTATCTCTTTCAACCACAACAGTACTGAATTGTCTATCTTATACTCCTTTTGTTGTTGGAATAACATATCCTCTTGGATTTTTTTAAGGATCTCGACATAGAATCGGTCACTACCACATGCCGTTCTAATCCTGTGGTGCAATTCTAAGTTAGTTTGACTCACAGTCACCTCATATAACATATGAGCCCGTCGACTTAAAGAATCAGTGATCTTGTTCTCCTTTCCCTTTATGTGATTTAGCTCGACGTGGTACTCACTAAGGAAGGCCAACCACATGGCCTGTCTAGCATTTAGGTTAGGTTGGTCAAATAAGTACTTCAGACTCATGTTGTCCATATTTAATAGGAACTTATTTCCCATAAGGTAGTGCCTCCACATCTTCAAGGCGTGGATAATGGAAGCTAGTTCAAGATCGTGCATGGGGTAGTTCTATTCATGCTACTTCAACTTCCTTGACTCATAGCGGATAGCGAAGTCATTTTTCATAAGGACTCCACCGAGCCCTTCCTTGCTTGCATCTGTACAAACCACAAAGTCCCCATCGGGATCAGCAATCCGTAGGATGGGTGCACTAGTCAAAAGTTGTTTTAACTTTTGGAAACTTTCCTCGCAATTTTTCGTCCAAAGAAATTTGGTTGTCTTCTTCTGCAAGGCTGTCATAGGACAAGCAATTCGTGAGAAGTTCTCAATGAACTTCTGGTAGTAGCCAACTAACCCTAAGAATGATCTTATGTTGGTTACGCAAGTGGGGGTATGCCATTCTTCTATGGATTTAATCTTCTCGGGGTCGATTGCTATCCCCTTCTCATAAATGATGTGACCTAGGTACTATATCTGGGGTTTGTAGAAATCACACATGTTAAACTTAGCGTACAATTGGTGTTCTCGTAGTATTTGTAATACTATTCGGAGGTGCTCTTTGTGTTCTTCTTCATTCTTGGAGTAGATCAAAATGTAGTCAATGAAGACTAGAATTAACTTGTCTAGGTATTTACCAAAGATGTTGTTCATCATGCACATAAAGTTGGCGGGTGAATTAGTCAAACCAAAAGGCATTACCACAAACTCATAATGGTCATATCGGGTTCGAAATTCGGTCTTACTGATGTCTTCGTCACGGATTCCCACCTGATGATATCCAGATCGTAAGTCGATCTTTGAGAATATATTCACTCCTCCGACTTGATCAAACAAGTCATCAATTCTAGGGAGTGGGTAACGGTTCTTTATGGTCAACTTGTTGAGTTGGCGGTAATTGGTGCTCCCCAGGGAGACACACTTTGTCGGATATAACCTTTCTTGATCAACTCTTCTAATTGAAGCTTGAGTTCCACCAATTTGGGTGGAGTCATGCGGTAAGGGGATTTGGAAACTAGTACAGACCCGGGTGTTAGATCTATGGCGAAGTCTAGGTCTCGTTTGGGTGGTAGCCTAGGTATTTCCTCGAGGAATACATGCTTGAATTCTACAAGGACTGGGAAGTCTTTGATTTTTTGTTCCCTATATGCTTCTATGATTCGAATGTTGACTGCAAAGAGTTTACAACCCTTTCTTACGCATTTATTTGCTTGTAAGGCAGATATATGTCTTACGAAAACATTCTTAGGGATACCTTGAATGGTTTTTTGATTCCCTTGGTTATCTGTGCATAGTATTGATTTGTTCAAGCAGTCAAGTAGGGCATGATGTTCTTCCAACCAATCCATGCCTATTAGTACCTCATAAAACCCTAGTGGCAAGATATTCAACTCTACCTTGGTTGGGAACCCGTTCAAATCTACCTCACAAGTTATAACTAGTTCGGAGACTTTTCGCTTAGTACTGGTGGCTAGTTGTACCAACCATGGCTTCTCGTGACTCTCTCGATTTAAATTACAAGTATTTACTATCTTAGGGGAGATATAAATCGGCATGCACTGGGATCTATTAAAACTGAAATGGCTGTGGTTGAGATCTTACCCTCAATTTCGACCATAGTGGTCTGGTGATCTGCTTGTCGACCATCAAGTGTGACATAAATTCTTGGTGTTCTTTCCATGTCCCCTACTATTGGGTTTTCTTGGACATTGTGTAAAACTTCATCTGTCTTGTTGGGGAAATCTATGAAGTAGTGGTGCCCTTGGCATTTCCATCAAGTAAGGGTTGGTTGGGAAGCTTTTGCTCATTTGTTTAAAGTTGATCTATTGACATGTGGTGGGGGTGCATTGGGTCATGCATGAGGTCAGTCGAAGCCTCTGTTGGGAGGGAAACTATTTTTTTGTTTCCAATAAGGTGATGATCTAAAACCTAGTCTTCGGTTGTCTGAAAAGGTTCTGAACCTATCTCTGTTACTATTTATGTTATCATTCCTTAGTTGTCCATGTTCATAGCAGAGTCTTACCTTGTGTAAAGTCACGTCTAGGGTTTTGGGCATGTCAAATTCGATCTTCTCTCTAAAATTTGGTGGTAGGCATCCCAAAAATTGTTGTATCTTGACTTTTTCATCCTTTATATAAGGAACATAATGAAACATATCCAAAAATATGTTGATGAAATCTTCCATAGTTAGGGAGCCCATTTTTAGTTCACGAAATTCTTTGATCTTTTTGTCAAAGAATCTTTCAGACATATACTTGTCTTGAAACAATTTGCTGAAAGCATTCAATTTTATGTCTCTCATTTCTAGCCCTTTGGTCTGTTTCAAGTCTCTCCACCATCTGGCCGCTTTACTATTTAAGTTGTAAATGGCCAGTCGGGCTTGCATTTCACTGGAATAGTTGTGGACTTTGAAATACTTGTTCATCCCTAACAGCCACTCCTCGGCTTTCTCCGCGGTATTTATCTCTCCATCATATGTTGGGGCTTTGATTTTGCTGAATTCTCCTTGTAAATTTTCATCATTTTTCCTCCTTTTCTTGCCAGGGGAAGGTGAGTCATCCTCATCAGAGGAGCTTTTAAAGTCTTCTTCCATGTGATCAGGTATGTATTCTTCATACATATACTCTTTAGGTCTGATGGATATTTTTGTGTGATAGTTGTTTTATTTGGATTTGTTAGTTGAGTGGGTGCACTATCCATGGGACCTTGCCCCTGTTAAGCTATGAAGTAGAGCTTCATTTATGGCTTGTTGTTCCCGTCTTTCATGCATATTGTCATCCTTGAAACTCTGCAACTCATTTTGTGTTAATAATCAAATTAACACCCTTAGTCATGTGACGAAAGAAGCACATTTTTATTATGCACCCGCAACATGAAGACAGAACACAAGTACATTAAGAGACAAGTCGCCTCTAGTCTAATCACTTCTCCCATAAATGGAAGGATTAAGTTAAGACAGTAAGAACCTAAGGAGATCAAGTTCAGTGATTGAACCACTCACAAAAGGTCCAAAACTAAGCTACACCAATCAAAAAGTGAATATGAATGCATTAAAGTGCATTAATTGTACTTAAAGTATGCTAAGTTGTGCAAAAAAAGCCTAAAACTATGAAAAGTGGGGTTTTGAGCAAAAATAATCAAAAAAGATGAAAAGGGACAATCCCACATTCAAAAGAGAAACTTGAGGGCTCATTTCCCAATGCTATATAAGAAACGCATGGGAGGCATTGTAGAGTACACAAAGGAAGAGCAAAGGCACGTTGGAGAGATTCTGAAGGAGGAGAAAGAGCTCAAATTCTTCAAAAGCAAGGGTGAAGGAAGGAAATCTCATGGAAATGGAGGAGGGATTCACACCAAGATCCATGGTAAGGATGTACTTCTTCATTGTTTTAATATGAATGGATTCAAGTTTCTACCATCTAAGATGTTGCATTTTGCTTATCATGTATGAATTTAATTCTCAAATGGCTTTAGATCTTAATGAGTTTTGATGAATGAATATAGATCTTTAGAAACTTGTAATAATATTTTCATCTGCTGACATATAAACTAACCATTTCTTAGTAAAATAGCTGAAATAGTGTAGACACAACCCTACACTAATCTCTATTATCAGATTGGCGACCATATGGCTTGAAATTTCTTCATATCTCATGATTTTTCTTTATTTTTGGTGATCTCCATCCTTTAGATCTACTCATTTTGAGCTTAAATGTCACTTAAAGATACTTAGATCCAACTTGAGAAGCTCAAAATTGGCCTAGCCATGCCTTTAATCCATCAAACCACCTTCAAATTCAATGAGATATGAATTTCATGAAACTCTGCCTAGAATTTTAGAGTTTAAACTCTGTTTTGATCTTCAAGTTGTGTTAAAGTTTTTAAAGCTTCAATCTCTGCATGTTAGATTTCTTTAAACTCTGCATTGAATATTTTTGGAAGGTTTCATTGATTCGTGTTTCTTTTGAAGATTTCTTTAAACTCTAAGTTTAAGATTTCTTTACACTCTGCGTTGAAGGATGTTTAAACTCTGCATTAATGTGTTAAAGCTCCGTTCATTTTTTTGAAAGCGTTTCGAACCTTGCATAATGCCCGCATTGATCATTCCTTTCAAACTTTGCATGAATGCAGTACCTTGAATTTAATCTCCGTGTGAAAGTGTTTCCAACCCTGCAACAAACTCTACATGTTCTTGAAAATATGCAAGCTTTTAAATCTTGGTCATCTTGCTCAGAAAAATTTAAAGATCAGCATGAAAACTTGAAATATCTTTGCATGGGTCGTTGAACCTTTAAAGCCACGCGTGAATGCAATCCCCTGCGTGATATCCCTCAAACTCCGCATTGATTTGCCTAGATCTCAGCTTCTGCGTATTGTGTTGTGAATACAATGAAAACCTCTACGTGGATGCTAAAAACCTCTGCGTATTGTATGATGAATACAATGTTAACTTCTACGTAGATCTTATCTCAACGTTTAAATGAAATCTTTATCCTTTGTCCAGCAAATCAAGCTATGCGCGTTTTCATTAAAATCTCTGCATTAAACTCTTCAAAGTCTGCATGTTACGCTCTCGGTGAATGCATTTTGGTACTTTTGATACCATTTTAAAGTTCAATTTTGAATGAGCCTGGAGCGCCAAAACCACCAAGGAACCTTTTTCATATTTTTTCAAAAAACTCATTTCCAAAGTTGTTGAGGATTTTTGCATTTTTGGATTCAAAATCTTTAATTTCAAAGAAAATAATTCGCAAAATTTTTGAAGTTTTTTTCAAAGTCTTTAATTTTGGATTACAACGCAAAAATTTGCAACATTTTTGAATTTTTGTGCATATTTTGAATTAAAATGAAAAGAAAATTTTGCAAATTTTTTTACATAGTCTAAAGTTTTGATTCAAATCTTTAGTATGGAATAAAAAGAAAAGCTTGAAAAGTTTGGATTAAAATTGAGAGATATTAGGATTTGTATGACTTTGAAGGCACCATTCACACACATTTGCATTGACAAACACACTTTGAACATCACATGTTGAGATAATTTGAGAGTAATTTCTTCCCAAAAAACATAAACAAACATTAATTAGTTACATTTTGTTTTGGGGTTAGAATATTTTCATGATTTTCATGCACAATTAGAGAGAGTTGCACCTTAAGAGTTCAGTTTTCTTGAGATATATTGTGTATGAGGCACCGTATCCTCTTCACTCGCATCTTATGATGATCTTGTGAATGAGAAAGTGTATCTCGCTTGTAATAGTTTAGGAGTTGATTTTTTCAAAGCATCTTATATCGAACCACCATATCCTCTTCACTTGGGCCTTATGGCGATCTTGTGAATGAGAAAGTGGATCTCACTTGTAACAGAGTAGATTTAATTATTGCATATAGTTTTTCGAGCCACCGTATCCTCTTCACTTGGGCCTTATGGCGATCTTGTGAATGAGAAAGTGGATCTCACGTGTAACAGTTTAGAATTTAATTCATAAGCATTCCAAAGGGCTCTGTGTATCCTCTTCACTTGGGCCTTATGGAAATCTTGTGAATGAGAAACAGGGCTCGCCCATGTAATAGAATTAGATTCATGTTTACTTGAGATATCTGTTCAGGTTACATTGATCTTTAAACATCAATTATTATCCATATTTCAGAAAAAACTGTGCATGAACATAAAAAATCTACTAGAAATTTTGCATACCTGAAAGAAACTCATGAACCTCTAACTCTCCATTAATTTAGAATATTCATCGAATTAAAAGGTAGAGTAGTGATAGTTTTGCATTGTTTTGTTCATTTTCCTATTTTTGATTCAAAACACCACCAATTTCACTTCCACACCTGAAACTAAGCAAACAACCCTTAAAATTGGCGCTTAATCTAAAATTCACAAACTTTTGATTTTTATATCACCAATAAGTTTAGGTTAGTGCCCTGGATTAGGTTTTGAGAGTTTACACTCCTAGGCTGCAAAACTTTGAAACTAGCATTGATTAAAGAGAGTAAATCCATTAGTAGCAAAAAATGTTTGTCGAGAAAGTGCTTCTGAAACATGCATCAAGCACGAGGTCAATCTAGATAAGTAAATGGTGGTTCACCCCTTTTGCTTATTTAGTGGGACATGAGCTTATCGAGGGGATTCTATGTTCGGTGACAAGTCATCGGGGTGACATCACTTTTTCTAGAGTTTCTGGTTATGAGAGTTGTCCTCGACTTATAACTGTTCCTCCCGACCGTCGATTCTAAAGTGGTAACTTTAGTGGCTATTCCTAGGATATCACATAGGATATTGTAAGTGGGACACACTTGTAATACCTGAGACAGACTTTGAAACTTTTATTCCTTCAGACGGTGATTGGTTAGGAACCAACACTTGTACCCATGGTGATTAAAGTTTATTGTAACTGTTTCTCACGCCTTCGCTTCTAGAAATTGTATGAGGACATGAAATCCCTCAGCAATTACTAGTTTAGGAAGGCCCTACAATCTAGCTTTTCATTGAACTTCGGTTCTTTGGAAGAGTAAGTTTGCTTGCTTGAAATCTCTAGGGAAGTTTTACTATGTGGACACTTTTTATTTTGTTGATTCTAGAAAGCCATAGTATTATTGGATTCTATTTTCAAAATCTTTTTAAACACATCCTTTTATCAATATTCTTCAAAGTGGCTACTCTCCCGACCCGCCAGTCACGGCGGTAGTGAGGTGAGTCACTAGAAATTGAAGGCCCCGCTACATTGTGGAGACAACTACAAAATACAAGGCACTTTGACTTTGAAACTGAAACACTTCTAACTTCAATTATCAACAATAGAGCAAAAACACATCAAACAAATACTGCAACACCACCTATCAAGGAAAACAATGAAATTGTCGATCCTATTGCTCCCATTGCAATTGAAACATTAGAAGACAACACTACAAAGCCCGTAAATCCACCTTTGACAAATATTTCAGACCCAGTGGTACTTCACATCAGTGAACCATTGAACACCATCAATCCTCTTTTGGCACATTTTATACACATGCAAAATTCAATATCTAACCCCATGTCTTCATCAAGAGCACAAGGGACCCCATCATCACAACCTCAAATGGTTGCTGGAGGTAGCAATACTTCCAATATCCCTATGACTTCATCAGGAGCACAAGGGACCACATCAGCACCACCTCAAACAAGTGTTGTAGGTAGCCATACTTCCAACATCCCTGTAGCTTCATCAGGAGAACAAGGGACCACATCATCGCAACCTCAAACAATTGCTGGAGGTATAAATTCTTCCAATTTGATCTCTACCACCATCCAAACAGTTAGTTTATCTGCTGCTACCATAATTTCAACTAGCACTTCAGTGCCAGTTGATATAGTTTTAGGTCCCAATCCCGGAAGTACATCCACTTTGCCTGTAGGAATCCCTACTGGAGGGAGCGCCTTACCAAACTTGGTTTTCCCATATGGTTTGGCTACTCAAGGTCAAAACAATCCACGAATCAACCAAAATACTACTTTCATACCAAACAGTCTTCCAAGTTCTACACCTGGGGGGAATCCTTCACTTTGGAATCTCAATGTCTCTAGTGGAATTAATGGACTATGGAACAGTAATTCCAATTGGGGTAATGCCCCACAAGTTAGTGGAAGTGCCCTGGGAATCCATTATCCAAACTTTCCTAGCATAAATCCTAGGGGCAATCCCATACCCCCAACAGGTAGCACACCAGGAGGTAAACCATCCACCAACCCCATTCCACCATGGAGTCGGCAAGTTCCAGGAACTACCCAATCTTCTTGGGAACCACGTCCACAGGGGGGAAATCAACCTTGGAACGCTTATCCAAACCAAGGAAACATTCAATGGAGTGGTCCAATTCCAACTAGTAACCAATCTAATTGGGGCCCACCCCCGCAAGTGGGTAATCCACCCATGAATCCCAACCAGCAATGGAGTGGTAATGTTCCACCAAGTAACCAATCTTAATGGAACATACCCCTGCAAAGGGGCAATCCACCTGTTAATCCTATGCCACAATGGAGTGGCAATGTTCCACCAAGTAACCAATCTCAATGGAACATACCTCCACAGGGGGGAAATCCATACATGCATCCTACTCCACAATGGAATGGACAACCTTCAGGAAGTAACCCATCTTTTTGGATGCAATCTCCGCAAGTAGGTAACCCTTATTGGAATGCTACTCAAACCAAAAGAGACCAGCAGTGGAGCCATCATGCTTCACCTGGATATCAAACGTTTGCTCCGGCACCATCCAAGTCACCATTTCTAGTCACATTGAATATACTGGATTTATCCCGGTTGACTAATGACCATGTTCTACATTTGAATGGGTGGCCAACCATACCAAACAAACTACCATCAAACATACCCAAGTTTGATGGAAAACCAGGGGAGGACCCATCCAATCATGTGATGACATTTCATCTGTGGTGTTCATCTAATTCCTTAGTTGAGGATAGTGTTAGGTTGATATTGTGTGAGCGGACCCTAAAGGGAACTGCTGCGAAATGGTACATTGAATTTCCTCGCAATACATTCACATATTTTTCATCTTTAGCCATGGTCTTTTTGACACATTTTCAGTTACCTGTCCGCTATGAAACGGGAACAGAACTTTTAACTTCACTTAGGCAATCCACCGCTACTCACATCTCGGATCACATCCATGAGTGGAGGAGGCGCTGAAGGCTTATAAAAGCTTACATCCCTGACCATTTCTTAGCAGATTGGTTTATAAAATCCCTATTGCCTATTCTAGCCAAAGATGTAGCCATGTTAGGTGCCATGACTGAAGAACAACTCATTTAGAGTGCTCACCAAATGGATTTGGCATATTCCCAATCGGGCACACTTTATGACTTAATACCTCATGCTGTAAGACCTGGGTCTGATCCAGCTAGGCCGCCAAAAGGACCTTGTACTGATGGTGTGATTGGATCCATAAACCAACTTGAACAGATTACCCAACAATTGGGACAAATGTCAGTTCAAAATCAACAACCCACAGCTGGCCAAGCAACTCAACAATCTGCAACTCCTACCGAAACTTCTAAAGTACTTACGATTCAAACTACGGACCCAAAAGGAAAAAAGAAGAAGTAGAAGAAGAAACCCAATGCTAACCCTAAGACAGGAGATGCACCTAATGTAACGTCCCCAGTTTGGCCCCATGGCGTTAACATTATAAACGATGTAATATTGTTAGGAAAACATGGTGAGGAGCTCAGGCCAAGGCCCCGCCATCGATTTCGTGATGCATATGGTTTGCATGCTAGCAATGCACAGTGGAAATTCAAATAGCATGTAATATGCATTTTAATAAAAAATACCCACAACTAGCTATGCAATGCAACAAAGAGATGGGGGCATGATTTCACAAGGAATTGGGAGGGAAAACATTCGAACCCTTGAGCCAATAGAGTCAAGCCAAGTGTCCATGAGAAAACCCATCAAACCCTTAGCTACCCATGTTGACTTTTGTACCCAACCATTGAATTCTCCCAAGAGTTGGTTGGGGAAATTAATGCCTTGGGAATGGGGAGGTATGGTTGTCCAAAATCGGGTATGGGCAAGCCACCCTCCATGGAAAAACGTGTTGGCCTCTTGGGGCAAGAATAGAGCCACGAAATGGCTGCCTAAGCCATTATTCAGCATGGCCTTGCTCTCTCACGCAGCTCTAGCTACCTGGGCGTTTTCCTCCCTCGTTTTTCTGTGTTTCCCTTCATCCTTTAGCTGGGAAGGGGCGTTTTTGTGCTGGTTACCAGTGGGGAAAGAGAGCATAATGTTTTGGATCTTCCTGGAGGTCATTTAGGCCATTGGAAGGGATCCTAACCCGTGGAGAGAAATCAGTTTTGCTCCCTGGGGTTGAAATCGAAATTCCACAGTTCATTGGGTGAACCACGAGCTGGGAGAACCAATGTGGACCCTGTTTCGTGAACACCTTTGTTGTAAATGTGTAACCCTGTCAATAGTCGTTTTGTTGTGAGAAGAAAGAGTATGTTGGGGTATGGGTGATGGGTAATCCATTATTCTGGCTTGGCTGAGATAAAAAGGGTTATTGGGCAGTGGTTGAGATGGAATGTTCCCTTTTCCTGGTGAGAATCATGCCCAGCTCGGGGGTGGCCTTCGGACGGACTCAGTATAAGCTGTCGAAGAGCCTACGGTTGGGTGGAACGTTGCAGCGACATAGCTAGTTGCTTGGGACTACTCTGTTAAAGATAAGTATTCTCTGGTGCCATCTTTCAATTATTTAATTGATGAATATCTTGAATGTATGGCGAATGTGTAAAAGAAATTACTTCTGCTGTGTAATGTAAATATTTATGCCTCTTCATATGTATTGAATGCTTACTTAATTGGTACATGGGGATGGATGCCCGGTTTTAGCCTCACGATCCCCTCCATTGCACTGGTATGATGGGTGGGGACGTGACAGAATGGTATCAGAGCTGCTGGTTGCAGCATTGGGCCTCTATGGGTCAAATCCAATAACAGTCATCTCTGACAGAAAGAAAGATTTCAATTTTCCTAAGTGTTTGAAAAAATTTGCTTAGAGTCCGTTTGAAAAAGTTTTTGTTTAAAGACTGTTTCGGAAAGAATTCCCGAATGTCTTTCGCAACTGCGGAAGCATTCGGCGAATCTTTCCGAAATTTCGGAAGCATTCCGCGAGTTTTTCCGAAATTGCGAAGGGAAGTTTTCGGAAGGAATTCTCTTCCGAAATTTGCGGAAGGAATTCTCTTCCGAAATTGCGGAAGGAATTCTTTTCCGAAATTGCGGAAGGATTCCACGAGTTGTCCCGCAACGCGGAAAAATTCGGCGAATTCCTCCGAAAAAGACGGAAAAATTTTCTAAGTGTTTTCAAAATTTTTGTTTAAGGTTTGTTTCGGAAAGAATTCGGGAAAGTCTTCCGAAACTGCAGAAGGATTCCGCAAACGGCTCCGAAATTGCGGAAGGATACAGTGAGTTGTTCCGCAACGCGGAAAAATTCGGTGAAATGCTCTGAAAAGCAGAAAAAATTCTAAGTGCCCGGCGTCGAAAGGAAATTTCGGAAGGAATTCTCTTCCGAAATTTCAGAAGGAAATCTCTTCCGAAATCGCGGAAGACTTGGGCGAATCATTCCGCAACTGCGGAAGACTTCGCCGAATCGTTCCGCAACTGCGGAAGATTTCGGCGAATCGTTCCGCAACTGCAAAAGACTTCACCGAGTCGTTCCGCAACTGTGGAAGCATTCCGCCAACCGGCCCGCAACTGCGGGAGGATACAGCCAACCGGCCCGAAATTTGCGGAAGGCTATAGCCAACCGGGAGCATTCAGTGAACCACCCTGCGGTGGCGGCAGGCAGGCAGCGGAAGAACGAAAAAAAAAAGTGACAAAAACTCATTTTTTGGATAGGGGGAGCATCGGGGCTCGGAATGGAATGATTCCCGTGGGGCTCGGAGGCCATTGACGAGGGCCATGAAAGAACCAGTGAAGACCCCTAGCCCATTACACTCCGATTTAACAGAAAATGGATAATAGTGACTTTTGAAGGACGGAGTCCCGAGGCTTGACGGAAGGTCATTTTGAGCTGAAATTGATCAGGCGCAGTCATGAAGCAGGCACGATGTTAAGTTCAGAATCTTGGAGCCAAAATCCAAAGGATGTGGAGTCGGGGTGATCAAGAAGGCCAAAAAGCACTGTTCCGGGCCACTTTTTCGGGATTTTGAAAAGCTTGTGGGTAGTAAAAGTGACCCCTGATGTGGGAATCAGAAATTTTACTGAACTAGACATTTTATATTCTCATTAAGACGGACAGTTTCCGTTAGACGAAGATTTTCCAGAAATGCACTGTTTGGGAGATAGCCATTTTTGGCCCAAAATCGGGAATTTTGGAAAAATGTGAAAAGTAAGAAGTAGCAAAACCCAGAAATTCATAGAAGATGAACGGTGCATCGGAATTGAGATCCGTGAATTGCTGAGTGTTCCTTGTTATATGGACTAACTCCGCCCGATAGAAAAATTTTTGTGATTCCTCATAGATTTTCTTCCACAGGTGGCTTAATTTGGCATTCTGGACCAAAATGCAACTATGTAAAATGTGCAAAATTGTAGTGAAAGTTGTCATTTTTGAAGGGATGCAGTTTCCACACCTGATGTCGGAATGAAGCATGAAAATAGGCATTGGAAAGCTTGTCCAGCAAGGAACGATGATACATGACCAGAGTTTGAATGAGGTCTACAGATATCATAATTATTTAGTGCAGAAGAGTGCCAGCGGCTGTTTTTTTTGACAAAGAAAATTTTGTTAATGTGGGCAATTTCTACAATTGCAGGATATGGAAGAGAAATTCCATGATACGAGGAGGGATCGAAAAGGGAATAATTCCTTAAACCCCTGTTTGTTATCATATTTATAATTATGAAATTGTCATATGGCATAAAAATGTTAAAAATGTAAGGGATTACATAGATGTATATGCACTAAATGGCACCTTAACAAACATTGCATAGTGCATATGGAAATGCTTGCGCATAAATGGGATATTGCATATTGGTAGAATAATGAAGTCTGCAAATGCAATGAACCACTGACGGAGAATATTGTGGCTGATAATCATTATTGATGTTGATATTGGTTGTAGGACCAAAGATAACAAAGAGCATGGCTAAATGTTCCTGAGGATGTTGTTGCATGAAGCCAACGACCTTATGCAGAAAGGATGGTGCAACAAATCTATGATCAAAAGTTGGCAAAAGGACCGAGCAGCCTTGGTAAGAGGCCAACTGATCGGGTAACATCATGCGATGTTAATGGTAACCATGAAGGTAATGATTATCAATGCCAAATTGCATGAATGTTGAAGAGGATTCGGTAAGATCTCTTCAACTATGTTTGAGCGATGTTGAGATAGTTTGCATGTGATATTGAATACCGATTGGGACTGTTAACCTACCAAGCTTGGTGAGGTGTGGGTAAGTGAAGGAAATGATCCTTACACCCTATGACTGTTTAGACGTCTCAATGCATTCATATGAATTTATATCATGTCGTGTGTACGTTGATTATGTACTTAATAACCAAAGCAAGTGAGGACTGGTGGTCCTGATTATGATAATGCAAGTTATATGAGGTAGTCATGTTTCGATAATAATATGCTTGAATGCATAGTACTCATGAAACAATGCAAGGTAGCATTGAGTAGATGTGCATTAAGAGATTCTATAAATCTTGTGATGCATTGTATAAATGCATAGGGATGATACACATGTCATTGCAAAATAAATAATGAACGAAATGATGAATTGATGATAATTCTAGGACCATTTCATGGGTTGTTATGAATGCAGAATAGTGAGTGCATGAAGAGCCAAATCATGATCGATGGGCTGCTAGAATGCTCTGTGGAAGGACAGAGTTGTATGAATGATATGATTGTGAAATAATGAGTATTTCCGATTTATTTAAGTTGCATGAATAGTGTGACTATGTCGTGAAATTCTATTGTGATAATGATGCATATATAGAAACGTATATACATTTCATTGCATTTCAAATGTTCAACAGCTGAAGGTGTTTGAATTATTGAGTATTCCAAGATCACTTCAGTGACTGTTATGGAAATGAATGATTATGTGCGTAGATACTCACAACGTGTTTGGCTGATTGAAGTTTCAGTTTCAGGTAGAAAAGTATTGCGTATGGCAATGAGGGTAAGCCCATAGTAAAGACCGGGATCTACCATGTACAAAAGCCAAAGGTTATGAGAAGGAGGACATGCTGTAAGTGGATGCTCCCGTATGGCAGCGGGCATAAGACCATAACGGGCAGAGTGGTGTCACTTACAGGAGCCAAACAATATGAGGATAACCTCATGGATAAGAAAACCAATTTCTGTAGTAGACAGAATTGTAAATTCATATTGAATTTAATTATTAATGCTATTGATTGGTTATGGAACAATCATATTTGAAGCTTATTGCTAAATGTTGTTGACTGTTTGGCTATGCGATAAAGTGTGCCAGGATGACACATTGCAGGAAGATCATGTGTGATGGCCTGCAGAAGCCAAACTAGATGGGAAGGATCCCATGCTTTGGAAATGGGTTTCGGGTGAAACGCCATTGTAAATGTTGATAATGTCTCAGACAAACTGCATGTTGGTAAAGCATGTGAGTGAGACAGTAAATTATGCCAAGAAGGCATGTGTGGGTTATGGCACGTGAAAAGATTGGGGTGGCAAACCGAAGGACTGTTGACTCAGAGAAGGGAGCCCCATTCTTCACAAATGCAGAAAATATACATCTGTGAAGCGAATGAGTATTCTGTAACCCTAACTAAGAATATACGTGTCTGGTTATTAGATTTAATATGCAGAGCATGCTCCATCTTATTTATATCATTGCAGACTGCTTGAGTATGATTAGGGCCTACATGGCGCACATCGGAGAGGGGGTGCACACCTTTTCTGGTGCTGGGTCATGATAGAGTTTTCAATATTGACTACATCCTAAGGGAATGGACGCATTCCTGGTGTTTCAATACTTGATAGTGAATGATATGAAATATGATTACAGTTTCTGGGCAACAATACTGATGAGCCTGCTTATCCTTCTTGTGCTAACAGCTTACACAAATGCAACTTGGTGTTGCACGAAAGAGGCAAAGTGAAGAAGGGTGCTCAAGAGGAATGTATGGGCAGTGGTAACCTTTCTACGCTCACACTAAAGGACACTAGAAGGGATGGATAGGCCCAGGGAGCTGTGTTGCAGAAAAGGGGTATCATCCTTGTGTAGTGTGAGTGGGTATTGTGGGGCCATGCTAGCCTGCAGTCAAGTGAGTCACCTATGGAGTTCCTGGAGGGAACCACTGGTTGCACAAGAGAAGGAGCCACGTAATCATATTATGTTGTTCATATTGCCTGATAAACCCAGTCGATGTACTGGCTTGGCAATGGTGGTTGTATGCTTGATAAACCCAGTCGGCGTACTGGCTTAGCATACTGGTTTTGAAATGCTTGATAAACCTAGTCGGTGTACTGGCTTAACATACTGGTTTTGAAATGCTTGATAAACCCAGTCGGCGTACTGGCTTAGCATACTGGTTTTGAAATGCTTGATAAACCCAGTCGGCGTACTGGCTTAGCATACTGGTTTTGAAATGCTTGATAAACCCAGTCGGCGTACTGGCTTAGCATACTGATTTTTTTTGGAATGCCTGATAAACCCAGTCGGCGCACTGGCTTGGCATTTCCTATTCGGATGATGTTGTGGAGCAGCATGTGTGCTGGCCAAGCATCCACCCCACAGGTGATCCAAGGCTTGTAAAGAAGAGAAGGAAACCTGTGGAGTAGCGAGGAAATGCAAAATACAGATAAGTATTCATTTTCATTTAATTCTTGTTGGAATAATGAATATTTCAGGAACGAATCTTATTGCAACCAAACTAATACATTGTTGTTTCTTTGTTGGAAACCTTGGCCATTACAGGAAACAAGGACCCTGAAAGAGCTATAAATGCCTAGTAAAGCCAGAGAGTAACTGGTTGGAGCCATAAATTCTTGGTAGAGCCAGAGAGTAACTGGTTGGACGCTATGAAATTCTTGGCAAATTCAGAGAATAGTTGGTGGGAACATTAACCACTCGATGTTGTGGAGCAGCCGGCGTGCTGGCCAAACATTCCCTTAAACAATTGATAGAACCAGTCAGCATACTGGCCTGGCATTGCCTGTTCGAATGGTTGTGGAGTAGCCTGCGTGCTGGCCCAACATTCATTGTGGTATCCACGGGAAATCCAGTGCTTGGAAAGCGAAAAAGGATCCTGTGGGATAAAGTGAAGACATCCAATAAAGGTATTGCTGGAAGCAATGACTATGAAAGCACCCGGAGGATGCATGTGGACATATGACTGTCCTAAAAGAGCTCAATATGAGCAGTAATGAAAGATGGTGCTAGTGGAACTGTGTGGGTCCTAGTAGCGAAAGGTTCTGTAAGCAACCATGGGGAAGGGTTCCCTAGTTGAAATCTACTCAACAGACCTTAGACACTAAAGTGTCATAGCCGAGAAAGGGCAAGTCAAGCATTCACATTGAAGTGAAAGAGGCCAAGGAGCATAGAACCACCAATGATGGTGTGGCTCCGGATTGGAACAAGACTAAGAGGGGGGAAACTCTTACTCTTCTCTTTCTTTGACTGATGCATCTTAGAAATAGAGGATTGTTGAGTGAATGTCATAAATGAAACCAAATTGTGTTTCGTTGCTTGAAATGAATTGAGAATGCTGAAATAGTTATTTTCTTGTGAAAGGATGAACGTGAGTGAGTTCATGTGTGTGTGGGAAAGCATGAAATGTGTGGAAGTCTCATGGGTAAAGCATGGACGTTCTAAGTCAATTAGGAAAATAATTGACTAATTTTATTATTGTGTTATGCTTGTCCTAACAGGAATTGCCATGATAAGCCTCACAGATAGTTGCTGGGACAACAAGAAAGATGGCATCCATGAAATTCCAGACTTGTAGATCAGCTGGAAGATAAACAAATGGAAGGGATTGCTATGGAGCAATGCCCACTTGTGGAGCTGGAAGACCAAAGCTAGCAGGAGCAGCTGGTGGAAGCCAAAGGACTTGATCGTGAAAGGTCAAGGAGAGGGGACGAATTGCAGGACAGACCTGCCACCATCTGTGAACTATGAATCATGTATAAAGTGGGTATATAGTCCGAAGTGTTGAAACACCGAGGACGGTGTTATTCCAAGGGGAGGGGAATGTAACGTCCCCAGTTTGGCCCCATGGCGTTAACATTATAAACGATGTAATATTGTTAGGAAAACATGGTGAGGAGCTCAGGCCAAGGCCCCGCCATCGATTTCGTGATGCATATGGTTTGCGTGCTAGCAATGCACAGTGGAAATTCAAATAGCATGTAATATGCATTTTAATAAAAAAATACCTACAACTAGCTATGCAATGCAACAAAGAGATGGGGGCATGATTTCACAAGGAATTGGGAGGGAAAACATTCGAACCCTTGAGCCAATAGAGTCAAGCCAAGTGTCCATGAGAAAACCCATCAAACCCTTAGCTACCCATGTTGACTTTTGTACCCAACCATTGAATTCTCCCAAGAGTTGGTTGGGGAAATTAATGCCTTGGGAATGGGGAGGTATGGCTGTCCAAAATCGGGTATGGGCAAGCCACCCTCCATGGAAAAACGTGTTGGCCTCTTGGGGCAAGAATAGAGCCACGAAATGGCTGCCTAAGCCATTATTCAGCATGTCCGTGCTCTCTCACGCAGCTCTAGCTGCCTGGGCGTTTTCCTCCCTCGTTTTTCTGTGTTTCCCTTCATCCTTTAGCTGGGAAGGGGCGTTTTTGTGCTAGTTACCAGTGGGGAAAGAGAGAAGAACGTTTTGGATCTTCCTGGAGGTCGTTTAGGCCATTGGAAGGGATCCTAACCCATGGAGAGAAATCGGTTTTGCTCCCTGGGGTTGAAATCGAAATTCCACAGTTCATTGGGTGAACCACGAGCTGGGAGAACCAATGTGGACCCTGTTTCGTGAACACCTCTGTTGTAAATGTGTAACCCTGTCAATAGTCGTTTTGTTGTGAGAAGAAAGAGTATGTTGGGGTATGGGTGATGGGTAATCCATTATTCTGGCTTGGCTGAGATAGAAAGGGTTATTGGGCAGTGGTTGAGATGGAATGTTCCCTTTTCCTGGTGAGAATCATGCCCAACTCGGGGGTGGCCTTCAGACGGACTCAGTATAAGCTGTCGAAGAGCCTACGGTTGGGTGGAACGTTGCAGCGACATAGCTAGTTGCTTGGGACTACTCTGTTAAAGATAAGTATTCTCTGGTGCCATCTTTCAATTATTTAATTGATGAATATCTTGAATGTATGGCGAATGTGTAAAAGAAATTACTTCTGCTGTGTAATGTAAATATTTATGCCTCTTCATATGTATTGAATGCTTACTTAATTGGTACATGGGGCTGGATGCCCGGTTTTAGCCTCACGATCCCCTCCATTGCACTGGTATGATGGGTGGGGACGTGACACCTAAGGTGAATAATACTAATGGAGGAAATCATGAAAATCGGAAGAACAAGTACCCTTGCAAAATTTTTCGAGGGGACCATCCTACTCATCTTTGTCCTCATATGGATGATATTCATCGCATGTTGGTGCAATGAGGAGGGAAAAAACCACAGCCTGTTGTCCTAACTCAACCCTTCCCCTAGCAATAACAGATGGTTGCTGTAGTGCCAACACCTCCACCCAGAGGAAACCAGGCAAACCCCCCACCAGGGGGAAATCCACCCAACGCTAATATCTTCACTATTGGTGAACATGACATCCATATCCAAACAAGGGCTCATTATTACGGCATACCTTCAAAAGATGCTGAAATAGTTGGATCACCACCTAGTGGTTTTCTAAATATTGAAAAACCGACCATAGACATGGTGCCTCGACCTCCAAAAGGGGTCCTCCGCAAAACAACACACAACCCCAATGTGCGAGCTGCTCAAAGCTACAATGTGGTTGAATATTTAGCTCAAGCTCCTTGTGCAATCTCTGCCTTGGAGGTGTTACAAAGTTGTCGTGCTCAACGGAAAGCACTATTTTCTGCTATCGGTGCTATTGATCCATCAGACACTAATTTGATCACATTTGACTTAGAACATCCCACATGTAGGCTTAACTCACAAATTTATTTCCAAATTAAGGTAACTTCACATGTTAAGAACATTTTTTGAACCATTGTGGATGAAGGAGCCTCAACTTGTGTCATGTCACTATCTTGTTGGAAAGCTTTGGGATCACCCACCTTAGTACCATCCCAAACAATTCTCAAGGCATTTAATGGACAGTCGTTCCCACCTCATGGACTTATCATGGATTGCCCAGTTGAACTAGGGGGGAAAACAGTTCATGTAGATGTTGAGGTAGTGGATGCACCCATAGACTACAATTTTCTATTGGGACACAGTTGGATACACAAGATGACGGTTGTAGTATCTTTCATATTCTGAATCATTCGGTTCCCCCACCAAGGGAAGATTGTTACAATCAATCAACTAGATTAATGCTCACCCGAAACTGGTCTCCACTTGAATGTACCTTTGGTAGGGGATGCAACGACAGTGATTCGGGATGTTGGGGTAGGAATGTTTAAAGACTCATCCCTTTTGGGAACTTTTCCACTTCCACCACCAATATTGACCCCTAACACTACTTCAATTTTCACCATTACATCGGAAGTGTACTTTCCATTAAGAGTTTTTTCTAATTCCACTTCGGAGGTTGGTTCCACCTCATCGGTTGAAACCTCCAAAGAAAACACCTTAGATGAAAATAATGATGGAAAGACACATACTTCTACACACCATGAGGAAATGGAGAGTAGTGTTCCCTTTTCTACCGTAGAGCTCGCTTATCAAGCTATTCAAATGGCTTTGGTAGAACCGGATCAAAACCCTCCCAAGATGGAGGAATATGATCCCTATACTTCATCTGTTTGGGCCTTGAAATCTCATAGTACCCATGATCTCCTAGATCATACATTCTCTTCGGATGAAGCCATCTTAGAGGTCATGAACCTATCCAAACAACCCCGAGAGGATATGCATCACAAATCCTCATTTCTTCCTAGGATCGATTCATTAGAAGTCAAACCTGAAAATTTTTACTTCGATGATGACATCAACAAGTACCAATGCCCTATCTAGATACACAATGTGAGTTCAGAAGGAAATTTGGTGAAAATTTCTTACTTCGATGATGACATCAGTAAGTACCAATGCCCTATCCAAATACACAATGTGAGTTCAGAAGGAAAATTGGTGAACATTTAGAAAACCATCCGAATTGATATATCTATCAAACCTGGCATCATTGAGCACATCAACATAGGTGCAGATTGTTCTCCTGAGGAAATAGCATTTTACACTGCTTTATTTAAAAAAAATTGTGATGTATTCACATGGTCTTATGAAGAAATGCCAGACATCGATCCCAGTATCGTAGAACATGAGATCAAAACCTATCCCAATGTTAAACCAGTGTGGAAAAAACTACATCCAGTGAACCCTAAGAAGTCTGTTTCCATTAAAGCCGAGGTCGAAAAGGTTTTAAAAGATGGATTCATCTATCCTGTTCCTTTGACTAATTGGGTATCCAATCTTGTTCCCGTTAACAAAAAACAAGGAACTATCTGCGTTTGTACCGATTTTAGAGATCTAAACTTAACTTGTTCTAAGGATAACTATCCCACACCCTTCATTAATCAGATCATCGATGAATGTGCCGGGAATGATATCTTTTCGTTTATGGACGGCTTCTCCGGTTACAACCAAATCCAGATAAAAAAGGAAGACCAACATAAAACAACTTTTATATGCCCTTGGGGGACTTTTGCATATCGAAAAATGCCATTCGGCCTTAGAAACGCTGGAGCTACTTTTCAAAGAGCTATGTCATACGCATTTCACGATATTAAGGATATCGTCGAGGTTTACCTTGATGATTTGGTAGCTAAATCTAAAAAGAGATTTGAACATGGTGCACATTTACAAGCCATCTTCGAGCGTTGCCGCAAGTACAACATTAGGTTAAGTCCACATAAATGCAAGTTTTGTGTGGACTCTGGGAGGTTACTTGGGTTTGTAGTGTCACAAAAGGGGATGATCATGGTTGATCCCATCAAGGTTGAGGCAATACTTCAGTTTCCTTCCCAGAAAACAATAACTCAACTTCAAAGCCTTCAAGGGAAAGCTAACTACTTGAGGAGATTTGTCGAGCATTTTGTTGAAAAAGCTAAAGGTTTCATGCGTCTCTTAAAACAAGATGCAATATTCATATGGGATGACCAAGCTCAATGTCATTTGATGAAATAAAGAAAGCTTTGGTCTCTGCCCCGGTACTTAGGCCACCGAACTAAAAAAGAGACTTTCTACTACATTTTGATGCATCTCCTTCAACCATTGGAATGGTATTAGCACAAGAGGATGAATCATCTCAAGAACATGTTATTTACTATCTTAGTAATGGCCTTGCAGGTCCCGAATTGAGATATTCCCAGGTCGAGAAGTTGGCCTTGGCAGCAGTCTATGCTGTCCAACGACTTAGACATTACATACTTTCAATAAAAACAACCATAGTGGCTGAAATGAACCCCATGAGACACATTTTGTCCCGCCATATCATTGGTGGCAAATACTCAAAATGGATAGTAATTTTACAAGAATTTGACCTCGAATTCAAAAACGCTAAAGCCAAGAAGTTGTTTGCATTTGCTGAATTAATGTCTGAGTTACCCATAGAGAAGGAGGGTACTATATTTGTTGAAACTTGGGAAGATGAACATGTATTCCTCATTGCAAATTCTGATCCTTTGTATGGAGCATTCATTATATATCTTCAAACCCAAAGGATCGATCCTCAGTTTTCTAGTATTGAACGACATCATATTCGACACTGAGCTCGAATATACCTCATCATCGGGGATACTTTGTACCATCGAGGAATTGATATGATATTAAGATGTTTTTTAGTACATGAGGAAGATGAACAAGTTTTGAATGATTGACATGCTGGGGCATGTGCCAGTCATCTTTCTGGGTTGGCAACTGCCTAGAAAATATGGCGTGCAGGATACTTTTGGCCTAAAATTTTCAAAGATTGCATTAATGCTGTCAAAAAGTGTCACCCTTGTCAAATTTACACAAGAAAAATGCACACACATCCTGCTCCTTTACGCCCTATAGTAACCGTGGGTCCATTTTCAAAATGGGCCATTGATTATATCACAGTCAACCCACCTTCTACCGATGGCCACCACTACATCATCGTAGCAGTGGACTACTTTACCAAGTGGGCTGAAGCGATGCCTACATTCAATTGCACGAGTAAAACTGCAGCATACTTTATATTCAATCATGTGATAGCAAGGTTTGGTGTACCCAAAGAGATCACTAATGACAACGGAAGTCATTTTCGAAATTCCTGTATGGATGAACTTACAAACCGGTTAGGATTGCGGACGGACTTTTCCTCGCGATATTATCCTCAAGCTAACAGAAAAGTAGAAGCCGTCAACAAGGTTTTGAAAACTATGTTACAGAGGATGATTAATGAAAACAAGAATAACTGGCACTTGATGTTGTTTATTGCTCTTTGGGCTTACCGAACTACCACTAAAACCGCAACTGGATTCACTCCCTTCCAACTAGTTTATGGAGAGGAAGTTATGTTGCCGATTGAATGTGAAATCCCATCATTAAAGATAGTTGCCAAACTCCTACCTAACACTTCTCCAGAAGAGGAAAGGCTCCTGCATCTTCATTCTCTTGATGAAACTAGAAGAGAAGCCTCTCTAAATGTAGAAACACACAAGAAGAGGGTTAAAACACAATATGACAAGTCCATCCATCCCTTATAACGAAGTTCTGGGTTCATGAGGCATTTCTCTCAAATCTGCAACCAACAATGTTGCAGAATATATCACAGTCATTGAGCTTCTTTTCGAGGCTATCACCCTTGGCATCTGACGAATAACCGTCAAACTGGACTTAGAATTAGTTGTATCCCAGTTAAATGGTCAGTATCAGGTTCAACATCCTACACTATTTAGAAATTTTCTACGAGTACGTCTTTTAGAATGTTAGTTCAATTTTATTGAATATATACATGTTCCTAGAAGTCTAAATAGTTTGCCTGATTCTTTGGCCAACTATGTACTTGATTGGCATCTAAGTCATTAACATTATACCAAAAAGCAAGCATGTCCATTATTTCATGGGCAATTTAATTGAACACATCATTTAAGGACATAAGTAAAACCGAAATAACCTAACTTATATCATAACCCAAAAAGTGCATAAATTTTGCACACACCAAAAAGAATAGTGTAAATACTATTTCTCTTTTTTATTCCTTTTCTTACAGATAATACCCAAAAAAATGTTCATACAAACAAAAGAATGAAAAAATTTGGAAAAACTAGAAAACATGGGAAACCATTTCAAAATTTTCTAGTTCGACATCGAAACTAACCCAGTATTGGCAGATCAAAGACTCAAGGTTCATAACTTCTAGGAATTCAAGCTGAAAGGGGATACTTCCTCTCATAAATTGGATGCACAATGAACACATATGGTAAATCATGAGTATTTTGACTTATCTTTTATTCCTACATGTACAAACCGTATCCTTTTAAATGATAAAAAGATGCATAATTCCTCATTTTTGGCTATCTTTTAAGATATTAAATGCACATCTGAATCAATGTCTAACTAAACTGTTGGGTAGTGAAATGGTTTTTGATTTCAAGATTTGAAGACTTTGACAGTTCGAACTATTTGATTTAGGTAGTTGAGACAGACCATGATTCATGATGATCTATGATTTTGGAATTTTCCACAAGACTCAAGCTGAAGTACACCTCATTGAAACATTCCTACTTGGCCATTTCACCAAACTGGATAACCTCAGTCACATGGTATTACTTCACCATCCGTCGACACATAATCCTGCTTCAGATAGCCTACCCCAAGAGGGAACAACTGTAAGAGTGTGCACAACTAGCTTAGCCCTTGTTTTCAATATGGATCTTTTCCTTGGCCTAATCCGTTCCCTTGAAAAATAGGCATATGGCCATGCAACACTCATTCCCTCCTATGTATCATAACATGCTTTATTCTTTTTTTTTTTTAAATGAAAAAGCATAAAAATTAAAAAACACAAAAATCCAAAAAGGGAGAGACTTGAATCACTTCATATTAAAAACCTTGAATAAAATGGCAACAGTTAGTCCTTGTCGCCCTTGAACACGACACATAAAATTGTATCCGTTGTCAGTACACCATATGCATTTGCCTTAGGAAACTGTATCGGTATTTTGAACAGATCTCCACCGATGGGTTATCCTTCCTGTCACCAATGGAGCTTTTGTTAATGCATCTAGCATTAGCGTATTTCATTAAGGGCAGTTACTCAAAGTCCTATGTTTCCAAGTGTCCATTCTACGTCGTGTTATGTGTTCAAGGAAAGTCCAAACTGAGTTAGACATTCCTCAAATATTCCTGACCAATCATGTCGTCCTTCCTTGTGTCAGTATACAATGTTGGATCTTGCAGTTATACCAAATTATATCAGACTATTGATCTTTGTTTCGTATCGGTTGATGTGGGATGCATGAATGCCCTCCTTCTAATGGATCTATTCCTATCGACATCAAATCATTATCTAGGACATGGATCCAGAAACCCAAGAGTACCTTGGATCTTGCAGTCATTAATGACAGGTTTCCTCGCAGATGATAGTGGATATACATCAATGACCCCTGATTGTTTGATTCTACAAGTGTTCGACTTCAGAACATCTATTCACACTTGTTAGTTTGTACTCAGTACCTTAGAGTCCATCATCATTATTAGTGGGTCTCTTCACATCTATTAACGGTATACATCAATGACCAGTAATTAGATGGTGTTTTATTATGCTCAACATCAGATCACTTATTCACATGATATAAACTCGTACTATCATCGGTTTGTATTGAAGACCTTGGGAAAAATAGTTGTATCACTCATTGATGCACTTCCCTAGCTGCGCAAGATTAGACTGCCATGTAAAAAGTTCAATAAAGACTTTGTTCTCGCACTCATCAAAGTGCATGTTTACAATTCATAAAAATTTGCTTTTGACATGGACCCACTATGTATTGTTCGTGGCCATGATTGTTTACTGCTGAGCATGGGTATGCCCACTTCAGGAAGATATTATATATTTGAGATATTGCTATGTTTTGTAGGTGTGATCCTCAATCCTGCGCCTATGAGTTTTCCTTCCCTCGTCTTTGCTTTGAACGATAAATAGTATCAGTATAAAGAGTATTAGTATACAGAGTATAAATTTCAGTAATGTATTTCAGCCCTTAGTTCTGTTTTGGACCTCACACATTAGGGGGCATCTATTAACAATCAAATTAACACCCTTAGTCATGTGACAGAAGAAGCACATTTTTACTATGCGCCTGCAACATGAAGACAGAACACAAGTATATTCAGAGACAAGTCCTCTCTGATCTAATCACTTCTCCCAAAAATTGAACGATTAAGTGAAGGTAGTAAGAACCTAAGGAGATCAAGTTCAGTGATTGAACCACTCACAAAAGGTCCAAAACTAAGCTACCAATCAAAAAGTGAAGATGAATGCATTAAAGTGCATTAATTGTACTTAAAGTATGTTAAGTTGTCCAAACAAAGCCTAAAAACTATGAAAAGTGGGTTTTTGAGCAAAAATAATAAAAAAAGATGAAAAGGGACAATCCCGCATTGAAAAGAGAAACTTGAGGGCTCATTTCCCAATGCTATATAAGAAAGGCATGGAAGGCATTGTAGAGTACACAAAGGAAGAGCAATTGCATGCTAGAGAGATTCTGAAGGAGGAGAAAGAGCTCAAATTCTTCAAAAGCAAGGGTGAAGGAATGAAAGGTCATGGCAATGGAGGAGGGATTCACACCAAGATCCATGGTAAAGATGTAGTTCTTCATTGTTTTAATATGAATGGATTCAAGTTTCTACCATCGAAGAGTTTGAATTTTGCTTATCATGTATGAATTTAATTCTCAAATGGCTTTAGATCTCAATGAGTTTTGATGAATGAATATATGTCTTTAGAAACTTGTAATAATCTTTTCATTTGCTGACATAGAAACTCACCATTTCTTAGTAAAATAGTGTAGACACAACCCTACACTAATCTCTATTATCAGTTTGCAATTGCTGTATTGATTTCATTAAATCTGAGTTTAATTCCACCACGATCTCTTTCTCTTATGGTGGAGAGTTCAAATTTCCATGTATGGTGCTATCTTTTTCTGTATTCATACTCAGACTGTGATTGTACCTGCAATGCACGGGGGCTTCACTCAATAAACTGCTATCATAGCACGTTCATTCGTGGCATATGAAACAATACCCCGAATTTCACTAAATATTGGAAAATACCTTCCAAAATCATTTTTTTAAGCCCCTCCCAATATGCCTTCCCAATTTAAAAAAACCCCTATTTTCACTAGATATTATATGTATCATTTTTTTCAATTACATTTTTTATACCCCTTTATATTTCTACCTAGTATATTGATATGATACCCCTCTTATGACCCCACATGCATTCTACAATGCACCTTGCTTCTTTTGATGTATATTGTGGATGCGCATTACTTCACCCACAATGCAATTACTCAACTACATATCATTATGATTTGCAACATCTAATGGTCTAATGAAGAGATAGGAGATCACTTCTTGTATGCCACTAGAGCCAATGCACATAGTACAACATTTAGATTGCATGTTGCAATTCCCCAATCGCTGACTAAGCCTATTGTGGGATAGGTATTTAAGCCCCCAGGGCTTGTAACAAGCTCTAGGAGGATGACTAAACCTCCCAAGGCCTGTAATAGGCACGAGTGGTTGGGTATTCAAGACCCCAAGGCCTATCGAGGGCCTATAACAGGCCCTGGAGGCTTAGAGCCTCCCAAGGCTATTGGTAACAACTGGCAGAGTGCTATTGGTAACAATTGGCTGTCATTGACCACTGTCTCTCGACTATGATCGACTGGAAATCCACTTCACCAAGAAAACCCTAGCCTCAAGCATGCCTCAAGACGTGATTTCCCCGCGTACTGGTAAGCCCGAGTGTCATAACCCGAAATTTCCGAAAAATTTAAAAAAAATTTATTTACAACAATAAATGTTAACTAGATAGTATTTCTGATTTTGTTTTTAAATTAACTAACTAACATAATCTGTTGAAAGACTCTGTCTTATTAAAACTTTGATTTTGGTGATTGTAATTAATGACTGTTTTGTTTTGAACCGCAAGGGAAGAGCTAGTCGTAGTTGACTGGCTTACTTAGCTTACGAGCTAATGCATATGTCGTCTTTTGTTTCTCAGGTGTGCCAGTGAAGTAAGGATCACCGTTGGTTGAACTTGCTGAGCATCAATATTCCCTGTACTTACAACTTAAAAGATCGTCAAGATATTTCTTATGCAGATAGTATCCACATGTTCTGCGATAGATTACACTGTTCAGTTATAATTATTGTTTTTATAAATATTATGTTATGTTACTGCTGTAACTAGCGATGGAACAATTGTTTGTATCATAAATTATCATCTGCGTAAGGCGACTTAGCCTCAAGTGACCTATTGTTATTTTAAATACCGGTGATTACTGTTTTGTTCACGTACTGATATTGCGAGTTGAGAAGGTGACACTTCTAGCGTTGTTTCAACTTATACTCCTATGCATCGAAGTCCAATGTCTAATTAGAGTTTAACATATGTTACCTGACTGCGTCTTGATTTTTTTTTACTACCCTTACCATGTGAATCTGTAGATGATACTCTATTTCAACATATCAATAATAGAGGTTTATTATTCAAATTATTACTGTTATCATTAGTATTGGTAGCAATTCCGACGAGTGTGTATGATAGCAATTGTGTATAATGTCGGATAGACTTGGTAACATTTCCAGGGTTAAATATCAAGGTATTTTATTTAAGGTTAACTACCTTATTACTTAAATGGTCATGAGAATGTAGCATGCTCATAGCATTAGTCTATAATTTGGTTTTAATATAAATATATCATAAATTGATTGTGCAAAAATCTTGATATTCCCATACGTTGGCAAGCTTTGTATTCTATATAGTGTTTAGGTTGTATTGATCATAAACTTATGGTTTAAATTGACTATATCTCTTTTATATCGTTGTAGTGATTATGCATTCCAAATGCTTGGAAATCTCGATGATTCATTTGCAAGGCATGCACTTTGTGCCAAATGATTATATATATCATTGTTATCTTGTATGTTGACTTACATATGTAATGATTTGGGAAAATCGGTGTATAATTATTTGGTTGGAAATGGAACTATAGGGTCTCGACCCATGCTACGTTGATTTATTTGGATGCTACGTGGTTCACTCTCCTCCATGCAATTTGTGATATATAAGCGGATTTTGTAAACCCTACAGATTATTGTAGTCGCCTTCGGGCTCGGGTCCTAAGGATGAAACCCTCCCTGTATGAGTTTCGTATTGAAGCCCTGTAACAATATGCAGAGTGTGATGGTTATGGCCTCGGGGTTCCATTCTGTAGCAAGATAAGTCTTCGGCTCTGGTCATGGCGTTTGCTATGGTTTTCATTGTATCGTGGTCTTGTTGTTCCTTCTTTGTTTGAGTCTCTGCTGTTTACAAACCTTTACTGTACTGGTGCGGATATGAGATAGAGTTTCTCTATCGTCCTTAATGTTGTGAGAGGGTTGAAGCATTGGGTTTTGGGTGTGCTTATTGACGGGTTCAATTCCAGTGTAAGGGTTTCGGCTACAAGGATTGTCTGTCACGGCCGTCATTTGAAAAATTATGAGGGCGCTCTTTACTCCTTTAACCGACGAGGGTTCGAGGTTTCATTGCCTGCTTCCACCGGTGGCTTCCAGATTATCCACGGCTACAAATGTTCAGGTAATGAACAGCATTACTTTCATGATTTCTGTTTTTATAAGCAAGTGTAAGTTTCATATTATTTAAACTCTCGGCAATGAATGTATATTAATCATCCCTCTGCAATGAATGTGCAGGTCTCACAGCTTTGAAGGTGTACAGGGTTCTATCTTCAACGCTCTCATCCGGGTAAGCCTGGTTATCCACGGCTGTCTCTTCCCTTGCTGGTTTAAGTGGTTAGAGTCGTGTCAAGGAGGAGACTCCTGTGTAGTGAGGTCGGTTGACGACTTGATGTTTATGGTTACAGTCATATGTATGGAGTTGTTTTGTTTAAAATTGAAAAGGGTTTTGAAACCCTGTTATGTGTATGGAGAGCCATTCACGGCCATGACTACATGAGGCCAGGGTTTCGGCTATGGTTCCTATAATGGCTAGCATAGGATTCAAACCTTGCGGTATAAGATTTATATTGTTAATATATTACTGGCCTGATATAGCCGTGTTTCATCTTCGTGTCTTGTTAAAATATTACAATGCGTTTAAATGTAAAGATATCTGGGTTATTCGATACCTGCAATGTATGATGGCTCTGTTTAAAGAAACCCTACCATTTTCCTTCTGTGTTTTATTTTGATTTGAAGTGTTGAATAATGATAGTGGATGTTTCTCGACTGTGTCTGCAATAGTTGAACGCATAGGGTTATTCTGGCGAATTTGGGGGGGGTTTTGTTTCATGTTCAAAGCATACGTAGGGTATTGTGAACTCGATAGCGACTGGGTATGAATTATAATAATATTTGTTTTGATTCTTGTACAGTTGTTAAATGAAACTGTAGGTTTAATAATATATACACATAGAAATATGTGTAAACTTACTGTAGGTTATCGCTGCCATATAAGGCATTCTTTTCATTTGTTTTTCAGTCTGTCGATGGGATACTGTAAGGCTACGGCCAAGTAGGGTTTGGGAACTACTCCAAGGGAGATATTTGTACTGAATAATATTAATACTGTGTATAATTTAAGATGGGTTGTAATCAGCCAATGATGACTGTGTTAGTCGACAGTTTTTCTGTTGTATTAATATGTTTGTATTGTTTAAAAACCACTCTGTTATTTCTATTATATTGACATGGCTACTGTGTTCTAAGACTAGATAGCAAGCAAATAAAAATCTACAGTTACTAGTGTCTGTGTTTGACTACTGTGTAAATGTTTAAGATTTTGTGAAATCTTGTAACAATGAAATATTGTTACAGTCACCTTTTAATTAATCGATAACTGTCAGACATGTTCTGAGTATAAATAATATATTAAATGAGTTTTGTTTATCTATTAACCTGATATAGGAAAGACTTGTAACTTAAAGTTTACTAAAATATACAATACATATATATATACAGATAGGTTATTCTGATAGGAATTATCTCAAAATAAACACTAAGATTTGTCTAGATTTGTTCTTATGATTGTTTAATAGTTATAAATCTGGATTATCTATTATCCAATATTTCTGTCTATTATTAAACTAATAACAGGAATTCTAGCATATGCATAAACACAGTATTTATTAACTGTAGCAGTGACAAATAGGTTCTGTATAAAATAATATACTCTATTTAAATAAAAACAGGAAAACTTCTAAAACATCTGCATTCTGAAATTTATACCAAAGGAAAGTACATATAATGATTTCCTGAAATTGAACACAATCAATACATAGTTGTACTAGTTTATCTCATAGGAAAATAATTTAAACCAATCAACAGGGAGAGTGACAGAACCTGTAGATGGTAGACAATAACAGCAATGGGAGGCTGTTCCTCCCTACCAATTCCTGGAGAGTGCCCAGACAGCACTTCTCAGGACCCCCGAGCTTGCTCTGGTCTAACTGGCTGGAATCTAAGTACGGCCAATAATTCCCTCAGCCAAAACAGCTATACTGGAACCAAGTTACTGCAACTTCCTGCTCAAAACACTTCCTTACTGTTTCCCACTTCCTCAATGGGACTCCTGAATAGCATTCATCTGAATGTATTCTCCCTCTAGAACAATTGCTGAACCCCCAGCTCGGTTCATTGAGTAGTATTTAAAAGATTGCCTAGGTCTTAGTTGGGCTAACTGTCATTAATGAGCCACCTGCTCAGATTCCACTTTCTTGGGGAATCATGACCCCAAAATATAGGGAAGTTGCCACCTGCAACTCAGGAAGTGTTTGAGGATGCTGCCACTTGTCTTTTGTCCTTCCACATAATTCCATCCACCAGTTAGACCAGTAACCTCTTTTAACAGCTCTCCCATGCTGTTGTCTCCATAATTTATTTATTAATAATAATTATTCAGATTTTACATTCCATTTCTGGAGACTCTGCTGAGTCATCCCTTCCTACTTAGCATTAAATTTAACATAATGTTCTCAGGAATATTAAAAATAATTACATTATTTTAATAAAATTGGGGTATGTGACATACACACCCCCTTAAAATGTAACATCGTCCTCGATGTTACTTTATTCTTCTTCTTCAGCTACCTGCTGGAATAGATGGGGATATGCTTCCCGCATCTTAGTTTCCAGCTCCCAGGTAGATTCTTCAGGACTAAGGTGCTTCCATTGCACCTTCACTTGTCCAATTATCCGGTTCCGTAGAGTAATTTCCCTCCTCCCGAGGATACAATCCGGTTCTACCAGAACTTCCCCTTCTGGTTCTACCTGTACAATGTTCCAATCAATAACATGAGTAGCATCATGAACATACTTTTTCAAAACAGAGATATGAAAAACATTGTGTACTTTTAAATTTGGCGGTAATGCTAACTGATAAGCAACTTGACCAATTCTAGCTAAAATTTCAAATGGACCACAGTAACGTGGTGCTAATTTTGCACAACTTCCTAATCTTAGGGAGCTTTTCTTTGGTCTTACCTTGATGAACACATGTTCACCTACCTGGAACTCTTTAGGAGTTCTTTTCAAGTCTGCTTGACTCTTTTGCCGATCCTGGGCAATCTTCAAGTTGCCCTGCACTTGTTTCACAATCTGTTCCATTTCTTTCAATAAATCAGGTCCTAACACTAATCTATCTACTGGATTACTCCAGGAGATAGGAGTGTTGCATTTTCGTCCATACAAAACCTCAAAAGGACTAAACTTAGCTGATGATTGATAGCTGTTATTGTATGCAAATTCAGCTAAGTGTAAATAATCCTCCCACTTACCTGGTTGATCTTTAACATACATCCTTAACAGATCTTCTAATATTTGATTAACTCGTTCTGTTTGTCCGTCCGTCTGAGGATGGAAAGAGGTGCTGAAATTCAAAGTGGTGTTTAATCCTTTGAACAAGGATCTCCAAAAATTTCCTGTGAATTTAGGATCCCTGTCTGATATAATGACTTTTGGAATACCGTGTAACCGAAAAATCTGTTTTAGAAAGATATCTGCTATGTTTGCAGCCTTGTATGTGGTTTTAACAGGAATAAAATGTGCTGATTTACTTAATTTGTCTACCACTACCATAATTGAATCATTCTGATGTTGGTTTTTGGGTAAACCCGTAATGAAATCCAGGCTGATTATTTCCCATTTCCAGCTAGGAATAGGTAAAGGTTGCAGCAATCCAGCTGGATGTTGATGTTCTGTTTTTACTTGTTGGCAGTCCAAACACTTAGCTAAATATTCAGCAGTTTCAGATTTCATGTTAGGCCAAAAATATTCTTTTCTCAGCATAGTGATAGTCTTTTGATAGCCAGGATGCCCGGAGTAAGGGGTTTTATGTATTTCGTCTAAAATTAACAGCTTAACTGTAGGTGCATTAGGGATATACAGCCTGTCCTTAAACAGCAAAAATCCGTTTTCGTTTAAACTATACCCTTTTATCAAACTTTCTGTGGGCTGTTCCTTGGCTGTAATTTGTAAGTGTTGATAATTTTCATCTAATTTTATCCCTTCAGCCAGCTGTTTATTTAAATCAGAGGTATAAGTACTGCTAGCTGATATAAAATTCAGTTTTGCATTCCTGCTCAAGGCATCAGCCACCTTATTTTCCTTCCCTTTTATGTGTTGGATTTCAAAATCGTACTCACTTAGGAATGCCAGCCATCTGGCTTGTCTTGCATTTAGATTTGGCTGGTCTAAAAGGTATTTCAGACCTTTATTATCTGTTAGTAAGGTGAATTTTCTGCCTATTAGGTGGTGTCGCCACATCTTTAAAGCATGAATTACAGCAGCTAATTCTAGGTCATAAGTGGCATAATTCTTTTCATGGATTTTCAGCTTCCTAGATTCGTAGGCAATGACATGTCCTTCTTGAGTCAGCACTCCGCCTAAACCATCATTACAAGCGTCGGTGCAAACTATGAAGTCTTTATTTGGGTCCGCTATTCTAAGAATAGGTGCAGTTGTCAATAAGGTCTTAAGTTTCTTGAAACTTTCTTCACATTTCGCATTCCAATCAAACTTCTTTCCTTTCTTCTGCAAAGAAGTGATTGGATTGGCTATTTTTGAAAAGCCTTCAATAAACCTCCGGTAGTAACCGGTAATTCCCATGAAAGATCTAACGTCCGTCACATCTTTAGGTACTGGCCATTCTTCAATCGCCCGAATCTTTTCGGGATCTACTGAAATCCCTTCCTTAGTGACTACATGTCCTAAGTACTGGATTTCATCTTTGAAGAAGTCACATTTACTAAATTTCGCAAAAAGTTGTTGTTCTCTCAGTTCTTGTAAAACGATATGTAAGTGTTCCTTATGCTCCTCCTCGCTCTTAGAATAGACTAAAATGTCGTCGATAAATACAACAACAAATTTATCTAAGTACTTGTGCATTATGTTGTTCATTAAGCACATGAAAACAGCTGGGGCATTCGTAAGTCCAAAGGGCATTACGACAAATTCGTAATGTCCGTATCTTGTTCTAAAGGCTGTTTTGAAAATGTCTTCTTCTTTAATTCTTACCTGATGATAACCCGATCTCAGATCGATCTTAGAGAATACCGTAGCGCCACGTAGTTGATCAAACAGATCATCAATACGAGGTAACGGATACCTATTTTTGATCGTCATCTTGTTTAGTTGACGATAATCTATGCAAAGTCGCATAGTTCCGTCCTTCTTTTTAACGAAAATTACTGGTGCTCCCCAAGGGGATACGCTGGGTCGGATATAGTTCTTATCTATTAACTCCTTCAACTGAGTTTTCAACTCGTTAAGCTCCAAAATATTCATACGGTACGGGGCTTTTGAAATGGGAACAGCACCTGGTACCAGCTCAATGGTAAAGTCAAGCTCTCTCTTGGGAGGCAATTCTGGGATTTCCTCAGGAAAAACGTCAATAAATTCATTGACGACAGGAATGTTCTCTACTGTTTTCTGGTTGTTCTCAGATTTATCGGTCTCGTCTGTAATAGTTACAGCATAGGTCTTGCACCCTTTCCTGACTGCTCTTTTAAGTTGTAACGCAGAAATCTGCCTAACTACTGTTTTCCTAGGGATACCTCTAACAGTTACTGGCTGTCCACTACTGTTTATACATCTAAAAGTTTTGTCAAAACAGTTTAAAACGACCCTATGTTGTTCCAACCAGTCCATTCCGATAAGTATGTCATAAGAGCCAAGTGGTAAAATGTTCAGTTTAACTGTAGTTCTAAAATCAGTCATGTTTAAGATGCATTCTTTTACATAGCAGTTTACTTTCTTCTTAGCCCCAGTAGCTAATTGTACAGACCAAGAATTATCAAACCTTTCAACAGTCAAATTACATTTTTCTACCAGTTGAGGTGAAATATAACTAAGACTAGCACCTGGATCTATTAATATAGTAACTGGGGTTTTGTTAATCATACCTCCTACTTCCACCATGGAAGTTTGATAGTCAGCCTGACGATTTTCCAACGCTGCATTTATTCTGGGCATAGTTCCTGCAAAATCTCCAACCGTCATTTCGTCTTGAACAGTATGAATATTGTTGACTTGTTTCTTTCTGTTTGGGCAGACTGAAGCATAATGTGGCCCATTACACTCCCAGCACTTGACAGGTTCTTTTCGCTCAAAATTTTTGGTGTAGTTTCCATGGTTATTAGGAATCTCTTTGCTGTTTTTGTAATTGTTTGAATGGCTGACAGCTCCATTTTTGTTTTCCTTGGAAACTTTTACTGTTAAAGTGGTTCCCGTTTTTGCCATTCTTGAAACTTTTATGGGGAACAAATTCCTTTTTCTTGTACTCGATCAGATTGCTGTTCTTTTTGGCTTTCCAGCTGGCTATTCCCTCTTTCTTTTTATTCTGTTCGTAACAGAAATTTGCCTTGCGCATAGCTTCTTCCAGTGTTTTGGGGTTGTCATATTCAATTCTGTCCTTGATATGATAGGGCAGGCAACTAAGAAACCGCTGTATTTTTGGTTTCTCTTCGACAAAATACGGTACATAACGCAACAGACTTAAAAATTTACTGTTTAAGTCCTTCATCGTCATAGATCCGAGTTTTAGTTCATAAAATTCTTTAGCCCTTTCTTCATAATATTGCTCGGACAGGAATTTCTTCTTGAAATACCTTTTAAAGGTACTCCAATTAACTTCTCTTTCTTTGATCCCTTTGACCCTTTTCAGGTCTTGCCACCATATATCCGCCTTTCCCGAGAGGTTGTAGATGGCCATTCTTGCCTTTAGCTGATTTGAGTAGTTATAGATCTGAAAATACTTTCTCATCCCGGATAACCAGGATTCGGCCTCTTCTCCAGTTTCAGCTTCTCCATTGAAAGTTGGGGGTTTTATCTTCTTAAACTCCCCGGAAATCTCCTCATAAGGCCGGTACTTTTTCCTTCGGTTGTGCAGCTCAGCTTCACTGCTGTCACTGCTAGTGTGATAACTGGGTTGTCCCTTTCTTTCTTCAGATGAGGAACTGCTGTCAGATTTAGTTGGTTTTGTCCTTTTTGACCCTCTTGGATGACTAACTTCTTCTGAGTCAGCTGGTTTGCTCCTTCCTTCAGTCTGAAATTTTTCTATCAATAACTGATTTAGCTGTTCCTGAGTCTTTAGAATTCTTTCATTATCCCTCTTAACTGTTTCCATTTCTGTCTTTAATCCTCTTATGGTCTGCATCAGCTCAGTGGTGTGAGCAGTTTCTTCTCCCGTCTCAAGTTCTCTTGACATCTGTCTTGTCTCAACATTGGGAGATTCCTCCTCAACATATTCTCCCAGTTTTTCCATACCTGTCTGTAAAATTCAGAAAAGAAAAATTTCTGTTCTGTAGATGAAACCGAAATATATATTAGTATTTTATAAATAAAACAAAATCTTCTTTTATGATCATTGTTTGCGGAAGTTTAGTGGAGTCACATCCAGGCCTAGTGTCTGAAACTGAGCTCTGATACCACATGTCATAACCCGAAATTTCCGAAAAATTTAAAATTTTTTTATTTACAACAATAAATGTTAACTAGATAGTATTTCTGATTTTGTTTTTAAATTAACTAACTAACATAATCTGTTGAAAGACTCTGTCTTATTAAAACTTTGATTTTGGTGATTGTAATTAATGACTGTTTTGTTTTGAACCGCAAGGGAAGAGCTAGTCGTAGTTGACTGGCTTACTTAGCTTACGAGCTAATGCATATGTCGTCTTTTGTTTCTCAGGTGTGCCAGTGAAGTAAGGATCACCGTTGGTTGAACTTGGTGAGCATCAATATTCCCTGTACTTACAACTTAAAAGATCGTCAAGATATTTCTTATGCAGATAGTATCCACATGTTCTGCGATAGATTACACTGTTCAGTTATAATTATTGTTTTTATAAATATTATGTTATGTTACTGCTGTAACTAGCGATGGAACAATTGTTTGTATCATAAATTATCATCTGCGTAAGGCGACTTAGCCTCAAGTGACCTATTGTTATTTTAAATACCGGTGATTACTGTTTTGTTCACGTACTGATATTGCGAGTTGAGAAGGTGACGCTTCTAGCGTTGTTTCAACTTATACTCCTATGCATCGAAGTCCAATGTCTAATTAGAGTTTAACATATGTTACCTGACTGCGTCTTGATTTTTTTTTACTACCCTTACCATGTGAATCTGTAGATGATACTCTATTTCAACATATCAATAATAGAGGTTTATTATTCAAATTATTACTGTTATCATTAGTATTGGTAGCAATTCCGACGAGTGTGTATGATAGCAATTGTGTATAATGTCGGATAGACTTGGTAACATTTCCAGGGTTAAATATCAAGGTATTTTATTTAAGGTTAACTACCTTATTACTTAAATGGTCATGAGAATGTAGCATGCTCATAGCATTAGTCTATAATTTTGTTTTAATATAAATATATCATAAATTGATTGTGCAAAAATCTTGATATTCCCATATGTTGGCAAGCTTTGTATTCTATATAGTGTTTAGGTTGTATTGATCATAAACTTATGGTTTAAATTGACTATATCTCTTTTATATCGTTGTAGTGATTATGCATTCCAAATGCTTGGAAATCTCGATGATTCATTTGCAAGGCATGCACTTTGTGCCAAATGATTATATATATCATTGTTATCTTGTATGTTGACTTACATATGTAATGATTTGGGAAAATCGGTGTATAATGATTTGGTTGGCAATGGAACTATAGGGTCTCGACCCATGCTACGTTGATTTATTTGGATGCTACGTGGTTCACTCTCCTCCATGCAATTTGTGATATATAAGCGGATTTTGTAAACCCTACAGATTATTGTAGTCGCCTTCGGGCTCGGGTCCTAAGGATGAAACCCTCCCTGTATGAGTTTCGTATTGAAGCCCTGTAACAATATGCAGAGTGTGATGGTTATGGCCTCGGGGTTCCATTCTGTAGCAAGATAAGTCTTCGGCTCTGGTCATGGCGTTTGCTATGGTTTTCATTGTATCGTGGTCTTGTTGTTCCTTCTTTGTTTGAGTCTCTGCTGTTTACAAACCTTTACTGTACTGGTGCGGATATGAGATAGAGTTTCTCTATCGTCCTTAATGTTGTGAGAGGGTTGAAGCATTGGGTTTTGGGTGTGCTTATTGACGGGTTCAATTCCAGTGTAAGGGTTTCGGCTACAAGGATTGTCTGTCACGGCCGTCATTTGAAAAATTATGAGGGCGCTCTTTACTCCTTTAACCGACGAGGGTTCGAGGTTTCATTGCCTGCTTCCACCGGTGGCTTCCAGATTATCCACGGCTACAAATGTTCAGGTAATGAACAGCATTACTTTCATGATTTCTGTTTTTATAAGCAAGTGTAAGTTTCATATTATTTAAACTCTCGGCAATGAATGTATATTAATCATCCCTCTGCAATGAATGTGCAGGTCTCACAGCTTTGAAGGTGTACACGGTTCTATCTTCAGCGCTCTCATCCGGGTAAGCCTGGTTATCCACGGCTGTCTCTTCCCTTGCTGGTTTAAGTGGTTAGAGTCGTGTCAAGGAGGAGACTCCTGTGTAGTGAGGTCGGTTGACGACTTGATGTTTATGGTTACAGTCATATGTATGGATTTGTTTTGTTTAAAATTGAAAAGGGTTTTGAAACCCTGTTATGTGTATGGAGAGCCATTCACGGCCATGACTACATGAGGCCAGGGTTTCGGCTATGGTTCCTATAATGGCTAGCATAGGATTCAAACCTTGCGGTATAAGATTTATATTGTTAATATATTACTGGCCTGATATAGCCGTGTTTCATCTTCGTGTCTTGTTAAAATATTACAATGCGTTTAAATGTAAAGATATCTGGGTTATTCGATACCTGCAATGTATGATGGCTCTGTTTAAAGAAACCCTACCATTTTCCTTCTGTGTTTTATTTTGATTTGAAGTGTTGAATAATGATAGTGGATGTTTCTCGACTGTGTCTGCAATAGTTGAACGCATAGGGTTATTCTGGCGAATTTGGGGGGGGTTTTGTTTCATGTTCAAAGCATACGTAGGGTATTGTGAACTCGATAGCGACTGGGTATGAATTATAATAATATTTGTTTTGATTCTTGTACAGTTGTTAAATGAAACTGTAGGTTTAATAATATATACACATAGAAATATGTGTAAACTTACTGTAGGTTATCACTGCCATATAAGGCATTCTTTTCATTTGTTTTTCAGTCTGTCGATGGGATACTGTAAGGCTACGGCCAAGTAGGGTTTGGGAACTACTCCAAGGGAGATATTTGTACTGAATAATATTAATACTGTGTATAATTTAAGATGGGTTGTAATCAGCCAATGATGACTGTGTTAGTCGACAGTTTTTCTGTTGTATTAATATGTTTGTATTGTTTAAAAACCACTCTGTTATTTCTATTATATTGACATGGCTACTGTGTTCTAAGACTAGATAGCAAGCAAATAAAAATCTACAGTTACTAGTGTCTGTGTTTGACTACTGTGTAAATGTTTAAGATTTTGTGAAAACTTGTAACAATGAAATATTGTTACAGTCACCTTTTAATTAATCGATAACTGTCAGACATGTTCTGAGTATAAATAATATATTAAATGAGTTTTGTTTATCTATTAACCTGATATAGGAAAGACTTGTAACTTAAAGTTTACTAAAATATACAATACATATATATATACAGATAGGTTATTCTGATAGGAATTATCTCAAAATAAACACTAAGATTTGTCTAGATTTGTTCTTATGATTGTTTAATAGTTATAAATCTGGATTATCTATTATCCAATATTTCTGTCTATTATTAAACTAATAACAGGAATTCTAGCATATGCATAAACACAGTATTTATTAACTGTAGCAGTGACAAATAGGTTCTGTATAAAATAATATACTCTATTTAAATAAAAACAGGAAAACTTCTAAAACATCTGCATTCTGAAATTTATACCAAAGGAAAGTACATATAATGATTTCCTGAAATTGAACACAATCAATACATAGTTGTACTAGTTTATCTCATAGGAAAATAATTTAAACCAATCAACAGGGAGAGTGACAGAACCTGTAGATGGTAGACAATAACAGCAATGGGAGGCTATTCCTCCCTACCAATTCCTGGAGAGTGCCCAGACAGCACTTCTCAGGACCCCCGAGATTGCTCTGGTCTAACTGGCTGGAATCTAAGTACGGCCAATAATTCCCTCAGCCAAAACAGCTATACTGGAACCAAGTTACTGCAACTTCCTGCTCAAAACACTTCCTTACTGTTTCCCACTTCCTCAATGGGACTCCTGAATAGCATTCATCTGAATGTATTCTCCCTCTAGAACAATTGCTGAACCCCCAGCTCAGTTCATTGAGTAGTATTTAAAAGATTGCCTAGGTCTTAGTTGGGCTAACTGTCATTAATGAGCCACCTGCTCAGATTCCACTTTCTTGGGGAATCATGACCCCAAAATATAGGGAAGTTGCCACCTGCAACTCAGGAAGTGTTTGAGGATGCTGCCACTTGTCTTTTGTCCTTCCACCTAATTCCATCCACCAGTTAGACCAGTAACCTCTTTTAACAGCTCTCCCATGCTGTTGTCTCCATAATTTATTTATTAATAATAATTATTCAGATTTTACATTCCATTTCTGGAGACTCTGCTGAGTCATCCCTTCCTACTCAGCATTAAATTTAACATAATGTTCTCAGGAATATTAAAAATAATTACATTATTTTAATAAAATTGGGGTATGTGACACCGAGCCTTGCCTCAACCCGATTTCTCATCCAGCCGTGATCTCGCCATCTCCATTTGGTGGATATTTGTCAGCCCGCCCATATAAAAAAGACCCCAAAGTATTTTTGTATTGTTACATTAAATTAAAAAAACCCTTTGCCCCTTAATATATAAGCAATCTAATTTTTAGGTTTTCATGAATATTTAATACTGCAATATGAATGAACGTGATATTATATTGCCTTCTAGTGAAGACCTCGTGCTGCAATGTCGTATCAATTTTAAGAACAGAAATCTGTTAGTTCATATACACATATAAAAGAAAATTATAAATGCAGGTTTTTGATTTATAAGTATTTGCAGCGGATGGTTTTTTTTTTGTAATGATCCCAATAGGTCACTTAGTATTGTAGCTGGGATCTTATACCACTTGTAATGTCCCTAAAATAGTGAAAATTTTAAAAAAATTCACCTCCTGCTAACATCTCCTATTTATGTAAAGATTAAACAAATTAACTTCAGTACTAAGTAATAGATTTAGTTTCCATCAACACAATGGGAAATTCATGGTTTATTGATCCAAATTTTAAGGGGCATATGGTCTAAATTCGGATGTATAAGCCATAAAAGCATTAAATGGAGAAGCCACCCTCTCCCATTTATCATAAAATCATTAAATGGAGAGGCCACCATCTCATATCCATGGTATTTGGTAGCACATGGTTTTGGCCCATGGTATGGCCTCAAGACACATTGTAATAATGCTATATAAAGGCCTAGCAAGCCTTCTCATAATAACAAGTTACTCATTTGGTTTCTATCCTACATTTCTCTTATTTTATTGAGTTATTATTGGGGTGTTGGTTCTGAGTGTCTTTCTTAGTATAGTTTGAGAGGTGAGGCTCAAAGAACCCTCTTTGAGCCTCACCCCTCCATGTGGCATATTTATTCTATGTTTTTCCATCTATGTTATTCATGGCCCAGATCTCACTACTTTGTCTTTCTCACAGCTGGTTCATTGTTCGCTTTACTTTTGAAGCTATCTCTTCTCCTCCTCTCTTGACATTCAAGTCTTCTAGGTCTCAACTCCCAAGATCCGGATCAGTGGTATCACAGTGGGTACGCTCTCCATCGGGACAATATTTTGAAGGGGTTCAATGGAGGTTCCACAACCTCTACAACAGCCCATGCTTCTCTACAAACCCTTGGCATCTCTATACTCAACACTCTCACATTCAACAAACTTTGAATAGGTGCCATTGAATGCAAAGGATGTTTCATAGGCTCTACCATATCTCATTGTAAATGTAATTCGGTCATCTCAAATGGGTATTTCACGGAATTTCAGTTTGTTTCCCGGTTTGTGAGATATGCTTGTTTGAAGTAGCACATGTTTGTGCATAATGCGGCCGGACGTACAACAACTTTAAAAATGTGCTATAGACTCGACAGAATGTCTCATAGGCGTTACCATAGCTCATTGGAAATATCTTTCTGTTAACTAAAATGGGTATTTCACGGAATTTGATTTCGTTTTCTGGTTTGTGAGATATGTTTGTTTTAAGTAGTACATGTTTGTACACAATGCCGCCGGACGTACAACAACATTAAACAAGTGCTACAAACTCCAAAAATTCTCTCAGAGGCTCTACCATAGCTCATTTTAAAGCTCTTTCCGTCAACTAAAATGGGTATTTCGTGGTTTTTCCATTTGTCTTTCTAGTTTGAGAGATATCATCGATTGAAGCAACATATGTCTGCAAAATAGTGTGCGTGTGTCTCTTAAACTTCAACAAACATTTTCTCAATCTCTAGGCCACCCTAGAGCAAGCATGTTATATGGATGGAAAGGTCTCTTTGAGATCTCAAATGGATCCTCAATGGAATTCAATTTTAGACATGCATCAGAAACTATGAATGGATTTGCAGCAAGACATCAACTGCACCAAAGATCATGAATTGTTTTAAACCTTAATGTAATCATGGTTATGGCTAACCACACAAAACCCACATTTATGTATTGTAATCACGGTTATGGGTCAACCACACAAAACCCATGGTTATGGGTTAACCACACAAAACCTATGGCTATGGGTCAACCACACAAAACCCAGAGTTATGTATTGTAATCATGTATGTGGGTCAACGACATAAAACCCATGGTTATGGGTTAACCACACAAAACCCTTCTCTTTAGTGGAAACAATCTTGTCATTTTCACCATGGTTATGGGTCAACCACATAAAACCCATGGTTAGCGGTCAACCACACAAAACCCATGGTTCTGAGTCAACCACACAAAACTCTTTTCTTCATTGGAATCAAGCTTGCCATTACCATCATGGTTATGGGTCACCTTTGCAAAACCCACGGTTATGGGTCAACCTCGCAAAACCCACAGTTATGGGTCAACCACAAAAAACCCTTCTCTTCATTGATAACTAGCACATTGTAATCATGGGTCTGTTTTTAGCATAAATGATGGCGACCATCATTTTCTAAGGGGAGAGGAATGATCAGAATTTTGGGGGGCATGTGGTCTAAATTCGGATGTATAAGCCATAAAAGCATTAAAATGAGAGGCCACTCTCTCCCATTTATCATAAAATCATTAAATGGAGAGGCCACCCTCTCATATCCATGGTATTTGGTAGCACATGGTTTTGGCCCATGGTATGGCATCAAGACACATTGTAATAATGTTTTATAAAGGCCTAGCAAGCCTTCTCATAATAACAAGTTACTCATTTGGTTTCTATCCTACATTTCTCTTATTTTATTGAGTTATTATTGGGGTATTGGTTCTGAGTCTTTCTTAGTATAGTTTGAGAGGTGAGGCTCAAAGAACCCTCTTTGAGCCTCACCCCTCCATGTGGCATATTTATTCTATGTTTTTCCATCTATGCTATTCATAGCCCAGATCTCACTACTTTGTCTTTCTCACGGCTAGTTCATTGTTTTCTTCAGTTTTGAAGCTATCTCTTCTCCTCCTCTCTCGGCATTCAAGTCTTCTGAGTCTCAGCTCCCAAGATCCTGATCATTTATGAAGCTTGTTTTAACATATACTATTTGATTTTTCATCTCCTATTTGATATTTCTGCAGAAGCGATGTTTTATGGTAATTAATAATTAATGAATATTATCCTCGTCTAAAGGATTGGTTTCAATATTTGTAAATTTGACTCAATGATTCTTATGTATATATCTTTGATCAAAGTTTAAATATATGTATGCCTTGAAATTCTAAGAGTTTGAATTCCTTATGTTAATAACTTCAGGATGGATGGACTGCATGCTATGAGTAAAATTTTGTTTGAAGTCTAAGTTGGTCAATGGGTTTACAGACATGACTGCTAAGAGGTAAGGAAAGTGCAATGGAATATCATGGGCCTACTTAGCAAAGTTTTGCTAAAGCACCTCTTGACATTGATTTGCAGGTAGAATATTACTACCCTAAGACTCCCTAAGCCTTTGGCTACCTAGTAACTCAACCTTATGAACATGAGATGGGTCAAAAGAAACATAAGAAGAGAAAGTTGCAAAACTAAAGGAGTGAAAACTGAAACCTTTTAAGCATGGCTTGGACTATAGAGTTTGGGTAAAAATTATGGCACTAGTGGGTTGTGCTAGCATTGAATGATTCCATATGACTTTCACGTGGTTTGGTTGCCAACGTGGAGGAGGGTTTATACCCTTCCCTTACGACCATCAGTAACAATTTTTCATTTTTGAGTTGGGAGGTAGCCTCCTACTGTTGTAAGGATTTCAATGGGGCTTGATGCCTAACCTGAGCTACACTCATGGTCAGTGTGCTTCCTGGAGTTTTGTGTAGATGGGAGGAGAACCTGTTCAGACAATGAGGTAAGATGTCTTCTGTAAAAATCATGTTTTCAAAAGGGTTTAGCATTTGTAAAAGTTAGTTTATTTTAAATTTGTTTTAACTTGCTTTTCTCCTTGTTTGATAGGGTTCTCCGGTGAGAAGGGATCTCTACTTAACGGTTGGTGTTTTCTATGGAAGAGGTTAACGCCTTCAGCGTAGACCCTAGTAAGCCCATGATCCCTCCAGGCTCATTTCTACCTATCGCAGCTATGGTTGCATACTGTGTAGTATGAGTTTGGTTTTGTAAAGGAACTGTCCTTTGGGATTTTAATTTTTGGGTGGAGTTTTTGGTCATGCCCAATTTGGTTAGTGTAGGTGAAGGCGACTGTGGTTCTGATTTGGGCCTTTTGGATTTATGGGTATGATAGGCCATTGTAAATATGTACAAATATTTTAAGTTGATTCAGTGATGGGTTTAATTGAAGGGACAGACCCTTAATAAATTTTGTTTTGCTACTATCGGTTTTGTTTCTCTCTATGGGTTGAAGGGAATGGAATTGTAAAATATTTTAAAGCTTACTGGTCCTTTAAACACAGCGTTTGGGATTTAGATGGTATGTCAGATCTTTGTACTTTAATATACTCGTAGCTCTATCTAGCATGAATCTCTAAGTAAATGAATTGTTCCTTATGTCTGGAATCGTGCTTCTTCGTTTTAAGTGTTTCTGTTAGTCACTGTATTCTCTAGTTTCTATAAGTAGGGTTTAAGTAGCTATTGTTGTGGAAGTCGTGACCCTATCCAGCATAATACAAGGGATGCATATTGATTTTAAGTTTGAAATTTCGTTTGACTACTCAAAGCCGTGGATGGCTCTGCGATTTTTAATGAATTTGGGAGCTTTTTAATTTTTAAAGAAAAACTATGCTGAGAGCATTTGGGCTCTGTCCTTGCAAGCATAAGGCTCTTGGGCGTCCTCTATCTAGTTTATAAGTTTTGGAAACCCAATATATTTCATGTGTTGGTATTTTAATGGAGATGGCACTTTCAGTTTCTAAAGGAAGAAGGGTTTTCGGTCCTTCGTTTAGTTCTCAGCTGAGTCATATGGGTCTGCCCATTGACTGGTTCCCTTTCTTGTTTAAATGGGAAGAGTGTTGAGATCCTGTAAGTAGTAATTGCTGGTAATTTAATTTGTTTCGAGGTTCTTATGCATGGAATATTTGTGCTGCGTTGATCTTTATTATGTCTGAGGTCCTATGTAATTTTCGTGGGGATAATTCTGAATGCTTGACCTGCATTTTTTTAGTTTTTGGAGTTAAAATAATAGATGTTGAGTTTAACTACGGTAGTTTATTAAGAGTTTCATGGATCCTTGGGAGATCTCTGTCTATAAATCTGAATACTAGTTTAAAATGTTTGATAGTTCGTATCTTTGATAAGAGTAGAACCAACCCTAAATTTCTCATGCTGTAAGAAATTAAATGTAGAGTGTAAAGATTTGGGAAATATGATTTTGTTTTCATAAAGGATAAAGTGTAGGCATCATCAATATTTAATGAAAGTTTGATACTAGTGTTTTTATCTATCTAGGTATCTAGCACAAGCTAGCTAGGCTAGCCCTGCTAGATCCTTTTAACTTTTAGGGCAGATCTTGTTTTTTTTTTATTCAGCAGAAATAATAAATAAATTTTAAAACTAGAGTTTAAACCCCGAGAGCCCATGCCATTTGGCCCTTGCTCCATAAAAGGAAATAAAAATTATAATGTAGAGGAAACATGAAGGATGTATAGTATTTCCTAAATTTAATATCTAAATCTAATTGAATTGTATGGAAAAATTGTAGTTCATACCTGGTTCTTGAAGCTTGCCCTTCCCTTCCAGAACCTGCACACTCAAACACTAGTTAATGGAAAATGTATTGATCTGGTTGACCTGTAGGATGATCTTTAATTAAATAACTTTGGGACTACCATGTTCCTCCCAACACTGACCCTTAGACCATTCCTGGTTCTAACTGGATCCCCCCGAGCTAGTTCCAACATGCAATAACAAAAGTAGAGGACCTAGGATAGGTTGCTGATCAGATCTAGGAAAATAGTAAGCTTCTCCAGTTCTGTAGAACAATTCTCTTCTATTACCATAAGAGAATGATAGTATAAAAAGATGATCCCTCTCTTCGGAACTGTCCTTCTTTATATAGGTGAGTTTTTAATTTAAATTGAATTATAATATTTATAAAAGATATTTTTACTAATTATGCACTCCTAGTTTATCCAGGACTTTTATTTGTTACAATTAGATGTATCTTTAAGTTTAGATCACAATCTTTTCTTTAAGTATAATAATAATAATAATAATAACAATAATAATAATAATAATAATAATAACATAAGAATTATCCTATGCATAACCTTTATGCATGCTATTTACATAAGCAAGTTTTTCTTTTATAAATAATCAATCTGATTATTCAATAATTAAATATGATAACTCTTTGATCTAATTATGTATATATCATAATAACTCTTTGATTTAATTATGTACATATCATAATAATTCTTTGATAAATATTAAATACAAGGTCCAACTCTTTGGACAGGGTCTTTTGGTAAGCTTGGATAGTTGGATAGGTTAGGTGCCTTTAGGTCCCTCTTGCATGTTGGATTCCCTTGTTTAACATGGTAGTTCCCTGTTGATGTATATGTAACTTCGGAATGTATTTCATATATATTTATTGTACCCTTATAAGAGATGTGTTATTGCTCTATAAGGAAGTGTCGTCATGTGTATTGACAAGTGTCGCAAGTGTGTGTACTTGCCAATGGGTTATTAGACCACCATGTGTGGGGTCGGCCCTGAAATATATATTATATTGTGGATGTACCTAGCTGGAGAAGTCGGCCCCATAGTGTAACTGGGAAAACAGGTTAAGTATAAATAGAGATCAGGAGATCTCTATTTGATCACTCGAAGACACACACTTCTCTCACTTAGAAAGTGGCGCACTAGTGAGGAGGAGGATCATCTACTACTAGGAGACTATCTCAGTGTATTTTGGTTGAGCCATTTCTCTCTCAATCTCTGAGGAAGTTGTGGGGTTTTTCACCTTAGGTTTTTCCCCACGGAAACTCTATGTCTCTTGTCTCTCATGCTTTTGATTCTTGTGATGCTTGTGATGCTTATTATGATTGTTATGCATTGATACACTGTACATGTTATTATCTCAGTAAAGATCCTAGAGTATTGTGAATTAATGCTCAAAATTTAACATGGTATCAGAGCTAACCTGAGAAGAAGACATTGTGCAGTGAAAAAAACTAGGGTTTCTTGTTTATTGGGTTTTTCTCCATAGATTTTGGAAAAGCAGTATAGTAGATTGACTCTACTCATCAAGGAGAACCTATTTGTCCAATCAGAATTCAATTCTGAGCATTTTTAGATTTGGCCCTAAAAATTGGGGTTTCCACAAAAATAGGAATTTCTGAAATTTGAAGACATAGCTGCAAGCTCCTTGCAAAAATAGAAGTTTAGAGCTTTGGATCGAGATTTTTGGATGGGTAGATCTCTGGTAAACTCAAACCCTAATTCAGGGCTCTCCTTAGTGAATCCAGGAAGACAGAAAGGCAGTTTTGAAGGGTGTAGCTTTGCATATCTCAATTTCTGAATACACCAGGTTGATCATCTCATCAAGGCACATCTTTCTACCCTTTCAGAAAGTTGAAATTCACATTTTGAATTTTTAGGGTTTTTCCGACAAACCCTAAATCGAGACCAGATCCAGTTTTTAGAAATTCAAGTGGTAAGACCTAAATCTTTTCTATTTCCATTTGAAGTACTCTTTAAAATGTCTCACCACACCAAGCTTGAGGATAAGCTTGAAGGAGCTGATAACTTCCGAGCCTGGAAGTATAGGATTGGGTTAATCCTGGAAGAGAATGAATTGGACTCATATATAAAAGAAGACATCCCTATCCCAGAGGATGAAGAGGCTAAGCTATTGCATAAGAAGAACTTGGTCAAGGCAAAGAGAATCATTGCTGATTCTATCAAAGACCATCTCATTCCCCATGTGTCATCTCTGAAGACACCCAAAGAGATGTTTGACTTCCTGACCAAGTTATTTGAAGGGAAGAACATAAATCGGAAGATGACTCTGCGGAATCAATTGAAAGGGGTCAAAATGTTGAATGGAGAAACCATTCAATCTTACTTCTCTAAGGTCTCTCAGATCAAAGAACAACTTAAAGCTGTGGATGAAGTGGTGGACAATGGTGAAGTTGTTATGACCACTCTGAATGGCCTACCTAGGTCATGGGACTCCTTTATTCAAGGAATCTGTGCAAGAAAGAAATTGATCTCTTTCAGTAAATTGTGGGAGGAATGCTCTCAAGAAGAAGCTAGACTTGTAGCTCGTGAGGAAAAGATGGGAGGTGAAGATCAAGCTTTCACAGCTCACACCAAAAAAAGCAAGCCCAAGAAGGAGCACTCTCACTACAAGAGATCATATCAAAAGAGTAAGAAGGATCTAAGATGTTTCACATGTAATGAGAAGGGTCACTTTGCTTCATATTGTCCCAAGAACAAAAGGGATAACAACAACAACTCTCGCAAGAAGAAGAAGGGAAACAAAAGAAAGCTCCATGCTCATGTTGCTAAAGATGATGAACCTCCAAAGAAGAAGGTTAGGGCAGAAAGTGATGATAGTGATGATGACTCATTAAGTGAAGAAGAGTATGTTCTAATCTCTGCTCTCACAGGTACTATCTCCCATGGTTGTAATGATTGGTTAATTGACAGTGGGGCTTCCAAACACATGACTGGGTTTAATGAATCTTTTGTAAACCTATCTGAACATGAATCACCCCATAAGGTGAAACTTGGGGATGATTATCAATACCCAATCAAAGGAAGTGGTGAAGCCTCCTATAGCCTAGATTCTGTAAAATCTTTGAAGATGAAAGAAGTCCTTTATGTACATGGGCTCAAGAAGAATCTTCTCTCCATCTCCACATTGGATGCAAAAGGCATGAGGGTTGCATTTGTAGATTCCCAAGTCCTAATGTGGCCAAAGGGTAAAACAATCGATGATGCAGTAGTGATTGGAGAGCAAGAGGGAGGATTGTATAAATTGAAGGGTCAACCTGAACATGCCATGGTACATGACTCCATGGAGCCAAGTGAACTTTGGCATAGAATACTTGCTCATATGCATTATAGGGAACTTCCAATTGCAAGCAAGGATGTAGAGGGTCTTCCTGAAATCAAGACCAAACATGAAGGTGTTTGCAAAGGATGTACAAAATGTAAGAACATTAAGAAGGCTTTCCCAAGCAGTGAAAGCAAAGCAAAAGATATCCTGGAAATCATCCACTTAGATGTATGTCATTAGAGAAATTTTGAGGTCAAAAAATGGCCTCAAAACAAAGAAAATGTACTATAAAATACAACCAATCACATTCTAGTAGATGACATCATCCTCCTTGGTGAGGTGGCATTGCCTTAGTTAAGAATGCTTATTTGTCAAATTTTCTATGGTGGATGAAAACACATAGTTAACCAAGTTAGTGGTGTAAGTACTTTTAAGTCATAAAGTAAAGTACTCATAATGATAGTCTTTTCATAAAATAATATTATTGTTATTTTCAAGTAAAGTACTCATAATGAATGTCTTTTCACACTTTCACATAAAATAATATTATTGTCATTTTCAAGTGAAGTACTCTTAATTCATAAAGAAAGTCCTTTCACATTTTTTTATAAAATAATATATTATCATTTTTATGTTTTTAATTTTAAATTATATATTCACTCCATTCTATTTAATAACATAATGTCAAACTAATAAAGAATCATAATAGATTTAATAAATAATAATAATAATAATAATAATGCAATGTGGATTATAATAATATTATTGACATTTTACATGTAAATAAATTCTCAATTAAATTACATTATTAAATTCATGAGAAAAGTACTAAATATAAAAAGTCAACATAAAATTAAAAAAAAAAGTTCTTAAAAATGTTTTTTATTATTTAATTTCATTTGCAAGTTCAAGACAAATAAATGTTAAAGGACAATACATTTTTGGGAATTTACAATGAATCTTAGTCACATCAATGTAGTCTTATTTTATTAATTTTATTTCTAGTGAATTTTGAAAAGTAACTCAACCATGGTTATTTATATTGTGCATAGAAAATAGTGTGGAGGTGACTTGTCATATATACCTATCCCATAAAACCCCCAATTCATAATATTTTAATATATCTCATATTTTTGTAGTACATCTCTTAGGAGGCCCTTTTTTGACCTCAAAATCTCTCTAATGGATGCTATGTCATCCAGTTCTCTGAGTGGGTATGTTTACTATGTCTCGTTTATTGATGACTTCTCCAGAAAGAATTGGGTATACTTCTTGAAGAACAAAGATGAGATGTTTGATAAGTTGAAGGAATTCAAAACCTTGATGGAGAATCAAACTGACAAGAAGATCAAAACATTCAGATCCTACAATGGTGGAGAATTCACCTCAGTTGACTTCAAGAATATTTGCAGTGATTCAAGGATTAAGAGGGAGTTGACTGCTCCTTACAATCCACAACAAAATGGAGTTGTAGAAAGAAAGAACAAAACAATCATGGAAGCAGCAAGGGCAATGTTGCATGACCAGAATCTAACTATGCATCTATGGGTAGAAGCAGCTAGAACAACTGTATATGTGCAGAACAGAACACCCAACAAGATATTGGACAACAAAACACCAGAAGAGGTCTTTTCTGGTAAGAAACCTGAAGTCAACCATCTCAGAATATTTGGTTGTCCAGTATACACTCATGTCCCAAAGAAAAAGAGGACCAAGCTAGATCCTTCACAAAAGAAGGGTATCTTTGTGGGTTACAGTGAAAGCTCGAAGGCTTACAGAATATACTTTCCATGGTTCAAGAAGATTGATGTCAACAGGGATGTAACATTTGATGAAAACTTAGCATTCATCAAATCAAGGAAGGCACCTATCGAAGTTTATGAAGAACCTAAGGAAACTAGATTTCAAGACACTACCATGACTGAAGCAATTCTAGAAGTTGTTCGTGAGTTTGAAGATCCGCAAGAACCTATAGATCCACCCCGTGAGGATAACTCTCACAATAGGAAACTTGAATGGGCTAGAGAGCTCATTCAAGATGTAGAAAGATTTGGCATTCCAGAAGAAGAACACAGAGCAAAGAAGAGAACCAGATCACATACCAGCTATGTTGCTTTACTCTGTGACATCATGATTAAAGAACCTTCCAGTTATGAAGAAGCAGCGGAAAAGAAAGAATGGAAGGATGCCATGGTCGAGGAATACCAATCAATAATGAAGAATGATGTTTGGGATGTTGTCCCAAGACCTAAAGAGAAGTCTGTTGTGACTTCTAAATGGATCTACAAAATCAAGCATGCTACAGATGGCAGTGTAGAGAAATACAAGGAAAGATTTGTAGCTCGTGGCTTCTCTCAGAAATAGGGAATAGATTATGAAGAAAATTTTGCACCTGTAGCCAGGTATACTTCCATCAGAACAATACTTGGCCTGGCTACAGCAATGAAATGGAAAACACACCAGATGGATGTCAAGACTGCTTTCTTGAATGGTGTAGTTGAAGAGGAAGTATATGTGGAGCAGCCACTCGGTTTTGAAACACATGACAGGGATTCATATGTGTGCAGATTAAAGAAGGCCCTGTATGGCTTGAAGCAAGATCCCAGAACTTGGTACGGTAGGATGGATAGTTTCCTATATAGCTTGGGCTTTACCAAGAGTAAAGCGGATTCCAACCTTTACTACAACGTTGAGGAAGGGAATCCTGTGATTCTACTCCTGTATGTGGATGACTTATTTGTAACAGGAAATGACAAATTGATTGCAGATACAAAGAGGAAGCTTCCTGCTGAGTTTGATATGAAGGACGTGGGGATGATGCACTATTTCCTAGGTATGGAGGTGTGGAAGAGTATAGATGGGATCTTCCTTGGACAAGGGAAGTATACTGTAGATATCCTGAAGAGGTTTAGGATGATGGATTGCAAGGCCATGGCCACACCTATGGCATCGAATCTGAAGCTTCTTTGTGATGCTTCATCTGATCTGGTTGATGTCTCTATGTATCGTTATATGATTGGGTCCTTGATGTACCTAACGAACACGAGACCACATATTTGCTTTGCAGTGAACACATTGAGCCAGTTCTTGACGGATCCAAGGAGTGTTCACCTGGTTGCTGTAAAGCATATTATGAGGTACCTGGAGGGTATAGTTGATTATGGGTTCAAGTATGACGCAAATCAAAAGTTTGACCTGCAGGGTTATGTTGATTAAGATTGGGAAGATAGTGTTGCAGATAGGAAGAGCACATCTGGGTGTTGCTTCAGTATGGGATCAGGTGTGATCTCTTGGTTTAGCAGGAAGCAGTCCTGCGTAGCACTAAGTACAGCTGACGCTGAGTATGTTGCAGCCTATTCATCTAGTTGTGAGGCACTATGGCTACATAAGCTACTGTCCAAGTTATCTTATCTCCCATTGGATGCTACTGGTATCTTCTGTGATAACCAGAGTTGTGTGAAGCTGTCTGAGAAAACAGTATTTCATGACAGGTCGAACACATAGAGATCAAATATCACTATATCAGGGATATGGTGCAGAGAGGAGTAGTGAAGCTCCTGTACGTTGCGACAGACGAGCAGATTGTGGATGTGCTGACGAAGCCACTAGCCAGGGTGAAGTTTGAGTACTTCAGGGAGAGGCTTGGTGTTCTTCATATTGACGACACTTTGAGGAAGAAGTGATGGGCACATTTATTGAAGCCATTCCAAGCATGTTGGAAGGAGGATCCTTCACATGGCTGTGGATGTAAGCGCTGGATGATGAGCATCAGGACGATGCTCCAGTTACTGCTCTATATATGCATCAGGAGGATGTTGGATATGATCAGTTGAATCATTTATATGTATATGTACGCATCATGTTGGATGCTGGATATGATCAGTTGGATCATTTATATGTATATGTATGTACTCATCATGTTGGATGCTGGATATGATCAGTTGGATCATTTGTATGTATATGTATGTATGCATCATGTTAGATGTTGGATATGATCGGTTGGATCATTTGTATGTATTTTGTATATGCATCATGTTGGACGCTTGAACCATGTATCTGTATATATATCAGGTGGATACTGTGTATGATCAGGTAGATCATGTATGTTGATATATAACAGTGAGATACATTGTGTATCTACGTGTGTATCAGGTCGATACATTGTATGATCAGGTGGATCATGTATGATGATATGTATCAGGTAGATACTTGGTATGCATCAGGTAGATGCATTATATGACCAGGATGATCATGGATGACAAGCTTTAGGATGTTTCTCCAGATGATATGCAGCAGGATGTTGCAGTGATGATGATCAAGATGATCATGTGTACATCAGGATCATGATGTATGGTGAGTATCAGGTTGATACTTTATGGCCATGGAACAGGTTGTGCAGATGAGCATATAATTTGGCCCTGGGAGATTTGTAGATAGTCTTGCAAGGTTTTGCCTATGGCATGTAATCTGGCCCTGGGATATCTGGAAAAAGGATCTTTCGAGGTTTTGCTCTGGGAGGACATATAATTTGGCCCTGGGAGATTTGCAGATAGTATTTCAAGGTTTTTCCTATGGCATATAATCTAGCCCTGGGATATCTGGCAGATGCTCTTTCAAGGTGTTGTCCTATGGCATATAATCTGTCCCTAGAAGATCCAATAGGTTGGGCTGTGTGCCCGTAATAAGTCCTGGGATGCTCTTGCGAGGTTTTTCCATGACCACATGTAATATGTCCCTAAGAGATCCTATAGGTAGCGTTATGTGCTCGTAACAGCCTGGGATGCTCTTGCAAGGTTTTGTGCTGACCACATGTATTCTGTCCTTGGGAGATCCTATAGGTAGAGTTGTGTGCTCGTAATAGCTTGGGATGCTCTTGCGAGGTTTTGTGGTGAGGTCACATATAATATGGCCCTGGGAGATCCTATAGGTTGTAGTTGTGTACCTGTAACATCCTGGGATGCTCTTCCGAGGTTTTGTGACACACATAATAAGTCCCAAGGATTCCACAGTATGGCCAATGATGAAGACCTACAGGTGGTGGGCCTACATCCATTATGAAAAAGGACTGGCTCTGTAGAACTTCCTATCATGAGTAGAGTTAGAGATTGGTTGAGATAGCAGGAGTAGTGACAATGATGATGACGATGCATCGACGACAATGATCTCGAGAAGAAGACTTGTCTAGCAGATATGTGTCGAGAAATACCTTCCTAGTTAAGAGGGAGTGTTGATGTATATGTAACTTCAGAATGTATTTCATCTATGTATTTCATATATATTTATTGTACCCTTATAAGAGATGTGTTATTCCTCTATAAGGAAGTGTTGTCATGTGTATTGACAAGTGTTGCAAGTGTGTGTACTTGCCGATGGGTTATTAGACCACCATGTGTGGGGTCGGCCCTGAAATATATATTATATTGTGGATGTACCTAGCTAGACAAGTCGTCCCCATAGTGTAACTGGGAAAACAGGTTAAGTATAAATAGAGAAAGGGAGATCTCTATTTGATCACTCGGAAACTCACACTTCTCTCACTCAGAAAGTGGCGCACTAGTGAGGAGGAGGATCATCTACTACTAGGAGACTATCTTAGTGTATTTTGGTTGTACTTTGGTTGAGCCATTTCTCTCTCTATATCTGAGGAAGTTGTGGGGTTTTTCACCTTAGGGTTTTCCCCATGGAAACTCTGTGTCTCTTGTCTCTCATGCTTTTGATTCTTGTGATGCTTGTGATGCTTATTATGATTGTTATGCATTGATATACTGTACATGTTATTCTCTCAGTAAAGATCCTAGAGTATTGTGAATTAATGCTCAAAATTTAATATTCCCGAAGTCCTTGATGAAATATAGAAAATGATTCATTTAACCAATTTAAATAAATGTGATGAGTAGAAGTGCTATTCAGAGTCTTTTCGACTCAACACTTTTAAGATAAAGTAAACCCGAGTTCTCTTTAGAGCGTCAACTCAACACTCCCACATGGGTGTTATGCTAGTGCAATTCTAGATCATCCCGCTCAACACTAGTAATAGAATGTGGTTGTGAAGCACATCTAGAATGTACAAATGGCCTCGGATCCGGTATTTATTATCAATCTTGGAGTGCTCTAGGGATTACGCCCAGTACATAATAAAATCCTCTAGGTACATCGGGGATTATGCCCAGTACATAGGTCATCCGTGTGTTACCGAGTACATGCTCAACACCTCATACAAATCAATCATGTAAACCATAACTCTACACAGTATGTAACAAAAGATCATCTCAGTATATTAGGGTTTGTACCCAATCTCATAATGAAACATAAATCAATACATTGGGGCTTTCTGCCTAGTAGATAACATTAGGTCTACATCAGTTAGGGTCCACGCCGAAATATGTATATATATAAAGGAAATGAATTATGTGCACTGGGGCTTATGCCCAATATAACAAAATAAATCATGTGTGTTGGGGCTTAAGCCCAGTATATAACATCAAAAATAGTCAGTCAAAATTCAGGATATTACATGTGTGCATTGGGCACAAGGAGTAAAAACTGATTTGCATGAGCTTGGAGAACTTGGTGTTAACCAAGATGAAGGCCAAGCACATGTCCATTTCCAGAAATATTATAGGTTTCGTCGTGGAGAAAGTTGCATATTTTTAGAGAAGGCACATGAATTCATCTCGATTGAATCAACCACAAGATTGATGGATAATTTATTTCAAGAGTTGGCTCACTTTCCTTCACCCCACATACATATGGAAGCTAACACACATAGGGATGAAGTTTGGATAAAAGGATTTTTCCTATGGGTGCCAGATGAGGAGCAGGAGGCTCCCACATATTCCATTGATGACTTCAAGGTCAAGCCATGTGGCCTGACGAGTGCACCATTTCCTTTCCAGCTTGATGAGAAGGAGCAGATACATCTATCTAATGTATCCATCATGCATAATATTGCATTCAGTTGGAGTGTGCATTCATCCATTGATTGGGTGGATGGATACATACTGGATCTAAGCACCCCTAGGGGTGAGTTTTTTGTCTACATCAGGGGAGAGTTGAATGACACATCATACATTTCTTTTGAGATGTTGCATGAGCAACCATGGTTTCTGTATGATGTTTTGAAGACATGGCATTGCCACCTATGTCAATTTGCGAGCAGAGGTATGAGTCTATGTGTTGGTTTGCACATGGAACATGAGGAGTTCCATACTTGGTTGGAGGAACTCATTGAGGTCCAGTTTTTCATGGGAGATAATAAAATTCCAGTATGGTGGAGTGATCTAGACATCCTCCATGATGATATATTCTTCATGTTGATATTGATGTTTGGAAGGATGCAGCTGAGACAGTGGGACCCTGGAATTATTTGGAATGATAGTTTTCCACAAGTAACCATGCCACTGGGATACATGCAACACAAATAGTGGGATCCAGGCATTCCTCTCAATTGTTTTAGTTGGGTTTAAAATTTTGTCGGAAAGGAATTTGTCATTGGTAGAATGATTATAAACAGAGTGGTGCAACAGAAACATGGTGGAATTTTGGTTAGATTTGGAGTTGGTTTCTTGCGTGAGGACAAGCAAGTTTGGGAGGGGAGGACTGTCATGTCCCCAATTTCCTAGTACTAAGGGAAACAAAGAATCCACCAACCCCCCATGGATCCTAGTGAAGACCAAGGAATTAATTAATGAAAGGGGGGATAACTTTAGCCTAGGAAATTATTGACTCGGAATAAATTATCCTATAGTTGTTTAACTAATTAAATTAGAAGGATGTAATGATTATTTTCATATTTAAAATATTAATTATTTGTTTTGGTGAGTTGGATGATGATAAGGAAACCATGAGGGTGCATGGAGTGATAAGGCTAGCCTTATGAGTTTTCAGACCAAAGAATAAAGTGGAGAAAAGTAGCACAAAGCAAGATGCCAAGCTAAAAGGAAAGAAACTGACGAAAGCAGGACGGTGAGAAAAATAGAAACAATAATTTTATTAATTTTAATTATTTTCATAAATAATTATTCCTAAATTTTGAGCCTTAGTACATCCATCCCTCCTTTTAAATTCTGATTTTATTACCTCTTGTTCCTATCATGCGCTTTCTTGAAGAGACTGGTTGATGTATTGTAAGAAGTGCTTCATATCTTGAGTTCTCTGTGCAAGGCTAGGATTATAATGTTAATGGATGCCATAAATGTATAAATGAATTTGTTGTTGTCATATCAGTCCTAATTCAGTCCGCAAAAAATATGTTTGGATAGCTTGAAAGCCTCAAATATTTTCTGCATACTCCTCATTCAATACTAGTTCGTTTACATTAGAATTATAACTAGTTTTGTATGTAATTACTGCTGAAATCCAAAAGGAGATTGAAGTGTAATTATATTATTTATTTAAGTTCTGAATTTCCTTATAATAATCATCCCAATCTTTAAAATCAGATATAGAATCCTTTTCTAGCAATTAGAAATATTCATTGAGGAGGCTCTCTCTCCCTGCTTAAAATTTTGACCAGTTTTGCAGTTTGATCCATAAATAAGTATTTCTATGTCCATATTCGATTTTTTCACTTCTGTTAGGTTCTTGAGACCTTAATGAAGAATACCAAACCATTTCCATGAGGATTTGAAGGCATATTAGTGTTTTTGGGAGAAATTGTAAAACTACTAGTTGAGTAGTCCAACAGAGTGCCCTTTCCTCCCTTGCTCCAAAATTTCAACCAAAACCTCCCAAATTATCAGAAGAAATTTTAAAACACTTAATTGGGAGTTTAATGTCTAATATCCACCATTGGTTACATTCAGGTGTAAGCAATTGATCCTAGTATGCATATGCTGGAGTGCCCATGAAGCCTCAAAGTAGACCTCAGCGGAAGTTGTTGTTGAAATGTAAATTGCCCCAGTATTTTATGCATAGGACTCATAAATTGGTCATGTTTCTAATATTTTTTCTACTTCATATTCACCCATACATTTGGCATATCCTAAATAACCCAAATTCATAACCCAGGAGGAATCTGCTTGTGCCCTAAACCAACCCTTTCCACCAGTTTTGTTAACTAGTCTTCGCCGATGAAAAAGTTGTACTATAAGTTTTAAAATTTGAGATAATATCATCTGATATAAGGTCAGGGATATTACACCATGTGAATCATATAAGAAATCATCAATAGCAGGTATGGGGAATTTATCGTTGATGGTTAGTTTGTTGAGAGCTTGGTAATTGTCACACATGTCCCAATATCATTCCTTTTTTAGTACAATAATAATTGGTGAAGAATAAGGGCCTGTGGTACAAAAAATGACACTAGCCTCCAACAATTCCTAAAGGATTCTTTCCGTTTCATTCTTTTTTGCAAAAGGATGGTGATAAGCGTGGACATTGGGTGGTTGACTTCCTAGGATTAAATGGATATCATCGTCATGTTACCCACATGAGGGAGGTAAACAATTTAGTCCCTTAGAAACTTGTTGATACTGAGAGATGATTTGTTGCAAGTCAGGGTGAATATATAATTTGGGCATCTCTAGGATTGGATTGCATTGAATTGTGCAATGACACATGAGTAACTTTTTTTAATAATTTCTTCATAAAATTGGAGGAGATAATTCATAAGAACAAGGTGTAATTTCATTTAGTTGATGGGTGTGCCCACCCTAAATAAAGATAAGAGAGAGGAGTTTAAAATCCATTGTGATAGGTTCCAAATTCTAAATCCCTTTGACCCCCCAAAAATATCACAATGACCAATGTCAATTGAAAACATATATGTTTTTAGATTATAGTCACCAGTTTCAAGTTTTACATTTTCACACTCGCCACCACATTTCATTGTACCTCCATTGGTTATCATAATTTTTAAATTGGAGATAGGGAAGATATAGTACCGAGTTTCTTCAACTACTTGCATGTGAATGAAATTATGGGTGCTGCCACTATTAATTAACATGTTGACATTTTGGCACTTGATGTAACCAATAAATTTTTGTATCCGAGGTGTAGAAAACACTGGTAAGGAATGGATGGAAATTTGGGGTTCATCCTCTGTAGTTGGAATATTAGGAGCATATTAAAGGGGTGGCATGGTCTCATTCACTTTTGGTGTGAGGGGATTGTCCATGATGTTTTCCTCTACTGCATCATAAGGATCATCCTCAATCTTAAATAACTTATGTTGTATGTAGTATCGTTCAACCGTGGAAACATCGATCAACTTGTGGATATGTAAAGTCTGTGTGGTGGAGTTTCCAGAAGTATGTTTCATGGGAGGCTTGGTGTAGGTGGGAAAGGATGGACAGTTAAGCTAGTAATTGATCGCTAGTTTAGGATCTTTGGCTAGATCAGATGCTTCTAATGAAGTGGAAGGATTATACATAAGGACATCGACACGAATGGTCTCTTTGAGGTCACTGGTGAACCATCCAGGGAAAAATAATAAGAAAGAACTATGTATATTTCCAACTGCTCAAACACTTTGATATAGTCTAGAGTTGTGTTAGTCTAGTGTAATTTAGTCAACCTACCCAAGTAGTGAGCATCACTATCAAAATGATCATGGACAATCTTAACAAATTGGATCTAAGGGACATAACTACCAAAGTATTTTTGGTACCATTTCCATCTTTCAGAATCTAAATATAAAATCCCAGTTTTCAACTTCTAAAGATTATCTTTATTTCTATGGAGAGAAAAATAATGTTCCATTTGGGTCATCTAACTTAAGGGTTCAGATCCATCAAATTTGTACATGTAAATCTTTGTAAAGTGATGCCATGAGTTTTTATCCTCAAAGGAGTGAGGTTGGGTTTCCGAGAAGAGAGTGAGAGAACCCTAGTCTTCAGTGAGAATAGATTCATTGGTTGGAATGTCGAATGAGGGAGCATATCCAACATGTTAGGAAACAATGTTTATCATATATTCATGGTGTTTTTAGTGTGTTGTCATTTCCAGACACTTAGAGGGAGAGTTGGTACAACTTTTGAGTATCGTTCAGGGCTATCGATGTCAATGCTTGAATATCTTGGGAAATCGGGAACTAGATATGGTGGGGCTAATTTGGGTGGGGTTGATTCTAGTTGCAAGAATTCTCCATGTTGGCTTCGTTTTGGGTGTGTACCATGGAAGATGAAAAGTATGAACATTAACTTGGTAAGGGTTGGGGCTTCTCAAAAAAAAGTTGTGAGTGATATATAGCACAATGATCAACATGAGGCCATGAATATTCTGAGGTATTTCATAAATAATGGTTTATGGGATCACCATAAAAGGTTGATAGAGATATATACCAAAATTATCAGCACAAAGGAAGGATTCTTTTGAGGTAGGTTATAAATATGGGTTTTTGGGAATCCTCAATCTTTTTTACTACTCTAGTGGGTTGAGCACTCCTGGTTGAACATTAATGCATTGAAAAAATGCCTAAATTATTGCTATGATAAAAGATGTTGGAATTTTATTTGGCCTCCAATAGTGGATTTGATTATTGCACTCACTATTATGGTAGAATGAATATTTCACAAACAAGTTGCAAAAATAAGTGTTTGTGGGGGTTTTTGATGGTCAATGGATTATCATGCATTATAACTCTCTTATATACATGTAGGGTCCAACAATAGTTCTCTTCCCAATCTATGAGGGCACTAACTAAGGATCAATCCTCCCCTTAGTCATACTACTTGACTACCTAGGTACATAATTTAAATATCTTCCTAAACGTTATTCTTGCTGCCACTATAGCAATAAGATGGCCAATGGCCAGTTGCATATGACCTAGTGGGACTTCTAATATACCTAAATGTATGTAGAAGTGATTTCCTGTGCAAGTGTTCTTCGATGCGGTACTACTGAAAGAGGTACCAACAAGAGTTACAACAGTGTCCAATAAATGTATCAATTGAGGGTGCAACATGAATAAGTACCAACTATATTCACTGTGTGTATTGTTCCCTGAATGTAGGTTTATCCATTGACCGATAGATCTCTATGGTTATTTTCAGATGTCGAAACACATCTCTGGCCTAAATTTTTTTGTTTCTATGAAATATTAGAGGCATGTGGGCTACGGAACATGGCTCTGATACACTTATGGTGTTCTTTACCCCTTAAACTTAGAAATCATACATAATATAAATATTAGGATGACAAGCCCAAATATGTAGATTATAACTAGAAATATGAGACATTGTAAAGATAATATGGTAGGAATTGAGATTTTCATCAATGGAAACAATGTTCACAAGCCTCTTGTGCTAGGGATACCATTCACTTGAGTAGAGATCCATTACAATAATTCTTGAAAAAAACATGCATATCCTTGAATCTCTTTAAATAAGCTTCCCAACTACAAAATATTAACTACTTGACAAGGTCAAATAACTAATAAGTACCAAATTCCTAGGGTTTCTTAATTAATAGGGAGACCCTTTTGTACAGTGATTGCTAACTACTGGCTACTTGGCCTTATTCCCAATAGATGACCATATACAATGGATGAGTAACTACTAAAGTAACGAGGGTTATAGTAGGACCATAACATATGATTCTTCCTCATATATATATGCATACTCTTAAAGATCATAGAGATACCAAACTAAAGAGAAACCATATTTCAAAAGATGATGTTTTAAATAATTTTGCCACTTCATGACATATGAACTTGCATCAAAATATGTTCAAAGAATTTCTATAACAAAAATGTAATACCAAAGAAATCAATTGAACAATCTATAAAGAAAATCTAAGAGGATCCTCTACCGAAAAATTATCCATACCATTTGACAAGAAAAAAATGAGTACTCTAGCCCATTCATGGATTGTGTGAAATCACTCGCAGATTCATGGATTGTGTGAAATCACTTCAATACAATGGCAATCTTTAAAAAAGGATGTCAAATTTGAAGAATCCCTTAGTAAGTCTTTATATGGTCATGCAAATCCACCAAGAAGACTTTGAAGCCTCCCTGGATCCAGCCTTAAACGTAACATTTTGATGGGATGTGACCCACCATATACGTTAACAATGTGATTTTTCAAACTATCATAAACGACAAACATTTTAAAAATCTTAAATATCGAAATAAAATTCATTACTAAGGATTTGATCATATCTTAAAAAAATATTTTAGGTGAATTTTGATGACAATGACAAATTTTGATGACAAGTCTACCGTTATAATGCCGACTTATTGCAACATGCAAGTTTGGAATTCCATGTCCTCTCACCTAAGCTAATGCTCTACTGTCCCAAAATAATAAATGCATAAGAATGGGCCATCAATTCAGCCTTTAGAGTGGATCAAGAGGAAATATCCTCTCTATCACATTCAAAACCTGAACTTCGCTATGTATATAGCTCTAAGCTATGGTAGTTTATTATTAATATTTATATTTTTTTAATGTGGTTTAATGCCTTAAATTTGTCAAAAACACGTTATGTCACAAGAATAATATTAAGGGACTCATCCAAAGGGGCCTCATTGTAAGTACTAATATTGGGAGCTTGATCTCGAAAAAGATAATTGAAGTCTTGATCTTGACCTAGTGATTATATTAATATTTATACAATTAATATTTTATTTTATTTTGGAATCACTAAGTATCTGAAGAGCTAATAGTTCAGTCCAAGTATTTGTGCTTGGTTACATGTGGTGTGGCATCTTTTTTTTTTTTGTACAATAATTATCTAGCCAACACGTTATTTTTATTACATAGGGACGGCTCAACAAGAGCATCATGTCACTTACAAGAATTGAACCTTGGTGCAGAGAGTAACAATCATTCCTCCCAACTACCCAAACTACATCACATTTTCTCTCTCATTTCATCTCTATGCATGTTGCAATTACATTTTTCTGAACTTTTAAATATCATGATATGAGTAAAAGTTAGTTCAAAGAGAAGGATTTTGGAAATCACAAGATGGTGATTGAGGAAAGGTTGTTGTAAAAATGCTATTGCTATGAAAAAATAAATTGCACTTGAAAGTGTTTGAAAAAGAAGATTTTGTAACTATGTTTAAGAAAAAGGAGTTTAAATTAATTGTTATGAAAAAATAAGTTGCACTTGAAAGTGTTTAAAAAAGGAAGATTTTGTAACCATGTTTAAGAAAAAGGCGTTTAAATTAGGATATTCATTATTTCAAATGAAATCGTCTAATATGATTTTACGGCGAAGAGTGCGATGCACAATTAGAAAGGTAACGATTGTTTTTCGTATCAAAATAACTTTTGGGGGAGTCACATTTTCCAAAATCTTTAGAATTCCGCCAAACTTAAAATCTTTGTTTCAATACGTTATGCCAATTCTATAAGAGATGAAAAGCTTCTTGGGATATATGCTGAGGATTCAAACTTGGAAAGAATTTGTTATATATAGATAAATAATAATAATAGAGTTATGCTAATATTTGTTGTGAAATAATTTTAGATTGTGCTACTCTTGTAATATATATATATTTCACAACAAATATTAGCATATATATATAAAATAGAGTTATGCTAATATTTTTGTGAAATAATTTTAGATTATATTAATATTTCTTGTGAAATAATTTTAGATTATGTTATTTTGTAATTTTTTTATATATGTGAAGTTTGTGGCAATAAGATCTTAAAAAAATCTCGGATAAAGATAAAATAAATTTCAAAATGTTGATACCATTTAATTTCAAAATTAAAGACAATACAGTGTATTCTATCTTTTTTATATAAGTTGGTTTCTTTCTCTATTGAGATCACGTTTATGACCATATATCTAATGTACAACAACCAAATAAACAACACTTGCAAAATGATGATAATATTAAAAGTATTATTACAACTAAGTTTAAGGAAAAATTGCAGTAAGATAAAAAAAATTGAGAATGAGAGAAAATTAGGATACTATAAAGTGGTTGTCAACCCTTATCTAAAAAATCAAAAGTATCGCTATCTTTTAACTAGCTTAAAAAGAAAGTAAATATTGGTAAGATAAAAATAAAATCGAATGAGTTTCATAGTGAAACATGACACTTAACAATCCCTAAAATTTTGTGGGATTGAAGAATTTGTCATCTTTATGACATTAAGAGAGTTAAATTTGAAAACCACTTTCTCTTTAAAAGTACTGTCTACAAAATAAAATTCAAAAAAAAAAACTATGGCAATCAAAATTAATCTCAATAATTATTAATAACTATGGCAATCAATTTAATTACATTTATATGTTAATAACTATTTTCATCAATTCAATTTTATTTCTATATTAATAATCATCAATAATGCTCAAGATTAGTTTGATATTTGATAGAAACTAAATCTTTAACCATACCACACAAATAAAAGTTTGCATAATATATGAATATCACTAGTTCAGCCATTACTAGTAACTAGCCTGTAAACATGGATAATCTGATCATAAAAGGTAAAGTGTATTATATACCATGATTGCACCGAGTGAAACAAGGTGCTCTACAGTCCAGTATGGGGGAATAGTCGGCCATAATAAATAAAGTTTGTCTTTAACATAATAATAATAAAAAAATAGTATTATGTCCGAGATTAATAAAAAGACGTGTATTTTCGTTTGAATTAAATCCTAGGTTATAAACGTTTGTCTTTATTATTGTCGGCCATTAATTAAAATGTAAAAAAAAGTAAAATGTAATGGAAAGTATTTAATGAAAAGTAAAAAAGTAAAATGTAATGAAAAGTAAAAATGTAAAATGTATTGTCCGCCATTAATTCAAATGTAAAAAAAAGTAAAATTATGGAAAGTATTTAAAAAAAATTCATGTGGCTTATAAAATAAAATATTATGAAAAGTAATTAAAAAATAGATGTTCGTTTATAAAATAAAAAATTAAAACTTAAACCCAGATCTATCAATCAAGAGAGGTTAAATTTCTTGAGTTTAAATTTAAAAAAAGAAATGCACCTCAAGAAATTGGATCCCTCTGGATGTTTATATGGATTTAAGATGGATCTATACTGGTTTAATCCCATTAACTAGGTGAAGTATTATGTGCCCATTAGTAAGTGATCTAAGAACATATGACGTATTTTACAAAATTAACAGTGATGGTGATACTTGCTATTACACTTTGCACACAAGGTTATAAGCATATATGAAACATGACCATTATTTTATAGATATTCATATTACTAAGAGCTCAATCGGTTCAATTCCAATAAATAAAATACCATTTATAATTAAGATGTTACAATACAGGTTACTTATTACCTATTGATATTTGATAAAAAAAACTAAATCTTTAACCATCCCACACATATAAATATGTCGATGTTAATTGACACTTATATGTAGTTTGAATAATCTTTTTTTTCAAGAATCTTGTTGAAATTAACATAATCTTGGTGTCCACATGTTTTGGTTTTTGAGGACACTAAATAATACTGAAATCTCCTTAAAAAAAATGGGACCTCAACAATGAAAAACCCCTAACCAACGCTCTAATAAATATGTTTAAGGTATAATATATATGTAATTTGATATTTTTCTTGTAAATGTGGTTTTTCTATTTTTACTGAACTTTAACAGCAGTTTTAATATAACATACATACACACAATTCGGAAAAAGAATATGTTATATTGATTGGAAATATGAAAAACAGATGGTACATAACAACCTGCCGGGTCGATATCATATTAAATATCCGTTTATTTCTTAAACGGTCAGGCCTCCTAAAATGATATAAGCACTTTCTGAAACGAAAGCTTCATGCCCCAGGCTGCCATTCGAGTTTCATTTCCAGGAAACCAGAATGAACACGACCGAGCTTCAAGCAGACGTCCTGAACTATTCGGCCATCATTCCTCTGGACAATGTAACTATCCTTAGCCAGGACGGGATTACTGCTTCGAGGCACTACTTTCTTTCCCGCTGCCATGGGATATGATTCTTGAAGAAGAGGCTTTAGGTCAATTTCGGCACTTCCCATGAAGTCATCCCGTGTGAATTTATCCTCATCCCACACTTCCTGCAAAACCCAAACAAACGATTCGTTAGAATATCATCACACTAGAACACTTAAATAAATATTCTAGAGAAGGAATAAGCATACCGCAGTGAGCGAGCAACCGCGATCACGAGCAGAAATATTTTCTATATTGAATGACAGCTCTTCATCCCAAAATGGATTTAGGGTCCTTTGTTTTACAGCAGTCTTCTTCTTCATCTGAGAACGGAGAGAGGAAAACAAACATGCGGTTAGACGTATTAATTCGTAGCAATAACATTATAACAGATCATTATGAATTACAGTTGCTACATATGTAAAGTTTTACACACTTTTTCACCCAACTTCACGACAACGTAAGGATCACTGCTCATCAACAAGTCCCGAATCACTAAATTCGACCCCTTCATGACCCGCACATACAGAACCCCCTTCACCTCCCCCATCTATATCTATATTGTTCTGCAGCTCATACAATAACAATGAGAAGTGATATCTCTCAGATTGCATAGCTTCTAATAAGTGACTGTTATATATAATGGGCACCGGCAAACGAACAAACTATTGAAGTTTTGCAGTCTCTATCCGGGAATCTAAAAATATGGGGCGGTGAAGTTGCATCCAATAATGGAGTACAGTGGTAAAAGAAAAAAGAGAAATGGAATAAAACTTTTCAGCAACTTTGGGTACAATAATTTTACTTCGTAAACAACGTGCTTATGGTAATTAGAGCAGAGCAGTTTTAATGGGTTTACGATAATTAAAGCAGTGATTAGGGTTAGGGTTAGGTTAGAATTTTTAAAATTTTATGATGATGATGATGGTTAACTATTATATAAACTAATTTGATAAAATAAATAAATTATTTGGATTGCTTTAAATTTTATTTTTATGTTTAAAAATCTTAAAATTATTTTCGGTGTTTTACTATGAAGTTCATTAGAGTTTGTTTTTATTAAAGAGATACTTTTGATCTTTATATTAAGGTTAATAATCTTTTTATAGTATCTTAATTTTCTATTGATCTCTAAATGTTTCTAGTCTAGTATTTTAGAGAGTGTATTTATCCATTATATCAATGCTTAATTTTGATGAGGGAAGAACCACTTCTATTACAAGAATAATAGGATAAGATATGTTGTTTTTATTTTAATGTTATACATGATCTTATAAGATAAAGAAAATGACCATAGTTTTAAAAATAAACCTCTTTTTATCCCATATCACAAAATTTATTGATTTACAATTGTTTTCTAAACGAAAATAAACTTTCCACTCTCACTTAATCCACTTCTCAATTTCAATACTATGTGCGACTTATGTTGATTTCATGCAAATAAGTTTTAGTTTGAATCTTTCTTTCAACCGTCATCTCTTTCTTATAAAACTCAATAAAGTTAGAATCTTTCTCTCAACCGTCATCTCTTTCTTATAAAGGTGAATTATTCAGCTTGAATACCTGCCGATGTCTTTTATTCTCTCGGAATTGAGTTCCCATCATAAGAGTAAGCTAAACTCTAGACCGAATGCACCAAGAATTCGGCGATTTTTCCGGCGAAAATCCGGCTGAAATTGTTTAAATGACAATTTTGGGTTGCTAGAATTGCATAATCGGGGTGCCCCAGGGGTAATCGAGGTCGCTGAAACCATTCCTGCAACCAAAATTGCAATTCAAACAACCCAAATTGCAGTTTCAGCAATTTCCCATTCACCGATTCCGATGAAAATCGTCGGTAAAGGTGCATTCGGTCTAGAGTTTAGCCCATTCCTGCATCATATACACTTGCCAACACAGCTAATGTTTTTGATATGACAAATGGTATCATTTATGTGTGGCTCAGAATGTAATATCGTCATTAATTTGAAGATCTCAAAAATCTACTCCAAAAGAAGAGATTCTGCCTAGTACCATGAGTCAGAATTCATGAATAATACCTGCCATTACATGAGTTATGTGAATAAATGCATTGCATTAAATGGTCGGGACATAGTATGCAGATATATGTTGTTATAAGTTGAGATATGTTAAAATAGTATAGAAGTTGGAATCTTTTGGAAAGATTTTAGATATATGAATAAATAATATCAAAGTTTTACATGCATGTTTATATTGCTCTATTTTTCATAGTAGATCATGGCATTTTTATATTGCTGTATTTTTGGTATCTCAAGAGGATTGGCTTAGGTGTCCTGAGGAAGATCCCATAAATTGAAACATGGTGAGATGAAATCCTCGTTGGGATACAACGTCAATTTAATTAAATTTGGACTTATTAGGAAAAGTTTGGATTAAGAAAGTGTGAATTTAGACTTTGAAAGTGTCAATACCAATCTTTCTATAGTGCAAAATCAAGTTCTGAAAGTGGCAATATTAGATTTTAAAAGTGTGTTTTTCTATTCAAATAGTGTTTTTTTTTACTACTTATGAACCTTACAATTGCAATTTTTTGTTATGAAACTATGAATTTCAATTCAAAAAGTGTGAATTTCAAATAAAAAAATGCAAATTTTGATTTGAAAAGTGCAATTTTCATTTGGAAATGTGCAACCTGTTAAGGTGAAAAGTTCATTGTATATAATATTCAGTCATTGTTTGAATAATAAGTTTACCATTTCTTGTTTCTTTTTTTTATTCCAAGAGGTTCGTGGACATTCCAGATGCTCGATGTTTGTTCACCCAGCTAGGTTGATAGACATACTAGAAGGTTTGCAACAAAATATAATTTTTTTGGGCTAAGATCACACCAAACAGAATCGGTAGGAACATCCATCCCACTCTAAACACTATGCCATATATGTTCTTGTTGTGCCTTAGCTGCTGCAAGGACCTTCTCGTTTATTCTAAATTTTTCTCTTGTCCATCCTAGCCTTGGAAACCATGCCCATATAATGGTATTTACATCGATCATGATATTTTTTTCTACACCAAAAACCCATTGTTTCTTTCTATCTAAGAAGTTTTTGTACAATATCTTCAGATCCTTCGATGTTCATGTTGGCTTCCACCATTGCACCTCTACTTTGTAAGACCCAACAATACTAGCATATGAATCCTGATAAATATTATCAATCGCCCTACCCAACCAGATTGCACAATCTGACTCTGGTGATTGCATAATGAACATTTGGCCCTTTACAACATCCACTCTTAGAATCAATTCATCTCTAGGCTTGTTGCATACTGGTCCAACATAGCAATCCTGCAAAGCAGAAAATTTTTCCTTCAAAAAGGCATCCATAAATTTATGTTCAGATCTTGTAGGTTCACTACTATGAATATCATGGCTTGTGAATGGCCAAAAGTTAGCTGATGACTGATTAGAACTCTCGAAGGGACTGTCCAAAGCTTTATATACAACCTCCCAATAATTTAACTTGGGACAGGAAAATTGTTCACCTCCCTTCTCAATCCCTCAATTCCAGAATGAAATATATGTTTCTATTCCTTTTTTTATTTTGTCAATGTCTGAAGGTATTTTAGATTGCAGATTTAATAACCTAGGCTGTCCCACCAGCAAGTCTGCGCTACCATTTGGAAATGACCGTTAGAGATGAATAGGAGATGACCAAGCTTCATCCCGAAGTGATGCCCTCCATTGAATGACTGGAATCTTATCTATGAGATGAAATTTAAAAAGCTGGCATTTTTTGATATCGATGATCTTGGCATTTCTATCCAAAAGGTGGGGTTTCACAAAAATATTAAAATCGTAAAGTTCATCAATTAGATAAGGGAGATATAAATTTTTATGTTCACATGTCCTATATGTATCCATAATTTCTGACAATGAAAATATATCCTTGCGCGTTATCTTTACTGATAACCTTCCATAAGTTCCATCTATGTCTTCGTGGGTGTGTTTGACCAGGAGGAATCCAACTTCAACTATCTCGAACACTCTCATTGCTGTTAAAAGAGATAAAAATGCAAATACAAAGCGGTTTTTGTTATCGCTTGAACAATTAGCCATTCGCAACAACAATATGGGTGGTAGTTTTCTATTTGGCATGCATTGATTAGTACCATCAACACACAATATATCATCTTGCATTACATCTTGTATGTATATCAAACACTTTTCATATGACTTTGATTGCAATAAAGAATCATGCAATTGGTGCTTAGATGTTTCTCCTTTCTAGAGAAAATAACCATATTTATCAACCACTGGTTCTTCAAGACACTTCAAGCATTTAGCCAGGGATGTCACAGTGAAATTCAATCCCATCTCTAAAAATGACAGGATGAAATGGCCAAAACCCCCAGTCCTATTCCCATGAGTCAACATTCCAGTCAATGATATGGGAAGATTCATAAAATTACTAAAATATTTTTCCTTCTTACCCATCCTTGGAATGGAAGTATTTGACTTATCCATTTTGTCGTGAACAATACTCAGAAAAGTCTTTGGATTTTTTTGTGAAGCTAATCTGTGAGAATAATATACTTGGAAACAACTTGCAATATATTTATTATGAGCTACTTTATGTCCTCGGAACATTTCCACCTCAGCTGGATCAATGGTCCCCTTAAGCCTATCCTATATTGTAATGCACTCATTACACCTTACAAAGGAGTTTGATTTAGAAATTTTAACATCTCGAAAATATTCTCTCATCACCTTGCTAAAGGAGGATTGTGATACTCAAGACAAACCGATACTTTCAATTCCTCCATTTGCCATTTTTTGTAGCAAACCATGGGACATATTAGATGGAAATAGTTTCAAGGTTGTCCTTGTTCCATCTTCATTGATTAATCGTGTAAGATGTAGAGATTTGTCTGAATTCTCTTCTACAATTTTATTAATAGTAGTTACCAGTGCAACACTAAACGCCCTAGATTTTTCCAAGCCATCGTTACCATGCACAACTCTCACATCACCATTCAAGAACATGCTTTTACAATTGTAGAAAGTGCTCATTTTTATCCCATGAAATTTATACCATGCATTTTGATAGACGTCTATTGTCTATAATCTCATCATAAACTTTTTTTTTTTTGTCATACCCTTCTTTGGGAACAGGAGCATTTGATCCCATAGAATTTATTATAACATACTGTCTTCTTGAATTTTCATTCATACTATGAAATTTATTCACACATTCAACTATCGATTGCAATAAAATTTTTGAGATACAAAGATTTGAGCAACAATGTTCAGTGACATTTTTTGAAAGGAATGCACCCTGATCAATTCCAAGCCTGTAAGGTACCAATCTTGAATTTCTTTCTGAAATTTTATTTACAGCTTGCCGCTTTATGGAATTGTATGGCCTTGTTCCATTACCTTTAATATCTATATATTCACAATGGGGAGTACTTGGAAGGACCATCTGTAAAGGACATTCTTCAAAAATATTCCAAATGTTGACCATGTATTCATTTGTTTTATTTTCTAGTATAACATCCAGAGGAACATCATCGAGGTCAATCAAATTGTTTGTAGGCCATCTTATAAGAGAGCCTTCAAATACACCACAATCCTTGCAATTGCAGAATACTTTATGAACTAAAATACCAAACTCACCAGCATCTACTACTTTGAATTGTACAATGTCTCCCTAAAAAACAGTTGATACTATTCCCCGAGCAACATAATGTGGCTTTAAAGAATATTGACATATCAAATTAAATTTCTCTCCCACAAACCTAACTTTGTGATTTTCTCTTAATAGTTTCAAATTAGTTTCAGATTGATTATTGTTGAAATTGCTTTCAACATAAAACAATGTTTCTGTATTAAAATATACGACTCTATTAATCAGGCATACAACAAAACCTCCACTGCTCAACCCTGGACAACATGCCATACAAGAAAACACCACTTCATACATCAGAATACCAAAGGAGAAGTCACCCAAACACGTTCCCCCAACAAAATCAGTCCCACTCACGTTTGTCACAAAACCTATGGAAATGCAATCCTTTCATTCTTAACACTTTGTAACAACTTAACTTTTCTCATAATAAAAGAATATTTATTCTCAGTTATTATGATATGTTCTACACTTGGTGAAGTAGAAGTTGCTATATCATTCACCTCATTCTCGCGAAGAGAAAACCCACTGTGGTTAATGATCTTAGATACAAGCCATTGAATATAACCACCAACTTTCTATGACAATGTATCTACACCTTCTGATGGATATGGAAATTGAAGACTTGCATTTAAAGTCTTGGTAACATTTACAATGATGCATCCATCATGAATGCTAATATTATGCAATATTTTTCTTTCTGGAAAAGAGATTCCTTCAACAACTTTCAATCCCTTCAAAAGTAGGTCCACACATTGTTGAGAACCAAAATCCATTTCATAAGAGATTTTTGAAATATAAAATAACAGAACACATTGTTCAGAACTAAAATCCATTTCAGAAGTGGTTTATGAAATATAAAATAAAAGGAACACATTAAAAATCATATTTATTTTAAACAAAGAATAATTTTTCCACTAGTATATATTATCAAATAAGTCAATTAGAAGGGTATAACCCTTCATTTACGAGATAAATGTAAAAATATTTAATCTACGATGTCTAGGCTGACAATTTCTGACTTCTGACTTCCATTGTAAATAGTAGGGACCTGGACATCAACAGAGTTATAACATATAAAAATTGTTTGTCCTGAATTCCGACTTCCGACAAGAAGGATTGGTCGCCCCTTCGTTTTGTAGAGAATTGTGAACACCTATATCCAACAATTCACATGTATCCAGAATGGTGAGCACAAGAAGGATCGACTGACCCTTCTTGCAGTCTAGAACTATTATGAACAGAATACTGGGCACAAGAAGGGTCGGTCACCCCTTCATTTATGAGGGAAGTGTAAAAATATTCAACCTACGAAGGATAGTCCTCCAATTCATGTATATCCAAAATGGTGAACACTGGAAGAATACTAAGCACAAGAAGGATCGACTAATCTTTCATTTACGAGAGAAATCTAAAACTATTTAATCTTCGAACTCTAGGCCGAAAATTCCCGACTTCCGACTTCCGCTATAAATAGTCGGGATCCAGACATCAGATAATTATAACATATAAAAAATGGTTGTCCCGACTTCCATTTTACGACAAGAAATACCGGTCGCCCCTTCATTTAGTAGATAATTGTGAGCACCTATATCCAGCAATTTCCTATATCTAGAATGGCAAACACAAGAAGGATTGACCGTATTTAACTTACGAGGGCTAAGGCGTCAATTCATGTATATCCAAAATGGTGAACACTGTAAGAATACTGAGCACAAGAAGGGTCGGATGACCCTTCATTTACGAGAGAAATGTAAAAGTATTTAATATACGAAGGCTAGGATGAAAATTCCTTCCTTCCAGATTCCGCTATAAATAGCAGAAATCCGGATATAAGCTAAGTTATAATATATTAAAAATATTTGTCCCAAACTCAAAGTTTTTTAATGGAAGGATCGTTCGCCCCTTCGTTTAGTAGATAATTGTGAAAAGCTTTATCCAACAATTCACCTATTTCGAGGATGGAGAACACAAGAAGGATCGATTGACCCTTCTTTTAGTCTTGAACTATAATGAAAAGAATACTGTGAAGAAGAAGGGTCGGCCTCCCCTTCATTTATGAGGGAATTGTAAAAAAAGAACAACTTGGATAAAGAGCGGCCACTCTTTTTCTGAGAACATTTCCACTTTCCAGCAAACGGTGTGAAGCAATGTTCCTATGAAATTTTTGTTTAAAGTGTCGATGTCTACTTTCGCCACTCCTAAAAATAATCCCTGGAGGAAGGAACAGACCTCTCTTTCTCTGACAAAAATTCGACTTGCCAACAAACTCTTTGAATCAAAACTTCTATAAATTTTGTTATTAAAATGTCGATATCTAGTTTCCCAGGGTGACACATGGAACGATCAGATTGTGAAACGTGGCATATTTGATTTTTAAAATTAGTCTAAAGATTGTATAAATGAATATTAAGGATATTAATGGTCCATTTCATTATAAAGATATGGATTTGACTAATATAAATTTTTGGAATAGGTATCAGGGATCAAATTTGAAGGGTTGAACTTAATTCAGGTTGAAGGATATATATTCATACCACCCTTCTAGCATGAAGGGATTTAATTAGAAAAATTACACTTCAATTGACAATAATAAATTAACTCAACGTTTTATTAAAAAATTTGCTAATTGGCGGGAAACTGGATCAGAAATCCAAAAAAAAGAATAAGAGGTGTTTTTCCTGTTTGGGCTGGTTTCCTAAAAGTCTACATTTGGATGGAAAAAGATCTCTATTGGCAAGTAGGAAATGGTAAGGAGATATTGGTCGGTATAGATCCGATCCTGGGTTTGGAAAAGAATTACAAACTTTCAGAAGATATTGTGATTTTATTGAAGGAATATGGCATTATTACTCTTGATAAAATTAAAAATACCAAGGATAAATTTGCTCAAGATACTTACTGGTTCAGTGTAAAAGATTTGGGATTCAGCGGGCGATCTGCATATAAATGGGATAGCTATATAAGGTTCTTGAACTCGGCTAGGTGAAGAATTACTCAAGAGAAGGATTTACTTATTTGGAATGGAAATTCTGCGACGACAATGATGATGGTGAAGTCAACATATAATGCTATAATAACAAACAATTGCATTTTCCCACATCATTGGTGGTATAAACAGCTTTGGCAATGGTAGATTCCATTGAAATTTAAGTATTTTATGTGGTTTGTGTTATAAGGAAGACTAAAAAATTGGGATAATCTTATGAAGAAAGGTTGGTATGGGCCAAACTTTTGTTCTTTATGCAGAAAAAGCTCAGAGTCTACTAATAATCTCTTTGTGGAGTGTGCATTTACAAGAAATATTTGGAACATGTGTTGTTCCTCTCTGCAGCTTAAGCACAATTGGGGGAATGAGAATTTTGATATTTGCGCACTTCACTGGTTCAGAAGCTGTAGATCTCACCCTACTTTTCCATTTTTGATATCCTGGTCCATATGGCATACTAGATATAAGATTGTTTTTGAGAACAAGGATCCGAGTTCGTAGAATACTTGTATTCATGTTTTAAATTTACATAAAGTTTACTGTTTTGATAAGGTATCTTCAAATATTAAAAATTTGAGCACTTTCATCCCTCAGTCCATAGGTCTAGTAGCTTTCTTTAATGGTGCGACTACAATTGGATTATGTGTGGCAGGTGAAGCAATATATTTAAATCAGGAACACTATTACTAATTGAGACTAAAGTGCGGAATTGGTTCCAATATGAAAGCATAGCTACTTCCTCTCTGGTGTGTATTGAAAGTGGCAAATATTTTTGGTCTTGGGGACCTTAAATTCTTTGGGGATTCAAGGGTCACCATAAAATTGGCCTGTGGAGAATACATTTTAAAAGTTACCTCTCTTCTTCACTGGTGCAACAGTATCATGGTAGAAATTCAACTTTTCAATAACATATCCTTTGAGCATATCTAGAGGCAACATAACTCATTGGCGGAAAAACTATCAAAACAAGCTATGGAAGGCAAGGAAGGGGTCATTGTGTGGGAATAATTTCAGGGGCATCACATATGTGATATGGGATCTGTAAGGATTTTTGAATGATGATCTATGGTTTCTAGATATCGTATTTTGGTAATATGGTTTTGAAAGTTACATTGTCCTTTTTGTAAAGTCTTATCTAGAGAAGCCTGATATTTGATAAGTTATTATGCTGATAAGTCTTTTAAATACTTGAAAATCCATGTACTATTTGATTCAACTTGAATATCAATAGTATGTTATTTCTCTGCTGAAAAAAAAGTTGGAGCAAAAATAATAATTAACCCCATCTCCGAGATTCATTTATATAGGAGTTCAATAGCCTGGAACCTACATGGACTTTGGAGTAGACCAAGCATGCGATTAGAGTGTGGGAGTGTGCGACTGGAGTCTGAACCAAGCATGGAACCTGCGTAGGGATTGAGCTACGTTGAACGTATATGGGACCAAATGTAAAACAGATCCTGCTACATGGAACTGTTACCCAAGCTTCGACTGTCGTACCAGATATTTCTTGTTGTTGCAGGGGAACAGGAACCTGAAACCTCAAAATTTCTATCTCGTAACTACTTCATGGACCTATTGCGAATATTTTTGTGGCCAGGTAAAAATGATGCAGCCAGAAAATGCCCACGAAAACTTGATGCGTCCAAGTCAGGAAGAAAATGTATAGTGGGTGAGTGGTGGAACAAAATATCTATGGTTGATGTTGATTTCGCACTTTCAACTAGCAAGGATAATGAAAAGGGTAAGCAGTAGAGGAATTTTTATCGCTTACCACGTGTCGAGTCGAGGATCGTTCCGCTGAATGAAAAATTGCAATGGAAAACTACTTCTCGTGATCTCGAAACCACCTACACAAGATATTATAAAAGCTAGTATATTCTTACGATTGATGGAACTTACCCATGCAAGCAAGTGTCATCCTATGTGTCCTTCACTATATTCTTTTTCCCAGAAGTAGAAAACCAGAAGACAATCAGAGGGTTATTGTATCGAGGAATTATATTTATTAGCAATTTGTATTCTTAATCGAACTATAGATAATGAGCATCATTCATGAAATACTACTAGCGGTGGCCGATATATATATTAGTTCGCTCGTTATATCCCAAACCATGATTGCTAAACAAATCCTAATAGGAGGAAAAGGCAAAGGATGGCGCTATGGCTTCAATTACGCTGAGTGGGCATCAAAGGAAGGTCCATTCCACACCAATGATACACTTGATAGGAATTCAAACATTACAATATGTGAATAGATAATTTGATATTTATATATTCATCGCTATATTCATTTTCCGAATCCCTGGATTTCTTTTTTCTGGTATATATGTTTGTGCAGTGTTTATATTTCCTCCTACAGAGCTTGATTCTATTTTTCACAATGGCTATTTGCTGAAGAATAAAATCACTACAAGGAATGCAATATTTCGGGTGGTTCGCTCCTTACTGATTCAACAAAAGAAAATGGAAAGCCCTTTAGTTTCAAGATGAGATCAAAGGAACACCATTACTATTTAGCATAGCATAGGAATTTGATGCTTCTGCTTTTTTGGTTCAAATTCGATTTGTCTTTGAATGTTCTTTACCTAGTGGTTCATATTTGATGCTTCTGCTTCGTTTCCAGTGGCATCGAATTAAGTGATTTCATTAATGAGACAAATTTGATGGTTCTTCTTTGTTTCCAGCAGACATAGTGCTTTGTTTCTAGCGGTGCTGAATTAAGTGATTTCATAATGATTCAAATTCGATGCTTCTGCATTGTTTCCAACAAACAATAATTAATGGTTCAAATTCAATGCTAACAAAGAATACAGACAAGAAATCAGAATTTATTACATCCCTCTTACAACTCTCGCAATTATAACTTTCATAACGAATTTGAATCAACAGTATAAAGTATAATTTTTCAGTGATAGGTGAGAGCTCTCCATTTATTTTTGAATGGAATTGGGTATAGGAAATTTGTAGTGTTATTTACACCTTTTCCGGTGGTTCATAGAATATGGCTATTAAAAAATAGATGTTTTGATTTTGGGTACATTATCCAGTGTTGCATTTTTAGGTACTGTTGATTTTTTTCCCTACTACAAATTTTAAACACAAACTTTTTCCTCTTGTACCAAACTATGATTTATAGCACTAAGTGCTAACGAATAAAAATGTGAAGAGTTAAATATCAAAACAATTCCTGAAATATCAACGGTATCTGCTAAGTGCTTTAGTTATGTTCTAACCCCATCTCCGATCTAGTCTCTGCTATTTATCAGACAAAACAATTATATGTTATCTGATGCATTATCGTAACTTTGTGACCATTCTAACCATTTATGTTATTTCATGCATTATACTTGACTTTTTTACAATAATTATATGCCATATTATATTTTTCTTTCTAATGACTTCAGATTTGTCTTCAAGATTTGTTTGAGAAGGAGAAGGAGAATATATTCCAGAAGGTGTTGTTAGAATTGGATGTTCTTCTCATCGATAAGAGTGGAGAGGCATTGCAAATATCTAAACTTGCTCTGAACAAGGTCTCACTTGTCATATTTCATAGCGATCCAGATGATTCTTTCCCTCGTCTTTTACTGGAGGAAACTCTAGATGACATTCAAAGAGATTCAAATTTTGAAATTATTTATATTGGAAAACATTTTAATAAGTTTCCAAGGAATGTCAAGGATAGAATTTTTGGCCATAGTCATGAAATTCGACAATTTGGATTGATGCTTCTTAAAATGTTATTAACATTAGATGTACATGTTCGAGAATCATGGTTGTCAAGACTAGATAAAAATGTTCAAAAAGTCAATAAATATACTAAGAACTTTATCTCGCTCTCGTAGAATGTCGAAACGTTCTAGTTATCTCGAACTTGCCTCTAAGACTTAAAAAAGGCATATAGAGTTAAAAAAGGCATTATGGTCATTAATCCTCTCTAAGTGCTCAACGCGCATATTAGAATTAGAGTGAAAGAAAAAACGTAGAAAATAAAACTGAAACGCTATAGGATTCTTCCTTGCTTTACAATTAGGTATGATTTTGAAGGAATATAATATTTGATGTTGTTAAATTTATTTATATATTTAAAAAAACAATTTATATAACAAAATTTCAATTTATTTAAAAAAATGACAAGATTTCCATAAAAATAAAAACTAGGGCATCTTAATTTTAAAAAGAAATGAACATCAAGTATAAACATAAAACAGAGCACCACTCGTGATAATTATCAGTGTGTTTTGAAAGTGTTAGAAGGTATCTATGAGAATTTTGAATGTGGAGACATTATAATTATGGATTGAGTGCACATCCCTATACATATAGATAAATAGATAAACATAGCCACTCATGGTTTCAAGGTTTAAAGATTAGGAATATGGTTAGTGAACATGGCTTCGTTATCCTAGGATATGTATGTTATAGTGCATTTTTCTACCCTGTGAGCATTAGCACTCATTGGCCTTCATTATTTAGTTGATTGACTCACAACCAATTTTTGTCCTCTAGGAACCCTTGTTTCCATATTTTTCTTCATGTACGCTAGTTGTTCCACTGAAACCAACGTAGATGTAGGATGTACCACTATAGCCCATGTACATCGAGTTAATTTGTAAATAATAGTAAAAACTCTATTTTTCACTTCCAAAAAGCGGCCATTGTGACCTTTAGCCCTCCATGTATCCCAAAACGACTTGATTCGACCTTTCACCTACCTTTGGAGGGTTATATATTGAGCTCTTATGGTGCATGGAAGGAGGAGGAAAGAGAGGGCATCGAAACTCTATTGTATTTTTTCCATAACTTGAGTCTACATCCATTGATCCTAGTTGTTGTGAACTTCTTATGTTTACCTACCAAACTCTTCCATATCTTGTGAAGGACCCTATCCTTTACTCGTGATTTTTCCATTGCATGGGGGATTGAAGTGGTGGAGGCACAAGTGGAGGGCCCTAGTTCTTGGTTTGGATGAGTTGCCGACAAGATGTTCTATAATGTACTTCTTGTTCAATTTAATAGAAATACTCATTTTCTCGTCCAATTGATTTTGTGAATGATTGTTTATTAACATTGGGTAACATTTGTTTATTATATCATGGACCATGGTATTGTTTATGCTAACATATTTTGTATATTATATGAACTTGCTTGTGTTTATTGTTGAGACTAAGCTGCAGGTTCAAGTGTAGAAATTGGAAAGCTCAACGGGGATCTACATCAAATGTCTAGTTGAAGGTTGGTCTTTTATGCACATATTAGCATTTACATTTATATAGAATTTCATTGGGAATTGAGTTGATTTCTGGTAGTTATCTGTCTGTTGTGGCCTGCCCCGAGCCATAGAGAGTTTTTATCCGTAACAGAAATGGTGACTCCGCTGGGGAGAAACCTCCATTTTCAGGATTTTGGGCATTTTTCTTTATTTGAGTCTCTATTCTGTCAAGTTTATGTGTCATTGACTGACTGTTAGGATATTCATAGAAAATATTATTTTTTCTTGGTCTTTGGATTAATTTTTGGTCCACCTACCTTTCCCTGTACACAGTTCAGCCTTGGTTAGCTCGTGTGTACCCACTGTTGTTCGTACAATAGCCAGCGTATGTACGCTATTTTTTTGTGAACAGTTGCGTACAACTCCGGGATTGTCTTGTTTGTGATCTTTGGTTGTTGCTGGGTGAATTCTGGGTGTTCTTGACTCTTAGTAGGCTTGTATTCTGACTGTTCCATGCCTCTTTACTGACTAGAAACTCCTCCTTCTTTAGTTTTTGAGATTTTGGTTTTCAACCATTTTTTGTTTTGTATAGCTCATCAACTTGGCTGAGTCTTAGGTTTTGGGATTTGTTGGGTTGTCCGCTTTTCATGCTCTACATTTTTCTGAAGAGTTTTGATTCTGCTTGCATTTTTCATTCATCTATATTGAAAAATACAAAAAAAATTGTTTTGCATTTTCATTTCATTTATGGTGAAAATACACAAATTTTTGCTTTATGTATCTGCATTTTGCATTAGAGTGCTTGTGCTTTCATTAGGACTTGCTTGTGCATGAAATTATAAGGAGATTGCATTTTTATTTCAAAACGAAACGTTGGTTTGATTGTTATTGTAGTGGCATATTTTTTCATTGGTAGTTGAGTCTAGTTTTTTTCGGGTGTGCACTTCATTGAGTCTATTCACGTCATTAGTTTCACGACCATATCCTTTGAGTAATCACAACCATGAAAATTAATCCTTAATCTAAAATTGATTAGAAACGGTTTTCTCTTTTATAGGGTGCACCAACTAGTATAGGTTTAGAGTCTTGGAATAGATCACTATGAGTTAACAATCCAAGACTATTGAACAAACATTATGTGTCTAACTAGGGAGTGGTGAAACCCATGGTATACATCAATGTTCTCAGGAAGCTCTACTCAAACCAGAGTTAAGTACGAGGTCACGGGAAGTTGGTTGCGGAGATATCCCTCCAATACTGGCTGAACGTGGGAGATATTTCAAGGATTTGTTCATATCTGGGGATTCTTGGGGGATTTGACCCTCTGGGGAGATGTTTATATTTGTTGACTTTTTGGAATCATCGTGGATTGATATCCACCTCTTCGTTGGTCTCGGCGATTGGCTAGTTTACTAGCTAGTGATCCGTAAAAGTCTCTTTGTAAGAGACGTTGAAGGACTACTGCTGGTGCTTTATTCACATTTCATGAGCTTTAGAGAGCTCCTATCATGAGTTTCGCATCTGACATGATAGGAGTTCCCGTGGCCCCCTCCGGTGGCACTAAAGGAAACTCTCCTTTATGTACTCCTAGGAGAGGATGGGGCAGAGAGTCATCACACATCACTTCTGCTGGCTTTGGGGTGTCACCACCGGTTAGTACAAATCCATTTAATGATACTCATACACTAGGTTTCCGATATGGTATGCCAGGTTTTGGCTCTACGACCGTCCCGACGGCCAAAAACCCTTTTTCATTGGGTATGCATGTTGTTTTTTCGACTACTACCTCTACTATGTCCAGTAGTCATGCTAGTTCTATCCTTGGGATTGGGGGCACTATAACCCCTTTTACTACATATCAGTTTGGAAGTAGTCACATCCCTCCATCTACTCTGTATGTTGGGGGAGGACCACCTCCTATGATAGCCCCTAGTGTTAGTACGAATCTTTTCCCTACTGGAGGCTTTATGGTAGGCATTGGTACTATGACTTACATACCATCCATCAACCCTTATGCTTCTATACATATGCATGTGCCCACGAATGCTTTTATGCTTCTGAATCATCCTCCTCCTAATAATACGGTTCTCGAGATTGGAAACATACCAGTTTCTTATGGTCATCAATCGACTACTCCTTCTACGACTAGTGGTTTTATACCCCATACTTATGGTGGTAACTTTTATGGTCATCCAACCGGTTTTGGCCCTTATTCCAATCCCCCCTATGGATCCCATTCCACACATATGCCTATGTATCCTCACATGGGTCAGTTTGGAGGAGGTTATTATCCTTATGGTCACGCTCATGGTTACAACTAGAGTTCATCGGCACCTCAGGTGTCAAATTCTATGAACATAGTCCCACCTTACGGTTCGCAAGGCCAGTCTCTTTTGGGAGCCTATAATCAAGCTTCACAGCAATAGCTCTCGTTTCTTGCTAGGTTAAATTTACCTGATCTTTGAATCTCGTGAATGATCCAGTGTATCACGAATACACATGGAATCCAGTCCCTACCAAGCTCCCTTCCGACGTTCCAAAGTTTGAAGGGAAGAATGGTGATTATTCGGGTGATCACATCACTAATTTTCACTTATGGTGCTCCTCAAATAACTTGAACCATGATTCTATTCGTTTGAGGCTATTTCAATGCACCCTCACGGGGGCAGCAGAGAAATGGTATGTCGAGTTGCTTGGGGGAACATATAGGAGCTTCAACGATTTGTCATTGGTTTTCCTATATCACTTTCAGTTGCTGGTTCGTTATGATACCGGCACCAAACTTTTATCTACCTTCCATCAGGACAAAGCCACACACATCTCTAATCATATTCAAGAGTGGCACCGACAAAATAGGCTATTGAAAGCCAACATTCCACCAAATTTTTTGTTGGAATGGTTCCTTAAGTCTTTACTCACATTTCAAAGGACGTTTCATTATCTGGTATTATGACTGAGGAACAAGCCATTTTTAAATCCCAACAGCTAGACTTAGTCTATGCTTAATCTGGCATTTTATACGACATTACACCTGATGCACCAAGATCACATCACGATCCCAAGCATGTTCCTCGACTGCATGCCAATGGAATAATTGGTTCCACAATTACTCGTCCCATAGATTTGGTTACAAATCAAATGCACAATTTTTCTATTAATTAATCTACCCCTAGACAGGCTCACACCTTGTCCGTTTCCACCCAATCGTCTGATGTTCACTCTATACAATCGGCGAACCCATCTGGTAACCAGCAGCTTGGTGGGAAGAAGAAGGGGAGAAATAACCATAGGGGTGGAAATAATGGGAACAATAGGAATAATCCTAAGAAAGAGAACGCTAACCCTCCTCGGGATGGAGGAAATGCTGGTGAGGACCGCAAACCTAAACGTAAAGTGAAATTTCTTTGCAAACTTTGTTCGGAAGATCACCTTACACATTTGTGTCCTCGTATCGAGGAATATTCGAAGCATCTTGCACAGAGCCCACCTTAGTTTAAAGATCCCCTTCCACATCACCAAAACATGGCTTCAAGTGCTTCCGTCGCTAATAATGGGTCTAATGAAACTTCGACGTGATCTACCCATGCCGACTGCTTTGGATGCGTTAACATCATTCAATCTGAGTTTAATATTTCTACTCGCTCACATGACTATGGAGCACCACAACCTCATATGGGGAATGAGCCCCCTCCTCCTGACTCTCCATTGCATATCGAGAAGCCTAATTCTATGCCATAGATACCGAAAGGTGTTCTTAAGTGCTCAACACATAATCCCAATGCCCGAGCCACCCAGAACTACTCCATTGTAGAATATTTGGGCCAAACTCCGTGTGCCATGTCGGCTCTTGAGGTTCTCCAGGCATGTCCTTCACAAAGGAACTCCCTTTTGTATGCTTTAGGTGTTCAGGATCAGGGTATCCCTAACATTATCAAGTTCGACACTACTAATGTCCAACCTCACTTACCTTATCATGTGGCTTTTCAAGTCCATGTTAGGTGCTTACAAATGGTCGTTAAACGTACGATGGTTGATGAAGGTGCTTCCACCTCAGTAATGCCGTTAGCTTGTTGCAAATATCTTGGCTCTCCTCCCTTGTCGAAGTCTATGACCATGCTTACTACGTTCGATTGTCGGTCATTCAGGCTGCACGGTATTCTCCCTTCCCTTGAGATCCACTTGGGTGGGAAATCTGTGCCTATTGAAGTCAAGCTAGTTGATGCACCCATCGACTACAACCTTTTACTAGGTTGGAATTGGATCTACGCAATGAGAGCGATCGTGTCCTCTGTTTTTAGAGTTATTTGTTTTCTTCATGAAGGAAATATTATGACAGTCTCTCAGCTAGATTTCACTAGTTCCAATACCATAGCATCTCCAGGAACTGTTGTTACTCAAATAGAAAATTCCCAGCCAGCAACTGGGAATATTGGTTTAGGATTATATTTCTCTTTGATGGGATATTTCGACTTTGTTGCACCAATATCCTTCATTGGAACAATTTCTGATAGTGCACCTTCCTCATTGAATAACGTACCGTTTCAGACATCATACTTTAGTGATCTGTGGACTTTACCATCCATGAGTTCCCTGTCTGGAGATGTTTCGCAGATTGGAATGGCTATTCCTTTATATGTAGCCGAGCTTGCTTACCATGAAATTCAACAAGCCACTGCAGAGCCATATCTCTCTTCTTCACTGACAGAATAAAAAGATCCTGTTATGCTTCCTGCATGGGAAGTCGACTCATCTTGCTCACATGATTTCCTTGATGGTACTTTGCCTTCAGATGAAGCTATTATTGAGGCCATGAACGGTAGTGATAATCCTTGGGAAGATCTACATCATTGATCTTATTTTCTTCCCAACCTTGACCTTATTGAGCAGGAGGAGTTTTGGTTGACTCTTGCAGATAAAGTTGGCCATCCTGTGGCTCCTTTGGAATTGCATGGTATTTACTGGGAGGGGAATATGGCTAATATTTCCCCAACCATTCTGATCAACATCTCTTGCACTCTCGGAAAGATTGAAATTTTTTATACCGGTGTCGATTGTTCTCCCGAGGAGATCCATCTTTACACCGAGTTGTTCAAAGAATTTCAGGATGTTTTCGCCTGGTCATATGAGGAGATGCCAGGAATAAACCCTAGCATTGTCGATCATGAGATTAAGACTTATCCAAATGTTAAGCATGTTCGACAACATCTTCCTACTATAAATCCTAGAAAGGAAGCCTCTATTAAGGTAGAGGTGGAGAAAATAATCAAAGTTGGTTTCATCTACCCGGTTTCCCTTACCGAATGGGTATCCAACCCCGTTCCTGTGGATAAGAAGCAGGGAACCATCCGTGTGTGTACCGATTTTAGAGATCTTAACCGAGCATGTCTTAAAGATAACTTTCCCACTCCATTCATAGACCAAATCTTGGATGCATATGCGGGAAGCAAGGTGTTTTCGTTTATGGACGGTTTCTCAGGATACAATAAGATCCTTATTAAACCTGAGGATCAACATAAGATCGCTTTTATATGTCCTTCGGATACCTTTTCATACCGGAAGATTCCCTTCGGCCTTAAAAACATCAGAGCTACTTTTCAGCGGGCTATGACATACGCTTTTCATGACCTTAAGTGCATAGTGGAGGCTTATTTGGACGACCTTGCTGGTCACTCTCGCAAGAGAGTAGATCACCCTAGTCACCTCCGCCTCATTTTCTAAAGATGTCGGTGTTACAAGATTCGTTTCAACCCCAGCAAGTGCATCTTTGTCGTGAAAATGGGTCTCCTTCTAGGGTTTGTGGTTTCAAAAGAGGGTATTAGAGTCGATCCTTTAAAGTTTGAGACAATACTTTGGTTTCCTCCCCCGCGTAACTTGATTCAACTTCAGAGCCTCCAAGGGAGAGCCACTTTCTTGCGTCGTTTTATCGTGAATTATGCCAATATTACTAAGGGTTTTGCATAGTTATTAAAAAAGGACACTCCATTTATCTGGGATGAGTGAGCCCAATAGTATTTCGATGATTTAAAGAGAGCCTTGGTATCGGCCCCTCTTCTTAGTCCTCCCGACTTTGCAATTGTTTTTTTTCTTTTTGTGGCCGCATCTCAAGATACGATTGTATGGTCTTAGTTCAAGTGGATGACGTGCTCTAAGAGCATGGTGTCTATTACCTTAGTCGAAATTTCGTAGACGCTGAGCTTAGATACTCTCACGTTGAGAAATTGGCCCTTGCAATTGTTCATGCAGTCCAACGATTACAGCGTTACATTTTTCTTTGGAAAACCACCATTATAGCACATGTCAATCGATTTTAGTTCGTTCTCTTACGATGACTAATTGGGGGGAAATATAATACATGGATTGTTATTCTTCGGGAATTTGATCTTGATTTTGCTTCGGGAAAGTCGGTGAAGTCCTTGGTTTTCGCAAAGCTTATGTTGGATTTTCCAAGACTTGGTGAGGAAGTAGTCCATGAAGACTCATTTGTGGATAAACATCTATTTCTTATCTCGTCAACGGGCCCTTGGTATGGAGACATTATTATATATCTCCAAACTCTGAACTTCCCTTCGCATTATTCCTGAGATGAACCACAGCGTGTGAGACATCATGCCAAAGACTATGTCATCATCGGCGATACTTTGTATCGTCGGGGAAAAGACTCTATCCTACGTCATTGTTTAACTCATGAATAAGTGGAGCTAATGCTTAATGACTGCCACAGTGGGGCGTGTGGTGGTCACTTATCTGGGCTTACGACATCCCAACGTATCTTGCAAGTAGGTTACTTCTGGCCTACGATCTTCAAAAATTGTTTTTACGCCATGAAGAGATGTCACCCTTTCCAGGTGTTTTCTTGAAATGTATGCTCACATCCTGCGCCGCTTCATCCAGTCGTCACCGTCATTCCCTTCACCAAGTGCGGGGTTGATTTCATGGATTTCAAACTAGCTTCGACTAGGGGGCATCACCATATTATCGTGGCCTTTAATTACTTTCCCAAATGGACTGAGGCCATGTCGACTGTAAAATCCGATGGTGCTATAGCAACCCACTTCGTATTCAATCAAATTATAACTCGATTCAGTACCCCGTAGGATATTGTCACTGACCATGGAAGTCACTTCCAAAACAAGATGATAGTGGAATTATCACTTAATCTTGGGTTTCGACAAGATCACTCATCTTCATACTATCCCCAAGCATATGGTTAGGTCGAGTCAGTAAATAAGTCCTTAAAGACCATTCTCCAATGAACCATCCGACAAAGCAAGAGCAATTGGAATATTATGTTATATACTTCTTTGTGGGTGTATCTAACCGTAGTAAATACTTCCACCAGTTTCTCACCTTTTCAGTTAGTACATGGTGTGGAGTCCATCTTATCGATTGAATGCGAAATCCCTCCCTTTAAACTAGTTATAGAGATCCTACCTAACACTTCAGAAGTAGAGCAAAGTTTAGTCTACCTTGAGAAACTTGACGAACAGCGTCGGGATGCCGCTGTAGCAATTGATGCCAACAAACGTCATGTTAAGGTTTAGTATGATAGGTCTGTCCGTCCCCAGAAATATGATGAAGGTGACTTGGTCCTCCTTTATGAACAAGCTAAGGAACCCCTGGGGGTAGGCAACTTCAACCCAATGTGTCACGACCCTTACATAGTGAGGCATGTGCTGGAGAAAGGATCCTATGATTTGGAGGATTACGAAGGGAACGCCTTGAAGGAGCCTAGAAATGGACTCTACCTCAAGTGGTATTATGCTTGAACTTCTAGGTTGGGTTGATACTTTTGTATACTATTGTATAGTTTTTTCTAGACATAGTTTAGATTTATTTTGGTTTTTCGGATCTACGATTCGCTTCCATTTGGTTGACAGATGTCAGCGGAATCTCCAGTGTTGTTGGTATTTGCAGATGGGGCTAGCCATCATACACAGAGACTAGCTTCTGCTGCGTGGGTTATTTACTCGCCCGACCATCAGATTGTGTCTTCAGGAGGTGCTTGTCTCGGTCTGACATCCAACAATGTGGTTGAGTACAGTGTTGTTGTCGAGCTACTTTGAGATTTCATCTCGCCTGGTATCCAGTCTTTAGAATTTCGTCTGGATTCACAATTGGTTGTGTCTCAATTGAATAGAGAGTACCGTGTGAGGGATCCTATGTTACTAAGGAGGTTCTTAAGGGTAAGACTCTTGGAGCGTCAATTTGGTTTTATTACATACATTCATGTTCCAAGACATTTTAATCATGTACCTAATGCATATGCTAATTACGTCCTAGATTGGAATTTGCCACATCAAGAAAAGAATCACACAAATAACATTCATTCATACATTTGTACATACACAATAATAGAACCAGAAAATCATAGTTTTTTCATTAATAATATCTCCAAAAGTGGTCTCAAAGAATTTAACCTACAGAGTTGTTTCAATGAAATAACTCAGAATTTGGAATACGATGCAAAAGAAAAAGGAAAAGCTTATGTGTAAAGTGGAAAAGAAGAGAACTAGACTACTCCTAAACATCAAAAAACCAAAGAAAATCATCTACCAAACAGAAGGTAGGAAAGCAAACCAAGGCAACCTTAGAATCGTGAAGACTCAAGGAGAAAACTATCAAAGAGACTCTAAACAGACTCAGATTGACCTGAACAAGTGTTCAGGAGGTATCCAAACAATCAAGGACCTTCAAAACCACAAAAGACCATATTGAGACCAAACCCTAATTAAAAAATCAAAACTTGGGAAATGTGCACGAGTCCTATACAAGACAACTCGCGATTGATGCATGGGTCTGTAAGTAGGAAACTCGCGGCTAGGGAATAAAGTGCACTACTACAACTACTGGCAAGTCGCGCATAGGCTTCAAAAGAACTTAAAAAGAAAGAAAGGAAACCACTCAAGTGATTGAATCAAATGAAGATCTCAGAAAAGGACCCCTGAGAGGCTATAAAAAGACCCAGAAAAGACACAGGGGTGTCTAAACAACAACAGGAAGGAAAAGAAAAAAGTCAAAGACAAACCCAACACCCAAAAAATCAAACCCTACAACAAAAGGTTCAAACCTATAGGGATGTTCGGGGCTGTATATACTAAAAACCTGCGCATGCAATTGTAAAGCCACGGGTTGTAATGCTAACAAATCGTGTACAAGTCAGAAAATGCACGCCTGTATGTACAGGAAACACGCGCATGGGGACTTATAGAAGAAAGAAAAGCTTTGTAAACTCAAAACTAGACTGGATCAAATGAAGGAAATCAACAAAAAAAACCTTCAAAAACCTCAGAAAACCAGAAAGCTAGAAAAACTGAAGAAAACAAAAAAAATCCCCAAAGCAGAAACGAACAGGTGCTCCCTAGTGGAGTCGCCAGTTTTGTTGTTAGGGAAAATACCTGATAGCAGGGGATATATGCTACCAATATACATGGGGCTGACAGATAGATATATAGGGTTTCACACTAATTAATGTAAACAAAATCCGATTAGGGTTTAGGAAAGAGTACCTTATTTATGGCGGCTGGTCCTAGCTTTCTCCCGATCTCTACAACAATATACCTGCAAAACCAACAAGCCTTCCTCAAAACTATTTGACTATAAACATATAATGATATTGAAAAAACAATATAACATTAATTATAATAAAAAATCCAATATAATTGACATTTTATTGGGACGAGAAGAATATCTCGATCTTTATTGTCAAAGAAATGCAGCAAAATACAACTGATATACCTGATCTTGCTTCAAACACTTTTGCAACCAAGTTCTGGGGTCCTTCACCTCTCTTGACTTGAAATTCCTTTAGCATAACAATAGCTTTCTCTCCAAATTGGCCTCTTCCTCATGGATTCCCCTTGTATTTATGGCCAAGGAAGGAAGTTAGATTCGTGAGGTAGTTGAATTGGGAAGTTGGGGGAGTTACAATACCAAAATCAACTAATCCCAATTCATATTCTTAATATATTTTTCAATTTCATCTTAAGATACCCATGAGTATGGCACTAGGAAACAGGCGCATGGTGCATGGCTAGTTCTCTTAGCAACTCGCACATACAACTTTTAAGTGATGTGCACGGTTTGTCAATATTGGAACCCGCGCATGCCCCGCTAGATGTCAACTATTTGAGTCACAACTTTCCAATGAAATATGCAGAAAAATAAGGTTTTCAACTGAAGATGTGGAATCTCAACACTAAGTCATCTAAGGTCAATATAATTCTTCCATCCATAGTGTCCTTTTGTGTGATCAACAGGGAAATGTGATCACGGACGGAGAAGTGTTGATTTGACCTATAACACAACCTATTATAGAAATTATCCTAAATGTTATTATAACCTTCTTCTACATGAAATTGGACCTATAGTTGTTGAAACACCTCCTTGATGTACTCATCTTCAATGTATCCCTCTTTGTATTCAACATGGGTAAAATCTTCGATGTGCATAATATTTCCTAAAGTTATAATGATGGATGTGGGTGGCCTTGAAAGCATGTCTTCTAACTTGTTTATGATTCCCTTCTTATACTTGATGAGTAGATGAAATTGTTCGAAAAACATCATTCACTTGTAATGTTTGGTTTGTTGCAACTTACTATAGGCCTGAAAATACTCTAGTGGTTGGTAATCTGTGTGGAGAATGGTTTCCTTTCCCATGAGATAGTGCTCCACTTCTTAAAATATTGAACGAGGGCATGGATTTCCTTATCATATGTGCGATAGTTTAAAAATCCCCCATGAAACATTTCAAATGATAACATAGCATCTTACCTCCTTGCATCAAAATTGCTCCCATGGCATATCCACTTGTATCTATCTCCACTTCGAAAGAATTATGCAATTTAGGAAATGCAAGAACTAGAGCTTGACTAATATTTCATTTTAGCTCATTTAAAGCTTTCCATCGATTCTTTTGGGGAGCATCTTAGGAAATGCAAGAACTGGTGCAATACTTTTGGGGAGCATCTTTGTGCACCAACCGAATAGCTTTGCTTCTCCACTAAACTTGCCTATAAATGCATAACACAAGTATAATTTGGAATATAATGTTTTCCACCTCCTTGTGTGGCACATTAAGGTACATTTCTCAAGAGAAATATTTGATACACTAATGTTTGATTTTCCTTCACTTTTAATCTAGTGTGTTAAGTTTTTGATAATTTCATTCCATTATCATTCAGGATCACTAACAGAATAACATGTACAGCATATCAATCATAGACACAAAAGCAATCACACAAGAGACACAGAGTTTCACCAGGGAAAACCAAGAAGGTGAAAAAACCCACAACTTACTCAGAGATAGAATAAACCCAAATACAAGATCACAAGGATCAAACCTAATAAGATGTCTCTAGTATATTCTCCTCCTCCTCCACATGTGCACCACTTTCTCTCTTAGCTATGCGAGCTTGAGAATTTAGTGAATGAATCAAATGAGAGACACAACCTCTCTATTTAAACATTGACTTGACCTACCAATAATCCAACAGGGCCGACTTGCTAATCAAGTCTAATAACCCAACCACATGACCTAACTATGGCCAACCCCACACTGGTGGTCTAATAACCCATCAATACAAATGACGACACTTACAATGTAACTTGCGACACTTGCAAATACAAATGACGACACTTCCAATCAGAGGAATACGAAATCTCTATTGGATATAAAATAAATTACAAATGTAATATACACGTAAATATCTTCTGAAGTTACAAATACATCAACACTCCCTCTTAACTAGGAAGGTGTTATGAACATAGTTCATCAATACATATTGGCGCAAGTCTTCAATTCTAGAGCTGGATCATCATCACTAGATCACAGAGCATCATCATCATCACTGCCGCTGCACCGAACATCTCGATCACTGGGCTATCTCATAATTCTTCTCATCATAGGAAGCTCTACTGAGCCAGCCCTTTTTCATGTTGGTTGTAGGCCTAGCCTCCTCTAGGTCTTCATAATCTATGCAAATGGTCTGATAGAGGTGGACTCTCAGGACTAATTACGTGTGGATGCAATACCTGACCAGAGTATCCCAGGAACATTTATGTGCCTAAGCACGACCGAGAAGATCTCTCTCAGGACTGATTAAATGCATCTCTTCACAATACCTTTAAAGAGCATCCCAGGAACATTTATGTGCCGCAGCACAACCGACAAGATCTCTAAAGAGCATCCGAGGACTTATTACGAGCACACAGCTCAACCTATCGGATCTTCAAGATTGATTACATGTGAATAGGAAATACCTTTAAAGAGCATCCCAAGAACATTTATGTGCTGCAGCACGACCGTCAAGATATCTAAAGAGCATCCCAGGACTTATTACGAGCACACAACTCAACCTATCGGATCTTTGGGATTGATTACATGCCTCCATAGCAATACCTCGAATGAGCATCCCAGGACTAATTACGAGGACACAGCTCAACCTGTCGGATATAAGAGGACTGATTACATGCTACTTGCACAACCTGCCACATATCATCCATGACCTCGAAGTATCAACCTGATACCCATGATCCAACTGATCATCATCGCACAGTGCATCAACCTGATGCACATCATCATCACATGATCATCTTGATCATCATCATAGCATCTTCTTGATGCATATCATCCAGAGCATCGTCCCGATACTCATCTCAAATGATCATCCTGATCATTGTCATAGCATCGTCCCGATGCATATCATCTAGAGCATCGTCCAGATACTCTCATCAAATGATAATCCTGATCATCGTCATAGCATCATCTTGATGCATATCATCAAGAGCATCATCTTGATACTCATCTCAAATGACCATCCTGATCATCGTCATAGCATCGTCGTGATGCATATCATCCAGACCATCATCCTGATACTCATCTCAAATGATCATCCTGATCATCGTCACTACATCGTCCTGATGCATGTCATCATACATGATCCAACTGATCATACAAAGCATCCAATTGATGCATGTACATATACATGATCCAACTAATCATACAAAGCATCCAGCTGATGCATATACAGAGCAGTAACTGGAGCATCATCTTGATGCTCATCACATAGCGCTTACATTGACAGCCATGGGAAGGATCCTCCTATCACCATGCTTGGAATGGCTCCAGCAAATGTGTGCCATCACTTCTTCCTCAAAGTATCTTCCATCTGAAGAACACCAAGCCTCTCTCTGAAGTACTCAAAATTCACTCTGGTTAGTGGTTTCGTCAACACATCTGCAACCTACTCATCTATTGCAACATACAGGAGCTTCACTGCTCCTCTCTGCACCATATCCCTGATATAGTGATATTTGATCTCGATGTGCTTCGACCTGTCATGGAATACCGAGTTCTCTGACAACTTCACACAACTCTGGTTGTCACAATAGATACAGGTAGCATCCAATGGGAGATCAAATAAATCAGACAATGGCTTCCTAAGCCATACTACCTCACAACTAGCCAAACAAGCTGCAACATACTCTGCTTCAGCTGTACTCAGTGCTACGTAGGATTGCTTCTTGCTAAACCAAAATATCACACCTGATCCCATACTGAAGCAGCACCCTGAAGAGCTCTTCCCATCTGCAGCAATGCCTGCCCAATCTGAATCTACATAACCCTCTAGGTTAAACTTTTGATTTGCATCATACTTGAGCCCATAATCAATTGTACCCTTTAGGTACCTCAAAATATGCTTTACAGCAACTAGGTGAACACTTCTCGGATCCTTCAGGAACTGGCTCAATGTGTTCACCGCAAAGTAAATATCTGGTCTCGTGTTTGTCAGGTACATCAAGGACCCAATCACCTGACGATACACCGTGACATCAACCGGATCAGCTGAAGCATCGCACAGAAGCTTCAGGTTCGATGCCATAGGTGTGGCCATGGCCTTGAAGTCCATCATCCTGAACCTCTTCAGGATCTCTATTGCATACTTCCCTTGTCCAAGGAAGATCCCATCTGCACTCTGCCACACCTCCATACCTAGAAAGTAATGCATCATCCCCAAGTCCTTCATCTCGAACTCGGATGCAAGCTTCCTCTTAGTGTCGCCAATCAACGCATCCTTTCCTGTAACAAACAGGTCATCCACATATAGGAGTAGTATGACGGGATTGCCTTCCTTGACCTTGTAGTAAAGGTTGGAATCTGCTTTACTCTTGGTAAAGCCCAAACTAGATAGAAAACTGTCCATCCTACCATACTAAGTCCTAGGATATTGCTTCAAGCCATACAAATCTTTCTTCAACCTGCACACATGACACCTTGTCATGTGTCTCAAAACCGAGTGGCTGCTCCACATACACTTCCTCTTCGACTACACCATTCAAGAAAGCTGTCTTGACATCCATCTGGTGTATCTTCCACTTCATCTGTCACGTCTCCTTCCATCAATCCGATTCCAGGAAGGAAACGTGAACCAAACTGACCGGGCTTATTGGCAATCTCAGCCCCGTTCATTACTAAGAAATTCATAACAAATAAAACTTCTGTGTGCAAATACATAATCAATATAAACACAACGGAAATAAACACAATTGCACACACACAAACGGTAATGCATCAACTTATTTGACCCAGGCAGATTAATCAACATGCAGAGAATTCAGACTCGTCCTCATGCTCTGCATAGATTTCATGTCGATTTCATTAAGACAATCATTTCATTTCATTAACATGGGCAATTATCATTCAGAATTGACACACTGCAAAACACATAATGCATATAATGTAAATCACAGAAAACACTTATCTTGAAGATGAAGTTGTCCAAACAACTGGCTATGTGAGTGCAATGTTCCACCCAACCATAGATCTCTATCTAGCCTGTACTCTTTCAGCTGAGAGATCACCCTCGAGCAGGGTTGTGTATCCACTAAGGAGGAACTAGATGGGCTCACTCACAGTCATAGTTTCACTCAAACAGTCATGCTAATCCAACACACAGTTGGGTTTGCCAAACATGAAATAGGAAAAGGAGGAGAATGCTAATCCAGTGAGCTCAACCACAGAGCTACAGACATCTCAAGTTAAATTCAAGCAATCCAATCCTCTGTTCAAACATCCACACTTGGAATTTTCACCATTCTGTCAATGAATAACACAATCCCGTCACTGGTTTTCTAGGCTATAAAAATTGGGTTTTCCAATGGATTTCGGGGTAGCTAATGCTCCCAAATTTTCCCCAAGGTTCATACCTATGGATCCCCCATCGGATTTCACTATCCAATACCAATTCTGGGCATTTATGGCTCTTCAAAACGTGGGTTCTTTCACAGTTGCGATTTCTGGTTTTTCTCACTGATGGGAATTCTATTTTGGATGAAAATTGATGTTGGGTTCTTCCACACTTGAATGGGAATGAGGAAGAAGCAACTCCCATGAGGTAGAGTGACTTGTGGTACAAGAAAATAGAACCCATACTTGGCCATACGAATTTCTAGGCTGCCCATGCTCCATTGAAGCCATGTACTGAAATCTTCAACTACTTCTTTACAACATAAATAAATGTCATCAAGGAAAGTCAAATGGGTTTTTACAATGACATTTGGAAACATATGGTCCATCCCCACAACCCCCTCACCACTCCCTAGTGGATACGCATGGCCCCTTCTCATTCATTGCCTCCATAGCCAGTTTTGGTATTTTATTGCATGATGTTTATTTACATCATTTTTACAATGTTCCATGGCTAAATAGCACATGGGTAACATAATGTCTAATACTTTTCTTTTAAATAAAATTCGAGCTTCCACTAGCGGGGCCTTGGCCTTGAGCTCCACGCTAGGAAAACATACATCACATGTATACAATATTTACATTAAAAGGTAATATATCCTAAGGGTCAAAATGGGGTATTACATCATCACTGCAGCTAGAGCAAGTACTGTTCTGATGGAAGTGTATCTGGATACAAGAGCAAAAGTCTCTTCGTAATCTATTCTCTCTTTGTGGGAGAAGCCACGAGCTACAAACCTAGCCTTGTATTTATCTATGCTACCATCTGCAGCATGCTTGATCTTATAGATCCACTTGGAAGTTGCAACAGACTTCCCTTCAGGTCTTGGGACTACATCCCAAACATCATTCTTCATGATCGACTGGTATTCCTTGACCATGACATCCTTCCATTCTTTCTTTTCTGTTGCTTCTTCATAACTGGAAGGTTCTTTGTTCATAATGTCACAGAGCAAGGAAACATAACTAGTGTGTGACCTTGTCCTTTTCCTTTCTCTATGTTCATCTTCTGGAATAGCATATCTTTATGCAACTTGGATGAGCTCTCTAGCCCATGCAGGTTTCCTCTTATGAGAGATCTTCTCACGGGGTGGATCTATAGGTTCTTGGGGATCTTCAATTTCACGATCTTCTTTTGGAATTTCTTCATTCATAGTGGTGTCTTGAATTCTGGTTACCCTTGGTTCTTCAATGTCTTCAGCAGGTATCTTCCTTGATTTGATGTATGCTGAGTTTTCATCAAATGTTACATCCCTGCTGATGTCAATTTTCTTGAACCCTGGAAAGTAGATTCTGTAAGCCTTCGAGATTTCACTGTAACCCGCAAAGATGCCCTTCTGTCGTGAAGGATCTAGCTTTGTCCTCTTTTCTTTTGGAACATGTGCAAATACTGGACATCCAAATATTCTGAGATGGCTAACTTCTGGTTTCTTACCATAGAAAACTTCTTCTTGAGTCTTATTGTCAAGTATCTTATGTGGTGTTATGTTTTGTACATATACCGATGTTCTTACTGCTTCTTCCCATAAGTGCATCGGCAGATCTTGGTCATGAAGCATTGCCCGTGCTGCTTCCATGATAGTTCTATTCTTCCTTTCTGCAACTCCATTTTGTTGTGGATTGTAAGGAGTAGTCAACTCCCTCTTAATCCCTGAATCACTGCATAACTTCTTGAAGTCTCCTGAAGTGAATTCTCTTCCATTGTCGGATATAAAGATCTTGATCTTCTTATCAGTTTGATTTTCTATCAAGGCTTTGAATTCCTTGAACTTATCAAACACTTCATCTTTTATTTTTCAAGAATTAAACCCAAGTCTTCCTAGAGAAATCATCAATGAAGGAGACATAATAAACATACCCACTCAGAGAACTGGATGACATTGGTCTGCATACATCAGAGTGGATAATTTCCAAAGTTCCTTTTTCTTTTCTTCCACTGCTTGGAAATGCCTTCTTTGTGTTCTTTCCTTTTGCACATCCTTTGCAAATACCTTCATGCTTTTACTGGATTTTAGGAAGACCTTTTACTGCTTTGCTTGCAATTGGTAGTGCCCTATAGTGCACATGAGCAAGCCTTCTATGCCAAAGTTCACTTGGCTCCATGGATTCATGTACCGTGGCATGTTCAAGTTGTCCCTTTAATTTGTACAATCCTCCCTCTTGCTCTCCAATCACCACTGCATCATCTAGAGTCTTACCCTTCGGCCACAAGAGTACTTGGCCATCTATAAATGCAACTCTCATTCCCTTTGCAACCAGAGATGATATGGAGAGAAGATTCTTCTTGAGTCCAGGTACATATAGAACATCTTGCATCTTTAAAGACTTCCCAGAGTCTAACTTGTAGGAGGCTTTACCACTTCCTTTTATGGGATATTGGTAGTCATCCCCAAGTTTCACCTTATGGGGTGACTCATGTTCAGATATATCTATAAAGGATTCTTTAAATCCCGTCATGTGTTTGGAATCCCCACTATCAATGATCCAATCATCAAATCCATGTGAGATAGTACCTGTGAGAATAGAGATCGGCACATATTCTTCCTCACTTGAAGAGTCTTCACTTTCTGCCCTATTCTTCTTCTTGGGAGGTTCACCATCCTCAGTAGCATGAGCATGATGCCTCTTCTTGATGTTCTTCTTCTTGAAGTTGTTGTTAACTTCTTTTCTTTTCTTGGGGCATTCTGAGGCAAAGTGTCCTTTCTCATTGCAATTGAAGCATCTGAGATCTTTCTTCTCTTTATGCTAGGAATGAGAAGATTTCTTGTGGTGAGATGGCTGCCTTTTGAACTTGCCTTTCTTGGTGTGAGCTGTGAGGGCTTGATCTTCACTTCCCATCTTTTCTTCTTGGGCCACAAGCCTAGCTTCTTCTTGTGAACATTCCTCCCATAGTCTATTAAAGGAGGTCAGTTTCTTTCTTGCACAGATTCCTTGGATGAAGGAGTCCCATGACCTAGGCAGGCCATTCAAAGTGGTCATTACAATTTCTCCATTCTCCACTACTTCATCCACAGCTTCAAGTTGTTCCTTGATTTGAGAGACCTTAGAAAGTAGGATTGAATTGTCTCTCCATTCTGGATCTTTACCCCTTTCAATTGGTTCTGCAGAGTCATCTTCGGATTTATGTTCTTACCCTCAAACAACTTAGTCAAAGAGTGAAACATCTCCTTAGGTGTCTTAAGGGAAGACACATGGGGTATGAGATGGTCCTTAATAGAAGCAACAATGATTCTTTTGGCTTTGACCAAGTTCTTCTTGTGTAAGTCCTCAGCCTCATCTCCCTCTCGAATTGGAACCTCTTCCTTTATGTAGTTATCCAACTCATTCTCTTCTAGGATTAACCCAATCCTATACTTCTAGGCTCGGAAGTTGTCAGCCCCTTCAAGCTTATCCTCAATCTTGGTGTGGTGATACATTTTAATGAGAAACTCAAATGGAAATAAAATATTCAGGTCTTACCACTTGATTTGTTGAAAACTGGATCTGGAGCTCGATTAGGGTTTGTCAGAGAAACCCTATAAATTCAAAATTTGAATTTCAAACTTCTGAAAGGATAGAAAGATGTACCTTGCTGAGCTGGTCAATTTTCACCCCTCAAAATTGCTTTTGAAACTTTCGGATTCACTCGGCACGACCCTGAATTAGGGTTTGATTTTCCTGGAGCTTCACCCAACCAAAAAGTTCGATCCAAAGCTCTAAACTTGATTTTTCAGGGAAGCTTCCAGCCATGGTCTCGGATTTCAGAAATTCCAACTTTTGCAGAAACCCTAATTTTTAGGTCAAAAACTGAAAAAGCTCAGAATTGAATTCTGTCTCGACATAAAGATGCACCCTTGCTAGGAGAGTCAATCTAGCCTCCTTTCTTTGATGATCTGTGGAGATAAACCCAAAAATTAAGAAGCCCTAGCTTCCGCAGCTCCAGAGTGCCTTCTTCTTAGGTGAGCTCTGATATCATGTTAAGTTTTCGATAATTTCATTCCATTATCATTCAGGATCACTAAGAGAATAACATGTACAACATATCAATCATAGACACAAAAGCAATCACACAAGAGACACACAGTTTCACAAGGGAAAACCAAGAAGGTGAGAAACCCCGCAACATATCAATCATAGACACAAAAGCAATCACACAAGAGACACACAGTTTCACAAGGGAAAACCAAGAAGGTGAGAAACCCCGCAACATATCAATCATAGACACAAAAGCAATCACACAAGAGACACACAGTTTTACAAGGAAAAACCAAGAAGGTGAGAAACCCCGCAACTTCCTCAGAGATAGAATAAACCCAAATACAAGATCACAAGGATCAAACCTAATAAGATGTCTCTAGCAGATGCTCCTCCTCCTCCACATGTGCACCACTTTCTCTCTTAGCTATGCGAGCTTGAGAAGTGAGTGAATGAATCAAATGAGAGACACAACCTCTCTATTTATACACTGACTTGACCTGCCAATAATCCAACAGGGCCGACTTGCTAATTAAGTCTAATAACCCAACCACATGACCTAACTAGGGCCAACCCCACAGTTGTGATCTAATAACCCATCAATACAAATGACAACACTTCCAATCAGAGGAATAAGACATCTCCGTTGGATACACAATAAAGTACAAATGTAATATACAAGTGAATATCTTCCGAAGTTACAAATACATCAACACATTGGATGGGGTTAGATGAATTTATGAGGAAGGTTGGGTATCTCATGCAGATATCACTCCTAGTAGGTTAGATGGGAGGAAATCTTAGATATTTTTCTAGTGGATGTTATATATGAGCTTCAAACTATATATTCCGGGTTGATAGGTACACAAATGTTGAGGTTCATGATGATAAAAATCATTTAAAAATGCCTACAATGATGAGGGAGAGGATGAGCGAACCATCAGAGAATTATTTTGAGGGTTGAGGGAGGATACATCATGAGGTGGTATTTCAAGGAATGAGAAAGGGTGATGATTGGGAGGGAGATGTAGTGGGATATTGTTAGAGATTAATAGTGGTAGGGTGGAGATCGAGAGCGCTACCACTATTAACCTAGATTTGCTTGTATCCATAGAGCTTCATCCATCTCTAAAATAAATGAAACTAGGATTATAAATTTTATGTGATAAAGATATTAACTTGGATGGGTGTATTACATTCACATCTTGCGCTACCTAATAAATATTGATTTTCATGATCTAGTTTGACATTTAATTTTGGACACTCACATGTGCCACTATATATTTTTATTTATGCCACAAGATTGGATATCATTTATGTGAAAAAATGTTGTGGTTAAATGAAATAACTCTAATAATAAAAATAGATGTACGAGGCTAGATGTTTAAAATGTAGGCATGACTATCGAGTTTTTTATAAATCCTATGAGTCGTATTATGTCTACTAAAGACATACTATATATATTCCCTTACATATTATTGCAACAAATAAACTACTCGACAAAGAATAAGAAAACAAGATAAATAAATTATTGGTTACCATGCCCATGATGGAACTCAACATGCATGTGCTCCTTTGGATTTGTTGCAACTTCATCATTGCCCCTCTCTTTCTAGACGAGGCATCAAGGAATACCACACCCACACCATAGTCCATGTTTGAGTGTTGAGTGTGCGTCAATACGCCAGTATCCTCTAAGGCTACATAAAGGCCACAAATGGACGGATCCATAATGGAGCTCAAACCATTATGAGGTAGACATGATGTTGCCATCTAGAGTAAGCCACGATGAAACACAACTCTCTCCTTTTAGAAGCTATAGAGATCTATTAATTTCTCATGAAGCTCTTGGAGCTAACTCCCTTGAATTCCAATGTTCAAAGATTCTACTTTTTATTCCATCCTAGATTTTTCAATATATGCCTAGTTAAATCAGCAACAAAAGTATCCTTTCACTCTTTTGCTTCTACCCTTCTACATTACGCGTGTACATTTGTTCTTCCACTTATTACAATAGAAATTCCAATTGATAGTGTTACATTAAGATTTTGTCATTCTCTTTCCACAACATAGTAGTCCACGGTTGAACTCACTTAACCTACATATGATACACTTATTTTACCCATAAGTGATACTGTTCCAATTGAGTAGACAAACATGCCAAATATCTAAGGGAGAAACACCTACTAATATGATCAATTTCCATTGCTTGCAATTGAGACAATTACCTACCTAAAGAATATGAGAGACGGTATCCCTATATAATATATAAATATGATATATACAATATATATATGTTCTATTGTGTATGTATATGTATATGGCATAAACTTTATAAATATGTGTGTCATAAATGTTTTCCAAGTGAAAAAAGCTCCAACAAAAATGAGATCGATGACAAATATCTAACTTAAATCTTGTGTAGTAATGCTGATTTGCTTGGGTAACATAAAGAATAGAGGAATCAACATTGGTGGCCTTCACTGCACTCAGATGCGAAATGTACGATCATGATCATGGTACCTTATACCCGTATCTCATTAAAATGAAAGCCATACAACTAGCCATAACCATGATCATGGTATGTCAATAGATATGAAGCTCAATATAGTGATGTTTATTGATCATGGTATGTTAATAGGTATGAAGGTTGATCATGGTATGTTAATAGATATGAAGGTCAATATAGTGATGTTTAATATAGTGATGTTTATTAGTATAGTTACTTAATTTGTGGTTAGTGGATATTAATGAGCTATAAGTATTATGAACAAGTTGTTGTAATCATAATTATTTATGTTTCAATTCTTTATTATCATTAATTCTTTTTAATTAAACTAGTTGTCTATGTAATATAAGAGTTAAATCTATACATCGACTATAAGTTATTAGTTTTTTTTTCTAATTAAGAATATGGAAGGAGGTTTATAAAATAAAATGGATATACACTTGTTTTATCGACATATAATCTAAGAAAAACATATTTACTACTCTACTCTAAATTCATAAATATAAATACTTATCAATATAAAAATACTTAAACCAATAAAAATATTTAATATATGATTAAATTCATAAATATAAACACCTATCAATATAAAAATACTTAGACCAATATAAATATTTAATATATGGGAAAAATCTGAGTGGAATTTCTGTATCGAAAGGTCTAGAACACAATTAAATTGAACGTTGTTATACCTAGCAAAGCATAGCACTCAGATTTGGTGGTATTGTTGTATTGAGCTTTGCAGTATGAAATTTGAAATTAGGTGAAATTTTTGCACAGTACGCCTATGGATATTGTATGATAATTTTTCCATTGATTTTCAAATGATACAAATAGATGGCCTGGATAGCAGCTCGCCATGAATCTACTCTCGTCTGTGATATATATATAGTATATACAACCTCCTCTATATTACATGTTACATGATTAGGAGAGGGAAGGACTTGATATAGTAAGTCCCTCACCTATTTACTTTAATTTCTAAACACTTGAAAGCATAGCAATTACATTCCCACTAGCAGAAACTAAAACTTCAGATGAGACCAGGCTGCCATTCGAGTCTCAAATCCAAGAGACCAGATTCAACGTTACCAAGCTTCAAGCACACTTCCTGAACTATTCGACCATCTCTTTGATCGACGATAAAACAATCTTTATCCAGGCAGTTATTAGTGGATTTAGCCACTATTTTCTTCCCATTTGCGATGGGATGCAATGCTTGAAGAAGAGGCTTTATGTCAATTTCAGCTACTCCCATGAAGTCATCCCTTTTCAGTTTTGGGAATTTATCCTTATCCCACACTTCCTACAAAGTGCAAACCAGTGATTCATCCAGATTATCAAACAAAATTTCTTGTAATTTCTGTTGGGCATGACAGTATAATCCCACAAAAACTATTGTTTAGTTTTCAGAAAATTTAGAGCTCTTCATAGATGTCTTTCTTCTACAGCTTTTCTAGTTATATAAACCACCCAATAAAGAATTAGCTTTAGGTTTCAAAAGGGTACCGCAATAAGTGAGCAACGATCATTTTGACCAATATTCGTTATCTCGAATTTAAGGTCTTCGTCCCAAGTTGGATTAAGGCTGCTTTCTTTAACACAAGTCTTCTCTTTCTGGAAATGGAAGAAAAAAGAATCCGTTAGGGGTAGTTGGTAGCAAAGCAAATTCCTTGTCCCCATCAAAAGCCTTTCAGAAACCTGAATTAGGGTTACTATATATGTAGCTAACTACTGGTAAATGCTAACACAAAAGGTACTGGTTAGCCGGTTAAGAGATTACGGACATGTTTACCCAGCGTGACGACAACGTAAGGATCGCTGCTCATACTCCAGTGATCTCTGATCGCTAAATTCGACCCTTTCACCACCCACACATTGAGAACGCCCGACAGCCCCACCATTTCTGCTCTGAAGGTTACACAAATTCACAAAAGTTCAGAAGTGAGAGCGTTCTTGTACAGCCTCTCATAAGTGGCTGTTATATAATGGATACCAGCAGACCAACACAAGCCTTCAAATTATGCAACCTCAATCCGCGAATCTCAAAAGCAAAACGAAGATCAGAACCGAATAGAGTAACCAAGAATCGAGTATAATCTAAAAGCAAAAGGAATATCGGAACAGAATAGAGTAACCAAGAATCGAGTACACTAACCAAAACAGAAGCATGATGGGAAAATTGGAAAATGAAAGGAATATAACTTTTCTACTGCATTGGTACAATAATTTTTTAAATATGGTATGGCCACAGTACAAACGCCATTAATGGTTGATGAAGAATAATTTTCTTAATTATGATATCGTCACAGTAGGACGCCATTAATGGTGGATGAAGAGAAAAATAAAGAATAGGGTGGCGTCATTCCGTTTCCATCGGCAATGCACATTCCCCTAAGCTATATGGATTAAGAACCAAAGCTGGTTAAAGTGAGAGATTCTAACTCTTTTCCAATGTATTTGGAGATAGTCCATGCCATTTGTACTCTCCATCATAATATCACTTCAAATTAATTAGAATCTAACCTGCTGTTTATGAAATAACAAGTGTCGACCCCTTAATACCTCTAATATCAATTTGGCATATCGAATTACAGGGTTTTAAATTGGTTGTCAAAACTATAAAACGCTTCAACCAAGATCGTGCACGTTTTATGCCACCATGGAAGTTGGTCTTAAGTTCCTGAAATGTAAGTGTATTCGTATTTATCTTAAATTATATATATATATATAATAAAATTGTATGTATATATTCTTTTCTTATTTTAAATGATATATATATGTGTGAGAGAAAATGTAATGTCAAAAAGTTGAGACTCTTTTAATCTATTCTTTAGAATAGAATATTAGTTGGTTTATCGTTTGATGAAAACAATATTTTAATGATTGAGAACAAATGAAACAAGTTCGGGTTAAGAGATGTAGAGATTATTGTAAGGTTCACAACATTAGGAATGAAATATTTAGGATGATTTAGGGAGAAGAAGAATTATTGGAAAATTATGTAGAAATATTTTAGTTTAATTTAATTTTAGATTGGATTCAAATAATTTCAAATTGGTATTTTATAGAGGAGCTATATAAAAACCGATGGAGACGTTGAACTTAGTTATATTCATAAATAATTTTTTTAACATCCTTAACATATTAAGGGGATTTAGTCTTGACTTGTAGCATTTATTTGCTCCAACTCAACACTTTATCTTCCAAATAAAGAGGGAACCTACCACAACAAAACTTCTCTACGAATCATTTCACTTTCACTTTTTGGCATAAATCTTCATGGTGATAAGGTGATGCAATTTCAGGGTGATATGGGTTCATGTTTACTTGTAAGTTTCTTTTTTATATAAATGCTCCATTTAAGTTCAAGTAATTATTAAAAGATTTATCTTCCAAATAAAGAGGGAACCTACCACAACAAAACTTCTCTACGAATCATTTCACTTTCACTTTTTGGCATAAATCTTCATGATGATAAGGTGATGCAATTTCATGGTGATATGGGTTCATGTTTACTTTTAAGTTTCTTTTTCATATAAGTGCTCCATTTAAGTTCAAGTAATTATTAAAAGAAATAACAATTGGGAAAAGAAATTTGAAATTGGAAGTCTACTAGAAAGTATAAAAATCATTATCTTGCATTTATTAGCATTGCAATTGGACATTACATAAATAACTGAGGAAAAATAGGAAATTAGACACTATACCCCTTAATCCTTTCCCAACCTTGATTAGCAACATCATATGTGTCACTATTGGTTGTAGAATATAGGATGTGATAATTTCTCATGGACAACCTTAAAACAAACTAACTCTTTATGATCTTGTTGAGACATCAATGGAAACTAAAATTCCATTATGGTTAGGGAAAGAGGAAGACGAGGAAGAATTTGGGAGCCACTATCCAACCCAGTCTAACCATTTACAATGCTTTTCCATTAAAATAAATTGATGAAGACAAATTGGTTTCAAATTTTATGCAAAATATGTATTCTTGAGCAATCCAAAGCATGTAATAAGGAATAATATGATGGAAAAACCGAAGTACATTAACAATTAATCACAAACCATTGGAGTATTTGTTTAATGTTGAAACAAAATAGACATTCACCACTCCAATTGAAATGTTTTCCAGCACAACTTTGCAAATCAACACTAAAGTAGACTTTGTTCAATAAAAATTATCAATAAAGATTAATAAGTTCAGAGTTTTTCAGTTTCTTGGGACTATGAAGACATGGAAGGCTATAAAAATCTACAAATATCACATTAGTATTTTAGATGAGTCCATACCAATGATACAACCTCAGAAGAGAATGAACCCTATTATTATAAGCATGCTAAAGTCTGAATTCAAAAAATTGTTGGATGCATGTTTTATATATCCTACCTTGGATAGTAAGTGGATATCAGGCCTTAAGTGATTGTTCCCCAAAACGAGGTAAATGAAGTGTATGTTTGGACTATAAAGGGATAAAGAAATCCATTATAAAACTACCACTTGGATTTGAACAACATGAATGGTTGTAATAATCAATACACACATAGAAAAAGTCAGCGATTAAAGAGGGTAGAAAATAAGAGAAAGGAAATGCAACAATAAAAGTATAAGTGTGTGTGAGAGAGAGAGGGGGGGACAGAGTTGAGAGACAAAGAAAAACAAAATAAATAAAAAAGGAGAAAAAGTGGGGAATGGGAAATGAATGTAAGATGATACTAGCCTTCCCATTATCCCCATATTTGTCTATACATTATTGCATTTTCACCCACAAATGGATTTACTAGCCAGGAGTTGAGGAAGCACAAGAGGTGTTGATAAATTTTTGAATGGCCATAGAGACATGAGCTATATTTTAATCTAATACTTTTGAAATGAAAATGGAGAAACCATTCAAATGTTGGTTTAACCAATTAGGTTTTCAAGATAGATATCATGTATTGTATGATGAATTTAGCTATGTGTTTTGTTAAATTATGTTTGAGTTATTGGTTCTTTCATATGCATTTAAAATTCAACCTTTGGTAGGATTAAACATTCCAAGGATGAATTCCCGGCTATAGTTCTATTAGTTCATCAAGGATTTTATTCTCTATTAATAATTAATGAAATCCAACAACTATGTATTATCAATCATTCATTATACTCTAATATTTGAGATGTAGTGTTGTTATTAGATAGTTATTTCAACTATCTAGCTATGTTTGTAATTTAATGCCTAAAGAATAACATAACTCAATATTCGATACCATTGGCATCATATGACAACATTCATATAGCACTAAGAAATGAACCAGATACCATATGCAATACTCATGAATCTTCTTTGAATTTACACACATTATTTTACATATTTTTTATCACATATGGGTTGTATAGATTGTAAGATGGTCAAGATGGTCATATATCTCCTTCTTTATTCATTTGACTAGGCTAAGCATTTAAGCTAGTTATGTTGTATCTTGTGTTGGGCATTTTCTTGGTTATTTTTGGGTTGTGTACTAAGTGGGAAGACGTTTCTTAATTTAAATAATTTTGTACTTTTATATTTGTCACATCCACCACGTATAAGGAAGTATATATATAACTTTTAAAGTATCTCGAAGACCTCTTGAGGATGATCGCACTAGGGATCAAAACGTGCTAAGATTTCCTTTTCAAATACACATTGATCCTAGCTATAGTAATCATTCTTGTGTATTCAATATGTTTAACCAAGTATATATGTATCCATTTACATGGAAATAAAGCTTTTGTCTAAGACGTGTCATTCCCTTGTGAAGGTTGTTTTTACTACACTCTATTGGTGAAATCTCATTCATGGCACTCCATTTTCTTGTGAATACAACATATATGTAGATTATAATTCCTTTATATTGAAAGTCGAACTTAAACCCTAAGTATATAGATATGAAACTTAGAGGTGAATTTGGGAAAACTAAATGAATGGATGAAGTTATATATATATATATATATATATGACTATTAATGTTGCCTAAAATGGAACCTTGATTCGAAACAAGGCAACAAGGTAGTGAATATTGGAATATCCAAATTCTTCTAAATTGAATTCGCCAAATCTCAACATTACTTAGGATACAAGTTTCATACATCTATTCACTCATCAAAACTTGAATAACACACACAAATATGTATATACAGAGGTTAATTGGTTTGTTTGTTTGTTTTCCATGGATGCACACTTTGACAACTAAATTAATGTGGCACTTTTGATCCATAGCCATTTCTTCCACAAATAGAAATTAATACATTATCTTTCAACTCAAATATACACCTTAAATTTGTAAGCATTTGAAAGGAATCCTTTTTACACTTTATTAAAGCTAGTTGAATTGGAGTGTGTATAGCATTTCCATCACTAGTTTTCATCTTAACACATTTATATATCACTCTTGGGTAGTATTTCCTTGTATACCAAGAAACGAGCTATTCACTCATTTGGTTAAAATGATGAAATGGATGGGATAAGTTGATGTCTAAGAAGACTCGTTGTAGTCCGACTTAGTCCTACATTAAAAATGCCTAGTATATGTGAAGGTTTTTCTAGAAATAGATATTTGTAAATAGAACTACCCTTTCATTTTGCTAGAGGATATTGAAAAGAGTATTTTACACATAGAATTTTATTAAGAACATAATCCTTGTAGTTACTTAGAAGAAACAAATATCTACATAGGGTTGACAATAGGGACCAACGCAGTTGTTGTAATTTTGAGAACATTTGCCAGGTGTGGGTAAATAAAAAGGAGAAAGGTTAGAATACCTACAGGCCATCAATGTGCAACTTTAGGAAGAAAACATCACTTAAAGGAGAAGTAATAGATGTTTGATTATACAGGAGCATAGATGGAGAAAAACCTTCAGACTTTGGTGAGACTACTTCCATTCCTAAATATTAAATTTATTGAGTGTTAATAATCTCTCACTACTATCATTGAATATTAGGACAAGTGAAAAATTCATCTTTTGGATTTGGTAGAGGATAACATCCATATGATTAATTGATAAGAAGAGAGGTTCACTTAAATGATGACTCTAGGGTACCCACACAAAGATGGTACCCAAAAAGGCCACAACAGAAGCGCACAAGCGGAAAAAAAAAGACGTGCATGCGCATTCAAACACGCGTGCGTGCCCCTACTTCAGAAATTATGAACGTCCATGTTCTTGAGTCAACATGGAAAAAATTTGCGTGCACACGTTATTAATGCGTGTGTGTCCCTATTTTTTTTTTTTAAACAGAGCATCGGTTTGTTATTGTTTAACCAACCCGTGAGCGCAAACCGGCCAGAAAAACACCCCACGAGCACGTTGTGGAGCACTCGAAGCCTCCTACTCGGCATCAATCCGAGCCTCCACTACCTTTCTAGGATTGCCTCTAGGTAGGTGCTCAACGAATCGTGTTTTTGTTATTTTTTATGTTTTTTTTTAATGTTTTCCATTGGAATTTTAAATTTATAAAAAAATTACAATCAATTAAAAAAATAACAAATTGTCATTGAAGATCCAAAACACCTAATAAAATGACAAACACAGCACAATTATCGGAGGAAACCAATGAAACTGAACCATCAAAAGATAACATCAACATTGGAACAGACAATGAACCTGGTGATGAACCATGTGAAAACCCTGAGGGTCAATTACACCAAGATTTAAACGAATTATGGGTATTAGGTGATGAATTGAAGAGCACCAAGGAACCCTCTCGAGTTTCCTTGGCTTCATCATTGCAAAACATCATTGAATCCATCAACATTGCCCACAGTGAGATCACAAATCTGAGCCAATATAGGGCTTGAATGAGGGAGCACTATTCCACTCGGATATCCAAAGAAAAAATTAAAGACCTCAACATCACGAAAGCATAGTTGTACAACAAATTCATAGTTCCCACAGCAAGACAGCTTCCAGATCTGAGGAAGAGATGGGTTTTCATGGACTGGTGTATTTACCAGCCATGGAGAGATAACTAGAGAAAGAGATGGTTTATGGTGTTTGACAGCCCCCCATGCAATAATTTGGAGTTTCCATAGTATTTTCTTAGGAAATTATGGGTTGAGTTTGATGTAGGATGCCATGTCAATTATTTTGACATCACTGAGTTTCAGGGTGTTGGTCTTGGCTCTTCCTAAGATCGACATTGGGCGCAACCCACTCAGAGGACCTCCTGCACCCAGGAGAGAGCCAAACCCCCCTCCTCAGCCACCTAGTTTTGGTAGCGTCCTAGATGAGATTGATGACTCAGTTAAACTTGCCACAGGTCGCTTGCTTAGACATACCACATTTGTGGCTATGTCTTCACAAAGCCGAGAGGAAATCAATGAGACACACATAGCTGCACGATCTATGGGTCGTGGAGGGGACATGCCAGGTACAGGTGGAACCAAGGAAGGGCCATCTAGTTCAACCAGAACAACGACACACAATTGTTCTCATTGTGGTCATTCTTTCCATGGTCCTACGCAGCAGCATGCCACAGAGAGCTATGTGGACAAGGTTAGCCATTGTTTTATTTAATGTTCAAGTATTTATTGTATTTATTTGATATCATATTTTTTAATATATTTAACTTTGAATTACACATTGTTGAATTTATTTGTTTTAATGTACAGTTATTTAGGGTTGAGTCTCCATCCTTCAGGTGAGAGGACATCGATTCCTTTGACATAGACTGATCCATGGCAGCAGCAGAGGAGATTGCGACACCATACACACAGGTAACTTCTTTACATTGAATAATTAGATCGAGTTATGAGTAATTTTTGTTGAGTAATTACAAATTAATTAGCACTAAGTAACCATTTTTTATATTATCGTCGTTTAAAACTAAAATGAGAAGGAATAATTCTCACAAAAAATGTCTATAATATTATCATCAGATTTTACAGTTGTGTTTATCATATTGTCTAAATTATTCGAGAGCTATAAATTCATATAATCCAACCAAACAAAAATGAAACCTTATAAAACATGAAAACCTCATAAAACTAGACATGTGTTCATGTTAACTTTAGGCATCCTTTGCTTCTCCATTTTCAACTTCTTTCATTTATGATCATACTTGTGCTTATGATTGAGGATGTCAATGCTCTTCTTCTCTCACTCTCTCACATTTCCCCTCTCTCTCTCACTCTCTCACTTTACCTCTCTCTCTCTCTCTCACTTTACCTCTCTCTCTCTCTCTCCTTCTCTATCTCCCCCCTACCTCCATCTCACTCTATTCCTATATCTATCCATCTCTCCCACAAATATCTCCATATCCCTCCCTCCTTAAGTCTCTCTCTCTCTCACTTGGAAGAGCTTGAAACCCACAAAAGATAGAAAACCCGTGTTTTTTGGTAGCATTCCTGGGAACAGAAAACTCTATTTTTTTAACTAGCAGCAGGCTTCCAGGGATTTAAGGGTTTAGGACTTAAGGCATAAGGTCTTAGGTATTTGGACTTTAAGGATTGTGGGTTAGCTTTTTTATGAGTTAGGGTTGTGGGATTACAGGTTGAATGGTTCAATGGTTTAGGGGTTAAGGGATATAGTTCTTTAGGGGGAGTGAGAGGTAGACAGAGATAGAGAGATGGGATATGGGAGAGATAGAGAGAAAGA